>JAKCOX010000053.1:3283326-4623838 GCA_022605575.1 Laterallus jamaicensis coturniculus
TTCTCTTCTCTTCTCTTCTCT
Source organism: Laterallus jamaicensis coturniculus (assembly GCA_022605575.1). Classification (NCBI taxonomy): domain Eukaryota; kingdom Metazoa; phylum Chordata; class Aves; order Gruiformes; family Rallidae; genus Laterallus; species Laterallus jamaicensis. Next base: position 3,283,348 of record JAKCOX010000053.1, read on the forward strand.
TCTCTTCTCTTCTCTTCTCTTCTCTTCTCTTCTCTTCTCTTCTCTTCTCTTCTCTTCTCTTCTCTTCTCTTCTCTCTCTCTCCTCTCCCTCTCCCCTCCCCTCCCCTCCCCTCCCCTCCCCTCCCCTCCCCTCCCCTCCCCTTCCCTTCCCTTCCCTTCCCTTCCCTTCCCTTCCCTTCCCTTCCCTTCCCTTCCCTTCCCTTCCCTTCCCTTCCCTTCCCTTCCCTTCCCTTCCCTTCCCTTCCCTTCCCTTCCCTTCCCTTCCCTTCCCTTCCCTTCCCTTCCCTTCCCTTCCCTTCCCTTCCCTTCCCTTCCCTTCCCTTCCCTTCCCTTCCCTTCCCTTCCCTTCCCTTTTCTCTTGTATTTTCTTCTTTTCTTTTCCCCTAAAATGCCCATCTGCACGCGTTTTCTTTATTTCAGAGTCTTTTTCTAGAAAAAGCCACCTGAAGTCTATCTGATAAGTAGATGTTCTGGTCATCATAGCAATGAGGATTGCTTACAGAAGCTGCTTTATATTGATATATAAATTCATATCAGAAACAGCCATTTAAAAATAGCACTAAGATATATATTTTTTGATAGAGTTGAATAAATAAAAATACAAAGGACAGAAGAAAAGAAATGGCACTTCAGCAAATAACAAATGGGTTCACCTGTGTAATCTTAGTTCTTGACACTGCAAATTGAAAATGAAAGTTGCTACTTTGAAGAGTGCTGAACTAATGGAATTCCGATGTTGAACACCATGTTCACACAACAGGCTGTTGAGATGGCACAGTCTTGTTATCACTTCCAGAGAGAACTGTGATTCCTATGCATTTTAGCTGCAAACAGGATTAATTATGTCAACTTATCTACATTGACCTTTGCTGGAGGATTACACACATTTCTACCAGACTGTTTATTCCAGATTAATTTTACTAAATAGAATTACATGAAATTATTTTTTCCTCAATTAAGTGAGTTTGGTATGCTCTTTGAGATCAAATAAAAAGGCATTCCCAATGTTATTTTTGGTCTGGAGAAGATTTAATGCTAATAAATTTCACACGTTGCGTGTTGTACCTAACCAGTGTTTATTTTCCCTGGGTTATAGTTACATCTTTTAGTAATGTATTTAACAGCTACCAGCTACCAACACTACACAGGGGTTGCAGTTATGACTTCAGGAATACACAATCATACATGCAAAGTACCCAGATGGGTGCTACTGCCATGATCCATACTGAAGCAGGAAAACACAAGTAGTGCACAGGGGAAAGAATTGGGCCTTGAGATTTGATCCATGTATATAATACATGTTATGATTGACAAGGCCTGCAGTAATCCTTGACTTGTTGCCCTAGTTCTGACGCCTCCATGGTTATGAACTTAACATGTGGTATGTGCTTCATAAAACAATTCTGCCATTGTTAAGCTTCTTTGCACAGACAATGAACAGATTTATTGGAATACATCATACTGTGCATGAAAATTCAGTCTCCGAGGATTTCTTTGTGTGTGCCAGAACCTGAGCTATTTCCAGCACATTTAAGGACTTTCCAGAATTGGAAAACATCTAACTGTGGGTGTGGGATAAACAAGGAGAGGAAAAAAAAGGGAAAAAAAAAAAAAAGCCTATAGCTGTTATTTACCCTAATATAATTGAAAGCTGTGAATATATGTGCCTCGGATGACAAGAAGTATTTCACAAAACATTGCATATCCAGAATTATCTACTCTTTTTTCACAGGTAGCAGATTTGTGGCAAGTATGGGATAACATCCCTTTGTATGCATAAGAGGCATAAAGCTACTTAACATAACAGAAGGAACATTTCAACGTCATAAGCCTTGTTTCACATTTAAAATTTCAAGACTTCTTGCTGTTTTCAGTTGCTGATATAGCTATACTGACTGCTGCTTTCAAAAGTTCTGGGATAGTGCAAGCAATGGTGCAAAAAGGGCATTGGGGAAATAAAATGGTATAGAAAGCAAAGAATCTCCTTCTGTCAGGCTCCACGTTGGAGGCCTGAGCTACTTCATGAGCTCTTACTTCACTTGATGTGGAAATGTGGAAATGTTGTTATGAGCAAACTCTTGCAAATCAATGCAACTTCCCTTCTATTAACTTACTGTTTAGCTTCTGTAATTGTTCTTGTAACAACAATAATGCAAAGACCTCATACATTCAATTTTTCTGTAGGAAAAGGATTGTTTTCCCAGGTTTACATATGGAGAGACAAAGGGAAGTTCAAATGTCAGGTAAGTAGCATAACTAAGGGAAATCCTGGTTTTATTTTAGTCGTTCAGCCCCACGAATGGAAGTTGTAAATTAAGATATAATGTGATTGTGCCTTTATCTGGGAATTCAAATTCTTAAGTTGACTTTGTTTCAGGTCCCAGAAAATTAAATTTTAGACACTGCATGCTGAAGCAGTAGTGCAAGAAAAACATGATCTGCAGCCACCTAATACACAGCTCAACTGAGGCATCTTCCTCTTTTGCCTGAAAATTCCTTTGTAGCTGTATTTGTGTTGATGAAGTTACTCAGGTGCCTGAGCCTGAGCACCCAGCTGCCCATTTCTCCTCTGCTCCATACTGGGATCAGCAAGGCTGCCAGAGCTCCCTGACTTCCTGTGCTGTGCCTGGCCATTCAAGCACACAGCAAATAAGGGAAGTCTTCAGAACCAGTCTCTGACCGCAATGCTATTTCTATTTGCTTCTTTTCTGACTCCAACTCATGCCTGGATTCTGTCTCTGTTCCCAGAATCATCCACACATTTTTCATTGAATAGACATTTGAATAAAACAAACTTCTTTTTTTTTTTCCATTTTCTGACATCCCTGACTTAGATCCCAGTGGTTAGGTCTTCTTTCCTAGAAGAAGCAAAATGTGAATTTGTCACTTCTTTAGCTGAGGAGGGGGTTGAACCCTGGCCCACCCTTTTCTAAATAAGTGCTCTCACCAAAGTCTGTTGCTGTGGGCAGAGGGCATCTCTTCTTATTGCATTACTATCAGTATTTCAGAAAAAACACCACTGTCTCTTTGTAATAATGTTTTATAGGTGTCTATGCTTGAAGTATCTAAGTCCTGATTGTGCAGAATAGCCTCTTCCAGTCCCTGGGTCACATATTAAAACAATTGAGAGGGATGTGACTTCAGTCCTATCTTCTCCACAGTGTTTTGCAAAATGTGTAGCGAGACTGATGGGGGGACTGTGAGTCTTACCTCTTACAAATCCTCGAGGTTTAAACCTGGGTTGTCAGTTCAGAGCAGTGACAAGCCACCTAAAAGGCAGTGCCAGGCTGGTAGGAATGGGTAAACCCTAAAGACTGAAGGTATCTAATGAAAAGGTGGCCAGGCTGATCATGCCAGGCAGAGAGAGGTGACTCTTGGACAAGAAGGGAAGATGAGAACTGAAGCTCTCCAGCATTGCTGCAGGGCCTTGGAAGAACCTCCTGGCAAGAGCTAACACATGCACATGAACAGTTAAATGTAATGACGTAAAATTGAGCCACAAAAAGGGACTGTTTGCTCATGACTACTACCCCAGAATTACAGAAAAAAATAGGGTTGGACAAGATTTGCAGAGGTTATATGATATTTCTAGTTTTTCCCTCTTATCCCTCAGAAGAACCTGTACATATGCTTGTTTATTTGCTTGAAAAGACACCCAGTAATTGAAACAGTATAACCCCCTCACACATTTTATTTTTTTAATCTCTCCTAAATTCTAGGAATTTCTTCATGAAAGAGATTCTAACCTGAATCTCTTCGTACCTGAAATCCCTGCCACCTTTCCTTTGTCCACAAACACAGAGAACAGATTTTTTTCCTTGTTTCTTTACATAGTAATGCGAAACACTTTTCACTTTCCTGGGGAATGTTACAATACCCTCCCTCAGTTTTCTGTCATCTAGTCAAAACAAACCTATTTTCAATCTTTTTGCTCAATATCAATTTTTCTAATTCTCCCATCAGTCTCTTTTATCTTCCTCAAGTGTCTTGTCTAGAACTGGATCCATTATTCTAGATGAGGCTCTAGCTTAATCCATCATTCCAATGCTGCATTAACTGAAGAATTGCTTAACATTTTATTTTGCGTCTGTATACCTCAATATGCTCTGTGACTCTCCTACAACAGCATGATACAATTGTCTCGTGTTAGTTCCATGTGTATGTCATGATTCTTTCACAAAGAATTGCTAACAGCTTGTTTTACAGCTGTGTTTCTGCTGTTGATTATTCCTTCATGAGTCTAAAATCTTGTATTTGTTCTTATCGTGCCCTATTTTTTGAGATTATTTCCCCAGTATGCAAATATTGACTCCTAATCCTCTATTCTGGTTGTCATCCTACTCTTTTTTAATAGTCTGTAAAATTAACAAGCCTTTTTTTCCATCATATCTCTCCGCCATTATCTTTTATATATCTTTCTATTTTGTTGGATTTGAAGTTGTTCATATTTCTAATAATAAAATGACAAAATAGAATAATAACTTGAAATCCAAAAGGGAGGAAGCTTGAGATAGATTTTGAGTGGCTGGGAAAAAGTGAAATCTCTCGAAGGTCAGACTTCATTTGAAGTTTCAGAAGCAGGTTAGAGTTCTCTGAGGAATTCCTGTCTGACCCTAAATGAATGAGAACCATGTTAAATGTGGTGCTTTGCCAGATTTAATTATCACAGATCAGATAGTAATTGGAATTAAAGATCCGAAACTACAGGTAAGATTTCTGGAAGATGCAGGTTTAAGCTTATGTCAGTCTGCATCAGTCTGCAGAAATCACTTAAGAGAGACTGAAAGTACAAGAAGGAAAGCAAGACCTGTCTTCACCAGGCAGATTTAGCTGTGGGACAGGCAGCTGGAAAACAGATTCTGTGAAGTAGAAATACTGAGATCAAAAAGTAAGAAGTGACAAAAACAAAGTGCCAGAGAGAGGGGAACATGCAGGTTCAAATGATGTCCAGGATTTGGAAAATGGTCTAACAGCGAGAAACGTAACAGCTTCAGAAAAATTCAAAAACCTGGGCAAGAAAAGCAGATGCAGGAAAGCACAGAGTAAAGAGCTGAGTGGAATATGACAGCACAGAACTCAACTAAGTAAAACTGCATAGAAATCCTGAGTGGCATTCATCTCGTCTTTCTTCAGTAGCCAAACAGGTGAATTGCATCTTTTAAGCTAGATGCCTAGGCTCCCTCTGCAATCAGGAGTAAGAAATAGACATCTCCATTAAAAAAAGGATGTTAAATAACCCTGCAGCTCGGCACATAGGCAACTGGGGGACAGGGCACTGTGGAGCCCAGTAAAATCCTATGTAAAATGGAGAATGTGAATACGGAACAATTATTCCTCTTAGAAGTTTCAAATAATGGCAGAATTTGGAAACCAGGGCAGAAAGGGAGGAGAAATGCATCTGTTTGTCAACATTTAAATTTAGGAGCAGCAGAAGTGGAAAATAATTCATAAATGTGTTGGTACAGTGCCCCAGAGGAAGGTGTAAATGATGGTCAGATGTATCTGGTTGTGCCTACAGCCCAGAGAAAAAGGCAACTGCAAGCCAGGAGGACAAGAATTGCGCAGTATCACAACATACTTGTACACTCTTCTTGAATCATTTAGCATTTATTCCAGTTGGAAATGTCATACGGTACAAGAAGGAGCTTTGATCAAACCCACTGTGGTTGTGCTGGTGTCTGGAAACTCGAGAGAGCAACAGGAAGTGAAATAAACTTACAAGTGCTTTGGGAGATCCACAGGAGTGGGCAGCCCCCCAGGACCTTGTGCTAATTGCTATTTGTAGTTACACGATTTTTCAGTTAAGAAGGAAGTTACGGGTTATACGTAACCCTTAACACTTCCACAGGCAGGCAGTGGATCAGGAGTGGTCGTTGCCTCATTCATGATCTCAAATGGCCATTTACATAAGTAGAACATACCCTTTATGGACTCCCATCCTCTAGTGTTCATCTGACAGGCACCTCAGTCTAGTTGGAACTTAAGCTAAAGTGTAGAACTACTGAGTTGAGACCTTATGTTTGTTGGAATTAAGGATAATTTCAGTATTACACAGTGTAAAATCAGTGTAAAATCTCAACTAAGATAACAGGCCTGTAAAGTTCTGGGTCCACCAAGACTGTTAATGATGCTATGGAAATGATCACATTTCATTCTGTGAGCTACTTTTCCATTTAATGCCAATATACCTCAGCTTTTACCATATATGAAGTCCTTTGCCTCTGTGTAGGTGAAGTTAGGCTGCCTATTTTTAAAAGCAGGAAATATTTATTCAGTTCCAATGTACTATTCTTGTGATTTCCTTTTTAAAATACCCAGTGAGTCAAAACAAATAGAAGAAAATCACTGGGATATTCTACTAGGCTAATAAAAAGCAATTCAAGGTTGGCAGGCTGTTACTTGCCATGTCTTACTAGAGGAGGGGTAGGCAGGCTGAAGCAGAGAAAACTCCTCAGAGATCTTTCCACTGCTCAATGGATGAAGCCAAAATATTTCACACAGTGTCTTCAATGAGATGAAGATAATAATTTTTTAATCATACATGAAAATATATAAGACTTTGAAGCAGTTGTAGTTCATTTGGCTATAGGATTTATGCATATACATGGTCTGGAACTTGACTTTTAATGAGGTATTGAGCCACCACAGAGGAATCAGTGCACTTACTAATGTTTCTCTGTCTAAAAAGGTTTCTTCTATTTATTTGGATGCTTAACAACAGAAACACATCCAAGACACTCTACTATTGGAAAACAAAAGGCTATTTTGCTTTCTGTCTATTTTAAAAATGTTTTTTACTAAGAGGTATTGTGGACTCAGTTGGACAGAGTTAGAGAAAAGATGTTAAAGTGCTGCGATTAAGAGATGGGACACAGCTTAATGATAGCTAATTGTCATTTTATTGTAGCAAATCACAAATTTATATACTTTGCAAAGCCCACATGTGCCTTAGTTTCATTGGAGCGCAGAAGCCATTCTTACATTTACTATTTGCTAATTGGTTCAAAAACACTTAGGAACATTATTAGAAACAGCAACTTAGGCCTAATCACACAACCTTTACACATATTCTGGTTTTGTTTCTTAAAGCATGTTTTGTTCTCCCTTTCAGGGCTGACCAAGTCCTGTTATGCACTTTGGTGTCAAGATGTCTAGTCACCCAACATTATTTCATCCCTTATTAACCAGCTCTTCTTTGTTATTTTAACTCTCCCAAGGTTTGTGCCCAACAAGTTCCAGCACATCTGCCTCCGACAGCCAGAGTGTTAGAATTTCTGCTTGACTCTCTCAGGCCTTGTGCTACATTAAAGGAAAAATTAAACTGTAGGAAATTTGGCAGGAGCTGTGAATGAAGAGTTGAAATAGGATGCAAGTTAATTATGCCCTAACATGCCCTGCAATGATGAGAAAATACAATTTGCTCAATGGTTTCACAGGTCTTTCATATAAATGCCTGCATAAACATGGCAGAATTGGTGGCATGATCAGGTTTTGTGTACTGGCACAGTTCACACAGCCAAAATCTATATTATTTTGCATGATGGGTCATATTTGTCTCTGAAAATACTTATCCAATGTGAATATATAGAGCACTCTCAGTTTTTACTGTTACTACACATTCACATTAGCTCAACATTTTGGAAAACAATCACAAGTTAAATTGCACACTGTATAAAAGAGTAAAAAGTACTGTTTACAGACTTTAGTTTGTTTTGAAGTTGCCCATTTATCCACCTTGGCTACCATTTCACATCAGAAATACAGCACTGGCCAACATAACCAGTGTTTAATTATGCATTCTGTGGGTGCATTAATGTCGGGGAAGACAGCAGGCCTGCTAGCAGCCTAGCTCTCTTCTCCCAAGATTTAGGCCCTGACAGTATTCTTCTGTTCCCATGAGAAAGGAAAAGTTACTCATGCTGAGAGGATCTTAATAATCACATTCTCAAAACACAGCAGCCTTGTTGATAGGTGTACAGGCTACCCTAAACCAAGAAGCAGTTATGGGAAGGTATTTGGGAGTAACAGAACATGTTAGGAACCAACCATAACAAGAGGGTCAAAACAGCAGGTGTCTGGATGCTTTAAGGTATTAAAGATAAACTAAGGATGTTTAGCTATAAGATAGGTTTATCAGAACTCGTTATAATTACTAACCAATCAATTCAGTGTGAACAATGTGTGTAATCAATTAGCGGTTTTTCAGCTTGCCACATTTGCAGTAAGAAAGGTATATAATCTGTGTGATTTCACCTAATAAAATGGCTTCCTGGCTTCATGGCTTCACCAAAAATTCATATTGAATTGCGTGTTTGACGCCACACATTAACACTCAATTTCACTGGATATTCGTTGTCTAGCAACTAATACAAGTGGTAATCATGTGTTAAATGGTAACAAACATCATATAATTTACTCATCTTGGTTATTATAGCTCTCACTTGGCTATGATGGAAAAATAAGTTTTTTCTTGAAGGGGGTGGAGTGGGGCTTGTAAAATGTGTTGTACATTGCTGGTATTACAATAGAGACTGAAATGCAAAATAATAATCCACTTGGGCAACTTCACTTGCTAAAGCAGCTTTATAATACAGTGAAAGAAAAGGCCTTGAAATGCTTAATTAATTAAACTATTATGTAACTGCAAAATAATATGCAAATTGCAAAGACTGTCTCCTTTAGAGGATGCCTGAGTTTGTAACCTGTTCACTAAATGTGTCATAGAGCTAAAAAAAAACCAAAAAGAAATACTCTGTAGGACTTAAGGGACCTGAAGGCATATGCAAGTATTTGTTGGAGAGTTGTGGCATTACAAAGGGTTATTACACTTAATCACAGTAGCCCTTTTGTCAGAAAATATTTAAAATGACCACTTTTATTTCAGCTGAGTAGGGGGAAAGGGGATTGGAGGAAAAAAACCTACAAAACCAACAGAAGGGAGTAACCTTGTTTCCTTGGAAACTGGAATTAAACAACTGAAACTTTATAGATCTTGCATGGAAAAGATTGCATAATTATAGTAATCTGTTTGTTTTAATTTATCTCTGAAAACATCTGTTCTTTTTTTCGTAAATGTGATTAATGGTACTTGAATCAAATTCAAACATTTAATCAAATTGTCATTGTTTAAGCTGGTGGCAATAATACTAATTATATGTATGAATTAAGACAGATTTTCTTCACTAGTATTTTTCCTCAATATTTACTGTTTGTCATCCTTATGACCAAAGAAGGCAGTGGCACTTTGGGGTGGTTGAATCAAGCCTGGCATGTGCCTGTATGCTATGTAGTTATGCTACATGGGAGGTCTTTGAGGGTTCAGGTTTCATCCTTCTACACCACTAATAACCTTTGTTATTGAAGCTTCTCAGGCCTTTCAGCTGCAAGCCGGCCATAGCAGTGTCTTGCAAACTACTGAGTGGTTGCTACCTCATGGACAAATATCTGTGAAATAATGCCCAATATCATAATGTTCCAGTGTAAAAGCTTTAATGTGGGGGAAAATGAGATGTGTAAAGACTGCAAGCATTTTGATTGCTTACCTTTGTAAAATTGAGAGATGACTTCTCCATCTGCAGTTTCTTCAAAGCTGACTTGGAGGTCATGTCCACTCATCTATCCCCTCCCGATGCTGTTTTATGCATCATATCACTTTTCCTCAAACAGAAATGTAGTCCAAGGCCTATCATTAAACTAGCAAATCAGATCTGTTCAGTGTGGATCAGCAGAGCCTGTAAATGTTTATGTGTAGGAATTTATTTTTTTCCTTTTTGACAATATCAAAGCCAATGAAATAGGAGTCTGAAGAGTTTAATCAACTCATCTGCAGCTTGAAAGTTGCAGGGCTACCAGATGATTTTTGCATAATACATTGGAAACTGGATATGTACATCAGTCTCACAAAGAAGTGGAATGGGGTTCTCCACATTATTCTGGCATCACAGCCAACAGCTATCTCAGAAACATCAGAAACTGTATGGGAAAGGCCTCACAGAGCTCTGCAGGGTAAGCTTGCACACTTGGCTTTCATTAGATCAGTAAAAGCTACACAGAAACTGAACCTTTGCACTTGATTTGTCACATGCCCAAAAGATGTTGACAAATGATCAGCAATCGGACTTGTATCTTTCATCCTTGCAGCTTTTGAACAAAGCTGCACCACTCAGTTTCTATCTTGGTATCCAGAGCCCTGCAGGAAAGTAAATGCACTCAGACAAGAGCTGCCATTTGCTTTGCGGATGTCTAAAAAGATGGCATATCTGTCTGGTACCCAGGCCAGGCATCTTTCAGCTACATAAACTCATCAATACTTACACATCGTGTGCTCTTTGGTTTTCACCGATCTCACCTATGTTTCAGGCTCAGAAATAGCTAGGCTCCTCAATCCACAAATCAACAACATGTTCATTCTGATATTATTAAAAATTTTATGTCCAATACTACTTTACCCTTTTGATATCAGTGGCTACTATATATCTATCTTTGGGTTTCACCAGACCCAGACTGGTCTATGTACCAGGTTGAATCAATACTGTTACATTCATATGGTGTTCATCAACTTCAGCCTGAAAATTGGTAGTGCTGGTTTTTCATTTAACGTTGCCTGAGTTGAACATGTTGCAAATCATGTTATAAACCAGCTTACCTGCTGCTGAAGCTTGATCAGCAGATACTGAGGGCTTGTTGGGGATATTTTGTCCTGTGAAGTGGGTGATAAACATCAAGTAGAAGGCAGTCCTAGATGTGAAGTGCTACTATATAGCAAAATGCACTAACGGTGTAAGAAAAAAAAGAGAGGAAAGTGTAAGTAGGGTCAAAGAAAAAAATTTTAAGATGCTTTGATACATATTTTTCAGGTTAAAATGAAAAAAAAGCAAACTGCTAATCACAGTGAGCAAAATTAGCTTTCAGCTGTTGTCACACACTGAAATTATCTGTAGGTTTGGGGGTTTTTAGGAGATGAATACGATACATTTGTCTTTTATTTACCATTCATGAACTGTTAATGTTTCTATGGTAGCTCACTGCTAAACAGCAAGTTGACCTCTTAATTATTATTTTCTTTTAAAAAGCCCTAGTTAGCCACACAGATATTCTACTTTCCACTGTAATAAAGGCATTTTAAATTTTTTTGCCCTGTTATTTTCTACTTGCTTTTTAAAAATAATTCCATCTTGTATAAGTGGTCAAGAAATTGCTTCCTTCAGGATGAATACCGAAACTCTTTTTTTTTTTTTGCATAAGTAATGCTATCTTTATTGTTCTGCACAATTAAGTTATTTAGATTACAATAGTGTAAATTATTTCCAGATATCTTTCTATGTAAAAATTAATGTTACTCTAGGATTGAAATTGTACTTAAACAATTCTCAAAGTTACAGATTTAAATATAGTCAAAGATGATATTGAATTATAACAGTAATTTGCATTTGCATTCTTTTTTTATCCTTTCACCTTCATGATGTTAGAAGAAATTTAATAAAAGGGGAAAATACTTTCAAGGAAAGATTTTCCATTAATTACAAGGCATGTTGGATCAGATTCTATGGCAATTTTTTTATTATGTGAAATGTTCAGTAGTTAAAGAGCAAAAAAATATATGGTGACTTCTGAAGATCCATAGAACGACAGAGTTCAAGATCAAAAAGGACTGTCTGTGATCACTGAAGACAATGTCCCCATCCCTGAAACTGAGACTTATAACATCTTTTGGGAGTAATGAATATTGCAGATGGAATTACTGCTTAATGAAGAAAATATGTAATATTTCATAGAAGAATCAAGGATTAAAATATTTAGTGTTGCTTAAGTTGATTTCTGGAAGTAAAAAATAAAAAAGACAAAATATAGTTATTGTTCACATACATTTATATTTTGCTTAATTTTATTTACCTACTTATTCTTAGGTAAGTGAGATCCAGTGTAAAAAAGTTGTCATTACCTTTTTCAGGCTTTACATCATGTTATTAGATAATCTAAGTATTTAGTTTCTAATGTTTTTTTTAAACTACTTCCCCTAGCTCTTCACTCAGAAATCTGCATGACCAGCTGTGGACTGGTACATGCTATGCTATGACACAGGTCTATGTCAAAGCAACCGCATTGTTTGGCGATTCGCAGGCAATCTGTTTCAGTGTTGACTTGGTTACTGTGTGTTGACTCACATCTCAATTCCCCAAAACCTTATATGGTCAAATAATACTGCATGTGAACTATTAAAAAGTAAATGTTGCCCTTCTTAGATGAAGACATGGAGCAATGAAAAAGAAAAAAAAAAAAAGCTGTTTTCCTTCATTTCTTCCCTCGTCTTCCCTCACCTCCCACAAGATGCTGAAAAACAATACTACAGAGGTGCCACTTTTTGTTGAAAACAAGCAAGCTATCTTTGTTTGAACATGCTGGATAATCCAGAAGGAGATACTAGAAGCCTGTTATGCTTAGGAGAGAAAAAACTTCAGTTCTGGGCTGAGACTGACTGACAGAGCTCATTTGATCCTGGAGGCTGAAGTGTCTAAGAGGAGGATCTCAAAGTAGGGCACTGAGAACTAACATGTAACTTGCATAATGTGTTATGAAAGCATGTGGAAGAAAAATGCACCACAGGTTATTGTGCCAGTAGCAGTTTTGTTGTGCACAGTTGACACAGATGAGGAGAGGAAAAAAAAAAAAACAGGAATCACCATTTCAGAAACGTGTCAAATCCAATTTTTCTCCTTTCCAATCATCTCTAAAGATTACATATCAATATGCAGTTAAAATTTTAAACACAAAGTTGTGCAAACTTTTGGCCTTAATTTTCACACAGTTTATCAACAAGGAGGGAGCTTGAGATCTTTATACACCCTTAAACTATGGGAGAGCTAGAACTGAATCCTGAAATGCACTACAGTCTTTCCTCTTCTGCATCCTGGGACATTGCCACTCCTGGACAAGTCAGTGGCCAGAACAGAAGGAGAGAGAGCAAGAAAAGTATTTATGCACTGATTCAGAGAAGTGTTTTAAAATCTACCTGGGGTTTAGACATAAGAAGTGAATGAAAAACCATGGGGGTCTAAATACATCCTCTGTCCACTGTCTGCGGGCAAGGTATTTGGGGTCCAGATGACCCACACTTCATGTCCATGATGGCTAGCCAATGTTTAACAAGATTGATTGTATCAGGCATAATGTTTTTTTTATGTGGCTACATTGCCACTGAATCCTAAAGTCAGCATAGCCAAGGCAGCGCAGCCCTGAGACAAAGGTACTGAGCTTTGCCGAGCCTCTGTCTGCCCACATAAAACCAGACTGTGCTCAGTGCAGGTACAGTGCAGAAAGAGCTGAGCTTAGTTCTGGTAGACCTAGATCAGATCCCTATCAGTAGTATTACTCAGACTGCCCCACTTGACCCTGGTTTAGGAAGAGCTGGCAACAGCAAGCAGAGACCTAAGGGCCCTCACCTGTCCTTGCACATGGTGGAACTGTGCTCCACAGGCCTGAGACATCCAGACTCCTGAGTCCAGATTCTGAGCATGTGCTGAGAGCTGTATGTCAGAAGGTGATGTCAGTGTACACTATCCCTTTATGTTCCCCTGGCTGCTTGGTACAGACATCTAATTCTGCAGAAAAAAACAGGGCTGTGCCTTCAAACCCTCTGTGGATCTGGGAATGGGCAACCTGGCTCTGCAGGGTCTGGAATTTGCAACATATGTCTCAACTACTGGGACAAGGAAATTAAATAATCAGTTAATATCTTCTTTTCAGTGAAGTACAGACATGTTACAAACACTTCCTTCCAAACTGGTTAGAGGAGACTGTCCATCTAGCTATCACATGCAAACAGGCATTTTCAAACCGTGCTATTAAGCAGAATTGGGAGCACACTATAAAGCTCAGATCCAGCTTTTTCCAAATAGAGACAGATGGTAGTGCTCCAGTTCGGAATCATCCCTACCTTTTCCATATGAATTCTGCCTATTAGAATAATTTATCAAACTCTGTGGAGAAAGAAGTTTGAGTCTGTTTTTCTTCATTTGGCTTATGAGTGTTTTTCAGATGGTGATCAAAACAAACCATATCCTGCCCCTGTGGAAAATACATTTATACTCAAGATATGCAAAACAGGATATGACAAAATTCTGGAGAAAGAGTACAGCACTGCTGATACATGAGGTTCTGGTATAAATCATTCCTCAGCTCTGGGATTCATGCTGGAAACTGCTCAGATAGATGATTTGATACTTCAGAACTCTAAATGAATAAATAGAAAGGAGAACAAAAAGACACTGATTTACAGTGAAAATGAAGTCATGTATTTACATTGAATGAGTTGAGTCCTCATCAGGATCTGTAATTGAAACATATAATCTGCTTTGGGTTTATATCCAGCAAGTGACAGTTCTTTCATCAACTCTCTCCAGTTTAGTCACGTGCTAAAACTTCTTAATCAGCTACAACACCAGTTTCCTTTTTTTTTTTACTTTTATTTTTATTTAGATGTGGTTTCATGACTTCTACTATTTCTTTGTCTTTAATTGGAGGCTCATTCATGCAGGGTCTTTTTATTTAACTTATGAGACCAGCTTTTTTGTCAAGACCAAATCAAAACAGGTGGTATAGGTATATAAAAGCAAAGCATTATTCAAAAAAGACATAAAACAATTCTGACACAAGCATCTTTGTGGTATTGATCTATTTTTTAATACAAATTTTATGTGGATGATCCATAGTTCCTGTTGCGCTTTTGCCTATAGCTCTGTACCACAGGTAAAATTTATATAAAACCAATACTAAATACTTCTCCTTATCTTAAATAACAGTTTTCAAGTTAGATAGGACTTAGAGGATGTACTTGTTCCTAAATAAAAGTGACTAATATAGTTAAGGGATTTCCCTTTGATGAATTAATGATATTCATAGTCAACAGAAGACATATATCTCATCCACTGTGTATACCCTATAACATCACAGCAGATGCCATTAATTTCAACTGTGCTTTTTCAGTACAGTAGGCATCTTCTCAAAGTTTAATCTAATGGGGAAAACCTAATTTTCCTGTTTTGTAGCAGAGAAGGGTTAACCCAAACAGAAAACATAGGTAGGTCTTAAGAGTTACACAGTTTCATGACTAGTGTTTTAACCGCTTGGTCCTGGAATTATACCTGAAAATTAGTTAAATATATAGGTTCCATGAACCGCTCTTGGGATGTGATCAGGGCAGTCTGCAGAGCTCTGTTTCTGCTGAGGGCTAGTCAGGGGTTGTTGAGCACTGGATGCTCCTGAACTTCTGTTATTGCAGGCAACTCTTCTGATGTGCAGGTTGGAACCACCTACTGAGAGTGGATGCTCCCATCTGTTACGCTTGAAATACTAAATAAGGCAGACATCCTTTTAAAATACAACTGTTGTAGTAGAAAATGTGTGCGTGAAATAAATCTGCAAGAAGCTTATTCACCTTCATTTCCTGATTTGATTTGATCTATTTCAGCTTCAGTTTTCCATCTCCCAGAAAAATCCCCCTAAACAAAACATACGTAAAGACTCAAGACTCAATTTTTATCACACTGTAGCAACTTATTTTCTGGTTTCTGGTAAGTTTTAGCTTGAATATGGGTGCTAAAATCCTTGGAGTTATTTTACTTTGATCAGAAGAAAAAACTTTAACTTAAATGCCTGAAGTTCTGTTTCACTCTCCAGCACTCCTGGTCAAATCAGGTATTTAGTACAAGATCTCAACGAGTCAAACTTTTTTGTTTCAGCAGAGTGTGGAATAGTGGTGCTTAAACATGAAATGGATATATTACAATAAGAAAACTTATAAAGCATAACAAATAATAATAAAAGAACACATATATTAATCAAAAGTTCCCAATGCTCGCCTAGGCATATAATCACAGTTTACGAAGTTCTGAACGCTACAGTGCCTAATGATTCTAAGTATTGCAAGACCAGCATTAGAACCCTGATTACAGTTTTTAACAGAGAAACTATGTCAGCATCAAGAACTGCCAAAAACACCTGTTCCAGATGTTGGGATCCTAGGACAGAAAAGATGTATTTCTGTTTTCTTTTTCTTTCTTGTATGGATGTATGTTTGGGTGGGAAAGGAAAGCTCTGATCTTTCTATTTTATTTTTTCACAAGATGTTAGACACATTTTCTCCCATGATCTTCGATCTTATTGACACAAAAGCATCTCAAAACGTGCTGAGAGACCAGCAAGCAGCAGCAGAGCTAATTTACCCATTGAAATGACTTAATCTCTGACACAGGCTCTTACATATGCTTTTATTTAATATATGAAATATCCAAACCATCATAGAGCAGCAGTGACAACAAAGTTACTAAAGGCAACTTGTTGGACTAAGATGGAGGGACAATTGTATCTGAAGAATGGCTTAAAAATGAACTCAGGGAAACAAGTGTCAGTCAGGTGTAAGTACCTTGTGCCTGAGCAAATGAGGGTTCTCAAAACATTTTTTCCTCCAGCTTCATCAGTTTATATTTAAGAAAACTGAGCTGGAGTGAGACTAAATCAATTTTCCAGATCACACTTTTGAAGTATGAATTCCCACCCTTCTCTACAGAGCACGTTTGGATCCAGTGTAACTTCTTTTTTCAAGTTTTGCCTTTATCAGTAGTTCACATATTAATAAACTCAAAGAAAATCGATTGTATTTTCAGTTTATTTTCAGGGTGGAAGGAGGGGTGGAGGGCGTTAAACCTGTTTGTTGTTACCTTTCATTTTCTTAAGCTCCCTGTGTATTACAGAGGGGTGACCAAACCTTTTGATAATCTATCAATCAAAAGGAGAAACTGAATTGTCCAGCCTGACTTCTGCATGGAAAATGGTAAATAGGTAAACAGAGAGAGGCAGAAGATAAGTTGAAGAGGCGTAGGTGGAAGTTGTGGATGTTATTACAGGCACGGTATACAGATGTAAGATATTATATAATTGCATCTTTTTAAAAAAATCTTTCTTTATATCCATCTGGAGAACTTGCTCTTGACATAAGTAGCAAATATATCTTCATAAGACCAGTGTGAACATTTGCCTTCAGTGTTATTAACCAGAAGTGTGACACCAGTTTTCAGCATTCTGGTAGTAGTTCTAGTCAAACAGTGAAACAATAACAGAATAAAACTATGCTGCAGAAAATGTGCAGACACTGGACAGTATTTCCTACTTTTTAAAGATATATTTTATGTCAGATAGGAAAATATGAGCAGTGATATTTTAGTCCCTGTTTTTAACCTTCCTTTACTTTACAAGATTAAAAGAAAATTGCTGTATCCTGCAAGTGTTCATATTCCAACAGGCAGAGTAAAACAAAGTGACCCATTAGTGCAACATTTAAAATTACTTATACTCAGTTTAGGATTGTTAATTTGAATTTGTCATCATAATTTGCGATCAAATAGAAAAACATCTGTTGCTTTGAAAGTTAGGTCACTCTTGATTTAGCACATTTGTCTTTACATCTTCCCATTTCTGACTCCTGATTACAGGTTTATTCTCCTCAAGTAGAGACAGCCCATAACTCTCCTATCATCCTGTCCCAGCTCTCTCTGCTCTTTTTCCTTCTAACTCTCCCAGTCTCCCCAGCCCTGCTTAGCTCTTCCCATGTACCTCCATGGAGACTCACAGACTTCCCACAGTGTCTCAGTACTTACTGAGTGAAGACTCAGACCAGAAATATTTGATGTGAATGAAAATATATGAAAGCTTTATTGCAGAAAGCACAATGCAATAGGGACATCCATAACTGGGTCGTCTTTCCATCACCAAAACTTTTTCTAAATCCTCTAAAGCTCTTCTTTGAGAAAAATGTAATAACTGGATCATTTTAAATTGGCAACCAGAAAACAAGTAGCTGTAAAAAGGCCTAATTCAACTCACAGATGGAAGTCCCAGGTTCACTTTTTGTGTTTCAGGTGTCCATATGCTTCCTTAGGGATTTCAGTATGCAATGGAAAACATCAGTCAAAGACACCAAGGTTTTCATTCAGTGGAAAATGCAGCTTCCTGTGAATCTATCCAAGCTAGTTCAGTTTTCTGTGACCACATGAAAGTTTTGTAGATCTTGGATCTAGTATGACCAGCTTTTATTGAACAGTGCTATGCTGACAGCCTCCATCCATCTACTCCATGTTGCTTCTGATTGAGTGGATAGAAAATGGAGATGCTGGAAATGGGATTTGGAAGAGGGACTCTTTTATCTTTTTCCTCAGCTGCTGCTGGTTGGTGCTGATGGGGTGTGGGCTGGCTGAACCTCCAACATGATACAGTCCCAGTACATTTCAGAAATGGTCAGAGAATGGTCAAACACACAGTTACCCAACTTTGGAAGGCAGAATGATGATGGGCATTGTGTCACTCTAAATTATCAGCAATAACAGCCAGGTTGTCTGGAGGTGGTGTAGTATCCCTCTGTCAAAACAGCACCAAAACTTTTAATGAGAGTCAACCAAATCTGTAGCTTGATGTAATCTGCTTCCCTTCAAGTCAGTAGAAGAAAAATCTCATCAGCTTCCCCAGATTTGCATCAGGCTTGCAGTGAACAGTTTTCTGAGTCCTGACTGCATCTTTGTCATTTAGCAGCTATTTTCAGCAAAACCAAAAACTCACCTTGTGAAAAAGGACCATTGTAGTGTCCTTAAAACAGACATGAGGCATTAATTCCATGTATATCCAAAGTGTGGCATGCACTTCTGAGATGGTAATGTCTCCCACTGATATCACTTTGTGATACAGGAATGTTTTTATTCCCACATTTTATTTGCAGAAAAAGATAGCATTTCAGCAGAATTTTCATTTTAAAAATATATGATTTGAAACTTAATCTGCCTCCATGTGCAGAACAGGTTCACTTACAAAATCTTTCAGGTGTATGTGAAGAGACTAAGAACACTGGTCAACAATGATTTGTTCATTATTTTCAGATTCATACAGAATTTAAAAGCTTGCTGAATTTTCTGATTTCCTATGCTATCATTGGGTACATTTTTGGGGTGCAGCATCATGCCTCAGAATGTATCTGTTCACTTGGACCTATGACTTTGTGGTTCTTTTGAAGTACTTTTTTTCTTAATGAATATTTGTATTAGCTGTCCTTTTTTGTGGGCATGATATTCTGTTTCTGCCTGGTTCTAGATATTAAGAACTACTTTCATGACTGCTTCCAATAGTTTATTTTTACGACAGATGGCATTTAAGTTAACAGCTTATACATTCTCATTTGCATGCCATATATAGATATTTCTACTGGTTTCTCCACACATATCCGATGGTAATTAGAAGGTAAAGAATATGTTAAAAGTGTGTTATATGTAATTAGTTTTTCTGCTGATGAAATGTGTTCAAGCAGCTGCTGCATTTTTTGATTCATTATTAATTCTTTGTAAGTATTCACCAACAATCTTGTGATAATTCTTTCTATCTCCTGTAATGTTGCCGAGAGAATTCATTAGTCAAAAGCCAGCTGGCTTGACAAGGTGCATAAACAGGAATATTTCTATTCAGTTAAACAGCAATGTTTCTATTCAGTTAAAAAGAATGTTTCATGACATTTTGCTTGAATTATCTGAATTTTTGCATGGTTTTATTTTTTTTCAATACACAATGTGTGTGAAACACAATTCATGTTTAACATTCAGTTTTTGAGTGGATGAATGTACTTAGGATGATACACCAGTTAGTTGGTTTTCTAGACTTCTTGTGTTAGGTTTCTGTTGTTTGGAGTTTTTTTTAAATTAAAACAAAAGGATTTCTGCAGAAAACATCAGCCCTTTTTTAGACCTGATGGGTTAAGTAATTGCACTCTGTACGGCTGCCAAAAGTTCAGCTGGAAGAGGTGAGCTAGAGTCTTTATATCTAGGCAAGGATGCCAAAGTTTATCTACCTTTCATATCAGTAAGCCTTAGGACCTTAAAGATATTTTTTGTTTTGTACTCCTAAATTTTCTGGTACAGAGTAATCTTTGTTAAAGGGTAAGAGTATTGGATCCCTTACAAGCTCCTTTCTCTAGCACTTAGTAGTTTACTGTTTTCCTTTAGAAAAATCCCTTTCTCAATGAAAAGCCCTCCTGTTCAAAATAAGAACACATCAGGTAGGAATCTAATTGGAAAAAAAATAGGACTGCAACAATGTGAGAGGTCTCTGGTGAGTAAGGGAGTCCCAGATAAGTCCCAGATTGAGTAAGGGACAATTCAGAGACCTAGTTTATTTTACCAGGTCCTTCACTAGGATATTATTTAGATTATTCCAAGTGAACCAGCAGATTCTCCAAGACCTGAGGTCATAGTTTGCTGCCTTTTTGGAAGATCAGCTGTAGTCAAACACATGGTGCTGTCATACTCATGGTGTTTTCTCAAAAAATGAGAAAACAGGGAAAGGACTTCTCAAAGGAAGTCATACCAAGCAATTTAATGATCTATTCTGACTCTATGTGAATCTATAAAAAGTGACATAAAACTAATAGCCAAATATTACATTTTTGCCCATAGGTATGAACACTCATTAAGGTCTGAACTGGTAACTTTCAGGTTTTTTGTGCACATCTCTGACTGGTTAGCTAAACATGGAAATACACTGTTCTTTTCTGACCAGGCCTATAGATTCTCCGTTACTGTTGTCTTGCCTTAAGGAAATTCTAATGCTACTCTGATTTGTTTAACATAAGATTATTGTTGTTGTCATTGCTGATATTACTATTATTAGATAAGTTATTTCTGTGCTCATCTGTAAGCAATTACAATAATTATAGCTTCTGAATTAACAGTGTTTAAAAATGAAAACAGGAAAAACCAACCCTAGCAAAGTGCAATTTTGGTGCTGTGCCTAGATAATCATTAATGCTGCCAAAAAAAGATGGAGTATTTTGTTTTGAACACAGTGGAGGCCAAGCCAGCAATTATACAAGGTAATCTTGTTTTGACGGTGAATGCATTCGAAACAGTGTCTATTTCAAATTAATGGAACGAGAGTTTACTGGATATTTGATAAGAGATTGAACCAAGAGATTCTACTTAAAATCTTCTCAGATCTTCATGATGTCTCAGCAGCCACCTCTGACTATATCTCAATATATTACTTACTGGAAATACTAGGCGTGAAAGGAAAGAAAAATAATGTAGCTGATATTCAGTTTATGACTTTGAAGGGGAATTTTTGGCCTGAGATTCAATGCCTTTTTACATTAAGCTTTAAAATGCACAGCACTTTTAGAGTTTCTGAAATTTTCACATTTCTCCCTAAAGCCAAATATTGTTAAATATGGCTTGCACTGAAATGTATAGATATTCTCAATATTTTTGTCTGAATATTTTTGTCTAAATAACTTTTCATTTGAGACTGTTATTCCAACAAAATGAATGTTTTTCAACAGCAACAATATCAGTCTACTGACAGTGTTTTAAATCTCAGTGAAGTATCTTTCAGTGGTAAGTGCATCTCATTTAGTTTCTTTCAGAAGCACCTTTAATGTTTGTTCTAAAGCTGTGGTGTTCGGAATTCAGTTTTGACTAAATACTTGACACCATTATGTTGAATTTACAAAATGAAAGTTGTTGTCCCATAGAGTATTCTTCTAAGCATTTTGCATCACAATGTGTGGGGTTTTTTTCAATATGATTTTTCTTTTTTCTTTTTTTTTTTTTTCCACTTTGGCTACAGAGAAATAACATTTGGGATGTTTTGCTAGGCAAGGAAGTAATTTTCTAACGAAGGCTGAATTTTCTGCCAGTTAGCAAATTATTACCTTAGGTAAATCATCACGTTTCTTGAGCACACATAAACATGCACTTTGGGGAAAAGAACAAGCCACAAAACATTGGAAAATAAAGACATTAATTGTTTTTCAAATGTTCAAATAATGAACATCTGGTTTAGGGAGATGAAAGTTAGAAACTTTGGACCTAACTTCACTCATCTGATTTTGTAAACTTCTAGAATTCTTCATACATTCATATTCATAGATTCATAGAATCCCAGAATATACTGAGTTGGAAGGGACCAATAATGATTCTTCATATATAACTCATAAAATTCCAAAATATTAGAACTAAATTTCTGCAAACATGGATATATTTCTGTGATAATAAAATCTGATCTTAAGAGAACAAGTCTTAGGCAGAACACAGTATGGAAGCACATATTACAGAAACATTTCTTTGGTTTGTGCAGTTGCAGACATATCTCTAAGATCATCTTTATTATGGTTATAGGTTTCTTTATGTGCACGTGTTGCACACTTGTATTTTTCTGAAGATTTTTAAAGTTACTAGCAGAATTGTATGATCAGTGATTATGGGAGGCATTAGGCAGGCCTGAGAGAAACCAAAATAAGATAATACATAGGATATTTGAATTTTATGCCCATGGGTCAAATTAAATGACTAAAACATGCAGAGTCTTACTTGTATGTTCGGAATCTAGGATCTTTTCTGTTGCTATTGTCCAAAAGATGCAAAACTAGGTTATAAGTAGTTCCCACGATTATAAAATAGCTAACACTTTAAAAAAGACAGATTCTACATTATCATGATTAGAGATGCAGTCAATGTTGCCCTGGAGCCTAGAGAAAAACTAACATTCTGTCATTCTAGGCACACAGCTGCTGTGTAGACAGCTAATGCTGGGTGAGATGAATCCCACCTTGGATGTTTCTTAGGTTACCTACGTTCTGCCTGACTCTGAACTGAGAATTTTTCCTTTTGTGAATTCAAGGCTCTATTCATGGGTCCTACAAGGAGGAATAACTGCAGTTCTAGCTGTCCCCAGGCATGAACCCAAAGCATATTTAGTTGCATTGTAGTCACCCCTGTGTGTTCCATCAACTCCTTGCAAAGATATTGTTTCCTAGACTGTTACTACCAGGCCTTCATCTCAGGCAGTCGGAGCTTGAGTTCATGTAAACCCATGTAGCACCCCATGCCTAAGCTGAGGGATACCGCATGTGGTAACCCAGATGCAAAGATCCAATGTACTTCTTAGGGTCTGGCCTCACTCCTTGGTGTAGTTCATTTTGATGCAAGTGAATTCTATAGGGAGTATTCATTGACATTGCAACTAACCTAGTTATTTTAGAATACATCAGTTGCTTTCTGGACTTACAAGCATTTCTCTCTTGAAGCATATGTGATGTGAGCTTAGCTGCCTAACTATGAATACTACAATATGTACAGAAGAGAAATGGGAAACATGGCAACACTGTTTAAAGCTCTGTGGTTTAGCTTCAAATTCACACTCTACAGAAACGATAGAGGGGTCTGTCTTGTAGTTTCTAAGGCATGCAGGGTAGCCATAGAAGGTATCTTTTGGCTATCTGGTGTGAGCTCTACTTGCGCTCCAGTAGATTTCATGAGCTTCTACTCCAGCAGTCACTTTGGGGTTTTTGTGTACAATTAGCACCAGCATAGCCACAGTACTAAAAACATCATGAGCTGGCATCATTTTGTCCATGCAGGACATGTGGACAGAGCAACTTCATTAAAATCGCGCTTCTTTTATTACTTTTTTATTATTTACCGTTATTTTCCAAAACAGTAATGGTGAAGTCTTATAAGGACAGTTTTATAACAGAAGGATGTTTTTCTTTGTTTTGTTGAAATTCCAGAGCAAATAAGTGAACTTTGAACTTTTTTATGGCATTCCAGAGTGGGATTGCATCCAATAGCCACTGCCTTATGAAACTGTGCCATGTACTTTGGCCAGCACAGATAAAAAATAAATAATTAAGCAAACAAACAAATAAACAAATGGGGGTGGGGGTGGGTGTTTGTCATTTTGGTTGGTTGGTTGATTGGTTGGGAGGGTTTTTTTGTCAAAAAGTATGTGGCATTCCTAATATATCTTTTTGTAGCAGATTGCCTCTAAACACAACTCCCGTGGTTAGACTGCACCAAAATCACCTGAGTTTACATATATTAAAACCTATGCATTTTCTTCATTTTCACTTTACATTTGACTTTTAGCTGCTCTTTCAGAAATGTTTCAATTTCTCTTTTTCCTTTTATTTTTTGATGATTTACACATACATGTGAAAGCCAATCTTGAACTTTTGACTCATTCAAACGCTGCAGCTTCAGTGAATAACAGACATAAATATGAATAAGGAGGAAAAAAGCTTATTCCTTACAGTAAAATATGACTGATCAACATTCTCTAATTCCCAAACTCTATATATTGACCCAATTTCTGGGAAAGGTTCCATCAAACTACTCAGATGCTTGGCTTGAGCGATTAGCTAAATCTTCAGCAGTGTTGATGATGTTCTTTGGACACATTGAAGCCAAAGCCCTGACTGATTAATTCCAGAGTTCACTACTGTTCCTAATCTCTGGTTAACAATCTATAAAACAATCAGCATTGTCAGAAATCTATAGCTGGTCATATGACTATGCTCTGCTTAGATAACACAACAATAAAAAGCTGCTTGGGGTTCTTATTTCAGCACAATAACAAGTTCATCACAAGTTTGCTGCCATAGCACAGAAGCAAAATGAAAGCTAATAATAACACAGATGTTCCATAAGTTTTTTGCCATACACAAAATGCTTCCTCATTCCACCACACACCCCCCCCCCCACTTCCTCCCAGTTTCCTTTATAAGTCTGTTTTCTTCATAGGTCGCATCAGATCCAAGTGATCTTTGCTTCCTCAATTCAGAAGGCTGTCAGTGTGTAGGTACTTCTTAGAGGTGCTGTATGCCAGGAAGATTGCCTCAGCAACAAAGCATATAGAGACATTTCTCTTTGCCTTCCGTAGACAACTTGAATTTTCCTTTGTAGCTCAATATTATGGGATGAGTCAGGACAGTCAGAATATGATGTATGCATGCTTATATGCACAAAGGCATTCTACATATTTTGGTTTTCCTGCTGCCATGCCTTCACAAACTGGCACCTGTCATGTCTGCAGAGATAGAAATTGAAAATGCTGCCACCCGTCATGTCTCTAAACAAACTCTAGGTGCATATTTTAAACCATTAACGTTCCTTTTATGAAAATCTCTATTGTACTAAGTTATGAATGCATTTTGTAAGAAAATCTGTTACTATAAGGCTGCACATACATAAGAAGGAAATGTTTTCTGTCTAAGTTAACAGTACACAGCCAGCTTGTATGAAGTCAAGCTATTTAAAGTGTGGCAAGCATTTTCCTTTATGCCTTTACTCTCAATGGGAAAAAACCAATTTTTCTCTTTCTGGAGTGAAGATCATTTAGCATCAGAAAGTGTTTAGAAGGATCTTATTTGAATAGTGAAAGTAATACCACTTAGATAACTTCCAATCCACACAGATTTACTGAGACTTTGTTTCCCTTTCAGTATCTTGATTTTTCATGCTAGCCCGGATACTTACTATGTCCTGTCCCATTTCTGTAAAAATAGGGGATTTCCATCTATTCTGCATGTATTAAGAGTTTGGCTGATAATATGCCTTCAATGCATGCTAGCTTCAAAGAATGTAAGACCTATCACATCATCAAAATGAAACAGAATATCAGGAATTGAATAACCTGTCAGCAGTCATTGAACATGTACAACATGAATGAAACACATTTGTTCTGCAACTGGAAAACAAAATGCTGTTAGCAGCTTCAAAGCATCTTTAAATTCCTTATGTTTATTTTCCACAGTGTATTGGGTTTACATGACAAGCTTTTGGTAGTAAGGGGCCTACTGAGGGGGATATTCTGTGAAAAGAAGTTAGAAGCTTCCCCCATGTCCAGTCAAGTGTTGGGCAAGGCCAAGCCCATCAGCAACAGAGGCAGTGCCTCTGGCTTAGCATATTTAAGAATGGGGGGGGGGGGGGGGAAAAACACCTGTGCAAGAGCAATTACAGTTGGAGAGAGGAATCTTACAGGCCTGAGGAAGAGTGACTGGAAAGCTGCCCAGACGAAAAAGATCTGGGGGTGTTGGTGGACAGCCAGCAGAATATGTCAGCAGTGTGCCTGGTGGTCAAGAAAGCCAATGGTATGTTGGCTTGTATCAGTAATGGTGTGGCCAGCAGGATTAGAGAAGTGGTTGTCCCCTGCACTCAGCTCTGGTGAGGCCACACCTTGAGTACTATGTTCAGCTTCAGACCTCTCACTACAGGAATGACACTGAGGTTCAGATCTTGTCCAAAGAAGGCCAGCAAAGCTGGTGAAGGGACTAGAGAGCACAAGTCTGATTAAAAGTGGCTGAGAAAACTGGAGTGGTTGGACCTGGAGAAAAGGAGGTGGAGGGGAGACCTTACCGCTCTCTACCAGTAAAGATGTTGCAGTGAGGTGGGTGTTGGTTTCTTTTCACAAGTAACAAGAGGAAATGGCCTCCCGTTGTACCAGAGGATGTTTAGACTGGATATTAGGCAAAATTTCTTCCCCGAAAGGTTTGTCAAGTATGGAACAGGCTGTTCAAGGGAGTGGTGGAGTCATCATCCCTGGAGGCAGATGTGGTACCATAGCTGGAGGTAGGTTAACAGCTGGACTTGATGATCTTAAAAATCTTTTCCAAGCAACATGATTCTATGATTCTATGTGAGAAGAACAACTCTGCAGACACCAAGGTCTGTGAAGAAGAAGGGGAAGGACGTGTTCCAGGTACCAGATCAAAGATTCCCCTGCAGCCTGCGGAGAATATTGTGGTGGGGCAGGTGGGGCCCTGCAGCCCATGGAAGTTAACTAGCCAGGATTCTCCTTGCTAGTTCTGTGAAGCAGTGATTGTTTCTGTAAATGTGGTCCAGTTTTAGCTCTATAAATCTTTTAATATATCAATAGTGATATCAATACCTTGCCTTTTACCTGAGATGCTTTTCTATCATCAACCACAAATAATTTGACAAATTGTTTTCAAACATAAAATACAGATACTCTTTTCTTATGATGAAGACAATTCAAAAAGTCTTTATCAAATACTGTAAGAAAGTCCCACTGAGAAATGTAGTAACTGTAGAATTCACTGTGTATGAGTGCTATGTCTGCACAGGCAGGTGGGTGTTTATATCTCTGTGATTTGTCGAATCATAGTTTTGTTTTCTGTTTGGAACAGGTATATTTCTAACAGAATCTTATACCACAGCATGATAATAAACCTCCCATAGCAACTGAGGGGAAATTTTAAGAAAATTAGAAATTAAACAGAACTAGACTATTCTATACCTTGTTCCATCTTCTTTTCTGAAAGAGAGAATATCATTTGGCAATCCAGCCTGGAAAAAAAGTTTTAAAATAGCTAAGCTTTCTTCCTCACAGAAGACAGAAAAAATTAGGCAGACAACTATCTGAACTATATCAGAGTCCGAATTTAAATTGTTTTATTAACCTTTTTTCTGGTCAGAAGTACTGTTTTTGTGATCAGTGTATGGATGTATCTAAGTATAGTTCCTCTTTTCTTATGACTGTTTATTCTTCGAATTTATCAGTCCATTTCAGTCACATTAAATGAACTCTTTAGGCATTAAGAACATTTCTGCACTAAATCTCTGCACAAAAAGAACAGTCTGTATCTTCTGAACCACACTACTGGCACTTACAGCAAAGAGGATTAACGGTATGCTTTACAGTGGAAGGAGAAGAAAACCAGCAGATGTAGAAAACCCCATGGTTTGGAAATTTCATGATTGGTAGACAATGCTGTTGCCCCAGGATAAAATAGAAAGGAAAGGAAGACTGGGCCATGTGGATGTTAAATTACACAGAATCGCAGAAGGAGATTGGAAGGAGTTGGAAGTGACCTTGAGAGATCATCTTGTCCAATCCCCCTGACAGAGCAGGATCACCTAAACTAAGTCACACAGGAAGACATTAGATTAGCTATCTGATGCAGAACACCTAGAATCAAAGAAAATTAAAAAACTGATCCCCTCAGTAGTTAACATTAAATACCAGGGCTGTAGGAAAACCACAGTTTAGGTTTATATTTATCAGCTATACACAGACAACATCAACGATGATTTCCATACAGAGAGATTAAAAGCACTGAAACCAGGAAACATTGTGGAAACCCACGTGAACTGGGAAAATGCCATATGTGGCTGAAAGAAAAAACTCCTAGACATCATAAATGACTGTTTCATACTCTAAGTGGCCTGTGTCCCATTTCAGAAGATGCAAATGTTTGTCTAATTTTGTAGCACCCAGATTCTTATTGGAGTCAACAATCTCATAGGCTCCAAAAGGCAAAAAAAATATTGAACTTGTGCTTAGCAGTAAGAAGTTGATTGACATAACAATAAGAACACTTGTTAAAAAAGGCTTAAAAAAACCCAACAGCAGAGAGCATTAAATCTTTGCAAGATATACCGACACAACTAAGGTTATCATACTAGAACCAGGACATCAAATATATACCAACTGATACAGTCCTGAGAAACAGCAAGAGAAAGTTTTTAGGATGAAATAGCAAAGTAAGGGAAGAAAGTCTTAGATAAAGCGTTAAAATGGCATTATTTCAGAAGCTGGAGTCAAACTGTAGAAAATAGAAAGGATCATAAACTTGGGTTGATGAAATAAGAAATTACAATAGATCAGTCTAAATTCTCCTACATCTTTGCTATTGTTTGTAGCCTCTGTGCAGTGTGGTTAAGCAGGTGTTTTAGCCAAAGTACTCTTCTGCATGAGAAAGACAACTGTGCTTTTATAATGCAAGCAGCAGAGATTTGATTCTAATGAGGGGTGACTGGGTTACCCTTTTTTACATAAAATGCAGTCATTGGCAATGAGCTGTCATTGAATTACTGGTTATTTTTGCTGAATCACAAAATATTACTTTTATTTCTTTAATGAAGCTTCATTCCTGTTTTTTTAAAACCCATCTTTCCTTCTGGAAGGCTAAATATTAGGCCTAAATCAACAATGCTTTTTCTATACTTCATGAACATGGAGAAATATTATAAACTGGTGGAGATAAAGAATATTTGCTCATTTATTATTAAATCTACTCAGGATTATGTTTCTTTTTCCAGTCTTATGACTTATTTTTCCCTTCCTTTCTCACTTTCTTCCTACAGCAAAGCAATATAAATTAAAATGGCATGAATTCATCACTGCTGCATTCTTACAAATGGTTTAACTCTTCAACTGATGTTGATTAATATGGAGCTTGAAGTAAATATATATTTTTTTAATATAAAATAGACTGCCCTAGGGAAACTAGCATGCCTATGTTTCTGACATAACTACAAAAGAACGTAACTATGTCTAGCATAACTTTGTTTAAAAAATCTTTGTCATCATAAATTAAATCAATAGATTTTCTCCTTCCTCTTGTGATGTGATCTAGTAAATGTGAGGGTCCATGATTTGGCATCAGTGCTTGATCTTGCAAAAAATCTTACAAGAACCAATGTTTGATATCACATGAGTCTCTATGACAGATTGCATATTGGATATCAGCACTGATGAGGAAAGATCTATTCCTTTGCTGTCCTCTAAAAGCTGATATTCCATTTCCTAGACTAGAAGCAGCTAAATAGAAGACTGATTTGGCTCAGCTTTTTACAACATTGATGGGAAAACTGCACAGAGAGAGCTGAGAGCTATCATGCTGCTGTTTTATGATTTATTGGTGTTCAACATTCCTCTGTGACCACAGGCTAACTTTTGTTTATATTTCTTAGAAATTTGACATTCTACCAACACACTTCTCTCATTTGTCATATCAATATTCCTTCTCCATTCTCTTTGGTTACAAAGCTGAAATTAAGTCAGTATGGACCTCCTGTATGTTTCTTCTTTGACATAATTGTCAAATTCTTCTTTCTTTGTTTTAGTCTCATAGGTCTTCTCAATATTTCTCATAATGCTCAATCTTCTTGCTCTTAGGATGCTATTCTGGCCTCAACAGATAGGTGAGGAGGCATCTGTCTCAAATAACTAAAATTTGGTGGTCAGGATACCCTGTGGAATATATAAAACTGATGGTTCTTTTTCAGGTTTGAATTCAAGGATGCCAATGAGGACCTCTTCCATCTCAGACACTTTCTCTCTATCACTGAGCTATTCACTGTTCTAAGACAAAAGGATTTTCAAGCAAAAATCCTCAGAGATCCTTGGGTTCATTGAAATGTTCATGAGAATATTTTCCACTCTTCAGAGCTTTCACTACAAAAGAAAATGATTTACCATCTAGTTCAAATTAATAACTCCTACTTGTAGGAGTTACTGATGCAACAATAATCTTGGTTTTGTTCCCTTTCTTTCCACTGGTAAGTATGAGTCTTCTGGTCTAAATGCAAGAGGAAAAAATTCAGGAACAGCTGTGTGAAGTCCATTCCAGCAGCAGCTGGCTTATTCAAGGAATAGAGGCCTAAAAATGGCTGTCTCACACACTCAATTGAGTCCAGTATACTCCCTTGGTATGCTTTAATGTTAAACTTTCATCTAGCAAAGTCAAATAAGATGATCAAACCAGCTATAACAGAGATTCTTGAATTTAAAACAGTCACTAGTGAAGCATTAGACAGTTCAGAAGCAAGGTGCAGTCATGAAAGACAGACCTGTTCCTGGCAGACAAGAAATTCACCTTTTTTTGTCTCCATCGTCATGCATTGGAATAAGGAAGCCCACTTTTGCTTTGTATTTTTGCAAGCAAATAATATGTGAGAAAAAATTATTTTTTTCTGATTCCATGAGGGTCAGAGCTCTTTCACAGTTTTCCAGAAAGCCAACCAGAGTAGAAGTATTAGTAGTAATAGCTGACTGGAAAGTAGGAAGATAAAATATGCACTAACAGTTGATGTGAATACAGTTTAACCATTTAGGGATGTATTGTAACTATCTCATGTCAAAGAGACTGAAAATTCTTCATTTAAATGTTTATATAGGGGTGATCAGTAAGTCCAATGGTATATAGATTGTCTCATTTTTTCTATTCTTTTCTGAAGTGCACGTGAATTATCCACAACAGTCTCCATGTAACATCTAGTCCATCAGACAAAAAGCTGACAGTTTCTTGATGAAGAAACAACTTTTAACACCAACTGACCAGGACAGAGTCAGTTGATTCTTTGTTGGCTATCTAGACAGCAATCGGGAAAAGAAAACCCAAAAACACTCAAGGATAATCAGTTTTCATGATTTGTGCTCAGAAATATTTTATTACCTTAAAATACTGTTTGTGTTGCCCAAACTGGAAAAGAACTACTGTTAAAACATTTTAGGATGAGCAGGATTAGTATTTCATCCTTGGGAAGAATTTCTTCCAGACATACTACATTTTTTACTTGAATAAATAAGGATTGCATTGATTTAATATACTTGGAGTGCAGAAGATGAAAGCAAAATTGGTATTGTACCTAATCATTATCAAAAGTGCTTTATGGCCTGTAAATTTAACATAGGTGTAACACCCTTAACTATACATTTATGGCCTTTATTATATCAGGAGTTAGCAGCTTGGAGAAAATTTATATTTTTCTCCATTAACTTCTCAAGTGAAACAGATGTCACTTTCCTCAGAAGACAGACCAATAAAATGCAGCCTTTGTTCTAAGAAAAGGACTGTGTGAAAAACTAATATTGGAGTACAAACCATTAGTTCATGGTAAAGTTGTGAAATAATCATTTATCCAACCAAGGAATGAACACCTGCACTTACTTTTCCAGAAATAACTTCATCCCATCAGATATGAACAAAATAGTTATTTACTGTGACTTTTACTCCTGAGGCACCCCCCCCCCCCCTCCCCTATATCCCAGCCTCCCCAGCCCCCCCAGAGGCACATTTCTCTGCTACCTTTGGGACTGACAGGTCTTGGTCTAGGTACACAGCTCACCCCTAGTCACCTTGAGACTATGTGCAATTAAGAGCTCATACCTAATGCATTGGATTTTGTAGGAATGAAACCTGTGAGAGTGGACCAGTCTAGGAGCCATGGGACACCCCAAGGAGTTTCCAGTGCCTTGTAACACACTCCAATATGTAATTTCAAGACAAACTTAACAGTGCTGTGCCACTGCACAGCAAAAGGAGCTGAAAGCTGTCAGAGTCTTTGTGGAGTTACCATTTAACTGTGCCATTTCATCCCAGCTCCACCCAGAGAGTCACAGACTAACTGACTGTGCTTTTTAATCTGTGCTTCTGAAGTGGGAGAAACATATTTAAGGTGTCCTCATTACCGTCCAAAACTCCTTCACATTTATGTCAAGGGAGTAGCACGGAGCATGACACCTGAACCCTTCCTTTCCTGACAGTTAACACAGGCAAAACCAGCAGCCTAACCTACCTCATAAGGGAACGATGTTGTCTACAAGCCACTGCCATGTCGGTTCAGAACCTTCCTTATTTGTTAGTTCCTCAGAGTTTCTGTAAGTTGTTATAGCATGTTGTCAAATTAATTACAATCTAGTTTGGCTGAAGACAATCCTCAGATTTCTTTTCCTTGCCACCCATCACTTTTTGCAATCATTTCATCATGTGCACCTCACGAATTATTTCCATTCTGAGAAATTGCTACTCCCTTCCTATAACTACTACAGTGATTTTTTTCCCCCTTCTCCATAAATTCTTTGGCTCAGTTGCAAGGTTCTTACTCCAGAAGAGAAATAGTGTTACAGAGAAGTGCCAGGTTCATTTCTATTATGACGTGAAAAGCTCAGTCAAGAAAACAGAATTTTGCACATAATATTTTTGAAGATGTAAATGTCCCTAAGACAGTGAAGAATAAAAACTGAAGCCTCCATTATAGATACTTACAACCCATTTAATGTACCAAACATTCCTGAATGCTCTTCCAAAAGAAGGATGAAAATAGAAAAAGAGCTGGGGTTTTTTTAATCTTTTTTTATTATTATCTTTTATCTTCACCATGTGGAAAGGTGAAGTAATTTAATACAGCTGCTTCGTATCAGCTTACTGAGGAACTGGTTTCCAGCAAGGCTATACATTTTTTGCTTGTTGGGGTAAGAAGTTGGGACTTTTAGGAGATGAGAAAGGTTATGGCAGATGCTGTAAAAATTCAAAAGAGACAGAGACCATATAGTAATAATATTTTTATGCCATGAAACTCTTATATGTATCTTCCAGCCCACATTTGTTTTCTATGTAACTCCAAATGAATATTTTTAACATCACTTTCTGACATGGTGGGGGAAATAAACCTGTCAATATAAAAGGTGCACAAATGAAACCAGTTTTCCTGTAGAAGACTTAGTGTTTATACTTCTAGTGGGCGTTATAACCCTAATCTTAAAAGATTCTATTATTTTTTCCACAGATTCTTATTTTAGTAAAATTCAAGAAAAAAATATCTGGTTTACTGTCTGCTGATCAGGTCTAAATTTAGCACTACCAAAGTTTTCTCCTAGTGATTTTTAAGATTGAAGTTTTTCTTCATTGCTTTTGTCATTGTTTAACCCCAGCCAGCAACTCAGATTCTCACTCACTTGTCCATATCCCCCACGCCTCAGGGAGAGAATTAGAAGAGTGAAAGTGAAAAAACTTGTGGGTTGAGATAAAGAGAGTTTAATAAGTAAAACAAAAGCTGCAAAAGCAAGCAAAGCAAATCAAGGTATTGATTCACTGCTCACCATGGGCAGGCAAGTGTTCATCTATTTCCAGGAAACCAGGGCTCTCTATGGTGCATAATGGTTACTTGGGAAGACAAATGCCATCTCTCCAAACTTCTACTTCTTCCTTCTGCTTGTCCCAGCTTTATATGCTGAGCATAATGTCATATGGTATAGAATATCCCTTTGGTCAGTTGCTATCAGCTGTCCTGTCTGTGTCTCCTCCCAACTCCTTGTGCACCTCCAGCCTCCTCACTGGGGGAGTGGGGTAAGAAGCAGAGGCGGCCTTGGCTCTGTGTGAGCATTGCTCAGCAGTAACGAAAAAGTCCCCGTTACCAACACTGTGCTCAGTTTAAATATAAAATGCAGTCGTATATGAAGAAAATTATCTCTATCCAAACCAAAACCAGCACAGCTTATTCCTACCTTCAGGTTCATTGTCTGTTTCCAACGTTCTCTGTTTGGTACACTATTGCTTAGTGAAATCTTTCCTTCTAATGCAATGAAAATCCTAACCCAACAGTTCCTAACCCTATTTTGTATGAACCCAAATGAAAGGAAATGGGAAGGTTAAGAATGTTATTCATGTTATATCAGAAATAATGCAGACATGTTCTACAGTAAGAGATTTATCATATAGGTATAATTCATATATGAAAGAGAGACATACTCCTGTGCAGAAGAGACGTGTATGCATATATGGAAGAAGGAATAACAATTGACATTGTCCTAAAATATATACTTTGCCCAAGTACCTCCAATGATGACTCACTGTTATGATGCAAAATCAATTCAGTATTCATTTGTCTAGTATATGCCTACCAACAGGAAAAAAAATATATTCAAACAAAAAGTTTTAAAACTTTAATTTCCACATTTTTCTCTGTCCTGTGAGAGCCAATGCTTGATTTTTTTTTTCCTCTTTTGGGGGGCAGGCTTCTCCCCACCCCCACCCCCCTCCTGTGAAAAGTTGATTTAGGTCCAGTTTAAATTAAGGGTCACAAAGTAATTTGTACAGTCAGCAGTTCCAACAGTCTGCCTGCCTCGTGAGATTTTGCGGAGCTGAAATACTGTGCTTTGAAAAATAACTTATTCATTGCCACAGCATTCACCGTCAGCATGTGTGACTGCTCTGTTTGCCAGTTGCAGGATTCCTTTTTGCTGTGGTTACAGGGTGCCAGGTACTATTGATAGTCCCTTGTATAGAAATATCAGAATTAAATTATTTTCTCAGGTAATTTTAATGACATAGAAAATTTTGAATGCGAAGTATTAAAAATGATTCTCTTATATCACTGGTTTGCAGATTGCCCTAAGACACAATTTTAAAAAAAATTACACAAGAAGTTTAAAAGATGAGACAGTAAGAGAGGCAGAAAAAGAAAAGTATTAACATGAGTCAGAAACTTTAAAGGGGTAAAACTTTACTGCTTCTTAATACAGAGGTAATATATAAAGTACTCTCATATGGGAATGATCTGACTCAGGTATGCTGTAGGAGTAAAGACAAGCTACCACCTCATCTATAACGTTATCTTCCCCAAAGTGAAGGGGAAGATTCCTTTGGCATCTTGCAGAAGATGAAGCGAAAGAAAAATGCAATCAGAAGATCTGTGCTAGACATGTAATTTCATTCAGTGGGTCTACTTTTCACTCGCCTCACATCTTTCAATGTTGCAGTCAACCACTTTTTTCTGTAATTATAGATTTTATGGTTTGTATTTACAGGCTTATGAAGAGGAGCGATAAAAGACCTTTAAGCTGATTGCACACCATGCGCAGTCTGAAAGTATTCCTCAATGATTATATTGACTGATTTTATGACCCCTTTGTGCTGCCAAAACCTCATAAAAACCTGCATAATGTGAAGTAGAATACACCATTCCACAGGTGTAAATGACTACACAAGATGCAAGGAAAGCAGAATCAAGTCAGTTGTACCTAATAAACACTTTCATACCAGGAACTGTTGCAGACTCATGTAAATACTTAACATGTGGTTCTGCTCTAAAAAGTGACTATAAAATGCATTGTGGGTTTTTATTGTATTTCAGTGATGCAATATTAAATTTGCTCAGCTTATACGTAAAAAGCATTTTTCTAATGCTCAATGCTTTTTTCTAAAGACCTGTTAGCAAACTCCATGTAAGCATTCAAACTCAGTTTTCTTTTCCTCTAATGCGATGCCAGTGTAAGCATTATTCAGACTTGGCTTTACCTTCCTGATACCTTTGAAAACTTACAGATTTTACTTCTTGTGGCACCAAAACATGTTGCAGCTTCTGAATGTGGAGTTAAAAGTTTTCAGAAAACATATCTGAAAAATTGTAGTTGCATATTGATTTTCTGAGGAACCAGGTTGGTTATGAAATCCAGCCTAAGACCTTGTTCATGCTGTATTCTTCAGTTTTCTTTTCTTCAGAGTTTTGCCTAAATCTGCTGAAATCAAAACCAAGCTCTTTTATTGTTCATTTAAGATGCTATTTCTCATGCAGAATGGCCTTTTTCACTTTTAATAGTAGTATGGGCAAAATAAAACTTCATTTAAGAGTTTAAAACTTACAATGAGGGCTACTTTAGCTCAATTAATCCTCAGAAGGGCAAAACTCCCATTGTTTAAAATATTATTAAACTGGGATATAGGGTATTTTCTGAGTCTGGACACAGTATGAATAAAGTTCATAGAAATGATGTTGCAGTGGTAAGGAGGTAGACTACGTAATCTCACAAGTCATTTCCCTGCTTATGCTTTGCATTGGCATTCTCTGCAGTACTGGAAATTTGATTAGCTTCCTAATACAAGGGTCACCACAACCTGGGAACTACAAAGAAAGGAGTGCAGTGAGTTAACACACATATTCATTTTGATTTTTTTAATGTTGTGCAATAAAGTGCAAGCCACTCCATTAATCATCTGTAGTTCTTCAAAGAGAGCAGCAGTCCACCAGATTTCAGAGAACGGAGAAATTGCTGAACTGTGTTTACATATAGGGTATAATCTCTGCAAAGGCAGCAGAGAGGTCTGCCAGTCTCAGGCATGAGCAGCACTAGTATAACCTAACAATGTTTTAGGTTTGGGTTTTTTTTGTGGGGGGAAATACTGCTGAGAATATTTCACATTACATTAGGCAAATACATGGCAGGTCCCTGTGGGGGTCAGGGGCTCCCTGGGGCCTGTAGGGACTTGCCATGGTGGCACAGGGCAGGGCTGGCAACCAGGGACTGTCCCAGCCACAGCCAGGCACTGGGCAGCCAGGGGGACATTACTGAAGTAAGAACAGCTACAAATTCTCTTCTTAGGAATCACATCCATTTGACTGAGAGCAGATAATGATCTTGTATGTATGATTTGTGGCAATATCCTCATTCAGACACTATTACCACAGAAGTCAAGTTACAAAACCCAGAATGGGGCTCAGACATGGCCTGCAGCGCTAAGCATTATGATACCTAGATCCCAAAGGGGAAGTTAAATCATGTTACTATCTACATGGCTTTGTATACAGAAAAAGTGCATATAGGAAGAGCTGGGCCTTACAGTGTGTTTCAAAACAGTCTATATTTTGTAGGGAGATTTCCCCAAAATCAGCATCCCTCCCTAGCCTCTGGCCAGGAGGAAATCCCTGAATAAAGAGGATTCCTTCAAGTCTGGTCTCCCCCAGGGCTCACAGGTCCTTCCTGCTTTCACAAGAGTGGAATGATGACCCTCAACAGCAGAAGAGGTGAGTGATGGCATCTCCAAGCACTCTGACTATACATTTCCATACAAATTAGGGTACAGTGTTGATCAGTCGCTCCATGGGAGGGAACTGGGAAAAAAGGGTGGCCATGAGGCCAACAGGGCCATACCGTCCTTGACCAGGGTCCATCCAGCATCTCTCAGTGAAGGAGCAGGGATGTCCAGGCCAGACCCTTGAAACTGCCCGGCAAGGCCACAGTGGTAGTGCTGGTGCAAAGCCCAGCAGGGTCCCATAGGTGATGGCAGCAGGTAGGAGGTTGGGCACAGACTGTGGTGTGGCTCAGGTCTGGTTGCAATGTAGTTCCCAAGAAAAGAGGAGAGATGTAAAGCTGCCCCAGTAAAACTCCCAGCTCTTCCCCAGCAATGTGAACCCAAGCTGCACAGTTGGTCTGCAGCAGGGCTGGCCTGAGCAGGGATGTTCTGAGGAGCAGGGATGGGTATCAGAGCCTGGGGCTGCACTCAAGGCCAGTAGCACAGAAGTAGGGGGATTGCCTTCCCAAGTGTTCTTTAGACATGCATCCATCACTATACATTATGTGCTGTCCACAAAGGAATGGTCTGGCTATGTATGCAAGAGTGCCCTTTGGACCTCAGACCTGTTTTCAGGTATCCTTGGGACTGGGAGAGAGATATCATCCCAGACAAGCATTGCAAGAAGAACCTCCAAGCAGCCAAGGAAACAAAACTCTGGGTGCTTGAACAGCATGAAGACCAGCAGGCACTGTGGGCTGTAATGTGTTAGAAGTTAAGCAGGGATTTTCAGGACAAAAATCTTTTATTTCAGTCCTGGTTTTAAGCAGCTCAGTCTGGCACTGTATACTCACTAGGGAACTGTAGACATTGTCTTGACAATGACACAACTATTGTATTTTCCCCAGTTTTCTCCATCAACGAATGAAAGACAAACGTACCACCCAGTTCTGCAGTATTGAACTGAAAGATGCAGATTGTTGTTTTAGGCTCTCAGCAATGAACCATGAAAAGTAAAATGATTTGGAGAACTATCCAAGGCATATCTTCGAAATGGCAAACACCTGTCAAAATATATAAACACAATACAAACCTGTCGTATGAGAATGCTGTCTGTGAGACATAAATCACTGTTTCTAACTTGAGTCAATGCACTGTATTGAGGCTGCACGATTTTTCCTTCTTTCATAAAAAGGGGGTAAATTTACATGTGCACTCTGTGATCACATTTGTTTTTATTAGCAGGTTAGGTCATTATTAGGTCCTGTTAATATCTCAGGACTGGCATAACCCTCTCTTCTCTCTTGTTTTAAACTGAATATATCTCACAGCATGTTAATAAGCAATAAGTATTATTAAGATTTGGGTGAGGAAGTCAAAAGTGACTCCTCTAGTCTGCCCTTCTAGCTATTTCTTAGTGTCTTAGAATTTACGTGGAAGCAGCTTCCTTGGAAATAAGAGCATAATAAAGAAATATTGCTTCCATATTGACCAAGCTTTTATTCCCCTGTTTAAACACAAATGTACAATTTATTCATTTAAGCCAATATTGTAAGTGTAAGAGAAATCAGAGCATAAGTCTGTAATCAGTTACATATTTCTCCAACACACATCCATCCATTTTCCAGACTCTCAAGATAATTGGAGAATTCTGAGATTTTTTTTACTGTTCTTTATAAGTCTTCTGAGAAGCCCATTGCAGACTTCAAGGACTACATTAATTAACTGGGAACATCCAGGCAGCCCAATTCTATAGCAAGTTCATATTGTCATAGAGCAAGATGGTAACTTTAAATGTCCTTGATTTCTGAACTCTGATATATTTTTTTATGAAATTAAAACACAGTAAGTGTCTATAAATTCTATTCCTAAACTGTTCAGTGTCCTGAGAGATGGGAAAATCCCATTTGCCTTAAGCAGATACGATAAGAAAACTGCAAATTGAAGTTCTGTTTCTGGCATAAAGCATTGTAGGAATAACATTGAACTGTTTGTTTAGTTTTTTCCCCACCTGCCACAGTTCATTGTATTTATTCATCACAACATTAGATCTAGTTAATCTATGGTCTGTTTCTGTTTGGGTTTGGTTTTTTTTTTTTTGGGGGGTGTATTTTTTTTTTCTTTAAGGTGACATAAACAGTGAAACATTCAGTTGTATGTTGCTGTGGAGTCCAAAGAATAAATGAAAGCAGAGAGTATTGCTCTGTACTGCATCTTACTCTGTTCTTGCACTCTGCTCTGTGGCTCTGCTACTGACAGGATCATTGGCCAGACCTTTGATGCAACCCAGCATGAAAGTTCTTACATATGGTATTTATCATTTTTTTCTTGGTTTGTTTAATGAGGGGTAAAGAAACAGAATAGAAATTGTTGGTCGGTTAACTTTCCTGTTAACAGTCTTAACTACTACTTTTCTAATGTCAAATGATCTTTGAATTGTACTTAGAGATGCAAAATGTCACAGCCTTGCTATGACCTGGCTCAAAATAAAAGACACTTCATTCTAGAAGTATTTGTATTGTCAAACAAAATAATTACAGAAAGTAAGCTCCTCTGGTGGCTTTTTACATTCGTACATTGTACAAAGTACAATGCTTCAGTGTGCTGCAGTGTTGGAAAGTATATTGAACTTTTAAGAGGTGCAGGGGACATAGCTTTTGTTCTCACTGGTGGGGAACTAGAAGCTTTAAGTATTGGATATTGTCTACAGAAAATAGAAGCAATTACATGAAATGCTTTTAACAGTGTGGTAGTCCCTCTGCAAAACCAGCCTGCTAAACTAGGAATTAGGTCTTTCAGATTTTTCTGCAAAGGCAGTTAAAAGTTATTGTCATAAAGGTCTTCTTGGGCTGGATCTTTCAGATGCCGAGTTCCGCCTAAACCTGAGAAGAGGACAGTCTGTGCCCCACAAAGCCTTTTGGTTGCAAAAGACTTTGGGAAAGGAAGCGGGGAACAGCTGTTTTTCCAGCAGCAGGCTTCAAGCCAGAGCAGAGTAAGTCTTGCAAGGAGGTGCTGGTTTTTCCCCGCAGTTGTTGTCTTGCCATTTCCTTCTGCTTTCATGGCTCTACATAAAAAGGAAGGAGAAGCTGGTCCCCATGGCTATAATTACTGGCTTACTGCTGAGCGATGATTAGAGGGTAAGTCAAGCTGACTCTGCAAATGGACAAGGAGAATGCAGAATGTGTGCACTGGCCTCACCACAGCAGTTTTTATTTCCTCACCTTTCCTTCAGCCTTTGCTTGTTTTTTAAGCATGTGTGGCTTCAGAAATGACAGGGAAAATTGTTTTAAAAAATAAAAATGAGTAGGCACACGATGGGATATTTCCCTAAACTGTTATTTCTATCTAGATCTCTGAAAGAATACTTGTTAAATTACAGTTTAATTTTTAAAAAATAACTTGCTTTATGTCAACACCATTGGGATGGTCTACATGGAATGAAATTTTTGCTTTTTTACCTCAAATTCTATAATTTCTCAGAGCAAGCATGTACTGTTGTATGTTTCATTTGTTGTTCTTTAGAATGTAATCTAACTTGCAAGGAAAGGTAATAGGTACTTCTATTCACAAATCATGATCTTGAATTTATGTAATGCAAATACCCAAAACATAACAGAACCACTTGATAAATATGATTGTCACCTAAATGCATTAGTTGAGATTAAGAACTCTTGT
Source organism: Laterallus jamaicensis coturniculus (assembly GCA_022605575.1). Classification (NCBI taxonomy): domain Eukaryota; kingdom Metazoa; phylum Chordata; class Aves; order Gruiformes; family Rallidae; genus Laterallus; species Laterallus jamaicensis. The sequence goes on from JAKCOX010000053.1 coordinate 3,324,200, forward strand.
TTCTGAAGCTTGCAGGTAGGAATAATTTCACTACTAGGTAGATAGTATAAATACTCAAAATCTTAGAGAAAAAAGGGCAAAGAAAAGAGAAAACAGAAATTAGTGTTACCTGCATCAGCCAACTACCGAGTGGAACTGTACTGTCAGTTTACATGGCCTTCTAGGGGATGCAACACAATGCTACACACATATATATGTATTGGATCTTGATTCTATTGTTTACCTATAGATATCCAGTCCTACTGAGCATTCTTTACACATTTAAGAAATCAGGAAAGGGTGGCAGAAGACCTGCCTGGATGAGTAGGGAGCTCATGCGTAAACTCAAAGGGAAGCAGAAGGTCTATGAATTGTGGAGAGGAGGTCTGAGCACTTGGGAAAAATATAGGAATGTTGTCAGGGCCTGCAGGGACTTGACTAGGAAGGCTAAAGCCCACCTGGAAATGAAACTGACAATGGACATAAAGGATAACAAAAAGAGGTATTTTAGGTATATGAATAGTAAGAGGACAACTAGGGATAATGTGGGTCCCCTGCTGAACAAGATGGGTGTGCTGGTGATGGGGGATGCTGAGAAGGTGGAGATACTGAACACCTTCTTTGCTTCAGTCTTCATTTCAAAGGCCCCTCGGGACCCACAGACACTGGAAGAAATTAATAGAGTTAGGGAAATGAAGAGCTTCCCTCTGGTTGAGGTGGGGGTGGTCCAGGAGTGTCTCAGAGGAATCAATGCACACAAATCCATGGGCCCTGATGAGATACATCCAGATGTGCTGAGGGAGCTGGCAAAGGTGATTGCAGAGCTGCTCTCTATCATCTTTGACAGGTCGTGGTGATCAGGTGAGATACCTGAAGACTGGAGTATGGCCAATGTCACTCCAGTCTTCAAAAAGGCCAAGAAGGAAAATCCAAGTAATTAGAGGCCAGTCAGTCTCACCTCTGTCCCTGGAAAGGTGATGGAACAGCTTGTTCTGGATGCCATCTCCAAGCAACTGGAAAAGAGGAAGGTCATGAGGAGTAGTCAGCATGGATTCACCAAGGGAAGATCATGCTCGACCAATCTTGTAGCCTTGTAGCCAGTGTCCTCACTGGCTGGGTAGATGGAGGGAGAGCAGTGGATGTCATCTACCTTGACTTCAGCAAGGCTTTTTATACTGTATCCCATGACATTCCGATAGCAAAGCTGAGAGAGTATGGGATAGATGAGTGGACAGTGAGGTGGGTTGAGAACTGGCAATTGGACCGAGCTCAGAGGGTCGTGATCGGTGGAGCAGAATCTGAATGGAGGCCTGTGACTAGTGGTGTTCCCCAGGGCTCAGTGTTGGGTCTGGTCTTGTTTAATCTTCATCAATGACCTTGATGAGGGAATAGCATCCACCCTCAGCAAGTGCTGATGATACAAAGCTGGGAGGAGTGGCTGACATGCAGAACAACTGCGCTGCCATCCAGCTAGACCTGGACAGGCTGGAGAGCTGGGCAGGGAGAAACCAGATGAAATTCAACAAAAACAAGTGTAAAGTCTTGCACCTGGGGAGGAATAACCACTTGTATCAGCACAGGCTGGGAGTGATCTGTTGGAGAGGAGCTCTGAGGAGAAGGACCTGGGGGTCCTGGTGGATAACAGGTTGGCCATGAGCCAGCAGTGTGCCCTGGTGGCTACGAGAGCCAATGGGATCCTGGGGTGCATCAAGAGGAGTTGAAGCAGGTCTAAGTATGTGATCCTCCCCCTCTACTCTGCCCTGGTCAGGCCCCACCTGGAGTATTGTGTCCAGTTCTGGGCTCCCTGGTATAAGAAAGACAGGGATCTCCTTGAGAGAGTCCAGTGAAGGGCTACAAAGATGATTAAAGGCTTGGAGTATCTCCCCTATGAGGAAAGAACTGGGGCTGTTCAGCCTTGAAAAAAGAAGACTGAGAGGGGATCTGATTAATGTTTATAAATATCTCAAGTGTGGGACACAGGAGGAATTGGCCAGCCCCTTTTCAGTGGTCTGTGGGGACAGGACAGTGGGCAATGGCTTCAAGTTGGAGCACAGGAAGTTCCACAGCAATATGGGAAAGAACTTTTTCACAGTGAGGGTGACAGAGCCCTGGGACAGGCTGCCCAGGAGGGTTGTGGAGCCTCCTTCTCTGGAGATATTCATGACCCCTCTGGATGCCCATCTGTGCGACCTGTCCTAGGGAACCTGCTTTGGCAGGGGGGTTGGACCCAATGATCTCTGGAGGTCTCTTCCAACCCCTACGATTCTGTGATTCTGTGATTGGAACTGGATTTCTACTTGTCAAGTCAGTGTCAAATCATTTGTAGTCTAATAGTGACCTGGTGAGTAGAAAATAGTCTAAAAATTTATTCAACACCTCAGAAGGTGAGCACACATTCGGTCAGAGGAGCAGCCTTTTCAGAAAAGCCAGATTTGTGAGATATCTGCTCAGGACTAGCAGTTCTGACCACAAGTAATCCCTACCCTGACGGAGTAATAGGTTGAGATCAGGTGGGGCATCCAAGAACATCTCAAATAGCACCAGAAACCAGTGAAAGGACAACTGAACTAAACTCTAGACCTCCAATGACCATAGTAAAGATACCTAGCTCATACGCAGAGCCTAACAATTAGACAACCCGGTCTTGACTCTCTAAAACTTCCTCTTCGTGTTCTGCCTGCAGTCAAAATTATCTTTGCCTCTTATCATGGCCAGCTGACCTTTAACTGCTGATCTTGCTCTCTGATACTCACTAACAACCAGGCATGGTCTCCAGAACAAGCTATTGTATATCACAATCTTGAATTTTGAGTAGAGCATCATGGCAAAGTGTTTTCCTTCCCTTTGAAAACATGATGGGTAAAGCATTTACAAAGTCTGTTGAATACTCCTAGAAACAGCTCCTCTTTGCACAAGCATGCATTTCATTACAACCAGGAATTGTCTGTAAACCTTACTACTAAAGGGAGGGCTTTTTCCTTAAGACAACATGTCTTAAGCCTCCTTTTTCAAGTTAATGCTGTAGAATAAATAAACTCCCAAATGAGAAATTTTTATAACAGGAAGACTAAAGTGATTCAAAACTCAAAAATGGATGCTGACAGATTAAATGGCATGAATGAAAGCAAAATGACACATAACAGTGTGCTTTGCTTCAAGACACAAGCAGCTGTGCCATTTTTTACATGAGGGAGTTCAAGTTGAGAGTTGCCATAGCTCTTGAGCTGGTAACAATTTCAAGCTCCTGTTGCTGTTTGTCTTTTCCTAGTTCTTCCCCAAGTCCTCTTTGCACTGGGGAACCATTCTGCTCCTTGGCTGTCACTCCTGACTCACTGGTAGCACAGATGTAAAGTCTCTGGTAAATTAACCTTTGTGGCATCTTTTATTGTCTGAAATTGATTTAGATCTTCACTCTGGTTCATCAACATCTGATGCTCAGTCATCTTCCAACATTCCTCACAGCACCAGTTTCTGGTACTCATATAATATGATAGTTTCTGCCTTTTACTCATTTTTGCTTCTGGATCGATAAAAAACAATGCTCTACCAAGGTTCAACATTCCTTTCCTTTCCTTTCCTTTCCTTTCCTTTCCTTTCCTTTCCTTTCCTTTCCTTTCCTTTCCTTTCCTTTCCTTTCCTTTCCTTTCCTTTCCTTTCCTTTCCTTTCCTTTCCTTTCCTTTCCTTTCCTTTCCTTTCCTTTCCTTTCCTTTCCTTTCCTTTCCTTTCCTTTCCTTTCCTTTCCTTTCCTTTCCTTTCCTTTCCTTTCCTTTCCTTTCCTTTCCTTTCCTTTCCTTTCCTTGAAAGGGTATAAAGTTGTAAGAGTAAAGTATATATGTTTGTTTTCACTTTTACTTATTAAAGAGATAGCCCCAATCAAGGGACACTGAACTCAAGATTTTCTTAATTTCTTCCCAGACACTAAACTTGATTCAACAAGCATAGCAACTTTAGTTTAGACATAACATTCCTCAGCATTGAGTATCTCTAGTCAGACCACACCATGCACTTTAACACCAGCACCTGTTTTCTATCGAATTTTTTGTCTTAACGCAAGATTTGTACTCCTAGTCCTTTTAACCACTGGGTGCCACCTAGTCTGAGTTTGTGATGCAAAAAGACTCTTTTATATAAACATAAATAGTCAGTAATGTGGTATGTCTGTGACTCCAGCAAAACAACAAAACAGGGCTTCCAACAGGTTATGAGAAAATGCTATCCAGGCTTTAACCCACACTAAGATACTTAATCCCTTTGTGTATCACAAGTGCCTCAAAAGTGTATTTCTTCAAGTTTATCTCCCTCCTAGATCTCCTAGTGTATTATCCTCAAATCCACTACACAAATGTGATACAAGAGCTGCAGTTATAATGAAATCCTGGAAAACAGTGGAAGTGGTGTTGCCTGGAATGACTCCACAATGCTGAAACTTTCAGATAAGATAAGTGTGCACAACAAGCTATGAAATGTGAGCTACTGAATAGCTTGGTTTAAATTTCCTATTCATTGGACTTAGTCTTTGTACAGAAAACAAGATATAAAACCAGCTTCAATCATCTTTCGGATTTCCCATCAATTCCCTTCTTTGTCTGCCGCCTCCATGCTGGATAATTCTTGTACTTATTTACAGAAAAGTTGAGGAGTGAGAGATCTGTGGTGGCGGGCTACATACTGAGCTGGAACCTATTTACATTATATTTTATTCTCTAAAAAATGTGGGTTTAGGCACTTCACAAAAAAATCTATAAATTAAAATCTAGTTTTCTGAATAGGTTCTGAACAGCACCCGGCAAAAAGGGGCTCAACCCATAGAGCAGAAGATGGAGCTCTCTGCCTTTTCTTTTTCTTCTCTCCACAAATATATTGATAGGGATTAACACTATTTAGAATTAGGGTATTCTGATCTAGAATACTGTATGCAGCTGAAGATACACCAAGACAGTATCATTCAATGTTTTAAAAGTCCTGTTTTGCTTGCTGATGTTATTCTACTTCACAGAAAAAGATTAAATATTCATTGAAACAAGGAAAATTATGGTTAGACTCTATGTAAGTATCTAAATACCTCATCTGCATCTGATCTCTGTCTCAAAACTACAGGAAAACCCTCATTACAGCAATTTTTTCCCAGCATAAATGCTATTAAGACACTATTTGAGGGAGAGTTATGTTGTGCTGGTAACCTACACAGTAGACATTCTATTAATATTTACAACAGCAGGATTTGGATCATTGACAACTTCGTAAATTGTACAGCAGTATCTATCTGTGCATTCATGCTGGGGAGCCAAGGGGGACGTGAAGACTTAGGAAATTCCCCTCCATTTTCAAAAGCAACATGTTCTTCTAGCAGCAGAAATTATATGAAGATCTGGGGAGAGACTTCTTGCAGAACATAGACTTGCAAAGGATCACTTGTTATTTAAAAAAGCTGAGCCGACCTCCAAAAATACTCATTTTAAACAAAAGATATTTAACTAGATTATCCTAGATTTAACCAGAGAATAAATGCATATGTAGTCAGCCAGGGCAAAGCTTTCAGTTAGACATCTGTCATGAGAACTTCTCTGAATATAAGTTATTGTTTGAACCTTCTGAAGATACATTGCCAAACACTCATTACTGCTAAAATGTCAGCAACACGTCTGCCAAGTGTGGGGGAAGTGAGGAATGTGGCCTTTAGACTATAGCATTTTGTCTTCCCCAAAACATCTGTAAATGAACCAAAATTAATATTTTATTACAAACTGGAAGGTGATGAGACTCTCCAACTTATCTTAGATTCAAAGGGAATTTATAGCTATTCATTACACATAATCTTCTGTAATCTGCTCTGAATGAGTGAGAAAACATTCCATTAAATTAGAAATGCTATTAAATGACCAGAACAACTTGCTTCATATTTGGCCGTAATTTGCTTGATCTTGACTTCCTCTCTCTCCAAAACAGTAATTAACTAGTGTTTGAGTGTTTGTGTGAAAGAGAAAGGGGAAAAAAAATTAACGTTAGCATTAAAGGGAATAATCAGATTTCAGAAAATGTGTGGCTGTCTAGACTCTGTTTAATTTCATAGTTTAGAGACGTAAATAATCTAACAATTTTCACCTTTCAGGAAAAAATTGGTGCCAATTTTCTGAAATAAAAAAAAAAAAATATATATTCCCCACTGGAAATCTCCACTGTTCTCACGCCTCTCTGCATCTGGTCTGCAAGTGGATAGTCTCACAGACACAAGCAATTAAACAGCATGCAGTACGTGATTGGGGTTTTTTCAGAGGGGTTAGCTGATACTTGCATGATGCAGGTAACATTCTCTCTGCTGGCTTTAAGATTCGTTAAATTGATTTTGACAGTAGTGCTAACGATATATTAGAAAAAAATACTTGAATAAGTAGTGGAAAAACACCCCCATTTTGTCTTCAATTCTCCTGTTAAACTTGCACTGAATATATTAATTGCCATTTAAGGCTGAGTATTTTGTAATGCTATTTCTATTCTCTGTTTTAACAGTGATAGCATGAATTACCTTAAGCAAATTAATGTGCATGATATATAATTGATGCCATATCCTCAGAGGTATCTTACCACTACTGAGGCAAACATTATAAAATAGATTGCAAATATAAGCAGAGATATGATAAGTTATGTATATGCATAAATATGCATATTTATAACAACTTTGGTATCAAGTACATTAGACAGATCTCAGAAGGGAGCCAAATCATCCTTGAGGAGAGGTCAAAAAGATCCCAGAGGGGAGGGCCTAACCATCCCAGAAATGGGAGGGCAAATTGGAATGATCCCAGAAGGGGGTCTGGAGGGACACCAGCAGTGTAACAGACAGAGTTTCACTTCAAAGATGATCCATATCTTGGAGGCTGGGGTAAGCCATGTGGCCCTGGTGAGAGTCGAAGATCTCTCAGAAAGTTTGTGTGGAGAGTTTGGGAAAGTGTGTGACCCGAGGATGTTCTCTGTGAGGCTCCATTTGGGATAAAAATGTAGAGGTTTTTATGTCACAGACAGAAGAGGGCTCAGGACACCACCACTTTGACCACCACTACCGCTTTGACCAGGTGCTGTTAATTCCTATTTTCCACTTGGGGCTGCCAATAGATGATATTTTCCATTCTTTCAGAACAATTTGTACTTTTCCAGGTTGTTTTCCTGTTTTTTCAGTTAGAACAGCCCATGGCAGTTACAGATCCTTATTTTCTCTGGAGATTTTCCTTTTTTTTTTTTTTATCCCCCCTTTTTCCAGACTATTTTTCACCTTTTTGGAGAATAAGCTATAATTACAGTTCATTGTCTTCTCCCTTGTCAATAGTATCTCAGGATGTCTTCATTTGCTAGGCACAAACTATGCTGCTGTGCTTGTCAAGGAAACTTCACAGATCTTGTTCCCAGGCTCACAGCTCCCAGGCTTGCACGCAGCTTCTCTGTCTGTACTTCAGCAGACATCATCTCAGTAATTTTCTCCTTTTAACCAGGTCACCTTTCCAGCTGCTCACATCACCACCTCATCCAGAGTGGGAAGGGGAAGCAAAGCTCATCCTGTTGGAGCTTCTCTATTTTAAAGATATGTCTGGTGAGCAATACCCAAGTTTCAGTTTCAGAGTGTGATGTGGGAAGCAGAGGAGTGCTGCACACCTAAGTTTATATTTTATAACACCTTATTCACTACAGTCTAATATTAAAATCTCCTTTTAGGCTTCAACCTATAATATATATTATTAAAAGTGCGCATCATCTATGTTGAGATTTGAAAGACATTAGCACTTTCTGCCATGAACAGTCACTATAACTTAAAGCAAAGCTTATGATGCAATATAGGTACTATGCCTCCTCTTTTGTTATTATCTACACAGCTAGCAACATCAGCATCATCTTGGAAATATTCCAATGTCTAGTCCCCTCTGCTCTTTGTTCAGCTGGCCACTGAAGGAAGTTTAACACTCCTCTGGGAACTTCCTTCCAGCTTCGTTCCCCATGCAGAGTCTAGGAAGGCCTGTCCCATCTTGGGGTCAAATTTCTAATATTTCAAAAATCTGCAGGAGACTGGAGATAATATAGTGGGATTTCCTGTTCCAGTTGCAGTATATCCTTTGTTTGAAGCATAAGTTCTCCTGGACCATAATTTAGAAGAATATATATATATTCTGCTTTTAGATTAAAGCCTTTCTAGCCAACCTGGAAAAAAAAATCTGTAATTTAAATACAATGCTGTGAATGGCAATAAGAGTGAGTACTAGGTTTCAAGCCTGCAATGGACTTTTACACCTTTAAATATTTTGAATTCCAGAGGAAGCATTAATTTAATCTGAATTCAATTTACTTTGCAAGGACAGTACTTCTTGTTCTCTGCTGCCTGCTGTTTCATTGTATGTTGAAGGCAAAGCTTTCAGGATTCATTTTCATTTCAGGTCATGGGTGTCATTTTTCGTTAAGCATGAAATAGACTGTTCCAAGTTTTCATGAAATGGCAATTTGTCCCAACAACTGGTTTCTGTATCTTGCACAAAAAGTAATTGGTACAAGAGAAGCCAGTATTCTAGCTCACCACATATTTTGGGTTTGACACTTACTTTTCAAAACCCAGCAGAACCGATTTTATTACTCTTTTTTAAAAAAAAAAACAACAACAAAAAGAAGTGGTTTTCACCTGTTGTCAGTAATCCTAGCAGAGAAAAAAGAGAACGTAAATACAGCAAAATGAAGATGAATTACCACACAGACGCTATGCAGGAAGAATGTAAAGTGTTTGGGGCTCTGCCCAATGCTGGCCTCACAGCTGCCATTCAGCCTACCAGACTGCAGCTGCAGCTGTAATGCCCTACTCAGTGGGCTCAGATAGCTCTCATTTATTGACTCTCTGGGGTTACTTATATTTTTGTCTGAACCAGTAGCTCAGCTTTGCCAAGGGACAATTTCATGGCGGATGTGAGCTTGAGCCCACATTTGTCTTAGGACAAAGTTTTTCTTGGATCTCCATCTTCCTTGGTCATTACTGGGACTCTTGTGTTATCATATGATCCTGCTCATCAGCCATGTTTTCAATGAACAGCAGTGAGCCAAAAAAATCAGTGTTTAAACTTTGTTGAGGAGGGATGGGGAGGATCAGAATAGTCACTGACACAGTCACATAGGCAGCCTGCTTCATCAATCCAGGAGGACTCAGGAGATTCAGAAACACCCACTGCAGCACATCTTCAGCTGCTTCCCTTATCAATCTCATGGTTGAAACCAGATATTCATGTTCCTAGATTCTAGGGGATCCCAACCCTGTAGTTAGACAGACAGTGTCTAAACTTGAGAATGGGAATACTTTTGATTGGAGGTAAGAGCTTAATTTATCTCATCTTAAAGAAGTTGGCAAAAAATATGGTGAATAAATCACTCTACAGTCACTTCTGGATGACTGTCTCAGACACAGTCCTCTTCGATGTAGATGCAAACAATGAGAATTAGATATGATGAAACTCAGCTTGAGTGCCCTTCTCCTATCCCCTGAACCTATATCAAAATCAAGGGTATTAATGATTTTTTTTTAATTAGACAAATAGAAAATCTATAGTTCCAGTGAAATACAGGTAACAATTGGCAAAAGGCAGAGACTTATTTGTCTGACTTTATTCTTCAAACTCAGATTACAACTAATGGCAAGGAGCAGACGTCCAGGGTAAGACCATAGCATTCTGAATATAGCATATTCAGCAATTCTTCTAAAGCCATCTGTGATTTGGGATGGAATTACACAGAGGAGTTATACAACTGCAGTAACGTGTATTTCTTTGAAGATATGTTCTGCTATGTGCAACCTTAATAACCTTTTGTGAGATATCAGACAATGTCTTTTTTGTTCACGAATGTCCCAAAACTCATCACACTGATTAGTCTTTTCAAAGCCTGTGAGTCGCTCCAGAAAAAGAAAATGAGTATTGACCAAATATACTGATTAGTTTTGATATTTAAGGCTTGAGATAAACATCACAAATATTTTTTTCCTTTTATTTTTAAATTGCAGTTACAGAGAATTAACATTGAATAGTTCCTCTCATGTAACCTCGAAGTTTAATAACATCTTGTTTGTGACCTAATGTTCGTTAAAACGGCACTGGACAGTTTCTATTCACCAGGTCTTTGCTTGGACCACAACTGAAAATGAACACGGTCACTTTGGCCTGGACTGTTCACATCTCAGTGAACATCCACCTGGGTTTGATTGGCAGTTTGAGGTTATGAGAGAGCTGGGGCTGCCAAGGTGGTATGGGCCAAAACACAAACAGACCTGTGTGAAGTTTTTACACAGTATCTAGTTGCATTTTCCTGGATTTGAGCCAATACTAATAACTGTCTGCACTTTAAGAAACACTAGATTTGTGCATGGATTCTCAAACCCTATTTGCTTATTTCATAGGGATACAGCTGAAAGAAAGTTTTCTGAGTTTCACCTCAGTTGGTTCAGAGTAGTTAATAGTTTCATTTTTTAGGTCTCCTCTAGTCCTACATGAGAATTTCTTATTGTGAGTTTTGTTAATTTTAGCTTCAGTTTCAATCAATTTTTTTTTTCTAAATAAAACCCAAATAACCATGTTGTGCCCCCAGCCCCCCCCCCAAAAAAAAAAAAAACAAAAACAAAACAGAAAACCAAACCAAACCAAAACCAACAGCACCTCCCCCATCCCCCATTCTCTTTGGGAATGCATTTGCAGCCCTGGGAAACCAGTGTCCAAGTCTCTCACGTTAATCAGGCAAAGCAGAGCGTTGATCCCAGGATTCCTGCATTACATGCAAGCAACGTGTCTGTAACATTGATCAAAAATAGTGGGAAGAAAATCTCAACATGTAGACTTTTGGTCTTTGTCTGACTCTCACATAGGCCTACAAAGCTACACAAGCGTGAATGTATTTTATTCTTGAGTGCAATTTCTCCCGGACACGATTATTGTCTCCGGACCAGCTGCAGAAAGAGCCTCTATGTAGTGATATGCTATTCATTATTAATGCTAGTTATAGTCACATACCTTGATAAATCCTTGGAAGAAGAGTTTTGTTATTTTGGTCCTGTCATATGTAATTCATACTGATAACATAATTGTATTCATTAAATGCAATCAGCCTTGCATTTCACAATGAACACTCAGTGCTTTGCTCAGCTTCAAGGTTTTAAGCTAAGCAGAATTAGTCTTTTTATTATTATTATAGCTGTTCCAATGGAGTATGCAAAACAGGAATGTTCATAACATCCTGTTTTCACATACTCAGAACTCCCTGAAAAACTTACAATGCAACCTGAAGCTTCGGTACTAAGCTTCTGTCCTAATGTGATTTTCTTGGAAATAGATGAGGTTTGAGGACCTCACTGTATTACTTCCATCTCTTCTCCCCAAACAAATATGATTAAAACCCAGGCAATTCCATGAAGAACGGAATTAATGAGGCCTGATTTCCTGTTGATTTCTCCTTTTGTCTCTCAGGATTTGCCTAAAGGAAAAATATGGGTTGGAAAGGCAATCCTGTCTCCGCTTATTTTATATGCACTCCAAAAGAAAAGAAAAAATAAAACAAAACAAAAATTCCCCTGTATCATGTCAGGGAAGAAATTGTTTGGTATCTAATTAGGTGCAAACTCCAGTTGAAATATTTTCCATATGTGTGGCATTCATAACACTCTTTCTTTTGTGTATTTTCCAGAGCTTAAGAAAAAGCCTGGTCACGCTTCAGTCTTTCCATCAGTAGAAGCATTCATTCATGAAGTCTTCTCTTTGATTTGAATGCCTGTTTGAATTGAACAAATTAAGGTAGGATGCAGACTACCAAATCTATGTGTGTGTATATATATATATATGTAAAATGCCTAAATTTTAACTATAAGAGGAGTAACTCATGTTCCTAACATTAAGGCTGTAAGGGACATTATAGACAAATTGAGATGCTCATCTCAAATGCTGCTCCAGAAGGACATAAGTCTTCTGCAGGTGCTGTTATTGTATCTGCAAGTTTTGTGTGAAGTTTCAGATACCCTGTGGAAAGATTACATTAGGTATCTCAGTTCGGCAGCTGAATAATTATGTAGGGGAAACAGATTTCTTAAAGTAAGTACCTAGCTTCATTCTAAGGTCAGGAGAAGTACAAACACAGAAGAAGGTTGGAATACCTGACACCCAGACATTTGTCCTTTCAAGCCACAGTTTCCCTCTAGTGGCCTTAAAAAAGGCAATTTTCTCATCTCTTCACTGACTTTTTGAAAAATATAACCCTTCCTTAGGAGGTTTGTCTTACCTTGTGCCTAAAATTTTTGGGCAAATGAAAATCATCATCCTTTAAGACATTGTATACCCCTAGTATATTAAGACCTTTTCCTCTGTGAAATTTGGTTAATGTTTGCCCATCGGGTCTAGAAACTATTGCACAGGGCAGAACAGACAGAAAGACAGCCATCCATGGATATACACATCTGCCTACTCACAAAAAAATTAACTATAAAAGCTAAGTTTTCTTAGCAGTGAAAGAGTTAAATTCCTCACAGCTCTGCAACTTACTTTTCAAGCTTTAAAAATCGAAAGTGTTTTACAGACAAAGCAGCTAAGAACATCAACAAAAAAGCAATGTTAAAGTCCAGAAACACAGAATGCAGACTGAGTGAAATAGAGATATGTCCTGGTTTTGGCTGAGATAGAGTTCATTTTCTTTCTAGTAGATGGTGTTTTGGATTTAATATGATGGTAATGTTGATAAGACACTGATGGTTTTAGCTGTTGCTGGGTAGTTTTTGTGTCTTCTCATACCCAGCCAGGTGCACAAGAAGCAGGGAGAGCACAGCCAGGTCAGCTGGCCCAGGCTGGCCAAAGGATATTCCCTGACATAGTGTCTGGCTCCCTATTTAACTGGGGAAGTAAGCCAGGAGTCAGGATTGCCTAGAAACAGACTGGGCTTCAGGTTGTTTCACTTTCCTCCCATTATGGTGAACAATTGCATTTATGCATTACATTATTATTACTATTATTTTTTTTATTATTATTGTTACTGGTGGTGGATTTGGTGTTGCTGGCATTATTGCTCTCTTCCTTTGTTATCCTATTAAAACATCTTTATCTCAACCCACAAGGGTTTTTTTCCACTCTCTTCCCCATTCTACTGGGGTTAAGGGGGAGCGAGAGGCTACATGGTGCTGAGTTACCAGCTGGGGTTAAAAAACAACAATGTATTAAAATAAAATTATTTGTGTCCAAGTAGTTCTAATGGTTTGCTAAGGATTTTAAAAACAAAAGGTTAGCAGATATTTGCTCTTCAGCTAATTATGTGTCATTATGACAAAGGGAAAAAAAAAGATCTGCTTTTGTTCTTTTATTCCAGCAAAATAAAACAGCCATCGCCTTTTATTTCTGGCATCATAATTTTTATATAACTTTTTGCTTGCTTATAATTCCTGCCAAAATCACAGAAATAGGTTTAAGACTACAGTACCCAATTAAAATACCCTCACAATGGGTCTCACTTGAGCCCAGCCTGCACTTGAGCCATGTATAGCTCCATGGATATCACTGCAATTCTTTTCAACTGGGAACCAAATGCTGTGCCTCTCTTCCCTAACACCCAAGAATCTGCTTGGTGCTTGGACAAGCCAACCCCTAAATAATTAATCCACCTGAACAAAACATCAGGGGGCTGGAGCACCTCCAGCTGAGGTCCTTGAGGGGTGGCCTTATTATGTTTATAAATATGCAAAGGGTGAGACTCAGGAGGATGGAACCAGGCTCTTCTCAGTGATGGCCAGCGATAGAACAAGGGGCAATAGGTGCAAGCTGGAGCACAGGAAGTTCCATGTGAATATAAGGAGGAACTTTTTCACTGTGAGGGTGACAGAGCACTGGCACAGGCTGCCCAGAGAGGTTCTGGAGTCTCCTTCTCTGGAGACATTCAAAACCTGCCTGTATGCATTCCTGTGCGATTTACTCTAGGTGATCCTGCTCTGTCAGGAGAGTTGGACTAGATGGTCTTTCGAGGTTCCTTCCAACTCCTGTGATTCTGGGATTTTGTGATTCTGTGAAACAGGGCCTACAAGAAAGAAGGAGAGGGACTGTGTGGTGATAAGGCAAGGGAAAATGGCTTTAAGCTGAAAGAGGGTAGACTTAGATTGGAAGTTATGAAGAAATTCTTTACTATGAGGGTGGTGCGGCACTGGACCAGGTTGCCCAGAGAAGGTGTGGAAGCACCATCCCTTGAGGTGTTTAAGGATATGTTGGATGGGGATCTGTCAACCTAGTCCAGTGGAGGGTATCCCTGTCCATGGCATGGGGGTTGGAACTGGATGTTCTTTGAGGTCCTTTCTGACCCAAACTGTTCTATGATTCTGTGATTCTGTGAAAAACCTGGAAAGTCCCACAACCCCCATAGTAAGCCCATTGTGAAGCCTGAACCATGCAATGCCAAAAAAGTTTCTGGGACCTCACACAGCACTCAGAGGATCATTGTCCTGACAGGCAACGTAAAGGATTCTTTTCATGTGAGCTGTGGCAAAACCATGCACCAATAAGGAGAGAAAAAGGAAAAGAAGAAAAGAAAAAAAAAGTCATGGAAGAAAGAGGGAAAATAACATAAAGGTCTTCACCCTAAGGAAAAGGCTGCAGACCTTTCTGAGTGTGATGCTGACTGAAATTATGCTTCTAGTGAACTTCGTCTTTCAGAAGTGTTTCATGTGCTTTGTAAATAAACAGAGGTGCAGCCAAAGAATAGCAACTAATTCTCCCACCAGGTTTTCCTCCTGAGTAAACAGCCAGGAAAAATTCTCAACTTTTGACTGAGAAAAAGAGGAAGGGATTAATATCAACTGCATTTATGTAGTTAAGAATTCATGATTTGTTGTTATATACTACTAACATTGTTAGTGTCTTTTGAATTTCTTTTTAAATGATGTAGAAATTATTCACAATTGCTTCATCTGTAATGCAGTAGGGAGGTGAGCATAGTAGAATTAAAGCAAGATATTCTAAACAGCCCTGGTGTAGTGTGATGTATCATGTCAGCTTTAAAAAAGATGTTTAATTTCTAGACTTCAGGGAAAGCTCGAGTCTTTAGCACTTCTTTTTACTTTCTCAGGTGGAGTTCTACTATGGGGATGTATTAACCTGCCAGTTACCAGTCTATCTACTCAGAAGACTCTTGAGAAGCAGATTTTGAAAGAAATTTCATTTTTCAATGAGAAAAATGCTGGCTTTTACACGCATTTTTACCAGCTCTGTAAATCACTACATTTTAAATTAATTTCCACTGAAATTAAGTTTCACATACTTACTGACAAACAGAGGGAGAGGGCAATCTACTAGAATTAAAATTAGTTCAATATGTAATATCTATCAACATATGAAATACTTAGATGTGATTTATTTATAAAAATAAAGAACAATGACGTCAGTAATAGTTGCTTTGATAGGTCAACCTTAAAAAAATTCAATTAACTTCAGACAGTACTAAATCTTGCATAAAAAAGAAGGAACAAATCCTAGGAAACTGGTATATCGAAGTCCAAAGGTCTATGAGCCAAGGTAATTTAGCATTGCCAAGATGACGCTAATAATTCAGAGCAGAGAAATATCAGCAGCATGAGAAAAACATTGGCCAATGAAGAAGTTTAGAATACGTGAAGTGTATTAATTGGATGCAGAATGAAATAAATGCTGTAAAAATTAAACGCACCATTACATTACATCTGCTGTCCAGCTGTAGTGAGGAAATGTGGGCAATTATTTCGGTGGGGTGATCTGCAGGACCTCACTGAGATGACAATGCTTGTCCAACACCCAAATGATATTGTTGTGGGACACCACAACACCACTGTGGTCAAAAAATTACCTCGGTATAGGACAGCTGGTGTGTGCAAGATAAACACACAACGCATTTCTTATCAAGACCATTTTGAGCCCCACGTTTCACCCTTGAGACCAAGCAGCATTGCTGTAGTCAGGATTAGAGAAAGGAGTAACTGTGTTTTCAGGGTTAGAACACTCAGTAGTGCATTCCCCAGTTTTTCTAGAGAGGCTCTATAGTTTCTCCTCTGATTTTATATTGCTGTTCTTTCACTATTTATACAGCTTTGACGAGGTGAGAAGAAATAATCCCTTCTCCAAGAAGAAGGATGGAGGTTATCAAAAAGGCCAAGAGCATACCAACAGCACATCTACATAGCGGACAGCCCTATAACAAGGTAGATGTAGTGTTGTGACTTCGCCATACAGGCCGAGGACCCTAAAAACTATTCAGCCTTCGCATCAGCAGCACGTGGTGCATTGTATACTGACTTTGGACAACTGAGTATCTACTAGCCTAGTCACAGCAGTGGCCCAAAATCCTGATCACACATTAGAGCATAGTGTGCTCACCACTGGCCTTGCTGTCCGTGTGCTGCAGAGCCTGCCCCGGCATCTTGCGCTTGGCATACCTTGTGAAGAGTAAAGCCCTATCGCATGAGACCCTCTGCGTTCGTGTCACCTCAGATAAGACACGTGCCCATTTTTCTGCTCTACAGAAAGTAACAGAGGATCACCAGCTGCATGTTTTTGTGTGGGACAGTGTCATCATAAGGCTGTGCGCCCTCCCCCTTCCACAGCTGGGAGACTGGGAACCTACCAAAGACTGCCTGTGTCAGCTCTGGTCTTTGTCTCTCGGCATGGCTCGGTAAGCCAGGCAAGGTGCCAGGATGACATGACCATATGGCCTCTGATCAAGGAATAAGTTTCGCTATAGCTATACACTGTTTTTGCTGAGCAGCACAGACATGCCTTCAATATGTTAGCTATCTGTCTCTGCTGTTAGCCAGATGTTGGGACCAAACTGGGATGATTATCCCAGCATGCTGATCTGTAGGACATCAATGCGACTAAAACTGACACTCATGCATCTGTAATTTAAATAGGAAACAACTGACCAACAAACTATATAAGAGGTCCCAGGGAATTTACATCAGAATCCTCCTCTACATTGGTTAAGTAATCCAGTATATATGGGTTTCAAAGGAAGGCTCCCTAGAAAATTGGCATTTATGTAAATTAGCACTGAAATCCAAGTTGTGAAACATTAGATCCTATAATCAATAGGACTGCAAAAAATGTTCAAGAAGTGGTCAGGTAATAGGAAACAAAGTACCAGAATATGAGTCAGTTTGTAAACACAGTTAGGCTGGCAACTTTGAAACTTTTTTTCAAAAGTGCTAATGAAAGGGAAGAGATGGTTGCTGACAGGGAAAGATTTCATAATAAAAGGTAATAAAAATTAAGAAAGCATCTGTGGAAGTTGGCTGTTTTTCTTAATTAGTCCATGCTGCTATTATAGAAGTGGAAACAATTAGATCTACTAAACAAAATTAAAAGAAGGAAAACATTTAATATGATTTTAAAAAAATAAAAATTAAAGACTTTCCTTTTTAATAAAGTTTTTCTTTTTCCATGAAGTTACCTTTAGAAAGTACTTTTCTGTCTGTAAGACACTTCAAGTGAACTTTAAGTTTCAAAATTTCATCAGTTGAGCCAGTCGCACATGGAAAAATGGGCTCAACATTGTCTGCTCTACAAACTGTAAAATGCAATTTGAGGTTGCTCAGAAGTTAGAGATAGATATGCTATTGAGCTTTTAAAAATTATTATTGTTAGTGTCTGCAGAGAGATGTTTGCTTGGTTTTTTTTTTAACTTAAGGAGCTGCTTGAGAGAGACTCTTCCAAGAGAGGGAAAAGTCCAAAAGTAAAGAACAGAATAAGCTTTCTGCCTTGGAAATATTCAAAGGAAAAATACTGTAATATTCACCTTTTTCTTGTATACTTTTTTTTTCCTAGGGTTAGAAACAGCAAACAGCAAACAGCTATTTAAAGGAGAATGAAAATTGTTATTTCATCACAAAAACAGGAAATGCAAACTGGAAAAACTAAAGCGTATAAAACTTGGAAAATGTATGTCAAATCAAAACAGAAATAAGACTTCTGGATTTATAGCAAAAAACAATCTCCACAATTAATTTTTTACTAGAATCTTAGTGTAACAAATTTGTGTACAGTTTGGGGCTTAAAGGAAGAAACACTGCTAGTATAGTCATGCATACAATTTTTGGTATGGAACACTGGGCAAATGAAACAAAAATTATAAAGTGGTATATGAAAAAGAATAGAGTTCAATTAGTCAATAATTTCAATCTGGAGGCTCATTTCTTCCACCAGGTCTTTTAGTTTCTCTCTAAGGTGTATGTATGTCAGATTCCCTGAGATTTCCTTTTTGTTTCTGCTTATTTTGCTTAACTGTGTTGTTGCTATTCTTAAGGGCCATCTGACCTCATTAAATACTGTTTCTGTCTCATAAGTCGCTTGCAAGAAGGAGAGGGTCTCTGATCTAGTTATTGTTGGCAAACTTTCAGAATGCAAAGTCATCTATCCTTATTTTCAGAAACAGCATCATGGCATCCAGCTACCTAAATCTCCCCTTCCCTCCCCGCAAAGAAAACAAACATTGACAAGAATAAGAAATAAGGGCTGAATTCCGTTCAAAATTAAAATGGAATTCAAGTAGGAAATACCAATTATATTTTTTTATTATTATTTTTTTAAGAAGCAGTTATTTATCAGCATTTGCCTTATGCATTGAATGTAAGTTAGGTGCTCGAGAAAACTAATAAAGCATCTGGTCTTTAGTCAGACAATTAAACCAATACTGATCTAAGATTACAGTTCTAGGTGTTTTACAGATCCTTATTCAGACCCTGTGCTCACCTGTCTTAGAGTCTTGATTCAACACACGTTTTTAGCTTAAGGAAGATAGGAAATCATAGCTTACTTGACCCGAGCAGGATAACAGCTGCTATCACGGGTAAAGATTGCTTGGCTTAGAACCTAACCAGACATAATAATGAAATCTGATCCAGCAGCTACTCTGGGGGAATATTTGTTTGCCAAAACTTGAACAAAGGTAAGACAATTCTAGCAGCAGTGTGAAGTGTTGGAGTGTTTATATGAACATGAGGGTGTCTAGACACTTCAAAGGAATGGTATGATCAGCTCTAATTGCACCAAAGTGAAAGTGAAGGGAAGAGGGGGTGGCAGAGCTTTTTGGCGAAACAGAGGTTGGGTTTAGCAAGACCGAGTTGCTGGGGCAGTCCTGTGTAACGACTCAGGGAAAAGCCAAGAGTCGGTCTGTTCAGCTGTTACTAGAAAAGACACTTCTTTTGGGCTTGGATAAAAATTGTTAACTGCTTTTCCCTTGTATCTATAGCTGATTCCCAGGTTATTGGACAGTCATCATGCCCAGATGGCTTTTAAATCAGGTGTAACATTGTGTGCTGTAATTTGTGGGAATAAGGTGAGACAAGATTGCAGAGAAGTCTACTGTCTGCCTCCAGGAGCACATAGGCTCCTGATGCCCCAGAGAGTGGAAACAAACCCTGCCAGTGTAGCCACAGCAGCCAAAACATAAAACAATAAAGAAAAGGAATTTTTTTTTTCCTGCCACAGTTTTTGCTTTTGTTTAAAGAAAGGGTAAAAGCGATACTGGCAGAAAGGACATTTTACTGGTATAACTCCTAGGCTTCCTTTCAGCATAGCTCCATCAGTAAAATATATCACTCATCTACAGACTGATCTGAGCCAGGAAATGTTCTAAGTCTGGACCAATACTTAGCATTTCATTCTAAATTCAGTCTGGGGAGATACTACATATTGTTAATAAAACCCTAATTGACTGTGACTAAGTAATAGTAGTTATATGACTAAGTAATAGTAGTTAAACTGTAGCCATCATGAAAACCATGGTTATTGTCATGCATTCTGATACCGCAGTACAGACAGGGAAAATGTCTGTGTCTATGATTCTGTGATTCTATTTGTCTTCTTCGTGAAAGCTACTTATAAATTAGTCTTTAAAAATGAACTGGAAGATGAAGGCGATTAGAATATCCCCAAAGTAAAAAAAACAGAACCTGGTTAGCCTTTCTTGACCTGTCACTGTAGAAACACTCGATAGGAAAGATGATGCAATGATTACCACACGTACAAAAGGTGAATGGCGGGATGAATAGAGAAGAGATAATAAAGTTAGCTGTTGCATCATGCACTTCTGTGGATTAGGGTTTTCTGCCAGCAGCTAAGAGTTTTGCCCTACAAGCATGTTTAACCTCATAGAGTGAAAATCTTTCCATGGTCTTTGAGCTTTACAGATTTAAAATTACTGTGCTCCTCCAGATGTGATTGTCCCTTCCCCACACCCACCAAAAGCAGCTGTTGAAAGAACTGGATCACTCTTCCCTATCATATACTCTAAGAAAGGGCCTAGGGAAAAGGGAAACTCCATGACTGTCTTTCCATCAGGCTTTCTGAATGTTCTTTCTTTCTTAGTAGAAAGACAAGGGATAAAGAAAGGGTGGAAGCAAAAAGAAAACCAAAACAGTTCAACATTATACAGAGAAGAAAGAGAAGGAAGAATTTAGCTTTTTTTCCCCCAAATTATTTAAAAAAACAAGGTCAGTTTTCTTTTAGAAAACAAACCAGGATTAAGAGACTATCTCCTAAAAAATGTGAAATTGTTAATGGAGTTCAAAAAATAAATTTAACAAGGTCATTCAACTCCATGTTAAAGAAAGAGAGCAAAAAGCATGCACTATAGAAAGTACCTGCACTAAAGGAAATAAGTTACAATTTTGAAAACAGGGAACATTTGTTAAACCAGATATACTGCTAAGAGAAGAAATTGGCGACAGTGATCCAAACTGTTTACAGAATGATTTAGGCAAGGATATGGAGGGAAAGTAAGCTATTCTGATATTCTAGTTATAGGACAACTGTTAAGAGAAAAGACTGAGATAAAACTCAAATTATTTGTTCCATTTTCCTTAAAGCATCTTATTATCCTTCATAAAAGGATATTCAAATGCGTCCATAAATGATCTTTTATATATATATATATATATACTCAAAACTAGCTCAGAATTAATTCTTTCAGGCTTACTAGGCTTAATCTGTCAAATATTGTGCATGTTTTCATATGATCAATAGCTGGAAACTGAAGGTAGATAAATACCAATGGAATTTAGCATCTCCTACCTGGAGCTGTAGTTAAAGAGAAAAAAGCCTTAGCAGATAGACTTTCACTTCATATGTTTTGATAAGATTTGATCTTTAATACGTATAGTTGAACCTAACTCCCTGGAGAAAGTTCAAAGCGAATAATAAATAGGAGACCTGCCTGGAAGACAGAATTGTTCTTTCAGCCCTTACACCACGCGAGTTCTCAAGGGTAATTTCAGTAAATAAGTTACAACCATTTGAGAGGGGAAGTAGGAAGAGGCGCTGACAACTGCAGACAGCCCAATGTCTTCCAGCAAGGGCTAGGGGAACCAGCACAGATTGGTCACTCCCTGCCTAGATTTGAGACAGTGCTGTTTGCAGACGGCCGGCATGCCCGCTCTCACCTCCTACTAACACTGACATAGCTGTTTATCACACCTCCCAATATTCCCTGGGACGCCCGTGCTACAAAAAGAGAACGGGAGACAAGTTTGTATTCCCCTGTTTCTGCAGCCTCTGAAAGAGTCTGTAGCAAGTGCTCACAGGCAGCTGCACCTGCAATAGCACCATCGCCTCCCGCGTCCAAAGGCTTGTGTGACGTCCACGTGCTCAGCATCCTGGCTTTTCCTGCCTCGAGCAGACCAAGCTGCAGAGATGGCAGGTACGCTTCCCACCTGCCCATCCCGGCCGTGCAGAGCCAGTCTGGAGCATCACCTGGAGCTCCCCTTGCAGCTGTGTAACCAAACACTGATCGGCAGGTCTCAACCAGCCACCGAGGTGGGGGAATGACTGGCAGGGACCTGGGAAGAGAGATGCCCGCAGGAAGGTCTTGACACGCCACCTCTCTCCCTTTGGAGTGCATAGGGCTTCTTCCTCCTGGAAGGAGCTCGACCCCATCAGACCTCCCGGGGGGCTCAGGTAGCAACCCAAGAGAGGCTGTTTCAGTGTGTGGAGCTTTAAGCAAAGCTGGAGTCACACTCCCAGCTATGACAATCAGAAAGAGCTTATCTACAGGAAGCAGAGGAGCAGGCACTTCTCTCACTGCAGCGCTGGGAACACAGGGGATAGCTCCACCAGGCACCTGTTCACCCACAGCTACCAAGCACAGCACATCTAGACAATTCTTTAGCTAAAGTCATCGTTCGGAATTACAGAGAACGCTGGCGGCTTCATTTGGCCTTTGCAAGGATTGGCTTTCGGGTACTTCACCTTATTCGTATTCTACCAAAACCACTGGTTAACTTCACGATTGCTTTGACTACAAAGAGGGGAGGGTAGTGATTAGAGTATCTGTGCTTCTTCTTGGAAGTCATTATCAAATGCAAATGTCCCCAAGGCACGCAGAGTTATGTCGAGGGGGGGCCCTATGGCTGTCCTCCAGAGTCTTCCTCACGGTGTGCGCTGGTTGAACCCCATCCTTGCGCATGCTCATGTTATCGTCGGCTGATCTCCTCAACCACAGCCAGGTTCTTCTGGTCCCTAGTGTTTTAACTCAAGACCATCACCGGGACCCAGGGTTTTATTTCAGAGCACGTAACGATTGCCATAGTGATCCAGGCACACACACTTCTAGTTACCCACTCCGAAGGGCCGTAACACGCTTTTTATTCTCCCAGTGCTTACAAGAGCTCTAAAATCCAAATCCAATTCAAAACGAAAATGAAAAGAAACTAGTATTTAGGAAAGTAACTGTAAAGTACTGTAAAGTAACTAATAAAGTAACTAGGAAAGTAACAGTAAAGTAACTGCTGTAGGTTTGTGTGGTTGGGTGTGAGAATCACATCTAGGAGAAAACAACCCGGAAGCAGCTGCATTTTGCCACCGGAGAAGGGAGTGAGATGGAACGAGCTGTGCAGACACTGAGGCCGGAGAGGACGGGGGAGGAGGCGCCCCAGGCGCCAGAGACCAAGATGCCCCTGCAGCCCGTGAAGGAAACCCCATGGAAAAGGCCGAAAGCCCACCTGCAGCCCGTAGAGGGGCTCCACGCTGGGTGGAGCAGGGGGAGATATGACGCTGTGAGCCTACTTTGGGAAAAGCCCCTGTCAGCACTTGCAGCCATGAAGAGAATCGGAGACACAAAGATGAACAGGTTAGCTGGGGGGGCTGGTGATACTGGGAAGGGCAGAGAGACATTGTGATTTCCTGCTGCCCGCCCTCGCAGTGACCCACGGCAGAGCAGCTGATGAGGAGTGCTACTGAGAACCCCATTTTCCCTAGTCCCTGCCCGCCCTGTACTGCAAACGGGAGGGAAGAAGGGAGCAAATTTCTGCCTAAAGTCTGCTAAGAAGGGAGTGGTGGGGGGAACGTGTTTTAAGATCTGGTTGCATTAGTTTCAAGATTTGGTCGCGCTTTCTTTGGGCTTTATCTCTTCATCAGCTGCTCCGCCGTGGGTCACTGCTAGGGCGGGCAGTCCTAAATCACAAAGTCTCTCAGTCCCAGCCCTCCCCGGGATCACCAGCCCCTCCCCCCCCCAGCAAACCTGTTCCGGCGCAAAACTCTCTCTCGCTCATCTCTGCGCCTCTGATTCTCTTCATGGCTGCTAGTGCTGGCAGGGGCTTACCCCAACATAGGCTCACAGCATCTTCTCTATGTCTCCACCTGCTCCATCCAGCGTGGAGCCCCTCCATGGGCTGCAGACGGGGTCTCGGCCTTTTCCATGGGCTTTCTCCAAGCCAACATTGACTCTGGCCTTGAATAGTTTACACTTGGGAGCTGCAGAGGAATTCCAGCAGCTCCTCGCAGCAGCCATTTCCCGTTCTTTCCCCAGCACCCAACCACACAAAACTGCAACAGGAGCGATAAAAGAAGGGCAGGGGGGCCTCCTCGCCCCCTCTGCCAAGGTGGAGCTGCAGCTACGCCGTGCCCCTCGACGGCCGGGCCTTGGAGCTCATCCGGGGAATCCAAGCAAGAGAAGCACACCGGCACCTACAGGGACAGAGTTGGGAAGCGCTGTTGGAACCGGGAAGGCAGGAGCGGGAGGGAACTGGAACCCCCTTCCTTGGGATGTCCTCTGGCATGGCAAGAGAGGACAAAACACGGTGCTTTTGCTGGTTTTTGTCTTCCCTCAGGTCTCTCAGGAGAAGCGTCAGTATTTTGAGGAGTGACAACACCTCCCTAGCTACAGCTCTGCGGAGCAGCTCCTTGCTGTGTCTCTGGGATTCAGACAACAGCCTCAGGAGGATTTCCTCGAGTCACAACATTGGAAAGATGGACGGCAGAGTCTGCTACACACCTGGGCTCCTGACGATTCTTGGCCAGCTTGGACCTCCTCCTCCTCCTTCCGGAGAGCTGTTTCTCCACCTTTCTCCCCTTCCTGTCTTGTGGCCCGTCGCTCCCCTCTTCACAGGCGGCTTTTCTGTTTTGGCCCGCTTGTGAAGAGTCTGGCAGCCTTTCCATTCAAGAGGATCATTAGACAGGGAATGCCATGATCAACGCAAACCAGCTCTGCTCTTCATCAAAGCTAGCTCATCTTACCCTCTGTCCTTGCAGGAGCCCTTTGGCTGCTGGCTGTCCGGAGCGACTGGAGGCACCTGCAATGGAAACGAGCAAGTTAGCAGCTGGCGAGGACCTGCCTGCCCGGCTGCTACCTCAGCTCTGACAGGCAGATCCATCCCTTGCCTTGGGTGGGTTTGCTCAGCTCAGCTGAGCCGGAGCTGGCGGGGGGATGATGGCACCAAGAGCAACGGCCGACGTGCATCATCAGCCTGACCCAGCGCTGCGGCAGGCCTGCAGGCTGGTGGTGACCCGGCTTGTCCCTGCGGCAGCGGTGCCACCCACCTTCTCTGGGGGGAGGCTTTTCTTGTCCCGCTCGCTGTTTACCTGATGAGCGTGTGCTGCTGCTGCGTACAGCCACGGTGTCTCGTCCACCTCCTCCCGAAGGATTTTCTTCTGGTGGTGTATGAGGACCTCCACCAGCTGCGTCACCTGCACACAGCAAAACAGTGGTTTGCAGCTGGGGGGCTGAAAGGGGCTCACCCAGGAGCCCTTCTGGCTCCTGCCTCTCGCTGGGACTGCCGCTGCGCAGAAAGCTGCAGTTGTGGGGTGGCTGCTCTTCCCAGCAGCAGCTCCCTCAGGAGTGTTTGCTGAAGAGAGGAGGCAGCTCTGCACAGCAGCGCTCAGCTGGGTCCGGAAGGCTGCAGCTGGCTGGGAAACGTGGCGTACCTGCACTGTCCCGCACAGCACGACGTGCAGGGGCACCCCGTCCTCCTCGGTTGGGCTGAGGAGCCTCGGCCCCAGGCAGATGGCCAGGCTGCTCACGCTCATCCTGCTGTCCTCATCGCTGCTGATGTCATGCAGCAGGGACAGCAGGCTCTTAAGGAGCAGGCGGTTGGCCTCGGGCAACTTGCGGACCACCCTGGCAGGGCACAAAGGCACAGTCAATAAAGATGACCTTGTTGACAAAGCTCCCCCAGCCTGATCTCTGCCAAGCCCAGCCCAGGGAAGACTGCCTGGCCACGCCGGCTTGAAGCTTACTCCCTCAGTGCCTCCAGCTTCTGATGCCTGTAGGGCTTCTCCAGGGCGCTCATCCACTGCTGGTAGAGCTCCGCTACGAGGAGCTTGGAGGGGATCTGCTGCAGGAAGTCCTGCAATGCCCAGGGCTCCGGGTGAGGCTTGAGCACTGCTGCCGGCAGCACGGGCAGCATCCCCGGCAGCCTGGCTCGTGAGCTGCGAGGGGACAGGTCAGCGGGCTTTACCTTCAAGACGGTGGCCAGCAGATGCGTGGGCTGGCTTGTGAGGTCGACCTCCGCTCCGCTGTCGAGGGCCTCCCTCAGCTCCCGGGAGGCACGCTCGCTGGCCCCCACCATGAAGATGCCCTCCGTGGATGGCCCCTGCACCTCCAGGACAGCCAGCAGGTCCTGCAGGGACAGAGGAGGGCAGAGGCCGGGCTGGAGACAGGGCCTGGGCCAGGCCAAGCTTGCGCAGGGGCAGGAGCCAGGGGGCCGGCTCTGCTTGGGCCGGAGCGGGACAGCGGGCTGTCTGGAGGTGGGGGCAGTGGGGAGCAGCCGGCTTTGCCCGCGAGCCCCAGCCGGGCTTCCTCTGCTGGGGACAGCGCCTGTGCGCGGCAGCCAGCGGCACGGGCAGCCCCCGGCCAGGCTCGCTTACCTGGATGGGCTGGGGCAGCGTGCCGTCCTGGCTGCAGAGAGCGGACAGGGGCCGCCCGAAGAGAGCCCCCCGGCTCTCTTCGGCGGCCGGCTGCTCCGCTGCCTCTGCAGCGGCCGAGCTCCCTCGCCGCCTGCCGAAGGGCCAGGGCAGCCGCCACCTCCTCCGGCGGGTGCCGCCTGCTGCCAAGGACAAGAGAGCAAAGAGCCGTGGAGGGAGGAGAAGCGCCAGGCGAGCGCTCCGGGAGCCTCTCGGCGCTGTCCCCCCCACCCGCTGCTGAAAGCAAGGCAGAGGCAGCGACGGAGGCACGGACAGAGGGTTCGAGGGCCTGACAGAGGCACGGACAGACGGGGGGCAGACAGGCAGGCGTGGTTTGGGAAGGCGGGCCCGCGGGGCTCAGGTGTGTTCTGCCACAGAGCCCTGGGGCCGGCCGTGCCCTGCGCCGGGCAGGGGAGCGGAGAAGGGCCGTGGTGTCCCCGGCCCCTGCTCACTCACCAGCCGAGGGGCCGAGTCCGCCTTCGGTGCCAGATGGGCCGGGCGGTGGGCGCTGCTCTGGGCCAGCCTGCAAGAAAGGCGCTGCGCTCAGCCAGCAGCCCCGCAGCAGCAAGGGCTCCAGGCGGGCTGCCTCGGCCCCAGGCCCTGCCGGACAGGTGGGCACGGTCGAGACGGCAGCCCGAGCGCTGCGGTGCCAGCCGCCGCGTACCTCTGCCTGGCGCTCAAGCAGCCTCTCGAGGCTGCTGCTGTCCAGCGGCGTGGCCTGCGCAAGGGGAAGCGAGCGAGAAGGGCTGGTGAGAAGCCATGGCCCTGGTGCTGGGCTGGAGCAGGCTCTGGGGGCAGGGCGGGGGCAGGAGGGACACTCACGGTTCTGCGGCGCCTCAGCTCCGAGCTGAGCTCGGTGGATGGCTGGGCGGGCTGGCACCGCTGCACGGGCTCAGGGTCGTCCCTGCAGAGCCGACGGTGTGTGTGAGGTGTGATAAAGGCAGCTGCTGCGGGGCTCGGCCATGACGGCGTGTCCCGGAGCTGCGGGGGGAGCCTACCTGGCTCTGTGGCGGCAGTGCAGCTGGCCCATCCCGAAGATTCGGTTAAACTCGTGGCCTGGAATGCGTTTATCGGGCTCTGGAACGAGCCTAGCCGTCCAGAGCAACGCTGACCTAGGTGTTCTAGTGCTGCTGGGCCAGAGCTCCAGTCAGCAGTGCGTCTCCTTGTTCAGGCCCAACTAGCGCACTGGTTGCCGGGGCGGCGCTCGGTAACAAACAGCTTCGTGGGACCTAGAACTCGGGCGGGGGGGTGGGGGACAGGGGTCGTGTCACCGGTGGGGCGGGGCTCAGGGGGATCTCCCCCCACAGAATCATGGAAGAGCCCAAGTTCCAAGGGACCCATAAGGATCATGCAGTCCAACTCCTGGCTCCACACAGGGCCAGCCAAGTCAGAGCATGGGGCTGAGGGCACCGTCCAGACACTTCTTGACCTCAGGCAAGCTGGGTGCTGTGACCACTTCCCTTCTACTGACCATCTACTCAGTAAAGAACCTCTTGTCTCAGCTTCATACCGCTTCTTCAGGTACTCTTGCTGGCAGCCAAAGAGAGGAGGTCGGTGCCTCCCCCTTACTCCCCCTTTTTACGAAGCCATAGACTATGCTGAGGTCTCTCCTTGTAAGACTTGCCCTCCAGAGCCTTCGCCATCCTCGTTGCCCTCCTCTGGACACTCTCCAATCATTTTGTGTCCCTTTTCATAGAATCATAGAATCATAGAATGGCAAGGGTTGGAAGGGACCCCAAGGATCATAAAGCTCCAACCCCCCTGCCACAGGCAGGGCCACCAACCTCAGGCCTGGATCTACACAAGGTTGCCCAGGGCCCCATCCAACCTGGCCTTGAACACTTCCAGGGATGGGGCATCCACCACCTCTCTGGGCAGCCTGGTCCAGGACCTCACCACTCTTCCTGTAAAAAACTTCCCCCTAATACCCAATTTAAACCTTCCCTCCTTTAGCTTTAAACCATTCCCCCTTGTCCTGCCATTATCTGCCCTTTTAAAAAGTTGATTCCCCTCCTGTTTGTATGCTCCCTTCCGGTACTGGCAGGCTGCAATGAGGTCCCCCCGCAGCCTTCTCTTCTCCAGGCTGAACAAGCCCAGCTCCCTCAGCCTTTCTTTGTAGGGCAGGTGCTCCAGCCCTCTAATCATCTTTGTGGCCCTCCTCTGAACCCTGCCCAACAGTTCTACATCTTTCTTGTATTGGGGGCCCCAGACCTGGACACAGTACTCCAGGTGGGGCCTCACGAGGGCAGAGTAGAGAGGGACAATCCCCTCCCTGTCCCTGCTGGCCACCCCTCTTCTGATGGAGCCCAGGATACCATTGGCCTTGCGAGCTGCAAGAGCACACTGCTGGCTCATGTTAAGTTTCTCATCCACTATGACACCCAGGTCCTTCTCAGCAGGGCTACTCTCAGGAAGCTCTTCTCCCAGTCTGTATCTATGTCTGGGATTCTTCCAGCCCAAGTGCAACACCTTACACTTGGCAGTGATGAACCTCATTAGGTTCACCTGGGCCCATTTTTCCAGCCTGTCAAGATCCCTCTGGATGGCTTCCTTTCCTTCTAGGCTGTCGACCACACCACTCAGCTTGGTGTCATCCGCAAACTTGCTGAGGGTGCACTCAATCCCATCATCGATGTCATTGATAAAGATGTTGAAGAGAACCGGTCCCAAGACAGACCCCTGGGGGACCCCGCTTGTCACTGGCCTCCACCTGGACATAGACCCATTGACCACCACCCTTTGGCTACGGTCTGTTAACCAGTTTCTTATGCACTGGGTGGTCCACCCATCAAATCCACATCTCTGCAGTTTAGAGATGAGGATGTGCTGGGGGACTGTGTCAAAGGCCTTGCACAAGTCCAGGTAGATGACATCGGTCGCCTTTATCTACTGATGCTGTTACTCCATCATAGAAAGTCACCAGATTGGTGAGGCACGACCTTCCCTTGGTGAAGCCGTGCTGGCTTTTCTACTGCGGTGCCCAAAACTGTACACAGTACTCAAGGTGTGGCCACATGAGAAGGAACTTCTTTGCTGTGAGGGTGGCAGAGCACTGGCACAGGCTGCCCAGAGAGGTTGTGGAGTCTCCTTCTCCGGAGATATTCAAACCCCAGCCAGATGCTGTCCTGTGCAGCCTGCTCTAGGTGACCCTGCTCTGGCAGGGGGGTTGAACTGGATGATCTCCAGAGGTCCCTTCCAGACCCTGTCGCTCTGTGATTCTGTGAAATCAGGGGGACAACATGGAAACTCCGCTGCGGCAAAGGCACGTGGCCATGTAAGAGTGTCATCAGTGACGACAGCTCGGCTTGTAGAAGCTGCACGCTTTGCCTACCTGGCCCACAAGCTCATGGTGTGTGGAGGCTGATACTGTCTGGTTAAATGATAAACACTTCAAATTACATGTAATAGGCTGTAGCAGCTTTTCCCCTACTTTGTGTTCTTCAGGTTACTCCTCAAGAGAAGGCCTTATTGGAGCTGTAAACACGATTTGGGCTGTAGTTCCTTCGTTTTAACCCATGCAGTTGTCCTCACCACCTTACCCTTGACAGTGTCGATGTTCTTCCCACATTTTCATACGCAAGATTCGATTACAGAAAACCAGGGGAAGAAATGTTGCTTCAAATTAACATCCTTAGACAATGTGAGATTACTTTTAACCTTCATTTCTATAGCAGCAAACGGGAAGAAAAGAGACACTGTCTGAAATCAGCAAGTTGTTCCCTTTCTGTGGAATAACAGTCTCTGTAGTTCTAAGGAACTTGGTTTAAATGCAAGCAGGAAAGTCTTCCTGAGGTGAGAGTAGCTCTCTTCTGTAGTAGCAATTGCCTAATACTCAATGTTTTCCCCAAGATGGTGTGTCCCTGATTGCAACTCTGTTATGTACATGTATCTGTCTTCTTTTCCTTTCCAAAACAAGATAGTTGCATGAGACTGCAGAACAGGAATTGTCCCAGTCACAGGCAGCTCTTTTCCCAGTCTTTGGCAGAGTCCTAGTTGGCCAAAGCTAAGTACTGGTGATTGACATCATGACATAACAGTGGGCGCTCATATACATGTGCCTAGGTCCCCACTTTGGGCCTAAGCAATGTGCTGTTGAATAGGTTTTTATGTCTCTCATGGTCTCCCTCTGAGAGGTCACAGCATGACAGAATGGTTTGAGTTGGCATGGACCTTAGAGATCATCTTGTTCCAACCCTCCTGGGTAGTGGCCCCAGAGTGCTGCAGGGAAGCTACGCAGGTATTTTATCCTCATTAGGCAGAAATTCCTTCCCCTGGGAACCACCAAGACTTCTCCCAGCAGCTCCCAGAGTCTTTTCAGTTCCTCTGATAGGGACCTCATCCCAGGTATCAGCCCCAGACTCGTCTGGGGAAGCTACTGGAGAAGTTATTCCTCCCTCTGTTAGAGGAAAATCTCTTTGCTGAGATCTATTAGACTCCTCCTGGGCAGATCCCAGGCAGATCCCAGAGGCGCTGGTCTCTCATTGCGATGGACATTGTTACATTGCTTTCTGCTCTACGTTTGAGGTATACTGGTAAGTTAAAGCTCATGTTTCAGCACGTCAGATGATTTCTTGCAAGCATCACCATTTTTTTTTTCCCTTTCAATTTGATAATATCCATTTTAAAATTGTTTGCTAGTTCATTTTCTCCCCTAACATATTCGAGATTGGACACAGGTCACTGTTTTAATCAGATGAGAATCATCATTAAATAGGAATAGCTGTAAAATAAAATGTGCCTTAAATATAATCTCAGAATCCTCAAGACTTTTTTTTTTCTTTTATTATTCTGAAATTGATATGTCTCAAAATGTGAAATCTAATTCACAGAAAGGTCATAACATTAAATAGTGCATACACCTGAGAAACACCAGCAGCAGTATTTGAAACTAAAAGAAACTGTGAGGTGACTATTAGATGACTTGATTTTTCTCTTTCATCCTCCCAGTTCACTGCACTTTTGTGAAGCGTTTCTACACTTGGTCTTTTAAAAGGGTAAGGAAAATATATACAAACAAAAGTATCCATCTAGTTTGATTTGATCCCCAAATCATTAACTGGAGCAACTGCATTCCTTTCTTTGCTTTCGTATGCATGTGTGCCTGTGAACATGTACAATATGCAAAGTTAGATAGGTGTTTGTGGACACCAATGATCTTTCTCTCCTGTGACACATTTATGTCCTTTCCTAAAACATGGTACACTGTAGTATATGACTGTTCATGTCAGATTGACTTGGCCGTCCAAAGATTAAACCCCTCCTTTTTTTTCCAGAAATACTCCAATATAGCAGAAGAGGGATCTGATGGCAGGCAGCAATGACAACTCTGATGGCAGGCAGCAATGACAGCTCATCTTTGTAAACAGCATGGCTCTGTTCCATGTCTCGGTCAGTCCTGAACCTTCTGTCTGAGGGATTGCTTATGTGTTACCTGAGCCAAAATGGACAGCGATTTAGTGGCTAGGTCAAAGGAAATAGTTTCTGTAGAAGCATGCAGAGTATTTTCCCATTCTTTGGCATGTATTGAAGCAATCAAAAGTATGAATCGTAGACAAGGCACCATCGCCTCCCGCGACCAAAGGCTTGTGTGACGTCCACGTGCTCAGCATCCTGGCTTTTCCTGCCTCGAGCAGACCAAGCTGCAGAGATGGCAGGTACGCTTCCCACCTGCCCATCCCGGCCGTGCAGAGCCAGTCTGGAGCATCACCTGGAGCTCCCCTTGCAGCTGTGTAACCAAACACTGATCGGCAGGTCTCAACCAGCCACCGAGGTGGGGGAATGACTGGCAGGGACCTGGGAAGAGAGATGCCCGCAGGAAGGTCTTGACACGCCACCTCTCTCCCTTTGGAGTGCATAGGGCTTCTTCCTCCTGGAAGGAGCTCGACCCCATTAGACCTCCCGGGGGGCTCAGGTAGCAACCCAAGAGAGGCTGTTTCAGTGTGTGGAGCTTTAAGCAAAGCTGGAGTCACACTCCCAGCTATGACAATCAGAAAGAGCTTATCTACAGGAAGCAGAGGAGCAGGCACTTCTCTCACTGCAGCGCTGGGAACACGGGGGATAGCTCCACCAGGCACCTGTTCACCCACAGCTACCAAGCACAGCACATCTAGACAATTCTTTAGCTAAAGTCATCGTTCGGAATTGCAGAGAACGCTGGCGGCTTCATTTGGCCTTTGCAAGGATTGGCTTTCGGGTACTTCACCTTATTCGTATTCTACCAAAACCACTGGTTAACTTCACGATTGCTTTGACTACAAAGAGGGGAGGGTAGTGATTAGAGTATCTGTGCTTCTTCCTGGAAGTCATTATCAAATGCAAATGTCCCCAAGGCACGCAGAGTTATGTCGAGGGGGGGCCCTATGGCTGTCCTCCAGAGTCTTCCTCACGGTGTGCGCTGGTTGAACCCCATCCTTGCGCATGCTCATGTTATCGTCGGCTGATCTCCTCAACCACAGCCAGGTTCTTCTGGTCCCTAGTGTTTTAACTCAAGACCATCACCGGGACCCAGGGTTTTATTTCAGAGCACGTAACGATTGCCATAGTGATCCAGGCACACACACTTCTAGTTACCCACTCCGAAGGGCCGTAACACGCTTTTTATTCTCCCAGTGCTTACAAGAGCTCTAAAATCCAAATCCAATTCAAAACGAAAATGGAAAGAAACTAGTATTTAGGAAAGTAACTGTAAAGTACTGTAAAGTAACTAATAAAGTAACTAGGAAAGTAACAGTAAAGTAACTGCTGTAGGTTTGTGTGGTTGGGTGTGAGAATCACATCTAGGAGAAAACAACCCGGAAGCAGCTGCATTTTGCCACCCGAGAAGGGAGTGAGATGGAACGAGCTGTGCAGACACTGAGGCCGGAGAGGACGGGGAAGGAGGCGCCCCAGGCGCCAGAGACCAAGATGCCCCTGCAGCCCGTGAAGGAAACCCCATGGAAAAGGCCGAGAGCCCACCTGCAGCCCGTAGAGGGGCTCCACGCTGGGTGGAGCAGGGGGAGATATGACGCTGTGAGCCTACTTTGGGAAAAGCCCCTGTCAGCACTTGCAGCCATGAAGAGAATCGGAGACACAAAGATGAACAGGTTAGCTGGGGGGGCTGGTGATACTGGGAAGGGCAGAGAGACATTGTGATTTCCTGCTGCCCGCCCTCGCAGTGACCCACGGCAGAGCAGCTGATGAGGAGTGCTACTGAGAACCCCATTTTCCCTAGTCCCTGCCCGCCCTGTACTGCAAACGGGAGGGAAGAAGGGAGCAAATTTCTGCCTAAAGTCTGCTAAGAAGGGAGTGGTGGGGGGAACATGTTTTAAGATCTGGTTGCATTAGTTTCAAGATTTGGTCGCGCTTTCTTTGGGCTTTATCTCTTCATCAGCTGCTCCGCCGTGGGTCACTGCTAGGGCGGGCAGTCCTAAATCACAAAGTCTCTCAGTCCCAGCCCTCCCCGGGATCACCAGCCCCCCTTCCCCCCCAGCAAACCTGTTCCGGCGCAAAACTCTCTCTCGCTCATCTCTGCGCCTCTGATTCTCTTCATGGCTGCTAGTGCTGGCAGGGGCTTACCCCAACATAGGCTCACAGCATCTTCTCTATGTCTCCACCTGCTCCATCCAGCGTGGAGCCCCTCCATGGGCTGCAGACGGGGTCTCGGCCTTTTCCATGGGCTTTCTCCAAGCCAACATTGACTCTGGCCTTGAATAGTTTACACTTGGGAGCTGCAGAGGAATTCCAGCAGCTCCTCGCAGCAGCCATTTCCCGTTCTTTCCCCAGCACCCAACCACACAAAACTGCAACAGGAGCGATAAAAGAAGGGCAGGGGGGCCTCCTCGCCCCCTCTGCCAAGGTGGAGCTGCAGCTACGCCGTGCCCCTCGACGGCCGGGCCTTGGAGCTCATCCGGGGAATCCAAGCAAGAGAAGCACACCGGCACCTACAGGGACAGAGTTGGGAAGCGCTGTTGGAACCGGGAAGGCAGGAGCGGGAGGGAACTGGAACCCCCTTCCTTGGGATGTCCTCTGGCATGGCAAGAGAGGACAAAACACGGTGCTTTTGCTGGTTTTTGTCTTCCCTCAGGTCTCTCAGGAGAAGCGTCAGTATTTTGAGGAGTGACGACACCTCCCTAGCTACAGCTCTGCGGAGCAGCTCCTTGCTGTGTCTCTGGGATTCAGACAACAGCCTCAGGAGGATTTCCTCGAGTCACAACATTGGAAAGATGGACGGCAGAGTCTGCTACACACCTGGGCTCCTGACGATTCTTGGCCAGCTTGGACCTCCTCCTCCTCCTTCCGGAGAGCTGTTTCTCCACCTTTCTCCCCTTCCTGTCTTGTGGCCCGTCGCTCCCCTCTTCACAGGCGGCTTTTCTGTTTTGGCCCGCTTGTGAAGAGCCTGGCAGCCTTTCCATTCAAGAGGATCATTAGACAGGGAATGCCATGATCAACGCAAACCAGCTCTGCTCTTCATCAAAGCTAGCTCATCTTACCCTCTGTCCTTGCAGGAGCCCTTTGGCTGCTGGCTGTCCGGAGCGACTGGAGGCACCTGCAATGGAAACGAGCAAGTTAGCAGCTGGCGAGGACCTGCCTGCCCGGCTGCTACCTCAGCTCTGACAGGCAGATCCATCCCTTGCCTTGGGTGGGTTTGCTCAGCTCAGCTGAGCCGGAGCTGGCGGGGGGATGATGGCACCAAGAGCAACGGCCGACGTGCATCATCAGCCTGACCCAGCGCTGCGGCAGGCCTGCAGGCTGGTGGTGACCCGGCTTGTCCCTGCGGCAGCGGTGCCACCCACCTTCTCTGGGGGGAGGCTTTTCTTGTCCCGCTCGCTGTTTACCTGATGAGCGTGTGCTGCTGCTGCGTACAGCCACGGTGTCTCGTCCACCTCCTCCCGAAGGATTTTCTTCTGGTGGTGTATGAGGACCTCCACCAGCTGCGTCACCTGCACACAGCAAAACAGTGGTTTGCAGCTGGGGGGCTGAAAGGGGCTCACCCAGGAGCCCTTCTGGCTCCTGCCTCTCGCTGGGACTGCCGCTGCGCAGAAAGCTGCAGCTGTGGGGTGGCTGCTCTTCCCAGCAGCAGCTCCCTCAGGAGTGTTTGCTGAAGAGAGGAGGCAGCTCTGCACAGCAGCGCTCAGCTGGGTCCGGAAGGCTGCAGTTGGCTGGGAAACGTGGCGTACCTGCACTGTCCCGCACAGCACGACATGCAGGGGCACCCCGTCCTCCTCGGTTGGGCTGAGGAGCCTCGGCCCCAGGCAGATGGCCAGGCTGCTCACGCTCATCCTGCTGTCCTCATCGCTGCTGATGTCATGCAGCAGGGACAGCAGGCTCTTAAGGAGCAGGCGGTTGGCCTCGGGCAACTTGCGGACCACCCTGGCAGGGCACAAAGGCACAGTCAATAAAGATGACCTTGTTGACAAAGCTCCCCCAGCCTGATCTCTGCCAAGCCCAGCCCAGGGAAGACTGCCTGGCCACGCCGGCTTGAAGCTTACTCCCTCAGTGCCTCCAGCTTCTGATGCCTGTAGGGCTTCTCCAGGGCGCTCATCCACTGCTGGTAGAGCTCCGCTACGAGGAGCTTGGAGGGGATCTGCTGCAGGAAGTCCTGCAATGCCCAGGGCTCCGGGTGAGGCTTGAGCACTGCTGCCGGCAGCACGGGCAGCATCCCCGGCAGCCTGGCTCGTGAGCTGCGAGGGGACAGGTCAGCGGGCTTTACCTTCAAGACGGTGGCCAGCAGATGCGTGGGCTGGCTTGTGAGGTCGACCTCCGCTCCGCTGTCGAGGGCCTCCCTCAGCTCCCGGGAGGCACGCTCGCTGGCCCCCACCATGAAGATGCCCTCCGTGGATGGCCCCTGCACCTCCAGGACAGCCAGCAGGTCCTGCAGGGACAGAGGAGGGCAGAGGCCGGGCTGGAGACAGGGCCTGGGCCAGGCCAAGCTTGCGCAGGGGCAGGAGCCAGGGGGCCGGCTCTGCTTGGGCCGGAGCGGGACAGCGGGCTGTCTGGAGGTGGGGGCAGTGGGGAGCAGCCGGCTTTGCCCGCGAGCCCCAGCCGGGCTTCCTCTGCTGGGGACAGCGCCTGTGCGCGACAGCCAGCGGCACGGGCAGCCCCCGGCCAGGCTCGCTTACCTGGATGGGCTGGGGCAGCGTGCCGTCCTGGCTGCAGAGAGCGGACAGGGGCCGCCCGAAGAGAGCCCCCCTGCTGTCTTCGGCGGCCGGCTGCTCCGCTGCCTCTGCAGCGGCCGAGCTCCCTCGCCGCCTGCCGAAGGGCCAGGGCAGCCGCCACCTCCTCCGGCGGGTGCCGCCTGCTGCCAAGGACAAGAGAGCAAAGAGCCGTGGAGGGAGGAGAAGCGCCAGGCGAGCGCTCCGGGAGCCTCTCGGCGCTGTCCCCCCCACCCGCTGCTGAAAGCAAGGCAGAGGCAGCGACGGAGGCACGGACAGAGGGTTCGAGGGCCTGACAGAGGCACGGACAGACGGGGGGCAGACAGGCAGGCGTGGTTTGGGAAGGCGGGCCCGCGGGGCTCAGGTGTGTTCTGCCACAGAGCCCTGGGGCCGGCCGTGCCCTGCGCCGGGCAGGGGAGCGGAGAAGGGCCGTGGTGTCCCCGGCCCCTGCTCACTCACCTGCCGAGGGGCCGAGTCCGCCTTCGGTGCCAGATGGGCCGGGCGGTGGGCGCTGCTCTGGGCCAGCCTGCAAGAAAGGCGCTGCGCTCAGCCAGCAGCCCCGCAGCAGCAAGGGCTCCAGGCGGGCTGCCTCGGCCCCAGGCCCTACGGGACAGGTGGGTACGGTCGAGACGGCAGCCCGAGCGCTGCGGTGCCAGCCGCCGCGTACCTCTGCCTGGCGCTCAAGCAGCCTCTCGAGGCTGCTGCTGTCCAGCGGCGTGGCCTGCGCAAGGGGAAGCGAGCGAGAAGGGCTGGTGAGAAGCCATGGCCCTGGTGCTGGGCTGGAGCAGGCTCTGGGGGTAGGGCGGGGGCAGGAGGGACACTCACGGTTCTGCGGCGCCTCAGCTCCGAGCTGAGCTCGGTGGATGGCTGGGCGGGCTGGCACCGCTGCACGGGCTCAGGGTCGTCCCTGCAGAGCCGACGGTGTGTGTGAGGTGTGATAAAGGCAGCTGCTGCGGGGCTCGGCCATGACGGCGTGTCCCGGAGCTGCGGGGGGAGCCTACCTGGCTCTGTGGCGGCAGTGCAGCTGGCCCATCCCGAAGATTCGGTTAAACTCGTGGCCTGGAATGCGTTTGTTGGGCTCTGGAACGAGCTGAGCCGTCCAGAGCAACGCTGACCTAGGTGTTGTAGTGCTGCTGGGCCAGAGCTCCAGTCAGCAGTGCGTCTCCTTGTTCAGGCCCAACTAGCGCACTGGTTGCCGGGGCGGCGCTCGATAACAAACAGCTTTGTGGGACCTAGAACTCGGGCGGGGGGGTGGGGGACAGGGGTCGTGTCACCGGTGGGGCGGGGCTCAGGGGGATCTCCCCCCACAGAATCATGGAAGAGCCCAAGTTCCAAGGGACCCATAAGGATCATGCAGTCCAACTCCTGGCTCCACACAGGGCCAGCCAAGTCAGAGCATGGGGCTGAGGGCATCGTCCAGACACTTCTTGACCTCAGGCAAGCTGGGTGCTGTGACCACTTCCCTTCTACTGACCATCTACTCAGTAAAGAACCTCTTGTCTCAGCTTCATACCGCTTCTTCAGGTACTCTTGCTGGCAGCCAAAGAGAGGAGGTCGGTGCCTCCCCCTTACTCCCCCTTTTTACGAAGCCATAGACTATGCTGAGGTCTCTCCTTGTAAGACTTGCCCTCCAGAGCCTTCGCCATCCTCGTTGCCCTCCTCTGGACACTCTCCAATCATTTTGTGTCCCTTTTCATAGAATCATAGAATCATAGAATGGCAAGGGTTGGAAGGGACCCCAAGGATCATAAAGCTCCAACACCCCTGCCACAGGCAGGGCCACCAACCTCAGGCCTGGATCTACACAAGGTTGCCCAGGGCCCCATCCAACCTGGCCTTGAACACTTCCAGGGATGGGGCATCCACCACCTCTCTGGGCAGCCTGGTCCAGGACCTCACCACTCTTCCTGTAAAAAACTTCCCCCTAATACCCAATTTAAACCTTCCCTCCTTTAGCTTTAAACCATTCCCCCTTGTCCTGCCATTATCTGCCCTTTTAAAAAGTTGATTCCCCTCCTGTTTGTATGCTCCCTTCCGGTACTGGCAGGCTGCAATGAGGTCCCCCCGCAGCCTTCTCTTCTCCAGGCTGAACAAGCCCAGCTCCCTCAGCCTTTCTTTGTAGGGCAGGTGCTCCAGCCCTCTAATCATCTTTGTGGCCCTCCTCTGAACCCTGCCCAACAGTTCTACATCTTTCTTGTATTGGGGGCCCCAGACCTGGACACAGTACTCCAGGTGGGGCCTCACGAGGGCAGAGTAGAGAGGGACAATCCCCTCCCTGTCCCTGCTGGCCACCCCTCTTCTGATGGAGCCCAGGATACCATTGGCCTTGCGAGCTGCAAGAGCACACTGCTGGCTCATTTTAAGTTTCTCATCCACTATGACACCCAGGTCCTTCTCAGCAGGGCTACTCTCAGGAAGCTCTTCTCCCAGTCTGTATCTATGTCTGGGATTCTTCCAGCCCAAGTGCAACACCTTACACTTGGCAGTGTTGAACCTCATTAGGTTCACCTGGGCCCATTTTTCCAGCCTGTCAAGATCCCTCTGGATGGCTTCCTTTCCTTCTAGGCTGTCGACCACACCACTCAGCTTGGTGTCATCCGCAAACTTGCTGAGGGTGCACTCAATCCCATCATCGATGTCATTGATAAAGATGTTGAAGAGAACCGGTCCCAAGACAGACCCCTGGGGGACCCCGCTTGTCACTGGCCTCCACCTGGACATAGACCCATTGACCACCACCCTTTGGCTACGGTCTGTTAACCAGTTTCTTATGCACTGGGTGGTCCACCCATCAAATCCACATCTCTGCAGTTTAGAGATGAGGATGTGCTGGGGGACTGTGTCAAAGGCCTTGCACAAGTCCAGGTAGATGACATCGGTCGCCTTTATCTACTGATGCTGTTACTCCATCATAGAAAGTCACCAGATTGGTGAGGCACGACCTTCCCTTGGTGAAGCCGTGCTGGCTTTTCTACTGCGGTGCCCAAAACTGTACACAGTACTCAAGGTGTGGCCACATGAGAAGGTAACTTCTTTGCTGTGAGGGTGGCAGAGCACTGGCACAGGCTGCCCAGAGAGGCTGTGGAGTCTCCTTCTCCGGAGATATTCAAACCCCAGCCAGATGCTGTCCTGTGCAGCCTGCTCTAGGTGACCCTGCTCTGGCAGGGGGGTTGAACTGGATGATCTCCAGAGGTCCCTTCCAGACCCTGTCGCTCTGTGATTCTGTGAAATCAGGGGGACAACATGGAAACTCCGCTGCGGCAAAGGCACGTGGCCATGTAAGAGTGTCATCAGTGACGACAGCTCGGCTTGTAGAAGCTGCACGCTTTGCCTACCTGGCCCACAAGCTCATGGTGTGTGGAGGCTGATACTGTCTGGTTAAATGATAAACACTTCAAATTACATGTAATAGGCTGTAGCAGCTTTTCCCCTACTTTGTGTTCTTCAGGTTACTCCTCAAGAGAAGGCCTTATTGGAGCTGTAAACACGATTTGGGCTGTAGTTCCTTCGTTTTAACCCATGCAGTTGTCCTCACCACCTTACCCTTGACAGTGTCGATGTTCTTCCCACATTTTCATACGCAAGATTCGATTACAGAAAACCAGGGGAAGAAATGTTGCTTCAAATTAACATCCTTAGACAATGTGAGATTACTTTTAACCTTCATTTCTATAGCAGCAAACGGGAAGAAAAGAGACACTGTCTGAAATCAGCAAGTTGTTCCCTTTCTGTGGAATAACAGTCTCTGTAGTTCTAAGGAACTTGGTTTAAATGCAAGCAGGAAAGTCTTCCTGAGGTGAGAGTAGCTCTCTTCTGTAGTAGCAATTGCCTAATACTCAATGTTTTCCCCAAGATGGTGTGTCCCTGATTGCAACTCTGTTATGTACATGTATCTGTCTTCTTTTCCTTTCCAAAACAAGATAGTTGCATGAGACTGCAGAACAGGAATTGTCCCAGTCACAGGCAGCTCTTTTCCCAGTCTTTGGCAGAGTCCTAGTTGGCCAAAGCTAAGTACTGGTGATTGACATCATGACATAACAGTGGGCGCTCATATACATGTGCCTAGGTCCCCACTTTGGGCCTAAGCAATGTGCTGTTGAATAGGTTTTTATGTCTCTCATGGTCTCCCTCTGAGAGGTCACAGCATGACAGAATGGTTTGAGTTGGCATGGACCTTAGAGATCATCTTGTTCCAACCCTCCTGGGTAGTGGCCCCAGAGTGCTGCAGGGAAGCTACGCAGGTATTTTATCCTCATTAGGCAGAAATTCCTTCCCCTGGGAACCACCAAGACTTCTCCCAGCAGCTCCCAGAGTCTTTTCAGTTCCTCTGATAGGGACCTCATCCCAGGTATCAGCCCCAGACTCGTCTGGGGAAGCTACTGGAGAAGTTATTCCTCCCTCTGTTAGAGGAAAATCTCTTTGCTGAGATCTATTAGACTCCTCCTGGGCAGATCCCAGGCAGATCCCAGAGGCGCTGGTCTCTCATTGCGATGGACATTGTTACATTGCTTTCTGCTCTACGTTTGAGGTATACTGGTAAGTTAAAGCTCATGTTTCAGCACGTCAGATGATTTCTTGCAAGCATCACCATTTTTTTTTTCCCTTTCAATTTGATAATATCCATTTTAAAATTGTTTGCTAGTTCATTTTCTCCCCTAACATATTCGAGATTGGACACAGGTCACTGTTTTAATCAGATGAGAATCATCATTAAATAGGAATAGCTGTAAAATAAAATGTGCCTTAAATATAATCTCAGAATCCTCAAGACTTTTTTTTTTCTTTTATTATTCTGAAATTGATATGTCTCAAAATGTGAAATCTAATTCACAGAAAGGTCATAACATTAAATAGTGCATACACCTGAGAAACACCAGCAGCAGTATTTGAAACTAAAAGAAACTGTGAGGTGACTATTAGATGACTTGATTTTTCTCTTTCATCCTCCCAGTTCACTGCACTTTTGTGAAGCGTTTCTACACTTGGTCTTTTAAAAGGGTAAGGAAAATATATACAAACAAAAGTATCCATCTAGTTTGATTTGATCCCCAAATCATTAACTGGAGCAACTGCATTCCTTTCTTTGCTTTCGTATGCATGTGTGCCTGTGAACATGTACAATATGCAAAGTTAGATAGGTGTTTGTGGACACCAATGATCTTTCTCTCCTGTGACACATTTATGTCCTTTCCTAAAACATGGTACACTGTAGTATATGACTGTTCATGTCAGATTGACTTGGCCGTCCAAAGATTAAACCCCTCCTTTTTTTTCCAGAAATACTCCAATATAGCAGAAGAGGGATCTGATGGCAGGCAGCAATGACAACTCTGATGGCAGGCAGCAATGACAGCTCATCTTTGTAAACAGCATGGCTCTGTTCCATGTCTCGGTCAGTCCTGAACCTTCTGTCTGAGGGATTGCTTATGTGTTACCTGAGCCAAAATGGACAGCGATTTAGTGGCTAGGTCAAAGGAAATAGTTTCTGTAGAAGCATGCAGAGTATTTTCCCATTCTTTGGCTTGTATTGAAGCAATCAAAAGTATGAATCGTAGACAAGGCACCATCGCCTCCCGCGACCAAAGGCTTGTGTGACGTCCACGTGCTCAGCATCCTGGCTTTTCCTGCCTCGAGCAGACCAAGCTGCAGAGATGGCAGGTACGCTTCCCACCTGCCCATCCCGGCCGTGCAGAGCCAGTCTGGAGCATCACCTGGAGCTCCCCTTGCAGCTGTGTAACCAAACACTGATCGGCAGGTCTCAACCAGCCACCCAGGTGGGGGAATGACTGGCAGGGACCTGGGAAGAGAGATGCCCGCAGGAAGGTCTTGACACGCCACCTCTCTCCCTTTGGAGTGCATAGGGCTTCTTCCTCCTGGAAGGAGCTCGACCCCATTAGACCTCCCGGGGGGCTCAGGTAGCAACCCAAGAGAGGCTGTTTCAGTGTGTGGAGCTTTAAGCAAAGCTGGAGTCACACTCCCAGCTATGACAATCAGAAAGAGCTTATCTACAGGAAGCAGAGGAGCAGGCACTTCTCTCACTGCAGCGCTGGGAACACGGGGGATAGCTCCACCAGGCACCTGTTCACCCACAGCTACCAAGCACAGCACATCTAGACAATTCTTTAGCTAAAGTCATCGTTCGGAATTGCAGAGAACGCTGGCGGCTTCATTTGGCCTTTGCAAGGATTGGCTTTCGGGTACTTCACCTTATTCGTATTCTACCAAAACCACTGGTTAACTTCACGATTGCTTTGACTACAAAGAGGGGAGGGTAGTGATTAGAGTATCTGTGCTTCTTCCTGGAAGTCGTTATCAAATGCAAATGTCCCCAAGGCACGCAGAGTTATGTCGAGGGGGGGCCCTATGGCTGTCCTCCAGAGTCTTCCTCACGGTGTGCGCTGGTTGAACCCCATCCTTGCGCATGCTCATGTTATCGTCGGCTGATCTCCTCAACCACAGCCAGGTTCTTCTGGTCCCTAGTGTTTTAACTCAAGACCATCACCGGGACCCAGGGTTTTATTTCAGAGCACGTAACGATTGCCATAGTGATCCAGGCACACACACTTCTAGTTACCCACTCCGAAGGGCCGTAACACGCTTTTTATTCTCCCAGTGCTTACAAGAGCTCTAAAATCCAAATCCAATTCAAAACGAAAATGAAAAGAAACTAGTATTTAGGAAAGTAACTGTAAAGTACTGTAAAGTAACTAATAAAGTAACTAGGAAAGTAACAGTAAAGTAACTGCTGTAGGTTTGTGTGGTTGGGTGTGAGAATCACATCTAGGAGAAAACAACCCGGAAGCAGCTGCATTTTGCCACCCGAGAAGGGAGTGAGATGGAACGAGCTGTGCAGACACTGAGGCCGGAGAGGACGGGGGAGGAGGCGCCCCAGGCGCCAGAGACCAAGATGCCCCTGCAGCCCGTGAAGGAAACCCCATGGAAAAGGCCGAGAGCCCACCTGCAGCCCGTAGAGGGGCTCCACGCTGGGTGGAGCAGGGGGAGATATGACGCTGTGAGCCTACTTTGGGAAAAGCCCCTGTCAGCACTTGCAGCCATGAAGAGAATCGGAGACACAAAGATGAACAGGTTAGCTGGGGGGGCTGGTGATACTGGGAAGGGCAGAGAGACATTGTGATTTCCTGCTGCCCGCCCTCGCAGTGACCCACGGCAGAGCAGCTGATGAGGAGTGCTACTGAGAACCCCATTTTCCCTAGTCCCTGCCCGCCCTGTACTGCAAACGGGAGGGAAGAAGGGAGCAAATTTCTGCCTAAAGTCTGCTAAGAAGGGAGTGGTGGGGGGAACATGTTTTAAGATCTGGTTGCATTAGTTTCAAGATTTGGTCGCGCTTTCTTTGGGCTTTATCTCTTCATCAGCTGCTCCGCCGTGGGTCACTGCTAGGGCGGGCAGTCCTAAATCACAAAGTCTCTCAGTCCCAGCCCTCCCCGGGATCACCAGCCCCCCTTCCCCCCCAGCAAACCTGTTCCGGCGCAAAACTCTCTCTCGCTCATCTCTGCGCCTCTGATTCTCTTCATGGCTGCTAGTGCTGGCAGGGGCTTACCCCAACATAGGCTCACAGCATCTTCTCTATGTCTCCACCTGCTCCATCCAGCGTGGAGCCCCTCCATGGGCTGCAGACGGGGTCTCGGCCTTTTCCATGGGCTTTCTCCAAGCCAACATTGACTCTGGCCTTGAATAGTTTACACTTGGGAGCTGCAGAGGAATTCCAGCAGCTCCTCGCAGCAGCCATTTCCCGTTCTTT
Organism: Laterallus jamaicensis coturniculus; assembly: GCA_022605575.1. Lineage (NCBI taxonomy): Eukaryota > Metazoa > Chordata > Aves > Gruiformes > Rallidae > Laterallus > Laterallus jamaicensis. The sequence goes on from JAKCOX010000053.1 coordinate 3,368,237, forward strand.
CCCCAGCACCCAACCACACAAAACTGCAACAGGAGCGATAAAAGAAGGGCAGGGGGGCCTCCTCGCCCCCTCTGCCAAGGTGGAGCTGCAGCTACGCCGTGCCCCTCGACGGCCGGGCCTTGGAGCTCATCCGGGGAATCCAAGCAAGAGAAGCACACCGGCACCTACAGGGACAGAGTTGGGAAGCGCTGTTGGAACCGGGAAGGCAGGAGCGGGAGGGAACTGGAACCCCCTTCCTTGGGATGTCCTCTGGCATGGCAAGAGAGGACAAAACACGGTGCTTTTGCTGGTTTTTGTCTTCCCTCAGGTCTCTCAGGAGAAGCGTCAGTATTTTGAGGAGTGACGACACCTCCCTAGCTACAGCTCTGCGGAGCAGCTCCTTGCTGTGTCTCTGGGATTCAGACAACAGCCTCAGGAGGATTTCCTCGAGTCACAACATTGGAAAGATGGACGGCAGAGTCTGCTACACACCTGGGCTCCTGACGATTCTTGGCCAGCTTGGACCTCCTCCTCCTCCTTCCGGAGAGCTGTTTCTCCACCTTTCTCCCCTTCCTGTCTTGTGGCCCGTCGCTCCCCTCTTCACAGGCGGCTTTTCTGTTTTGGCCCGCTTGTGAAGAGCCTGGCAGCCTTTCCATTCAAGAGGATCATTAGACAGGGAATGCCATGATCAACGCAAACCAGCTCTGCTCTTCATCAAAGCTAGCTCATCTTACCCTCTGTCCTTGCAGGAGCCCTTTGGCTGCTGGCTGTCCGGAGCAACTGGAGGCACCTGCAATGGAAACGAGCAAGTTAGCAGCTGGCGAGGACCTGCCTGCCCGGCTGCTACCTCAGCTCTGACAGGCAGATCCATCCCTTGCCTTGGGTGGGTTTGCTCAGCTCAGCTGAGCCGGAGCTGGCGGGGGGATGATGGCACCAAGAGCAACGGCCGACGTGCATCATCAGCCTGACCCAGCGCTGCGGCAGGCCTGCAGGCTGGTGGTGACCCGGCTTGTCCCTGCGGCAGCGGTGCCACCCACCTTCTCTGGGGGGAGGCTTTTCTTGTCCCGCTCGCTGTTTACCTGATGAGCGTGTGCTGCTGCTGCGTACAGCCACGGTGTCTCGTCCACCTCCTCCCGAAGGATTTTCTTCTGGTGGTGTATGAGGACCTCCACCAGCTGCGTCACCTGCACACAGCAAAACAGTGGTTTGCAGCTGGGGGGCTGAAAGGGGCTCACCCAGGAGCCCTTCTGGCTCCTGCCTCTCGCTGGGACTGCCGCTGCGCAGAAAGCTGCAGCTGTGGGGTGGCTGCTCTTCCCAGCAGCAGCTCCCTCAGGAGTGTTTGCTGAAGAGAGGAGGCAGCTCTGCACAGCAGCGCTCAGCTGGGTCCGGAAGGCTGCAGCTGGCTGGGAAACGTGGCGTACCTGCACTGTCCCGCACAGCACGACATGCAGGGGCACCCCGTCCTCCTCGGTTGGGCTGAGGAGCCTCGGCCCCAGGCAGATGGCCAGGCTGCTCACGCTCATCCTGCTGTCCTCATCGCTGCTGATGTCATGCAGCAGGGACAGCAGGCTCTTAAGGAGCAGGCGGTTGGCCTCGGGCAACTTGCGGACCACCCTGGCAGGGCACAAAGGCACAGTCAATAAAGATGACCTTGTTGACAAAGCTCCCCCAGCCTGATCTCTGCCAAGCCCAGCCCAGGGAAGACTGCCTGGCCACGCCGGCTTGAAGCTTACTCCCTCAGTGCCTCCAGCTTCTGATGCCTGTAGGGCTTCTCCAGGGCGCTCATCCACTGCTGGTAGAGCTCCGCTACGAGGAGCTTGGAGGGGATCTGCTGGAGGAAGTCCTGCAATGCCCAGGGCTCCGGGTGAGGCTTGAGCACTGCTGCCGGCAGCACGGGCAGCATCCCCGGCAGCCTGGCTCGTGAGCTGCGAGGGGACAGGTCAGCGGGCTTTACCTTCAAGACGGTGGCCAGCAGATGCGTGGGCTGGCTTGTGAGGTCGACCTCCGCTCCGCTGTCGAGGGCCTCCCTCAGCTCCCGGGAGGCACGCTCGCTGGCCCCCACCATGAAGATGCCCTCCGTGGATGGCCCCTGCACCTCCAGGACAGCCAGCAGGTCCTGCAGGGACAGAGGAGGGCAGAGGCCGGGCTGGAGACAGGGCCTGGGCCAGGCCAAGCTTGCGCAGGGGCAGGAGCCAGGGGGCCGGCTCTGCTTGGGCCGGAGCGGGACAGCGGGCTGTCTGGAGGTGGGGGCAGTGGGGAGCAGCCGGCTTTGCCCGCGAGCCCCAGCCGGGCTTCCTCTGCTGGGGACAGCGCCTGTGCGCGACAGCCAGCGGCACGGGCAGCCCCCGGCCAGGCTCGCTTACCTGGATGGGCTGGGGCAGCGTGCCGTCCTGGCTGCAGAGAGCGGACAGGGGCCGCCCGAAGAGAGCCCCCCTGCTGTCTTCGGCGGCCGGCTGCTCCGCTGCCTCTGCAGCGGCCGAGCTCCCTCGCCGCCTGCCGAAGGGCCAGGGCAGCCGCCACCTCCTCCGGCGGGTGCCGCCTGCTGCCAAGGACAAGAGAGCAAAGAGCCGTGGAGGGAGGAGAAGCGCCAGGCGAGCGCTCCGGGAGCCTCTCGGCGCTGTCCCCCCCACCCGCTGCTGAAAGCAAGGCAGAGGCAGCGACGGAGGCACGGACAGAGGGTTCGAGGGCCTGACAGAGGCACGGACAGACGGGGGGCAGACAGGCAGGCGTGGTTTGGGAAGGCGGGCCCGCGGGGCTCAGGTGTGTTCTGCCACAGAGCCCTGGGGCCGGCCGTGCCCTGCGCCGGGCAGGGGAGCGGAGAAGGGCCGTGGTGTCCCCGGCCCCTGCTCACTCACCAGCCGAGGGGCCGAGTCCGCCTTCGGTGCCAGATGGGCCGGGCGGTGGGCGCTGCTCTGGGCCAGCCTGCAAGAAAGGCGCTGCGCTCAGCCAGCAGCCCCGCAGCAGCAAGGGCTCCAGGCGGGCTGCCTCGGCCCCAGGCCCTACGGGACAGGTGGGTACGGTCGAGACGGCAGCCCGAGCGCTGCGGTGCCAGCCGCCGCGTACCTCTGCCTGGCGCTCAAGCAGCCTCTCGAGGCTGCTGCTGTCCAGCGGCGTGGCCTGCGCAAGGGGAAGCGAGCGAGAAGGGCTGGTGAGAAGCCATGGCCCTGGTGCTGGGCTGGAGCAGGCTCTGGGGGTAGGGCGGGGGCAGGAGGGACACTCACGGTTCTGCGGCGCCTCAGCTCCGAGCTGAGCTCGGTGGATGGCTGGGCGGGCTGGCACCGCTGCACGGGCTCAGGGTCGTCCCTGCAGAGCCGACGGTGTGTGTGAGGTGTGATAAAGGCAGCTGCTGCGGGGCTCGGCCATGACGGCGTGTCCCGGAGCTGCGGGGGGAGCCTACCTGGCTCTGTGGCGGCAGTGCAGCTGGCCCATCCCGAAGATTCGGTTAAACTCGTGGCCTGGAATGCGTTTGTTGGGCTCTGGAACGAGCTGAGCCGTCCAGAGCAACGCTGACCTAGGTGTTGTAGTGCTGCTGGGCCAGAGCTCCAGTCAGCAGTGCGTCTCCGTGTTCAGGCCCAACTAGCGCACTGGTTGCCGGGGCGGCGCTCGATAACAAACAGCTTCGTGGGACCTAGAACTCGGGCGGGGGGGTGGGGGACAGGGGTCGTGTCACCGGTGGGGCGGGGCTCAGGGGGATCTCCCCCCACAGAATCATGGAAGAGCCCAAGTTCCAAGGGACCCATAAGGATCATGCAGTCCAACTCCTGGCTCCACACAGGGCCAGCCAAGTCAGAGCATGGGGCTGAGGGCATCGTCCAGACACTTCTTGACCTCAGGCAAGCTGGGTGCTGTGACCACTTCCCTTCTACTGACCATCTACTCAGTAAAGAACCTCTTGTCTCAGCTTCATACCGCTTCTTCAGGTACTCTTGCTGGCAGCCAAAGAGAGGAGGTCGGTGCCTCCCCCTTACTCCCCCTTTTTACGAAGCCATAGACTATGCTGAGGTCTCTCCTTGTAAGACTTGCCCTCCAGAGCCTTCGCCATCCTCGTTGCCCTCCTCTGGACACTCTCCAATCATTTTGTGTCCCTTTTCATAGAATCATAGAATCATAGAATGGCAAGGGTTGGAAGGGACCCCAAGGATCATAAAGCTCCAACACCCCTGCCACAGGCAGGGCCACCAACCTCAGGCCTGGATCTACACAAGGTTGCCCAGGGCCCCATCCAACCTGGCCTTGAACACTTCCAGGGATGGGGCATCCACCACCTCTCTGGGCAGCCTGGTCCAGGACCTCACCACTCTTCCTGTAAAAAACTTCCCCCTAATACCCAATTTAAACCTTCCCTCCTTTAGCTTTAAACCATTCCCCCTTGTCCTGCCATTATCTGCCCTTTTAAAAAGTTGATTCCCCTCCTGTTTGTATGCTCCCTTCCGGTACTGGCAGGCTGCAATGAGGTCCCCCCGCAGCCTTCTCTTCTCCAGGCTGAACAAGCCCAGCTCCCTCAGCCTTTCTTTGTAGGGCAGGTGCTCCAGCCCTCTAATCATCTTTGTGGCCCTCCTCTGAACCCTGCCCAACAGTTCTACATCTTTCTTGTATTGGGGGCCCCAGACCTGGACACAGTACTCCAGGTGGGGCCTCACGAGGGCAGAGTAGAGAGGGACAATCCCCTCCCTGTCCCTGCTGGCCACCCCTCTTCTGATGGAGCCCAGGATACCATTGGCCTTGCGAGCTGCAAGAGCACACTGCTGGCTCATTTTAAGTTTCTCATCCACTATGACACCCAGGTCCTTCTCAGCAGGGCTACTCTCAGGAAGCTCTTCTCCCAGTCTGTATCTATGTCTGGGATTCTTCCAGCCCAAGTGCAACACCTTACACTTGGCAGTGTTGAACCTCATTAGGTTCACCTGGGCCCATTTTTCCAGCCTGTCAAGATCCCTCTGGATGGCTTCCTTTCCTTCTAGGCTGTCGACCACACCACTCAGCTTGGTGTCATCCGCAAACTTGCTGAGGGTGCACTCAATCCCATCATCGATGTCATTGATAAAGATGTTGAAGAGAACCGGTCCCAAGACAGACCCCTGGGGGACCCCGCTTGTCACTGGCCTCCACCTGGACATAGACCCATTGACCACCACCCTTTGGCTACGGTCTGTTAACCAGTTTCTTATGCACTGGGTGGTCCACCCATCAAATCCACATCTCTGCAGTTTAGAGATGAGGATGTGCTGGGGGACTGTGTCAAAGGCCTTGCACAAGTCCAGGTAGATGACATCGGTCGCCTTTATCTACTGATGCTGTTACTCCATCATAGAAAGTCACCAGATTGGTGAGGCACGACCTTCCCTTGGTGAAGCCGTGCTGGCTTTTCTACTGCGGTGCCCAAAACTGTACACAGTACTCAAGGTGTGGCCACATGAGAAGGTAACTTCTTTGCTGTGAGGGTGGCAGAGCACTGGCACAGGCTGCCCAGAGAGGCTGTGGAGTCTCCTTCTCCGGAGATATTCAAACCCCAGCCAGATGCTGTCCTGTGCAGCCTGCTCTAGGTGACCCTGCTCTGGCAGGGGGGTTGAACTGGATGATCTCCAGAGGTCCCTTCCAGACCCTGTCGCTCTGTGATTCTGTGAAATCAGGGGGACAACATGGAAACTCCGCTGCGGCAAAGGCACGTGGCCATGTAAGAGTGTCATCAGTGACGACAGCTCGGCTTGTAGAAGCTGCACGCTTTGCCTACCTGGCCCACAAGCTCATGGTGTGTGGAGGCTGATACTGTCTGGTTAAATGATAAACACTTCAAATTACATGTAATAGGCTGTAGCAGCTTTTCCCCTACTTTGTGTTCTTCAGGTTACTCCTCAAGAGAAGGCCTTATTGGAGCTGTAAACACGATTTGGGCTGTAGTTCCTTCGTTTTAACCCATGCAGTTGTCCTCACCACCTTACCCTTGACAGTGTCGATGTTCTTCCCACATTTTCATACGCAAGATTCGATTACAGAAAACCAGGGGAAGAAATGTTGCTTCAAATTAACATCCTTAGACAATGTGAGATTACTTTTAACCTTCATTTCTATAGCAGCAAACGGGAAGAAAAGAGACACTGTCTGAAATCAGCAAGTTGTTCCCTTTCTGTGGAATAACAGTCTCTGTAGTTCTAAGGAACTTGGTTTAAATGCAAGCAGGAAAGTCTTCCTGAGGTGAGAGTAGCTCTCTTCTGTAGTAGCAATTGCCTAATACTCAATGTTTTCCCCAAGATGGTGTGTCCCTGATTGCAACTCTGTTATGTACATGTATCTGTCTTCTTTTCCTTTCCAAAACAAGATAGTTGCATGAGACTGCAGAACAGGAATTGTCCCAGTCACAGGCAGCTCTTTTCCCAGTCTTTGGCAGAGTCCTAGTTGGCCAAAGCTAAGTACTGGTGATTGACATCATGACATAACAGTGGGCGCTCATATACATGTGCCTAGGTCCCCACTTTGGGCCTAAGCAATGTGCTGTTGAATAGGTTTTTATGTCTCTCATGGTCTCCCTCTGAGAGGTCACAGCATGACAGAATGGTTTGAGTTGGCATGGACCTTAGAGATCATCTTGTTCCAACCCTCCTGGGTAGTGGCCCCAGAGTGCTGCAGGGAAGCTACGCAGGTATTTTATCCTCATTAGGCAGAAATTCCTTCCCCTGGGAACCACCAAGACTTCTCCCAGCAGCTCCCAGAGTCTTTTCAGTTCCTCTGATAGGGACCTCATCCCAGGTATCAGCCCCAGACTCGTCTGGGGAAGCTACTGGAGAAGTTATTCCTCCCTCTGTTAGAGGAAAATCTCTTTGCTGAGATCTATTAGACTCCTCCTGGGCAGATCCCAGGCAGATCCCAGAGGCGCTGGTCTCTCATTGCGATGGACATTGTTACATTGCTTTCTGCTCTACGTTTGAGGTATACTGGTAAGTTAAAGCTCATGTTTCAGCACGTCAGATGATTTCTTGCAAGCATCACCATTTTTTTTTTCCCTTTCAATTTGATAATATCCATTTTAAAATTGTTTGCTAGTTCATTTTCTCCCCTAACATATTCGAGATTGGACACAGGTCACTGTTTTAATCAGATGAGAATCATCATTAAATAGGAATAGCTGTAAAATAAAATGTGCCTTAAATATAATCTCAGAATCCTCAAGACTTTTTTTTTTCTTTTATTATTCTGAAATTGATATGTCTCAAAATGTGAAATCTAATTCACAGAAAGGTCATAACATTAAATAGTGCATACACCTGAGAAACACCAGCAGCAGTATTTGAAACTAAAAGAAACTGTGAGGTGACTATTAGATGACTTGATTTTTCTCTTTCATCCTCCCAGTTCACTGCACTTTTGTGAAGCGTTTCTACACTTGGTCTTTTAAAAGGGTAAGGAAAATATATACAAACAAAAGTATCCATCTAGTTTGATTTGATCCCCAAATCATTAACTGGAGCAACTGCATTCCTTTCTTTGCTTTCGTATGCATGTGTGCCTGTGAACATGTACAATATGCAAAGTTAGATAGGTGTTTGTGGACACCAATGATCTTTCTCTCCTGTGACACATTTATGTCCTTTCCTAAAACATGGTACACTGTAGTATATGACTGTTCATGTCAGATTGACTTGGCCGTCCAAAGATTAAACCCCTCCTTTTTTTTCCAGAAATACTCCAATATAGCAGAAGAGGGATCTGATGGCAGGCAGCAATGACAACTCTGATGGCAGGCAGCAATGACAGCTCATCTTTGTAAACAGCATGGCTCTGTTCCATGTCTCGGTCAGTCCTGAACCTTCTGTCTGAGGGATTGCTTATGTGTTACCTGAGCCAAAATGGACAGCGATTTAGTGGCTAGGTCAAAGGAAATAGTTTCTGTAGAAGCATGCAGAGTATTTTCCCATTCTTTGGCTTGTATTGAAGCAATCAAAAGTATGAATCGTAGACAAGGCACCATCGCCTCCCGCGACCAAAGGCTTGTGTGACGTCCACGTGCTCAGCATCCTGGCTTTTCCTGCCTCGAGCAGACCAAGCTGCAGAGATGGCAGGTACGCTTCCCACCTGCCCATCCCGGCCGTGCAGAGCCAGTCTGGAGCATCACCTGGAGCTCCCCTTGCAGCTGTGTAACCAAACACTGATCGGCAGGTCTCAACCAGCCACCGAGGTGGGGGAATGACTGGCAGGGACCTGGGAAGAGAGATGCCCGCAGGAAGGTCTTGACACGCCACCTCTCTCCCTTTGGAGTGCATAGGGCTTCTTCCTCCTGGAAGGAGCTCGACCCCATTAGACCTCCCGGGGGGCTCAGGTAGCAACCCAAGAGAGGCTGTTTCAGTGTGTGGAGCTTTAAGCAAAGCTGGAGTCACACTCCCAGCTATGACAATCAGAAAGAGCTTATCTACAGGAAGCAGAGGAGCAGGCACTTCTCTCACTGCAGCGCTGGGAACACGGGGGATAGCTCCACCAGGCACCTGTTCACCCACAGCTACCAAGCACAGCACATCTAGACAATTCTTTAGCTAAAGTCATCGTTCGGAATTGCAGAGAACGCTGGCGGCTTCATTTGGCCTTTGCAAGGATTGGCTTTCGGGTACTTCACCTTATTCGTATTCTACCAAAACCACTGGTTAACTTCACGATTGCTTTGACTACAAAGAGGGGAGGGTAGTGATTAGAGTATCTGTGCTTCTTCCTGGAAGTCATTATCAAATGCAAATGTCCCCAAGGCACGCAGAGTTATGTCGAGGGGGGGCCCTATGGCTGTCCTCCAGAGTCTTCCTCACGGTGTGCGCTGGTTGAACCCCATCCTTGCGCATGCTCATGTTATCGTCGGCTGATCTCCTCAACCACAGCCAGGTTCTTCTGGTCCCTAGTGTTTTAACTCAAGACCATCACCGGGACCCAGGGTTTTATTTCAGAGCACGTAACGATTGCCATAGTGATCCAGGCACACACACTTCTAGTTACCCACTCCGAAGGGCCGTAACACGCTTTTTATTCTCCCAGTGCTTACAAGAGCTCTAAAATCCAAATCCAATTCAAAACGAAAATGAAAAGAAACTAGTATTTAGGAAAGTAACTGTAAAGTACTGTAAAGTAACTAATAAAGTAACTAGGAAAGTAACAGTAAAGTAACTGCTGTAGGTTTGTGTGGTTGGGTGTGAGAATCACATCTAGGAGAAAACAACCCGGAAGCAGCTGCATTTTGCCACCGGAGAAGGGAGTGAGATGGAAAGAGCTGTGCAGACACTGAGGCCGGAGAGGACGGGGGAGGAGGCGCCCCAGGCGCCAGAGACCAAGATGCCCCTGCAGCCCGTGAAGGAAACCCCATGGAAAAGGCCGAGAGCCCACCTGCAGCCCGTAGAGGGGCTCCACGCTGGGTGGAGCAGGGGGAGATATGACGCTGTGAGCCTACTTTGGGAAAAGCCCCTGTCAGCACTTGCAGCCATGAAGAGAATCGGAGACACAAAGATGAACAGGTTAGCTGGGGGGGCTGGTGATACTGGGAAGGGCAGAGAGACATTGTGATTTCCTGCTGCCCGCCCTCGCAGTGACCCACGGCAGAGCAGCTGATGAGGAGTGCTACTGAGAACCCCATTTTCCCTAGTCCCTGCCCGCCCTGTACTGCAAACGGGAGGGAAGAAGGGAGCAAATTTCTGCCTAAAGTCTGCTAAGAAGGGAGTGGTGGGGGGAACATGTTTTAAGATCTGGTTGCATTAGTTTCAAGATTTGGTCGCGCTTTCTTTGGGCTTTATCTCTTCATCAGCTGCTCCGCCGTGGGTCACTGCTAGGGCGGGCAGTCCTAAATCACAAAGTCTCTCAGTCCCAGCCCTCCCCGGGATCACCAGCCCCCCTTCCCCCCCAGCAAACCTGTTCCGGCGCAAAACTCTCTCTCGCTCATCTCTGCGCCTCTGATTCTCTTCATGGCTGCTAGTGCTGGCAGGGGCTTACCCCAACATAGGCTCACAGCATCTTCTCTATGTCTCCACCTGCTCCATCCAGCGTGGAGCCCCTCCATGGGCTGCAGACGGGGTCTCGGCCTTTTCCATGGGCTTTCTCCAAGCCAACATTGACTCTGGCCTTGAATAGTTTACACTTGGGAGCTGCAGAGGAATTCCAGCAGCTCCTCGCAGCAGCCATTTCCCGTTCTTTCCCCAGCACCCAACCACACAAAACTGCAACAGGAGCGATAAAAGAAGGGCAGGGGGGCCTCCTCGCCCCCTCTGCCAAGGTGGAGCTGCAGCTACGCCGTGCCCCTCGACGGCCGGGCCTTGGAGCTCATCCGGGGAATCCAAGCAAGAGAAGCACACCGGCACCTACAGGGACAGAGTTGGGAAGCGCTGTTGGAACCGGGAAGGCAGGAGCGGGAGGGAACTGGAACCCCCTTCCTTGGGATGTCCTCTGGCATGGCAAGAGAGGACAAAACACGGTGCTTTTGCTGGTTTTTGTCTTCCCTCAGGTCTCTCAGGAGAAGCGTCAGTATTTTGAGGAGTGACGACACCTCCCTAGCTACAGCTCTGCGGAGCAGCTCCTTGCTGTGTCTCTGGGATTCAGACAACAGCCTCAGGAGGATTTCCTCGAGTCACAACATTGGAAAGATGGACGGCAGAGTCTGCTACACACCTGGGCTCCTGACGATTCTTGGCCAGCTTGGACCTCCTCCTCCTCCTTCCGGAGAGCTGTTTCTCCACCTTTCTCCCCTTCCTGTCTTGTGGCCCGTCGCTCCCCTCTTCACAGGCGGCTTTTCTGTTTTGGCCCGCTTGTGAAGAGCCTGGCAGCCTTTCCATTCAAGAGGATCATTAGACAGGGAATGCCATGATCAACGCAAACCAGCTCTGCTCTTCATCAAAGCTAGCTCATCTTACCCTCTGTCCTTGCAGGAGCCCTTTGGCTGCTGGCTGTCCGGAGCGACTGGAGGCACCTGCAATGGAAACGAGCAAGTTAGCAGCTGGCGAGGACCTGCCTGCCCGGCTGCTACCTCAGCTCTGACAGGCAGATCCATCCCTTGCCTTGGGTGGGTTTGCTCAGCTCAGCTGAGCCGGAGCTGGCGGGGGGATGATGGCACCAAGAGCAACGGCCGACGTGCATCATCAGCCTGACCCAGCGCTGCGGCAGGCCTGCAGGCTGGTGGTGACCCGGCTTGTCCCTGCGGCAGCGGTGCCACCCACCTTCTCTGGGGGGAGGCTTTTCTTGTCCCGCTCGCTGTTTACCTGATGAGCGTGTGCTGCTGCTGCGTACAGCCACGGTGTCTCGTCCACCTCCTCCCGAAGGATTTTCTTCTGGTGGTGTATGAGGACCTCCACCAGCTGCGTCACCTGCACACAGCAAAACAGTGGTTTGCAGCTGGGGGGCTGAAAGGGGCTCACCCAGGAGCCCTTCTGGCTCCTGCCTCTCGCTGGGACTGCCGCTGCGCAGAAAGCTGCAGCTGTGGGGTGGCTGCTCTTCCCAGCAGCAGCTCCCTCAGGAGTGTTTGCTGAAGAGAGGAGGCAGCTCTGCACAGCAGCGCTCAGCTGGGTCCGGAAGGCTGCAGTTGGCTGGGAAACGTGGCGTACCTGCACTGTCCCGCACAGCACGACATGCAGGGGCACCCCGTCCTCCTCGGTTGGGCTGAGGAGCCTCGGCCCCAGGCAGATGGCCAGGCTGCTCACGCTCATCCTGCTGTCCTCATCGCTGCTGATGTCATGCAGCAGGGACAGCAGGCTCTTAAGGAGCAGGCGGTTGGCCTCGGGCAACTTGCGGACCACCCTGGCAGGGCACAAAGGCACAGTCAATAAAGATGACCTTGTTGACAAAGCTCCCCCAGCCTGATCTCTGCCAAGCCCAGCCCAGGGAAGACTGCCTGGCCACGCCGGCTTGAAGCTTACTCCCTCAGTGCCTCCAGCTTCTGATGCCTGTAGGGCTTCTCCAGGGCGCTCATCCACTGCTGGTAGAGCTCCGCTACGAGGAGCTTGGAGGGGATCTGCTGGAGGAAGTCCTGCAATGCCCAGGGCTCCGGGTGAGGCTTGAGCACTGCTGCCGGCAGCACGGGCAGCATCCCCGGCAGCCTGGCTCGTGAGCTGCGAGGGGACAGGTCAGCGGGCTTTACCTTCAAGACGGTGGCCAGCAGATGCGTGGGCTGGCTTGTGAGGTCGACCTCCGCTCCGCTGTCGAGGGCCTCCCTCAGCTCCCGGGAGGCACGCTCGCTGGCCCCCACCATGAAGATGCCCTCCGTGGATGGCCCCTGCACCTCCAGGACAGCCAGCAGGTCCTGCAGGGACAGAGGAGGGCAGAGGCCGGGCTGGAGACAGGGCCTGGGCCAGGCCAAGCTTGCGCAGGGGCAGGAGCCAGGGGGCCGGCTCTGCTTGGGCCGGAGCGGGACAGCGGGCTGTCTGGAGGTGGGGGCAGTGGGGAGCAGCCGGCTTTGCCCGCGAGCCCCAGCCGGGCTTCCTCTGCTGGGGACAGCGCCTGTGCGCGACAGCCAGCGGCACGGGCAGCCCCCGGCCAGGCTCGCTTACCTGGATGGGCTGGGGCAGCGTGCCGTCCTGGCTGCAGAGAGCGGACAGGGGCCGCCCGAAGAGAGCCCCCCTGCTGTCTTCGGCGGCCGGCTGCTCCGCTGCCTCTGCAGCGGCCGAGCTCCCTCGCCGCCTGCCGAAGGGCCAGGGCAGCCGCCACCTCCTCCGGCGGGTGCCGCCTGCTGCCAAGGACAAGAGAGCAAAGAGCCGTGGAGGGAGGAGAAGCGCCAGGTGAGCGCTCCGGGAGCCTCTCGGCGCTGTCCCCCCCACCCGCTGCTGAAAGCAAGGCAGAGGCAGCGACGGAGGCACGGACAGAGGGTTCGAGGGCCTGACAGAGGCACGGACAGACGGGGGGCAGACAGGCAGGCGTGGTTTGGGAAGGCGGGCCCGCGGGGCTCAGGTGTGTTCTGCCACAGAGCCCTGGGGCCGGCCGTGCCCTGCGCCGGGCAGGGGAGCGGAGAAGGGCCGTGGTGTCCCCGGTCCCTGCTCACTCACCAGCCGAGGGGCCGAGTCCGCCTTCGGTGCCAGATGGGCCGGGCGGTGGGCGCTGCTCTGGGCCAGCCTGCAAGAAAGGCGCTGCGCTCAGCCAGCAGCCCCGCAGCAGCAAGGGCTCCAGGCGGGCTGCCTCGGCCCCAGGCCCTACGGGACAGGTGGGTACGGTCGAGACGGCAGCCCGAGCGCTGCGGTGCCAGCCGCCGCGTACCTCTGCCTGGCGCTCAAGCAGCCTCTCGAGGCTGCTGCTGTCCAGCGGCGTGGCCTGCGCAAGGGGAAGCGAGCGAGAAGGGCTGGTGAGAAGCCATGGCCCTGGTGCTGGGCTGGAGCAGGCTCTGGGGGTAGGGCGGGGGCAGGAGGGACACTCACGGTTCTGCGGCGCCTCAGCTCCGAGCTGAGCTCGGTGGATGGCTGGGCGGGCTGGCACCGCTGCACGGGCTCAGGGTCGTCCCTGCAGAGCCGACGGTGTGTGTGAGGTGTGATAAAGGCAGCTGCTGCGGGGCTCGGCCATGACGGCGTGTCCCGGAGCTGCGGGGGGAGCCTACCTGGCTCTGTGGCGGCAGTGCAGCTGGCCCATCCCGAAGATTCGGTTAAACTCGTGGCCTGGAATGCGTTTGTTGGGCTCTGGAACGAGCTGAGCCGTCCAGAGCAACGCTGACCTAGGTGTTGTAGTGCTGCTGGGCCAGAGCTCCAGTCAGCAGTGCGTCTCCGTGTTCAGGCCCAACTAGCGCACTGGTTGCCGGGGCGGCGCTCGATAACAAACAGCTTCGTGGGACCTAGAACTCGGGCGGGGGGGTGGGGGACAGGGGTCGTGTCACCGGTGGGGCGGGGCTCAGGGGGATCTCCCCCCACAGAATCATGGAAGAGCCCAAGTTCCAAGGGACCCATAAGGATCATGCAGTCCAACTCCTGGCTCCACACAGGGCCAGCCAAGTCAGAGCATGGGGCTGAGGGCATCGTCCAGACACTTCTTGACCTCAGGCAAGCTGGGTGCTGTGACCACTTCCCTTCTACTGACCATCTACTCAGTAAAGAACCTCTTGTCTCAGCTTCATACCGCTTCTTCAGGTACTCTTGCTGGCAGCCAAAGAGAGGAGGTCGGTGCCTCCCCCTTACTCCCCCTTTTTACGAAGCCATAGACTATGCTGAGGTCTCTCCTTGTAAGACTTGCCCTCCAGAGCCTTCGCCATCCTCGTTGCCCTCCTCTGGACACTCTCCAATCATTTTGTGTCCCTTTTCATAGAATCATAGAATCATAGAATGGCAAGGGTTGGAAGGGACCCCAAGGATCATAAAGCTCCAACACCCCTGCCACAGGCAGGGCCACCAACCTCAGGCCTGGATCTACACAAGGTTGCCCAGGGCCCCATCCAACCTGGCCTTGAACACTTCCAGGGATGGGGCATCCACCACCTCTCTGGGCAGCCTGGTCCAGGACCTCACCACTCTTCCTGTAAAAAACTTCCCCCTAATACCCAATTTAAACCTTCCCTCCTTTAGCTTTAAACCATTCCCCCTTGTCCTGCCATTATCTGCCCTTTTAAAAAGTTGATTCCCCTCCTGTTTGTATGCTCCCTTCCGGTACTGGCAGGCTGCAATGAGGTCCCCCCGCAGCCTTCTCTTCTCCAGGCTGAACAAGCCCAGCTCCCTCAGCCTTTCTTTGTAGGGCAGGTGCTCCAGCCCTCTAATCATCTTTGTGGCCCTCCTCTGAACCCTGCCCAACAGTTCTACATCTTTCTTGTATTGGGGGCCCCAGACCTGGACACAGTACTCCAGGTGGGGCCTCACGAGGGCAGAGTAGAGAGGGACAATCCCCTCCCTGTCCCTGCTGGCCACCCCTCTTCTGATGGAGCCCAGGATACCATTGGCCTTGCGAGCTGCAAGAGCACACTGCTGGCTCATTTTAAGTTTCTCATCCACTATGACACCCAGGTCCTTCTCAGCAGGGCTACTCTCAGGAAGCTCTTCTCCCAGTCTGTATCTATGTCTGGGATTCTTCCAGCCCAAGTGCAACACCTTACACTTGGCAGTGTTGAACCTCATTAGGTTCACCTGGGCCCATTTTTCCAGCCTGTCAAGATCCCTCTGGATGGCTTCCTTTCCTTCTAGGCTGTCGACCACACCACTCAGCTTGGTGTCATCCGCAAACTTGCTGAGGGTGCACTCAATCCCATCATCGATGTCATTGATAAAGATGTTGAAGAGAACCGGTCCCAAGACAGACCCCTGGGGGACCCCGCTTGTCACTGGCCTCCACCTGGACATAGACCCATTGACCACCACCCTTTGGCTACGGTCTGTTAACCAGTTTCTTATGCACTGGGTGGTCCACCCATCAAATCCACATCTCTGCAGTTTAGAGATGAGGATGTGCTGGGGGACTGTGTCAAAGGCCTTGCACAAGTCCAGGTAGATGACATCGGTCGCCTTTATCTACTGATGCTGTTACTCCATCATAGAAAGTCACCAGATTGGTGAGGCACGACCTTCCCTTGGTGAAGCCGTGCTGGCTTTTCTACTGCGGTGCCCAAAACTGTACACAGTACTCAAGGTGTGGCCACATGAGAAGGTAACTTCTTTGCTGTGAGGGTGGCAGAGCACTGGCACAGGCTGCCCAGAGAGGCTGTGGAGTCTCCTTCTCCGGAGATATTCAAACCCCAGCCAGATGCTGTCCTGTGCAGCCTGCTCTAGGTGACCCTGCTCTGGCAGGGGGGTTGAACTGGATGATCTCCAGAGGTCCCTTCCAGACCCTGTCGCTCTGTGATTCTGTGAAATCAGGGGGACAACATGGAAACTCCGCTGCGGCAAAGGCACGTGGCCATGTAAGAGTGTCATCAGTGACGACAGCTCGGCTTGTAGAAGCTGCACGCTTTGCCTACCTGGCCCACAAGCTCATGGTGTGTGGAGGCTGATACTGTCTGGTTAAATGATAAACACTTCAAATTACATGTAATAGGCTGTAGCAGCTTTTCCCCTACTTTGTGTTCTTCAGGTTACTCCTCAAGAGAAGGCCTTATTGGAGCTGTAAACACGATTTGGGCTGTAGTTCCTTCGTTTTAACCCATGCAGTTGTCCTCACCACCTTACCCTTGACAGTGTCGATGTTCTTCCCACATTTTCATACGCAAGATTCGATTACAGAAAACCAGGGGAAGAAATGTTGCTTCAAATTAACATCCTTAGACAATGTGAGATTACTTTTAACCTTCATTTCTATAGCAGCAAACGGGAAGAAAAGAGACACTGTCTGAAATCAGCAAGTTGTTCCCTTTCTGTGGAATAACAGTCTCTGTAGTTCTAAGGAACTTGGTTTAAATGCAAGCAGGAAAGTCTTCCTGAGGTGAGAGTAGCTCTCTTCTGTAGTAGCAATTGCCTAATACTCAATGTTTTCCCCAAGATGGTGTGTCCCTGATTGCAACTCTGTTATGTACATGTATCTGTCTTCTTTTCCTTTCCAAAACAAGATAGTTGCATGAGACTGCAGAACAGGAATTGTCCCAGTCACAGGCAGCTCTTTTCCCAGTCTTTGGCAGAGTCCTAGTTGGCCAAAGCTAAGTACTGGTGATTGACATCATGACATAACAGTGGGCGCTCATATACATGTGCCTAGGTCCCCACTTTGGGCCTAAGCAATGTGCTGTTGAATAGGTTTTTATGTCTCTCATGGTCTCCCTCTGAGAGGTCACAGCATGACAGAATGGTTTGAGTTGGCATGGACCTTAGAGATCATCTTGTTCCAACCCTCCTGGGTAGTGGCCCCAGAGTGCTGCAGGGAAGCTACGCAGGTATTTTATCCTCATTAGGCAGAAATTCCTTCCCCTGGGAACCACCAAGACTTCTCCCAGCAGCTCCCAGAGTCTTTTCAGTTCCTCTGATAGGGACCTCATCCCAGGTATCAGCCCCAGACTCGTCTGGGGAAGCTACTGGAGAAGTTATTCCTCCCTCTGTTAGAGGAAAATCTCTTTGCTGAGATCTATTAGACTCCTCCTGGGCAGATCCCAGGCAGATCCCAGAGGCGCTGGTCTCTCATTGCGATGGACATTGTTACATTGCTTTCTGCTCTACGTTTGAGGTATACTGGTAAGTTAAAGCTCATGTTTCAGCACGTCAGATGATTTCTTGCAAGCATCACCATTTTTTTTTTCCCTTTCAATTTGATAATATCCATTTTAAAATTGTTTGCTAGTTCATTTTCTCCCCTAACATATTCGAGATTGGACACAGGTCACTGTTTTAATCAGATGAGAATCATCATTAAATAGGAATAGCTGTAAAATAAAATGTGCCTTAAATATAATCTCAGAATCCTCAAGACTTTTTTTTTTCTTTTATTATTCTGAAATTGATATGTCTCAAAATGTGAAATCTAATTCACAGAAAGGTCATAACATTAAATAGTGCATACACCTGAGAAACACCAGCAGCAGTATTTGAAACTAAAAGAAACTGTGAGGTGACTATTAGATGACTTGATTTTTCTCTTTCATCCTCCCAGTTCACTGCACTTTTGTGAAGCGTTTCTACACTTGGTCTTTTAAAAGGGTAAGGAAAATATATACAAACAAAAGTATCCATCTAGTTTGATTTGATCCCCAAATCATTAACTGGAGCAACTGCATTCCTTTCTTTGCTTTCGTATGCATGTGTGCCTGTGAACATGTACAATATGCAAAGTTAGATAGGTGTTTGTGGACACCAATGATCTTTCTCTCCTGTGACACATTTATGTCCTTTCCTAAAACATGGTACACTGTAGTATATGACTGTTCATGTCAGATTGACTTGGCCGTCCAAAGATTAAACCCCTCCTTTTTTTTCCAGAAATACTCCAATATAGCAGAAGAGGGATCTGATGGCAGGCAGCAATGACAACTCTGATGGCAGGCAGCAATGACAGCTCATCTTTGTAAACAGCATGGCTCTGTTCCATGTCTCGGTCAGTCCTGAACCTTCTGTCTGAGGGATTGCTTATGTGTTACCTGAGCCAAAATGGACAGCGATTTAGTGGCTAGGTCAAAGGAAATAGTTTCTGTAGAAGCATGCAGAGTATTTTCCCATTCTTTGGCTTGTATTGAAGCAATCAAAAGTATGAATCGTAGACAAGGCACCATCGCCTCCCGCGACCAAAGGCTTGTGTGACGTCCACGTGCTCAGCATCCTGGCTTTTCCTGCCTCGAGCAGACCAAGCTGCAGAGATGGCAGGTACGCTTCCCACCTGCCCATCCCGGCCGTGCAGAGCCAGTCTGGAGCATCACCTGGAGCTCCCCTTGCAGCTGTGTAACCAAACACTGATCGGCAGGTCTCAACCAGCCACCCAGGTGGGGGAATGACTGGCAGGGACCTGGGAAGAGAGATGCCCGCAGGAAGGTCTTGACACGCCACCTCTCTCCCTTTGGAGTGCATAGGGCTTCTTCCTCCTGGAAGGAGCTCGACCCCATTAGACCTCCCGGGGGGCTCAGGTAGCAACCCAAGAGAGGCTGTTTCAGTGTGTGGAGCTTTAAGCAAAGCTGGAGTCACACTCCCAGCTATGACAATCAGAAAGAGCTTATCTACAGGAAGCAGAGGAGCAGGCACTTCTCTCACTGCAGCGCTGGGAACACGGGGGATAGCTCCACCAGGCACCTGTTCACCCACAGCTACCAAGCACAGCACATCTAGACAATTCTTTAGCTAAAGTCATCGTTCGGAATTGCAGAGAACGCTGGCGGCTTCATTTGGCCTTTGCAAGGATTGGCTTTCGGGTACTTCACCTTATTCGTATTCTACCAAAACCACTGGTTAACTTCACGATTGCTTTGACTACAAAGAGGGGAGGGTAGTGATTAGAGTATCTGTGCTTCTTCCTGGAAGTCATTATCAAATGCAAATGTCCCCAAGGCACGCAGAGTTATGTCGAGGGGGGGCCCTATGGCTGTCCTCCAGAGTCTTCCTCACGGTGTGCGCTGGTTGAACCCCATCCTTGCGCATGCTCATGTTATCGTCGGCTGATCTCCTCAACCACAGCCAGGTTCTTCTGGTCCCTAGTGTTTTAACTCAAGACCATCACCGGGACCCAGGGTTTTATTTCAGAGCACGTAACGATTGCCATAGTGATCCAGGCACACACACTTCTAGTTACCCACTCCGAAGGGCCGTAACACGCTTTTTATTCTCCCAGTGCTTACAAGAGCTCTAAAATCCAAATCCAATTCAAAACGAAAATGAAAAGAAACTAGTATTTAGGAAAGTAACTGTAAAGTACTGTAAAGTAACTAATAAAGTAACTAGGAAAGTAACAGTAAAGTAACTGCTGTAGGTTTGTGTGGTTGGGTGTGAGAATCACATCTAGGAGAAAACAACCCGGAAGCAGCTGCATTTTGCCACCGGAGAAGGGAGTGAGATGGAAAGAGCTGTGCAGACACTGAGGCCGGAGAGGACGGGGGAGGAGGCGCCCCAGGCGCCAGAGACCAAGATGCCCCTGCAGCCCGTGAAGGAAACCCCATGGAAAAGGCCGAGAGCCCACCTGCAGCCCGTAGAGGGGCTCCACGCTGGGTGGAGCAGGGGGAGATATGACGCTGTGAGCCTACTTTGGGAAAAGCCCCTGTCAGCACTTGCAGCCATGAAGAGAATCGGAGACACAAAGATGAACAGGTTAGCTGGGGGGGCTGGTGATACTGGGAAGGGCAGAGAGACATTGTGATTTCCTGCTGCCCGCCCTCGCAGTGACCCACGGCAGAGCAGCTGATGAGGAGTGCTACTGAGAACCCCATTTTCCCTAGTCCCTGCCCGCCCTGTACTGCAAACGGGAGGGAAGAAGGGAGCAAATTTCTGCCTAAAGTCTGCTAAGAAGGGAGTGGTGGGGGGAACATGTTTTAAGATCTGGTTGCATTAGTTTCAAGATTTGGTCGCGCTTTCTTTGGGCTTTATCTCTTCATCAGCTGCTCCGCCGTGGGTCACTGCTAGGGCGGGCAGTCCTAAATCACAAAGTCTCTCAGTCCCAGCCCTCCCCGGGATCACCAGCCCCCCTTCCCCCCCAGCAAACCTGTTCCGGCGCAAAACTCTCTCTCGCTCATCTCTGCGCCTCTGATTCTCTTCATGGCTGCTAGTGCTGGCAGGGGCTTACCCCAACATAGGCTCACAGCATCTTCTCTATGTCTCCACCTGCTCCATCCAGCGTGGAGCCCCTCCATGGGCTGCAGACGGGGTCTCGGCCTTTTCCATGGGCTTTCTCCAAGCCAACATTGACTCTGGCCTTGAATAGTTTACACTTGGGAGCTGCAGAGGAATTCCAGCAGCTCCTCGCAGCAGCCATTTCCCGTTCTTTCCCCAGCACCCAACCACACAAAACTGCAACAGGAGCGATAAAAGAAGGGCAGGGGGGCCTCCTCGCCCCCTCTGCCAAGGTGGAGCTGCAGCTACGCCGTGCCCCTCGACGGCCGGGCCTTGGAGCTCATCCGGGGAATCCAAGCAAGAGAAGCACACCGGCACCTACAGGGACAGAGTTGGGAAGCGCTGTTGGAACCGGGAAGGCAGGAGCGGGAGGGAACTGGAACCCCCTTCCTTGGGATGTCCTCTGGCATGGCAAGAGAGGACAAAACACGGTGCTTTTGCTGGTTTTTGTCTTCCCTCAGGTCTCTCAGGAGAAGCGTCAGTATTTTGAGGAGTGACGACACCTCCCTAGCTACAGCTCTGCGGAGCAGCTCCTTGCTGTGTCTCTGGGATTCAGACAACAGCCTCAGGAGGATTTCCTCGAGTCACAACATTGGAAAGATGGACGGCAGAGTCTGCTACACACCTGGGCTCCTGACGATTCTTGGCCAGCTTGGACCTCCTCCTCCTCCTTCCGGAGAGCTGTTTCTCCACCTTTCTCCCCTTCCTGTCTTGTGGCCCGTCGCTCCCCTCTTCACAGGCGGCTTTTCTGTTTTGGCCCGCTTGTGAAGAGCCTGGCAGCCTTTCCATTCAAGAGGATCATTAGACAGGGAATGCCATGATCAACGCAAACCAGCTCTGCTCTTCATCAAAGCTAGCTCATCTTACCCTCTGTCCTTGCAGGAGCCCTTTGGCTGCTGGCTGTCCGGAGCGACTGGAGGCACCTGCAATGGAAACGAGCAAGTTAGCAGCTGGCGAGGACCTGCCTGCCCGGCTGCTACCTCAGCTCTGACAGGCAGATCCATCCCTTGCCTTGGGTGGGTTTGCTCAGCTCAGCTGAGCCGGAGCTGGCGGGGGGATGATGGCACCAAGAGCAACGGCCGACGTGCATCATCAGCCTGACCCAGCGCTGCGGCAGGCCTGCAGGCTGGTGGTGACCCGGCTTGTCCCTGCGGCAGCGGTGCCACCCACCTTCTCTGGGGGGAGGCTTTTCTTGTCCCGCTCGCTGTTTACCTGATGAGCGTGTGCTGCTGCTGCGTACAGCCACGGTGTCTCGTCCACCTCCTCCCGAAGGATTTTCTTCTGGTGGTGTATGAGGACCTCCACCAGCTGCGTCACCTGCACACAGCAAAACAGTGGTTTGCAGCTGGGGGGCTGAAAGGGGCTCACCCAGGAGCCCTTCTGGCTCCTGCCTCTCGCTGGGACTGCCGCTGCGCAGAAAGCTGCAGCTGTGGGGTGGCTGCTCTTCCCAGCAGCAGCTCCCTCAGGAGTGTTTGCTGAAGAGAGGAGGCAGCTCTGCACAGCAGCGCTCAGCTGGGTCCGGAAGGCTGCAGCTGGCTGGGAAACGTGGCGTACCTGCACTGTCCCGCACAGCACGACATGCAGGGGCACCCCGTCCTCCTCGGTTGGGCTGAGGAGCCTCGGCCCCAGGCAGATGGCCAGGCTGCTCACGCTCATCCTGCTGTCCTCATCGCTGCTGATGTCATGCAGCAGGGACAGCAGGCTCTTAAGGAGCAGGCGGTTGGCCTCGGGCAACTTGCGGACCACCCTGGCAGGGCACAAAGGCACAGTCAATAAAGATGACCTTGTTGACAAAGCTCCCCCAGCCTGATCTCTGCCAAGCCCAGCCCAGGGAAGACTGCCTGGCCACGCCGGCTTGAAGCTTACTCCCTCAGTGCCTCCAGCTTCTGATGCCTGTAGGGCTTCTCCAGGGCGCTCATCCACTGCTGGTAGAGCTCCGCTACGAGGAGCTTGGAGGGGATCTGCTGGAGGAAGTCCTGCAATGCCCAGGGCTCCGGGTGAGGCTTGAGCACTGCTGCCGGCAGCACGGGCAGCATCCCCGGCAGCCTGGCTCGTGAGCTGCGAGGGGACAGGTCAGCGGGCTTTACCTTCAAGACAGTGGCCAGCAGATGCGTGGGCTGGCTTGTGAGGTCGACCTCCGCTCCGCTGTCGAGGGCCTCCCTCAGCTCCCGGGAGGCACGCTCGCTGGCCCCCACCATGAAGATGCCCTCCGTGGATGGCCCCTGCACCTCCAGGACAGCCAGCAGGTCCTGCAGGGACAGAGGAGGGCAGAGGCCGGGCTGGAGACAGGGCCTGGGCCAGGCCAAGCTTGCGCAGGGGCAGGAGCCAGGGGGCCGGCTCTGCTTGGGCCGGAGCGGGACAGCGGGCTGTCTGGAGGTGGGGGCAGTGGGGAGCAGCCGGCTTTGCCCGCGAGCCCCAGCCGGGCTTCCTCTGCTGGGGACAGCGCCTGTGCGCGACAGCCAGCGGCACGGGCAGCCCCCGGCCAGGCTCGCTTACCTGGATGGGCTGGGGCAGCGTGCCGTCCTGGCTGCAGAGAGCGGACAGGGGCCGCCCGAAGAGAGCCCCCCTGCTGTCTTCGGCGGCCGGCTGCTCCGCTGCCTCTGCAGCGGCCGAGCTCCCTCGCCGCCTGCCGAAGGGCCAGGGCAGCCGCCACCTCCTCCGGCGGGTGCCGCCTGCTGCCAAGGACAAGAGAGCAAAGAGCCGTGGAGGGAGGAGAAGCGCCAGGCGAGCGCTCCAGGAGCCTCTCGGCGCTGTCCCCCCCACCCGCTGCTGAAAGCAAGGCAGAGGCAGCGACGGAGGCACGGACAGAGGGTTCGAGGGCCTGACAGAGGCACGGACAGACGGGGGGCAGACAGGCAGGCGTGGTTTGGGAAGGCGGGCCCGCGGGGCTCAGGTGTGTTCTGCCACAGAGCCCTGGGGCCGGCCGTGCCCTGCGCCGGGCAGGGGAGCGGAGAAGGGCCGTGGTGTCCCCGGCCCCTGCTCACTCACCAGCCGAGGGGCCGAGTCCGCCTTCGGTGCCAGATGGGCCGGGCGGTGGGCGCTGCTCTGGGCCAGCCTGCAAGAAAGGCGCTGCGCTCAGCCAGCAGCCCCGCAGCAGCAAGGGCTCCAGGCGGGCTGCCTCGGCCCCAGGCCCTACGGGACAGGTGGGTACGGTCGAGACGGCAGCCCGAGCGCTGCGGTGCCAGCCGCCGCGTACCTCTGCCTGGCGCTCAAGCAGCCTCTCGAGGCTGCTGCTGTCCAGCGGCGTGGCCTGCGCAAGGGGAAGCGAGCGAGAAGGGCTGGTGAGAAGCCATGGCCCTGGTGCTGGGCTGGAGCAGGCTCTGGGGGTAGGGCGGGGGCAGGAGGGACACTCACGGTTCTGCGGCGCCTCAGCTCCGAGCTGAGCTCGGTGGATGGCTGGGCGGGCTGGCACCGCTGCACGGGCTCAGGGTCGTCCCTGCAGAGCCGACGGTGTGTGTGAGGTGTGATAAAGGCAGCTGCTGCGGGGCTCGGCCATGACGGCGTGTCCCGGAGCTGCGGGGGGAGCCTACCTGGCTCTGTGGCGGCAGTGCAGCTGGCCCATCCCGAAGATTCGGTTAAACTCGTGGCCTGGAATGCGTTTGTTGGGCTCTGGAACGAGCTGAGCCGTCCAGAGCAACGCTGACCTAGGTGTTCTAGTGCTGCTGGGCCAGAGCTCCAGTCAGCAGTGCGTCTCCTTGTTCAGGCCCAACTAGCGCACTGGTTGCCGGGGCGGCGCTCGGTAACAAACAGCTTCTTGGGACCTAGAACTCGGGCGGGGGGGTGGGGGACAGGGGTCGTGTCACCGGTGGGGCGGGGCTCAGGGGGATCTCCCCCCACAGAATCATGGAAGAGCCCAAGTTCCAAGGGACCCATAAGGATCATGCAGTCCAACTCCTGGCTCCACACAGGGCCAGCCAAGTCAGAGCATGGGGCTGAGGGCATCGTCCAGACACTTCTTGACCTCAGGCAAGCTGGGTGCTGTGACCACTTCCCTTCTACTGACCATCTACTCAGTAAAGAACCTCTTGTCTCAGCTTCATACCGCTTCTTCAGGTACTCTTGCTGGCAGCCAAAGAGAGGAGGTCGGTGCCTCCCCCTTACTCCCCCTTTTTACGAAGCCATAGACTATGCTGAGGTCTCTCCTTGTAAGACTTGCCCTCCAGAGCCTTCGCCATCCTCGTTGCCCTCCTCTGGACACTCTCCAATCATTTTGTGTCCCTTTTCATAGAATCATAGAATCATAGAATGGCAAGGGTTGGAAGGGACCCCAAGGATCATAAAGCTCCAACACCCCTGCCACAGGCAGGGCCACCAACCTCAGGCCTGGATCTACACAAGGTTGCCCAGGGCCCCATCCAACCTGGCCTTGAACACTTCCAGGGATGGGGCATCCACCACCTCTCTGGGCAGCCTGGTCCAGGACCTCACCACTCTTCCTGTAAAAAACTTCCCCCTAATACCCAATTTAAACCTTCCCTCCTTTAGCTTTAAACCATTCCCCCTTGTCCTGCCATTATCTGCCCTTTTAAAAAGTTGATTCCCCTCCTGTTTGTATGCTCCCTTCCGGTACTGGCAGGCTGCAATGAGGTCCCCCCGCAGCCTTCTCTTCTCCAGGCTGAACAAGCCCAGCTCCCTCAGCCTTTCTTTGTAGGGCAGGTGCTCCAGCCCTCTAATCATCTTTGTGGCCCTCCTCTGAACCCTGCCCAACAGTTCTACATCTTGAATGACAAGGTAGTCATTTCCATCTCTCTACTTCTAGGATTCATGGTGAGGAATGATACAGGTACAGGTCCACTAGAGACTAGTGTGAAACAACGGCTCAGTCCACTAGAAGGTCTGCCAGAGACATCAAGTTACAGCAGTGAGACCTTGATGGATGTTAAACTGAAACTGAATGAATGAAACCATTCTTCCTTAACGTTCATCAGTCTAACAGTTGTGCTATGGCTGTTCTTAATTTTATAAAAAATGTTCATTTGAAGAAGAAGAAACAGCATGGATTTGCCAACAATTGAACTTGCAGTTTCCATCAGCAAAACAGAGCAAAGTACCAAGCCTGCTGAACCCCTATGTCCCTTTAATAGCTCTGGGAAAAAGAAGGTGCGAGTCCAACAAGTATCAGTGAAATAATCTGTATCCATAACACTGTCCCGGTTACAAGCATTTGTCTATTTGTTTGGCTTTGCCTCCCTGCTTCCTTCTGTTCAGTGTCCATTTCTTTCCCTCATTCTTTAAGCAGTGAGTGGCAGACTAGCAGGAAGCACACACTTGCAGTGCATTTGCATAACGTAGCAGAAATGCTTCCCTTTGCCAATGAGGGTGATAAAAAACACTGTCAACACAGAATTCTTGCTTAGCTCAGATACGCAAAGCTCTCACCCTTCAGGCCTGTGCCCTCATGACCTTCTAAAGCTTTCCAACAGAGCTGCAGCAAAACCAGGGCCTTGCCTCTTTTCAGTTCTCCTTCCAATCATTTTTGCTCCCAGATATTTAATCAAAACCAACCCTGCCTGCCATATGGTCTATTCACAGTACAGTCTGCTCAAACAAATTCTGAATTGCGTATTGTAAAGCACCAAGTATATATAATATGTTCAGTACAGAGTACTTAAGCGTTGTATGGCAAAACAGCAAAGTCTAGGTTTCTTACACCCTTTCGGGAGAAGCTGGTTGAAAAAGGATATTTTTGAGAAAAACAGCTCTTAAATTTAAATCAGACTCAGGCTACAGTCTTGAGCTCAGCAGTCTTTCCATTGACATATTCCAGTAAACATAACTTTCTTGATTGATAGGTGATGGAAAGAAGGCCTCATAACTTGCTAAGACAGAGGCACTTTCACATGTTGACAGGCAGGTAATAAGTATAACCCTGAGAAGCAGTGGGAGTGATGGCTGTCAGCAGGAAAGTTGAAAGGCAGGAAAGCTGAAGGCGGGAATGTTTAGAAGAAAAGCAAAGCTGGTTTACTCTTGTGACAGGTTATCAATAAAAGCAGAAGAAAACGGGTCTCAGGAGAAACAGGAGCCATTATTTTCCTGTGGATATCTCGTGATGATGTGATCTTTTAAATAGCACACTCAGTACTGCTGAGGTGTGGGCATAGTTTTCTTGTGAAATTTTCATACCAAATTTTGTAACGTTACACATGCTAGAAATTAGGCACAAGAGCTAACCACGAGTAATGTCTGTTGCGTGAAGTAGACCTGACCAGCATTGTAACACTAAGAGTTACTGTTAACCTTTGTGAGGCATTCGAAGGTCAGGAACTGAAGAAGAAGGGCTGAAAAAGAGCAAGTAACATTACTTTCAGGGGCTGCGTGATGAAGTGGACTGCACCATATTTTTTTGGTTATGATTGCCTTCTTCCAATAGGATGGAGTGGAAAAAGCCCTTTAAAGAAACTAAGCAGAAAAAATATGGAAAATGACAAAGGTAAGAGACTTGCTGTAAATAACTTCAAAGGAATTAAAGCTGCAAAAGCTGAGCTAATAATAGAGAGCAATCCACCCTGTCTGACTCAGTAGATAATCGAGTGGATTACTGTGCAAAGGATGAAAAGAATTTTTAAAGCTTGAAGAGCCGGGAAAGAGAAGTTTGGCTGAAGCAGATGTCAGCAGAAAGACGACAGGCTGGCAGACATCCACAGCAAGATAGATAATGAACAGGAAAACCGCTTCTTTCTTCCAGCCGCAGAGATAACTGGGGGAGAGTGGCTGGGGAAACTTTGAGCCCCCTTTGCATAGTCCTGTTCTTCTGTTCTTTATTCTCTATCCTAATGACATTATCCTTTGTACTTTTCTCCATGTGCCCTGTACCTCTCAAGAACAAACAGGCTCCGCGTTTTTGCAGACTCCTTTAGTTGGAAACAGAGACCAAACGGAGCTCCAGAGGGCCTACACCCTGTCCAGGTGCCAAAGCCACATTAGCAGGGCTCAAGAGGGGCGGCAGGGCTCCACCACACACTTCATTTGCGGGCTGTGACAGAGAGGCAAGCAGCTGCCTCCGCCTGCAAACTTCACGAGAGGGCTTTCTCTTCCCTGAAATAGATTGCTCTACTGGAAACTGCTGGTTCGAAAAGCAAGCACACAAAGCCACTGGAATTAAGAAATGGGAGCTTTGTTTTTTAAAATATCTCTACCCTATACTTTTATTGGGCTTTTTTTTTCCTAATGTTTTCCAGTGAGGCTCCGTTTTAAAACAAATATTTTACATTGTTTATCGCTTGCAGTAATGACATGTTGTGTAACAATTTTTGTTTCAAAAAATGGTTAAAAGGTCAAGAAAAGTCTTTCCACAGAAAATTAAAAGATTCTTTTGGGTCCTTGACTAATTTTCTTTATTACTAAGCCCTAGCTGGCTTTCTGCATTTTCACTCAGATTGCTTAAACACACAGGGCTTTTCCCTCTTCCTTAGCAAGGCCAGAGGACACAATTCTTTAACAAACGACCTGGGATTTATGGATTTCAGGAGGATTATTGCACCCTGAGCCAATTCCCAGTCCCTGGGAAAGCCTCAATGCTGTGGAAACTTTTGCTGTTTTGTCTCACAAATGCATTTCTTTCACTGCTTCCCCAAAGAGAAATGCTTGCAATGAAAACAGTGCCCCTTGATTTCACTCATCCAGTGATACAGTATAGCTACATTTAGATCAAAGAATCAAGGAAAAAATATGCAAGCTTGGTCTTCATCAGTTCCTCTTCTTTCCTGATTTTGGTGGAGAGGAAACAGGACTTTAGTACTGCCTGGAGCTCCAGCATGTTTTATAGGTCTCTGTTCTGGATTTCTGCTCCAGGAAGGTGGCCTACGTTCTACAAAGTGTATTTATGGCCATCAAGCAGATACAAAGAACATTTCTCACTCATCAAAAGTCTGAATCTGGTACATCAGTCTATATTCTGTTGTGTCTGCAAAGGGATGTCCACAACAAGGTATTATCACTATTTAACAGCAAAAGAAAAAGAAAAAAGAGCTGCTTTTCATTAAAACCGTGAAAGACATTGTTACTGCTTTTGACCATGCTGATTTCTAAGCTAACCTGGGGCCATCTAGGAGGCTGTGGAAAACATTCTATCCTCTTCAAGAAGAAATATGTGGGTTTTTTCCAATCCCTTATTACTGGCATACACCATAGTGTTTGCCCTGCTCTCTGGAACATTCAGGTTTAGAAAGTTATGATTCACTTAGCCCCAATAGTTTTATGTGTACTATGGTGTGTTACAACATTTTGCAATGAGGAATTTCCACCAGGGCTGAGTCCTTTCTTCTGTCTCTCCCACAAGATTCCAAATGAGCTGGAGGCCTTAGAGCATTAGAGGTCAGACAGCTCCTACATACCTTTTCCCCTCTTTTATTTCAACACAACTTCTCTCAATTTTGGTAGCAAGCAGAAGTGACCTATAATTGTCAGTGTCTGTAATTCTCACTAACCAGTGAGACTGTGTAATTTGAGTATTGCCAAAACATCTATCACATTCCATATAAGCAATCCCTACGAGGTTACTCTTCCCTAGACATCAGGAGGAAAGATGAATAACACGGTCATTTGTTTCCATGTAAATTTTACTTTTTGTAGGGTTAGAATCACAAGGATGACCCCCAGCAAACCCCTCTCATTACAGTGGTAGTAAGATAAATCCTGAGCATCAAGAGATAGAGAAAATATGTGCTCACTGCAAGCAACAACAGGAAGGCTGACTTGATCCCTCATAAGGTCAACATCCACTTCAAGCCAAGAAAATTTTGCTTCAAAATATCAGCAGCCAAAATATTGCTGAGATGAGATTTATATGTAATAACTGAGCCTTGAGCTGTCATCCCAAAATAAATGCATCATTTTCCTCTCATCAAAGAGCTAAAACTTTTCCCAAATGTTAAAAGTACAGGGGTGTGGGCCGAAGTATTGCCAGATAAAATTGGCTTTTTACCTGCTTCTTTTCAGCATATCAATCTGAGGTACCACTTCAAAGGTTAAATTTCAATAAATGTCTATATATCATTTGTTAACTAGCAGGGGTGGAGGAAGAAAAACCCAGAAGCCAGATTTATACAACCTGTGCCTGAAGTGATCCTAAATGAGGAATAGACACCAAAAAGGAAAGCCACTCCTACAACATCAGGTTAGTTAGCTCTCTTTTTTGAAATAGCAATTTTCTGGTTCTTATTTAACTTTTATGAGACTAGAGGAAGAGTTAAATTGCTTAAAAGGGATTCAGATTGATGTCTTTGCCAGTTTTCATTTTGTTTGTTAATCCCATAGCCATCTTTCCACTATCAGACTACAGTCTGGGGAACACAAAGGATTTTAGTTTGTTAATGTTGCTTTACAAATGTTCCCTGCTGTTTTTTCTAACAATTTTGTATGTGGGCTATAAGGTTGAAAAGATGGGGATAAATGTCCTAGGTCAAGTGCTTTTAGTAAAACTCAATTGGTTCCAAGTGTTACACTAGGATGAATGAGGTCCTTTATTTTTACACTTGGAAAATCACAAAACTACAGTTCAAATGATTTCTTACAAGTCAGTATGTTACAAGCTTCTGGCTTGTGACTCTTCGTTTAATTCTCTATTATTTTGTTATATCAAGCATATGTATTTTCTTCAAATATCAGCTGAACAGATCCAGCAAGCTGTCTAATTAGTTTTTATATAATTAGAATCATATAAATGAAAACAATTGACAAATGTGGATTTAAACTTTTTTACATAAAATCATATTTGAATGTTAAAAAATCTAAATCTTCAGTTAAGAGAAGCAGCATGGGTCTATGGAAAACACTGGAGACACAGTGACCTATGACACTTGGGGGAATTCTGCTTTAGGACTTTGTTATAATCCTTTCTGAAAAGATATTTTCTGTTTTTCTCCCCAGCACCCTGGACTATTCAAAGATTTTCAGCTTCCCATTTCCTGAATCATTCTTCATTCCCTCTCCCATCTGGTGAAAGGAGAGATATCTTTTCTGTTATTTCTCTTCTCAGAAGACATAGGCATCTGACAGCTTTCTGATTCAACCACAAAAACCACACCCAGCTGGTAGCCTCATTTCTTCTCTGTCTCTCTCTTTTCTTTTTTTTTTCTTTTCTGGGTTTTTTTTCCCCTTTCCTTTTCTTATTATTAAGATGACCTAAATGCTTGGCTTTTCTCTCACTTCCAATTAAAGGTTATGTTTCTCTTTTCTTCTCCCATTTCCATCCAGAGAAAAGTTAGCAGTTTACCACCACCACTCAGCCATTGTGCTTTGTGCATTTCCAGTTGCAGCAGATTATCATATAATTTTTCTCTCCTTCATTTCCCTGTTTATATTTTTTTATGACCAGTATTAACACTGTTGGGCTTTCTTGCTTATGTTTAGCCATTAACAGCCTTTAACTTAAATCTGGATATCTAAAACAGGCCATTTGTCTAGAAACCCTTTATTCTGCATTTCTCCATAATTATTACCTTTTAACTCTCTTTAACAACTACTGAAGGCAGGAATCACCTTTCAGAGTGTTTCTATCTCTTACCTGACCATAAAGAAAGCCTATGTTTCTGACAGTTCTCATTCAAATTAAGCTGAAATTGCTACCATCAGCAAGGGAACATTTCTGGCTGACTGGACCTGAGCCATCCTGCAGATCGGCACAGAACAGACCACATGGAAGCAATACTCAACGTTAGCAGTGGCAAGGAAATAGCATCTATCCCTTTACACAATCAGATCTGTAAAAGCAGCTGTTAGCATATGTGGTGGTAGCACTATCAGTTACTGTCCAGGCCTGGACAGAACAAGCCTTGTTGTTCTGCTCCAAGTCCTTGTCTGTGTAAAGACAGACATCCTACCATGTTTGGTTCACAGATTCACAGAACTGTGGGGGTTGGAAGGGACCTCCAGAGACCATCAAGTCCAACCCCCCTGCCAAAACAGGCTCCCTAGGACAGATCACACAGTAGGTGTTCAGATGGGTCTTGAATATCTCCAGAGAAGGAGACTCCACCACCCCCCTGGGCAGCCTGTGCCAGGGCTCTGTCACCCTCACTGTGAAAACGTTCTTCCCCATATTGGTGTGGAACTTCCTGTGCTCCAACTTGCAGCCATTGCCCCTTGTCCTGTCCCCACAGACCAAAGAAAAGAGCCATTTCCTCTTGTCTCCCACACTTGAGATATTTATAAACATTGAACTGATCCCCTCTCAGTCTTCTATAAACATTAATCAAATGCCCTCTCAGTTTGATAGTGAAAAGTTTCAACAAATGGATAGGTGCAAAAGAGACACTTCTTTTTGCACAAGGGCCACATGAAGAACAAAAAGGTTCTGGAATGGTCTCTTGCACACCTTCCAACTAGAAACTTACAATACTCAGGAGAAGGGCTGTTTGTGAGGTTGCTAGGCTTTCCTGAACATTTAATGCTTTCTCTGATGCAAAACTATTAGAAATAACCATTCAGTTTAAATTGGCTTGGCTATGAACATTGCACCATGGTTTGAAATATGCCTAGATGACTGTAAACATGGATAAATGATAAACAGAAGCACACAGAATCAGAGAGGTGTCTAATAATGATGCATCTGCTCCTGTTTATCTTCCTCATTTATGATGCCCCCAAAGGAAGCAAAAAGCATGCAGATGATAGCAATTTACCCTAATTGTCATATGTAGAGGAATGATACAAAGGTGTACAAACAGAGCAGAGACAGGGGCAGAAGGTAATTACATGGGTTCCAATTTAGAAAGATGTAATTTTGTGATGAGAAGGAGGCTATAATCCAAAAAAACAGATGTCCTCAACAGGAGGAAGAAATGTAGGGGGTGGTAAAGCTAGGAAAAATCAAAGTGACCTCCATGATGGACAGTGTAATTTTTAAATTAAATGCAGAAAGACATGGACGCTGGTCATTGAAGACATTTACCTTCATAGCCTTCTGAAGTATGAAAGGAATTATGCTTTTTTACAGCTTGTTCCTTAAGCATGAAGGAGAATAAAGCAAAAATGATATATTACCTTTGGTGGTTTTTGGAAGGTGGAGTTTTAAAAAAAGTTTGCAAAGTCCAGTTTGACTCTGAATTACAACACTGCAATGTCAAAAATCTCTTCTGAAGTACACTTTTATTAAGTGATACTTCTCTGCACTAATCCCCTCCACCTCCCCCCCTCCAACCCCGTACCCCCCAAAAAAGAAACCCAACAAAAAACCAGCTCAGTATAGGCTTCACATTTCACATAAAATATTTTTGTAACACAACTTTTTTTTGATGAGCACTGAGTTGTGCTGGCAATTTACCTGTTACTGACATATAGTTGTTTTTATTGGCTCAATATATTTTTTCATAAATAGCAACCACATAAAAGATTTTATTATCAAGTCCAAATGACTGTTATGCACTTTTCTGCTTTTGGTTGCCTCTATGAATCTGGGTTTTGGGGTTGATTTTTTTTCTTCTTTAACTTTCTGTAATCTTTCCAGAGCACTAAGTTTCCATATGTTGGTAACCATAAAAGTGATTTTCCTATAGGTCTTTTCTAAAACTTGTTTAAGATGGAAAAGTATTAAATATGACAGAGTTAAACCTTTAAAGAATTAAATTCCTTCTCTTTCAAAACCCCTAGCATTTGAAAACAAAATAGTGTGCTCAGAAAAAAAAATATCCAGAGATGCCAAAAATAGTAGCAGTTGGCAGAAAATTGTGATGAATAATTGAAGTCCATAATGAGAAGATAAATGAGCAGTAGGATTTTCTAAATTGTGATTAGAAAAATAAAACAAAATAAATCAAAACAACAATAAAATCAAAAGCAAACAGACAAAGAAACGAACGTAATGTCTGTCAGCTCTAAACCTGGCACCTCATTTCTCAGGGGCCAAATTACATGCTGGCACAAACTGGCTTAGATGCACTGAGATCTCAATTGTCAAAGCCTGACCTTGTTTTTCATACTACCAAAGGAATTCTCTCTTTTATAGGAGAAAATTAACTCAGTGGAAGAGGAGTGGACTTTTGGTTAGTAATATTAATGTTTGCCTCTAAGTTTTTTGTTTGCCTTTACTGTTTATTGCAGACTCTTTCATTCAGACACACACACCGTACCATGCTTTGTACAATTTCAATTGCAGTTATGACCAGGTCCAGGGTCTGCTGAACTCACTCTCCACTGATGTGCCCAAACTAAGATGCAGTTGGGAACAAAGTGCTGCTTAGAAGGTGGCTGCCTCTCAGCTGCAATTGCACGTGAGCCCGTGTCCTTCTCCTCCAGTGCCAAGGGAAGCAAGTAAAGTTCATTCAAGTGTGGGTATGTGCCTTGACTCTGAAGCCATGAGTGTTTTTCCTCTGCTGCGTTTCAGGGTATAGGCAGTAATCAGACACCTGTGGTTTAAAGGGGCTTGTTTTCTGCTGCACCGAGCAGAGCGGAGCGAAAATGAGCGAGCTCTCACCGCTGCTTAGCTGAGGGGCACTGACAGCTGGGCCCTAGGGGCAGGCATTGCCGTCCTGCACTGCTTTGCCCATGTGGTACCAAGAAGAGATCGCCAGCAACTCACCCATTCTGAGGGACAGAGAAGCAACATGAGAACAAGGGCCATTTACTGATCATCATAGAAGGGCTCTTCTATCAGAAATAGCACAGCCAGTAGGCCTAGGGAGGTGATGGTGCCCCTGTACTCAGCATTGGTGAGGCTGCACCTTGAGTACTGTGTCCAGTTCTGGGCCCCTCATTACAAGAAGGACATCGAGGTCCTTGAGCATGTCCAGAGAAGGGCAACCAGGCTGGTGAAGGGGCTGGAGAATAAATGTTATGAAGAGCAGCTGAGGGAGCTGGGGTTGTCTAACCTTGAGAAGAGGAGGCTGACGGGAGACCTTATCACTACCTGAAGGGAGGTTGTAGAGTGTTGGACAATGGTCTCTTCAGCCAGGTGACAGGAGAAAGGACAAGGGTAAATGGCCTTAAGCTGCTCCAGGGCAGTGTGTATGTATGGGTAGGTAGGCATATATAGCCTAAGTACAAATACTCAGCATTTATTGGCCAAAACATTATAATTCTACTTGAACAACAGTTGGAAATAAAACTTTTTAAAGCAACTTCTTCTCTCCTCCTGTCAGTTTAGTCTTACTGATATGTATGAATTTATGGAAAAACTATGGTTGGGCTCACAGAACACCTGACACTATCCTGCTGTTCATGGCATTTGTTTGTTTGTTTCTGTTGCAGCACATCATGTTGACTAACAGCCATGATCTTTACATGATCCTTCTGGCTGCTCCTTCTCTGCTCCTTCTGGCTAGTTCAGAGCTGGAAACTTTAGGCTGCTGTAGCCTTAAACTGTGGCTGGATCATGTTCAGTATCATTTTTGTATCAGCACTTGGCTAATGGCATTCCTGTGATAGTGTATGTCCTGCATTAACACCTTTTAACACCTTTCCTAATAGATTATAGATTCAGTTTCTCTCTATCAGTAGATTCCCTGTGACATCTGACTATGATAGTTTGTCCCCTAAAATTTGCACATTAATTTTATTTCTACGTGAAGAACACTTTTTTAAACCATAACACTCACAGCAATTTCCAGGGACAAAGTGACTGTTCCAAGTGTGGAATATAGATTTAGTTGGAAAATAAGTCTAGGATAAAGAAGTAATCTGTTTCATTTTCCACATGCTTCATTTTTTTCTTACTTCACATCACTGCTGCCATAAAGCAAAACAAGTCCTCAAAAAGCATGCACTGGTATGTGTCAGTAGGAAAATTATTCAAATCATTTAAAAAATATGTTTCAAATGGCCAGTATCCTCCATCCAATGAAAGTTTTCAGGTCCTGTTTCTGCTTTTATTTTGGTTTTACTTCAGCCAGCTTGCGTTCTCTAGAAACATTCACATGTTGTACATTTCCAGATACCTGATCTCAAACCTGATAACTGGTCAATACCAGTTTACTAGTAACTACTGCACTGAAACTTCAGATTTTAAAATTGTCATGGTGTTTTTCTTAATTTTTCTTATTGCTTTTTAAAATATAAACCAATTAAGTGACTACAAAGAAGTCACTTGGCTGTATATCTTCCCATTACCCTGACATATTTAGAGTAAAAAGGTATGTGTTCACGAGACTGACAAAGACATGCTTAAACAAAGTTTAGCAAGCAGTGCTCTCCCATAAATTAGCACACTTTCTTACAAAATAGTTCTTCCTCATGAAAAGGGGATAAATCACACCCATTTAAATCTTTTGACAATTAATTGTTTATAAAATACTAAATCTGAACATGATACTTTCTACAAAGTACAAATGACAACTACCCCAAGAAATCTTCTTGAGCATATTTGAATGACAGAGCCTGGAAGCAGTACTTCAGCTCAGCATTGAAAGCTAGGCTTATCATGACAAACTGCAAACAGTAACAGTGATGAAGAAACATCATAAAGGAAGCTGCAGACAGACAGATGGATTTGGATATCAGAACCTCCTGCTTTCTTTGTCCTTTTTCTAACCCTGCAGCAGAACTTTATACAAGTAAACAGCTTTCTATGATTTGTGCTGCAACTAATGATGGGTATCTGCAGTTGAAAAGCCTCATCAAAACAGCTTCTGTAAGAGGAATGGCTTGTGACATGCACACCCAGCAAATTACCTGAGACAGCATAATGGAGGGGTTGGGGCAGGGAGAGGAATCTTGTTTCACTGTGCACATTGTATCCATGGAGAAGAAAATCTAATTCTTTAGGATTAATTATTATACACCTGTATAATTCACAAAATTCCTTCCTCTGCTCACGAAGATCAGTTGCCTATTAAGTACTCTGCCACCTATCTGGATGAATGGCAGTATATAACAAAAAGTCTGGTATTGTTCCTGAAAGAAAAGATGTGTCTTATGCTTGTAGTTTCAGTTGGTACTGAGTAATTCCTAGAGCATGTTACATCCAGGTTATGCTTGACATCCATTTTTTGAATCAGTGGAAAGAATCAGACTGGAAAATTTTCATTTTACTTAACCAGCTAGCACTGACTTAATTCTTGCTCACCAGGAGTCTGATTTGTCTTGACGCAACATCTATTTCCAGTAAGGAGTCCATCAGGACAGCTGCTGCCAAGAAATGAGGAGTGAATTCCAGAGTATTGCATTAATTGTTCTTCAGTTTGCTCTGCAAGGTTTAGTGCAGTGTATCCTGCACTGTGTTGGTATTAACTGTAAGTATCTGTATGTTCTGTATCTCTATGTACTTAAGACTCGGTGGACCAGATTAACTACTTTGTGCCCACTGTTTGAGCTGACTCTGCAAAGCAAACTTGGTGTAAAGCTACTCTTTAGCTAACTAGTTAAGGCATGCCTGTGACTGGTTTATGTATACAGAATCATCCAAACCAGTAAAAACACACAGGTAAATCTGCCGACATTCAGGGCCAATTTCAAAGGCAAGGCAGTCCCACTGTGCATTACAAGTCAATATAGATGGCAAAAGAAAAGGGAAAAGGAGAGAGCTGGTTTTAATACAGTAAACACGTGGATAAGAAATTTTCTGTTAAATGATACCCACAGCGAAGCCGCTGGCAAAACTCATGTTCGTTTAAACTGGGACAGAATTCTCCTCCACATTGGCTAGTGTGTTTCCACACTGGCTAATTAATGGGTTCCTGATTTGGAATAGCAGAAGTGGGTGCAATCACAGTACTAATAATTAAGCCATTTCTTCCCTTCACACACAGAAGACAATTAACAGTGGATGAACACTGAATATTATGGAAGCGTGGAACTTTCTAGTTTTTCTCAACCCCCTGTCAACAGACTATGCAGAGAGACCAGACTAGCTCTTTTCTAGAGAATTCTGTGAAATTTGCTCATAGAAAATTACTAAGGTTTTGCATAGTGGGAAAAGAAGGACTTTTGGAGTCAAAGAAAATACTTTGCTCACTGAAGAAAGGTTTTCCCTATAACAAAGTTTCTATTACAGCACAAGATATTACAGATAATGGATGTGGATGTCATTCAAAATGATGCTTACTCTAGCCTTCTGATTGGACCATTAAGTTCAGTGGAGGCAAAAATTAAACCTGGATTTTATAAAAAAAACCCTCTAAGACCAAACTACTCTTCAAAATTTCAAAGGAAAGACATTTTTTTTTCTTTACTAATAAAAGGACATTCAACACATTGGCATATAGTAAAATTCAGAGTGAAGAAAAAAACCCACATATTTTAGTGACCATATCTCATTTGAAAGATTGGCTTGAAAGGTTTATATTACTTGCAGACAGAATGAAAATTCCCTTACATAGAAGATTTGGACTTATTTTTAAAACTGCCAACTTTTTCATTCTACTGTCCTATTTGGGTTTTAATTATCCTCAACCTGATGTTCTCCTAGATGGTCTACAAAAGTAGTTGGCAATTTTGTAAGAAAATGTGAAACTACAGCACTCAAAATATTTTGAGTAGATATTTTCTTCAGACCTTCTGTTCAGGCAACGACTCTAAAAAATGTTTTTCTGGTTGCAATTGAACTATTCATAATCATGTTAATGTTTTCTGCTCTTTGTATCTCACCATGGGAGGCATTGTTCATATTGCCGAAAATGCTGTCCACAGGTTTGGCCTCAATACTGCACCCAGCTCTTACCTAGCCCAAGAGTTTTGTTGTTCACAGGAAATGCATCCTAACATTTCAACCCTGAAAGCAATAGGGAACCAACAATGCACCCAAAGTATAGCTCTTTGAAGTAGAAGAAAATATACAGTAACATCTAACTACATATGAGCATAGGAACAAAGGCTTTAATTTAAAACAAACGTAAGGGTTTTGTCCTTCTTCTCCTCTTTACAGCACAGGTAACATGAGAAGTTGCTCCCTTGGATTTCTAGATGTACTATCACTCATCGAGTAGTGGAGCTACCAATAGCTAGCTCAGCCCCTCTAGGGATTTTCTGACATGCTTCCTACAAATGAACATGTGGCAACAGCATGAAAGAGAGAGTGAATTCCAGAGATGCTGTAAAACCACTGATGTACTTGGGTAGTTTGGAAGCCCACCAGACAGGCTGATGGGTTCCAAAGCTACAGGTTTTAATTTTAACTAATTAGGGGTCCATCTCCCCCCACTCTCTGCAACTACATCTGTAAATCTGTTTTCTTTCTGGGTAGTGAATTGATGACATGAACATTGATGAGATGGAGTATTTGATCAATTTCTCCAAAAAAAGCCAAGAAAATAACCTGGCCTAGTATAATAACTAGACCAGGGAGATTTCTGTCTGAAAGCAGAGCACGGCACTTTTATTCACTGGACATGCACTAAAGGGTGAATTGGAAATTGACAAATTATGTTTACAACTAAGTAAATCCCCCTGTACATAAATTGTGTTCCGAAAAGTTATTTTTAAACCCTAAGATGCTGGCGAATAGTCTTTGGAATTTCTGGCTCACTCCTGTAGAAAATTCCAGAGAGTTCAATTTGAAGTGGCTGCCAATGTCTTTCCTACCCAGCTAATTTCTAACTGATTTTAATGTAGATTTTTTTTAATTACTGTTTTTATAGTTGCATGACACCCTATTATATATGAGATTAAAGGAGATGGGACAGTGCTGAGGCAACACCAAATAAAAATAAAGTTTTTAGTAGTAATTGTATGTGTTTAATAATCATCCCTAAACACAGATGTAACCAACGTGTTCTTAATACAACTGTGGTCATGGAAGTACTTTTCCATTTGCAGAGGATCTTCTTATCTCAGTCTAACTGTACCAAAAAATTGATCCAAATCTGGGCTGTTTATATTCTTAGCAGTAGACAAGGCTATTTCTAATGAGAACACTTGTTTTCTTCTTTTCTTAACAAGTGTGATGAACATTATCAATCAGTTCCAAGCACTGCATTACAAATTCAAATTATTTATATGTAAGAAGTTACATTGAAGGGGTGGGAACAGCTCACACTGCTCAATGTCAAATAGGTGTTTAACATCTTTCCAGGACTAGGATTTTAAAAGTCAAATGTGATTCTTCAATCAAATCTGCTCTTCAATTCAAAACCATGCACCTCTCATCATCCTGGTGATATTCTCCTCTGACTAGAGACTGTTAACCTTATAAAGGCTAATCCCATGTAGTGGTTGGTCCTTAAGAGGTCAAAGCTTTTGTATTTCTGTCTCTCAGCCCTTATGGAAAATGTATTTAATTGGCAGGTAATTTACATTAACCCCTCATGATATAATTGCATTTATGCTTTCATTAAACAGGAGTAAACTACTCAGGAACAAGACAGCAGCAGTAGAATAATGTTGCTGTCAGGAAAATTTTGTTTTGGGAGCTAAATGCTAAGTAGATTCAATTATGCGATTCCTAAAAACCATGTCTGAATAGAAAAAGAAATTAAAACTATCCCACAATACAAGAATTAAACAATTACTTCTGATTATTGTACTTATTATCAGTTATTTCAGTGCCAGAAATTCTTTGAATCAACAGGGAATTTTTATTTATTTTTTTCATGAATATGAAGATGCTACACTTTGGCCACTCAGAACATTAACCACTATAGTCCAGATTTCTCAATAGTATAGAATGGAAGTATTCACAGTAACATGTGAATAAAAATGTAGACTATTCAGTAGACAACAAAGAATTTAAGAATCAGTTTCCAATAGTAGTAAGGTGATTTTCTGAAAGCAGAATTAAGCTCCTAAATGACTTGAGAACTTTTAATGTTGCATCCACTGCCCTCACTTACTTTCTTGGTTACATTAGGAGTAATCAGAAAGCATTGTCTGCTGATCATGGAAGGTTTAAGCTATAATTTTCATTTCTAATGGGCTCAGCTGCCATGAACTTCAGCTCAACAGTGTACTAACTACATGGAAAACTGTAGGAGTGCTGTTAGGGTACAAAAAGCATGACAACAGGTAGCTGTCAGATAGTGAATTATTACTGTAAACATTATTAGAAGTCTTCA
Organism: Laterallus jamaicensis coturniculus; assembly: GCA_022605575.1. Taxonomy (NCBI): domain Eukaryota; kingdom Metazoa; phylum Chordata; class Aves; order Gruiformes; family Rallidae; genus Laterallus; species Laterallus jamaicensis. The sequence goes on from JAKCOX010000053.1 coordinate 3,408,270, forward strand.
GATCTAGAAACTATTTCAAAAAGAAAAAAAATCTGTAGAAAAGCAACATATTCCTGATGTGTGAGTTGTCTGATACTCCCATGTGGAGATTTTAGAATTTGTCCTTTTTATTTCAATTTTCTTAAACTTAGACACTTCAGCATTGATGGAAAGCTTCAATACACTACAAGACTATGTTTCTGTGCCTTCCTTTTCTTGCATTATTATCCATACGATGATGTAATGATACAGAGTAAAATTCAGCTTCTCTGCCGATTTGTAGAATCATGCAGGTTGGAAGGACCTCAAGAGGATCTTCTAATGCTATAAGTAATTGCTGGAATTAATTGCTGGAATTAATTAAAAAACTGGAAGCTTTTCCTTTGATCTATTTAAAGGACTCTGTTTCATCAAATTTAGCTGAGATTGAATGAGCCTGGAAGGATTTTGCTTTTGCAAAACCTCAGGCATTATGTTTTGGTTTTCAAGTGCAAAATCACCCCTTGTTTTGGTTTTGGGTTTGGATTGTCAGTCCAAAGGAAGCAATCAAAGAGAAGAGTGGTAATTATTGTAACAGAATTGTAAAATAAATTAATCTTCCTAGAGGTTGCAGACTTATTTGAATACAATAGTTAAGCTATCATTTATTTTTAATGTTCCATACCAAGAGCTAGAGATTCTTTTTGAGTTCTCACATCTTTTAATTAGAAGCCATTTTATGGTCAATTTCGTGGATAATAAGTGATACAGAAATTTCAGAAATAATGGTTTTGGCATTTGAGCCAAACTCTGTTCTGGTTAAAACTCAAAATACTTGACAGTTTAGAGGAGAAAAGTATGTGGCTTGTGGTGCTTAACCCACTGAAATTATCTTTTGGTAATTTATTCCAATAAAGTAGAGTTTCAATAAATTCTTTTCTGAGGGGTTAATGACAAGCACAGCTGTGTATTCTGGTCCTCAAATATGAACATAAAAAAGGGTAATGCATTTTTTAAAGGAATAATCTAATAACAAAAAAAAAATAAATCAAAGGACAAAAGATACTTCCATATCGTAACTAGTAATCATCCCATAAAAATATGACAATGACAGTCTCTAAAAGCTGCCACAGAACTTTTATATATTTAAAGGCACTTTTGAAAATGTGACCTGCAACATTTGGGAACAGAGTCTTGAAAGAATCTCTCTTTTGTTTTGCTGGTCTGGGTAATCACTTTTGAAAAGAAAAAATAATTCCACCTACAAACCTGAAGTTAATCAGCTGTCTCCCTGCTGGGCATCATAAATGAAAGCATTTTCATAATGAGAAAACAGATCAAAACATGTTTCACATCTGGCGAGTAAAAACACAAAGAAAACAGTCATTAGAGCTAATAATAATAATAATCTTCTGAGTAAGAAATTTCTTGATGAAGGTGAATAAGCTTGAAAGTTTTCTATTTCAAAATTGAAGTGGGCAAAAGAAGTGAGAAAAGAGTGAAAAGCTACAACGTCTTCTTCCTCTGAGGGTGCCAGGACACACAGTGCTGGCTCCTGACCAGGGCTGAGCTGGCGGCACACCATGGAAGGCAATCAATCTCCTTCTCTTAACCTGAAGCTGTTGAGCAGCCAAACCAACACACTCACAAGGCAGAGGCAGCCTGGGGAAAGTGTTCCAGCTTAGGGGCAAGAAAACACATCCAGTGCACCCCACTCCCACTCTTCTGTCTCTCATGGATGTGTCTCCTCCTGACATCTCTTTATAAGCGTCAACATGCTTCCTGTGCAGGAGGGAATGTAAGAGCACCTCTGCCATCTGAGTGTCCCCTCCTTTTGGAGAAGCCTCCTCTTCTCACACGAAGTTACTGAGGTGCCTCTTTGCAACATTGCAGTAACACACAGGGATCTTTGGTGAATTTTGGTTTCTCTCTGGCAAAGTTCACTGAACTTAGGATGTTCTGGTTCCTCACCCAAAAAATCCACACAAAAAGTTAGGTTTCTTTCTTTACTCATATTTTCATAAGTGCTTATACTAATTTACTTCTGCCTGTGGGTTGTGCCTGGGTGCTTTCAGCTGCTGGCTAAAGATCCGAAGCGCAAGCTTCCTTTTTCAACTCAACTTCAAGTTGATTCAGAGCTGACTGAAAGGAAGTCACTGTCCTGCCAGTAATATTTCAGGTTTAAGGGTGTTCAGAATTTAAACCCAGACCTGGATCTAAATTTCACAAATAGCTTCCATCCTTTTAATTGGCTAAATCATAACCTTGGATCCAAAAACCCACAACAATTTCAGATTATTCCAAAGGGATTATATTGAAATGTTACAAAACTTGGTATATTTAGGAAAAGCAAATAAAACAAAAATAAAGCCAGAGAATAATTTGTTGTGGGATAGTGAAAGCAGGATGCTGGCAGACAACTCCATCAGAAATAGGATTTCTATTGCCACCGGTGTGCGGGGGTGCAAAATTAGGTCAGTCAAGCTTTTCTCCTTCTGTATGCAATCACTGCTGACAGGTATATGCCTCGCAGAAGATTAAAGGAGCCAGATACTGCTCCACTATTGATCTGAGTCAGCACTGCTACGAAATCAGCTCAACCACTTTTAGGTCATGGTTCACTTTCAGGCTTTGTTCCAGTTTTTTATGGACATAACTGCACTGAAAAGACGAATAAAAGATGGAAACTGCAAACAAGTGGTTTCTACAGAAATCACTGCATGGAGGATAATAAAATGCCCTTGTCTCTTTTCCCCCTTCTGTCTCAAGGTTTTATGCCCTTATAAAGAATATCTGTGCAATTTTCCAATCTTTTTATTTCGTGTTAAATTCATATATTAAATGGCCTTGTTATCACTAAAGGCAAAAGCTAACAATGGAATAGATTCTTTGAGTTAATGAGTTCTTATTTGACTTCCTGCTTCTCATTTGGCACGTTGTTTCAAAGTATTATGGTGCAGTAACAGCTATGTTCAGCTCAGCTTTACTATCTCTGTGCATTTCTAATCTAACACCTGATCTGCCAGCAGACTAATTAGGAAACTCATACAAATGAGACGAGGAACTAAAAGCAAAAAAAATTAGGAGATATGTATACAGTTACCAGTCAACTACATTGTAGGGCTCTCAGTGAACATCTTTATTTTTTATGTCATTCTTGGAGTCCCTACCAGACAAAACCATGGTTGACTTGATCTACTGTTGCCATTTGCCCTTTTACACATGAGAGGTTGTACTTGATGGCCTCCAGGGATCCCCTCCAAACAACATTTCTCCAGTGCCATGATCCTGAGACTTTATTTGCCCATGATTCAGGTGGCCTGGACTTCAGGTCATTTTTGACCTCAGGGTATTTGAGGAAATAATTCCTGGTTTTTTTTTCAAGGAAGTGCTGTTAGTTATTCTCCAAACATCCCAATGGACCTAGGTCAACATGTAACCCCATTCAAGTAGCACAGAGGCATTAGGGGGAGGGCGAGAAGAGAGAGTCACAGAGCAAGAAGGAAACAAAGCTGAACCCCAGTCCTGTGTTTTCACTTCCCAGGGTCACACGATAAAATGCAAATGGAGAAACTGGAAGAGGAATCTAAACCACCCTGTCCCATTTCAGCTTGGACTGTTCTTCAAAGTGAGCAGTATTAATCACTGCCTGACACTTTCATGACTAAACTCCAGTATAAGCATAATTTAAGGACTATGAAAATATCCTCAAGTTGTTAGTCAGTGAGAGATTTGGGGGGTGAAAAACCTTAAAGGCTGATGATAGATATATCATCAGTGGAAAGAATGGAAATCTGAGGTAGAGGGGAAGGGGTAACTTACATTTCTATTTGTAAGGATGGTGGTGATTAAAAAGTGGGAGGGGTTGTGACACATGAGAGAAAGAGTAATGAACAGAGAAAGATGAAGGGAAAGGGGCAATAACAGATTGCTAAAAATCAATAAAAAGTGAGATTAAATCTGGTGGATGAGAAACTTACCATGAGCCAGCAGTGTGCTCTTGCAGCTCGCAAGGCCAAATCCTGGGTTCCATCAGAAGAGGGGTGGCCAGCAGGGACAGGGAGGGGATTGTCCCTCTCTACTCTGCCCTCGTGAGGTCCCACCTGGAGTACTGTTTCCAGATATGGGGGCCCCAATACAAGAAAGATGTGGAACTGTTGGAGAGGATTCAGAGGAGGGCCACAAAGATGATCAGAGGGCTGGAGCACCTGCCCTACTAGGAGAGGCTGAGGGAGCTGGGCTTGTTCAGCCTGGAGAAGAGAAGGCTGCGGGGGGACCTCATTGTAGCCTTCCAGTACCTGAAGGGAGCTTATAAGCAGGAGGGGATTCAGCTTTTTAAAATGATAGACAATGGCAGGACAAGGGGGAATGGATTAAAACTAAAGGAGGGAAGGTTTAGATTAGACATTAGGGGGAAGTTTTTTACAGAAAGAGTGGTGAGGTCCTGGAACAGGCTGATCAGAGAAGTAGTGGATGCCCCATCCCTGGAAGTGTTCAAGGCCAGGTTGGATGGGGCCCTGGGCAACCTTGTGTAGATCCAGGCCTGAGGTTGGTGGCCCTGCCTGTGGCAGGGGTGTTGGAGCTCTATGATCCTTGGGGTCCCTTCCAACCCATGCCATTCTATGATTCTATGATTAAAAAATAATAAAGGCTAAAACTTCAGTGCAGACATGTCCCTGGATCTGCACAGATTCTTTAAAGGAAAAAACCAGTTTCCTTTGCAGAAACAGAGGAGAGCACAAGATGCTTTCCATAACGGAGGCTAAATGCAGTGAGGCATGAAGGACTTCAGTTATCATCCTGCCAAAAGGCAATGCTTGACTGAAGAATGGCAGAGTAAAAACAGGCGAGAATAAAGTTAGGGTTCTATAATTTTACATGGTCATGAGATTTTTCTTCCGAAGGTGTACAGCAACAGAAGAACAGAAGCAAAGGAAATGTTTGAAGGTAAGCCAGCAATGGAGATTAGTGAAACAGACAGTGTATGAGAAGAGATGGGCAGGCAGACCTGAAGTCGTGCCAAAGTGGAGCAAAAAAAAGGCCAAAAACATCTTGACAACAAAATCAGTAGAGGAAAGAACAAGGAGCAGAAGACAAACAGAGGCATTTAAATCCTGGAGAGCACTCAGACACTGCCTGAACATTATTCCAGACCAATGACCTTAAGGTGGGTTCATTCCCCTGCTCAGTCAATCTTTAACTGTTTTGCTAAATCTGCCAGGACAGAGATCTGCTTTACTCTGAGGTACCGGGATGGAAATTAAGCGATACACAGACAGAAGGTAGTTATCCTAAACTACCTGTTTCTCTGATCTAAATCTGTGCAAGAGGTCTGGATTTACAATGGTGATTTAAGGCATGTTTAAAGATCAGGCACTGCTGCAACTATAGCATAATAATGTAAATGTTCCTGAGATATGTATTAGTTATCCATTCTGGAATTTCAAGTCTAGTCCCAACCCCAGAACTCAGCGTTATTCTAAAATCCAAGTATAAGGCTTATTATCAGGGTAATCTGCATATGCTGCTTCTACCCATGCCAATTCATTAGAGCAATTTCATCTGTGCCTCTTCTTTCCCAATATCCTAGTGATAACCAACAGTGTTAGAGGGAAGATGTTTGGTGTCCTGTCACTAGTCCCATGAGGCATACTGTAATTCATTAATTTAAAATTAATGAAAGAATAAAGAAGTCCCAGAAGTGCTAAGAGGTGCAAAGATCTTTAGATTTTTGTTATATTAATTATAAATTAATCATTGGACATAAAATTAAAGCTCTGGAACTGGACAAAACTCCCAAATCTCTCCTCATGTACAGAGCCAGTGTTCCAGCATCAACCGGTTCACATATTCATCTCACCACATTTCACCCAAAAGTGGAATCCAGTCACTTTACTGAAAATCCTAAATTCAAGTGAATTATATGTATATTTTTAAATATTAAGTTTTAACTGTTCACAACCACATGTTCCCATATGGTAAGCAGTTGGGAATAGAAAAGGGAAACTTGCAAGGCACGGAAAAAATGCTTTCTCTTGGAGCTAAAAAAAAATGTAGGAACTGGCTTGCCTTTGCAATACTTCTTCCAAGATGTAAAAAGAAGCCAATGGATGGCTGCTTGCCATTTGTCATAACCAGTTTCAAATATGTCTCCTCGTTACCTTTTTTTCATCGACTTGCTTTTTTCCTCTATATCTTCTTATCTTCAGTAAAAATCTCTATTTCTTCTAAAGACCGTTATTACAGAATGATTTTCCAGCATTTAAAAAGTCACGGGAATATTACAAACTTGGACCTAGTTCAGGGCTCTGTCGTAGCTAAGCAGCAGATGCTGATACAGAGCTTGGCCCTTTCGTTCCAAGGACCTAAGCACTCTGAACTGCACTCAAAGCATGGTGAGGCTGTCAGATTATTGCAAACCAGCTCTCTGGTGCTAGTATTCAAACTTATATATAAAATCTTTGTCAGCCAGAGTTTTAACTTAGAAGACACACTATTTAGAAATTAATTAATCTATTCAGGTGCTCAAACAGGAGAGTCTAGAGGTATCCAATATACTATAAAGTTTTCCCCACAGCCTCCAGATGCATTTCCAAAAGGGAACAAGTTTCTTTTGGATCCTATGCCATTATCTGTCAAGCCTTTCTCAGCATTTCAGGTACCCCAGAGAATCTCATCTGGCAAAAGACTTTTATATTTAGGTGAATATGTTATGTCCTTATCACAGCTCTCTGTTGAGTTTTGGAAGCTACTCAGTTAACAGACATCAGTGTTTTACCCTCCAGTTGCAAAGCTACCTTGACTGTAGCCCATCACAATAAAATCTTGCCTTCCACCCCCATGTTCTTAATTAATAATGTAATATTACAGGACATTAGTTGTTGGCTGTTAGAGGTTTTTTTAATATTTCTAGCACATATTTCCCCACCCACCTCCCTTTATTCCTCTTCAAAAAGTCAAGTTTTTTAGCTCTTAAACAGTACAGTTCTTGTGTTTTAACAAACACCACATTGGTCAAACCTGTGTTAACCTAGCATAAATAATATCTGGACTGATCACTTAGAATCTAACAATGCAGAGTTGAAAAGCAAAATTACTGTATACAAAAAACATCAAGAAATTATGTACAGGAACTTTTTAATAAGTACATTATTACATGGAAACACTTAAAGTACATCCCACCCCTTCCAGCAAATGGATTGAATTCTGCCTATACCCTTGTACAAACAGGATAAAGCTCCCTTTTCTCACCCTGTAGGGCAAAGGATATTGGATCTTAAGGCCATAATATCTCTGTGCATAGAAAACTTATTAGGAGCCCTGGGCCTGGGCCAGACTTACATATATTTTAGGGAAATCATTCATTTGGAGAGAAAAGAAGGAATGATATCCTTCTCAGATTGAAGTTATAGGTTCGGGGGGGGGTGTGTGTTTCTGGTTTTGGGGGGTTTTTTTGGGGGGGAATCTTTTTCTTTTAATGAATAGCAGCTGTTCAAATGTGCTTAGAAGGTAGAACGCTGAATAAGCTCCAGTGTATGGGATTATTGGGCAAGGATCCGGGGACAAGGTCAAAGGGGAGCTATAAATAAATATTTATATAGCACAGCTTCCATTGTTGTCGGTAAGGGATGATGGCTCAGCAATTCTAAAAGCCAGCAAAGCTTTATTTAGATGTCTGGATATGAATTAGGGGTCAAATTTGAGGGAATGTACACAGTCCAGACATAACCTATGGAGCTATGGAAAACTTAATACAGATGTGTTAATCTGATTTCTCACCTGGGCTATTGATTCCTGATGACAATAATTCTGATTGCATGGCAATTGTTACAGATACAACCTTCATTTTAGACAGGAAAAGGACCCCACCATTCTACTGTACAGATACTAGTGACATATGTGTTTCCAGGGCTTCCTTCTTTTCCAAATATCCATCTCAAAAATATTGATGCAGCAGAATGACTCACGTTTATCTGATGTCAGTGTTGGTCTTCTGAAGTCCGTATCACACAAACTAACTTTAAATTAGAATTATTCTGTTGATGCTGACTTTTTAATACCTGAGAAATTTACACATCCTGGTTAAAGGTATCTTACTAAGTCTTATTGTGTTAACAGAAGTGCCCTCTCAACGATTTTAACCCAAACATCTGACACAACCATTTTTGGTGATACATACTGACTTCTGTGTACGTGCACTAGTACCCTCTACTGGTCATAAACTTACTCCTGTACTCAAATAGTGTGAGGAGGCAGAGACAAACCATTAACAGACATCTGAAAGATGAATACTTCTCTCTCTCTTTCTTTTTTCCCTTTCTTCTGTCTTGATCAAGAGGTCGTGATCTCTATTCCAGTTCTATGCATGACATTACTCGGTAGTGTGAGGTGGTTTCTGTATGTCCTACAGTTCATTAAAACTATGTAAAAGCATGAACAGTGGAATCAACAGTAACCAGCACTGCTGGAAAAGACATAAAATACTGCACAGCTAATCATAGGGGAAATATGGCATATATAATAGCTCTTTGTTCTCTACATTCTTGCTGTCATCTGTTGTGCTGTTTTCAAGATCGTCAGATGTGAGTTGATTGGCAACATCTTTCATTGAGGGAAGCTATACTTAACATTCATGTTTTTCTTAAAATTCCATAGCAGCATTACTGGTGCCCTGGCAATAGTAAATCCAATTTAGGTTTAATTTCAATTGAAGAATACAGCAATAGTACTAAAAGCAATCAAAGAAGAAAATATGGCTAATGGGAACACCGTGGACAAGAAAGTTATGAATTTCTCCAAAGACAAAGCAAGCAGTTGGCTCTGGAATCCGATTTGCCACTTGGAATAGTTTGGCCAAGTTATAGAAAATCATCTAATCATTGCATGCCACCAAAAAAAACAAAACACCTCTCTCAGTACATTAAATTATAATTTTGATCTTAAATACTATTATGTATTTATTATCCAAATGTTTCTAGTTAAAATGAATAGATAAAACTTTGGTTTTATGATTTCTTAACATTCAGAAATAAATAAATCTATTTCAAACTACAGTTGCCAGAGAATGGAAAAAGGATAGATTATTATTATCCTGAGACTTTGAAATGTCTATGCTAATATTTCCATTTTGAGCTCTGAATATAATGCTACACTCCAGTAATATTTAATACAGTGTGATACTCTATGCAGATCGTACAGTTCCTCATCACTGAGACCCTGTAAAAAAATACTTTATGCTTTAGCAGTGACACAGTGATGAACTTCTGAAGCAAGAGATGGAAGTGCCTTTTCAGTGCCAATGTCAGAGGATTCTTAGAGTTCACAACTAGAGCTGCGTCAACAGACACAGTTGCCATCAGATTCAGCTGAGCCTAGTAACACTTGAACACTAAGAAGCTGCTGTAGGTGGAAGAAGAGCTAGGCTGGGATGTTGTTTTGAGGTTTTTGTTGGGTGGGGTTTGGTTTTTTTTAGCTTGTTTGGTGTTTATAGGCTGCCACTTTACATGAAGGAAATAAATCCAGAAACATATCTGGTTTGGGTTATTTTTATTGAGCAAATTTTCTGTATAGTACCAAAGCCCTTAAAGAGATTTTCTCTATTTTGCCTAAGCTTGATTATTCATGGACTTTGTCTCCCTTTGTTTTCACACTTGGCCTTGTTACAAAGGATCACAAATTTTATACACCAAGGAAACCTTTGAACAGTTACACTAAATTAAGAGACCAGACAACTTAGTGTGAATGCTTTCTTTTTCATTTGTCAAAGGAGATGTTCCAAAAGACAGGGGTCAAAAAATCTCTTGAAAAACACTTAATGGTTTCTATCTTTCTATCTTTTCTTATCCAACTAAATGGAAAAGTTCAACACTGATTTTCTCAACCTAGTTCTCTAAGAAAGTATGATCTCTATCTGCATGTCCATTTGACTGTGCCCCATATTGCCCTTTTCTTCCACTCTCCCCTTATCCAGTAACATATGAAAGCCTTAAGCCATTTTAAAAATAGTTTAGAGAGGCGTGGAAAATTCAAGATACATTATGTTCTTATATTTGCTATGAAAATAAGATAGAAGATGAGAGATGCCCATCCATGTCCCCTCCGCTTAGGGAAAGGGGGAGACCCCAAGAGTAGGCCACTCAGGAACATGTGTCTCTCAACAGCTGACTTGGCATGATGCCTCTTTCTCAGCTAGAGAGCAAAAAAATGTGTTTAGGGGTTATGGTATGAAGCTTAAAGTGCTGTGGGGGTGGGTACTCTGTGTCCTGGCTTTGGTGGAGATAAGAGTTAATTTTCTTTCTTGTAGCTGGTATGCTGCTGTGTTTTGGATTTAGCATGGGAGTAATGTTGATTACACACGGATGTTTTTAGTTGCTGTTGGGTAGCTGCAGTGCCTATACAAAGCCAAGGACTTTTCAACCTCTCACACCCTGACAGGTGCACAAAGAGCTGGGAGAGCACAACCAGGACAGCTGGCCAGGCTGGCCAAGGGCTATTCCCTGACATAGAGCATCAGGCTGCCTGTGGAACTGGGGCAGCAAGCCAGGAGGTGGTTTTGCTGCTTGGAAACAGGCTGGGCACCAGGTTCTTTTGTCTTTCTCCTTCCATTGTGGTGAGCGATTCCATTTTTGTTATTATTGTTGATGGTTTTATTATTATTACTACTATTATTATGATTACTGCTATTATTATTTTTACTACTACTATTATTATTATCTTCCTTTATTATCATATTAAACACTATCTCAAACCATGATTTTTTTTTTTCATTCTCCTCCCCATCCCCTTGAGGGGAAGGAGTGAGCGAGCAGCTGTGTGGTGCTTAGTTACTGGCTGGGGCAAAACCACCACACCAGGAACACATGAGGAAGTGGAGCATTGTGTTCTAGTCTCCAGAAGTAGGTAGAAGGGCTGGTAAGAGGAGAGAATGGTCCCACAGGGAACCAGGTTTCCTCAGTTCTGCTTCTCAGGCAGTCAGTGGAGAATGCTTTTAGTTGTGGTGTTGTTTTTTTAATTAGACTGACTCAATCACACTTATTTTTAAAAATTAATTAAATATTAGTAATAATCTTTTTTTTCTGTTTATGTTATAAAGGACAACCATTTCCTATAAGATAAAGAAATACCTTTTTCTCACTTCTTTCTGTATAGAGAAGAACAGATGGCGAAATGTATAGCAGCTTACCTTCTTCAATGGTCCCAAATGTTGATTTATTCATACAATTTTATGTTCAGCTCTGTGAATCGAAGTGGACACTGTGTGTAAGCTTCCAGTGCCTAGATGTAATGCTGCTGAGGTGATAACAGACAAATCATTTCAACCATTCTTAGAACAGAAGCAACACTCTTCCAGAAGTAAAGAACAGAGAAAATAATGCTAGAAAATACTTTGGTGAAGAATTTTATACAATACAACTGTCCAAATTCAAGCCAAGTATATTTAAATAATTGTTAAAAAAATAGGTTTGTATTGACTTGACTGAATTGGTCTCAAAACTTTTGGTGATAGATATCCCATTCCACATCCTGAAGCAATCATACCCTGTGCATTACTTTCTGCAGGGGAGAACTGAATCTTCTTCATTGCCTTCATATGGTTGAGACATAAAAACTTCTGAATTTTGAGTCCCTGTTTAATTCTCATGTGGGTTATTTAATACCTTCAGTCCTTTAACTAGAACAAAATAAGACCAGAACCAAGACAGGTATACAGACAGATGGCAAACATTTTAATTCAGATAAAGGGACAAAAAAAACCCCAGATAAAAACAATGAGGTCAAAGGCATAAGTTAAATTACCATCTGATGGAAATAACTTCCAGGAATATATCTGTCAAGTGCTTCAAATTCCAAGCAGTGCTGCCATTGTGGCATTTTTTGCACCTAAATTTTACATCTCAACTGCCTGTGTATTTCACAAACATGTAAGAAAATTGTAATCTTAATTAGATCAAGAGCATAAAATGAAAATCAAGATGTGACTATGATTGCTGGGAAACAAGATATAGATCATACTGGGATGATTCATTTGACAAGTTACCTAATTTAAGTAAATACTGCTATGTTGCGAAAGTAATTTTAAAGAAAATGCAGAGTTGTTAGTTGCAGACACCTTAAGGAAAATATATATGAGTGATATTGTCTTCATACTCCTACTGTCTCTCTCTGTATGAAAATAGTTACATTGCCTGTTTTTCAGTCTTGGTTCACATCATGTATTTTTACTCCATTTTGTTGAAAAACACATATTTTACACATGTGAAATACACACAACATTGTACACTAACATAAATATTCATATCTACATATACAGAGAGATATACATTTACACAGCCTGAAGAAAGAAATGGACATTTAGCCTTTATCCTGTCCCTTTTCAGTCTCTCACTGAAAATTATACTTTTCTTTATAAATTTTAGAGTGAGTCATCTAATCCATTTCAGCAGCTGCAGTAGAAACAAAGAACCTTTTTCACCGTGGTAGTTCTACATTTGTAAGTGAGCAGTATATAACACAAATATTTCTAATAGCATTTTTATTAGGCTTATTTGTTCTGTGCCAGTTCTGGCTAGTTAAAAAAGAGCTGTATTGAGTTATGAAAAGATGGAAAAGGTTTTGTCATAGTTTCCATTTTAGAGCCTACTTTTAGGCTTATATCAAATTTATAATAAAGATTTAATTCTGTTTACAAATTACACTATAGTTATTTGGTTTTCCAAATATAATAAGCATCAGGGCAAGTCATACGATTAGTCAAAGATACTGTAAACAAAGTATCAAAAATTTCATTGTTAATATGCATTTGGATCAAATTTTCTATTGGACATGAACATTAATTCAATTTAATTAAGTAAAATATTTGTACAATCAATATTTGTACAATATTTGCCAAAGTATCTCAGATTGCTTTTGTGTGGGGGTCCATGGTCAAAAAAAAACTATAGACCATCTCTGCAATGTGTCCTCTTTCTTGATGAAAGCTGCCCCAAAGGGACTTAAGGTCGTGGCTTAGAAAGAAGCTTAAGTAAAAATGTAAAAAGAAAAGAGGAAAGCAGCACTTACAGACCTGCCTCTTATGCCCAGAAAATAGACCAAAGTGGCAAAGCTATCATGTTTGAGGAGACCCCTGCAGCAGAAAGGTAGTTTGGGTCGTGAAGGCCACAGTTGAGCCCACCTGGAGGCATGTGCCCAGACCACCCAGTCATTAAGTGGTTGTTTACATTTGGAAGCTGTAAATGCGTTAGAATAGTGCTGGACATGAGCTAGCATGTTCACAGGCTTTTAAATCCAGGTTGTTTGTACCTGGCTGTCCTGGAGCATGGGTGAAACAGACTCGTAACTGCCTCCAGCTGTTCAGGTACATATCCTGTATGTGAATAAATACATTGCAGTGTAGGAGGGGAGAAAAGGAGAAAACACCCTTTGCAGCAAAATGTGGCTGTAACCAATTTAGTTTTATTGGCAGACCTCTATGTCAAAATAGCTACCTGGCCAGGCGATCAGTCTGGCCAAGAAAAATAGGGACACCAGGCTGAGACCAGAAGCCTCAAGAGGGACAGTGTTTGCACAGGCCCAAGCCCCAGGGAGGGGGTGCTACCAAAACCTGCTCCTCATTAAAACCGCGCATCATTACATGCTGCCTGTTTCTATCATTTTTAGGCAAACAGATTAATATATTTAGAGCATCTCTGTCTTTCCTGTCTTCCAAAAAACTGTACCCCGGTATAAATAAGATTTTTTTTTCTGGTTTTCATTTTGTCTTTACATTTTGATTTTGAAAGCATTTAGCTTTGCAGATAATCACTGTCACTTTTTTTGTGGTTCTCTGTGTTCCTAAATACCAGCTAGAAAAGCATGCCACTGACAGCACTGGCCAAACTGAAAAGTGAACTAAACTTCAAAGTCTAAACATGAAAAAGGGAAGGGTAATGTAGGACAGAACAGGACAGGATGGGACAGGTAGGCAAGGCAAGGCAAGGCAAGGCAAGGCATGGCAAAGCACACTTTGTTATTTAATATTAACTATATTAGATGCCTCTTTCAAACTTTACTGTCATAAAACCTTCTACCTTCAATATACTGTTAAAACTATACTGTTTGGTTAGTTTCCTTCATATGAAATGTGTTTTTATTGTAAAAAGAATCGTCAAGTTCATGGTTATAAATCTGATTTACTTAAGCAGCTGATAATTGTGCCACTAACTTGAGTGGATACAGGGCCAAGTCCTCGTTTACATGTTCTTTCTTATGTACTCACTGCATTTAAATTATAAGTGTCTGTAAATGCCATCCATAAAGTTGTTCCGAGGGCATTTCATAGTGTCACGCTGCTGCTTATAAATTGATGCAAAAGTTATACTGCAGGAGTAACAACATCAGGAAACAGTAGTAATGTGTGCCTAATAAAATGCAGACTGTATTCTGGGGAACTGCTTTTTCTTTGAGAGATTAGTCTTTCCTCACAAGGAAACTGAAAAAAACACAAAGTGGCCTAACCACAATGCAGTCCTCAAGGAAGTTGTAACACATGGAGAACATACATCTTGGAAGAAAGCAATGTGTAATTCCACAACCCTGTGTATCCCATCCAGAGAATTTAATTCTCCATCTAATGATCAAGGAATGATAACGTAAATCACTAGGATGGCTGATTGCTTTATAAGTACTTAATTACCTCTTAATATTTGTGCAAAAAATTATTTTACTAAAATTAGATTTTAAGCCATTCCACCTATTCCATTACATTCCCCTGATCCTTTCTGTGAAGTAATTATTTTTTCTTTATCTCCCATGCAGTTCTGTGTAACTGTTAAGGTCATCCTTGACTTAAAACAGGTCAGAGAGGTGGCTCATTTGTTTAAATCAAAATGGAGTATCTTGTTTTGCGTATTTTGCTGCAATTAGCATCCCATTGCAATGGGACCGCAAAACTTTATCTACATGGTTAGACAAAAAAAAAGTATTAAGATTAAGGATAACTGTGCCAAGACCTGGGACGCATCCATTTCCAAACACTTGCCTAGGTGATGCTTCACTTGAGCAAGGGCACCTGGATTGTGCACAGGAAAAGGTGACCCTTGGATATCTGGTAGCAACACAAAATCAAGAGTTTGATCTACCACCTAAGGTGCCAGCTATGCACAGACCACACCAAAGGCTGTCACCACCTCTGCTCAGCAGTGCATTGGAGCACAGTCTGAGCTGGGGAAGGAACATGTGCCTGCATGTACATATTGCAGGGAAGGTGAGTCTAGACTGGAAAATAAATGTTCAGATTTTACAGCATTTTCCAAGTCCTGGTAGAAGTGGAACCATGGAAGAAAGAATTCAAAATTTCAGGGATGCATCATCCTACAGGAAACAATGAGAAAGTAACTGCTTGATATATGGCAAAAGCTGATTCGGTTCTTCCACACATTTCGGCTATTTTCGATAAAAATACAGCGACATCCTTAAACCTCGCAATTCATGATACTAATCTTATATTTGGTTTCCATTAAATTTATGGACTATTCATCTTTCCTGTGCTGCCATTCCTTTGACAAAAAAGCATTAAATGTTAAAACATCACAGCTGCACCTCCTGTCATTTGTCTTTTTCCTGTGTATGTATTTGAAGGCAGCTTCCTCCCCTCACTTCCCCGTTACCCAATTTCAGATAACATAAAGTTTCTAAAAGCATGAATCTGTAGCTAACTAGAGAGGAAAAGGTAAAAGGGGTGGGCTGGACTGAATCCATCTGATCACTCATATTGTAAATATCTGTATTAAATGCTGAATTTAATCCCTGAGAACATTACACATGTGAGAACACTACAGCATTAAGCAATAGAAAAGATCCGCAGGGAGAAGATCAATGAACAGATATATCATGAGCATGGGGCTGCTGACAAGCTTAATCTTGCCAATTAGATCTGAACCATGTTCCTTTTCTGAAAGAAGAAAAGATGACAAAAACAGAAGATGGGAACTGTTCTGTCATAACAGCCACAAACCCCACTGAAGATGAGGCAGTTCTGAATGCACTGAAGTTATAATGAAATTTTTGTTGATTTTAATGGGAACAAGATTTCACCAGCAAATGTTCAGAAATCTGGCAGAGTTTAAAAAAAAAACCAGGACATTACAAGCTTCTTACATTCTAAGTAAAAAATAAGTGCAAGACGTGGTGCTACTCATGTTTACCTCTCTGAAATCCGATGTTTGTTGGAATCCACAATGGATACTGTTTAATATAAAAGATTTTTATGATTCTCTTAATTACTTGGGGTTTGGGTTTGGTTTTGGTGTTTTTCTCAAGAAGGCCAGTGCAGACTCTATTGCAGTAGTAATGGGTGCAGACAGCTCCCACACAGGATGAGGACCTGGAAATTTGCATTTCATAGAAATATTCTGAGAGTTCTAAATACGTCAGAGCATGAGTTTTCAGTTCTGCTTTATCATTCACTTAAACAGCATTAAACTTGTTTTCCTAAACTGAAAGTTTTAGTCTCATTTCAGAATGAAAAATCAAGCTAGAGGGTCCCAACAGGGAGGTTTAACCTTGCACTGCCACAACCTGAAAAGACTGGATTTATAACCGTTGAACCATAACTGTTGAATAAAAAAATGGTACTTGACATGGCAGGGAAATGGACTTCCAAGTCCAAGAAAAATATTGAGTTTTTCATAACTTTTTCTGTCCCAAATTATAGTAGCCAAAAGCTTTATATTGCAGGTGGACTGCCATAGGCCTGGAGAGCCTTGGAGCCTTAATTGCTCTGACAAGTCCCAGAATCTAAAAAACTGGCATATAACCAAGTGAGCTGCAAGAAGCCAAGAAGGTTGGGGAGATCAGGCCTCTTAAGGCTTCCATGTTCTTGGCTCAGCAATATCCCTCCAGGTGTTCTGCTGATGAACCTGAAGCTTGGAGAGGAGGCTGTGCTAAGGAGCCAGGGAAGGAGATTTTCTTCCATCAGACATGTCTACATTCCTGAAAACAGCTTCAGCAAATCAGCATTTTCCAGTGAAGCAATATTCCATTAAAATTTTGCATTCAGTTTGAATGTTGCCCTCATTCTACAACACAAAAGCATATGAGCACTCAGTGTGCTGCTTCTCTACATCTTTTTCTCCTGCCTTCCTATGGTCTTTTCCTAGTTTTCTAAGTTTAAATTAATAAGAAAATGTGCTCAAGTTTCATAGTCTGTTTATTATGTGTTTGGGTCTTCATTGTCTCTTTTACTGACCTTTTTAATCCACCATATTGCCTGAACAAATTCTACAAACTTGGAATTTTGGTCACATGCTAGTAAAGCTCCCAGTTTCCATATCCCTGTAGTACACTATGTCCTTACAGTATTTCCTTTGCTTTACTGTATAAAAATACCTGCTGTATTAAGTAGACATGCAAGACAGACTGATGGATGTTCAGTTAAGCTAGCATTCAAGAGACCATATTTGTTTCTTTGTACTGCCACTGGCCTGGACACTGGACATCTGTAAAATGGAAATACTAGAGACTATATAAAAAGCTGTGTGATTTATGGATAAAAAGTGGTATGTAATCCATAATTGTGGGTGAAAAATAATAGTTTTTAAATGTTAGTATTTCATTTTTTCCTATTAACTACATTATTGGTTTTGAACCTGTGCTTCATGAAATTATGGTAGTATCTAAATAGCTCCTGTGAAAGCTATTTATGAAGACAAAATCTAATGCTGGTTAGCCAAAACTGCTTTCCAGCTCTCAGAACCTCCATAAAAAACTTGACAAAATTTCAGAACAGGAAGATATTTAAAATCTCTAAACAGAAGAAGTGACAATAATGTGTAATTAATTCAAAGACAGCTTCATTCAAACAGTTGCAGGTAGTTCACCAACTTAGAGAAAATCATTTAATACCTACATATTAGGAATTGGATTCATCTTAGAATCAATGATAGCCATGCACCTAAAAGTCTAAAATCACTTAAAAAAATGCTGGTGGCGCAAAACTCCTAATCTATAATGTTGTGTAACCAGTTTTCTGAAGGGCTGAGGACCATAGTTCCAAGTGGAAATGAATTTCAGAAAACTGAGCATAAAATTTATCTGAACACCCAATTGCAGCTTAAAAATTTGGCAAGAATATTTTCCCCTGTGGAAAACTAAAGCACATCTAACTTCTTGTCATATATTTTGATTTGACAGTGACTCTTTGATTCCTGGGAAACAGCATGATACTTCTTTCAGTCACACAAATGGGACACCACTACTCCTAAGCATCCCTACCCCAAGCAAGAATTTTTTATCAGATCATAAAATATTGATTCTTTATCAGTTATTCCTTAAAGATGGAATTAATTAGAAAAAAGCAGTTCTTATGAAAATCTTAAAATACTATGAGGCAATTTAGCAACAGGCATTCTTTCTCACTGATTTCTATACCTGACAGACACAATGTGTGAAGTCATCCTTCTTCACAGATAAAACTCATTGGTTCCACAAGCACACAATGGAGTTAATTCCTCCTTGTCATAGATGACCATGTCAATGAGAAACAATCAAGGCAAAACCAAATAGGGCAACAAATGCTAAGCACATGCAATCACCTACATGGGCTGTAGTTGTTACAAACTGGATTAAAATTCTTAAACATCTCAGATACCAGGGCATAAGCCATCAGTCCTGAAGTCCTGCATGGTGTCTAAGCCAACCTGATATCAGATTTACTTATTTGAAGACAGATGATGATACATGGGATTTGAGATTTAGCAGAGTGATACAAAACATACTGTAAATACAATACAGTTCAAGCACAGTATCAATGCAATTCCTATTACCGATCTCTGTAATCTGCTCACCGTCATGACACCAAGCACCCCCAATTGCTAGGAAGGAATACATGGGCTGAAGCCATCTCAAGCCCGTTTCCTTCTTCAAAATCCTTTGTCTAGTTGTCTAGTTTGAGTGCTTTGTGTTGGGCTGGGTCAGGTATGCAGTCCCCTAGGCTGGTCTGTCTAAGGGAGCCGTTCACAGTCTTTTAATGAAGTCAGAGAGCTTGATCCTCTCAGCTGTTTATCTGAACCAAATGCCTATTTTGTGTTGAGATACTCATCTTTGAAATTGCTGTGGTCAGTTACATCTTGCATTATTCCCTGAGCTCACAGGCACATGGGCCTTGCCAATCTCCTCTGGGCCTTCTTTCATTTTAGGGGTTTATTGGGCAGTCACTCTCAGGAAGATGGTTTAAAAGCAATACCAGAAAACTCCTTCTTCACTACAGTTGTAACTTACTGTGTGCCAGGAGGAAGCAATTCAGTACACCAAGTAGGGTTTGCCGCCCTCCTGATCACCTTACTTAACTATCACTGTAAAGGAGTGATTCTGGTCAAATAACCCTATCTTCACTGACTGTAGGGATAATTTGGTACCCTGGTCAAAGAGCCAGTACAATGCCTCTGGGCTGCTTAGGCTCCTCAGCACATAAAATATCTTGGGCGGAGTTTTCCAGAAAATTTTCACATTCCCCAAGTGCAGGGAAGTTGTTTTTCCATGCAGTCTTCCACCAAGATGATACAAAGGATGCCTGCTGAGGTTGGCTCATTTTATCTGCAGTGAGCCCAAAAAGACAGAAGCCAATATTCCCCCTATAGCTGGAATCAGCAACTTATCTAATTAACTCTTTACAGTGTAGCTGGTATGCTTGGGGAAGTTGGATTCTCTTCTCTTTCATTAGGGGAAAACATGTTCACAGCATTATAAGGCTGCAATTTACCCTTAGTGCAAGCCTGATATGAAGTAACTATACTCTTAATATTTAGGAAAAAATTAAAGTGACCACTTAATCTTTTTATGGCATTTTTAGCTAAAGATGATACTATCACTCCACAATACAGTGTGATGATTTTCATTTGCCAGTCAAAGGTATTTTACACCTTTAAAATGTCTGAAATGATGGATAAAATGCCCAGGACACATCTGTAAGTTCAAAAAGCCCCATTGGAATCGAACTAGTAATAAATGCTCCTTGACTGATATCTTAGATGCTAAATTGTATTCTGTAAGCATTCTTTTATAACCAAATCCTGAACTCTGAAGTAGGAGTGTATAATGGAAACAGTTCCAAAAGCAAGGCCAAATCCAATCCCTGCATCTGGAATCAATGGGAACACCGTAAGGCTTGGATGTTCTACATCTAAGTCTATATCAATAAATGTTAAAAACCTCAGTAGTGTGGATACAGTAATGTAAATGTCTATGGAGGTATACAGGGATTTTTTTGAGAAAAATATGAAAGAGATAGTAATAAGCATTTTATTTTTCAAAATATTTTTTCTAAATACAGTGGCATAGTAATTTAAACACAACTCTACATTTGTACTGATAGATATAACCCCACTCCTAAATATGGCCCCTAAGTGTCCTTTGTGATACAGTGTAGAAGAAAGTCTGGAGACTTTTGCTATGTCTGCTTATTAGAATAGCTGTATACTTTGGATGCTTCTCTTGTACCAGCAGGAAGACAAATCAATGTGGGGACTTTCTTAGAAGGATGGCTAGGTTGTGTACTGCATGGGATTGGTATGGAATGGGATCCATAGGTTGCTTGAACTTGGACTGCTCTTGTAACAACAGTATCTTACAGATAAAGATGCAGATAACTGAAGTGGAGTCAAGGTAGCAAAATGGCCATTCACTTTGCTCTTTGCCCTATATTCATAGAAATAATTTTCTTGCATCTGGTAGCACTGAGCATATGCTTGTGATGTGTGCTGCAAAAATACACAAATAACACATCGTACAGAAACTCTGATTTCCAGTATTCTCTTCCATGGTCATTTAACTATTTATGTCATGCAGATCTGTTTAAAGCTACACTATTGAAAACAGCTTATAACTGAGTAAAATACAGCAAAACATAAATTAAATCTTCATTTAGCTTCATTGCCCAGTTGAGCATTAGGAAAACATCTTTTCCTTTTGTTCACATTCTCTTTTGCTATTTACACAGCTCCCACACAAAACAATTGGAACTCTTCATTCTGTAAGATTATGCATAAGTAAATCCAGAAAAGCTGCTAAATGCTAAAATCCTCTAAACTCTGAAACAAAACATTGGGTTTTCTGCCTTCAGTTCTTCTAAAGGATATTAACACATTTGTGTCCCATCGGAAAATTCCATTTCATATATAGGATGTATATCTCAGAGAATCCTTTCTCCAGGGTCTGTGCTCACTAGTGTTATTAATTACCTGGCACCAATTATTCAAAGCTTATTTCAGTATGCCTACTTATAATGCCATAACAAGTACATCCAGTGAAAATGCTGCTGGGCAACCACTTCAGAATTTCAGGTTTGCCTTCAAGCATGTAAAATCCAACGATTCCAACGTGTTTCTCTGTTAGCTTCTGCTTTGGGTTTGAGGTTTTGGCAGTGAAGAGCATGGGGGGGAGCGGGGGGAAGGAGGAGGGGCGGTGCGGGGGGCTACAAGGGTGGCTTCTGTGAGAAGCTACTAGAAACTTCCCTCATGTCTGATAGAGAAAATGCCAACTGGCTCTAAGACAGAGCCACCACTGTCCAAGGCAGTTATGGTAATAGTGCCTCTGGGATAACATAGTTAAGGGGAAAAAAAGAAAAAAAAAAAGAAGCATCTTTTGCATCCAAAGAAGATGTGAGAAACTTTGTGGACACCCAAGTCAGTGAAGAAAGATGCAAGGAGGTGCTCCAGGCACCAGAGCAGAGATTCGCCTGCAGCCCAAGGTAAAGACTGTGGAGAAGCAGGCTTTCTCCCTGCAGCCCATGGAAGATGATGGGGACTAGAGATCCACCTGCAGCCCATGCAGAACTGCACACCAGAGCAGGTAGAGGCACCTGACAAAGGCTGTGACCCCATGAGAAGACTGCACTGGAACAAGCTCCTGTCAGGATCTGCAGCCCATGGAAAGAGGGGCCCAAGATGGAGCATTGGGGACCCATGCTGGAGCAGTCTGGTCCTAAAGGCTTGCACCCCATGGAAGAGACACACACTGGAGGAGTATGTGAAGAACTGCAGCCCAGAAGAGTGTGAGAAGTCCTACCTCTGAGGAGGAAGGAATGGCAGAGACATTGTGTGATGAACTGACCACAACCCCCATTCCCTGTCACCCTATACTGCTGTGGGGCAGGAGGTAGAAAAAATCAGGAGTGAAATTAAGCCTGGGAAGAAGGGAGAGATGAGGGCAGGTGTTTTAGGATTTGGGTTTATTTCTCATTATTCTGTTTTGCTTGGTAATAAATTATTATTATTTTCTCAGTGGAGTCTGCTTTGCCCATGATGTTTATTGCTGAATGATCTCTCCCTGTCCTTATCTTAACCCAAGAGCTTTTTGTTGTATTTCTCTCCCCTGCCCAGATGAGGAGGGGAGTGATAGAGTAGCTTTGGTGGGTATCACACATCCAGCCAAGGTCAACCCACCACAGTCTTTAATGCAGTATACCAAAAGGGATAGGAAACACACTTGCTTAAACCAAGGAGTGTCTGCAAAAACAGGGATGGGTAAAAACTGGGAGCTAGAAAATGGTTTCTAACTTAATACAATGGAACAGCTGTTCAGTGAAAAGAAGAGGGGAAAGATCTCTGATTAGTTTTGCAAAGAACCTTGTTAGGTTTCTGACTTAGACTATGTTAATAGGAGGCTAAATTCATTGGCCTGAGAGTCATAGGAGCTTGTTAGCACGGGAATGAGAAGTGACTGCAGACTGCAACATGTTTCAAGCATACATCAGGAAAAGCGTGAGCAGCACTTGGATGCCCACTGCTGTATATTTGGCTCTAGGTTTCATTTGCAGAAGGAACTTGCAAATTTGAGCAGTGGATTGGCAGCAGACTTGCAAGAACAGAATTTGTTCTTCAATTTGAAATGTTGTTCTTCAGTATAAAATCAACAGCAGTGCCTGAGATTAGACCTGAGGAAGTGGAGGAACATTTCATATTTTGCAATGCCAAATAATACAGTGCAAACCACAGTCACCCCAGTAAAATTAAGGAGACTCATGTGGAAAATGTTTACTGCACACTGCTACAGGCCCTTCTTGCATTTGTGGTTTTGTTTTGGTTTGGACTTTTTAATACCTCAATATACTTGAATTCGTGGCTAAGGAAGGAAAGCAAATAGAGTAGATTTCTCATCAACTTTTTTATTTCAGATTTTCTTTTGAAAAGAGGAAAAATTTATTTCCTTGGTTTCATTCTCAACATAAAGAAGAAAATGTGGTTCTCTTACGCTTCATTTCATAGATGTGCAAGTAGCATAGAAAATGCCTGACAACTGTTTCCATGTTATTACTCCCAGGTTATTAACAGTCTGATAGAAGTATCCTATGCAGCTGAAAGAAAAACTTCCTCTTCACACCATTTCACTGGGAAAATAGAGTAAGAGGGAAAAGATATAAGGGCTTACAGTCAGAGGAAACTCAACCTACTTCCTCTGGTGGTTCCTCTCATTAGATTGCAGAGATTTGCTCATTTGCCCTTCTCATCACAGTGCATATTTAAATACCCCCACCTGCTTGTACTTTCAGGCACCACATCATTTACAGCCCTTTTGCTTTGACATTTAGAGCACAAAGGTAAAGCAGCACTGTATCTCTCATGGGAACAGAAGAAATGAACTGGTGTTCATCTAGATCACTCCTCAGATACACCAGGTACGTATGAGCTGCACTGGTTTGGGGGAAGCCGAAGTGCCCCACGTAGCTGCAGCAGTGCAGATACCAGTTGTCTGTCGCGTGCTCAAACCCCTCCGGATGCAAGTCAGCCTGGAGGAGCCTGATGGGCAGCAGTGCTGGTGCAGCACTGTGCGCAAGCAAACAAACTCTGCAGAGAGGCAGACAGGGGATCAAGCTAACACAGCTACACAATCCCTGTCTGGCCCTGGCCTGCATCCACAGAGCCAGTGGGCTCCAGCTGCCCACCAGACATACCCAAAGGCACCGGAAGCAAGGACAGCTGTGTGACATCTTTGTTTGGGCTGGCACAAGAAATGATTCTGTTTTGCCGATGCCAGCTGAGAGCCCACCATGGCCGCAGAGCACCCAAGATACGATCTGTTGCTAATTCCCTGCCTTCCCCTGCTGCCTGGGTTTTCTGCATTCCTTGGTGAGTCTTGCCCTATCATTACTTTCCCTCCCACACTACTGAACCTCATTTTTCTTCATTTCTTGTTAATCAGCATTTAATCCAATTAGTTTGTGATATAACTTGCTAGGCACTACAGTACAAACATGTGAAATGTCAAAAGCAAATAAAGGGAACGCTAAAGCTGGCACTAGAGTCAGCACACTCTCCCAATACAAATACCCAGCACCTGAAGACAAGTAGAGAACAAGTCACAACAGCACATGGGTATTACTTCTGCAACTTAAAAGTTTGTTTTTCTGCATCATAAAATTGAACGCAGTCCATCAACTTTTCTAGAACTCCTCATTTTTCTGCTGGAAGTTAAACAAGGTCCTCATTCATCTGCAAAA
Organism: Laterallus jamaicensis coturniculus; assembly: GCA_022605575.1. Lineage (NCBI taxonomy): Eukaryota > Metazoa > Chordata > Aves > Gruiformes > Rallidae > Laterallus > Laterallus jamaicensis. The sequence goes on from JAKCOX010000053.1 coordinate 3,432,697, forward strand.
AAATTATTCCCGATTCTCTGCCAAGTGGTAAAAGCAAGAGTTAATTTATCACCAGCTCCAACAGAAGTAATTTTAAAACTTCTGCCTTTTCACACGTGTGCCATTCCTTGGATTTCAGTCTTTTGGGCTCCGTCGTTCTGCTCATTAGGAGACAGCTGGGAAATAAAACCTGCCCATCAGGTATATTCATCAGTGGGACTGTGGCAGTCTATTCCTCACTTTGTTGAACCCACAGCAAACAAAAGAATTTGGTTTCAGCTTCAAAAAGTCTCTGCTGTTTAAGAAACAAGTTCAGTGCTCTCTTTCCTTCCTCCATGAGGCTGCTTGACAAGGGAAGCTGGGAAAAAAGCTCAGCTCATCACTGTGAGAAGGACATCACTGGATGGAGAGAGCAGGGAAGGAGGGAAGGCTGAAAGTTTAATGCAGCATGCAGCTATTCTTTGAGCAAGGACCGTGGGGTACAGTAGTACACTTTAGTACGTCAGGAAGCAGAACCATGTGCAAGAAGAAGAGTAGCTAAGCAAAGGGAAAATGACCCCAAACAGGAAGGCCTAAAGCCAAGAAGGAGATAAGTTGCCTGAAGGATGATATAGAGAAGAGCACTTGCTGAGGGCAATGATACACTGGCACTGCAGCTGCAAGGAGAAACAAATCATCTCCCCTGGGAGGTTCAGAGAATAGCCATCAGTCGGTGAACCATGAGGTCGTAAAGAGAAAGAGACAGAAGCCTTCCTATGCAGGTGTAACCACATGGATGTGCGGGCACCATCTCCTTCCTTTGACACTCTCACCCCCATGTTGTTTCGAACAGCATAAATCAGTAACGACAGGGGCTCTTGGGAACCAGCAGTGTTTATCTCTCAACTCAAGAAAAAAGCCTTGAAAACTCCCTTGACATTTTTGGGTTCTTTTTTTTTATCCAATTTGGCTGTACTGCTCTATACCAGTTTAGAACATAAAAAGCTTTCCTTAAAATTGCTTGTTATCTGCGCTACAAATTTACTACAATGCTGACATTTCAGGCTATGAACGCCTACGGATTTTTACTCACTTGCAGTTATCATTTTGTGTGCTCGTATTTCCATATCCGTTGTGGGCTTTTAATACTACACTACCTTGTAAAACACAATGCTTGACTGATATGATTTGTAAGACTTGAGTAAATGCCCATTATTCTGAAAACTAGGTTACACTGAAATCTGTAAAATCTGAGTAATACTGCATTTCCCTATACTCAGCTATTACAAATGTAGGAGGTGACTTTATTAACATTTGAATACAGAAATTATTTTTTCTTAGCAGATAAATTATTATTCAGAATGCCTTCAACCTACTCCACCCTTGTTCCAGATGTTCAGGCCTGATGTCCGCAGGCCACCATTGCCTCACAGTGTATATGTGCTTCATACAAAACACTACCTTGCTCAGCTGTTTCAGGTCTTGATTTGGGCTCCATGATCCAAACTGTCAAGAATACCTGGTCAAGAGAACTTAGGCAAGATAACTGGTTCATACAAACCCCCAAACTTCATTCCTGGGAGAGCAGCAGTGCTACAATAGGTTGCTAATATCCTATTTGACGTTGGCTCTTATGGAGAGAAGGCAACTTCTGAGGCTGTGATACTGATGGAAGATCCCCTCAAACACTGCTGATCTAAACAGAAGCAAGGCATTTCACAGTAAGTGAAGGACAGTGAAAATAAGACAGCTCTCTCTAATAATACCCTTTCCCCTTCTCAAACTGCCAGCCTCGATTTCCCCTTCACAGCCTCCCAGCTTTGTCTGAAATCATGTCATCAGTTGCTGCCCTCTTCTAACACACAGGTTCTTGTCCCTGTGATTAGCCTTTTGCCTTCAGGCTTCCTTTCAGAAATGGCTATATCAGAAACTCCCCTGGTGCTCCCTACAGTCACCTGGTATTTCAACTTTGCTTCCTGTGAGGCATTTTCGTACTACTTTGTAAACACCGTGTAAGCAGCAGGTACCTCAGGGGGAATGGCACATGTCAGTGACATGGATGATTACCTTCACCATTTATGTGCTCTGCCTGTCGCTATCCACTGTGGAAAAACTTTAACCAACATAACTATGGTTTATAAAGAGGTTTTCCAACTATTTACTGCAACAGCTACCAGACAACCTAGCATGACTTGATTGACATCAGAGAAATGATACTGATGTAAAACAGCTGTCAATTTAGTAAATGTCTCTCTTGAAATATAACTGAAACCTCAAACTGTAAAACATACGGTGACCACAGGGCTGCCCCGACCTATGTAGCATCTAGAAGTCCCCTATCATGGACAGTCTTTTACTGCTAGCTCCTTAACTAAATAAAATAATCATAATCATAATCATAATCATAATAATAATAATAATAATAATAAAACAACCACCAAACCCACCCACCCAAAAGCCCTTAATCCTTTTCCTTGCCACCATTTTCTAACTGAATTAAAATTAATTCCATTAAAAAACTGCAGTGATATTATTTTAAAATGTCACTGCATTATTTTGTTCTTTCATTTATTTACAACGATGTTTAAAAATGCTCTCAAACTTTAGCACATCTTTTTTGAAGGAAATCTCTTCTCAAATTTCAAACTCCAAGCAATGAAGAATTTTCTGTATAGACCTAGCAATCTCAGCTTCTGCACCTTCCTCCCTCCCCCCCTCCCCTCAATTAGTTGCGCTTGGTCCTACCATGGGATTTATCTTAATTTCATTTATTTTCAGAATTCACTTACCATTATGTACATTAAGTGTAAGGTCCTACCACAACTAAATCAGCTGTAACTTCCTCTGCTTATCTCAGGAGTAGTTAAATAGCTTGCCTCCAGGTAACACAGAAACTGTGTACCTAGCAATAATATTCCTGAAGCTCTGAGCTGTGATGAGGAGATATAGAGCAATCTGATGCCTACCCAAAAGTAGTAGGGTCCTAATGAGAAACTAAAAACCATTAAGGTATTAACTACAAGGAGTGTTTTAGGGACTGCTTAAATGAATTGAGCTTAAGTATTATAGCAATGAATTAATTAAAACATATGCTTCTTCATTCTCCAAAGTTTTTAGCCCTCTAATAGGCCATCTGCAAAAGTTTTTCTACATTTATTATGTGACACTTCTTCAAAAAATTACTTAGAATCAATCAAAATATTTTCTTCCTACTGTCATTACAGGCTATCAGCTTATGTGTGGGGATGAAATGCTGCCTTCAAATAAATATGAGACCACTGAACACTGCTGTCTTCAATCAAACCTTAATGAAGTCAGAATCTTTATGGCTGCATCTAAATCTAAATCAGCTCTACACATTAACTTTGCTGAGATAGATCTGGAGAATCAGATGACACACTACTAGAAAGCAAATAAACTGCACAGTGAGCAGAAATGCATGGTGGAAATGTTCTCTGTGGTGCAGAAGAGAGTTCTACTCATTGAGGTAATTAAAAAAAAATAAATCCAGTTGTCACCAAACCAAATTACTTTTTTGTCCAAAAATGTACTAGTTTTTTCAAGGGTGGTTTTAACTTTCATCACAGCAGCCTATATGGGGCCGTGCTGAGGACCTGTGACCAAAACAGTGTTGATTAACAGAGATGTTTTTGATATTGCTGAGCAGCACTTGCACAGAGCCAAGGCCTTTTCTGCCTTCTCACCCCACCCCACCAGCAAGGAGGCTGAGGGTGCACAAGAAGTTGGAAAGGGACACAGCCAGGACAGCTGACCCCAGCTGACTAAAGGGATATTCCGTACTATATGACTTCATACTCAGCGTATAAAGCTGGGGGAAGAAGGAAGAGGGGGGAGTTCAGAGTGATGCTGTTTGAGTCCTCAAGTACCCATTAGACGTGACAGAGCCCTGCTCTCCTGGAGATGGCTGAACACTTGCCTGCCCATGGGCAGTGATGAATGAACTCCTTGTTTGCTTTGTGCGCAGCTTTTCTTTACCTGTTAAACTGTCTTTATCTCAACTTTCACTCTTGTAATTCTCTCCCACGTCCCACCAGGGGTAAGTGAGCAAGCAGCTGCGTGGAGCAGAGCTGCCCACCAAGGTTAAGCCACAACATAAAAGAAGTTCCACAGCTAAAAACATAGAATTTTTTTTTCCAGAAAGTCATTATTTATTAATGTATTTGGAAGATGTAACTTGTCCAGATTCTGACAGTGACAACAGCTTATCACTGACGGTTGAAGATGTTTCTCCCCCCCTGCAACTTGTTCTGATAATCGAATCTCTTACAGGTTTCAAAGCCAAAAGCTGTTAATTCTGATTCCTTCTAATTCATTTGGTGATGATACACTTGCAACAGCCTTACCGTCTAGAATGTAATGACATTTGCTGTATTTATTGGAGAAGGAATTTGAAAGCTCCATGTCAAAACCCACAGGGATTCCCATGGCTTAAGATGCATCTATAGTGATTCTTGCCACTCTTACTTGTCTTGAAACACTAAGTTCTTTGTTTTCCTAGATCAGATAAGGAGTAAGTGCCACGTTGGCTATCTAGACAACACAGAATTACTTGTATTCAAAAAACACACAGTGGAACTAAATAGGTACCTGGTCTTCTGTGTTCCATCTGAATTGTGTGGTTTGCACTGGACCAGAGGCAGGGTCATCTGTGTGCATTGAAAAAAAAGAAAAAAATCTAATACAGAAGGGAAACCGAGGAGAGGGGTGTTAATGTTTTGACGATTCTTAATCGAAGTTTGCTTCTCTGCTGGATTTTCAAGGTAAAAGGCAATTCGTGACTGAGTCTACATTCAGTCCAGTTCACTGTGTTACTGGTTGCTTGCTTTTCCTGTATTGCCGCCATTGTCTCTCCATTCCAGTTCTGAGGTTATTTTTTCCTGCCCACATGTATTTATTTACCTGTGTCCCCTCCAGTCTGATGCAGGAGAAGGAATTTTCCCTGGCAGGCGGGACACGGGTCTCTTCAGCAGCACGGTGCCAGAGGACCCCGCGGGCGGCGGTGAGGTTAGCCCGCTGCGCACTGACGGGACCCCTCTACCACTGTAAGAACAGGAAATCCAGGCTGGTTGCTCCAGCCTGGGGGTTACATGCGCTGTGTGTGCGCCTCTGAACGCACAACGCGGACAAGCTGCGCACCGGCGCGTTTCTGGAGTGCCGGATCCGCCCAGCTCCCAGGAACAAACTTTCCGTGAGCTTCAGGTCCCGGACGCACCGCTCCGGCCGTAGCTCCCGCAGCTCCCCCGGCTGGCTCCGGCGCCCACCTCCTACCTCCCGCCCTCCCGCCCCCCCGGCGCGGGCCCGCCCGCAGCCCCCCTCCCCCGCGGAGGGGCCGCCCATCCCGCAAGAGGAGCTGCTCCGCCGCGCCCTTCCCCTGCACAGCGCCCGGCACGGAGAGGCGGGCGGAGCGCGGAGCCTCGGCACCCCGCGTCCCCCGTCCCCATGCCGCGTCGAGAAGCGTGAGGCTGCTGCCGCGGGAGCTGCACACCCAGCCAGCCTGGCAAGCGGCGAGGAACCGCCGGCACTGACCGACCGTCCGCTCGCCCGCGGAGTTCCCTTAGCGCCCGGAGCGACGCGCTCGGCTCCCGCCGGGGCTGAGGGATTGCCGGCGCCCCGACTTTCCCGCGGGGAGGTGGGGCACCCAAAGAGGGCGAGCGCTCAGAGACAGTAACAGTGATTAAAAACCCAACACTTCGGAACGGTGCCCTGCCCGGCTGCCGCGCCTCGCATGTGCTTTTTCGGGGTGACCCATCCAAGGCGGCGAATCCCGCAGGATGACGGGCGATGAGGAGTCCTAAAGCGGCGTCGAGGCGGGCCGCTGTGGGCTGCCATGAGTCTCGGCGACCCAGTGCCGGAGGGGAGGCCGGGAGCGAGGTAGCCGCTGCCCGCCCGCCGCGCTGCTCCGCGCCGCCGGTAGCCCGCAGCCCCCCGGGGGCATGGGAGCAGCGGGCAGCGCTTGCTGAGTCCGCCGCGCCCGGCCGCAGGTAAGAAGCCCGCGCACGGCCTGTGGCGGCTGTCGGGGCCCGGATGGGGGGTGGTGGTTTGAGGGGGTGGGTAAGGGGTGAGGGGCTCCCTGGCTCCGCTGGAGACGGAGGGGAGCAGTGCCTGGCGGGAGGCGGCGCCCGCCCTCAGCCCGTCCAGTTCTGTCGCTTAGCCCGACGGGGACATTCTTCCCTAATGCGAAGCATCTGCCCCGCCGGTACGGTGAAAACAGCAGCTCACGGATGGGGGGGAACCGCGCTTCCTTCCCGGCCCCCTCCACCGTGGCCGCGGGACGGGGCGGGACGGAGGGGGGGGAGCAGCGTGGCTCGGAACCTGACCCACCACCCCCTCCAGCCCCATGCAAACCTCCCCGCGGGGCGGGCGCGGTCCACGCGAGGAGCCGTGGGGGCAGCGCTGCAGCCCCGCGCCCCGCCCCGCACCCCGCCTCCCGGCAGGCTGCCACCGCCTCCGCCGCCCCTCCGCAGCCGCGCCCCAGCCGCGGAGGCCGTGGCGGAGCCGCGGCCCGTGGTCCGACCCACTACGCGGTGGCAGGAGGCGGCAGCCAGTGGAGGGCGCTGCGGGGCGGTCGGAGCCGGTGCGGCCTCGCCCGGGCCCTGCGGGGTTTCTCCGGCCGAAGCTCTGAGGAGCGGCGTCGGCTCGGGGGTCGAAGGGCCCTCACCTGGGCGGGGCACGCGTATGTCCCCCCCTCTCCCCGGCACGATCTTCCCCAGCCCCTCAGAAGCCACCTCAATTTTCCAGCCCTACCCTGGGGGAGAAGCAGCAGCCCATAAGGAAACGCGGTTCCCCCTCCCCAAAGGAGCTGAAATGGGCAGGATGGGTTTTACAGGGAGATTTAATTGGAGAGGGCATTAAGGAAAAGAGCACCTGAGTATTCTTAAGGCAAATTAAAAGCTGTTTGTCTTGTAAAGAATGGTAAACGTCTCATTAACTTGACCGCAGATATTTGAGAAAGCTCTTCATCCCGATGAGCCGCTCCTTTGAACTGTAATGGTTTGCACATGATGGTCTTAGAGAAGAAAACGCGGCTCTCCTCGCTGGAGGATGAGAAAATCTGCCTTTTATGCTAAAAGCAGTATCTAAGGGGGCTTATGATGTCTGGTAGAACTGAATGCCTTTCTATCGTTGTCACACTGCTGTGCAAGAACAGGAACACTCAACTTCTGCTGCTAACAGCAGCCTGCACTCTGTGTGACTTTAATCTGAAGAGCTCAAATTCTTCTGGCAGTAGGGATAAGAATAGGGGTATTTAAAATTTTTTTCTCTGGAGTTAGGCTGTTGTGTTTTCTTGTGTGTCTTCAAATTACTCTCCATGGGCCCATCCATCCATCCATCCATCCTGATTTAGATTCGGAAAACCTGGATCTGAGTGTTGATGGGCATGGCAAGGTTATAAATACAATTTTTTTGTTTATATTTCCTCTGAGGTCTGTGCTTCCGGATAAACTGCCAAGTTTTATCAGTTCTGGTCATTCGTAGCTCCTGTTCGGTTAAGACTGCACACGTGACATCACACGGTAATGCGTGGCACAGGGTGAGAGGGTCCAGACCCTTGGCACAACAATCCTTTCTCTTACTCCCTTTCTCTCTCAACGGTGCCAGCTCCCACAAACATTATGAATGGGGTTCAGTCGGACAGATTTTACCCTCCTGGAAGTTAATAGCCTGTCCAAAAATTAGCGAGGCTAGATGAGTTAGCTAATTAGGGACCTAGTGAGGCTGATTTGTACTGTTTCTAGGTGTCTGACCAGGCAGATACGTACCATGTATGACACACCTCCAAGTGAGCTGTCGTTTATTGTTGCCTTCACGGACTGCAGAGGGAGCCGTGGCAGCTTGCTTGGGCTCGGCGCTTCCCTCCGAGTGTTGTAGATTTCGGTTGAGACAAGTACTTGGCGCATAGAACAAACCTGCCTGAAGTACTGCCCGTAACTTCGCCGTGTTAGGTACTCAGGAGGGTAGTAGAAGTGAGTTACGGGGGAAGACTTCAACTTTGAAGTGGCAGATGACTTGGAAGAAACAAAACCTCTTTCCGACTGAGCTTTGCCGTGACTGCAGACATCGCTAGCGGCGTAAAGCTTTTAAAAAGGATTAAACCGTGCTCGTTTCTTCTCTCTTCCCCACCCCGGACGTCCCAGGAGGAGCGAGGCGAGGGGAGGCGACAAGATGGGCGAGCGGGCGGCGGCGGGGGCGCTCTCCGTGGTGCTGATCCTGGGGCTGGGGCTGCCGCCGGCCGCCCTGGCCTGCCCCCACCCCTGCGCCTGCTACCTCCCCACCGAAGTCCACTGCACCTTCCGGTCCTTAGCAGCCGTGCCCGCAAGGATTTCGAAACACGTGGAAAGAATCAACTTCGGGTTTGTATGGCGGGTTGTGGCAAACGGGTTTATGAATGCTGGAGGGCTTCGCACCCACACGGGCTGACGGGGTCATGGAATCATCGGATGCGTTAGGTTGGGAGGGACCTTTAAAGTCATCTCATCCAACCCCCCCTTCAGTAAGCAGGGACAGCTTCACTAGATCAGAGCCCTATCAAACCCAACCTTGAATATCTCCAGGGATGGGGCTTCCACTGCCTCTCTGGGCAACCTGTTCCAGGGATCTGCCACCCTCATCCTGAAGACCTTTTCCCTAATATCCAACCTAAATCTACCTTTTTTTCTAGTTTAAAAACTAGTGTGTGCTTTCTAAATACAATTGCAGAGGTGGGTGGTTACTTGCAAGGTGTTGCTGTATTTCAAGCACTGCTGGCATGGAGAAAGTTTTAGTCTATCCCTCATGGTTCAAAGGAAGCTTACTATTTTCAAATCAATATATCACGGTGCCAGTTCTTCTTGGCAAATAGTACACAAAGCCTTTGGTAGTGTATAAAAAAACTATATTGAATTAAAAGTACTGTGGGATTTCTACTAAATGTTGAATTTTGTACCTGGTGTAAAAAATATATATAGTAGGAGTAAAATTCTATAATGTAGCCAGGTGGCATTTTGGAGAACAATGAGATATAGCATATCTTAAAGCAATACAGGGAAAAAAAAGTTATTCTATTGCCTTTGGAGTTTTGTTTTGGTGTTGCTTTTTTTCCCAGTAAACCTAAGTGCAATGCAAGCACATGCTGATGTTTTGGGGAGAGTTTGCTCAAGCTCCAACTCAGCTTTCTTCTACCAGGCTATTGCCAACTCACATCTATCAGACTATGAGATAAGAAGGGACAGTTGGTTTGCTGCATATTGCTAAAGCACTGCATAGGGTCATTATGTGACACGTCTTGGTACAAGAGTCACAGTCCTCTTCTGCGCAGTAACAGAGCTGCCTCACAACCTGGTATGAAACGTCCCCAACTGCCCTAAGGCCTGTAAGCTGTGTTTCATCATGCACAGGCTGACACTAGGGATCTTGATTATTTCTTAACTTCTCTGTAGTTAACGTATCTGTCCATCAGCACTTTATCAATCTCATTTTAATCTCAAAATGCCCTTGTAGTCAGTAAATTTATATTAAAGCAATCTGTCCTGCCATTTTTTGAATCAAAAATGCCCCCCTCTTCTCCCACATTGAAAAGCACACATATTCAGTTGTCTCTCCCCCACATATCAACATTCTCTGGCAAATTATATCCTTAAATTTCTTTGGAAAATAGAATGTAAACGTCTAAGTTATTTATGTATTTTCACTGTTTTTTAATAGAAGTACATTGTTTTATACTTCTAGCATGGAAGCCCTTGCCTATCTTTCTATTCATCACTAAAAGTGACATTATCTGTAATGTGTCCTATCCCAGGAAGACACAGTCTTAGCTATTTATTGTTGCATTTCTTTCATTTTGAAAAAGAGTTATCACCATATTTCTATTTTAAGATGCTATATATTTAAGAGGTAAAGATTATTTTCCTAACTGGCAATAATGCAGAAAAAAACACCTTATCTAGAGAAGTTTCTATTTTTTAGAAGGGCCAGTGTCAAAATATTTAAGAGGATGACTGCTGTAAGCATAGCAGATCTGTACTATGACTAAAAATAGCAAAACAGTAGTCTAATTTTTTAGAAAATTGAGATTCCTGACATAGAAAGCATGGGAAGGATCTAAAACTATTTTCTCCGTATTGAAAGTATTATAATTACTCTTCATCTCTTTCTTTCTAGCAAGTGTTTAAAAATAGGAAAAATATTTAAAATTCTGTTTAATTTAGAGACTTCATGCCCAGATTAGCTCATATGTTTAATGTCTATGTATGGAAAACCCAAATGTAGAGCTAGGCCGCCAAACTTAAAAGGTTTCCATATAGGCACATAAACCCTGATTTATGTGTCCAAAGTGAAAACTGAATTGTAGGCTTCCTGTAGGATTCCTTGTCTAAAAGGAGTTTCTAGGCTCAAATTATATAATTGAAAGGTCAATTCCTAGATTTTGATGTAATTAGTTGAAATAGCCAATTACATGTTTTAACGGTAAGTGAAATTGGATGTGTCTTCCTGCTTCTTGTGCTGTTTGGGAGATAAATATTTTTAATGTCCTCTCTCCAAACCTTTATTCGTTTATTGTTGGATGCCGTTTTGGCAACATTGCAGTCTATCTAGTTTGCCAGGCTCCATAGCATCATTGGTTGGCTACAGGCCATTCATTTATTACCATTCCATAAACTGAGCTGCATGGAAAAACATACTGACAGCTATCAGAACTTAAATGCTTATTTATTACTCTTACTCCTAAATTATGGCTGAAGTGTTACAAATTGAGTTAAAAGAAATCTTAATGTAAACATGGACTAAGTATATTTGGCCATGTAAAAATGTTTCAGTAACTTCTGGCCTTTTGACAATGCATTAAGGTCTCTCCAGTTTTTCCTGAAAGTTAGGTTATACTAATTTTGCATTTGCAGTCCATGACAGTCAGTCAGTGCTTAAAATGTAACTGCACATATGCGTTTTCTTTTCCAGGTTTAACAGTATACAGTCTATATATGAAAACTCCTTTGCAGGACTTACAAAACTGGAATTGCTCATGATACATGGAAATGACATTCAGAATATACCTAATGGTGCTTTGAAAGATCTCGTGTCTCTACAGGTAATGGTCAGGTCTTCCTAAATTTCATGAATCCTAAATTTGATGAGTAACAGAAGACAAAATTAAACGGGTTTTTTAGTGTCTTTTTTAGGTTTAATATACCATTTCCCCCACCCCAAATACATTGGGAATCTGTTAACTGTTCCTATGTCATACTTGATAACGCCAACTAATATCCAGCTGCATTCTCCCTCTTTGCTAGCATGTCAAAATGTAGGAGGCATTCTGCATGCTTGCTATTCTGTTTGTATTTAGATCAAACCCTGAAATTAATCTCTTTTATTTTTATATTTTTCCCCTCCTCAGGTTTTTAAAATTAGTTACAATAAATTGAAAGTCATAACTGGCCAAACTCTCCAAGGACTTTCAAGTTTAATGAGACTACACGTGGACCACAACAGAATTGAGTTTATTCATCCAAATGCTTTTAATGGATTAACTTCTCTGAGACTGGTCCACTTAGAAGGAAATTTGCTCCAGCAGCTTCACCCCAACACCTTTTCAACCTTTATGGTCCTTGATTATTTCAAACTCTCAACAGTAAGACATCTCTACCTATCTGAAAATGCTCTTAAGACCTTGCCTGCAGGGATGTTTCAAGGTATGTCACTGCTGGAGAATCTTTACCTTCATGGGAATCCATGGGACTGTGACTGCAGCTTAAAGTGGCTCCTTGCATGGAATGAAGTTTCTGGAGGTAAGAGCAAAAATACCAATGCTTCTTCAACTCATAATCTTAGATCTTTTTTTTTTCCTATCCTGCATATGAATGGGTTTTTTTATTTCTTAAGTATTATTACTTACATTATGTCTATGTACACTACTATGTTCTGTTACTGTTCAATAAATGCAGTATTCAGTAAGTATTTAGAAAGCAGAGTAAAGAAGGAACAGTTGTGCGCTGCTAGCTAAATATCAACAACAAAGAAATTAGCCATTGCATCCAAGACAGAAAAAGTGATAGTAAAGATTATAAATGGAAGGAGGAGATAGGTTATAACCTGTCTGTGCTCCTTCACATAGTAATACACCTTTGACTAACAGCTAGCAATCGTCCTCAACCAACAAAGCTAGTAACTATGTCTTCTCATGGAAGGCAGGGAGACTGGAGTTTAATTTCTTTTGTTAAGGAAGGAACAGAAATCAGATTTCAGAATTGCTTGTTCAGTCTTTTAACTTTGATGCTATTAACTCTAGGACTGTTAAGTAATATTAATGCATCCTTCATGTCTATCTGTGTTTATTAATTGACCGCAACTTCCTTTTGTGATAGAGCAAATCTATTTTAATTATCTTCAGATAACACATACAATCCTGATTTTTTTCCCCTAGTGTAACTGGTCTATCTTTGGGCTTAGATCATCTTTGTCATCCTGCTTAGGTTGGAACACTTCTGGTCATGTACAGAAGCAATATACCAGAATCATAGAATCACAGAAGGGTTTGAGTTGGAAGGGACTTTAAAGATCATCTAGCTTGGAATGTCAGTTTTTGAATTGGGGCATCTCAGGTCACCAATGCCCCTTCTGAGGTAGCCAAGTGCTTACTGTACTTCTACTTTTTTTTCCAATTCTCTCCTTCATTCCACTGTGGGGTGGGGAGTGAGCAAACGACTTGTGTTTAGCTGCCTGGCAGGTTAAACCATGACACCTTTTTACACTACAACAGTAGTGATTTTTTTGAAAAAGAGCTTATCCGTGGCGTTTTCATGTGTGACAGATTTTGTACCTTGACCTAGCAATAACATTAATTTCTTTGGCAATTCTGTCCACACAGATTTATAGAAGTGCTGTTTCATAAACTACCAGTGTCGCCACTGTTTATCTGATCACCGGTTGGTCACAAATGTGGCCACTGCCATGTTAATTGTGGGCCAGTTCGTCATGAACTGTGCTTTTCTTATCTTTGAAATATCATAGTTGAATCTCCAAGTAATAGACTGGATCAGTTAACTATTCCATTTGTAAGAACTTCTCAAGAAAATACGTTTGTCAGACTGACACAGTGTATATTTTCCAATTGAAAAAATGACATGAAATTCTGCTACTCTTTTCCCCTTCCCCTAGCATTATGCTTTATAACTGACATGTATATTGTTCATTCATATAGTGTTCAGCATGACACATTCTTAGAATAGCTGGGATACATTTTGTTCACAGCATATTTCCAAACTAAATATGTTAGCAATATTTGACATTCTAGTTAGCAGAAAAATGTAATAGACGTTTTGCAGACAAGAGTCTTCTGTTTGCTGTTTTAGGGCTCCTTCTCTGTTTTAACTTTTATTTTATCATTACAGAGTTCACAGTTATTTCAGAGGACAAGGAAGAAGTGGCTTTTTTTTTTTTCCCCTAGTTTTTGGTAGCTACAGTAGAATGTTTTGTGCATTGTCAGTACTGTTAATGAATAGAGAAAAATAAAAAGCTTCCTGCATTATTTAATGAGAAAGTCCAGGATTTCTCAGGTAAACACTGCATTTTTGAAAGTTTCTCCACAAATTAGATAGGTAGCCTGTCACTGTGCGGATGCAGACTTTTTGACACAACATAGCTTTTTAGTCTCTTTGGAAATGTTGCTCCAAACACTTCAATTTCTAGGCATTTTATTCAAAGGCACTCGATCTCATTTTTAGAAGGATGGAGTATTCAATCCTCCCATTAACGTCAGAAGAAATTGTGGTCACCTTGAGAATCAGGTGCCCATTTGATTGTCAAAACAAGGAGGTGCCATTTTAAAAGCTTCACCTTACGTGTCATGTGGCATAAAGTGCTCCTCCTGACATCCGTTTCACACTTCTGAGAGTTCTCTATCTCTGGAAGAGAGTTCTGCAGCTTATTTGTCTTTTTTTTTTATCCTTTTATTTTTTCTTGCAGGTGTTTTGAAATGCAAAAAGGACAAAGCCTATGAAGGGGGACAGCTCTGTGCTAAGTGCAACAGCCCGAAACAGCTACAGAAAGAAGATATTCAAAACTTGAAGGACATTTCGTGTAAGAAACCTGTCATTCAGTCCTCACTGAGGCAGAATAGCAGCACTCAAGAGGAAGAAGATGGTGAGAGTTATGAAATCCCTCTAGAAGATCTTAAGTCCTCTCCATGGAACATTACTCTAAATATGACTGACGAGCATGGCAACGTAGTCCACCTGAACTGTGAAATCAAAAAACCAACAGGCTCTACCCAAATTGAGTGGAATCAAATCCAGCCTCAGGAGATTGATATAAATGCTACAATTTCACTGGATTTTGAATGTCCAATGAATCGAGAAAACTATGAAAAGCTATGGAAGCTTATAGCTTATTACAGTGAGGTACCAGTCAAATTAGAGAGGGAACTTATGCTCAGCAAAGAGCCTAAAATAAGCTATCGGTATAGACAAGGCTCTGATTATGATGCTCTTTACTACACAGGTGTAAAAGCTCAAATACTGGCTGAGCCTTCCTGGGTGATGCAGCCCCTTGTAAATATCCAATTAAACAGGCGCCAGAGCACAGGGAAAAAAGTGGTGCTCTCTTTTTCCACTGCGTTTTCTCAGACAGTTCACACCAAAGACACCAGGCAGCAGAGAAGCTGGGTAATGATAGAGCAAGACCAGAACACAAGGACAGCACAGACTGTGGTGGAAGGATCAGACTGTCAGCTGAGCTGCAACGTGAAAGCCTCTGAGAGCCCCTCTGTTCAGTGGATCTTTCCAGATGGGACTAAACTGCAGGCTCCATTTAATCAGAAAGACAGCAGGTTTTCCATTCTCAGTAGTGGCCAGCTAATAATCAAAGCAGTGACTTACACTGATGGTGGTTTGTACCACTGCATTGCCCACGTGAGAGATGATGTGGACATAATGGCTTACAGACTTCTGGTGCAGCCTCCAGCTACTCAGGTTGCTGATTCAGATATAGTGAGAGTCGAAAAAAATGTTGGAGATCCAATTGTTTTGCCATGCAATGCAGTTGCCATCCCAGAGCCTCAATTGAGCTGGATTCTTCCCAACAGCCAGGTCCTCAATGAGTTATCAAACTCATCAAAAGGCTATGTGTTGGACAATGGTACTTTGCTTATTCCAAAAAGCCTTGTCAGTGATAGTGGCCACTACAGGTGCGTGGCTGTCAATCAGCAGGGATCAGATCAGTTTGCTGTAAGGGTCACAGTAAATAAAATGGTGTCTGACAGGTCATTTAAAAGGATAAAACTGAAAAAGCGCCCAGGCTCAAAAAGTTTCTCAAAAACAAGAGGGCGGATTCTAGATGATGGAGGGGGGTCAGGGGCAGGAGGGCTGGATGAGCTCCCACGAAGAAAGAACCACCTGAAAGACCGGGAAATATCCTTCAAACAAAAAAATGACCGGGTGCCAGAGGCTCAAATTAAAAAGGGGAAGAAAGGCAGAAGGAAAATGAAACTCTGGAAAGGTACCGATAGAACCCCAGACAGCAACGTTGCAGAAGGACGGCGAGTGTTTGAATCTCGAAGGAGAATTAATATGGCAAGCAAGCAGATTAATCCACAGCATTGGGCTGACATTTTGGCAAAGGTCCGTGGGAAGAATCTTCCTAGAACAACAGCAGCTACTGCCACTCCTTTAACAACTGCAGTGCCATCAGTCATGCAGAAAACTACTCCAGTCCCTCATCCGGTACCTAGCCCTCCACCTTCAGAGACAGGAGCTGAGGGCATAGATTCCTCTGCTGATGCATCACTTGTAGGAGAAGATGAGCCATTCTCAGTCACTGTTTCCCACAACACTAAAGCATTTTCAGTCCAATCCATATTAACAAGGTCAGAAACTGAACCCTTCTCTGACCACAGAGCTTTAGAAACACCTGCAAGTGTGTACTCGGTAGAAATCCCTGTATCAGATTCATATCTGACTGATGTCTCTGCAACTGTGGAAACCCAAAGCCAGCAGCATCTTGATGTCAGAACTAGTGATTCAGAAAATATCCATGATCTCACTAAAGAACCTCTAACCAGAAAAACTGCAACAAGCTCTCCTAATTTTCAGAGCAGTTCATTCACAGTGGAAAATGTAGATAGAACTGTATCTTCTCCATCAGAGGAAAATTCTGCTTTTGCTGAGCTACCACTTGATGCTACTGTCTTAGCTGAATCTCAGACTGTGGATCTTCATAGTGTCTCGGAGACAAGTGTGAAGTTAAATGAAGCGGACCCAGTGAGGGTTGACACCATAATTTCAACACCTTCTCAGCTGGATGAGATCATCCCCACAGATCCTGTAGGCACTACTACTATTTCTTCATTTTCTCTGTTTGTTACTGAAAAGAGCAATGACTTCATAAACCAGCACAAAGACTTATCCACAGGTCAGACAAAAACGGCAGACTTAAATACAAGCTTTGCAGCTGTCACACCCATCAGGGTTCAGAGCAAGGGAGAACCCGAGTCCCACAGGAATACAGTGAGTCAGGAAAGCATGTTCAGCAGTTATGCAGAGAATTTTCAGGGAGAACATAGAAACCTGGCTACTCCGAAAACAGATCTCAGAATCACTTTCCCGAGTACTAATGCTCCTCATGAAACATCAGAGGGAATAAAAGCTGCTTCTTCCATCAGTAGATTGACCACTGTGGCCACAACAACAACTACCTATAGAAAGACCGTGCCTTCACTTGTTACTCAGCATGGTAGAAAAAGACCTTATGGGAGAAGGAGGTTGAGGCCAAACAGAATCCGACAAAGACCAAAGCCTTTCCCCCATGTTGTCTTAACCACAGAGGCAATGCCTGTCATTCCAAGAACACCTGTAGTTAAAGCTGTGACCAAAACTTCTGCTACTCTTGAAAGTCCTGATCTTAAAAGCAATGTCAAAATGCAGACTAAGAAAGAGGAGCATATGGAATACTCTCCTTCATTAGTTACTGATCCGGTTGTCGTAGAGAAAGTTACCAAAATCAGGGAGGTGGTCACAACTTCCATCTTTAGGCCTACTGCTTCACCACCTGGAGCAAAACATGTGATACCCTTTGCTGCTCCTGAAACCTTGGCACTTCCAGTGACTGCACCTATCGAGACTTTATCATCATCTGTTGTACATGATGCAGTTCCCACAAAGGATGCAAGCACACCTCTGAAACCAGAGCAAAGCGAAGTGCCAACATACCACCCATTAGACAATCTGTCTGAGGAGAAGGGCACTAAAGCAAATTTGAAAATTACAGATAATAAGGCAGAACAATCAAGCACAACAACTGAGCATATGAGCAGCTTTATACTGTCTACAATTCCAGAACCACAAGAAGAGCGTATCCTATTTGACTCAGAAGTTGTCATTAATGAAACCACTGCTGGAACATTCCAGCTGATATATCCCACTGTGACTGACTTAAATATTCCTGTTGGCACAGTGGAAGTTTTCAAGGACTTCTCATATTCAAAAGAGCCATGGAAGCCTATGGTATCTTTAGAAACATCAGCCGTAACTAAGCCACCTCAGCAATATGACATGACTACTTTGTCCTCCTCCTTCAGCACCACAAAAACTCAGACTTTTCCACTTAGAGAAACAAAGAAATCTGTTTCTTCTCAGTCTGGAACAAAGACATCTTCCTTGGATGAAAAGAACATTGTGTCACATGCATTTCATCATGATCCCACTTTGCAAACAACTGGAAAGCCTTCAGCTACATCCACCACCTTCCTTCCGTTTATAAGACTTGCCACTCTTCTCCCTTCCATTTCAAGCACTTCACATCCTTCTATTCAGTACACCACCCAGGAAAGTAATGTCTTCAATCAAGGGAGGCTCTCAGAAATAGTGCAGCTTGAAGCAGACGGTGACAAAATGGTGGTGAGCTCAAGACAGAAGGTACATCCTACTCCTTCCTCTGGCCAAAACAGGATTAGCATACAGTCAAAAGAGGAGCAATTCAAAGAGATGTATAGTAGCAAGTCAAACAACAGTTTACTGCTAAATCCAAACCTTCCCTATTCACCCTCTGGAATGATACCAAGCCTAAACCATCGACTGCCAGTTGTGCCTCCAAAGCATGTTCCAGTAAGAGGCACAGTGAAGCCTCCATATATTGTAACACAAGGTTCATTGCGCGGTTTTATAACAAATCAGCCTCTTCACTACACAAACAAACCAGAGATAACAGCATATGCAGCACATACCATCCAGGACAAAAAACCTTTTGCCTCTCAGAGAGAAACAACTCCCCCAACACAGGCTTCCCCATTTCACAAAACAAATCCATTCACTGCAAGCAAGTTCAGTAATCAAGGTCAGAACAGATACAATATTAATTCAAGATTTTTTGGAAATAACTATGTTCCAGATAACAGAGGCACAGCAGGGAGACAACCAAGTCAAGGGATCCCCTATTACCCCAATTCCAGAATGCCATTCCTTTTCAACAGAACAAGCATATTTCCTCACTTAAATATGCATCCTAAACCAGTGGTCCCTAGTCAGCAAGTCCTAAAAGACACAAATGAGAAGAAGGTTGTCCAGGTCTCCCCTACTAGGATTTCATTGCAGAAAGCTACAGCTATTCCAATGCCTCCAATGCCACGTGCCACAACGACCACATCACCACCACCAGCGATTTTGAAGATTACCCCTCCAGCCCTTCAGCACACAAAACCACAAATACCCACTACAGCTCATCCTTTAAAAAATGTCCATCATCCTCATCAAAATGTTCCATCTGTACCTCATGTGGGAGGCATTAAGCCACACAATTCAACTGTAATTCAGCCTTCCACTAATTTCAGGGTACATGGAGAAAGACCTAAAATTATCACAAAAGGGTCTCAGAGTATATCCATACTTGCTGAAACAGATGCTTTTATCCCTTGTGATGCAGTGGGGGAACCCAAGCCTTTTCTTACTTGGACAAAAGTCTCTACAGGTAAGACAAAGTAAAATATATTCTTCTACACATTTTTTAAAGGATACAGTTACTTGGGTTGTTGCATAGAAATGCAACATAGTTGCAGGAATAGTTTAAAAAACTACAGATATTTCGTGTCTCTTTTAATCATTATAGATAAAATGTGACTAATAGCAACAATCATTACAGGTTAAAAATAACTTAGCAATAACTTTACTGTAGTAAAAGAAAAGCTCTGCCATTTAATTAGTTTATTTTTTTCAAGGGGGAATAGCAGTTATTCCCAGCAGTTATAATTTATGATGACATTTTTGACTATGTCTTTGTTAACATTGCTGCCTTAAATACTGATGTGTGTCATCTCAATGAGCAAAAGGAGAAAAGAAATTATGTAAAGATTTAAGAGGAATCCTAAAGCATAAAGCCCTTAGAAATTCCCACACTGTACAGGTTTGCGAGCTAGCATGGTTACTTCTGCAATAGAAAGACTGCTTCGAGCTATGGAGAGTGTCAGACGATGTCATGTGCTCCATCTGAAGTTGTAGTTGGTGTTAAGTAACTAGAATCTTACTTAAGACTTTTTCAATGCAACAAAGTATGTCTTAAAACCATTGACTTTATCTTCCTCCCCTCCCCTCGCCTCCCCTCGCCTCCCCTCGCCTCCCCTCGCCTCCCCTCGCCTCCCCTCGCCTCCCCTCCCCTCGCCTCCCCTCGCCTCCCCTCGCCTCCCCTCGCCTCCCCTCGCCTCCCCTCGCCTCCCCTCGCCTCGCCTCGCCTCGCCTCGCCTCGCCTCCCCTCCCCTCCCCTCCCCTTCCCTCCCCTCCCCTCCTTTCCCTTCCCTTCCCTTCCCTTCCCCTTCCCTTCCCTTCCCTTCCCTTCCCTTCCCTTCCCTTCCCTTCCCTTCCCTTCCCTTCCCTTCCCTTCCCTTCCCTTCCCTTCCCTTCCCTTCCCTTCCCTTCCCTTCCCTTCCCTTCCCTTCCCTTCCCTTCCCTTCCCTTCCCTTCCCTTCC
The DNA here is from genome assembly GCA_022605575.1 of Laterallus jamaicensis coturniculus. Taxonomy (NCBI): domain Eukaryota; kingdom Metazoa; phylum Chordata; class Aves; order Gruiformes; family Rallidae; genus Laterallus; species Laterallus jamaicensis. The sequence goes on from JAKCOX010000053.1 coordinate 3,452,595, forward strand.
CTTCCCTTCCCTTCCCTTCCCTTCCCTTCCCTTCCCTTCCCTTCCCTTCCCTTCCCTTCCCTTCCCACCTTCGCAGGAGCCATAATGACAGCCAACACCAGGTTGCAAAGGTTTGAAGTCTGGAAAAACGGTACCCTCCTCATCCGAAATGTTCAACTTCAGGATCGTGGACAGTATTTGTGCACAGCTCAGAACCTGCATGGCATAGATAAAATGGTCATTGTGCTCACAGTTGTAGCCCACCAGCCCAAAATTTTACTTTCCCGCTACCGAGATGTCACGGTCTATTTTGGAGAGACTATAGCAATGGAATGTCAGGCTAGTGGGACCCCAAGCCCACATATTTCATGGATTTTCCCAGATAGGAAGATCCTGCAGACGGTAACCACCACAGAAAGCAGGATAATGCTTCACGAAAACCGGACCTTGTCTATCAAGCAAGCAACCTTTTCAGACCGGGGAGTTTACAAATGCGTGGCGAGCAATGCCGCGGGAGCGGACAGCATCGCCGTGAGGCTGCACATTGCAGCCTTGCCCCCTATCATCCAGCAGGACAGGCAGGAGAACATTTCCTTGCCCCTTGGTAGCAGCATTAACATCCACTGCACTGCCAAAGCAGCACCTTCTCCCAGCATCCGCTGGGTGGTCTTTGATGGCACGCAAATCCGACCTTCTCAGTTTGTCAATGGGAATTTATTTGTTTTTCCCAATGGAACTCTTTATATTCGCAACGTGTCCCCCAAGGACAGTGGGACCTACGAGTGCATTGCTGCCAACATGGTGGGAGCTGCCAGGAGAACAGTACAACTCCATGTAAAGAAGCATGCCTCTAATGCCAAGATCACTGGGAGCTCTCCTCAGAGGACCGATGTAACATATGGCAGCATCCTGCATTTGGACTGTAGTGCTTCTGGTGACCCCTGGCCTCGGATATTGTGGAGGTTGCCTTCTAAAAGAATGATTGATTCCCTACACAGGTAAATCTCTATCTGAGGTGTCACAACTAAATTATGATTTAGATGAAATTGGAAAAAAGACCATCTATATCTGTACAAGTATCAGTTTTGACTTCTGGGAGTTTTGAATAAGAAAGAATTTGAAATTGTTTCAAAAGATAGCAAAGTCATAACTTCAACTGATTTTCTTGTAAACTATCCTACTTTTGAAAAGTCAGCTTCAGGTATTTAGGATAAGTTGCCACAGTTTGTCCTTTACAGCCACTTGTAAGTGTAGTAAAAGCTCCAGTGGCAAAAGTTGAAATACACAACTCGTGTACTGCTTATCCCAGCATGCCCAGTTTGCACAGAGTTACATAGGTGCCTGTTTTTATTCCCTGGGAGAAATGGTATCACTGAATGTTGTTTATCTCTTCTACAAATCATTATACTCTATAAATATGGGGCAAAGAAATAATCTTGTAATGATTTAAGTAAGCATGATCATTTTAACGCTGTTGTATAAATAGATGTCATCTTGCAATAAGGTCTGTGCAAACCCAGTTTGCGTATAAATGCTTAATACAATCCCTTCTCCAATATTTATGACGCCAAGTAAAACATACTTCTCCAAAACTACAAGAACTGTTCTGAGATTTTGCTGGAAACCTAATTTCTGCTCTATAAATTACGCATTACTCACACTTTAACAGATGAGAAATGTACTGAAATTAAAATGTACGCTTATCAACAACTTTCTCGATAGCTGAATAGCGTCATCATTTTTTTGTACTGACAAAAATTATGTTTATGTGGCCTGTAGATAGCACAGAATCCAGAATCAATTTTATGCTAAATAACAATAGCAATAAAAGACTTTGGTTTTTCATTTTCTCTCATGATCTTTATGTGGCCTGTTTTACAAAACCAGCAGATCATCTTCGGGGTGAAAGCTGGGGCTACTGAGGGCGTTAGTTTTGATCACAGTGCACCAATTCCTTAGCAAAGTAGAAAGGAATAATAGCTTTTTAGCACATTGAAAAAACTTTTTTTTCTATATTTCAAACCTTAGCAATATTTTGCTTCTTTGTGATTGTTCTGAAGATTACCTGAGGCCAGAGGAAGTTGCTCATCTTGATTTGCTTTCAGCTGAGGATCAATGTGCCAGACTTCATAATAAGCACAGAATCATTACAGTCCATATAGGTTTGTGTAGCAAGTATCATTCAGAGATCCTGTAGTTGAATGTTGCAGAATACCGTACGTGCAGTCAGAAGAGTAAAAAATTCCACCACTTGGTACTTGGTATTTTCTGGATGTTTAATGTTCAACACCACCACTGAACTCTTGACTGTAACAGAGTAGAATTGCTTGGTTACAAGCAAGTAGAATTGTTTTCTTCCATTTAACCTTTTGGTGGAGAGTATCTTGGACATTTCAGACCATCTAATTATCTACCAGTAGCAATGCTCTTCTTTTTCCAGTACTGCTGATGTGCTGTGGTTTTTTCTGCAGGTTTCACTCAATAAGTAATACCCAAAATGTGTTTTTGCAGCTCATATTCTGTTCTTTTTTCTTTCTTTACAGTAGCTTGGAGACCAGAATCAAAGTATTCAGCAATGGGACTTTGGTTGTCCATTCAGTTACAGATAAAGATGCAGGAGATTATTTGTGTGTGGCCCGTAATAAGATCGGGGATGACTATGTGGTTCTCAAAGTGAATGTGATGATGAAACCAGCCAAAATAGAACATAAGAACGAGAATAACCACAAAGTCAAGTACGGAGGGGATCTGAAAGTTGATTGTGTAGCCACAGGTCTGCCAAACCCAGAGATCTCCTGGGGTCTCCCAGATGGCAGCATGATCAATACCTTCATGCAGTCAGATGACAGTGGCAGCCGGACGAAGCGATACGTGGTCTTCAACAATGGAACCCTGTATTTCAATGAAGTTGGACTGAGAGAGGAAGGGGACTACACCTGCTATGCTGAGAACCAGATAGGGAAGGATGAGATGAAGGTGCGAGTCAAAGTAGTGGCTGAGCCCCCAACTATCAGGAACAAAACATACGTCATTATTAATGTCCCCTATGGTGATGTTGTCACAGTAGGATGCGAAGCCAAAGGGGAACCCACTCCCAAAGTGACTTGGCTCTCCCCAACAAACAGGCCCATTCCTGCCCTATCTGACAAATACCAGGTGTATAGGGATGGTACACTCCTCATCCAAAAAGCCCAAAGGTCTGACAGTGGTAACTATACTTGCGTAGTGCGGAACAGCGCTGGAGAAGATCGGAAGATCGTGTGGATCCACGTTAACGTTCAGCCTCCCAGAATCAACGGTCATCTCAGTGCAATAACATCTGTGAGGGAGACAGCCATCAGGGATAGCCGGAAACTTATCGACTGCCAAGCTGAAGGCATCCCTACTCCACGGGTGCTGTGGGCTTTTCCAGAAGGAGTGATCCTACCAGCTCCCTACTATGGGAACAGGATCACTGTGCATCGCAATGGTACTTTGGACATCAGAGAGGTGAGGCAGACAGATGCAGTGCAGCTCATATGCATTGGACGGAACGAAGGAGGGGAAGCAAGACTGATTGTGCAGCTCCTCATCACAGACCTTTTGGAGAAACCCTCCTTCAGAGACCCTGTCAGTGAAAGGATTACGGCCTTTGCTGGGCACAGCATCAATCTGAACTGCTCAGTCCAGGGGAATCCCAAGCCCAGCACGAGCTGGATCCTTCCCAATGGCACTGAAGTGCTGAGTGGCAGCCGTCTGCACAGATTTTACCATAAGAGGGATGGGATCTTACACATCAGCAGCCTTTCCGCTGGTGATGCTGGGACATACCGATGTACAGCCAGAAATCCAGGAGGTTATGTGGAACGGGTGGTCTTCCTGAAGGTGGGACTCAGGCCAGAAATCAGCAATCAGTACAACAACCTGGTGAGCATCATCAATGGAGAAACTCTGCAACTCCACTGTATCACACAGGCAAACCAGCGGACACAGATCTCCTGGACGCTGCCCAATGGGATGGTCCTGGACGCTCCCCAGGCTGTGGGTCGCTTCTCTCTGCTGGAGAATGGCTCGCTGACAGTGCGTGAGGCTTCTGTATTTGACAGGGGCACTTACCTGTGCAAGGTGTCCACAGAGTACGGCACTTCTGTTATGAACGTGCCTGTCATTGTGATAGCCTATCCTCCCCGGATCACCAGTGAGCCAGCACCTGTCATCTACGCCAGGCCTGGAAATTCAGTAAAACTGAACTGCATGGCCATTGGGATTCCTAAAGCAGAAATAACATGGGAGCTTCCAGACAAATCACATCTGACAACAGGAGCTCAATCCCGTCTGTATGGAAACAAATTCCTCCACCCTCAGGGGTCATTAGTCATCCAGCAGTCTTCTCAGAGGGATGCAGGCTTCTATAAGTGCACTGCTAAAAATATACTAGGCAGTGATTCGAAAACAACGTACATACACATATTCTAACACTAAAACAAATGCCTTTGGCTGGATAGCCACTGCCGAGCGAGTGCAGCAAGGAAAGTACTGCTTGCAACAAAGCCAGGAAGGCTGAGGGCAGAAAAAACCCAACTATTTTCATGCAAAGTGTGTTGCTTTTGTACTCAATATGATACTATGTCCCTGCCATGAAAGGAGGCAGTAGTCATACTGAAATTGAGAAGACTTAACACATTGGAAAAGGTCTTTAAATTGTTAAGACACTGTAGTGTGTTTTTTCATGCTATCTAATAGCGTCTGAGACCTGAAGTACTCTATTTTTGTCAATAGTCCAAAGCTATTCCTTGTTTTAACAAGCACCTTAAAAGTACCAAAGAAGTATTAATGGTTCAGCTGCAGTGATAGAAGTGCTTTAGTAAAACATAATTTTCTTTATACCCTGCAGCGCTTTTACATTATCTAGCCTTGTAGAATATGATTACTAACCTTTCTGCGCATTCTTCTATCAGCTCTTTGAAATCAGAGACTAATTTAGCAAATAAGAGTGACCTATTTTAATAAAAATAAATGCAGACATTAGTTACCTTAACATACGAACAAACCTTTTCCAGCTACTAAGGACACTACAGTCAAATCATTTTATATTTTATATATATTTTTAAATCAGACTATGAGACTAGAAAGAGTAACAATGAACTTGGTCTCATTTTATAAATTATTGGTCTTTACAAGACTCTGATACATTACAGTGTTTTATAATATTAAGGTCAATATACTGTACATTTTATAATAAAAAATATTTTCCAAACATTTTATTTACTGTGGTTTTGTTTTGAGAAAATAGGGAACTCCAAACACTGTGAGTATAAAGCTAAGTCAAAAAAAACCAAAGTCATGTAGTGTTACAAATACTCCTTATATTTCTAAACACGATTTCCTAATAAAAAATTACCACTTACGTATATTTCAGGGTACTATTACAAACTCAGTACTTCTTCTGCAATCAAGGATGATTTATTGGATAATGTACATAATTTTAATAAGATTTATCAATTATGCTATTGAAATAGTTAATATGAAATGCTGAATATGCCTGTGTTTCAACAAATTACTCCAATCAGAGTTCTGAAAATGTTAGTCACCTTTAAAATTTATGGAATCTCTGTGATGTTCCTGAATTCTTTAAGTTCTGATTGTTCATAAAAGTTATGCTCATGTTTTAGAGTATGATGAGAATAAAAGCTTTGTTTTTACTTTCTCTATTGATTAAAACTTCTGCTGGCAGAAGGTACATTTTTAAAAACTGTAAGCAAAAATTTCCTCACCCCTCGAATTTGTCTAGTTTAAGACAATTTTAAGGTTTTGAAAAATGCATATTTATCATCATGGTAAACAAAAATTACTGCTTGAAATAAAAATTATTGGATTAGAAGAAGGATGTTAAATTAAATGACAAGGACAAGAACTTTGCTGAAGATACAAAAGGCATAATTTATGTGATAGAATATTTTATAAAACTTATTTTTTAAAAAGGGTGGTTAAAAAGTTGTAGTTTGCACACAAGCAGTTATTAAAGTTGCAGTTATGTTACTGGCCTAATTGAATAGCACTTGGTTATTTTTTAGTTTCTTTTTTATGGTTTAAACCCTTGGGCTCTAAACCAGCAAAACAGTGTTTAGGATGAAGAATGCGCCTACTAAATATCTGGCAGAGATGTAGCAGCTTTTGAGAGCAGTTAATGAAGAAAGAGGCAAGAAGATTTTAAACCAAATTGTTCATGTGTTTAATCTGGCTATTTTCCTTTAACAAGTCAAAGATTAGGTCTGTCTTAGTCTCTTTACTTAATTTTAGCTTTTTAAAATTTGTCTTATAGCAATTCTTGGAAAATGGTAATACGTCTTTTTAAAGAGCCTGAAGCATTTTAGCATTGGAGTAGGAGTCAAGAACTTTTATTCCTTTGTCTAGTCTTTCACTTAACACTTAAATGAATTTAGTGATATTATTGGAAACTGAATGACTTCTATATATTTCCACTAAGCAGATTTTTTTTTTCTTTTAAGGGAAGAAAATAGAACCCAAAATCAAAAGTTTGAACTGTTGGCATCAAACAAAGCAATTGATAATGTTTTATGCAGAATTTCCACTACTGCCAGTGGGAGTTTTGGAGGCACAAAAGAAAGACTTGGCTCAGGACCTTTAATTAATTCAAGTCAAGACTTGCATGCTTGCAAAATTCCCTCAAAATTTGACTTAACATTTTTCTTTAATGTATTATAATTTCCATGGCATTTTCCTTTAGCCCTTTTATGAAAACATACTCCCAACGAGATGACTATAAAATAACAATTCTCTTCCAAAATAAACATAACCACAGCTTAACAAGTATCATATGAACACTTTTTACACTCAAGCAGTGTTTGGCCATATGTCCTGCCTATCTATCCACTCTCTGCTGAGATTCCAGTTTACTGGGATACCCATCATTTTGTATAAACACTTTGTCCTGGGACTTCTATTCTTAGTCCTGAATCTACATGTCACTCCGTGTGCTGAATCATCCATTAAATGAAGGCAGTCATAGGACTGTGAATTTCAATCACAATCTATTCCTTTATTTCCATGTAATTATCTGCAAGCGATGTTAAATCAATGATGAATAAGCATTGCTTCAAGGATGGGTTATTTTGGTTTTTGATTGCGTTTTTTTTTGCCAGAAGTCTTCATTTTTCAGACCAAGAAGCAGCCATGCATTCAAAGACAATGGATTTTGTTCCTTTTCTTATTTTCACAGGGAAATGAAGTGCTTGCTCTTGGATTGAAGTGGTTTTTACTTTTTTGACATTTATTTTGGAGAAGCAGAGTAACAAGATGTCTCATTACAACTGTATAGATTGCAAATGACTGGAGTTGTACATACATTTTTTTTCCTTTGGCCTTCACTAAAAGAGATTCACTGTGACCATAACACAACAACTAATAACAAATAATGGAGGTGGGAATATAGGCCAGAAAAGCAAAAAAAAAAAAACCCAGGGAATTAAACAGAGTATTCATGTCATTGTGATCTGATAAATTCCTAAAACACTAGCCAGTTCACTTACACGTTTTAGTGATTATCTTCAAAATCTCATGAAGGCAAATTGGGGTACATGAAGACTGAAGAAATGCTAAAGCTACAGTTGAGGAAACATAAACCAGCCAGACCCTCATATCAAGAGAGGTACTTTGTTTAATTCATTACTGAACAGTCAGCCTAAGACCATCTGTAGAATAACACAGTGAGAAGTAGCAGCTGCTGTGGAAGTTTCCACAACAAATCATATAATAGAAAGCTAGTTACCTTCTCACAAAAGTAATTAGTCCAGAGAATGGGAAGGGGGAATTTGTGTGATATATCTTAATTTATCAGAATATTTTTCATTGTCACGCAGGATGTTCTCATGTCCAAACTAAAGAAATGTGATTTATCTATTTCCAAGTGGCAGAATAGATGTTCTCAAAATATTTAAAGAGATGCTGCGAGTTCAAGGACATGTCAACTGAACCCAGCTTAGCTCTGGTACCTCTCCACATTTTATTAAAGGCAGTCAGGTATAGAGAAGACACTTGGAAAATATGTGAATGGTATGAAACAGATTAAAATCCATAGGATGAAACAATTGCAATCCATAGTGATCTTTCTATTACATTGGTGAAATTATTAGAAATTAAATGTTATGTAAATAAAAATGCAAATTTGTATTCAAAAAGAAGAAATTGAATGCTTATACAGAAAACAATTAGTGAAGGAGTAGGAATTATACAAATTAAGAACATGATGACATTTTAAAAAAACCCCATTGTCATTTTGGAATCTGCATGAAGCAAAATACTGTAGATAATTACTCTCTTTGCAGCCAGGCCAAAATACAAGGAAATTGGAAAAAATCCAAGAAAGTGTTTTAGGAAAAATAAATTATAAAGATAAGTTGAAATAAGATGAGTTTGTTCTGCCTAAGAAAAAAAAGCCAAGTCTTAAATATAGCAGTTAATCAAATGAGTAGGAAATCCTTACAGAGTGGTCAGTTGTTATTCAGGTTCACTGAAGTTAGTGTGAGAATTAACTCCTAGCAAGCTGTAGGCTAGATACTAAGAATATTTTGTAAGAACAGTTGAACATTGTATTATTTTTCTTGATAGCATTTAGAAACTCCCATCTTTGGAGGCAGTTAAAAGCAGTTTAACCCAGTATTTGTCACAAATATTCAAGAGCCTTGTCCAAGAAACAGAAATCTTGGGGTTCTTTCAATATCTACATTTGTATCTTTCCTCGATTTTCCTAGGACTCTGGCAGATGCTAATTCTATATACTGGTAAAAGAAGGATTTGTTTACTAATTTTAGTCATTGCTTGTGATTTTGTATATGCTTGTGATTTTTATCTATGTAATCTTCATGATAATCTATGAGAGCTTCTTAATTGTTTCATACATGAGAGATATGGACACCTGACAAATGTGTCCACTTTGACCACATCTTTATGTCGGGGGGGTTTCTAGGACCTCTTTACAATTCAAAGAGCTTAGTTGGCAAAGGCATCTCACACCAGACCATTCACAGATTTGCACAGAGCATAAAATAAAAAACTGCAAGGACTTTAGGTTTTTATTTTGCCAACCCAGGTTTTATTTATCTGTATATTTTCAAATAAGCATTCACCATCTTTCACTGTAGCCAGCTGACATGAAAATATCCTAAAAGATAAACAAGCACATGTGTAGCTTAGATACTCATTCCCTTTCTTTCATTGTTTGCAACTTGACCATAGTGCTTTTTGAATGATGAAATGCAGTGTAAGTCCTTGCAGAGAACAATTAACATTAATCATCCCTCAAACATATTTCCTGAAAAAGATAAAACATTAAGACAGAAGTGATTACACACAGAGGGGAAACACATGAAGTATATCATGAAGTAATATTATCTTCTGCTAGGAATAGTGTCTTGTTTGAGGTGTTGCCATTTATGTACAAAGTTGAAGATCGTCTTGTGTGCCCTAAAGACATGGGGGTTTTGCAGCAATTCCTGTTGGCCTAACAAAGCACATTGCTTTTCCTTGCAAATGTTTTCTTGTTGGTTCAATCCAGTAGCACCAGCACTGAACAACTGGTTAGCATAAATGTCACTAACTTTGGTAAATATCTTGGTTAGAATAATCTGCTACAAACTGACCAAGGATGGTTGAAGAACCACTCAAAATATTCACCCATTCCTTGAGCATCCCCATCTCTTTCTTTGTAAGGAAATTGAGTTTCGTAAGTAATGTAATAGAGAGAGAGAATTCAGTCAATAGAAAGACAGTGGTAGCAATTGAGGACTTCCCTATTTTTCAACAATCTTTTGCACATGTGAAGTTCTGATCCTCTACTTATTCTTTTGAGTAAGCAAACCATTCTTTGGAGGCAGACACCTCGTATTTCTTTCCTTCCCATAGGCAAGATCCATTGTTACTCTTCATATCGTGGGAGTGATGCATCTGACACCCGGGGTGATGCTATAACATTGGTCTGCAGATGCTCTGACATTGGCTTCCAGCTGTGTACTACCTACTGAGCACTTTTTTGAGTGTGGGGCCTCCATAAAGGGAAATGCATGTTGGCAACAGTACCATAGTATGGCTTGTTCCCTACTCTGTGACCCCATTCATCAAGCACAGCTGGCTCTAGCATCAAAGAATTCACAGACTGGCCATGTCGGATGTGTCGGATCACCAAGTGGGAAAGAGGCCTAAATTTGTGATGTCTTCCAGCTGCCAGGGACTGGAGATGGCAGCCGGCAGTATGAGTCTTGACAGGTGTGGGGGTGGAATGACATGAGATGGATAGTCAGATTTTAAAATTAAACGAATGAGTGGTGCTGTCACAACTGATTACCTCCTGTGTAGCTCTGTATCCTCAAAGCACACCTGACATCATATGCACATTCCATAACCCCTAAATTAGCATTAAATGCATGGGTTTCATGGCTACCTTTGTTCCCAGTGTTAGTTAAAAGACTCTGACTCAAAATGAGATTTTTTTCCATTTTCAACCACAAATTGTCTATGGATTAAACCACTATACACACCTACTAAGAACTGCTCTGCTTTTATAAATATTATGATACCAGACCAAATGAAAAATATTTTTCAGGATAAATGATGAGTGTGCCTTGGTTGATGAGGATTGGGTCAGGGATGAACTAAGTTGTCTGGATATCCATAAATCCATGAGTCCTGATGGGATGACAAGGGTGCTGAGGGAGCTGGCAGAAGTCATTGCTAGGCCATTATCCATCATCTTTACTAAATCCTGGGAAACAGGACAAGTGCCTGAGGGCTGGAGGAAAGCAAATGTTACTCCAGTCTTCAAAAAGGGCAAGAAAGAGGACCCAGGTAACTACAGACCAGTTAGTCTCACTTCCATCCCTGGAAAGGTGAAGGAAAGACTTGTCCTTGGTGCTGTCTCTAGGCACATCAAGGATAAGAGGGTTGTCAGGAGCAGTCAACGTGGTTTTACCAAGGGAAGTCATGTTTGACTAATCTAATAGCCTTTTATGAAGATATAACTAGTGGATAGATGATGGTAGGGCAGTAGATCTCAGTAAAGCATTTGACACCATCTCCCACTGCATCCTCATAGTTAAACTGAGGGAGTGTGGTCTGGAAGGTCAAGTAGTGAGGTGGATTGAGAGCTGGTTGAAGGGAAGAAGCCAGTGAGTTTTGGTCAATGGGTCAGTCTAGCTGGAGGGCTGTATCTAGTGGAGTTCCTCAGGGGTCAGTACTGGCACCTGTACTATTCAATATATTTATTGATGACCTGAATGAGGAAATAGAGTGCACAGTCAGCCAGTTTGCTGATGACACAAAACCGGGAGGGGTGGCTGACACACCAGAGGGCTGTGATAATATTCAGTGAGACCTAGACAGGCTGGAGAGTTGGGCAGGGAGAAGTTTAATGAGATTTAACAAGGGGAAGTGTAGGGTCTTGCCCTGGGTATAGGTTGGGGACTGGCCTGTTGGAGAGCAGCATATGTGAGGGGGAAATGGGGGTCCTGGTGAACAGCGGGATGATCGTGAGCCAGCAATGTGCCCTCACGGCTAAGACGGCCAATGGCATCCTGGGGTGTATTAGTAGAAGGGATGTGGTTAGTAGATCAAGAGAGGTCCTTCTCCCCCTCTGCTCTGCCCTGGTGAGACTGTACCTGGAATATTGTGTCCAGTTCTGGGCCCATCAGTTCAAGAAGGACATAGAACTCCTTGAAAGAGTCCAGTATAGGGCCACTGAGATGATTAAGGGAGTAGAACACCCTCCTTATGAGGAAAGACTGAGGGAGATGGGCCTCTTTAGCTTGGAGGAGACTGAGGGGTGACCTTATTAATGTTTACATAAATATGTAAAGGATGAGAGTCAGGAGGATGGACCCAGGCTCTTCTTCGTGATGGGCAGCGATAGGACAAAGGGCAACTGGTGCAAGCTGGAGCATAGGGAGTTCCATGTGAATATAATGAGAAACTTTTCCACTGTGAGGGTGATGGAGCAATGGAACAGACTACCCAGAAAGATATGGAGTCTCCTTCTCTGAGAAATTCAAACCCCACCTGGATGCATTCCTGTACAATTTAGTGTAGGTGATCCTGCTCTGGCAGGGGGTTGGAATGGATGATCTTTTGAAGTCCCTTCCAACTCCTAATGTTCTGTGATTCATAAACCCTTATTTAGTAATCTGGGGAAAGAAGCCTCATAGTCAAGAACGGCAAATGCATGTAGCTTCCATAGAGCCAACAAGAAAACATCCCAGTGGAATCACTTGCAAAGCCCTTGGACTCCCAATTGTCTATAAAAATAAATTCCTAAGAGTTTCTAACTTTTTTTTTTTTTTTTTTAATAAGGTGGGCCCATGAACTCTTAAGGAAATTGAAAATCTGAGTATTTTAAAAGCAAGGAAAAATAGGGCAATTGGGAATTGGATATTTGATACAAGACACTTTCTTATATAAAATGGAAGCTAACATCTATTTGTGTTCTTTTAAAATACATACCTTGTCAAAGTTTCTTCATACTGAGCAGGACAGATACTAGCATGTTCCATTGTTTTTGAAGATCTTGGCAGTATTTTGCTTAATATCTCAAGAAAAGCCTTACTAGGCAGTCATAGTGTTATTCCAATACTCATGGAAGGTGTGTGTACATAAATTACAGCTATTAAAAAATATAACAGGCATGTAATCATAATACATTCTTCGTAAGGTATTGTAACCTGCAACATTGATATAATTAAAATGTATTTCTAATGATAGAATGGTTTGGGTTGGAAGTGACCTTAGAGATAATGAAGTTCCAACCCCCTTGCTATGGGCAAGGACACTTCTCATTAGACCGGATTGCCCAAAGCCCCATCCATTCTGACATTGAACATTTCCAGGGAGGGGCAGCCACAGCTTCTGGGCAGCCTGTTGCAGGGCCTCACCACCCTCAGGGTGAAAAATGTCTTCCTTATATCTAGTCTAAATCTACCCTCTTCCAATTTATGGCCATTACCTCTGGACCTATCCTTACATGCCCTTGTAAAAAGTCCCTCCCTGGCTTTCCTATAGGCCCCCTTCAGGTACTGGAAGGCTTCTATAAGGTCCCTCCAGAGCCATTGTCTTTGTGTCTCATGTGCAACACAATATAGTGTGTGTGGACAAGAAGATTGCTTATAATCTAGTCAGGAAAGGTGAGGTGAGCTAATCTATGGGGTTGCTGGTACAAAAAAACCTCACTCCAGAACTGAAAACCACACTTGTTTTCCCCTATTCCACAGTAAATTTCCTCTAAATCCCTTATACCAGCTCTTTTGTTAATATGGGCTCACACTCATTAGTTTGCTAAAACTAATGTTCAACTCATTTGTTTGCTAAAAAACTAATTGAGTTGGGGATGGCATGTGGGCAGTGTATAGTTTTCTTCCTGGTTAGAGAGCTGAACTGGCTCATCCCAGTAACAGGTGAAATACCCATGACTTTGAAAGGAAATAGGCAGGGATCTGGATTCAAATGAGGAGAAAGAGGAGCCTCTCTTCCAGCAGCAGTCAACTGCTAAGCTGGCCCTAACATTTCATCTGATTATGCCTTGTGAGTGAGTAAATGGAAAAAATAAATCCCTTAGAATACAATGTGGTTTTTATATTATACCTAAACTTCAATATACGTGCCTTTGTATAGTCCTGTGGATACTTTTCTGAAGCATATGTAAGCGTACATTTGTAACTCTATGTAGTGACCCTGAGCAGAAAACCACTACTGATGGAGGAGTCAGTGACCCACATCCCATCTAATCTGAGCAGGTGCAGGTCTGTGCAGCACTGTGCTTGCATGTACAGCATGGCCTCCAGACCCACCTTGTGCTGCTCGCATCCCTCAGCTGTAAGATAAACTTGGCCAGTGATTACAAGAGAGGAGCCCACTGGCTGCTCCCACTTGGTACCAGTGATGACACCACCTACATGGCCTTGCCTTTATCTAACAGTGCAGCAACAAGTTCACACGTTACTATCTTCTTTGTTTGACAGTAGAAATGATGAATAGGCTTGTTTTCTGTTAAAAAGTATCTCAAATGACAAAACTGAGGCGACCCCTACCACAGATGGGCTTTGCACAGCGTGCTGCACCCTGATTAGAGGCACACTCAGTACCGTACAACTCAGGCTTTCCAGCACCCAAAGGGAGGCAAGGTTGTTTATACCACTCTCTCTTCCTTTACAGTGCCAGCTTTAATAAATGCTATTTTAAGCAATACTTTACAGGGTGCCTTTCTTACTGGGTTCATAATGAACTGGTACCTCCTGGTGCAAGGCACGTTGTATTCATTCCTGTTGATAAAGCTGGACAGCCACAATCATTCTTGTGAAGAAGGGTTCAATTTTAAAAAGACAGGGTTTTTAAGAAAGAGAATAGCCAGGCAAATTAACTTTTACAGTCGTTTTTGTTGTTTTCACAAAATATAACTTAATAGCATATTCTCTAAACTATAAAGGAAGAATTCTTTGAACTGGATTTGTGTCAGCTTTATAAGGCCAGAGGAATCTACACAGGTTTTTCTTGGTATTCTGGATGATTTGAAGAGTTACCCTCAAACAGACCATATCCTAGCATTTCTCATAACCTTGCACAACAAAAGTAACCTTAATCTATAACCTAGTCACTTCAGCACACTGAACACACAATTATGCTTAATAACAGCCATGAAGCTAACAATAATGAGAAAAACAAGTGTCCCAAAAAAATTCCTTTTCCTCTCATTAATGAACATTTGGCATACCCTGGGAAGCACTATAAGGCATGCATTTGCAGCAAAGGTCTGCTTGACCCCATAAACTAATGCTGTATGTCATGCGGTTCCATCAGTCATGGTGTTTTGACAAATAAATGGTTTCTTGCTGTATCAAAAGAAAGCCATGTGAAGGGTTAAATGCAGAGGAGGCACAAGGTAAGACTCTGGATACATGACCCCACAGCTTCAAAATTATCTGAAATAAAAGGTTTAGGGGACTGAGTTTTGAGTTTTCTTCACTGGGAACTTTTTTTTTTTTTGGTATTACAGATTTCTTTTTGAATGCATTTGGGCTATGTGGTGCCAAGTCTTTTAAAAAATATGTATCCTGTTACGATTTATTTGTTAGTTAAGAGGATGAGAAGACTAGTTTCTTTTCTCTCTGATTAGCCTCACATAAAACAGGATAACACAGGGATACATAACACAGAAAAATATAAGGAGAAAAACTACTTGATCATGGGAGACTTACTCAGCAATGACACACTCTTCCTCATTAGAGAATTCTTCATACTGGGTGATGTAGCCCATCAGCCAAATTCAATTACCGAAGACTAGAATTGTGCCTCCTGATATTGTATGGGTTTCTACCAAACAAGAAAACAAAAAACCAGGAGTAATTAGAGATGTCAGTACATCCCTGAAAGAAAAACGTAGCTCAGAGTAATTTATTATTCTGCATCATACTGAAAATATCCTAGCTTTTGCCACCCTTGCTACAACGTTTCTGTAAAATTCAGTTGAAGTTGAGAAACCTATACATGCAGCAAAGTACTGCAAAATATAGACTGAAATGTGAAAATGTGATCCTTGGTATGGGAAAACAAAATGGCTAAGATCTGTCACCTGTTCAACAAGTTCCAAATGGATTGTCCCATCCCCATCATTATGGATGTTCTTGGCAAAAAAAAAAGGAAAAAAAGAAAAAAAGAGGAGGTGGGAAGTTGATTTTATGTCCAATTTCCAATAGCCTGGGTCATAGCAATTTACTTCCAAAATAATCCTGTGTCATTCAGCCTGGCTGTCTGTGTCATAATCTGCTCTCAGTCTCCACCCAGACCAAATGCCCAGATAAAAAAAGTCAGGTTTGAGCCACTATATCGAGTTAATTATAAATTAAGGATAACATCCCGTTCTTACATGCATTTTCTCCAAAGACACAGATCCAGGTATGTGTAAATGTGTATGCATGACCCTCTCTAGGTTTTTAGATAGATGAGTGTGTGTGTTTGTGTGTCTTTCTGCATGTGTATATTTTATGTGGTTTTATACATACATTCTCTTTGCATATACATGCATATAGAGATTTTTTTTAAATTGCTAATGTACATTCTGCCCTTTCTGTGTATATAATGAGGAAGAAAATTGTAGAGATACACTGAAGAAATTAAAATAAAGTTTGTCCAAACTTACTTGGCCTGATAAGAAAAAATACGGCCTTTGCCTTGACTGTAACGTATGAAGTGCTGTGCAGTCCTGCAGAATGAAATCCTTGATTTGAGGAAGAACAGCCATTGCTCCAAAATGCCGGAATCCTACACTTGCTTCAGGATAGTTGAGGGACCATTTCTGATGATTTTGGAAGTACCTAGATATTCCACTTCGCTCAGGGGCTCAGTCATTGCTTTTCCTGGCAAAGGAGTATCTTCCAGCACTTCTTTGAATTGCCTCCCTTTATTTTTCTCGGCCAGCATGACATGCTTTGGAAATTGGTGACCCAGCTGCAGATGCTACAGTGAACCAGCAAATTTTGCAATGCTTTGATCATCTCAGGAAAACTCTAAGCTCTGGAAGTCTTTTATCTTATGTTCTGCCAGCATGATTCAGAGAAGGCACTAGCAATAACTAGCAGTAACTAGCATATGTCACTTGAATGAGATATACAATCTATGCAAAGAAAAAGAGATTTAAAACAAAAAAAAATCCAGCTTGAGTTTTCTGTCTCTTTTTTTTAAAGTAGAGCTTGCCTGTTTTTCCTTGGCCTACTAGTAATATAACAAATGAGCTGGGAAGGATCACACTGTACATTTAAAAATACCTATTTTTAAAAGGTACGGATGGATTTTTTTTAATTTATTGTTTTCTGTGTCTTGTACATTTCTCTTAAAAATGCAAAGCTCCCCATTTTTAAGACTGCCAAAATCTAGATATAGCACAGTAAGAGAGAAACATCGTCTGTTGAACTCCAGCATGCTTGGCTGACGGTGGATATTTATACAGCACTTCCTATTTAACCTTTCACTCTACTTTTGTACTAATCTGGAACACATACTGAGAAAGATAATAAGCAAGATTACAAGATACAACAGGCAAGACACGCAGAAGTCATCAAAAGAATTATTGCTGTTATAACAGGCTGATAGAGAATAGAGGCGAGTGAATAAATACTGCTTTGTTTTGTGTTGGTGTAACCCTATTGATTTTGGCAAGATGAGATGGCTGAGAATTAGGAAAGATTTCAGCCTGTGGTGCTAGCTGATAGGTAAACATGGTACAGTCAAACTTGGACAATTACTCTTCAAAGAAGAAAAATATAGAGGATGCAGAAACCAAAGTTCTGTCAGATTCAAGGTAGAAAGACACTTTTTTTTTTAGTTTACTTTTTGTTATGATTATTATAGCACTGAAACTATCCTCTGAGTTTGTAGTTCAGGAGACATATAAAAGAGTCATTATGTTTGGCACCCATTTGCAAATCACAGGACAGTAGCTGGCAGGTTTTTGTGTAAGAACAGTACATTAAAAACAAGCACTGAAAATGTTGGAAAGAATCATAAGAAAAAAGAGAACTGAACATACGAAGTGAACAAGAACGACACCAGAAACCATTGGATGAAGTCTTTGAAAGATTTATTTGCATGGTAGTTCAAAAGTGAACTGCCTAAACTACCTGAACTTGCTAGTGTCTGCTTATTTTATTCCATATGTTCCTTAGATTAGAGCAACACTCAGACACTGAGTCTTACTGCTACATTAGCTGCATAAAGACTCTGAAAGAGTTTATGACTAAGTAACCCAGTAACTGCAGCCTTTGCATCTTTGGGGGGCAGTGGTGGGGGACTGTCTTATCAGCACAGCAAGCAGTAATGTCTAAATTAAAATTGCCTAATTCAATGGAAACACTGAAGCCTCAGTTTGCTGATATTTATAACTTTGCTAAACTAATTGTTTGGATTGAATTTTTCCATGCTTGTCTTTTGCTTCTGGTTCAGGATTTATGTTTTTGTTTTGCAATCCTTAAAGAGTACTGCTGAAAATTGCTCATCTGTTTCCAAAAATGAAGTTAAGCAGAAAAATTCTGCCAATATTGTAAACATTTTCCAGCTATTTCATTGAAGCATTTGGTGAAGACCATGATGTTTAGAACAACATAATTCTAGGATCCAAGATGTATGTGTATGTGTGTGTGCATGTGTTCTGTTTTACATCCCAATCTCAGTTCACTCCTTCTTACCCCAAGTGATGTGTATAAGGATAGAACACATTGGCTAATATGACTCCCAGCAAGAAAGTGCTGTGAACTGAATTCTCAGTGGTGCCCCCACATCCTGTAAGGATTCTACATTCAAACTTGGGGAACAAGAACCTAAAATTAAGTTGCCACATGTACAGATGTTCAGCATCTTGTATAATGGGCTGGGCGTCTTCACTGTGCCTGAATAAACCTCAAGTTAAATTGAATAATGATTTGATCTGCTTACAAAGTATGGCAAATTTTGAAAATGCTGAACTAGATTACAGGGAAAGGAAAATAAAAACCAACAGAAAAAAATCCACATGTGAAATCAAGATGAATACATGATACCACAGGAATGTAGTTTTTAAATTGACTTTGATGAATGCAGTTATATTGAAATAAACATCTAGTGCATTGCTGGTTAAAAAAATCAAACAAATATCTAAGTACATAAAGGTAGGCAAATATCAGAAGATCATAACCTTTTAAACACTGTCCCACATCTACATGGGAATGAAGACACATGTTATTCAATAATTTCTCTTACAACTCTTCTGGGAACCTCAACTTAGGATAGCAAGAAGATTAAATGGGGGCCTCAGGTCCCCAGATATCGTGCTAATTAATTATAAACCCATATTTCCATGCTGCAAAATTATGGCATAATATGCCTACAGTGCTTACTAATTTTTCAGACATTTGAGAAATAATTATGTTGGCAGAATAGCTCTTTTATATTATGCTATGTCTCTTTTCAGGAAAATGCAACCACATATATGGCAATCGAGATCTTCCTGCTCTGCCAAGTTTGTTTTCCAGTAAGACTGAAGCCTTGGAACTGAAGAACTACCAGAGTGATGAAATTCCTTTTGCTTTATAATACAATAAGAAATTTTAAAAAAAAAAAAAAGAAAAAGAGGTACTGCTCTCCCGATCTTCCAGTTTAGACATCTGTTTGAGCATCTCAGGGTCTCCTGCAAATTCACATGCCCAGGCCTCCTTTCTATGAAAAAAATTTACTATGGAACACAAAGGTGGATGACACGCCAGTACCCATATGAATACAGGATACTGGCAATTCAAAACCCTCCCTGAGCTCAATAATATAAATAAATGTGTTCATTGTCAAACAGACTAAGAAGAAAGTATTGTTGCTTTAGAAACTTTCCAGGTTCTTTTTTTTTGCTTTCTTGATCTAAGATAGGGCCTGCTTGACTGACAAGCAATCACAATAGGGCAGGAAGGATATCTGCTTCAAAAGATTCAGTTGACTAGGTGATGCCTACAGTAGCAGCCATACATTTGATTTCCTTTCTTTCAGGATTGTATGCAATAAAACCCAGCTGGAATTTGGCTGCCATTTACCTAAAGCGTAAAAGATGTGTGCCTGTTGCATGCCTAAATCTGTATCTAAATAAACACACCACAAATTGAAAAGCAAAAATTGAAAAGAATGCCATTATGTAATGCTGTCGTGTTCTTTGGGTGTTCTATGTAGTAACATTGAATCAAAATGACATGAGATGGCAGAACAAATACTTCTGAAAAAAAATTTAAAATCATAATTTCACTTTGTTTAAAGGTTATTCGCACTAAGAGCAGTATGAGCTGCTAGCAATGAGAACAAATTTGGAAAACAACTCACAAATGTATTAGCAGAGTAAGTAGATAATCACTGCCTTTGATTCCTTGGGGTTTTTTCCAACTCAGACTCTTTATTTAGTTGTGGTATTAGTGCTTCCTGCTTATTATTCCTCACCACATTGCATTTCCTTATATTTCAAAATCTGCTTCTGCAAGGTGATAATTATGGGCAAGATGTTACACTGGTTTATACTGACATAACACTGGGTTTAGATCAGCTTCCCGTCTATTTCCAAAACCCTGCTTCAGGAATGTGGGTACCCAAAAGTGAATAGAGGATTTAAGACATGTATCATGACCTCAGGCAAGGCTTTTATATGTAATGTTTCTTTCAGTTGTTTCAACTACATTAGTTAACCTCATAAAATTTATTGACTGTTTTTCCTAACCCTGTCTTGCTTTTGTCAGTAGATCTTTATGGTTACAATGCCTCACGCTTTTGGTTGAGGAGAACTGGAGGAATTGGAAAAATTAAATACACCTGAGTAAATCTGTCAGATTATTTTCAAATTTCTCAGGACAGAGGATTTCTTGTTGTATTAATGATGTTGAGTACCCTCCTTTTTTTTCTTGTCTCAATTTGAGACACTTCTAGAAAGCAACAGTTTAAGGAAAGTTGTTATCATTGGTTCCACCCTTGTACGGCTCATCTCCACTCTTGATTTGTACTTGACTAAGTCCTCCAAATTCAAAGTATCCTTTATATCAGGGGGGTGAGGGGAAAGAAAAGACTGATATGATTCCCTTATGGTTTCTTAATGAGGATCATAAGATACACTTTTTGTAGGTTTTCACAGGAAGAAATTAGAAAAAATAGGGGTAGCTTGTAATCCAGTTGTTGTGTACTGGATTCAATCTGTATGACTTTTTGAGACTCTGTTTTGAACAATTAAAGACCTGAATACTAGAATTCCTTTCAGTTCTATATTGCTATTGTTCAGGTTACATCAAGGAAGGTGTTTTGATACCTCTTTTAAACAAAAATAATCTGAAGCATGGTGGAAATGCTCATTGTTCATCTTATAGAGGTTTCTTCTTCAACTATGTTCTGCTAAAGTCAAAATATGGGTGCCTACATGTCTTCTTGTTGTTTACACAGTCTTTTCAATTTGGGATATTTTTTACAATGCTTCATAATTTTAACCTAAGTAATTCTTAAAAGTACTAACTTTTAAAATGCATTAACATATTTCCCGAAACACAGGATTCTTTTCAATCTTACTCTCCTCAGTCCTTGCATTTCTAGGAGTTAAGTTTTCCTATCTCCCCAGTCAGTCAAATCATTCTTTTGCTGGGATTCTTTATGAAATATTTAGCCACACAGTGATAATATTCTGAATAGGGCCAGAAATTACTGAACTTGGGTTTGCATTCTCACCAACTGATTTAAAAAGAATGCTTGGTAAATGAAATATTGCTGGAAAAGGTCTTAACACAAGTCACGTGTATTTTCCTTTGAAGTCTTTGTCTTTGGGACTTGACTGTAGTCAACCAGATTGCCACCACTGTGATGATGCTAGGCATAGGCAGAGGTTGAAAAGACATGACATTGCTCTCAAAGTGTGGTCTCACTTGGATACTTAAAACATGCATTTGTTTATATTGTATAACTTCCTGAGCATTCTTCACCTTAGCAGCCCAGCCCTGCTGTCAGCAGTTTTGAAGTATTTGTTATTTTATACACTGTGGATTCCTCTGTGCTCATCTTCCATTTATTTTCAGTTGAAAGAATCTTTGCAGCTTTCATTTAAATTTGTTTTGATTTCTCCTACTGTATCTGCTGGAACTGGCGTCACATTCAGAAGCCAGTGGTTTTGTTTACTGCTATAAAAATATCCCTGACATAATATGTCAAGGGGATTGACGTATATTTTACACAACTTTTTTTCACCTTTGTCCTGGTTTTGGCTGAGATAGAATTAATTTTCTTCATAGTAGCTGCTAGTTGGATCTGGAAATGTCTGGGAATGGCATTGATAATACAGAGATGTTTCTGTTATTGCTGAGCAGCGCTCGCACAGAGCCAAGGTCTTTTCTGCTTCTCACACCACCAGCAAGGAAGCTGGGGGTGCACAAGGAGTTGGGAGGGGACACAGCCAGGACAGCTAACCCTAACTGACCAAAGGGATATTCTATACCATATGACGTCATGTTCAACGTATAAAGCTGGGGAAACCAGAAGGAAGAGGTGGAAGTTCGGAGTGATGGCATTTGTCTTCCCAAGTAACAATTATGCATAATGGAGAGCCCTGGTTTTCTGGAGATGGCCAAACACCTGCCTGCCCTTGGGAAGTACAGAGCTTTTGCTTTACCTATTAAACTGTCCATATCTTAACCCAAGAATTTTCTCACTTTCACTCTTTCAATGCTCTCTCCCCCTGGGGGGGAATGAGCAAGTGGCTGCATGGTGCTTAGTTGCCAGGTGGGGTTAAACTGCAACAGTCCTTTCAGAATATAGGAAATATTTTTTAAAATTAGTATAGCCATTGGTATATTTTCCTGTTACAAGCACAAATGGTTTATATAAAAAAATATTGGGGTTTAAAATGCTGCCACAAACTCTGATAACTAGAACACATTTTACAGATGCTTTCTACAGTTGTCTGGTTTTGCCTTCAGCCGAGTTCTGGATAAAATTTTCACGTCATTGTCCTTAGGAAATACATTCCAGTTATTGACTCATAAATTTAAGGTGACTAGTCAATCGCTGTCAAAGAGGGTACCCACTCACTTAAGTGCTTTGCTGGGTTGGGACCTTTGTTAAGTCACCTGCCAGGACTGTTTACACTGAGATGCAACAGCCTTCCTAGCCTGAGCTATCCTTTCCTGACTTGGAAAAATACTTCCCTTTTCATCCTTTCTTGGCAGAGAGTCAAACTGTTTGGTTTCTCACAGAAAAACTAATTCACCCCCCAGAATATTTTTGCTTGGTTTGTGTCAGGTTTTGTTATCATTTTACCAACCAATCAGTCCAACAGTTTTAACAAGCCAGCAGTACCTCTTTGCGCCTTCTTTCCTATCATTCCAAAATAAAATGCAGATTTGGTGAAGGAATCAGTTATTTTTCATTAAAAAAAAATTTTAACTAGAACCCCAAAAGGAAAGCCAGGCAAATTCAGAGGCAGCTTAATTCCTAATGAGGTGACATAGCTTTACCCATAAAAACAAACATTGTCAAAAATGCAAATTTTCAGGGCTAGGCTGTAACTGGGTGGATGAAAAATTTGATACCAAAATCCAAATCTGATTTATGTTTGAGAAACTAATTTTCCCTACTTGACTGTAATTCTGCCTAGGGAAAATTCCACCTGAGTAATGCTGTGCAGCTATAGTCTCCTCAAATCCCGGTCCGAAAATAAAGACCAGTGTGCTTACTCTGAGGAGTAATATTCATTCATTGATGTCTACACATCATGTAGATGCATTTGTGCATCTGTCTTCCCCCCCTTTCCTGTCTACTCCCCTATTAAAACATCTGCAATTAATATTGTAATGGAAGGACTTCTCCATCTCTCAAATTCGATGTCCTCAGTTGCCCTCACTTCCAGAAAGGGATTAATAATATGTCTTTCAGAGGTGCTCTAACTGTGGTCTTCCAGATGTGACTTTTTCTGTCCCTATTTACCTCAAATTAAGAAAATTATATATTTATCAAATCACAGAGCAGGTCAAAATGCTATATCCAGTCTCCATTTTTAACTGGATTTTGCTCCTATTGTCCTATGGGGAGGTTCTTTCAGCTCCTTAATCTTCAGATGATTAGGTGTTGTGGTGGTTTGACCCTGGCTGGAGGCCAGACATCCACTAAAGCCGCTCTATCACTCCCCTTTTCAGCTGGACATGGGAGAAAATATATGAGAGTCTTAGGAGCTGAGGGAAGGAGAGATCATTCTGCAATCAGCGTCATGAGCAAAAGAGACTCAACACAGAATAAAGAAAACTCTCTAATTTATTACACTGCACTACACACCCAGGTAGGTAGGGTCTCGGCCTTTTCCATGGGCTGTGGGGGAACACCCATTCCACCATGGATTTCTCCTACAGGCTGCTGGGGCATCTTTCTCTCTGGCACCTGGGGTGCCTCCTCCCCCCCTATTCCCTGGCCTTGGTGCCTACACAATTTCTTACATCTTCTCACTCTGGTGTTTGCTTTGTGGAGCCTGCAGAGAGCTTCTGGCTGCTTCTTGCAGAAGCCACCCCTGCATCCCCCCTTCTCCATCAGAACTCAACCATGAAAAACTACAACAGGTGTCTGCTATGCACACTATTCATCAGGTTACACATAATTTTCTGTTAGATTTTTTTTTGGGAGGGGGGTCGGGGATGTTTGTTTAATTGCTTCTGCTTTTGTTTTCCATTTAAATTCACTTGCTCTATACGGCCCCACCCAAATTACTTTATCCTTGCAGTTTCTGTATAGTGTCTTCAGTACGCCAAAAAATCTTAAAGTTTCATTTCTTCCTAGCTATGTAGCTGATGAAGATACTTATTATTTCCTTCACAAACATCCTACCATTACTAGTATAATTTGCTTCTGAGTGTTTTCCATAATTGCATAATTCTCAATGGTACATCATTAATAATAGCAGACAATCACATGAACTTCCAGCTCAGGGGAAGTAAAGCAAATTCCCGTATCAAACTTGGTGTTCATACAGGTTTGAGACAATTTGTTCAGCTTTTCATGTTATCTTTTAATATTTCTATTTTAGACTGTCATGACATACACTCAATAGAGACTGAACCTACACTGTCTCTTACTTTTGTTTGGTTTAGTGTTATATCCTGTATCTAAGACAATATCTACTCTTTGATTCCTCTATAAATGTCCTTTCATCAGAAGCCCTGACAATTTATATTTACAAGCAGGTAGGTCATATAAAGGGAATAATCTTTTCCTTGCTTTGGAATAAATTTCACCTTTTTTTCTTTCTTTCACTCGCTTCCTCCTTGTACATGTAGATTATGCTTTCTCTTGTTCAAGATAACCTAAATATCAGTTTCTCTCTTCTTGGGGTCCAGTCATCATGCAAGAATTCTTCCTGCTTTATGGCAGTAGATAACTTCTTTTTTCCGCTTTACCTCTGCACCTTCCATTCCTTTCTGTGTCCTCCAGTGTACCAAGTCTTTTCTGCCGCTCAATTCCACACCAGGAGTTCCCGTACCCTGATGGTCCCATACTTACAGATGTAATTGTGCTTGTCCAGATAACATAACCTCCTTCATTCATGAGAAGACTGCAAATCCTCCTGACCATCTCACTCATTAGATTTCCTCCAATTCTGTCATGCAAGAGTTTCTAGCAAGGTTTTCACATGTGCTTGCACCAGTATCCAGACACTTTTGCTGCCTCTTTGTTCTTACTGATCTCTCACTGCTGCTCTTGATTGTCATCTTTAAAAGAATGGGGAAAGGGCATGTAAGACTATGATTCCTGCTGTCAAGATGCTGGCAGTTTGATTATTTGCTCCTTTACCTTTGGGTAGTCCTGCTGTCTGAATATCTGTGGAATTAATTACATAGCAGTAGTGAAACCAGAGGGCTTCACCCACATGCTGAGCTTCAGGATCTTTGTCCTCTAGGTAACACATAGCAATCTCATAATCTGCTTTCAAGCTGCATGCCTTGTAAACTGCATCATACAAAACATCTTTGGATCAACAATTCATTGACCACCAAAGTAACAACAAACACTGTCACCTTTTCCTTTCAAAAGCAGATGAACATAAACTTTTACTATTTGCTTTGCTCTGTGTGCAGGAGAGAAATACCTATGAATATTGCTTATGCAAACATTTTAGAGATTCATGCTTGAACTGGCCAACAGTACTTCCATCCTGCCTTGCCTTCCTTTTGCCCTGAATAAACATCCTAATTTCTTTGTTAACATCATGATAAGAATGTCCAGGAGGTCGGGATTTGTTAAGGATGACTTTTTCACTCAAGAGGCTTTAAGCTCACCAGGGGCCATCTGGTCATGCACACCCAAAGCCAAGCTGATTTAAAAGCACCCAGCTGGCCTGAGCTCCATATCATGCACTCTAGCTAATTTGACAGGACAGAAATGTTGATATGTGCCTACAGCATGATTTGGATCCTGCTTATACCTGTGGGTGATGCAGAGGGACACAAACTGGGAAGCCCACACCTATTCATGAGAGGAGGAGCAGCCTCAATGAGGGGGAAAGGAGAATATTCTCCCTACCCCTCAAACATCCTGGCTCAATTCAACAGTCTTTCCCAGTGTGGTTTGGCACATCACATTTTTCTCTCTTGGTGCTGTGGGAACCAGAAGATGCTGTCTCCCAAGAAGCAAGACAGCGGCAGGCAGCAGCTGTAAACAGCTGGCTCTCACAAACTTCTCAGTGATCTACCAGCTGCTGACTCTGCTGAGTGTCATTCAAAAGCTGCTCTGTCTTTGGCCTCTGTGACTTTGTTTTTGACCCTGCTCTATTTCAGAGTTAGTGCATTTTCTTGGAAGAAGGTGTATATGAGTAGAGATGCAACGAGGGAGAATTGGACCAAGTATTTCATACCTTCCTCCATGTGTTTTGTAAGGAGGGACAAAAGGTTATACCTCTCTGATGCTTAAGCCTCTAACTGCAAGTGAAGAATCCCAGAGGAACACAAGATAGAGGGGGAAAAAACCACATTTCATATTTAGAGTGAGACAGGGAGCCCAGCTGCCTTCATCAGCATCTGTTGGTCACTTTGGAAAATTATCTTACTGTCTTTGGAAGTTCTTTAGATTTCTGTGACATACAGAGTTCCTAGGTACCTCATAGAGGGCTTTAATTCTGCTGTTCAGGATAAAATCCATTTATCCATGGAGGACTGAGTGTCTAAAATAGTAAACCAAAGAAAAGCAAACATATTTGTGCATCTAAAAAGTTGATGTTGTTCAACTGCTCAGCAATCAACAGAAATCACAGAAGGATTACAATAAAATAAAGCACTATTCTTTAATCTTTGCTTTGCAGGTTTTCCTGTCAAAGAAGCTTTGTTTTGCTTTGGGACACATTAAAAATAAATCTCTCCAGTTTTTTATAGTTTAAACCTCTTGGGCAAAACGTTTTACTCAGTTTCCAGCATATATTGGAGCAATTCCTTACTGCATGTGTATCGTTTCTACTAAGGGTATTTAATTAGCACCTTACATATTTGAATTTGAGAGCTTACCTTTAAAATTGTACAGTGATTACACAATTTCATTTGACATGAGTAACAGGTTTGGTATGTACAGTAACTCAGGCAATTCCCTGCTTCCTTCATAAGAGCTAACACAGTTACCCCATATTCTGGCCTTCACCAATGGATTGGCCGTCATATAACAAGCCAACCTGCTTGCCACCACTTTTATAGGGCCATAGGTTGGTGGATTTCAGCTGGCAGTGTTTTAGGGCTTGGTGAGCAACCCAGAGCAGAAGAAGGTGTTACCCAAATGTAACATAGGCCTCTTCCCTCCCAGCCAAAGGGCCACTTTGTGAGTTTAGGGTTAGTCAAAAGACAGACGGAAAAGCCTGTCGGAGGCAATCCCACCAAAATTTAGATGAACACCTCCTGGGGCTTGAAGAGTTAATTTCTTTCCTTTTCTGTGGAAGCATATTTTGTTTCAATGTCTGTGTAAGTTTTCACCAACTATATCCATTACTTTCTTCAAAACCATTGTAGATTCATACTCAATTATTTCCTCTGTTGACATCCATGACCGGCTAAAGATTTGAAAAGCTTTATATGTTGTGAGTCAAATTCTGCTCTCAGTTGTGCACATGCATCCTGATACTCAGAAATATTACCTCATTTTCTTTCTGTAAATCAGGTACTAACATTTTACAACCTATTGACAAATTTTGAAAGTTGGATGGAAAAAAACAATTACATGATATTGCTCTGAAATACAGGAGAGACATTTTTGTTTGGGTTTTTTGTTTTATATAGGAATGAACAGTTTATTGAACTGCTATGGTGCAAAGTTTGAGTGTGTGGCATGTCAATCAAGTAAGTTCAACTGACCTTGCCCTTTTGTGAGTTATAATGAATTCCAAAATGAAGCTAAGGTCTAAGGCAGTAGATCAAAACCCTTTATCCATGCTCCCTGTGGGAATTAGTTTGGATCCAACCCAAGGTAAGGCTCCAGCTGTGTCTCCCTTCTCCCTTCAGGCAGGAAACTCAGAAATCTCAGTTAATCTAACCTAACCACAGTACTTTCTTAGCTATGTATTAAAAGCTTTCTCTTTGCAAAGAGGCCTACCTTATTAATCAAATGAGATTGGCTAATCTTGTATGAACAATTTTCTGTTGACTATGAAGTGTCTTTCTTCTGTAGAGCTGTATGGTAAATATGAGCATAGGCTCTCCTTGAAGCTGTACTATGCAAAAGAACATGTTTCTAATATGTTGAAGATAAATTACCTGTTAATCTTTTCTTTGGCTTGCTGTAGCTTTTTGTGTAAGCAGAAAAAGGAACTTTTGTAATTCTGTGCCTAATGGTTCAGAAAACCTTTCTCTCATTCCCAAATTAGCTGGGATCATACCCAAATATTGCCATCTGGAGAGGGAGGCAACATCAACCACAGTAGTGCCAGCCAGCACCAGTACAACAATGTCTGAGGCAGGGTGTGGTTTGATAGATGGACCAAAGCCTGAAATTAAGAGGCAGGGAATTAAACACTGTAGGAAAGCATGCATGTCTTTCAAAGAAACTTTACTAGTGGCCAGATTCAGCAGAAAGAAAAAAAAAAAAAGACATCTGGATACTACAGATAATCATCCAAAGCAAACTTCACAATCCTTGGAAGTTCCCTTGTCACAAGATTCCAAGGACACAGTCCTCTTCCTATTTTCCTGAACCTTCCACCTTAGGCAAGCTGTAGAGTATGAACCTCATGACCTACAGAAGCTACTTATAGGACACTTCCTATGGATCAATCATCATTTTACATGTGCAATAGTGAAACACCATGTGGTTCCTGATGGGTTTTACATACTTAGAAGATATTCCATTGGTGCATCTTTCCCCATTACTAAAGCTATGATCCCTCAGTTTCCAGCTGTTCTGAATTTATAGCCCTGTCTGTCTCAAAAAAAGTTGCCACAGGCTCAGCTCTAGCAAATGTAGTCCAACAGAAGTAAACACTGCAACATGAACTTTAAATCATCATTGTGTTTATCTTTCATTATTTGTATGAAGTATTTCTTGCCTCAACTTTTTCATAAAGAAGCAATTTATGCAGTAAATCACAGTTCTAAAATGAGTTTTGCTTTTACAGAATGACCAGTGATAAAGATGTAGAAAAAAGAGCTATGTCATTTAGTGTTTCAACCTTCTTCTATTTAATTAAGGGACTTATCATGTACCTCACTATCTGAACAAAGAGTCTTTTCCTATCTCAAAGTTCGACTCTGTTAATACAGCCCCTTGCAATGTCAGTGATAGTACACCAAAACACAAATTACTGCATGTAGAATTCCATCTCTTGCTCTAATTATGTCTATAGGACATTGCCATGGACATCACAACCACATCTAGATTGCCCCTTACTCCTTGAATTGCTATCTGGGGGGAAGAAAAGAAAAAAAAAAGAAAAAAAAAGAAAAAAAGAAAAAAAATCACATTTCACAAGTTAGATTAGTAAATGCTTCATAAAACTCAGGTTTTAGACATTATAACTCTATTTTTTTTAATCATCTCTTATACATATCTTTAAAGACAGATCTTATCTTCCCACATAACCCAGGAAGATACCTCTGTACTGTTCAGAACAAATCTTGACAAAAGAAGAAATAAATTCCAGGGAAATACTCTGACATCTTATAATCTAAAGAGAATGAATGCCTGATGGAAGCACTGACACTGAATCTTAGCTGATATTGTTAGACTGCCTAGTAAGTTTCTGTTTCTTGACAATTATCATGGGTCTGTTTCTTCTCTCAGGTTTGACTCCCACTTCCTATTTTGGGGGAGTGAGGATAGTTCAAGAACCAACTCACTGATCACTTCGAATTCAAGATGTTCTTAAATCACACTTAATGAAAGTAAGTTCCCCTCTTCCTGGAAACAGATGTTTTGCTCTTTTATTGCATCTTGTCCAGGAAGTTGAGTTTTATAAAAAAGAGCACTGATCTCCAGAAAAAAATACAGCAAATATACACAAATTTTTGTCTCAGTTTTTATAATATTTCTATAATGGATACAAATAATATTGCAAACTATCCAAGGTTTGACTTCAAATTTCTGGGTTTTTCTCTAAAAATATAGATTTCTTTTAGCCATATGAGAAACATGGTCATGCACACTGAAACAGAATAGACGTAGACCCATTTTCCTGGCCAGACCACTTGAGTCCAGGGCTTCACTGCATTCTCCAGTGGGGGGAAAAAAAAAAATCTATTTTCTCAGGAATGGAGTGAGCCACAAATCTAGACATCAAAAGCAACAAAAAAAGAACAAACATTGGAACAGAAAACACTTCAAAAGGGAGTGTGAGCAGGAAACCCTCCTCCCCATGCCAGCTGAATGGTTTGAATTGAAAAATCCTGGTTTTAATAGAGCATTTACAAAACAGAGATCCTCAATTTAAGTTCCTCAGACATGCCTAATTTTGACCCAGAATCACAATCTATAGGGACCAGCACTGTGGCAGATATTTTATCTCCCACAGTCCTGCTGTATACTGCCAGAGAGTTCAATCCTGAGAGTGAAGGGGAGATTAGAAATCTCTATTGATTAAATTACCTTCAAGCTGAAGCGCCAGATCTAGTGGATTTGGGGGGAGGGGAGGAGGGGGCATGTTCACAGAATCACAGAATGGTAGGGGTTAGGAGAGACCTCTGGAGATCATCTAGTCCAACCTCCTGCCAGAGCAGGATCACCTAGAGCAGGTTTCACACAACAGCATGTTCTTTGTTTTTAATATGAATGTTCCTGTCCTAATATTGTGCTAGTTATCCCAAGTGATATTTCCATTTAATGACCCTGTTTGATAGTCATTAGTTTTCAGGACTATAAAAGGCATTGAGTGAAATAGCATTACATATTTAAATACTTAACTGTAGATTTAATTCTGTGATGTTTAGATGTTTTTATAAATTTTTGTCTGCATACTGACATTGGCATTGGTTTTCAGTTCTGTTTTGTTTAAATGTGAAATTTGTATACATTTTCTGGTTATTGTGAACTATATTTTGCCTATTATCCCAAAAACCTATAAAAGGAAGTAGAACAGATACATTTGTAGAGGCAAGCATATGGATTTTTCTATACAGGATAGCCAGCCTAGGACAGTGAACGCATTGTGCTTTTGGCAGCATTGAACTGACTGGGCTTTAAGAGAAAAGAAAAATAAGAACAATGTTGTCTGCATTTAGCATTACATTAATTTATTTGTAACCATAAATTATTACAAGCAAGTTAGGTAATAAAATTAATGATTAATTGTTGTCTTTGCTGGTCTGTTGGAATTTAGGACTTCATTATGTACACATACACATCCTTTGAGTAAGGCCCTTGATATTTGCTTTCCAAGTGCCATGCCACAGGATTTTGGTTCTGCTCCCTAACTGGGAAAGCCAAGCTCTACAGTTGCTCCACCCAGAGCAAATTTTGGTTCCCTGTTTATTGGAACATATTTTGAGACTGAACCATGACTTACAGATCTGGAATCTGCTGTCTGAAAACATTAATGGAAAAAAAAATTTTCTCAGATTATTCACAAATGTTACTGAACAATAAAACTCTGCACAGGCTGAAGCCACTCCCAACATCTCATTTTAACTTCTTTTTTTACACTGTTTTGCCACTTCTAATCCAAGACATCGTGTTTTTTCCTCTCTTTTTGATGTACTTCCTTAATTCATGTGTTGTATTAAAATGGTTCATCTAATGGCTCCTCCCTTTGAGCCATTTGGGGTTTTATTTTTTATTTCTGGTGAGTTTATGTATAAAAACAAATCACTCAGCTTGGCTAAAACAAATGTAAGGACAAGAATTGTGATTCTTGGACTCACAGGTTCACAGGATAACTCAGGTTGGAAGGAAATCATATGTATTTTCCAAGAAAGCCTCCTGGCAATATCGATCATTTCATATTCCATTAGCTAGATTACATTCTGGAAGCCATAAAAAAAACTATGCAAACACTTTAAACTTCATACAGGTAGCAGCCCACTACTGCATTTCATAGATTATACCTCCAATATCACTGAGGATCCTTTAAAGTAGAATAATTGCAAATAAAATTGATCACAAGATTTAAGAGCTTGTTTAATCAACATCTGGGTGGCATCAAAGTGAGAGGAATTCTTTTCCTTTTAAAAAAACCAAAATTAACATCAACAGCAAATAGAAAAAACCTTTAGTTTTCTTGAATTTTCATTCAGATTGTAGATTTTAAAGTTCCCTGCTAAATCCATGCTACATATCAAATTTCCATTTATTTTTCAATGTTCTATCTCCTTTATGAGGAATATAAAAAGTATTTAAGATAAATATTTCTCAAATCTTTAAAAATTAATGTATGTATAAAAATCAAATACCCTTTGCCTTCTCAAGGTAACTTTCAACTCATAAATTTTCTGGGTGTATTTTTGCTCCCAGAAGAGATACTTTGCATGCTCAGAGCTGAGTGCACCTTGAACTTTCCTATTGGCATATAGTATAAATCACAGCTATAGGCATAATTGCTTGTTGTTAATTTTAAGAGATTGAGAAACATGTTTGAACTTTTTTTTTTTTAATTTCAGCCCCTCAAGAGACATTATGGTTGGGTTTTTTTTCCTGTGTTCAACAGCATGCTTCAATTAATTCATTTTACACTCCAATTCTCATGTATCTTTCCCCAACAAATAAGCATTTATCCAAATTCCAGTACTTGAGAGAAGGCTAGTAACAAAGAGATGAATTCTGTATTTCGTTCTGGCTGGCTAAGCATCTAAGAGTGGATAAGGGCCAGACACTAAACAGAAGATCCTTAGGGGCATATTCAAAGCATAAGCATATATTGCATATGGCATCTGATGTAACACAGACCTTGCCTGAGTGTTTTTTATGTGCCACAAAAATAAAACTATTCAACAAGTGTCACTTTCATGAGGTCACAGAGCTGCATGGCAGCTCAGTTGTGATGTCCTGGGTATTGGACATGACACTGTTCACAGATGAGAGTCTAAGGTTATTGCCAGCTTTTCAGGGGAATAGGTGGGCTAGAAAGTTTTATTTCAAACCAGATGTCATGGCTATTTATCTCAGCAACTTATATTACTCTGACAAAAAAGAAGGAATGGAAATCAGTGACCACATGGATATTAGGCTTCCAAATGATAGCCTCTGAGACCTGGAATTTCCTTGTGAAAATTGCCTTCACTGCAATTTGCCTCTCCTGAAATGGAAAATGAGGGAACCATGGATTTGCTATGTCTGAGATGACAGAGTGTGGAGTAAGGGATTCCATATTTGAAGGATGCTTCTGTTTAATGAGTGCATACCTGCATACAGGATGTATGCACAAGATGTTCATGTAAGAGATCTTAAATATTGCTAAAGCACCCTTCTCCACATCCCCAGTATCATTATAGATGATTTGACAGATTTTGCTAATAATTTTGAGCAACAAGAGACCAATATCTGCTTAAGGGGAAGGGAAATCCTTTCAGTCTGAGTAGGACACCATTCCCCAACACAGAAATGTTGAAACCAGAGAAATGTGAATGCATACTTATTTACTTTATCCAAGCATTCACATCTGTAAATGGGCTTGAGGAGGATGGTGTTTAGGCATTTCTTGCCACAGTTGGTCTGAAGGTACTGCCAGAAATATCATGATCATCTTGTATTCCTGTCGCCATGTTAAAATTGATTGAGGAATTTCACATTTCTGCAAATGCAGACTTTATACTTTTATTTAACATTCATGTCAATGTTATATCTGGAGGGAAAAATAATTTTTTATTAATCATCTTCCCTCTTCTTTTGGTCTAAATCACATCTTCAGGATTTTTCTTTTAAGAGAAGGTAAACAGGAAAGTTATTGTCTTATGTAAGCAATGTGAGAGATCAGATGTGAAATATACATGAGTATACACAAGTCCACAAAGTGTAAACTGTGAGTATACACAAGTCCACAAAGTGTAAACTATCCTTTTTTAAATAAGTAGAAACCCTGTGAGGAATACTTATAGTAACAATACAAAAATTTTAAAGCAAGATTGTTCCTAAACAGTTTCTATACCTTGAGCCAAATTTATTCAGTGTGTATCTGTACTCACACAGATTTATTCCAAAGACATTCTAAGGCAAATGGCAGGAAAACACCCAGGGCAGACTCCTGATCAAGATCAGCCAGTATAGTTTTGACCCCATACACTAGCTGGAGGCATATCATTACTTTTTTTCATGAGAAAGTTTTTCAAAACAAATGTTTTATGCTATCAATTCACAAATGATAAACAGATTACTCTGAAAAAAAAAAATTACAAAGTAGGCTTTTAAATTTACTGATGAATTACATATGACACTGTATGGTAATATGTCACATGACAAGACAGAAATTTTAATCATTTTTCAGACTAATTTAAAAGGGAACAACATTTACGTATTCCAAGATGGAGGAGTTAGACCATACAAGAAGGATGCACACAGAGTAAAAATATGTGTATGGATGGATGCTATTCATATGCCTACTTACATACAGTCTTTTAAAGTGGTGATGTTATTGTTACAGCTTCTTCACAAATTTCCTGGGACTGTTCCATCATCATCGGTACACTGACCCCTTAATGGACCTATTCTAATTATACACAAGGCGTGGACAATAGCAGCTAGTCTATACAATAGCACGAGGCAAATGGATCATTGAGCAGACCTGTCAAATTCACTGTATACAAGAAATTCACTGAAGTGAATCTGGATCTTCAGCTGCAGTGGATGAATTCATAACCCTGAAAGTAGTTGCAAAACATTTCCTTTAACTCTAAACAAAAGAAAGGATGCAATTACAAGAGGAGAATGGTAAAAATATGACCAAGTTGCTGCTCTAGTGGAAGAAGAAGTAGAATTCCTTTAAAGTAATTCATACAACTATACAATACATGTCAATCATAACTACTTATGCCTAAAATAATGGGTGACAGATGTGAAATATGTGAAGTTACAGCTGTAACTGACTTCCTCTTTGTACCAGAATAAGGAAGTCTCATGTGAGAGAAAGGGAAGAAGAGAAACGATGCAGCATTAGATGGGGAAAAATAGACTTTTTTCCTGCTAATAGAAAGCTTCTCATAGACATAATGGAAAAATTCTCCTTGCTATAAGCAAAGATTAGCCTCCAGTGAAAAAATTAAGTTAATAATTATTCATTGTTTGGGAGTTAAAGCAAGTGATTTAGTCAAATGGAATGCTTTTAAAATAAGCTAGTAAAAACAAGTAGTACCACAGCAGCCAAAGTGTTTCCATAGTGTGATTTTGGAGACACGTGTTGTAGGGTCAGGACTACAAAAGGAACTGGAGGAAAACAAGAGCTCCAGTCACTACCTTGGGGACCCTGCTGAAAATGCAGATACTTAAAATTTCCTTGCAGTGGTGGCCTGGGCTGGGAAATTATTAAGGCCTACAGGCTTCCATCTGTTCTTTAGGACAGTTGAGTGAACATGTCCTGTAAATAGGCCTAAACTCTTCCAAGATTCAAAGATTGTGTGTTTCTCCATCTTCCTTAACTGTGAGTCCAGATTCTATAAGCATGATTAGAGAGTGGTGAATAAAAATATTCTTGAGTTAGTTGTGGCTTTGTTACTCTGTCCTTATTAGATGATAGCCCTCATAACAAGCTCATCCATTTGCTTCTCTTCTTCTAAGCCCAGTGATATCTCTGTAATCCTTGCTAACAAGAAGTGATTCAGGAGAAGATGGGGAGAGTAATAATTTTCATTCATACACTACTTTTTGGTGACAGGATACACCCAGGCAGAGAAGGGAGCACATGTCTGCATCTTCCATATTCTCACCTCCAAGGTGTGGAATAAAAAAATTGTTTCGTAGTCATCACTTGCATCCTTTTGAGTCTGAGAGGAAGGACTGGGCAGGTACACAGACAACCATACAAAATCTAGAGATGTGAATCTCAACCAGAAGATGATGATTTTTACAACACAAAATATCTCTTCTCTGCTCTGTAGCATTGGATTGTAGCATTGGAAAACAGCCTCGGGATCAGATAACTCAGTTTTCTTCATTGCCACTGCTACATTAGCACCACAATGCTGTCTAGATGACCTGTGGTCCACCCACCTCTTGAAATACTTCAGGGCCCAAGATGCCCCTAAGAACCAGATCCTTGGCACCTACCCCAGAGCCATGAACTACACTTGCTGACTAGAATGCAACAGTTAGTCCCTGAAGCAGAAAGACCTATGCTATCCAAGTTCTTCCGCAGCATCTTCCTCTTTCTCTGTTGGAGAAAAGACTTGAAGACAGCTAAGTACAGCCTAAAAATAGCATGGGGAGCATTTTTAGTGACACCAAATAGCTGCCTTGCTACAATGAACAGAGCTCGTCAAATGAGTAGAATATTCATCTGAAAAGTAGCATTTTTCCATCTTCACACTATTTCTTAATACAAGTCAGTTCTCTAGAGTTATGGAAATATAAAAGATCCAGATATGAACAACCTTAATGTCCTCTGGGTGAAGATCTGTACTGTTGTATGGAATTGCACATATTAACAACAATAATGTCTCAGGGAATGATAGGTATCCTTAAACTATATAAGGAGCCCAAAGAGCTGTGAAGGCATTTCCACCATCTCATGACAGTGTAGATGCTTAAATAGGCAAGGATAGATTGATGGACCCATTTTCTGTCCCATTAAATCCACTGCTTTAATAACAGCATAAAAAATAGAGCTAAAAGGTTTATATATTATATGAATAATATTAATAAAGTAATTTTAATTACGTCATTGGAAAAAAATTTAAGTTGGATTTCCTAATTAATGGTGTTTGAATTTGGACAAGGAAGACCCAAATCCATTGTAGAAATTCTATCACAATAATACTGCTAGAGGTGAAGAAAAGAGTCTGGGTACAAGCACCGAGGTACTGAAAAATATACTTTAACCTTTCTTTTACCTCCCACCCTTTAAAACAATGTTTGCTACACAGAGAGATCTAAAGAACCTCACTACAGAGTCTTTAGAAGTGCATGAAGAGACTTAGTAGGTAATACGGGCAGGAGCACACTGGAATGTCAATGAGGATTTAGGTTAATGGACAGCATTACTACGCCTCTCTGCTCTACACACTGCTCCCAGACTAAGTCTATTAATGTGGTGTATCTGGCTTTAAAACAACGCAGGGACATATAACCATCTATCAGCTTTTTTGATATTGGAAAACAGATGAAAGGTTACATTTACATATATGAAAGATGAAATGTACTAATTGCGATGAAACTTTTGAAATGTGAAATTAAATGTCCTTGTCATAACTTCATTTTGTGGGAATAAAAGGAACAATTTCTCAATCTCTTTCTGCCAGACATTTTAATCCACTGGAAATCAGGTAGGAGAGGAAATTTTTTAAATTTTTGTTCTAATACAGAAATGAAACCTTATCAGTATTTTGAAGCTTTAATCAATAAACAATTAAGAAATAATTCTCTAATGTTTTTTAAAACTGTTATGGCTTATTGGATTTTTTTTTTTCTAATTCATTCTGCTCTGTCCTGCAAGAACAGAAGAACTAATGGATTTTCTTTTAGAAATCAGGAGGCCAGATTAATTTCAGTCAGCTAGACCCCAAAGCTTCACTGTTCTTTCTCAATTAATACAGGAGTCTCTTCCTACCAGATCTT
Source organism: Laterallus jamaicensis coturniculus (assembly GCA_022605575.1). Classification (NCBI taxonomy): domain Eukaryota; kingdom Metazoa; phylum Chordata; class Aves; order Gruiformes; family Rallidae; genus Laterallus; species Laterallus jamaicensis. Next base: position 3,490,275 of record JAKCOX010000053.1, read on the forward strand.
GTCTGGGCCACTTTACCCTCACTCATTCCCTGCTTGGGAGGGAGAGAGCGAAGAGTGATTCTCTTCCTGACATCTGTGGTTCAATTAGGTACCTACATGAGGATGTGATGCACTCAGACTTCAGCAAGTAATATGCTTAAGGCATGCTTCTCTAGCACCAACCAGCAGTCATCAGATACTTAAAAGCAAAACATGCAGAGTTGATTTTATGTACTAGCTTATTTTAATTAGCAGATCTTAAAAGATTTTTTTAAACTAATTTTTCAATGGAACAAACTCCTACTCAATATTTGTGTATGTGGATTTCTTGTTAATGTCAGGCTGTATATAGGCCTGTTGGAGTTTGAAGGGTTTGGTTTGCTTGGTTCTGCTTTTGGTGGGAGGATGAAGATGACAAGAGGAGGAGGGGAGAGATAGTATAATATCCAGTAGATCCAAAGACTTAAAAAACTGTAAGCAGTGGACAAACAAAAGAGACTAAATTCTGCACATGTGTTGGAGATAGCACAGTACCTTTCCATCTGCTCCTCCCTCTCTATAAGAAAGTAGAAATGTGTATTAAATGAACCATCTGGGTTAGAAAATAAAATTCCCAAATTAGATCACCACAGATCAGTAGTTAATGAACCACTAGGCTCTCCTCAGTGTTGGAACAAATTATTCATTTCCAGCTAAATTGTGGGGTAATCTTTTCTCATCTGCATGGAATGTTTTGCAACAATTATTTGGTTTATTTGCATTTATTCCCTTTTTCTATCTAAACTTTTATTCTAGATTGAATTAAATATTAAATGCTAGTAAATTATTTTCATAGTGTGTTACAGTGAAGTTTTTCCCAGAGAATATGATTTGATTTGAAAAGAATGTATGTGGGACTAAGTGTTCATGCAACTGTACATCATTAATTCTCCGTTGTAGTGCTGAGAGTGTGGGGGCAAGCTCTTTATCTGTTTAGAACAGCTTCATCATCCATGGAAACTCCTGTTGCAGTTTACTTTTTATCACTTGGAAACTTTAGGAACCAAATACACTGTTTTGCATGGACAAGAATATTTCCAGTTCTGAAACAATGTGCCAGACCAACTTTAATTGTCCCATTTAGTTCAAATAAGTAAAGTATTCCAAACAACCTGGTTAAGCACAGATTACTCAAGCATCACTGCGGTCGAAAACAAGTGAGTAACTGGCATGAATAGCAAAAATGGTATAAAACTCTCCCCCCAAAGCCAGCAGTGGTTTTTCTTAAATATTTTTCCCAGATTCTTCATATGAGATGCATGTTTTGTTTGACTATGATTGCTGAGCTTTTAATTATGCATGACTAAAATAATAAGTGCAGTAAAAAAATTAGCCCACTAGTAAATTTACTATCAGCAGTAGCTGCCTCACTTCTGTGCATTTTCATAGAATGGTAAATTGCTTTACCATAGTAATATCACCATAAATCTTTTAATTTAATTAATAGCTCGCTGAAAAGAATGTACATATTTCTACATGACTTCAGTGAGTTGCAGAGCCTGTACAAAAACTGTTCCATTGCTCATACCACCTAAAATATCTCAGAAGGTTATAGAATCTCTCCCCCGTTTGCCTCTAAGGTGAGTAATGAGGGTTGTTCTGCACCAAGGTTTTTCTTTTCTGCCCTTCTGAACTAGCCAGTCAGCAAGTGCCCAGATGAGGCAACGTCCAGTGTTGCTCCTAATCAAGATCTCAGTTTACAGGACCAGTACTGAAAGGAAAATTGGGAGGGTAATGTTCATAAGAGCCATCAGGGGATCATTTAACTGCTGGAAACTTCGCTTGGCTAGGGATCTGGCCAGTTCTATCATCCCTGTAATTAAAAAGCAGTTGCTTTAAAGAAACTGAAGTAAGGTCTCTTTCTTTTTCCCCAAAAAGCATGTCACCCCAGATGTTATTGGGATGAAAGACGTGGTGTTGGCATCTGGAGAATTCCAGATGTGAATTAATTAGTGGAGGACTGAGTGTTTTGTGAGGTTTTTTCTGTAAAATTTGGAGAAGTAGTTTTGTAGGTTAAGTTGCAGCTGTGATATGAGGAGGCCTTGTAAAAGTAGAGAGATTTGTTAATGAGGAAATTAAGCAAGGAAAATACAAAAGAAGACTGGAAACTGCCTTTAAAAAGAAATCACAAAGTATTGAATATATGTCCCATGCAAACTGTTAAAACTTTCTGTGTATAATAATCCATTTCATATAAATAATAAAAGAATTTAAGATATGCTTAAGATTTTAATATTTTACATCATGAAACCAGTATCCCAGTACAATTAGGCATATATTCTGCCTGTGCACCTGACTTGTATGCAACAAGTAAGCAGACACAAAACCACCATTATGTACGCATAGATTCACACCTTTCCTCGTTTTGTGGATACCTTAGGTATTTTAACTGAGTAACATCAAGCTTACATTAGGTTTTTTGGACTTAATTAATTATACCTGAAACCTTTTGTGATCCACAGAATTAATTATCTGGGTTAATGGATATTCCATTAATTTTTCATCGTATACTCACAATATTCATGCTTAAGCATATGTTTACATCATGGTTTTGTAATAGATTAAATGTTGTGATGCAAATTAGCATTCATTTTATTTATTCATTTTTCTTAGCTCATTTGGGCTTTTTTTCTTTCTCCTGCTTTACAAGGCTGGCAATCTGGTCAAGAGACTTTTATTAGAGAAAAGTTCCTTCTTGAAAGAAATTCAGGGGCAGGAAATGTTTGCTGGAGAAGGCAGCTGAAATACAGTTTGTCTTTTTTTTATTTCTCTAAAAGCCACTTTTGCATATTCTCATGTTGCTGCACTTTGTGTTTCCAATCAAGATCAAGGGGTGTTTCCTACTGTTTTGGGCTTGTATTAATTATTCTGCACATCTGTTCTTCCCAGACAGAGATCAGAGATGTGAATGCTAGTACAAAAGGCAAACATAGGGTGGTCTACAAGTATTTTGAACATGTACTTACCCAGCTCTTGGCAGGTAGACTACTTCAGGCTTCTCCATAATTCTTCCTAAGCTAAAGGCAACAGAGATTGGGCTAAGACTGATTTTATTCCACAGAACTAAGACCTCTGGACTTTGCATTTTTCTTAAAATGACAGTATTCCCCAGCAAGCAATAACACTGAACTGCTATAAAACCACTTTCTAATCTCCACCCAACAGTAAACTGCACTGTACATGATAAAAGCCTTCTCTTAATGTTACAATCAAGTCAAACGGACTTGGTACACAAAGGAAATGAACAGAAATATATGCCTTATATAATGGCTTCACATGTAAGTAGTTCTGCATAGGTTGGATTTCAGCCACAATTCCATCATTCTCCTTTTTTTTTTAATTTTAATGTCTGCTGACATCTCAATAACTTTCTTCCTTCGCAGACTTCCCTGCAGTGACAGCACCCACCTGCAATGAGGGCAGCTGAGCTTCAGTTTCTTGTCCTGCTTAGTCTGTGGCAGCAATTTCATTTGAGCTGAGCTACAAGACACTGATTTCATGACCACAGAACAATTTGGTATCTTTTAGGTTAATGGTTTCCTCCCCTCTTTCTCTTTCCCTACTTTCTTCTTCTACTCTCTCACCAATTTCGAACCATTTTCACAAGATGTAGATGAAGACAGAAAGAAATTCTAATGAGTTTTGCTCACCATCTTTGAAAAGCTAAAGATTTCCATGCCAAGCAGTTGACAAAAAAAGTCTGAAGAAAAGGGTGGTGTTGATCTGAAAAGCTCCTAATATTCTATCCATCTTTAATTTAATTTAATTTTTGTTAACTCTACCATACAAGCCTAAGTGAGTTTAAATGACTTAAGTCAGAAAGGCTGAAAAATCAATCAAACTCAAGCTTTTCTACGCTGTGCCACACTGATGACTGAGACAGTATAGAATCATAGAAGCATTAAGGTTGGAAAAGACCTCTAAGATCATCTAGACCAACCATCCCCCTACCACCTCTACTACTAACTAAACCATGTCCCTAAGCACCTCATCCAATCTTTCTTTAAACATCTCAAGGGACGGCAACTCCATCACCTCCCTGGGCAGCCTGTCCAATGCCTAACCACTCTTTCTGAGAAGAAATGCCTCCTAAGTTCTAAACTGAATCTCCCTGGGCACAACTTTCAGCCATTCCCTCTTGCCTTGTCACTAGTTATCTATGAGAAGCGACTGACCCCCAGCTCACCACCACCTCCTTTCAGGGAGTTGTGGGGAACAATAAGGTCTCCCCTGAGTGTCCTCTTCTCCAGACTAAACAGTCCCTGTTCCCTCAGCCACTCCTCATTAAGACTTGTGTTTTAGAACCTTTACCAGCTTCATTGCCCTTCTAAACCCAGAGAACCTGGCTAGCAGAAGAGACGCTATCACTGCAGGTTCAGACAGAGCAGAGGTATGCTAGACAGCATGTTCTCAAGTAACTGTTGGGGACACAGTACTAGATTAGCACTAATTTTCAGGGGTACCTGAAATAGATTAGGCTCCTTTTACAATGTTTCCCAGAATGAAAGGGAGTCCTGATCCTAGAGCCCTATGAATTTTTTTTCAGTGAAAGAAAAACATGGACACATAAAAAAGGTAATATAACCTGACCCACAGAAAGAGGTGGAAGAAAGAATCAGTTAACAACTTTACTGTTTCCATGCTATGAAATGCAATGCTATGAGCACTGGAAACAGACCACCTACCAAAATGCTGAATGCTTACACATCGGTCAGAAACTGTAGTCTGACTGGGAGAAGCTACTCCTGTCATCTCTAAATTAGTGTGATATTTCAACCAGCTTTCAATACTTAGATAAATTCAATGTGCAAAATGAGATTAAAAGTTGTTCATGACTTCACATCAGCCCATTCTCGGAAATCTGTTTTATTTGGCAAAATTTTTGCTTTTTGAAAGCATTGGACAGTATCAGTTTGGCACAATGAAGGGGATATTATTTTTGGCATGGCTCCTGTTACCAATAACAGGAAGAAGCACAGAAATGGAGCCAAGGGATTAAGCAAATCAGTTCCGCTTACAATTGAATACCAGGGGTTTGCTCAGGATTTTTCTTATTTTCAGTAGCAGATGCAACAGTGATGTTCTTTTTCAGACAAACACTTCACAGATTATATTATAATCCCAGACCAGCAGTAAAAATGCTCTTTCCCATAGAATAAATGATATCTTGGGCCTCCATACCATGCAAGTAGCAATAAAAACTCCAGAAAAAATCCTGAATTTTAACCAGTGAACCAGGTATATGCCATGCTCAGGATTCACACTAGGGCTCCTCTCACTACTTCCACCATCATTCCTTTTCCTGTCAGTGTTACTGCACTTCTCAGGTGGTCTCTGCCGCTGGATTCAGTTAGAACAAAGCCACTATAATTTATGAAAGCAGAAGCAGCACAGGGGACAATCTATTTCTTGACAAGAACCTTCCTTTCTGATCAGAGCTTGCTTCCTGTGCGTGCTTCAGGATTGGTGAAGCAAGCAAACAGTGTAATAGCGACTGAATAATGAGACCTGACCAGCCAACACTGCTCTGCTGACCATCTCAGTTCTAAAAATGAATTCCAGGAGTTATTTCCTCCTCTACTCTTGCTACACAAACATCAGAACAGAGACTGAATGTTTATTTTTTTCTTAGATGACTCAATTCCATTTTACCTGTGAATATAATATAATGGGCATCACTATAGCTGGAGAAATATTTTACTTTATGATCTGTAGTACATGTTCATTTCCTGTCAGTTGCATGTATAAATTTAAAACACATGTTGCAAAAAGTCAGAGTGGGTAACTGGGAGATCATTTCATACATTTCAGCATGAGTGGTGCTGACTGAATTGTGTTGTTTGTTTAACATACTCCTTGAACTGGTAATGCTGATTTATGAACAATAAAGCCACCACAGTACTCCTCTGAATCAGGAAAATATGCAACAGTAATTTCTTCTTTTTTTTTTTTTCCATTGTTAAATTCTGAGATGACCGAGAGCAGCAAATCTATAAGCATTAATATGGAGTCTTATCCTTAAAACACTCATATAATGCAAAAAGGCATAACTGATGCAAGGTACTTGAGTCTCAGTACGCTGAGAATGAACATATTTTAGTTTTATATTTATCTAAAAATTTTCAGTTAGCAGTCTGAAGTTTCTGTCACATGTAATATGGTGTGGACTGGAGTAACATTCAAAAATCCTCACACTTCAAAAACCTTTAGGGACAGACACAGCTATGTTCTGCAATTTATGTGTCGAGCATGTTGTTTCAGTGAATAGAAGATTTCCTATACAGCTTATATATAAATAATCAAGGAAAAAATACAGGAAAGAAGGGTCATTGTTTTCTTGTCCTGTGTGTTTTCCAGCTGTCTTTCCAATTCATCACAAAATGAGGAAGACAGTTAGCAGGAAAAACTTGCAGGTTGCAAGAAAATCCTGAGAGACATAGCTTAAGCTGACTTTTCACTCAACCTACCAAACTCATTTTAAGATGTAAGGACTCAGTGAACTAACGACCCAGGTCAGATAAAACGTCTCTCTCTTTCCAAAAGGAAAGCTTTCAGGTCAGTATACAATGATCCATGCCAGAGCAGTCTGAAGAATTTGGGCGTACCTTCCTTTCCAACGCAGCGTGGGCAGACAGTAATGTGAAATGCATATATATGGACTTTTTGACAAGCCCTGCATTTGACTCTGCTTTGTTCTTATACCTAAGATGAAAAAAACAAGGACAAATAGGCAATAGGAATAGGAGGAAATTTGAGATGTCATTTATTCCATCATCTGTAGATAATGTCATTCCCATCAGCATCTGTTTAGCATGGTTGTTTATACACACTTTTATTGGGGAAGATTTTGCACACTAATTGGATAAATTATTCCACAGACTAATGACTGTTGGAAATGAGACTGCTTTTGCTCTTGTCTCAATGTCACTTTCTGCAATACAGACCTGTTATTTCTTATACGTAGCATGTAATTATCATTATTTTTTAATTCCTTTCTGTATTTTATGATACCTTGAAGACAGTATTCTGGTTTTCTAGGCTAAGCCACCCTTGTTCAGACACTCTCCCAAAGCCTTTTTTTTATTTCTTTCCCCAAGATCTGATAATTCTGTATTCTTCTCTGGTATCTGTCCAACTGCTTCACATCCTTTCTTAATTACAGTACTGCAAATGCTTAGTGCTCCAGCTGAGGCTTCAAGAGCTTCAAGAAGACTTGAAGGACCACTTAATGTGTTGTACAGACAATATGCCTCCTATAATGCCTTTTAACAATGCTATTGGCTCACATTCAGTTTGTGCTCCACAATAAGCACAGACCCTTTTTTGTTGTTGTTAGAAAGTTGCTTCTCAGCCAGCCCTTTCCCACCCTGTGTTTGTGCAGATGGCAGCTCCTAATAAATACCTTGCCTGAAGACAAGCTCTGAAGAGAAATCCAGGAACTGCTGTGCAGACTCAGAAAACCAAGGCAGAGTCAAATATTGAATCAGGCTTTTCTACATGAGGAGAGGTAAAGTCTTGAGAGCTAGTGTCTCAAAGCATGCCATTCCCACAGACCAGAGAGGGGACCCAGTGCACTCTCCCTGGAGCCACGGCAGGGTTAGAAAGAGCTGCAGTAAGAAGAAGCATAGGATTGATCCCTATATTGGGAAACTATATACTACAGTCACATGTCAGAATGAAAAGAGGCTAGGGGGGTCTTGGGAATAGAGAGGTAACTCTCCCTTCTCTGGAGCTTCCCCTTCACCAGAAGTTCATTTTCAATTCACTTAGTGGTGAGAGATACCCTAGAAGAGGCTAAAGCAGCTATGTTCCTCTTTTTCAACCCTCCTTACACATTACACACACACATGAAGTCACATGGAGGTTGTCACAGGACCCACTCCCAGTCATGGAAGACAAACTGTCTCCCATTCACAGTTGCTTCCTCATCAACCTGTGGCCCTGTCATCAGTCCTGTCATTCCCTCTAGCTCTTGTGGTGGATGCTATTATTTACTAAATCTGATTCTGTCAACCTGCTCTTCAGAGGGGTAAATCACATAAGTAATAATCTTTACTGTGCCACGTTGGCTTTTGTAACAGTGATCTTGGGCAAAGGAGTGTTCAAACAATTCAGTTACCAACATGTTAATTTCCTTTCCCTTTACCTCTTTTTTTCCTCCCTTCATCTCGATGCAATAACTTCATGCTGAAACTTTGTTCTCTGTGGAACAGATAGGCAGAGGTGAACTTACGAGCCACTGAAGAACAGATTCAATGTGTAATGTATGTGTAATGGCATTTTTTAAAATATAAATTAAAAAGGGGAGGAGGAACAGATTGCTTCCAAATGGTGAAGGCTGCACCATTTAAGAGAAAGCGCTGAAGTGCTGAAGAGTTTTATAATCTGTTTTATAAAGTACTTGACAACGTCCTTTTAACGTAAACCTGCCCAGAATAATTTCTAGATTCCTTGGCTAATCTCAGCAAGTTAAAATAAAAACTCCTCCTTTCCCTGTATGAAGAGTAGTGATTTCTGACCCTTCAGAGGGAATGAACTCACTCGCCTGATTGTTCCATCATACGGCCTCCTCCAAGCAGCTAAGGGCCAAATAAAATGCAAGCGTTTTTTTTTTTTCCCCAGAGCTTGAAAGGGCTTCTGGGCCATTTCACTCCTGCTTCAAATTTATAATGAGCCTCTGCCAAAGCACAGGTCAGCAGTTTGCCCACCTTCTTTTCTTTGACTTAATCCTCCTGACAGGCACAGGTCCAGTGCCTCATGAAGATCCTCATTAAGTACGTCTGCCCCGTTTTGGTCAGGTGAACATCGTCATGTTGATGGAATAGCCCAGAGGAACTGCTCAGGCATGACTTTATTACTTACACTGAAATACCACATCTACTAGTCTTGGCAGAAAAGAGTGGTGTTTCTCCGAAACTCCCTGCTCACCAGATGGACTGAAGCAGCTCCAGCAGCATTTCAGCCATCTTTTGGAAAAGAGCACTGACAACTGGGTCAATAAGCAGCTATGAGGCATTTGAGCACATACCCTACTTTTATAGTTCTGTTAATGCTGTCTCTATAGTAGGTACTCGTGTTTTAATGAACAGACTGCAAGACATGGTAGAAAATCTCTGACTATCAAATGCATGAACAACCTTTTACATCAGATGTTCGGGTCTGTTCTTTTAGAGGAGCCCTTGTCTCTATAAATGTTTCAGAAGACCAGGGCAGCCAACACACGGTGTGTAGCTCTGTCTGGGAGATCCTTGATGGCTGCAGAAACATCACATCAGAAGCATCATCTCTGACTTGCCCAAAAGCTGCATGGTGTACCAGGGCAACTTACACAATAACAAGCGTAGGAATGCCCGCACATCTTTTTTCTTTAGCTGGTTGCTCATGTGAGTGTGAGAAAGGGAAGTCTTGTATTTTTTGTCTTTTGCACCCCTTTGGGGGTGGTCAAAGGTAGTGGCCAGGTGCAGGTTTATATTTTTCCAGAGCACAGTTATAGTGATTTCTGCAAAACAAGGATCATGTTTCAAAGCCTCTTTTTTAAACACTGTGTTACTAATTTAGAGGTATACAGCAGGTACAGAATCTCAAAGGGACTGCTACAGTTATTTTAGTTGAGGAGGTGATAGAAATTCAATTTTCTGATCTTGTATTTTCTGTTAATTTATTCTTGGTAGGCTACAGTGTGTCTAACTGAGCGTGGGAAAGCAGAAAAACATTTAGAAGTGGTCATGGATAGAGCAAGAGCCAAAAAGACGTCATTATGTCAAGCTGGTTAAATACTTCCAACTTACCTATTTCTTCAGGAAACAAAGTTTTCTCCCAAATACTTAATTGTGTAATCTTTCAGGAACAAACTGGATTTACCCAAAGCTTTCGAGCCCTTTGATCAACACTCTTCACCCCCCCCACCCCCCACCAACAGGATAGCACTACTTGAACCCTGTGTTCATTTTCAAAAACCCATAATTACACCCTCTTATGTTATTTACTTCTTAATACACCTTGGCAAAGCTATATTTGGTCAAGAGCAATACTTTCATAAGCATGCAAAAAGTAATTTCCTTCCAAACACCTGTGGAATAAAATCCCCTAGAAATAACTAAGGTCCAGGATACAGGATAAACATAAAAAAGCCAGACAAAAGCTGGTCCTTCTTTCTCATGGCTAGAAGTCTCTTCACCTTGACTGAATGCTGGAGGACAGGGTTTATTTCTTTTACTAGATTTCCTGCCTATTAAGACTCCCTCATTATTGAAAGAAACCTACTGAGCAATGAAACCACTCCAAAAATGAGTGTTTACGTGAAAAACTGGCCAAGAAATCATGGGCAGGAACTGCAGGGTGGCCTTCTGCACTAGCTCTGCCCTTCCCAGCAGGGGAGGTGGATAAGCTCCCCTTTCATTCTGCTAATGTAACCCAGGTGAATTGTATCTTTTTACAAGTGTCTCCAACAGTGGTCACCTAAACAAGAAGGCCCCAAGCATCCCGGGCGGTTTTTTTTGCATTCACTGAAGAGAATGTCAGAACTGTGGTCAGAATGGAGCATCATTTGATGCACAGCTCTACACCATACTGAGCTACTTCCAGAAAAGCCAGGAAGAGCAGTTTCAAAAGGGAGTGCCTGCGTCTCCTGCAACAACTGCTACTACCTAAGCACAATGTACCTTCCAAGAAGTAACTGCACTTTTGTATTTAAAAACTAAACAGGTCTCAATAACTACCCAGTAAAGCGAAGATGGGATGTCTTCCTCAAGGAAACGCTGGATGCTGAAATTCTGAGGTCTATACTTCTGTTCCTGCTACAGCTCTCTTTCCCAACTATTATTTATACCCCAGTAGCACCCCAAGGCAGGAGTTAAAGATACATTATTTTAGGTACAGCACATACAGCAAAAAGATCACAGAATCACATATTCGTAGGGATTGGAAGGGACCTCAGGTCCAACCCACTGCCAAAGCAGGTTCTTTAGGACAGATCACATAGGTAGGCGTTCAGATGGGTCTTGAATATCTCCAGAGCAGGAGACTCCACACCCCCCTGGGCAGCCTGCGCCAGGGCTCTGTCACCCTCACTGTGAAAAAGTTCTTTTGTATGTTGGTGCGGAACGTCCTGTGCTTCAACTTGAAGCCATTGCCCCCTGTCCTGTCCCCACAGACCACTGAAAAGAGGCTAGCTATTTCCCCCTGTGTCACATACTTGAGATATCTACAAGCATTAATAAGATCCCCTCTTAGTCTTCTTTTCTCAAGGCTGAACAGCCCCAGTTCATTCAGCCTATCCTCATAGGGCAGATGCTCCAGGCCTTTAATCATCTTTGTAGCCCTCTGCTGGACTCTCTCCAGGAGATTCCTGTCTTTTTTATATCAGGGAGATGACTCATGCACCAAAGAGGCTAAGCACATTGTGGCAATAATGTTCCTGTGGTTAGTTGTGAATATTTAACTTTTTCTACCGTGAAAAATAGAGGCAATAACACTGCATCCTAGTATATACTTTGGGGCTAGGAAGAGTTAGCAGTTTGGAAAGAGTTTGGGGTTTAAGGTGCAGGGCACTGGAGAAGCATAAAGTAATACATAGACCTTGCCTCCAGAGCACAAAACATTGTAAAGAAAGTATAAAGCACATGTAGCTGTTGAAAAATAAGCAATTGTGATAATTCAGAATTTTTTCAACATGAATGTTGAATAGCAATGTGTTCTTTAAATGACCCCAGGGCGTTATGGTAACTGAGACCACATTCCTTCACAAGTCATCACGATGCTTTGTGTTATTAATAATTATACTACAGTGTTTGGTAAGTTACAGTAATGCTGGAAATCTCTGTCTCCTGTACACCCTCACTGTTAGATCACCAGTTTGACAGTGAAATACCCCAAATCCCAAACCTGCTCAGAAATATATGTCTTTCAGCAGACATTAAAATTACTTGGTCCTTAACCAGGTCTCTCTGGCTTATCAACAGCCAAAATTTCACAGCAGATATGTCTGCTATTTAAGACTTCTGTTTGCCAAAGTGTTCTTCTGGCTGAGATCAACCCCTTGGGTGCTGTGCTAGAAAACTTGCCAAAAATGGGGGAGGGGGGGAAGCTTGTACTACAATTGGATCTTTCTTTTCATCTGATTTCATTTTTAGGTCAATCTTCTCTCCTGAAAAATGTGAAGGAAATTATAATAAAATTAAACAATAATAAAACATGAAGTTCATGTGTCATATTTACATAATATATCTTCTCACAAGTTAAAAAATTCCCATGCCTTAAATGTAATTATGCAAGGGCAGAAATTTGGAAGCAAACTTGTTTTCCTTTATGTTATTAGCCATCCAATCATTAAATGTAACAATATATAAAGCATCTGCTATAATAATCTATCCTTTTTTTTTAACATTTGTTTTTTAAGTAGGTACTATTGCAAGACCTTCTCCATTCTCTGCTAGTTTTGCTTGCAAAATATTTCCACATCAATATCCTCCACATGGTAGCAAAGTGGTTGCAGGCCTGTTCAAAACTAAGTGATTGATGGTGTATTGCAAGGCTAATCCAAAGCTTACTGAGGTCGATGCAATTCTTTGCTTTGGCTTCTGTTGGTTTAGGAATCAGAATCTAAAGCAGTTCTTGAGAAATCTTAAAAGTTTATTTTAAATAGGGAAAGATGAACTGCAAGCCAAACAGTTTATTCAAAAGAGAGAGAAAAGAGCAAGGCAAAGATTATTCTTGTCTCTGTGCTGTGGACTGTAGAAGAACAGCTCTGTTCATAGTGTTGATTTATAAATAACTTCACTTCCAATCAGAAAAATCTTAAAAAAGAAAAACATTCACAAGAAACAATACTAAAAACATGAAAAAATCTCATACTTTCTGAAACAAAAACACTGTGAAGTCTTAAACACTTGATATTGTGGTTTTGGAATTTAGAATTTCTCCCTTTTTGGTAATCCCCATGAAATTAGCGATTTTGGACTCCTGGAAGCACTTTAGATCTCACTTGTATTTTGAGATCCAAATTTCCATTGTGTATTTAATTTATGCCAACATTCCTTATTGGAAGCAACAAGATAACTGAACCCCACTATCTGCTCATCTCAGTGATTCTGCTCTTCCTTTGCTTTATCTGGCTGTATTTTCCAAGACCTGTTTCACATTAGGTGGAGAGCTCTTGCCTCTGGAACAGCTACCGGAGGGCTTAGAAGTTCATTCGAGCCAAGAGTGATTCAAAAGCAGATTCCTGAGTGTTAATGGACACTTTCTTCCTCTTAAGAAAACAGCAGAACATCGATTTTCTCATCCCACATCAGACCAGCAATACCATATCTGGTCTTGAGCAGCAGACAGCTATGGGTGCATCTGACCAAAACGTAATGGAGACACATGAAACCATTGAAAACTTTCCCCTGGCTCCAGTCACAAAAGACTTGACTTACATTTTAATGCTTGAGGGTTTTATGCTCTTAACATTGTGGCCCACACTTTCTGTGGGTCGATGATGTATTTTTAAATTGTTTTTAATCCATTTGTTCTCAGGTTCATTGCAAGTCCCTTACTGCTGTAATGTGAGAGGAAACAAGTATTATCTCTTCCAGAAGACTTCATGTGTTTTTCTTCAGTCTCACCTTATGTATCTGTGCGAACAGGAAACAGGTCCAACCCCTTTGATATTTCTTTCACCTAAAAAAGTCTACAGAAACCACTTGAGACTTTTACATCAGTGTCATGTGCCTTTGCATCCTTTTATCTCTGTGAGTACAACACAAAATGTCACGACTAGAACTAGAAATAATATTCCAGCTATGAAAATCTTTATTTATACAGTGGAACTGTAATCTCTTCTACTTCACAAACTCAGTTTATTTCTTACCAGGTTTGCCCGGCATCAGGTGAATGTTATTGTGAGTCAGTTAATTTCCCAGATTGAATTTTCTCACTGCATCAAGAGGGTTTTCAGCCATCCCAAGTTTTGATTGATTTTGAATGATGTGTGTTGCCACTTCATTATTCCATGAGCTTTGCCAGCTCCAAAAAGCAAATAAACAAAATGTAGGATCAATTGTAAGATTCTTAAGGCACTCTGCTGCTAATTATCTTGTAGCACTTTTCTCCTCAGGAAAATAATGTTTAAATTATATCACATTTCTTAAAATTTTATGTTTTTTCCAAAGACATACTGTTTGGCAAAATGAAGACTATAACTTCTGCATGTGATTTAAAGGATAAACAAAACGGGCGAAAAATCTGCTAGTTCAATAAAATAATTTTGCCAGAGGAAAACCATAGCTAATGTCAGATTAGTGTCAAAGCCTCCCTGCGCTACTTGCTTTTCCTTGAGGCTACCTTCCAGAGAGGGATGGTGGGCTCTCACCAGCAGCCTACCTCCCACTTGAGCTCCTCGGTTTGAAAAATGCTTCATCTCCCTGCCAGTAGTAATTCAGTGAAAGTTACAGCAATGCATAAATCATGTGGGTGGAGTAGGAATCTTTAATTTTCTGAGTAACTGCACTGAGAATCTAAAGTAAAAACAAAAGTGCAGGACATCTCTCAAGGCATCTCCTGCCAGTGGCTCCCCTCCATGCAGAACGGAAACTACCCAGGTATTCCCATTTCCAAAGAAAATAGTCATCTTTTGTTCAAATATGAATATTAATCAGTTTTACTGTCTATAATGTGTATCCTAATAAATGCAACAATGTTGTCATTGCCAACAAATCAAAGTAAAAATTATTTTCTGCAGATTACTCATTCATAGCTGTTGCAGGAAAGTTCAAGTGTTTAGATTTACCAAGATGGAAGTCAAACCAACACTAAGGTCATAGGATGTGACAATATCAGCCATGGTTACTGAGGAATATTACCACATAACAAATTGCAAACATTTCTAATCCTAACTCAGGCTTGGAATAAAACACCAGTCTGTCAAGAGGACAATTGACACTGCAATCTTTAACAGCTATGCAATTAGATATTTATTACATGTAATAGCTCCCAGCTATCTATTAAGAATGTATCTATTTCACTTATTACTCTTGAGCATGTTTTTAAGCTTGTATATGTATGTGTCCAGAAAAAATAAATTCATCTTACTTGTATCCAAAAGTTAAGGTAGACTTCCTTGGGACATTAGAGCTATCATTATTGCATGTTGATACAAGAAATCTGAAAAATAGTATTCAGCAACTGTTGAAGTTACATCTAGCACTCAATAGTGGGTTCAGAGACCTAACTGTCTTCACACACATTCAGCAGAAAAATGGTCCTGGTGTCTTATATTTGAGTATAATCTATACTTTTATTTTAGTATAATCTATACTTAAAAACAGAAAACCAAACATTTTGAGAGTTCTAAATTGTAACATACATTTTAATTTGTTGAAATTAAATTTTGCTATAAAATCATGACTGAACAGTTATTTTTGTAGATACATTTCTTGTGTTGTAAAATGAGGGCTGACTTAATTTTCCATGCTTGAACTCTGAAAATGGCCACACTGGAGACTGCAGTCAAGCTACAGATCAACCTAAATCTTAAACAAGCATTCAATTATGCACTGGCCAACTTAATTTCACTATAAATTGCATTGCTTTCTGACAAAAGCTGCCAGAGCAAAATTAAAATAACAGAAATGGGGATTATTTTAGCAACACTGCCTTTACAATCAATTTTTTTAAAGTCTCAATAGAAGAGATTAATATAGTATAAATTGATGTGTTTGGCTTTGTAGAAGAAGGGTAATACACTAGGTCATAATCTTTCTTCTGAAGAAAATCCTGTCTTTAAGAAACCAAATATATAACATCTGTATAACTGTCTATTTGACATTTCTGACCTAGTAATGGTTCCCATCATCCCAGAATTGATATAATGTCTGCTCTAATTTTGAAGAAACATCTAAATTTCTCAAATTTTGTGGTTCTTTTGAACAAAAGTGAAATGAAAGAATTTACACTTAATCTCGTGCTAAGATATGGTAAATACAGTGAATTTATTGTTGTCCAAAATTTTTAACCAAGGTTAATTAGCTCTAAAAAAACAAAATCCTGTCTCAAAACTGAACAATATGAACAACATGCAGACTTCATGGGCATGTAGGTTACATGCAGACTTCATGGGCAATGTAGTAGATAGTTCTTTATGGATTACATGAGGGGGTGGCTTATGCAGATTGGATTATAGCAAAGATTTTTTCCAGCTTTGATATTCATTGTTATTTTTGTCTTCCAAAATGGAATTCCACAGCTGTCAAGAAAACACTCTACATTCAGCAAATGTCTGATTTTTAGAGGTAATGGATCCAGTGAAATACTAACTCCAGGTCTACAGAGCACCGCACAGTGTTGGCTATGCATTTTAGCAGAGCTGAACTCTCATTCCCAATCACATCCATCAAAAGTCATTGTGCTGGAAGCATGCCTGGATAAAAACACATTTCTTGGTTTTTGAGACCATCAAATACCACATTCTAAATGTGAGACTCAGCCTATTGTCTCTTACCCCAAATCCTTGCCCCATTGTCTGCATCTCCCTATTTGTGATGTGATGCCTTCACCACTCTTCTTTTCCTCATGACCTTCCCATTTGCCTGCCAAAATCCACTGTGACCACCACCGTGGTCACACTAAAGTGTTGTGTCCCTGTGCGTCTGGCACAATCCCCAAAATATTTGTTTTACAGGTTAGAGTTTAAGTGGTTTAATGAGTCCACAGTTTCTCAGTGTATCTGCAAAAATGTATGTCTTCAGCATTTAAACTGAGATGATTAGGCGTGCAGCATTCTGCATTTCTAAAGTATGTGCTGCTATTTTTAGCGGGATTTGAATATATGCTATTCAGCTTAATAATAAACATTAGTACTTGTTAAAGGGAACAGAAACATTGTAATTCTGAACTGGTTTTAACTAATTTTTGGCTGACTTTCTGCAATATAGTGGGTGATAGAAAATCATAGCATGCCAATGGCATGATAACAATTTCCTCTGCAGCAATGGGCTTCTACATGTCATCCCAATATGGAATCAATGATATTTTGCAACCAAAGCATTATATTAGGAAAGTTAGGAAACTTACTGTTTTCCTTACTTCATTCCTCATTTTATGAAATATTCTTTGAAAAAAATATATAAATGGCAAAAGAGAAACAATGTACAAGACTCTATAAAATAATTTGATGTTAACATAACATCAACACCTGAACAGAGAAGGACCACAAGTGACCAATGCTTTGTACAGGCACTGGGAAAGGCTGCCCAGGGAAGTGGTGGAGTCATCATTGCTGGAGGTGTTCAAAAAACGTAGATGTGGCACTTCAGAACATGGTTTAATGGTCATGATGATGTTGGGTTGACAGTTGAACTTGAGGATCTTAGAGGTCTTTTTCAACCTTAATGATTGTATGATGCTTTGAAATTAAGAACCCCATCTAATAAAAATGTAGTTACAATTAAAAATCCTTACCTTTAATATGTGCATAGTGATATTGAAATAATACAAACCCTTAAATTCTCCAGTCCTCTACTGAAACTTTTTTTTTTTTCATTTTTTTTAATTTAAAATCATAGGCTAAAAATTGTACTGCTTTTACAGATAAATGTCCTTGTTCAGGAAAGAAAATCAAAATAAAACATGATTAGGGAGACAGAAGCATAATACACATGCAGCAAGTCAAAAGAAGCAATTCAAACTCACAGGAGGAAAACAAGAGAAGGAAATACCCCTACACATTTAATGCTTCTCAAATAATGTAAAGAAATAAAAGGGAGTTCAGCTTACCTGCTTGTAATACACACTGCTCATTTTAAAACATGAGGAAAAAAATATAAGCTATTGAAAGAGATATGTAACAAACTGCATAGAAAATATAAAAACTTGCAGAGGAAAATAGTCTCTAGATGTTACTGTCCTGTCAGTTGAACTATTGAATAAATAAATATCCATGAGCAGCATGGGTTTATAAAGAATGAGTATCTGAAGGCAAATTTATAGGCACCACGGCACACAGAAGAAAATTTCTGCAAGTTGTGAGAGTTAGGTGATTTGTTTTGGTTTGGTTTACAGATTTGTGTGTGTTTATCACCATTTCCTCCTGTGACTCTGGTCTGTTCTGCTGATACACCACCAGTGATGAGTGAGTTTAAAACAGGAGGATGTTTTTAGTAAATTGCATAAGTCAAATATTTTGCACATAATGGGCTCTTTTTGTAACACAAGCTGTGGCACCTGCTGCGGGGTTGTCTCTATTTCTAAATCAGTCAACAGCATGCACACTGTAGAGCCTGAGAGCATTTAAGTTAGAGGCATCTGGAAACTCTGAGCCTCAGCACTTCTGTCCTCCCTGCCTCTCTATTACTCAGACTAAATGTTTTGTAGATGCTTGGTAGGCTTTGTGCATCTGCTCTTTATAGACTGCAGGCAGAGGCAGTACTACAGAAGACACGCAGGCCTCACTGCAGCTAAAAAAGGAGGAGTGTTTGAGCAGGGCCATGATAAGCACGCAAACTGCAGACCAAAACAGGAGCATCTGTAAGGCAAGAATTACAGCTTGGGGAGGTTGTGTCAAGAATTTAGGGGTAGGCAGTTGAAATCAAGTCAAAACAGATTCATAATCAGAGTTTGAAGGGGGGGGAAGCTAAACCTTTCAAGTGGCAGGAAAGAGGAAGGTGTTGAATTGGGAAAGTAGGTGTAGTGTCAGCAAAGAAAGTGATGACAAGTCAAAGGACAGCTTTTCTTATTAAAGAGCTACAGTCTGTAGGCCTGAAGTACTTGGCATGAGAATATGGTAGGGAATGGAGCAGAAAATGTCTCCATTTGAGGTTGGAAAGATGCATTGCAATGGAACAGGAAGGGGGTACAACAGGGTTTGGGAAGGAAAAGAATCAAAAAGTAAATGGGATCATAAGGAAAAGTTAAATTCAGTTTCCCTCCCTGCTGAGGTTTCTGGCATTCTATTGGAAAATCAAATGCCTTGAAAATCAAGACATTTCCTGCTTTGAAACTGGGAACTAAAGAACCCCAGAGCATGTTTATTTAGCAATGCTGTATCTATGTCTCAGCTGCTTCATTATCTTCTGTGAGCCAGCTGGACTGTATCATCTCATGATGCTCAAGAGTGGCTCACCGAAAGGCTCATAAACCCCTTAGACTTGAAATGAGAGGGAAAGTGGAGTTACTAAATTGCTTTCCATTTGGTGAACTGAAAGCAAGCAATCTAGTGAGTTTTAAGAGGTGCTCAATACTTTTGTGTTTGTGAACATGAGCTTACAGCATCTGCATTGCAACGGACTCCACCAGTGTTTTCCTGGCCTCGGTAAGTTCTGTGAGACTCAAATGCTAATGAACTATAAGAGTATCATGCATCTAGCTGAAATGCTGCCAGGCATACAGAAGGACTAAAGGTCATAAGAAACTCAACATGCAAATCAACTGCTCTAATAGGTTATATATAAATAGAAAACAAACTTTACTGTTTAGAAACATTTTGGGTCTTGCACTTTTTAGAGGAAATTAATGATTTTTTTCAGGAATAATTTAGATTTCTACATGTGCTTAGGTTGCCTTCTGAGTCATAAGACACACAAAAGGGAGAGAACTGTACCATCTCATCTCGCTCTTATTTTTGGATGAGTGCCATTTTTCATTTCAGGAAAAGGAAGAGTGAAGGAGGATGTTATACTCAACACAGCAGACACTCAGGTAAATGTAAACATTACCCTGGGATCTGCCAACAGCGACATGCTTCACTACTTGACTGATTGATGTGACTCCCGTGTAGCTGAGCTTTGTAAATGCTGCTTTTATGGCCTACAGATGTGATTTTTTTGTTGACATCACCGAAACAAATCAAATTCAAAGGCAAGGCTGGGAAGGCCAGCACAAAATCTAAATCAACCATATCTTAGACAGAAATGTACCACTGAAATAGATTGCTTAATCACAACAATACGACCTTGCAAGTAAAGCAGGATATCTTGTGTGGTACAACGAGGCACAAACTTACATCTACTCAGGAAATTAAGAATGTTTCTTTGGAAAATGCAACATTTCTGAACAACTAGTTGTTAGTTAAACTTAATATCCACAAGAACAGCAGAGTATGGGCTCAAAATTTACAACAGTAATACACTGTAATGACATTTTAAAACTTTTAAACATATTCTGGAATTCGAATAAGAAGCACGGGCGATTTTCTTAGCTATTATTTGTAGAAAACAAAGATGAAAGTTAGATTTCTGTTGCTCCCTTAATCTATGACAATTTCTCTACAAGTGTACAACCCTTGCAAAATAAGTTTAAATCACAAGTGTGGGCTTTGCTAACAGGACCATCCCTACACAAACCATTCACCCTAAAAGAAGATCCTGTCAAAATACCTCAGCTCTGACTCTGCAAAAGGTGGCACATTTCAGTTCCTAGAATATGGTCTGTCCAAAAGCGCTATCACAAACCTTAAATACTTGCAGTTCTCCAACTTTTCTCCCAGTATGTATCCAAAGGCTTTTTTTTTAAACACCTGCATCTTAGCTTACACAAGTGACAACATACAGTTAAGCTCTTGTTGCTCAGATTTCAAAATCACTTTCCAAAACAGAGATCTGGAGAGATTAATTATTTCAAAATTCCCATCAAACAAAATAGGAAAAACAGTATTCTTATAGGTAAGGAGGAACTTCAGTATGAGTTGTGAATTATGAAATCTAGATACTGGCATTGTGTTGAGTTAATACAGCCAAACAAGTGAGCAAAATAATTAAAAACCATAAGCAGAATAGTCTTTTCCAACATTTCCTTCCTTTTGAAGCACAGTTGTTTCAAATTTATATTAGCTGGTCTTTTCAAAACCTTTCCTAACCACTACATAGGTATTTCTCTCTCCAGATAAAATTAATTCTTTCTGAGTAGCATTTTAACAGCACTGGAGCAGATGTTTTCAACGACTGATTTGCTGAAATTTTTTGTCACCATAGAAGAGAAGTTAATGAGTGTCTACTACACCTCTCATCTTCAGTTAATTTACTGGTTTACAGTGTGCAGAATGGCAGTCTCATATTTTACAAACCTCAAAATTTATTAAAAATTCACTCTGATGTTTCATATGAAAACTAATGCTTGTTGTTTCTTTTTCCCCTTGAACATGATGAACTTTCTATGGAATCATTTTATCTGGTTGTGTAACCAGTCGATCTGGCATAAGTTTTATTTAAGCTTGCTTTTGCCTTAAAATAACTGAAAGGGAGGTGTTCCATGATAGGCCACTAGAAGTCATATTATTTCCTGCATCAGTAAGGAGATCTAGTAATAGGATTATTGTGTCTATAAATGACATTTTAAACTATTCCTGAAAAAGACATTAGTCTTTCTAATATAGTTACATTAAAAATTAATTCTCCGTTTAATATCTTCAGTGTTTGAACTGAAGCATTGTGAAACTGAAAACGAAAAAGAATCATTAATTGATCTTAATCTGAAATCTAAACCAGTCCTTTATCTATATTGGATCTTCAAAAACACTGTTCAGCAGTGAAAGTCTATGATGAGTCCACACATCTACTGATCTATACATTTGATTTTCTGTGTATTTGTAGCACTACTGGATTATTCATGCAGATAAAGCATATGATGAGCAAAGCTTGGTGTTTCCAGCTTCACTGAACTGGCACACTGATCTCCAAATTTGAGGGGCTCAATTTTGGACGCAGATGAGAACCTTTCCTACATTCTAAGCCTCCGCTGTAGGAAAAAAACCCAACCAAACAAAAAACCCCAAGCCATTTTAATCTTTTAGCTACAGATACCATGGTTTAGTTTGGCTCTTCTCTGGCCAAAGGGTGGAGGCTGCTGCCCTCTGATGCCTCACTGGTATGTGCAATAAAGATTATAATCTGTCATATTTCTAGGGAATAAATATGCTTTGTAGATTTACCTACAGCAGATAATAAAATTCAGATGTGTTTACAAAGCATTAGCCTAACTGGAAAAAAAAACCTGTCTGCTGGTAATGACCACCCACGGTATGAGGCAATGGAGAAACAGGCTTCTGTCAGGATTAGCACAACACTTTGGCCAGAAGGTCTAAGGAACTGAGCAGTACTTTTCTCAGTATAGGTCATGCTGAAAGAACAGAAAAGCAGTAATTGATACTCTAATTAATGCTAACACTACACACAGGCAGTAGATAAAATAAATTCTCCTATTGCATTTAGCTCCATATGGCACTTGCTCTCTTCTCCTGTACAAGTATAACATAAATTGAGAATATGAGCACCAAAAAATGGGGTCTGGATATGTCCAATCTGTAGCAAATAAGACTGTAAATCTGGTATTTAAAAGAAAAGGAGCATGGAAAAAATCTTCTAAAAATACATGCTACAAATAAATAAAACCATCAAAAACCAAAATGTTTTTAGAAAAATATTAGGAAAAATGTTCGATCAAATGTATTTGAGGATGCAGGTTACATAATACTCTACATCTATTCTCTTCTTAAGTCTCTGAGATTTTAAGGATGCTTCTCCACTTTCCATAATTCAAACACAGACTGCTGCTCCATACTTAAAGCTTGGGCCAGCTCAAGTTGGATCTTGTCTTAGTCTTCAGCTAACTTTCAGTAATTTCAGTGAAACTGTTCATAATGTAAAGGTGACTGGACCCAGACCTCTAAAATTAAGACATACCTTCCATACAAGCTGGCAGGTCCTGCTGTTCTATGTTCCTGTCTTTTCAGGAAGTCTCATATCTAAGTTTCAATTCTTCATCAGGCTGCACAGATTTTCAGGCAATGATACCTTTTAAAAAATTATATATTATTAAAGAAAGATCTGCTCCCTTTTTTCTTGTGAGTCAGCCAAACCTCAGCAGTACTTCTGTGAGCTCCAGATGCTGTTATGCCCAAATTTTCAGCACATTTGATTCCCGTAACTAGAACCAGCTCAGACATGAGTAACACACTCCCCAACAGCTTTCTAGTCTATAAGCTTAAAGAAACAACAGCCTCACCTCGAAGTACTGCATACTTTTGTCCAAATATTACTTAAAATATATATATAAAGGAGCACGGTAAATTTTTGCAAGCTTTTTGAGACTTGTAACTCCTGTCAATTGCAGACTTTGGAAGTTCTGAAAGCAAAAATTAGGCAGCTCAAGAAATGCATGGCAAAACTCCTAATGACATCCTGCAGTCCTCCACCATTTTAAGAAAAGAATTGTTTTTTCTTTCAAAGTTGAAATTGAAAGAGTTTTAATTAATTAATACACTGGGAAATATATTTGAACTTTACTTCATTTAATTTCAGAAAAAAGAAAAAAATTAAAAATGTGATCACTTAACAACAGAAATATGTGTCAGGTCCTTTATTCTGATACATTTGAAAGTACACTTCTGATGCGTTGGGCAAGTCCAGATTTGCTTCTTTGCAATCTGGTACAACATGGAGCACCTCACAGGAGAATGTCACATGTCTGAAGGGAACCATCCCTGCACTGTCAGCAGCACTACAGCAGTATAAAGATGAGTTTCAAGCCACCTGAGCATGTAACTTAGGACAAGTCCTGTTTACAAGGGCAAGTAGTGACAGGAGGAGGGGTAATGGCTTTAAACTAAAAGAGGGTGGATTTAGATTGGATATAAGAAGAAGACTCTTCCCTGCTCAGGTGGTGAGGCCCTGGCACAGTATGTCTGGAGAAGCTGTGGCTGCCCCTTCACTGGCAATGTTCAAGGCCAGGTTGGATGGGGCTTTGAGCAATTTGGTCTAGGTGTCCTTGACTATGGTAGGGGGCTTGGAACTACATGATCTTTGAGATCCCTTCCAACCCAAACCATTCTATGGTTCCATAACAGAAGTGTGTGGCTCAACTGCACTGTAGGACTGCTGTGGTTTAACCCTAGCTGGTAAATAAACCCTGGTGGGATGGGGGAGAGAATCAAAAGAGTGAAAGTGAGAAAATTGGTGGATTGAGATAAAAGCCAGTTTAACAAGTAAAGAAAAAGTTACATATGCAAGCAAAGCAAAACAAAGAATTTGTTCCCTACTTCCCGTGGGCAGGAAGTGTTCAGCCATCCTCAGCAAAGGGCTACATCACACATAACAGTTCTTTGGGAAGACAACTGCTATCACTGAACACTGTGACCTTTCTCCCACCCACCCTTCCTCTTCCCCATGTCCCTCATAAGCTGACCATGACGTCATATGGTACGGAATATCATTGGATAGTTGGGGTCAGCTGTCCTAGCTGTGTCCCCTCCCAACTCCTTGTGCACCCTCAGCCATCCCACTGGTTATGTGAGAAGCAGAAAAGGCCTTGGTTCTGTGTAAGCACTGCTCAACAACAACAAAACCATCTCTGTACAAGAAAAACACCTCTGTATTACCAACACATCTCTGTATTTCCAGCACAAATCCAAAACAAGCCCCAGGACAGGGACCTTGCCAGAAACCCGTAGGCTTGTAGACTACATAGTCTTCCTGGGGCCATAAATACAATCATAGCAGCCATGTTAATACCACCATCTACAGTACTGATATCTGAAATTATGCTGCAGTGTTGTTCAGGCACGGATGAGGGCTGTTTATGTGCTGGTCATTTGCTATTTCATTTTAAACTTTATTTCTCTTTCTCAAAGTCTATCACTGCAAGCTGAGTTTTCTTTGTATTATGATTCACATTATAAATATTCCTTAAAAATGGTATAATTGGCAACATGCCTGATTGAAAAGACCATGTATTATATAAACCAATAATTTACTAATGTTATAACCTCTGACCATTCACTGCTTGAGAAAGACTCTCGTGTTGTTAGTCATGTCTAAACAGTGCAGTGGGTTTTCCCATTTGATTTTCATGCCAAGAGTTGTGATTAGAGATAAAAGGTAATTCCTGTAAAATGATTAATATAAAATATAAAAGATTCATTTATCTTTTTTAAAAAATATATGAGGCAAGATTTTTATAGAGCAAGTGTTCATCAATTCTTGGCATTAAATATCAGGTGAGTTTCTTAAACACGGTTAAATTCCCAGATCTGTAAAGCTGATGCAATACAGGGTTATGTATGGAAGAGAGACAGTTAGATCCACTGTTGTTTTACTGTGAAGGGTGGGATCAAAAGTCCATGGTTAATAACTGTAAATTACAATGGTTCTTTGACTTGTAAGTCACAATCCAAACAAACCTTTGTAATGATTTGTAACAGAAACCCTCAGTAAAGATGCATGGGATTCCTGGATTCTACATCTGAGGGCTGAGAATAAGGTGTTCTGTAACATATTACTTTTATGTCCAAATAACTACACAAAATTGAAATAGATATATGTTGAAGGAAACAAGATAACTGAATTTTTTGTTTTAAAATAATAAAAAAGAAGAAACATAGTAACATTTGTCCATGCAGTCCATTTATATTATTATTAATGGTCCTCATAGTGCACACTACATTTTTGTTCTGGCTGCGATGGGGCTTACTGACCCGTGACTTATACAGGCTATATACTTGGAAGTAGATGTTACCTATTAAATTAATATATAGTGTGTATACACCCCAGCAATTTAATGAATTTGATCGAAGGGGCAGATCTTTTTTGAGGGGAGGAGTCAGTAGATTTTCATTTGTCATAATTTAAGCCTGGAAAATAAATTAATTAATCCACTATCATCTTCATTAGTTTGGTAGGTAGTTTATGGTTTAGTATTTCACTGAGGAAGGAAGATCTGCAAAAAGCCTGTGGATCCATCACTTAATGGAGGAAATATTTTGGTATGCACCTTTCACGGCTTTATACTCACTATTCAGGGTGATTATTCAATAGGGAACATGCTTGGGACCCTCTGTAAGTGACATGAATTTCACTGCCTGCCTTCACCTATCCCTGACCTGGCCACTTCAAGACACTGTCCTTTACACCAGTCTCACGCCTGAGCATGTTACTCTACTTGTCTATCCTTACCTTGGAGCAGAGTTAACAGTTTAAAACTCTGGATCTGTCCCTAGTGAGACTTTCAAAAGCATTTAAGTAAGCTCAGTACCTTGATTTCAAGTCATCATGTTTCAATGAGCTGCTGAAGAATCTGTGACTATTTGCCTGCATTTAGCTGCTAAATAAATGCTCCTGTTTGCAGCTGCGTGCTTGTTACTCATGACACCCAACGGCGAACCATCCTCCACAGTGCAACCAATATCTAAATGCTACTTAAGTATGAAAATGATGCAAAAATGCTAGAATTAATAAAGAATTCCTTGCTGAAACTTTGTACCTTGGATTTCTTCAGGGATTGCTCCAGAAGTCTCCTCATTTAAAACTGTAGCTCCCAGGTTTATTAGGCAGACAGGTTCCTGGGTCTGCAAAACTCCTCAGCACAGAATTTGAGGCTCTAATCATTTCTAAATGGGATATTTTTATTCAAAATTTTTAATATGTAATACTGAAAGCCACTCATTTAATTACCCAATCTGCAGCAAAAATGCTAATAAAAAAGATGCATTTTGTAGCCCTCTTTTCCTAGAACCAGAAGATTCTCATCTATTTCTTTTTTTGCCTGGGACTTTAACCATTACATTTTCTTGGATTCACTCCAGCTAAAAAAAGTTTGGTCTGTTTTTTCAGCAGTAATAAACACTTGAGCCTTCCATTCCTTTCACTCTTCTGTGCTGATCATGAGAAAGACAACATCTCTTGAACTCACATCTCAAGGAACCGCAAAGTCAGATCAAAGCCCGTGCACGGAATAGGCATACTTTATCTTTGGTAAATAGCTATGCTGAAATTACATTTCCATCTTTGAGGTTTATATGCTCATAAAGTCAAATGCAGTATTGTAGATCTTTACTTAATTGCTTTTGCAACTTTCTTTACCATGGGTCTTAAATCAGCACAAGGACAGCATCATCTGAATAAAGAGGTTACAGTGGTGTTTCAAGGCAGGTCTATTCTGGAAATCCCCACCTTTCTTCTTTATTTGTTTTACTGTCACTCAGAGAATGAAAATGTATATAAACAAGTCATCCATGAAATTCCATGCATTCGTGTCGTAACTCCGAGCCCTTTGAATCTTCATATTTGAACAGTTCACAGCTCAGACCTCTGACTTGATTGAGCACAGATGTCGATGATATCACTAAGTTCTTTGGAAGACAGGGTATATTATTGCAGTATTAATGTTGAATATGTTTCTGTTTAATATGCGCTCCTGAGACCAAATTCCCTATGTCATCTGTGTTGCTTGCTGCAGATAAGAACAAGTTAATAGAGTTCTGCTAGCAGTTACAGTCAGACTCAGGCCCCAAACCAGCAAGTGAAATTAATATAATCAGATAGTTTGTTGTGGATGCTAATAGTTTACAGGAATTAAAAACAGATCAAACAAATTAATGGAAGAACCTATTCAGGGTTATTAAATATACAACTCAGTAAACCCACAGTGGAGTTGAAAAAGTATGCTGCCATTTGCTCCCTTTTCACACACTTTTTTCCTATACAACTGTCATTGTCACTTACATAAACAGGAAAACTTAGATCATCTTTAGTCTGAATCATGGTGGCTGTTTATGTGTTTGCATCTGTATTTTGAAGATAGCAACAGCAATTCATAGAGAATATTTTACTTCTCAGTAAAAGAATGGACCTTCCAGTCTAATGAAAACAACACAAGGAATCTTAGGAGATTGTAATACTCAGTAGCACATGCTTTTGGTACAACAGCACTAATACTAAAAAAATTAAAATAATAAAAGTCCTTTGGATTTCATTGCAGACTGAAGTCAGTACTAATCAATAACACTAATGAGAAAAAAAACCCAAACCCAAATGTCACTACTAAAGAAATAATATCAATCCATAGCTGCACACATTTTTTAAATTCCAAAGAAATAATATTTCTTGCATTGTGTAAGCCCTATAGTTCTTCAGCATAATTTTTGGTACATGAAAATACTGTATTGACAGCATTCTTAGCTGTCATACATGATGTTTAATTCATTGAAATTCCACTCTCTCCAGCTACCAAGATGTATGGAAGGTTGCTTGCTCAGTGCTGTGAAAATTCAAATGTCACTACAAAAATCAGAAGTCACTTGCTCTTGTTCTGTCACACCTCCTCATATATCAGCACTTCCTGAATTAACAACAAAACCAGATCCAGAGTTTCCTGTTAAAGTAACTAGGGAAGCACCCCGGAGTTCTTCTCCCTCCCTCTCCCTCTGCCACTATTACCTGAACAGATGTGGACTTTATTTTGGGGCAGCCATATTCATTACCACATCCTGTAACTACAGTTCATATTAAATTCCTTCCTTATCTCTTTAATGTCCCTTCTAGCTTTGTGCATGCCTCCTTGCAAGAAAGAGAGTGAGTGCTGATCAAAGCAGTACAATCAATCATTTACAGTCCTGGTACAATTCAATAAATGCTGACTTGGTCATATATTGTTTCAAAATGCACTTTAACAAATGCATTTAAATGAAAGCATAGTTAAAGCTAATTTAAAAGTTAACAGGTTAGGAATATATATTATTCAATGTAGAAAATAAGCCATCATGAATTCCCTGTTCCGCAGAACCTATAGAGTTTTCAAAGGTAATTAGTGTCCTGAAGTTTAATAACCCAGCTGCAGTTATTTATGCAACCAAACTCTCAGGCTTTTAAATTCAACATTCTTTGAAATCAGATCTTAAACATCTCCTGAAACTCCTGCTATACAGTCACAGTTCTTTAAAGTTATGCAATTAACGTATCTCAATGTTCATTAAAAAAATAACATCTCATTCTCCTTCTCCTGACTGAAGACAACTCTAGAAATACAAATTCTAGCGCTGGAAAACTAGAAGGGCAGTAAAAAGGGCCCAGAATATTTTATTTTTAGAACTGGCGATATTTAAAGGAATCTCGAATTCAGGAGCTCAAGCCTGGGAATGGCATATGCGTTTGTAGCATGATTGCTAGTACATGACAAAGATATGTGGGCTATTACTACAAATCCCCATTGATTACATTTACACAAGGATTGCTTTGGAGTAGAGAATACTAACTCATGTATGTAAATTAAGTGCTTCTTCTTGTCCAGCCTAGACAAGCGAGCAAAGGACTCTGCACATAGGCTTGCAAATTTCTTCATGGGATTTGAATATAAAAATAACACATACAGGAGAGTGAGATTTCATATTGATTTATACTGAAAACCAGATTTGAATTTAAATTCTAAAAAACAAAAATGTAAACATGGTGTTTACAAAAACATTCAACACTGCTAAGGAACATACAAGACAGTACAATACAGCGACATTTTACCTCATGGAAGCCTAGAGAGATTTCAATAGCATAAATTTATGAATCAGAATATTAAAGGATAACTTGTTTCTTTCATTTCTTTTAAAGTCTTAGCACCACCGTTCCCTTCATAACCCCCAGTATGAAATAAATTACATTCTTCATTGGTCCTTTTTCCTGAGATAAACACAAACAGATGGATACACATAAGCTGGGAAAAGAGATTAGTTCTATGGAAGAGACATTAAGAAGATGCAAGTTACATCTGTGCATTTATGTTGGGTTTCAACTGATTTTAGTCTTTTTACCTACCCTCCAAACTCTGAGCATCCGAGGCAGAGCCCATGGATCACAGTGCAAAGGAACGCTTCTCTCACAGTTGCCCACAGAGGAGGCTGGGTACCTTATTTTCTTACAATTAAAGTTAGATGAGATTAAACATTCCTTCTCTATATATAGCACATTGAAATATAAAAATACTTTAAAAAGAAACACAAAGATACCCTTGGTCTACCATATGTAGTAGATAAATCAGTTCATTTTAGATACCATAAAAATAAGGCTAATTATTTTTTCCCTTGCACTTTAATTCACTTTGGAAATTCCACAGTTAAAGGTTTTTTTGTGGTTTAGAGCTCAAACCAGAGCTTCTTTCTTAGTGATAAACACAGATGTTTCTCATAAACAAAGTTAAAGTAATTAAAATTTGAGTACAGATCAAATTTTTCTATGAAGCTAAAAGCATTCACAATAATGGTTACATGCAAAAGTACTTCACTGTATTTTGAAGGGCTGCAGAGCCCCAGTCCAACACCTGCTGTCAACGCTTGCCCAGCCAGCTGCTTGAGATCCATCACACGGGTTATCTGGAACTGCTCCCTCCATGAGGGAAAAGCTGCAGCACTGCCTTCCATGCAGCCTTCCAAGCTCTCCGCTCTAGCTGAGGTTAGACTTGGGAGACTTGCTAACCAAATCGACCAAGGCTGACTGCTACTGCTTCAGTTTGAGATCCAAAAGAAGTTTTGTGAGCTAAAGACTTAACTGCTTTTCAAAATAAAATGTTAGCTAAATAAAAGTAGTGGTTTCTCCCTACAAAGGTGACTTGTTTATATCCTCAGAAAGTCGCTTCTACAGCATCGCTATTCCTTCTCATCCAGTATCACACTGAATTTTCATGGAAAACAGACTCTGTCTACCACTTCTTCACGTAAGTACCACTATCTGGCATAACTACCAGTAGCTTAAGTAAGCTGTTTCCAGAGGTCTGCTGTCAGGGACGTTTTGGGGTTTATGATTCACCTACTCAGTTTCTTACAGTAATTGAAGAAAATAGGCCTTCAGGCTTCACATGGTTTCCAAAACTATTTATTTTCACTTTAGGTAATGCAAGAAACTAAGTGTAACACTGAACACCTGCAATTACTTTCTTGCATCATCTTCTTACTTGCTTGAGCAAGCTTTGGGTTTAGGTACAAATCCAGTCAGGTTCTTTTTTCTCCCATGCATCCCGCTTCTTCAGGGTGATTGTGTGACAGACTGTTTTTCATGTTGGTTTCCTCACAATTGTACTTTACCGTTCTGTTCAGCTGTAATAGGGCTTAACACTGTTACCTTAAAACCTGTTGGCATAGACTGATTTACTTCTGGTCTGATTTGGGACAAGGACATGGGACCCCCAAGAATGGCTTCACAGAAAGCACCAGGAACAGGAAAGTACCTGAACACCTGTACTGGGTCTGACTGGGATGGAGTTAGCTTTCTTCACAGCAGCCCATATTGTACTGTCTTGGATTTGTGACCAAAACAGCATTGACAATGCATCAGTGTTTTACCTGTTATTGATTAGTGGCTGCATAGTGTCAAAGCCTTCTCCATTTCCCATTCTACCCCACCAGCACGTAGGCTAGGAATGGATAAGAGGCTAGGAGGAGACAGCAGATACAGCTGACCCAAACTGTGCAAAGGGATATTACACAGCATGATACCATTCTCAACAAACCAATTGGGGGTTGTGAGGCTGTAGTTATTCCAAGGTAGCCATTACTCAGAGACGGGTTGGGCATTGGTCAACTAGTTGGAGGTTGTGAGTGACTGCTTTTGCATTATTTGGGTTTTTTTTTTCCCTTTACTTACTAAACTGTCTTTATCTTAGTCCATTAGTTTTTCTTACTTTTGCCCTTCCACTTCTCTCCCTTATCCCAAATGACTGTATGGGAGCTTATCTGCCATCTGGAGTCATCCCACCACACCACCAAAACAAAACATTGAAGTCCCACTCACCCTAAGTGCTTTATTTTCTT
The DNA here is from genome assembly GCA_022605575.1 of Laterallus jamaicensis coturniculus. NCBI lineage: Eukaryota > Metazoa > Chordata > Aves > Gruiformes > Rallidae > Laterallus > Laterallus jamaicensis. The sequence continues at coordinate 3,521,827 of JAKCOX010000053.1, forward strand.
TCAAATTTCGTGGGTTTTTTCTTTTGTCATGCATCTTCCTACCTGAACCACAAAGGGTGCTGAAGGATTTTACTGCAAGTCTTGGCTTCTATGGTGAATCAGAAAGTTTGCTTTTGTTCTGGTGCTTAAGTCCACCTGGACATCATGCTCCATCTGCATACACTATGCTAAAAAAATAGGAATTACATGGTGAAACTGTTTACCCAAGTTTCATAAAGTTCCCTCCTCCCAGTAGATTAACATTTATGCATACAGAGGACATTGCCGTGATATGTATACAGTAGCCTATTTTCTATTTTCTTTCTGCATAAATATTTACTAATCATATTCTTTCATCCATCAGGCTATGTAGTAACCCATAAAGTTGAATTATAAAACAACCAGCTGGCTGAAAAATAATGTTGCTATAATAACATTTCCATTACAAATCATATTACTGTAAAAAACGGAAAATTTTCCATCAGCCTGCATTATGATTACAGTTGTAACGTGCCTACAGTTCTCCAAATACACATCTGGAAAAAAAAAACCCACCCTCATTTCTAATACCCTAAGTTGCATTTTTTACTTCAATTAACTCTTGACGTACAGGCTGATATTTACAGTCCTGTGACTCAGAGTAGGAGAATCCCTGGCCTTGGTGCATAATTCTGCATGGGACAAAGAGGACACACATGGGAGAGGTGCTTCATGGCTTGAACCTTTGCACAGACCAAAAACCTGAGAAGTTTGGGCTTTTTTTATTTCTTGTACCATAGAATCACAGAATCTCCTGAGCTGGAAGGGACTCATAAGGATCATCGAGTCCAACTCCTGGTCAGCCAAGTCAGAGCATGGGACTGAGGGCATCGTCCAGATGCTTCCTGAACTCAGTCAGACTGAATGCTGTGACCCCTTCCCTGGGGAACCTGTTACAGTGTCCGACCACCCTCTCAGTAAAGAACCTCTTCCTAACATCCAGCCTAATACGTAGCTTGAAATTTGGTATCTCTCCCTGAAATTTTCAGCGGTGTGAGCCATCCACTAGAACCTGGCCTGTTACCACACGGGTGTCTTTCTGTTGTTAGAGCTGTTCAAACCTGTGTGGGTTTCTTTTACAGGGTGGCCACATATCACAATTGACAGTGGATCTTTGCAACACTTTGTGGCTGCGCTCAATGTATCTGTCATAACTGGAATTAGAGGTAGATTAACAATTCTGTAAGTAACAAAAAGCAGCCAAAAATCCAAAACTACTCTTAAGCTACCATTAACAAGACTCTAAGGAAATTCTTACACTAGAATTAGCTTCCTGAAATAAACTTCACATTCTTTAGCAATTTGAGGTCAGTTATAACAATAAGAGAGCAGCACTGGAACGATTACAAGTATCGCTGAAGGAAAATATCCAAACAAGTTGAACTTTCAACTGCTAAGAATTACTTGCAAATAAAATTGTCTAATTCTGCCCAGCTGGAAGACAGTTATGCAAGTGCATCTTTTATTAATACTGTTCACTGAGGTTTTGTGTTGTTGTTTTTTTTTCTTGCATAGCATCTAACATTAATCATATTTTCCATCATAGGTATTTTAAATCCTGCTCTCAATTAAAGACCTAGAGGAGATGGGTTAAAACAAAAAGTGCTCCTAGGACTTGCAAAATGGAGCCTTGTAAAATCATAAGAAAACCAGATCGGTTTAATTGATAGACTCAAGAAAACAAAAAACTCAGGAATGCATAGGTATACTGCCACAGGACTCTGATAAAAAGTTGCTTAGGATAAGAATTTTTTAGCTAATTGCCATCATAGTCTTAAGGTTAGAGAGATACCAGACACCACTTAGCAGTACTTAGAGATGCCAGCACCACTTAGCATCCAAAAATCAGCTTGTTTGGACATCCCAAACCAGAGCAGAATGAATCATATGGTATATGTTGTTGTTGTTGTTGATGGCAGAGAACAGGGTAGAGAAAGGAGGGCAATCTTTACACCCTGTCCATCTGTAACTGGAGAAGACTCATCAATACTTACAAATATCTATCCACAAACTGGAAGTTCCATCTGAAAATGAGGAGAAAATTCTTTACAGTGAGGGTGGCAGAGCACTGACACAGGCTGCCCAGTGAGATTGTAGAGTCAACTTCTCTGGAGAGAAAAACCCGCCTGGACATGGTCCTGTGCAGCCTAGGTGATCCTGCTCTGGCAGGGGGTTGGACTAGATGGTCTCCAGAGGTCCCTTCCAACCCCTGCCCTTCTGTGATTCTGTGATTATGTGACTGCTGCAAGCCCCAGTGAAATGAAGTCCCTTGATGCTACTTTTGCAACCACATGTCTCCATTTATTAACTAGGACGTCTGTGCTCATAATAGAAAGATTAATGCATGGGAAGTTTCCTAAAAGCAGAAGCATGTTTTAAGCATGGACCCATTTCAAACGAAGAAACTATGCATATTAGAACACTGAAAAGATAAGTGGTCAAATAGCACTTTAGGCAGAAGAGTCTATGCTGCTCCAACAAAGCAATGGAAAATTAGAATGAAATGGAAGTGACCTTTTAGATATGAATCCGATCATCCTCTGCTTGTATCATACATACGATTTGGATGTCAAACTCAGGAGATCTTCCATTCCTCCAGGCTTAAGCTCCACTGAAACAAAAATACAAGAAAGAAGAAAAAAGAAAAGAGGAAAAAAAAGAAAAGAAGTGAAGAGAGTGAAATTTAAATCTATTTTGGACAATACACCCATCTGGGTTTAATTAGACCAAACTGCTACATCGCTTCAGCACTGCTTCTCTTTTTTCCTTCCTCCCTGCTGTCCTGTGTTGCGTTCCTCATTCCCCTTCCTTTCTGTGGTACTCATTTCGTTAAACTCCAGTGCTTGCTTTCTTCCTCAGACACTTTGCTGTCGGTGGACTGGGACCATTTTTGAACTCGTCATTTCAAGAGCATGTCATCTGCTTGCTACCATTTTTCAAAAAAGCACATGACTGACAGTTTCTCACCAAGACCTTTCTTTCTATTGCTTCCTTGTGGGCTCCTGTAAAGCAGCGTTCCTGTACCAAAGGACTGTCAGTTAAATAAGATTAGCATAAGAAATTAATATAAGAACTGAATGCCATTTGCAGACAAGAGTGAGCCAAGACAAAACAGTCATTACACTGCCTTTCTTTTAAAGAGGGTTAAACGAGAAAGGTGTGAACATAAGAAAAGCTAGACTGTAGAAACAAATTCTGAAATATAACTATTCCAAGAAATTCAAATACTTTCAAGCTTTATTCAGTTCACTTTTCCATTGAGATACCAATTATCACTGACTCCTTTTCCTATATTTCATTTTATATTAGAGTTGTCCTCAAACACCCAAAGACTGAATTCCTATGAGACCTAAACCTCAACCCAACCCAAGGAAGTGGCCTATCCTTTTAAACCGGCATTATGAAGAACTTTCTGTATTTTTTGACTCACAGATCTTGTGAGCAATCATTTCATCATGGACAGCTTTACTACTGGCAAAGCTGACATCCTACTCTCTTCACATGCTTCCAAAACTTTTATCACATCATTGCTAATTCAGAATCTTATAATAAGTGATTCTTACTACCTTCCCTGAGGTGGGAAACTTTAAAATGAGAGTTAACTTGTGTAACAGTATTGAATTTGAGAACATGTATTTGTGCATGTCATTACCTAGCATGCCCTCTCAGCTCATGCCCATAACCATTTTCCAGTAGTGTTCATGTTGTCAGAGACAGCTGAAAAACATACTTGCAAAAATATGCAGAATTAAAAGAAGAGATGAAATCTAAAAAGTGCCAGTTAATTCAAACTTTAAAAAAAAAAAAAGTTTCATTACACTAATATGTAGAGCTACCTCCAAAAATAACACTTCATGTGACGGATATACACATGGGATAGAAAACTGGGCAAGAGGAGCTGAGTCTGAATGCTTAATGCATCCCAGCTTGGCCAGTAGCACATGCCAGTTCTACAGGCAGTTCAGAGTCTTCTGTCTTGTGCTTGAGATGTATTTCCTCACACTCCTCTCTTTATGGGCAAAATGACCTTGTCCTACTTTCAGTCTTTTCCACTACCATAAATAGATATTCATACACATCACTTTTCCATCCCACTTTAACAACACTCAGGTCAGATCTTTCTGACCACTGGAATGGGATATATTAAAAACAACAATGTTCTACTTAGGTCTGGTTCTGTCCTGCAGCTCTTTGATGTAATATTGAGAGCTGAGAGATTTCTATGGACAAAATATCCATCATAGTTATGGGTATAACTATATATAAGTCTAGTGTGAAATATTCCATTCTGTAACATTTACTCCAGATGATTTCCTAAAGATTGCCCTAATAGGAAAAAAATATCTAATTTAAATTTTTAAGTAGGTTATTAATTTATTGCAACATAACAGTCAAAATGTTGTTTCATTCATTGCACAGGTTCCCAAACTCTGTAGTGACCTCCACACAAATCAGCAGATGTATGAAGAAATCAATTTTGCCATCATTAAAGAACATCTTATTTCTAGCTGTATAATTTCCCATTTTATCACACCAAATCATGCTGAATTCTTTGAGCTGTCTTATTTTTTTAAGTTAATACGGGGTTTTGTCAAAGTATTTCCTAGGGGTTTTATTAATATAGTAAATGAAGTGCTTCTATTTTCCTTGAAAAAATCCATGTTTATCAAAAACCTGGAGAACATAAAAGTTTTTTCTAAATCACTAGAGTATTTGAACAACACATTTCCACAGTTGTAGTTTTGCAATTTTTTTTGTATTTAAACTGACATAGCTTGGACAGGTGTATTTTTTGCTGGGTAAACAACTGGCTGGATGTCTGGGCCCAAAGAGCTATGGTGAATGGAGTTAAATCCAGTTGGTATCTGGTCACAAGTGGCTCGGTGCTGAGGCCAGTTTTCTTTAGTATCTTTACCAATGATCTGGACAAGGGACCCAGTGCATCCTCAGTAAGTTTGGAAATGACACCAAGTTGTGTGGGAGTGTTGATCTTCTTGAGAGTAGGGTGGATCTACGGCAAGATCTGGACAGTCTGGCTTAATGGGCCAAGGGCAACCATATGAGGATCAACAAAGACAAGTGCCAGGTCCTGCACTTGGGTCACTACAACCCCATTCAGCGCTACAGGCTTGGGGAAGAGCGGCTGAACAGCTGCCTGGTGGAAAAATACATGGGGGGTGTAGATCTATAAGCAGCTGACTATGAGTCAGCAGTGTGCCCAGGCGGCCAAGAAGGCCAGCAGTGTCCTGGCTTGTATCAGGAATGATGTGGCCATCAGGACTAGGGAAGTGATGGTACCCTGTACTTAGCACTGGTGAGGCCACACCTTCAGTGCTGTGTTGAGTTTTGAGCCCTTCAATACAGGAAAGACACTGAGGTGCTGGAGCATGTTCAAAGAGGGACAACAAAGCTGGTGAAGGGTCTAGAGCACAAGTCTTACGATGAACAGCTGAGGAAGCTGGGGTTGTTTAGCCTGGAGAGGAGGATGCTGAGCAGAGACCTTATTGCTCGCTACCTGAATTGAGGTTGTGTTGGCCAGGTATGTGTTGGTCTCTTCTCCCAGGTAACAAGTGATAGGACAAGAGGAAATGGCCTCCAGTTGTGCCAGGGAAGGTTTACATTAGATATTATGAAAAATATCTTCACCAAAAGGGTTGTGAAGCATTGAAACAGGCTGTCCTGAAAAGTGGTTGAGTCATTATTCCCGGGGTTATTTAAAACATATATAGATGTGTCAGGGACAGGTTTAGTGGTGGACTTGGCCATGCTAGGTTAATAGTTGGACTCAATGATATTCAAGGTCTTTCCAAAGTTAAAGGATTCTACAATGCTATGCTATGAAATGTGCAGCACTGGAAGAAGATCTGAACAGACTGAGGAATCTCCAACACTGGTGATTTTCAAGATTTGATTAGACAAAGCTATGGCTAATCTCATATAGTGCTGGTGCTAGATTTGTGGTAGGTTAGACTAGGTGACCTCCAAAGTTTCCTTCCAGCTGACTCTAACTGATTCATTTCAGCAAGACCAGCTGCTCTTGCCCAAATGCCTGTCAAAAGAACTGTGGGTACACTTACAAGGTCTGGTATTATACAACACAGTACACTGATTTTCATGCAGATGCTATTTCAGTGAGTATGTGCATTTTGTAGAACAATGTCCTCTCACAAAATCCTGATTGACCCCAGGATTTTAGTACCTAGTTCAGTTGATTAGATTCAAATAAGAACAGTATCACAGTTTGCAATTCAGTTAGATGAAACACTATACACGAATATTACTATTAGCTATTCTGCACTCCTTTTGGTATTCTATTCAAATACTCGAGTTGAATGAGATTTTTCTACTCTTGGCTAACTCATCTGATTACAAATCCAAGTATACAATACACATATGGCTAAGACACCAACAACATCTGATTAGATCATTAATAAGACTGTCGGCAATAACAAGGTATTTCTAACCCAATTACAAAGCCCTGGTATAATACAGCCCTGAGATCAATTATGGGGTTTTAAAATATAATGGATTCAATGCTATCTTACCAAAGAGACAGGAAAAAAAGAAAAAAAAATGAAACTCATCATAACAGAGCTCTGCTTTGAAACACACACTTGCTTCCAGTTTCTTATACAATACAGGTTCAGGAAATTATTTTATGACCTAATTTCCCCTGACAACATTTGTTCTGAGTCTGAGAGGTAAAGAGCTCTGCAGTGCCCCAAGCTTTGCTGATTGCAACCCTGGTGCTCTGCAACTAATGGGGCCCAGATGGGGCCAAGAACAAACAAAATAAGCTGGGTGGGAAGAGACTGATTTACGGTCCTATTCATTGTCCTCCCCCTCCAAAATAAACAAACCTAGGAAAAGACAAATCCACTCAGTTGCCAGGGAAATCTCTAGCCCACATGACATGTGTATACTCTTAAGAGGCCTTAAATCGGAACAAGAAAATGAGACCATCAGACGTGTTCTTCCTGACAGGGTCAGCTAATCTGTAACTACTATAACTGCTCTATCTTTTTTGGAGTCAGTTTCCCTTGAAGGAACATCTGTTCTGGAGGTACAGCAGAGTCAGATAGGCTACATGCACCACTTCAACAAAACATTATGTGCTTCCTAAGCGTATGGTAGGGCTTAGGATCTCCGAGGACGGCTGTACCTGAACAGCACAGCACAGCAGAAGGCCAGCCTGGTTGTGAGTGCCTCCGTGCTCACACAAACTCTCTACATAAATATTTCATTCTGTGTGTACAATAAGTTTTCAGATAATGCATACTGTGTTAGAAAAAAAATCTCATCTGGATGTAGAAATAAATCTTGAATTCATGCATGACACTTCTCACATAACCTTTGCCCATTCTACAATGGCTTTCTTTTAAAACAGAACAAAACAAAAAAAACCCAACCCAAACCAAACCAAACAAAAAAATTTTGCCACTAATGAATAAAACTCTTGTGTAAGTGAATTTTTTTTTATAGGGTGGGTGTCTTTTTCATCTGGCCTGTTCATGTTTGCTGTAAAGCCTGCAGTGATCCAAGAGGAATGTCACACAGATAAGTGTTTTATGAGATAACAACAGAACATGATTGTTTTACTACCCCTCTAACTACAAATTTGGAAATAAGATTAAATGACATTTTAAGATTAGGCAGGATGATAAGAAGGATAGTGATCTGTCTTGAGATTGCCATACCTCCTGACAGCCCTTGATTAATCATCATAAGTATTGATCTTCAGTAATATTTCCAAGGTTTCAAAAATAGCTATGATTCAGAAATCAATTGCACATTTAAAATATTGATTTAGCTTCAAAAACGGGACTCTGGCAATAGAGTCATCAGGCCTACTATCTGCAATTCCAGGAGTATATAAGGGAAAAAATCCCCACATCTCTGACGTCGCTGAAGCTGGGCACGTGGCAAGGTGGTTCTGATTTCACCAAAATAATGCCACAGGGCTCTCAGTGATGGCTGGGAACCCTCAACTCAGAAGCCAGTCTCCTAATTGTTTGCAGAAGCCACTGACATATCAGACAAGTGAGAAGTGCTCATGAATGCACGTTAGAGTGTCAACTTCAATTTGTTAACAACGTTTAGCTGTCTTTCATGTGTAATTTAGTATCATGTACTTCTGTGTACTGTGTTCATGCTGTTTTGTTCAACTTCTTAATTTACCCACGAGCCTTTGGAAGAAGCAGCAAGATTCAGCAATGGCTTCGTGCACTTTCTCCTAGGAGAATGAACTCCCTGGTTTGCAAATGCAAAATTTGGGAGGAGTGTGATTCCTCACCAGCCAGGAAGTCTGTCTCTGAGCATTACAAGAACAAGAGAGATGAAGAAATGTAATTTTTATGTTTAACAAATAAACTAATAATTTAACATTTTAAAAATAATTAGCTGCTGGTTGAGGTGTTTTTTACATTTCTTTACTGGAATATTATTAAAGATAACCCAAAGGTCCCCAAGAATCTCTCCAGTTTCCCAAAACTCATCCAACTGAGGGGAGCATCTTGCATTGCTATACGCATAAACCAGCAGTGCTTTTTTTGTAACTTATGCATGCATTCTTGTCTCTAAACTGGAATATGAAATCTCAGGGTTTGTATTTCCCTTCTTAGAGAAGTGAGAGATGCTGTTTAAATTAAAGAAAAAGCTTCTCTGAAGCTAAGCCCTGCACCCCTGGTTCCTGAGGTGCTACTGTCATGATCCACAACCAGATAGACTGATTTGGCAGAGGTTAAACCCCCTTGCGTTCCAACCGACCTCATATTGCTCTAAGGGAGGAAAAGGGGTTGCACGTCAGACTGGGAGGGAGGAGGAAGCTGCAGCAGTGAGATTCACCTAACCTGGGAAGCACTGTGCTTTAAGCCTGAAGTACGTGTTGGTTTAGGGGCTAAGGAACAAAGCAGTTAACAGCAGATGTGTAATCTTACAAAAGAACAGTGAACCGTGTTGTGTTTTTCCTGACCTCTTGTTTCCTTTATTAGAAATACCTCGAGACAAAAAAATGGCAGCTGCCCTCCAAACATATAACAACAAATCTCCAGGCGAAGGATGACAAATTATTTTCACTGGAGGAGCACCAGGGGTTTTAAGTACGTGTCCCCTTCTCTGAACATAGAGATTATCTTTAATGATCTTTAACTTGTATTGACTACTTTGCAAATGAAGCCAGTCAGAGGTTCCGATGGCTCCTCTTTTCCCTTCTACGTGGAAGTCCAGCAGCAATCAGTGTAACTTTTCATTTTGCCCTGGGCTGGTTTTGTTTATGGCACAATGTGAACCAATATTATTAAGGATGAGTGACCTTGCATGACACTGCTCGCCAAAACATTTTCACACTCTGCAGGCTGTAAATCTACTGATGTCCCCGAGTTTTGTGAATGATTGCCGTGGAAGGAAAGAATGTCCACACAACATGCACACTGCGCTGTGTGCTCCAAATCTGTCATTACAGCACTGAAATCCATCCTTGACACTAATTTGTACAAATGGCAGGTCACTCAAGGAGGAAAAGATTTTTTTTCTGGAAAGCAGTGCAGTTTGGTTTTATAGGAGACAAATCTTTGAAGGGCTCTTTGCCAGCCATTAAGCTACGGTTTTCAGCTCGATCTGCTTCCCATGTAAATAAAGCCCTCTCAACAGCATAGTTTTTCCTCCTGGAAGCGCTTTGTTTCAATACAAATAAATGCAAACAGTGATCACATTTCCTCAGAATGGAGAAGGAGAAACTCATAAAGACTGATGGGGAGGAGGGCTGGCTTTCAAAAATTTTGAAGTTTCAGTCGAACTTTTTAAAAGCATAACACTTTTTGTTGTTGTTGTTTTCTTTTAATAGAGTTTTGAGATAAAAATGCATTGCACTATTCACGGTATTCAGAAATAAGAACTTAAAAGGCAAAGCCAGCCCAAAACCTTGGATACCTTTTGTATTTTTTTAAGTATCAGCCCACGTCATGATTTATTGCCTTAGAAATTAAAAGTAATGCTTTAAATATAGAAAATAACAAAGAAAACACTGTACCTTAAATAATTTTGAGGTGCTGTGTGATTCCAGGGATGCCAAGCATTCTCTGCTCCCACTGATTTCAAAACCTTGTGGCATTAGGCACTGAGTATTTTAAAACGGGTCTTAAGCTATTCAACAGTCTTGTGTCCTTTTCTAATGACAACCCAACTAATTTGTAAACCAACTTAGTGCCAGCAATACCAAAATCTGAATGAGTTCCTGTAAGATTTCTGATCCAAAATGGAAAAAAGTGTCTTTTTTGTCATCCACACCAAGGTTTTGACTGGCAGTTCTCACAGCCTTGACCATAAAAACAGCTGGAAAATCTGACTTCCATCATTCCAGTATCTTTAGCTCAGTCCCCAGGCACACAAAATGAGTTAATGCGGTGAACACCTCAGCACTGACTCTGCCCTAAAGACTATTTTACTGTAACTATATTGCCATGCTTGTCCATAATATGGTTCAGGAGGCAAGCTGTCCCACCTAGCACTTTTCATTTTGTTTGTAAATAGAAGTATTACATAGCTGGGCTATAGGAACAATTATCTTTTAATTCTGAATTAAGATCATCCTTCATTAGTTGTAAAGCTGGGATGTAGCCAAGACTACCATACATAAAAAGTAACCTATTTTTTCACGGCCTATGCCTGTTGTTAGGCTATTCCTGGGTGACTGGGATAATAACAGAGACAGTTACCAGAAATCCTAAATCTCGCACTCCTTGCAAACTGTTTGAGTGCTTCCTTGGTTTGTCATGAAACTTTCTGCATGCTCTCACACCACTATGGCAATAGGAAAAAGATTTGAAAAGCAGAGAGTGCTATTTCATCTTCAAAGACTCAGAAGGCTCTTTTTTTTTGTAATTCCAAAACACCATTATGAGACACTGGACTCCTGCTGACACAGCAGGTCTGCTTAGGTCAAACATAAAGGAACCGTGCTTGGCTGACAAAGGCAAGGAATAGGATAATAGTAAAATTATTTCCTTATACTCATATTACTTGTTTAATGTGTTTATTTGTCTACAATTCTGCAAGTTAGATGGTAGTTATCTGCACTGAGGCTGAATCCCAACATCCCCTCTCTGCTCTCTGGTTTGTAACTTCACCAAATAAACTTCTCTTTGACCTATTTTTTTACTCAAGTGTCATTCCAAGGAGACTTTGAAACAGAAGGAAAATTACTTTAAAACTCTCAAAGCATTCCATTCTTCTTCTTTAGGAATCCTAAAGAATGTTATAAATGGCTGCTGCCTTTCATAGCACCAGAGCCTGGGAACCCTCTCTTGCCTGGGGTCTCTGCCCAGGCTGGTGGACGTGGCTGGTGCTTCCCCCCCTTGAAGGTTCAACCATCAGCGAAGCTGAGCATATGTTCCAGAGACACAGACACGCAGACAGACACAGAGGCACCTTCCAGGGTCACAAGCACATTTCACAGATCCCCTGAATATCAGCACTGCTCCTTCACCCCCCAGCTGCTCCTGCCTGGCCCAAGGGTTCTTGCTCACCAGTGGGGTTCACAGTGGAGTTTGCTCATGTACACCCCAAGCACACAGAGTTTGGGTACGAACATTCAACCCCTCCCAGCAGCTAGCACCAGGCACACTGGCTGGGACTGCAGCCTCACTCCAGCCACCAGCACGGACCCCATCACTCATCTCATTAACCTGGTCTCCCCCCAGGAGCATTTGAGAGGCATCAGCAAGTGGGAAAGTCTACCTTAAGGAGAGCTATTTCCATTTATGAAAAACACAGGGTTTTTATTGGGTTATTTGGTACCAGCACTCTTGGTTATAACTAAATTTTATAGTATATTCTTTGTAGTTCATAAAAATTAATATTTTTCTTATTTTATAGTATATTCTTTGTAATTCATAAAAATTAATATTTTTCTTATCTGTAACTTTAACCAAAATAATTTTCCAACTGCTGCTACTGCAAGTCTCTTTCCAAATGTCAGACAACAAGCCCATTCTTCATATATGACCCACACATAGAAGTGGAAGTGATTGCTTTGAAATCCTACAGGCTTCTGATGAAAAAACCAGCAAGGGTCTTCTGCCAGATAACTAATGTCATGTTTCTCCTCCAGCTAGTAGGGAACTCAGAACTCCAGGGTTTGTTGCAAGGGTCAGACAAAAGACTGGACCAGAACAACAGACCTTCTCAGAGAATTTACTGACATGATGCCCCTGACCATAGACTTCTAAGAATTGAACAGAAAATTTTGGCAAATTCCCATCCAATTGCCACAGGGCTGTCTTATGCTGGAATTCATTAGATCCACTTTAGTCTGAACAACAGCATTTAGAGACTGAGTGGAAAAGCATCAGCAGCGCTCTACAGATGAAGCCAGTTTATGCTCTATTGATTCCCCTTCATGTCTGCCACAGACGCTTTCTGATATCTTTCCAGAGAAAGGTCCAGCAGCTGTACCAGGCAGCTGAAGGTGTTTCCCCACTCAGACTGAAGCCCCAACAGTTTCTTCATTTCATCTACCTTAGGAACGCCCCATAAAATTCTGCTAAAGAAGACCCATACCCTCATGTGCTCTGCTGATCATAGGCAAACAGATAGGTAACTCTCAGCCGCCAGAGCAGGTGGTTGAAACCTGGAGGTGCAGCAATCCATACTAAGACTTTTCAGTCCTGACATCTCACAATATAGCCATGTTCACAATCCTCTGCCTTTAAAAAAATTTGAGGGAAACTATTACAATGAAAGCTCTGAAGTTCACTTGTTTCAACAAGCACTCAGACGTCTATTTCAAGTAAAAGGACTTAGGACATTACAACTAAAGTACTCAGAGGTGTGTTTCAAGCTAAACTTCTACTTTCACCTCAAAAACCTCAACTAGGTACACATTCTTTTCCCTGGTTATTTCAACAGTAGGAGCCACTTGTCTTGCAAAAGTTTCACAAATACATTACTAAAATATACTGTAGATCACTTCTAGACTATACATGTTTCGTTAGTGCCATGCATTCTTCTCATCCCAGATGAAGAATATATTAATATCTTTAAAAATAATTAGTGAAGGGAAATTAAAATTAATATACTATGCTAATTACTGGCCTGAAAATGAAACTAATTGGACAGTCAAAAGCCACAATGTTTAATGTCAATTTTCTGTGGGAATAATCAACCTGCTGCCTCTAGGAAAAGCCTATTTGCAAACAGTCATTACAAATAAAACTAAGCTTTAGGATACATAGTTAATGTTGTATTATAAAAATTCTCCTTTTCTAGCAATTAATGAGTAACAAACACAGAATCTTCCATATTTAGGTCAATGGACTAGTCATAAAAAAGGTAACTGGTCACAACCCTAAAATTAGTTTATTAGATCCTTCCAGTGCTTTGTTTCAAACTTGCTATTAATTTTCTGTTTCTAATTTATATACTGCATTTCTCTTTTTTCTTCTTAACTAATGAAATTTCCAAGCAATTTGCTGGGCATGAAAAAAGCACAAATATAGTCCCTATCTGAAAGCCTTACAGTCAAGGGAAGTTTATATAATATTCATTCACCACATTGCGTTCATTTTCTCTGCTCTCCAGAACAGAAACACAGCATCTTGACAATATGAAGTAATCTAAAGGAGGTAGAAGGATAGAGTAGGAAATAATTTTCTTCATTATCATATAATTGTCTTGGATGTTAATCTTGTTCATGAATACTTCCATTTTGAAGGACAGAAGCTTGCATATAATGTAGTCTAATTTTAGAGTAACATACACTGAACTCAAACTGAGTATAACCAAAGAACTTAAAAAAAAAAACCTCTTCCTATTCCACCCAGGGAATGAAATAAGTCTTTCAAAGATTTTCAAACCAGGAAAGACTTTTTCTCCTTTTCACCATTTTTTCTTTCTTCAGTCATATTAGTTACCTGTCAAAAATAACCAGGCTTTATTCAGGATGTAGAATAGGTAAATTTAAAGCCTTATTCTTCCCAAATGGAGTTCTTGGAAATCGATGTCTCAATGTTTGACTTCACTTTTGTGAGTCAAGAAATTGTTGTAGTGTTGGGCAATTCTGTAAAATTCATCCGGCCAAATCAAACCTGTTTCACTGCCTGTTTTGCTTTTGGCTTCTAGACCTTTGTGAAATAACTGTAAACTCTTCCTCTCCTGGGACATTCACACATTTCTACTACCATTCTTACAAAGCTAGAAGTGGAAAAATATTGTAATTTGTTACCAAAAATAAGTTCTATAAAGAATAAGTTGGTTAGTTTGTATTCATTTTTTTGTACTTCTAGGTAGAAGAGGTCTTTGGATCTCTAATTTTATTTCTTTGTTTGTTATGATCATCTGCACCTAGTGGAGATCTGGCCTTTGTCATTTGGTTTCCGCAGGGGTGCAGTAAGTAGCATAGCATCACTGAGAAAAATAAAGATCAAACTTTTAGTCTTTCTAGGTTACTGGAAGGGATAATAATAAAAATTCAGAGACTTTAATACATTTTATTGTAAGATAGTAAAATCCCATGGTTCTCTATAGGAAGGTGGGAAACAGGTTAATGGAATTGGAAGATAAAGAAGTGACTGGTTGACTGGACAGTTGCATAACCAATGACTGTAGCTATAGTATTAAATAAATTAAGGCTTTGGAAAGATACTGAGATGCTCAGCATGAACCATTTCATATACCCCACGTCTCCTGAGCCAGATGCTTGGTATGTCTTTACAAATTGTTTGCTGTTTCTGCTCTGGAAAATATTACTTGGAAAACCCATGTCCGGACATTCTGGAAACACAAGAATATTGGAAGTGAAGCAATGGAGCAGGTCACCTCTATGGGCTTCATCTCCTGCACCTCTACTTTAAATTGCTAATTTTAAAAATTATTTCCATATAATACTACATTGGTAGTATCACAACACAGCTAGGATTTAGTCATGTTTTCTGTTGTAAGGATCTATTTTCTGATAGACTAGAACTCAGTGGAGAGAAAAAACTTTCTGGACCATAAAGGAATACATTTTGGCTTACAGAATCTTCAGTTCAGAAGAGCCTATTTTATCCTATTTCTTAAATGCAGAGACAGAAAAAAATAGTTTAAACATTGGATATACAGTCAATTAATTATTCCACTGTCTCAACTGTGTTAACTCCTCCCATAAAGCAAAAGATTTTGCTATGATCAATAAGCATGGCTATTTGGCATATGAAGTGTTTTTAATGTATTTTGGGCTCAGCTTTTTGAGGTAATGGAATTTGGGTTTCCCAGAGTGCTGGACTGGGATGAGATCCAACACATTCAGATTCATTAGGCATGATTTTGTATCCCAAGGTAACTCCTTGGAAGAAAACAAATACATCTGGATTTGACATATATTGTAATGGAAAGCTGCAAAAGGAAATGCTAAAGTAACTGTTTCATTGCTAACCAAAGGCTAACCAAAGAGAAATAAAGTCTAACGCAACTTGGGGAACTCAGGTAACAACCAGACTGTCCACAACATATTACAGCAAAGAGCTCAGTATTTTTCTTTAAAATTATGCTATAGATTGAGATAATAAGAACCAGATAGCTTTTTCCAGCCACAGAAGTTGTGTAGTTTTACTTTAAAAATAGCTTGAGATGCTGCTGTGGGGTTTATTTGGTTTGGTTAGGTTTGGTTTTTTTCAAAAGAACCCCAGAGTAATTAAATGGAGTGAAAAATGCTTACTTCTTTCCCAAAATTTCTCTATTCAAAGTTGAAAGTCAAGGTCCACAACCAACAAAACAGTTAGTAGCATCTCTATATGAAAAAGCCATGAAGTTGAGCAGCCACATACGAAACACAAGCATTTTAATAAATGATTCATAATTATCCATATCTCTACATTTTTCTGAGAAGAGCTCAGATGAAAAATAAGTATGCCTATTTCTTTTTAGTGCAAATTTGTAAATGTGAAGCTTCTAAAGTCTGTCTCCAAGGGATATGGTTTGAAGCAATTTTCCTTTAAATTAACAGTGGCACAATAGCCATTTAATTTTCAGAGGGGGGGGAAAAACCCTAATCTTTCACTGTGTAATACTTGTTGGCATTATAGCTTTGGTAGTCAAAGTCTTCAGTTGCAGAGTAACACGTCCCATTTTTAATTTGTAGAATCCATAGCCAGTGTAGAGTCCAGCAATAACAGCTGCTATGCAGGTGTGGTAGGCAGGGGCCTGCGCAGAGTTAGCTGCCTCACTGCCACCAGTGTCTTACAGGAGCGGGATTCATTTGGGCCTGACAGAGGAGATGCCTTACCAGGACCTGGCAAAACCAGTACCTGGGCTCCCAGGGCTTGGCCTGGCAGGAAATGTGCCGTAGCCCCAAGGCATTTATACACATGTCAATGTGTGAGATCCATAAGGTCTGCCAGCACACAGTCTTGTATTTTGGATTTTTTCCCTCCATATAGGCAATTCCTCATTTTTGCCTGGCTGCAGTTCTATCCTACAAGTGCACGGGTAAAGAACAATGCAGCATACTCAAGCAAACACGAGGTTAAACTCCCATTATAAAGTTGGAAATGGCATAAAAATAACATAAATCCTCTTAAAAATAGCTAGATTTATTTATGAAAATCCCTTTTTTGGCTGTGTACCTTTCACTTAGGATACGTAAGAAATGCCTCAGCTGTTGGACCTGCAGAACCAGCTCATAAGGCAACATCCCCTTTTTGCTTAACAGACTTGAAACTTTTCAATTTCTAGATCAGAAGTCATCTTTAGGAAACAGAGACTTAGTGCCACTCCTTCACACTGCAACTTTCACAATCGTTTTTCTGATCCATTCTCTCCCGTTTTCACCGTAACACATCCGTAACTGACTGATGCCACCTCTCCATCAGCGATCAGCCAATGCTGCAATTGGATTGTTTGTGGTTTCTTTTAAGTCATGAGTACTAATGAGCACAGACATTCTTTTATCCCATCTATTATCACATTTGTATTAATCTGCATTATATTAATTATATATAGAATATGTTACTATTCATCAGCATAATATTTAAAATTAATATTATTGTGATGCAAATATAGCAAGCTTCAATACTTATATCCGTCATATTTAATAAAAATACCTCTATCCATCATATTTAATAATTTCTGTTCCTCCTTTGTATTTTGTAGTCTTATTTACTGTACTGGTTTGTCTATTGGGCAAGAGAGCCTCTAATTTTTCTTGGTTTCTTCTTCTACACAATCTACAAAGTTAGGTCTTAATGCTGAAAAATTAATACTCTACAAAACATTAACAATATAAATGAAGGAGTGAAATCATATATCATAGAAATACAGAATAGTTTGGGTTGAAAGGGAGCCTTAAAGGTCATCTAGTCTGATTACCCTCCTATGGGTAGGGACAACTTTCACTAGATCAAATAGCTCAAAGCCCCATCCAACATTTCCAGGGATGAGGCATCCATGGCTTCTCTGAGCAATCTGTTCCAGTGACTCCCCACACTCATTATTAGAAAATGTTTTCCTTATGTCCAGTCTAAACCTACTCTCAGTTTTAAACTGTTGGATCTTGTCCTGACACTGCAGACCTTGGTAAAGAGACTTTCTCTTTATTTTTCATAAGTTCCATTATTGAAAGGCTGTCATAAGATCTACCTCGAAGTTCTCTTTCCCCAACTGAGGAAGCCCAACTCTCTCAGCATGTCTTGACAAGAGAGATGCTTCAGTCCCCTGATCATCTTCATAGCCCTCTTCTGGACTCCCTCCAACAGCTGTCTTGTACTGGGGACCCAAATCTGAAAGCATTACTCTGTCCAGGTGGGGTCTCACCAGAGCAGAGGGGGATAATCACCTCCCTTGACCTGCTGGCCATGCTGGTTTTGATGCAGCCCAGGATACGGTTGGCTTTCTGAGCTGTGAGTACACATTGCCAGCTCATGTCCAATTTTTCATCCCTCAGGGCTGTTCTCAACCCATTCTCTGCCCAGCCTGTAGTTGTGCTTGGGATTGCCCTACCCCATGTGCAGGACCTTGCACTTGATCCTGTTGAACCTCATGAGGTTCTCACAGGCCCGCTCCTCAATCCTATTACTGTCATGATCCTTTATCTTACTGCTTCTTATCTGAGCTGTATGTGGTTCATGATCATCACACATACAGCATTCACTGGGAACTCTTAAAACAAGGCAAAATAGTGTTTCCCCTCCTGCACCCCATGTTCTAATTTCACTGGCATCAGACAGTGCTAAAGCACATAAAACAGCAGGAAAAGACAAACTGTAAATGTATCAGTTCTCAAAATTACAGCATTTCTCTTTTGAGTATGATTTTTTCCTTAGCCACGAGAGGTTAGTAATTTGCTCCAGTACTGCGATGAGCAATTGTAGCCTTCTTTAGGTAGCACGTAACGTCCTTCAGCAATAGTCCCTCTGCATGCAGGGGAGCTTCCTCTTAATTGGGTTGAGGCCGACTCTCGCTTTCCAAGCCAAGGCACAGGCTTTCCAAGCTCACTGTTTCTCCACAGCCACTCTTCTCCAACAGTAACACTCTCTTCCGAACAGAGGAAAGCCAACAGCAGGGAGAGAGAGTGCTTTCTATAAGGGAAATCTTTTAGTCATTCTCTGTATGCTTCCAGAAAAGGGGTCCCTCTTTTTACCTTACTTTGGAGAGACAAAGAGCAAAAACAGTGTTCATGCTCTGTGCCTAAAAACACATTAAGAATTGTTAAGCTGATTTTGAATCCATGGGCATGCATGTGAATCTGCAATTAACCATCTATTCTTAGAGATATGAAACCCCCTTTTTTCCGCTCAGTTACACATTCTGTTAAAACTGAAGGCACAAATTGCAAATATGGTTTTTGATGTTTTTTCCTCCATGAATGCTTCTCGTGGAACCCCTTGCAGCTGGGCTCTGACCATACTGAAGTTGGCACTTCTAAAATCCAAGATCTTTGTCCCAATACTGGCCTTCAGTGTGTTCAGCAGTATCGGGAACTCCCTGATGATGTGACCTCTGTATCCAAGGATAACACTGGTGGTTAAGTTGTGACATACATCTCAGTTTGTGAGCAGTAAATCAAGCAATGCATTGTTCCTTGTCAGCACATCCAGCATCTGTAGCAAGATGCAGTCCTCAAAGCGATCCAGGAACCTGATGGACAGCTTGTTTTCCCAACAAGTCTCTGGGTAATTAACCCACCCATGAGGACCAGGTTCTGATGGCCTACCACTTCCTTGAGTAGCCAAAATAAGGTTTTGTCAGCCTTATCATCCTGATCCTGAAAAATATTTTCATTTAAAACTTCAACCACACTTTATCTATGGACAAATGCTACTCAGATGTAAGTATTTTTGGGTTTGAGTAAATGCTAAAATTACTTATCTCCTGCTTTCAATATGCTCAGATATCTTGCAGAGAAACAGAAAATAGTGGCTCAGGTTTTTCTATCATTGCACATAAATTATGCATGTGTCTAACCTGAAATATGAAATAACTTACTGTCAACTTGAGATTTTGGGTGCTTGAAATTACTACAGTTATGCATCATTCTATACATTTTTAAAGAGCTTAATGAAAACTGGTGTAGAAATAATAAATAATGAGAAACTATATTTTAAAATCCTATCTGTAAATTCAAATAGTGAATGTGAACTCTTTAGGTATTTATTGATGCAGACTTGTTTAATTCTCCTTAGGTAATCAATCTTGATTAAGTAATCTACCTTAATTATCATAAAATCATTTTTTGTATAAAAACATTGAACAGATTAGGACAATGAGTTTCCTTTTAAGAAGCAAATTAGAGATGAGTGAAGACGACTGTCAAATACCCTTTTTTACTCTAAAGGATCTCGAAGGTATTTACAAATATTGTGTGTGCAGGTAATACTTCATCATTAATTTATATCCTTTATATCCTTCTGCAGCATCATAAAACAGATTAAGACTTGCAGCAAAACAAGACATCAGGGGAGGAACTGGAGGAGAATCCAACTTTTGGTTTCGTTGCTCAGTGAAACATCAGCCCAAATTCTGGTTTAGGTCATGCAGGAAAACTTTAACTGATTTGACCCCTACAGCCGCTGCACTTGTATATCTTAGCACACTGTCATTTACAGTTATCAGTCAAAATTCAAAAAGGGAATAGCACATAGCTTGTGAATAAAGCATTAAATTCACATGGAAGACACTGCAATGTGAAGAAATATAGTCAATATTATGCATACTTGTCACCAGAACCCACGGACCTACTCTTGTCCATTAGATATTTCTATATTTTTTTGCTGTTGCTTATTTGTCTAGAAGAATCCAACAAAATTACGTCATATTTAGCTGTTGTGTGTGCGTGCACATGTGAACACACACACACACACACACACACACACACACACACATCTCCACCTTTGACCTTCATTCGGAGTTGTTAGGTCCACAGTCACAACACAAAGGGTTACATTGCCCGGGGTCTCCTGAAGTTTAGGAAAAGGACAGCACCTCAACCCTGTCCAAACTTCATCACCATATTTGCAAAGATATCCTTGCCTTGGTGAATAGGTGACTGTTTCCTTCATCCACTGCCACATCACCAGCCGCAGCACCTGGAATTCAGAAAGCACATTTTCTGTGCATGACAGTATGAACCAGCTTGGTTTACACCCTCCATCTTTGTTCTCTGAATGGTTTAGCTCATGGTGAGCACCTTGAGCTGCCCACAACTCAGCCTGCTTCTGAATCACTGAAAGAAAAGGCTTTATATGCCTGGGGTCTCATGCACTCTGTTTTCTGTTTATTTCTGCCTTTTATAGTCTCCATCTGGCTCCACACTCTGCATGTCTGCAGAAATGGGGACACATGCAAGTCTACAGCCCTCTCCTATTATTTCTTCACCTTTCAATGAGTTGAAGGACATTTTTTAATATCCATTTAAGGTCTGTGATTTGAAAAGATTATCTAGAACTGCATGTAGTCTTACCCCCATTTTGTCAAGGCCCTGTGGGGGCCAGGGATTCCCTGGGGGCTGTGAGGACTCCCCATGGTGGCACAGGGCACCGGGGCAGCCCCAGTCAGGCATGGGACAGTGAGGGGCACCGGGGCAGCCCCAGGCATCAGGCACCTCCCTGGGGTCAGGGATGGTCCAAGGCCAGTCTGGGATGTGGATCCATGGCTGGGCAGGGCAGGGCTGTGAGGAACTGGAGGCCAGTCCCGCTGCAGTGTTGCTGGGGAAGGGGCTGATGACACCAGGAGCTTGACATGGAGTTCTGGGCCCTGAACAGGGTGAGGAGAGCCCTGGGAGTCTGAGCAAGGACAATCAGAATTGTGGGAGCACTTAGGAACGTGATAAGGACAGCACATTTTTTTGTTGAGAGGAAAAAAACTCTCATACAACCTATTACCATTATTGTCTTTGCAAAGTAATTTTTCATTGGTAATTTTAGGAATCCTGATCCACTGACTGGACATGCCCATGCCTAAGAGCATGTCTACCCACTGCGTGTAGATAAATCCAAAGCCACTGGACTTGAGCCAGTTTTGACCCGAAGGCCATACAGTTTGGGACAGTTTTGTAATCAGCCAAACTACCCATGCTGAAGGAACATGCCCCTCCAAGGCCCAGTGCTGTCCTGAGGAAGCTGTCTGCCTCTGAGGTGGGTGTACAACAGCCTGGTGCACAAGCAGGACAAGCTGGAGTTCATCAAACCTCACCTAAGCACACCTGCCATAGGTTATGGCTCCAAGTTGAATAGCTCAGAATTTATCTGGTTTTTAGATACTTCTGAAATAATGTATTTAAGAGATAAGTGCATTTTACTGAGGCTTGTTGTTTTAATTAATATTACAAAAGCTGTTCTGTAATTGATGGAAGAATTGACAGTTTAAGATTGCAATCCTTAACAAGACTTTCTTCTGTGTAGCCTCAGGCCACTAAGTGAACACATCAGAAGCTGTAAGTATGTTACAGCTCTGAAATCATAATGTTTGACATTGATTTGGAAAAGCCTCCTGCACATTAAAGGATATAGGGTTTTGCTACTTGCAAGTACAACATTCCCCTGTATTGTAGTCATAAATGTATCAAGCCACGCTTTTGCTTTTAATGAATACATCTACCCTTTTGAAGCAATTCCTCCTGTACTTTCATGTACATGGTACATTGGTTTGTGTGGTGGATTTGGTGGAACTGGCATGCACAAACTGGATTTCTTCCAGGTGCAATGAAACTGAAAGATGGATCATACTTAATGTATTCCAGCAGCCCCAGCATTCAGTGTCTGGGAGCAGTTTGAAGTTGGTCTGAAGCAAAAACAAGTCCCTCAAGTGCGTTGTGAGGTTGTAGCACTGCCTGCCTTGCACAACAGATCCAACAAGCGATGTGTGCGTTGTTTCCTGATCCTTGCTAACATAGATAGAGCCTATATTACCTTGTAGTTGGAGCTTTGACTAAATTTCACCTTTCACTTTAATGATGCAAAGATACTTTTCATACAGAAGCATGTATCATGATATATTTAGAATTTACATTTCCACACAGGATTTTGCAGTTTGTATGTAATTTTTCTTCTGGTAAATGGCCTTTAAAGAGTGCTATATCCAACTCTCTTGCCATCTCATGACACTCTTAAAGAACACAACTCATGTTCTCTTATTTCTTATTTTAGACTCCTTTCTGCTTTTATCTTTTATCTCTTTCAGTATTCCTCATTGTATTTATAGAATTGCGAACAAGAGGGACTAGTATATTACTTTCATCAGTAAGGAAGCATATAAAATTTGTGGATAACTTTCTGAAGAAGGCAGGATGAATGTTCTGTAAACCCTTTGGCACCACATGCTGGCTGAGCAGAGTTAGAGGTGACATAATACATTTTTCCATGTAAACGCAAGGAAGAAAAAAAACACAAAGGAATCCAGATTTCATCCATGTTGTCAGAAAGTCTGGTAAATGCATTAGCTAAAGGCAGTGATTAATTCAGCACTCATGTAAATGAAATGTCCTGTCAAACTCATTTTTAGTCTCAGTCCAAGTATAACTTCATCATCAGCTATCGGTAACATACCACTTCCTATCTTCAGTTATTTCTCATCCATATGCTCACTAACATGTTAATTACTCTGTCTTATCACAATAATGCATCTTTTAATACAAATGTATCAGGATTTTCATAACACCACCAGAACATTTTCCAGTGGCAATGTATGTCTCTTAAGATATGATCTCATGACTAAATTATTTCTGACTTGCTGCCACATAAACCCATAGGTCATATATGTATTTTTCTTAATGGGTGAACATAAATTCTACCGTATGGAGAGAAGTAAAATATGCCTAATAGGGAGGAAACAACATCCCTTGATGGGACCAAGGCAGGAAAAATAAATATTGCTCAGTGATTGCCCTCTCTCCCCTGTCTCTCATTTATCTTTGCTCCATTTTCACATAATTATATGTGACAGACCAATGAAGTATAGTGTTTCTAAATAACTCATACTGCACCACCATATAGGAGAAGCAATATAAAGGACACCATTTTCATGATACTTAAAAACAAGAGCTCAAAAAAGAGAATGAGTGTCACAGAACATGGCATGGCATGGGAGCCATTCCAGGTCTAACTTTCTTGAAAATAGGGAAAAGACAATACACCCAAGTAAAGTTATCCTCTTAAGGCACAGAGGCCTCATCATGTCATTTGTCTCCATTAGCCTAGCTGACAGACTGGTTACCACTTCCCTCTACCTTGTGCCTATTGCCAGACTTCCAGAATCCTTTCAGAGTGCACCTATTTGATCATTAGGCTGCAAAGACTCCTTGAGAACTTCAAGTTCACAGGGTTGCTGTTTCCAAACTGTAGGTTTGCTCCCTGTGAGCTTGGTTCCAGAGAGAAAACTGCTGATGCAGTGTAAGGACATAAATGGCAAGAAAAATGTTGCAGGTTATTATGTTCCCCTTAATTTGCTAGTAAGAACTCCTCTGGAGGTCAAAATTTTCCTTGAGGAAAAAACCCCTGACAAAACAACATAAGGATATGAGAGCTACAGCTCTACAGTGTTAATAAATAGCAAAGCACCTGGCAAAACATCGTCTGGAACAGCAGAACCTGGCATGTGTGTGGGAGCATTATTTTTAATAGTTTTTTTTACCAAGCCTTATTTCAAGACAATGTTTAAATCAATCAAACCACTTACATGATTTCCCAGACAATTAGATGGTTGACTGAGATTTCTGTGTAAATTTTTCTTCATAGCATCATTGCTGTGATAGAAATTGCTGCTTCTAAAAGGGGAAGAACCAGCATATGCAAGCATTGGTGATATAAACAGCGCAGCAGGGGAACTGAAGGCATGTTTTGTAACTATGTAAAGCTTGTTTTGCCACGTTAGCACCAACTGGAGGTGCAAAAGCTCCTGACCTCTGACAACTGAGCTGTTTATTCAGTCAGGTGCCTGAAAAGAATCAGACACTAAAATCTGCAAGCATTTAAATTTGAGGATTGTTTGGAGTCTCTAATAATAACCCACCAGATACTTTCAGTCATGTGAAATGGCTCAGCCTTGTCAGACAGACTGTAATGGCTCACTGGCATTGCTCTGCGTTCCTGTTTGTGCACTCAGATCAGCCTAAAGAATATACTGCATGTAACTTGCAGGAAGAAAGACTGGTTAGAGGAGTCAGAACCTGGAGGAAAGCCAAGGAATTATTTTATGCACAAAAAAAGTTACATTCCTAAGTAAAGTCGCAAAATCTGGGCAAATATGGATCAGTATAAGAAATGGATTAGCATAAGAACTGGATTAGCATAAGAAATACGGAGTCCCTTTGTACAATGTCTTTACAATAGCACAATACATAAAGCTGTAACTGTGCTTGCATTTTGTATCTGCAGGTGGTGGAAAGGCAGAAAGGTTATGTCAATTTCTCTATTTACACATACTAGTCTAGTACTCACATTGAAAATAAATGGAGGGTTTAGGTTTATCCCCTATAAAAAAATTGCATTCCAGAAAAACATTTTACTAAGAAAGTTCTAGGCCCTCAGAATTTAGGTTTTCGGTTGTGCTGACTGCAACTTGTAAAACCTAAAGCAGAAGCACTCTCTATAAAATCCATAAAGCTATGCCCAAAATCATTTTTAAAAGATAACTGGTGTAACAGGATATATACTTCACATAAATTCACATATGGCCTGTTAGAGGAGTCACTTGAAAGAAAAGATTCACTATGATTTTTCTACACTAGATTATTAAAAGTCATATATCAATATAAAAACAAAAGCAAGAAAGAAATGAGACATTGGTTTGAAGCCAAAACTGCAGACATTTGTACTAATCTGTGGAATCAATCATGAGGAAGGGGCAGATTTTATGAATGGAGAAAAAATATACAGTGTTTTAATAGTGAACATTTTGTATTGGTATGAGAACTATGGCATAATTGTTTTCTCATATGCTTGTTTTCAGGAACAAGCCGCAATTGACTTGACTGAAAAAAAGTACAGTAAGTTGGAAGAACAAAATGAAAACTATTTCAGAAGAGCAGCAGTAGCTTTTAACTGCTCCTGACTAGACAGCACCTTACTTGTTATTTAGGCATTATTATAAGCCTGCCAAGGACAAACGGTCCAAGAAGGTCATTCCTTCTTTGAAGCCAGTTTGGCTTTTCTCCTGTACTGAACCAGTGGGTTTTATTTTATAACAAAAAGGAATCCTGCAAAACTGCTTAAAAGCTCTGGTTCCTGGTGTGCTCTTCAGTCTAGACTTCCTTGTCTACACAGAGCTGTTAGAACATGTTGGGTAACAGGGTTTTTGGAGATTCATAGAATTGTCCGTCAGTAGGGACCATTACATCATCTAATCTCACCTGCAAGATATCAGAAGACCTTATATTTCATCCACTTATTTCTGTGTTAAGCCAAATAATCTATTTGGCTAAAACTTTTCTTCCAGAAAAGCATCCAAGCGTCAGCTGAACATGTTAAAAGAGAAGTCTATACCTTCTCTAATAGTTTGTTCCAATCTGAGTTCAAAAATGGTGGCTCATTTCCCATCTGCAGGTGTCTATACAGATTTGGCTGCCAGCCACTGGTATTTGTTAAGTCTTTCACCATTATTATATTAGTAACTAGTATTTATTAACCCCAGACACAATGCCTGGAGAAACCTGAATATTCATGAGGAATCACCTCTTGGCTCATTTTTTAATCAAGTCTTTTTAAGCCTCCCACTGTAAACTGTGTCCTGTGATACTAAAATTATTTTTCTGTACCTCTTCAATTGTTTTATGGCACTCCACTACTCCTTCTTTGTGTGTATATACTCAGGGATCACATAACCCTTCTTCTATATTATCATTCTGGCAATTCATGGCAAGTTAAAAGGACAGTGTCACTAGCCCCTTTTCACAGCCACTCTTTCCAGCTCCCTACTTGACACAGCTTGCCCTTCACAGTCCATCCCATGAATGCCCTGTCTTTATTGAAAAGACCCAGCCTATCATGTAATCCAAACTCCAGTGTAGGGCTTTCTTGTCTTGGTGATTACTTAGTCTTCATCAGTCCTGGGAGCAAATGTGTTCAGCAGTAATTTTTTGGTCCAAGTCATACAAACGAGGTCGGTTGCACCAGATCTAAGGCAGATATTTATAATCACAACTCTTTTAGAATTACATTTCCTCACCAATGGCTGCCTTATTCATAATGTGCCTGTTTTAGTCTATTCTTAACCCATTTAATATACACTTTGCTGGTATTGTGGAGTATTTACTTTTTTAATTAAAATTCATTCTACATTATAGAAAGGCTTTCAGATCCATAGGTAGAATACAATCCTGCAATAACCATCACCTCCCAAACTAGTAATTGCAAAGGAAAACATCAAGATTTTTGACAGGTAATGTTATTGTAGCTAGTCTAGGCTTGCTCAGGTCAATCTTCCTCTGCATTTTAAACACTGCTATCACATCCCCGCTCTCTTACTTTTTTGAAACTTCCCTGGTATTATCAGTACATTATCAGCTTTTATTCTGAAAGCATGGCATTAGGCCAGAGATCTCCTTTGCCACCTATTCAAGTCAGTAATCAATGCAGCATTCAGTTCATGGTAGACAGAAGGTATGATGTCTCTGCATAATTATCTTATCCAGCTTGTGTAATAACTAAGCTGCCTGCTTTGTAAAAAGGTCATAGATGGGCTGTGCTTGAAAGCTGTTAGTCCTCCAGGATCTCCTGTAGTTTCTGGGTGTGCTCAGAAAAGGGAACTTTCCCCACTACTACCACCCACATCTCACATGGATCAGCTCATCAATTGCAGTACAGAGAATTAGAGGGTGTGACTTCTAGAGACCTAAGTCCATGAGAAGGACAAAGCAAGAACATACCACTAATGAGGAAACAATAATTGAAGCAAAGATTAATACGCACTCTCTGACCTTGATGCCAATCACTGAGACGGTGCCTGCAGTGAACACACACCTTCAACAAGCACAGCATAGAGCAAATCCTCAGTTTTGCCTGTGTCCCTCTCCTTATTCACAGGTACAGACTGCAAGAAAGCCAAAAAGACCCTTGTCTCCCTTCCCAGATAGTTTCTGGGCCATGCTGCTTTGCTTCATTTCCAGAACTGCCCAGCACAGCGTGATTTCTTTCTTCTGGCTCTGCTTCAGGAACAGGGCTGGTGTCAGTGCAGCTGACTGGATCCAGCAGGTGGGAATAAACCTTTCCCCACGCTGTGGTAGGTTAGTCACCCTTTCTTCTGCAGAGCATCTAGACTCAGAGCTGTAAGTGACAGGGTTATACGTGGTACTCCAGCTACAAGGGTTGCTAGCTCTATAGCTGGCGCACTGACTATACATGGTGCTCCGGCTGTACATGGTGCTCCACACACAGAGGTTTGGGCTGTTAGGCTACCCCATCCCACTCTTAACAGACAGCCTGTGCCAAGGAGGACATTTAGATTAGACATTAGGAAAAACATACTCTCTGATAGGGTTCTGAAGCCTAGGAACAAGCTGCCCAGGGAAGTGGTTGAGTGTACACCCCTGGTGGTATTTAAAAGACACATAGATGTGGTGCTTAGAGACATGGTGCAGTGGTGGACTTGGCAGTGCTAGGTTAACAGTTAGACTCAATGATCTTAAAGGTCTTTTCCAAAGTAAACGATTATGTGATAAGAAGTGAGGAATAAACAGTGTTCTGGTCATTTATTCACACTGGGCCTGCGTCTGCTCCCACTTTGTTTCTCTTTGCTTCAGCCTGCACAGAAGTGAAGCTGTTGATGTGTACGGCTGCAGGAAAGGAAAGGCAATCATTTCAAGAAGGAATTCTTTACAGCAGATGGTTTTTGAATAAAGTGGGATTTTTACATCTAATGCTTTTAGCAAACTCTAAGGAAGCCAAAATCTATTCTGAATATGTAAAAATTCAGCTTTGTGAAAAGATACATTTATCTGCTGACTCTATTCTCCTTTATATATAACTTGGGGGATTTTTTTTCTATCTTTTACTTGCAGGGATGCTACTAAAACAGGATTCACCAGTTTCTAACACTTCTTACCTAAAGAGAAATTAATGATTTGTTGGGAGAGGAAAATACTGTTTTGCAAGCAAGATTTTTACACCACAGAAGAATACCAACTGAGAGAAAACAGGAAAGAAAAAAATCTCTCCATCTTATTGAGATCTAATAAATTCATCTTGACTACCTAATCATTGAGATCTATTCTTAATTTTTTGAGTTGATTCTCATATCTAAGATAGATTGAGCTCCCTTTGAGTACCTAAATCCCCTGCAGAATACTACAAGAGAATGCAACTACAGATTCTGTCAAGAAGAAGGACAATGCTTCAAAACCCCAGTGATGATGATAGGTGTCCTAACTCCACACAGTCATGAGCTTGGCCTTGTTGAATTTCATGTAGTTCACACAGGCCCACCTCTCAAGCCTATCAAGGTCCCTCTGGACAGCATCTCATCTCTCCAGCATATTGATCACACCACATAATTTAGTATCACCCGCAAACTTTCTGAGGGTGCACTCGATCCCAATATGCATGCCTCCAACGACAATGTTAAACAGCACTGGTCACAATACCAGCCTCTAAGGAGCAGCTCTTTTCACTGGTCTCCACTTGGCCATTAAGCCATTGACTGCAACTCTTTGAGTGCAATCGTCCAGACAATTTCTTATCCATCAAGTGATCCATCTCCCAATTCCATGTTACCAATCTAGAGACAAGGGTGTTGTGCAGAACAGTGTGAAATGCTTCATACAAGACCAGGTAGATGAGGTCAGTCATTCTTCCCTTAGCAACCAATGCTCTAGGACTGTCATAGAAGGCCACCAAATTTGTGAAGTATGTATTGCCCATAGTGTGAAGCCATGTTGTCAGTCACCAATCACCTCTATATTTTCCATGTGCTTTAGTCTAGTTTCCAGGAGGATCTGCTCTGTGATCCTGCCAGACACCGAGGTGATACTGACCAGTTTGGGGTTCCTTAGGTCTTCAAGTATTCCCTTTTTAAAAGCAGGGATTATGTTTTTCCTTTTCCAGTCAGTGGGAACTTCACTGGACTGCCACAACTTCTCAAATGTAATGGAGCATGGCTTAGCAATCTCAAGTCACATGGATTTATGCACCTTCAGGTTCCTTAAATGATCTTGAAACGTATCTTCTCCCACAGTGGCCAGTTATTCATACTCCCAGGCCCTGCCTTTGCCTTCTGTGTCCTAGGCAGTGCGTGCTGGTGAAGACTCAGGCAAAAAAGGTGTTGAGTACCTCAGCCTTCTCCATATCCTGAGTAACCAGATCTGCCGTTTCCTTAAGGAGAAGGCTCACATTTTCCCTAGTCTTCCTTTTATCACTGATGTACCTATAGCAGCTTTTCTTCTTGTCCTTGATGTCCCTATCCAGATTAAATTCTATCAGGGCTTTAGCTTTCCTAACCTTATCTCTGTCTGTTCAATTTCCTCCCAGGTACCTGTCCTTGCTTCCACCCTCTGTAGGCTTCTTTTTTGGTTTTGTGTTTGCCTAAAAGCTCCTTGTTTGTCCCTGCAGATCTCCTGGTGGTTTTGCCTGACTTCTTTTTGGGATGCATTGCTCCTGAGCTTGGAAGAGGTGATAATTGAATACTAGCCAGCTTTCTTGGGTCCCACTTCCCTCCAGGACTCTGTCCCATGGTACAGATCCCATACAGATCCCTGAAGAGGCCAAAATCTCTCCTGAATTCCAGGGGAATGAGTTTGCTGTGCACCCTCCTTGCTGTTCTAAGGGTTGAACTCCATCATTTCATGGTCATTGCAGCCAAGAATGCTCTTGAGATTCATATTCAGCACCAGTCCCTTCTTGTTGGTGAGAACAAGGTCAAGTATGGCATCTCTCCTCATTGGTTCCTCTATCATTTGGGGAAGGAAGTTACCACCAATGTATTCCAGGAAACTCAGGGACTGCTTATGCCCTGCTGTGTTGTCCTTCCAACAGATATCAGAGTAGTTGATGTTCCCCATACGGACCAGGGATTATGAATATGAGGCTGCTTCTATCTGCCTATGGACACCCTCATCCGCTCAGTCTCCCTGAATGGGTGGCCTGTAGTAAATCCCCACTGTAGTGTCCCCTGTCCCTGCCCTCCATTTAATCCTGACCCATAAACTCTCAGTCAACTCCTCATCCATTCCCAGATGGCCCTCCACTGACAGAGGGCAACATCCCCTCTTCATCTCCTCTGCCTGTCCTTCCAAAAGAGCCCGTATCCTTCCAGCTCAATACTCCAGTCATAGCAGCCACCCTGCAATATCTCCATGAGGCCTGTGAGGTTATAGCATCTCCAACTCATCTTGTTTATTCCCCATGTTACATGTGTTTGCATAGATGCATTTCAGTTGGACCCCCAACAAAGCTGATTTCTTGCATTTTGTTTCTGCTGTATATGTTCAAAAGAAGCTGTCTTAGAAATCAATTATCCCATTTGTTACTTACAGATGCTGTAATTGTGGTGCATAAACCTTCAGATAAGTTTAACCAAGAAGCTGAGTTTAACCTTGAGACACTGGAGTGATACATTGCTCAATATACCATATTTGAATTATATCACCAGATGCTGCACTCTTGCATACAGTTCAGAGAATTTTAAAACAAATCACAAAAAGGGCTATCATGATCAGAGTTTTGGGTTGCAAAGCAGAGAAACAGGACAAGTACTCATTAAATATCTCACCAGCCTTATGAAAGTAGGTTTATTAAAGTACTTGTGTACTTTACTAAGTAGTTAAACTACATAATGCATAGCCAGGCTTCAGCTTTCCAGCTTTAGAGAATACCTGGACTCAATGCTGCAAATTTAACACTCGTGTTGAAGTGAACCCCTGAAATACAGCGTCAGATGATGCAAGCAATCAAGGTAATCACAGGGTTTTACTTCACCTCTTGCCTGGGAACTGCATTCTGTTTACTCTGCCCGAACAGTTGTGTTGAAAAGAAAGATGGAAGAGCCTCTGGATCCTAAAAGCAACAAAGCAGAGTTGTTTTCTTTGCAGATTAGGGCATTTTTACTCACCGGGCAATGCTGTATTTCTCTACCCTCTAGTGGTGAAATAACCACTCTCAGAAATCAACTTCAGTATGTTTTAAAACATCATCACCAAGATTTTATCCAGAAATTTAAGCATTTGGAAGCTCTTAATGAGAGATAAAATTACTATTTTCATTGAAACAACATACCGAAGCACTTAAGGCACCAAAATATAATGGGATTCCACAAGTACCAAAGCATCTGTACTAACAAACCCAGCCTGGAATAAGGGCTGCAGCAAGTGAGTGTGTGGGTTAGTAATAGAAAATGGGGCATTGCTCCAGTAATGTCTCATTACTTCATTTCATACAGTAGTTTAACTAAGAATTTTGGGTTGAAAGCATAATGCATATGCAACATGTTAGCAGACACAGAAAAAGCTAAGGTTTGTGCAAGGAAATGTGGCTTCTAACCAGATTGTTCAAGTATGTGTTATAGTTCATTCCAATAAAGGGAAAAATGTAAACTTGATTTCTATATTAAAAAAGCTTCTTTTTCCTGAAGATTATGTACAAGGCTTTTGCCCATTCATCAGACTAAGAAGTGTTCTGATGTGCTAGGAATAGTCTAGTTGGGTTTATGATATATTTTGCATAATTTAAATCCTTACCCAACTTTCTGGCTAAATTAAGCCAACAAGCTGGGATAACTGGAAAAACTGCCACGCACACACTGTATATCCAAAGTGTGTTTAAAATGTGCAGGAGCACACAAATAATTGTATTTGAACAACTTCACCCTTACTTCACTTTCTACATTTGTTGCCCTTTAAGATAATTTCTGCCTTAGAGCTTGTAGTAAGTTGAAGTAAATGCAGTAGAGTTTAGCTGATTGCTAACATCAGAGCCTAAATAATGAATAATGAGACTTCCTTACTGATCCAACCATGTGGAAGCTGTCAATACACTATGGATCCCAATTGCTATATTAATGAGTGCCTGAAACTTGCACTTAAAGTAATACCAAACACTGTTCATATAATCTTTAGGAAATTGTTTGGCTAGGGTAATTAGCATTTCTTCAGACAAATTTTCCATACTTATTAAGAAAGTAGTTATCTTTGTAGCATAGCAAATACTCTCCTAATTACTGCATCTGGACCTGTTTTCACTCTTAATAGTCTGCTTCTCATTTTCTTGCATGCATACATAGATAGATAGTCATACTATGCATACACATATGCACCATAATGAAAAATATATATGAAAATAATTCACTCTGATAAGTGCATAAGGAATGTAGATCTATTTAGAGTTGCTAAGATGTAATTTCCCTAGTGCAGGGTTTGAAAAAGACTGAGGTGAATAGCTGTGTCTTTTCAAAATCCCACCTCTGCTCTTAAAGGTGAGGGCAGCTTTTGGAGGGTGTCCAGAACTGATTTGAGGAACTGTAGACATCAGAGATGAATCTCCTGAAGTCAAAGTGACATTTCAAGTATTTGTGTGTCTGTCTAAAAGAAGTTGAGCTTCAAACTGCTGCAATTCTCTTCTTCCATAACCAGACTAGGAGAGAATGGATGAAGTCAGAAAGAGAAAAGGAGAGATATAATGCAGCCCCAGTGCTGGAAGCGACAGAAGCCCATGTCAGGAACCGTAGCAGGGTCAGGTGCCAGACCTTTTAGTGAATGCTGGGAGAGCAGCTGAGCAGGCAGCCCAGGCTCTCTGAAGCACCAAACAGCATCCTGATGCAGGGGTATGTGTAGGACAACAGAGATAGAGAAAAGTCAAGACTCTGCTCAGGGAGCACATGAATCTCCAGTGAGCATTCAGGACTGATAAAAACTTTGAGACAATGGGGCTTGGGTCAGGGTGTGGCTCTGATGCTGTGCTAGAGCAGGAGAGGAAAGCGTTTTCAGGGAAAAGAGATCTGGGAATGAATGAAGAGCCTGGACCCTCTTTGGGTCCATGGTAATCCTGGTTGTAGATATATCCCATACTGCTGATGATGAAAAGCTAGGAGAGCCCCTAGAGACAGACGTTGACTTTGGCAGTGCAGCAGAAATAAAGTACCAGGTATTGCTGAGCACTTACGGTTAGAGACCAGTTAAGTTATAAAACTACAGGGGAAACTCTTGGTTTGTTTAATATTTTGAAACTGGCCAGTGCCTGTAACCCAGCATGGGAAGGAAGGAAGTCTGCAGTTTGTGGGAAATTTGATCTGCTTCATTGGTAAACTCAAGCTGGTAAATTACAGGATAAAACTCAAAATAAAGAGACTTTTAAATGAGTGCTACAGTTAGTAATTATGTGGCATATATTCTACTTGCTTTCTGTAGAAGTATTTTGCCAAATATTAGAGACTTGTTCATTTTCAAAATGAAAGAAGGTAATTCTAGTTCTGCTTCTGAAAGTCTGCTTAACAGGATGCCAGATGTAAAGTCACCACCTAATCTTCTGTAACAAGAAAATGAAAGAGAATTCACAATTTCAAAGGTGCTTCTTAATGATTCAATAGATATAAGAAGGAACAGTAAAACTTTCTAATTACATTTTAGGTATATTCTGCAGTGGTGACCTTCTCCATGTTACACTAGCAGTAGAATTTAATTCCCTCACCCTTAAAAAGGGGGATTTACAGTACTTCATTACAAGCCACAAAAAGCCAAGAGAGAAGGAATGGGTAGGAAAATCAGACATATTTAAATAAAATTTACACGTGGGGAAAAAAGGAATTAAATCTTTAACTTCATAAACTGATCAGTAATTGGTGTAGAGAGAGTGAAATACAGTACTCAACATCTTTTATAAGGCTACAGATACTATAGTCTTTGCATTACAGGCCACGGCATGTAAGGTACAAGCAAAAATTCCCAGGTTATTTTGATATGTTTACCTACTCACCTCCCCCCAAGCCTACAGATGTTGAAGTGAGATGTTAGAAGATGCAGCACATTCATGAGGGGAAAAGCATGAGATCACAACCATTTTGTGAACATGTAAATATCACAGTGGGATGTGGTATCAGAAAATCAGTTCTGCTGAAGATGCATTTTGTACCAATATCCTGGGTTCAGGCAGGATAGTTAATTTTGTTCCTAGCAGCCGGTGCAGTGCTGTGTTTGGGAGTTAGGATGGGAGCAGTACTGATAGCACACTGATGGTTTAGTTGCTGCCCAGCAGTCAGGGACTTTACATCTTCTCATGCTGCCCTGCTAACAGTAAGGGGGGAGAGGGGGTATGGTACCCAGGAATCTGGGAGGGAACACAGTCAGGAAAGGTGACCTAAACTAATCAAAGGGATTTTCCATACCAATGACATCATGCTCATCATAAAGGGGGGTTGGGCTGGTGAGGGAGGAGCACATGGCTCTGGGACACAGTTTTGGGGTAGTCTGGTTTCAGGACAGCTCTGAGTTGTACAGCCTGAGCTGTGCAGTTCAGTGAGAAACTGCACTGTGTGTCACCAGTTTTGTATATTCTAAAACCTGTTGCTGTTATTTCTCTCTCTCTGCTGTCCCAGTAAACTGTCTTTATCCCAATCCATGAGGTTTGCCTTTGTCTATTCCTTTTTTGTTTGGATTTTTTTTTTCCTTTTCTCCCCCCTGGGTTGGGGAGCAAGCAAGTGGCACATGGTGCTCTGCTGCTGGCTGGGGCTAAACCATGAGGACAATAACAACCAACCAAACAAAAAAACCCACCTTCTAGTATTTTGGTTTGTTTTAGTTATTTTTTCCCACAATACACTGACGAAAAGTGCATTTCACACTCTTCACAAACACAGCTTTGCTAGCAGAAGTCTATAGTACCACCTTGGCTTCATATAAAAACATCTCAGTCCTCCTCATCCATGTTTCTGTTCTATGCAGACCACCACAGCAATGCTGTTTCTTTGTGGCTTCATTAGGAATGATCCCACCACTGATTTCTGGAGCAAAGTTGCATCTCTGAGTGTGCAAACAATACCTCTGGGATAAACCTGCATGCCTCCTTTCTGAAGTGCTGGAGCCATTCAGGTGCTCAACTGATGTAATTGCAGTGAGCAATTCATGTGACCTGTCATTTTAAAAAGGCAAGAGGATCTGCTCTGAAGTTGACCCTCAATTCAGAAGGATGAGTGCACTTCTATCAGCTTGTAATACAAAAATGTTATTTTAAATTACTTTGATTTGACAAGAACTATTTTTAATGCTCTGTATTTACATGTCAGTGTGTTTTTGTCTCTCTGCTGTTTCTTCGGAGGTGATGATTACAATTAGCAGGCTAGAAACCAAAATGGGTCATGGCTTTTGAAATACTAAACTCAGAAACTGCAGCTTGTGGCAGTTGCCTGAAAATCTGACTTGTGAACTGCAACAACAAGGAGCAAAGTGTCTGTAAATCTAGAATAGTAACCATTAACAAAATGTACTCCGGGGTTGCTTTTTAACTTTGCCATTTGGGTCTGTTTGAAGACAAACATGAGTGAGGTTCTGTCCCCTGGAAGTCATATGCAACCTGTATGAAGCACTTGCTCTATGGTATGGCTGCCAGTGTTTTAAGGAGTCTTGAGAGCTTTTATTCTTTTAAGATTCCATACCTCTGGATGTCAAAAAATAGGTTTTTTTTATCATGGAGGACTACTTGGTTGGCCCTGCGTGGAGCCAGGAGTTGGACTCAATGATCCTTGGGGGTCCCTTCCAACTCAGGAGATTCTATGTGTTTAAATGGTCACTTTCCAGTAGACAGAAAAAACGGTCTGAATATGAAATGCTCAAAGCTGTTAGGCTGTATATATTACTTGAATTTTATATAATGTCAAATTATTAATACCCATTATCATTAATTTCTAATTAATAAGCAATAGAAACTAAAGCCTCCTAAACTTCATCTTGAAATTCTTGGATGAAGTGTATTAGCACAAAGACATTCTTGATTTCATACTACTCAAGTTCATAAAAACATGAAAAACCTGTGACACCCTGTGAGTGCCTTATCTAGTGACACTGGTGATGTGTTTTTTCACTACGTTATAAATTATCGTGCTAGTAAAAATGTTTTCCAAAATTCATATAGTAACTTTTCTAGATTGCCTATTGTAAGGGACTAGATGCATGCCTTCACAATTTCTGACAGAACCCAACCCCTCTCTCTTCTCTCTATATCACCCTAACAGTTGCTCAAAGTAATCACCATGAAACAAAGTGAATTCCACCGAATTCCACCTTTCAGGAAGGGATATCTCGCAGAATGGAGCCCAAGTCATGTCCTATGCACCCAGGTCCAGAGTCAACAGAAGGCCAAAGTGTGTGTGTGGGGGGGGGGGGGGGGCGGGGCTCAGACCCTCTTGAGGGGACTCAGACCCTCTCGAATTTTCAAGGACCCCCTGGAGGCTGTACTAGGCATGTGTCCCACTGACAGGTGGAAGGTGTGGTAATGCCAAGGACGTACTGACTATGCAATGAGACAGCACTGTATAGAGGAACATACCCCTACCAGACCTGAAGAGCTACTGCAATATGAGAAGGAACATTCCCCCACCAGACCTGAAGACATCAGACTGATGGGATACCACAGATCTGTAGTGGTAGCTATTGCACTCTTTCTCATTCCCTCTTTTCCACTCTTTTCCCTCTTTCTTCCCCCTTTCTCTTGCACACTTGTTGTGGGCCAAATAAAGTGACTGGACATCTGACTCCATTTTGAGTCTTAATTCTGTTCCTGAGAATTGCAAAGACCTGGTCATGATAAAACACCCAACTGAGCCTCACCCAGGAGTTAAGCCCAGCTGCTCCCAGCCACCCAGAGCAATCTGAAGTTGGTTGGAATGCAAGGGGGCTTAACCTCTGCCAGATTGGTCTATCTGGTTGTGGATTGTGACCCTGATGTGAATGTATTTAATCTCAGCATCAGAAAAAAGTCTAAAATGTAACACTGTAGACTTTTAACCATGCTCTGTAATTGGAATAGCAACCCACTGAGACTATAGATCTTGGTATCCGCAAGAAGAGCTGCAGTGCTGGAAAATTCATAGAGCATGGGATAAGGTAGTATCTTCAGATCCTCATGCACTATTGTGCTTTATCCCAGCCTCTTACAGATTTAAACGGTTTTGAAGGTCAGAGCCTTTAAGAACGTGTTAGATGTGTGCCCTGCTTCCACCAGCTATCAAAACAAAAATCTGTTTTCTGTATTTTATAGC
Source organism: Laterallus jamaicensis coturniculus (assembly GCA_022605575.1). Lineage (NCBI taxonomy): Eukaryota > Metazoa > Chordata > Aves > Gruiformes > Rallidae > Laterallus > Laterallus jamaicensis. Next base: position 3,559,480 of record JAKCOX010000053.1, read on the forward strand.
TTGTCAGAAAAATCCATGGTTTGGGGGGTTGTTTCTTTTTAAAATCTCTCTACTCTGTATTGATCTTGTTACTTACAAAACACTCTTGGTTTGGAATGGGTTTTAATATTTTCAGTGTAATTTTAGTCTATCAGCCTCCACTGCCTAAAACCTGTTTGAAATTTATGTTTCCTTCTTTCCCATAAGAAAAAAACAACCCAGAAATATTTGACATAAGCTCGATAAATTCTGGTATGTGCTTATGTATTCCCACACATTAAGCTATCGCTGCCTTCAGTGTAGTAGAAGGAAAAGGATAAGAGACCACCTGAGTGTTATAAAAGCACGTACCTTGTGTGTTCCTAAAAAGTAGCATCTATGGAGTCTGCTTGTCTGGAAACCTCAACAGCGGTAGTCATGATTTAGTGCTTGCTTAGAGGAGGCAGGCACCCCTGTAGAAGAGGCCACCTCTGTGAGATCACGCGACTGTGTCCTCCTGAGTGGGGAAAATAAAACAACAACAACAAAAAGCTGTAAATGTGTGAGAAAAAAAAATTTAAAGTGCATGACCAAGGGCAGAAAAAGGGCCTCAGGAGTCTGCGTTATGCACCCTCTTGTGCAGGGAAGCACAATAAGGAGAAGACTTCTTTGCCATTGCAGATCTCCAACAGCAGTTTTCCTGCACAGCTGGAAAGCATAGGTACAAGCTGGAGAATATGAAGTTCCATGTGGATATAAGGAGGAACTTTTTCACTCTGAGGGTGACAGAGCACTGGAATAGGCTGCCCAGGGAGGTTGTGGAGTCTCCTTCTCTGGAGATATTCAAGACCCGTCTGGATGCGTTCCTGTGTGATTTAGTCTAGGTGATCCTGCTCTGGCGGGGGCGGGGGTGGACTAGAAGATCTCTCTCAGTCCTCTCCAACTCCTAATGTTCTGCGACTCTGTGATTCCTGAGTTGGACAGAGTGGTCACAGCCCTTTTTGCTTTTAACTATTTCATAACAAACTCTAAGCTCCTCTGAAGAGAGCTAGCATCCGTCTCTTTTGTAAATGGTGGGATTTCTGAATATAACAAGAACCAGAGCCATGGTTCTTGTTATAAGTGTTCTTTATACACCTTATTCACAGTTTTCAATTTTAAAAAATAATGATGCATATAATAATCCACCAAAAATCATGGGAGCAAGGTTTCCTTTTTTTAGCTATGTTCCCATCCCACTCTGCTGAAGGGTTAGGTCATGTCTACATGCAGGCTTCTGGCCCCTACCACATTTACCCACCAAAGGAGGCTGTTACACTTAGAGAGCACAGCTAATTGTTTTTCAAAAATGGAAACACACATTGATTTTTAGGTTTCCTTGAAATCTTAGATGGTGTGTCAGTAATCTCAGTCACTCTCTGAAACTTGTAAACAGACACCTTTTAAATCGAGCCTTAGGCAGAACGGGGGCATCTGGACTACTGCTTTACCCCAGTCCAGGAGAGCACTGCTGAAGTGACTCTCCCACTCACCCTCATTTACTGCACTTTGACTAAACATCTGGGAGCAATTGAACTGGAGTGCACAAACCAGGTTCCTTCCCCATGTTGCAAACATGGATTACACACTCCAGGAGAACAGGTAAGGCTCTGCAACTACTCGTAGGCACTCAGGTTTTGATGACCTAGTGTAAATCAGAGTTCAAAGCAATAACATCATTTTACATCACAGTGCAATGACTTTTTAGAAAGGTAGAGTGTGAGTCAAATGTTCTCTGACACATAACAAGACTTCAAATAAATTAGTCGCTAGAGGGAGCCTCTTCATCACCATATCCTATATCAAACTCCTAAATTGGGCCTTCGAATCTTAGACGTTGAGGTACTTTAGTATGGTCAGTAAGTGCTACTTCCTCCACTACTTATTTTAAATAAAAAAGAGTAAAATACAAGAGGTGAAAAGACATATATGCAAGGCTTCAGCAAAATTCTACATAGAGACTTCCAGAATATTTCCCCACAAGAAAGCAGGTTACTATAGTGGCTGGGCACAGAATCAGCTTTGCCTAGACCTCGAAATGCCCTCTTTACATGGCACCAGCGAAAGGACATGCACCTTTCCCTCCTTCAAAGGTCAAACTGACAGGAATGTCTTTAGACCACAAGTATGACCCTCCTCCCTTTAACTTCATTACACCGTCACTGTGTCCGGAAGGTAATTCCCAGCAGCGAGATTTCAACAACCACTACTTACTGTTCTGAGGTACTGACAGGCTGATTCCTCTTTCTACCTCTGATGTCAGAGAGGTTCCAAAGAATGTTTATCAATATGGTGATGGGTGCTTTATATAAATATATAGATACAAAAAAATATGCAAATATATACATATATTTGTATGTAGTCTTCTAAGACAGAGGGTGCTGATGGTCCATCACCCTCTGTCTTAGAAGAAGAATACATACAAAGCAACAAAGACACGATCCTGCAGCATAATTGTAGACATGCATTACATTTTCTGCTGCGCTCTAAATTTAGCAAACAACACATCAGTTGTAGTTTGTGGTTTTCTGTTGCGAATGTTACGGAATTTGCAAGAAGTCCTGGAAAAACACAAGGCGAATAGGAGAGCTGTGGAGGGGATCCCAGCTGCAATAAGGGTTCTCCCAGTCAGCTGGGTCCGGCTACAATTAATTGCATCCTGGACAAGAAAAAATCAGCAGCTCAGAAGGTGCTTTCATTTTTGGAAAACACATGGCAGCAGAGGGCATCAGACGGCAAGAGATTGTACACTGGAGCGCTACAGGCCCCATGAAGGGGAGTGGGGAACAGAAAGGTGCAGAGTGCCATGCTACAACGTGGGTGGAATTAAGGAAGCAGGCACTGAGAAAGGGAAAACCAGACACATCACCTCTCCCATGTGTGTGCTGGCTGTAACCACTCCAGCATAGAAGTGTTGGGGTGGTAGAGAGCAGGGGAGGGATCACCTGCAGTGCTGTAACTTGGCTCAGAGGTGCTCTGCTAGCAAACCTACCTGAGCACTGCGACTGGTGCTGAACCAGCAGCCCTCACCACCTCCCTTTTAAGATGCGAAAACACAGTAAACGCTCTGCTAGTAAAGCAAGATTGCTGTTTGACAGCATTTTGTGCTCTCCTAAAAGCACTCAGCACAACAGGACATAAACATGAAAACTCGAGAAAGCAAGCATTAGCCAGCACATCGCTGTAACTTGGCCCCTCGAGTGATGGCTAGGAGAGAGGTAGCTCCACTCTGAAGTTAAGCCAAGTGACTCACTTTCTGCAAAAGCACATTCAGGTCTCCTGCCAGTATTTCCTCCCCACACCCTAAAGCTGTTTCTCACTGCATGTACAGGGACGACCTTGTCGCTGATGCAGCCATCCCAGGGCTGCCATAAAGGGAGGATATTTTGCTCAATTTTTATTTCTACAGACAAAGAATTACTGCTTTGTAAGTACAGCGATTTTCTATTTTCCCTGAAGGGGATGAAGGAACTGTTATTTATAGCACCTTTCATTGGAGTGCTCGGGACTTGAAGGAGGTCCTGCCCTCCCCCTTGAGAAACTGCTGCTTCTGGGCAGAAAACATTTTAGCTACATCCCCGGTGTTGCCCAGCCCGAGCCTCACGCGTGAATGAATGTCGCTCTTGTGCAGGCGGCGGCGGGACGGGGCGTGCAGCGTTAAGGGAATCCGGGCTGAGTTAAACCATCCAGCTGCTGGCGGGCTGTGGTGAAACATGGCTTTGCAGGGGCGAAATGCGCATGAGCGGCTAGGGCAGATTTAAGGGCTGCCTCCAGAAACCAATTTTAGACGCTGTGCTGTAGCAGCAGACTTTGCCATGAGAAGTTTGGAATGGTTTTAAGGCAACTGAAAATCAGCTCACACCCCAGTCTGTCAGCTGCCTGCTTGGAGTAGAACTTGACCAGGTACCGTATTCATCCCTTACTATGTTGGGAAATGCACAGGACAATTTTAATGGGGATTTAGACAATGTTTTTTTGTTGGGTTGTGGGGTTTTTGGTTTTTTTTTCATTCCTGTAGATTAAAATAACTTGAAGTTTTTTAAATGCATCCCCCTTTACAACAACATTATTCTCGTACAAGCCTGTGAATGAAGAGAGATGCAGGCAACTTGTTACCATAAATTTGGCTTTTATCTATATCAAACCTATCCAAAAAGGAGTTTTAAAAAGACATTGTCACAGACTGAACAGAACCAAATTTAACAGAATTGCCTGCAAGCCCTTTCACAGCATGTTGCCAAACTGATGTCACAAATGGGTCTTGTTCTGTGAAAAATGTATTTGAGTGTACCTAGAAATACAAACATTTTCACTTGCACAAACTGGTTTGAATTGGAATTTTGGTATCTTGTATTTCCTTGTAAAAGCAAAGAAGGATTAAAGCAGTTCAATCAGCAAAGGAAAACAGTAAAATATGGAAGATATGCAGGATATACCCCTCCTGTATTATTAAAACAGATTAAGAATGGGATTAAATCTAAATTATTTTAGGGGGATTAAATAGTGGGAGAGGGAGGAAAGAGTTTCACTTTATGCCAAATTCAATTCAGAGAGAAAAGGGGACTTTGTTTGCTTGCAGCATGACTCAAGTGCTGCTTTGGTAAAAGTGATCCCAAAGAGCCCCCAAAAAGGCATCCTGCGAATTGCTTGGAGCCACATCAAGGGGACACCCTCTGCTGCCCCAGGCCCCAGGGGCCAAGCAAGGAGGTATGCTGCCATGCGGGGACCTGTGGTACCCCCCAACTTCTCAGAAAGGGGAGGAACAAGGCAAACCTGCTTTCACTGACCCTCCTGCTCCCACTGGAGCTGCTAAAGTTTGTCTGACTGGAGTCCCAACGCCTTTCATGAAAGAAATGGCCTGACAGGGATAACACGGGTCAGCACCGTCGCTGTTTCCTGTGCGTTACCTGCTGTTTCACAGGCCGCTTCTGAGGAAGCTCAGCCTTCAGCTCCAGGCTGTGCTTGGAATCTGTATCTCTCTGCTGCGGAGAACAGGCAGTTATAGTAACAACCAGTTACACAACTGAGTTTGAGTCTTTCTAACCCCCTGTTATTTCAAGCATTTTGGAGGCACACAATACATACGTTTAAGAGACAGTTATCATGTCATCCAGTATCTTTCCTATACCTACTTAGGATGCAGCAAAGACACAAATTCAAAAGCAGGAAACTGAGTGTCTATAGATAGTGATGCTGCATCAGCACTGGTACTGGCAAGTAAGTGTTTAGTGCTGTTTGGATGCCAATTTTCTAAGCATAGGAATTTAAATTTCCCATTAGTAGTGATGAATAAACAGTAAGAACTGTGGATATTAACTAAGTTGCTAAATACTATTATTTCTAGAAAACAAAATGTGAAAGCAACATAATTTATGTAATTGAGATGCTTGGGATAGCTCAGCAAAACATGGGATAAATGTGAAAGAAGTCTATTTCAAAGCCTTTGAACCAAGGACATTCAGGCCTTACTTCAAAGTCTTTGAAGACTTTGTGTTGTCCTGGCAGTGACAGAGAAAGCCCCAGAGGAAACTGCAGAAAGCTGTGCAGAGAGGGAGGAAGGAGCATCACACCCTGAAATCTGACACATACAAAGGAGAAGGCTCAGCTCAGAGTCACACCACAAGAGGTCATAGATTCAGTGTCCTCTAAGAAAATCACATTGTTGGAAGAGAATGACTAGAATTTCTACAGCTAAAGATACCTCTTACAAGCTTGAAAGGAAACTTGGCACATTATGTGAAGAAGCAGCAGGCTGCTACTGTCTCTGTGATTACAGAAAAAGTAAATACTATTGAGGACTTGATTTTAAAAAACTCTTTTCTTCCTTTCTGAGCAGTAAGTATTTTTCATGCAGCTGAGTCGTGTAACAAAAGGGAATTATTTTGCTATTTTAAGATACACTTCTCCACACGAAAAATTCCTCAATGCAGTGAAAATATACCAGCAATAAAAACAACATTGATGCCTTTGCTCTTCTTCATTTAGGTTCTCATCTGAGATGCACTGAAGTAAATAAAAGAGAATGTTGATAGGTTTTGATTAAGTTTTTTATGAATTTTTATTGCAGTGACTAGGAAGATGTGGCCATAACAAGGCTCTCTTGGTCTTGCAGGATCTGAACACACAAATGCAGAAATGATTTGGCAGCTGCCATCTTACTGGTAAGAAAAAAATTCATGAATTATTGTTATATACTTAAATCTAAAGTGAGCAAAGTTTAATAATGACATAATACGGTATCATAAGAGAGTAGGATTGTTTATCTTTAAAGTACACACACAGTGTTATTGGTTCACTGATTTGTTTTTCTTGTTCCTAACTTTTTCACAACACAAAGGTCCCAGTCTGGTGAGGGGGGTGTCAGGGGAAGTTGATCCCACACTCAGTTTCCCAGACCAACTTTTAAAAACCATCCCAAGCCACTAAAGCAAAATCACTTATATGTCCTCTGCCACGTGTGAATTTCCAAGTGACACTGCTCATAGGAAGCCTGGAAACAATCAGAAAAGAAGATTTTAAAGTTATGGTCCTGGAATTTCACTTCTCGTGTTTGGCTCAGTGATCAGAATTTAACACACTCTCTGTGTCTGGGCAGAGTGAAGTGGTCTGCAGCCAAGATCACACAGGATGGTCTACACCTCCACGCAGTGATGAATGACCAGTTCATTAATTTTTTTCCTTCTCCTTTGTTTCAGGACATCCCTGATTTTTGGTCTGCTTCTGCAACCACCACATACACAGCCTTCACACAGCAAACACAGCATCACACAGCCAAACATTGTCCTATTGATGGCTGACGATCTTGGCATAGGGGATGTAGGTTGCTATGGGAATGATACTATCAGGTAAGGAAACTGAGCATAACAGTGAACAGAGCTGGGTATTTAATGTAAATCTGCAATTCTCTGCTCATCAGCAGCTATTTGGGCATTGGTTCATTTCCCAGAGAAATGGGAGGATTTCCCATGGGTGTCATTAATGGTAAATACAAAGCACTACCAGGACTATCTCAGAGCATAGAGAGCATTCCCAGGGTCAGCTCTGCTATCCAGAACTGCTTTACTGTGGGAATATAGAATCATAGAATGCTTTGGACTGGAAGGGATGTCAGCTTTTCCTGGGTGTTCCTGAATTGCCTGACATTAAGAAATGGGTAAAACCTCTTCCACATATCTGAAGATAGGTGGTGCACTCCCTTTTAGTATACCAGGCTTCATTAGCTCGTTTAATTCTATTTTGCCATCCTTTCCCAGTCTCATATCAATATACAGTGTAAATCACTGAAATAAGCTACGTTACTAGGAAATGCTTCCCTTCTCAAACCCAAGGACATAGAAGTTGCATTCTCCAAAAATTGTGCCACAGTATTGCCTGCTGGCTTCCTAGCAGGTTGTCTGTTCTTTGAACAAAGCCAAATTTGGTATGATCACTCCACTCATTCAGCAGAGCTCTCAGAATCTCACCCTGATTGGCATGGGCTGACAAGTTTCTGACAGGTAGCTGATGGGGCTCTGCGTGGCTGGGCCTCCACTTCATCATCCTCCAGGGACATGTTTTCTTCTCAAGAGCAGTGGGGTACACTTCTGCATGGCACTTCATAGGACTTCAGAAACAACAGGGAATGATTGACTTGACATTTATCCAGATATGAATTGTTAATTAAGAAAGACAAAAATGCAAAACTCAATTTCCCTATCACTTGGTAAAATTAAAATAAAATAAATAAAATATTTCCTGGCCATCTACAAATAGAAGAAATTTTCCAAAATACAGGTAAGCATAGTATTCCTGAAAGACTCTCTGAATTAGATTTGATGGTGTTGGTTACATTTTTAGGACCCCAAACATCGACCGCCTGGCAAAGGAGGGAGTGAAACTGACCCAGCACATCGCTGCAGCTCCACTTTGCACCCCCAGCAGAGCCGCTTTCCTCACTGGCAGATATTCCCTCCGATCAGGTTTGCCTTGCAAAACCAAGTAAACCTTTAAACATTGCTTTACTGCTGATGGAAACTGTCATACGGTGGGCACAAAAGAAATGAGGGTGCACAGGTAGAAGGGGTGCCACAGGCATGTCATCCCTCACTGATGCACACAAAGACACACCAACTCGGCCTGGTACCTTTGAGATGACATTTGTATTTATGGGGTACATTGAACCTCCCTGGGGGGAAGCAGAGCAGAAAAGAACCAGCACTGCAGAGCTCCCTGACTGCTCTCAAGTTCAGTTGCCTTTCAGTGCTCTGCTTGCATATGTTGCAGCCAGAATGGAGTTGGTACAAATCATTACATTCCAAAAAGTCATTACACAGAACATGAATAATAACAACACATTTCTAAACCACCAGTTACACTAATTTTTGTCATGAGTGACTCTTCATCAGATAACAGAAACAGCTCAGCCCTGCAGGGAGCAGAGTAGATGTATGCAGATGTGTACCCCTTCCCTCCAGTCGATGTGCAGGATGAGGCGTTTGCAGGAAAGCTTTGTTACCTATGTGTCAGAATTCATCCATCTGATGAAATAACAGTTTGACAGCTATATTATATTTCCCACTTCTGTTTTTGAAGAAAAAATTCTATCCTGTCAAACTGCATCCCTGAGATGAAGAGGTATGAAAAACAAATAGCTCTACATGTTTCTAACAGCAACGCTGTAACGCTTGTTCTATTGCAAATGATCTTCAGTGCCTTCATTCCCGAGGCATTTTGAGGCTGACACGTCGTCCTACTTTTATCGTGGCAGCTCCCACGGAGACAGATAGCTCGAAAATGCACATGAGCTTGTAGAGACTTGCTCCTGCTATAACAGGGCCAGAGACACTCACTGCTTCCGTGAGAGATTGCACTTCCCATAACATTGCATGATGGGGTTATAGCAGTACATAATGCTAAACAACAGAGTGTAAACCTGCAGGTGAGGAGAAGACTGTGGTGCTAGGTAGCTACTCTGTGGGTTTTGAAAGTCAAGACACCAGCCATACCACTGTGCACGGAAATCTTGTGTTCCCAGGCAGCTTTATGCAAGCTGGAGTTCAAGGCTGACAGAGGGCTGGTCTCCCTACCTTCCTCCCTGCCCTCACAGGCACACTAAGTAAGCATACTTCATACAGTCTGGATGCCACTGTGATATATAAAAGATCTTGTACAACTGTGCCATTCCACATAGAATGGAATGGAATGGAACTGAACTTCTCTTTATGAGATACAAAGAAGACACACCCCTTTCTTAATCTTGTCCAGAATTGTGTATTACTTCCTCCCAGCAAACAGGATTAATACTATAATATCAATGAAGCAAGGAAACAAGAAAGTATGTTTGGTAAAAGTACTCTAGCAGTTATACTTACTAAGATTGTCACCGTGTTTTTCAGGGATGGATGCTATAAACAACTACCGTGTCATTTTTTGGAATGGCGCCTCAGGAGGGCTTCCTCCAAATGAAACCACTTTTGCCAAAATACTGCAGCAGCAAGGCTACAGCACAGGACTAATAGGTATGGGGACACTCCTGGAGATAGCCTAGAATGTGTTGCACCTGCACACTTCACTCAAACCATGTGCTTTAATTAGTTACTGCTCATACCTCAGTTGTAATATTTTTGTTTCCTGATTTAAGAATATCTTGTAAGATGAAATCCTGACCAAATAGAATCTCTCTCAAAAGAACAGGCATCTGATAAAGAGAACGATCTTTACCATTGACCTGCATTCAAGCACAGCTGTGGTTGTTAAAATATTTAATGGAAAATGTGTTAATATTTCTTGAATATTCTTCTGCCAGGTATCTAATAATTACTCCAAAGAAATTTCTTTAAAAAACCCCATGAATGCCACTTAAATATGCATGACAATGCTTTATGTAGCCCAGAGCAAATTCACAACAAAAAGGAACAGATGCTGCTTAAAACAATAGAGCCAGTTCATAATATCACGGGGTTTGGACTTTCAAAAACAGAAACAAAGCAATTATTTTTTCTTTGATTACAGCATGCCACTATACTTCACCAAGATGGCAGTAGACCCCATTACCTCCTTCAGCTTTAAGATAAATTCCATTTTACTTTGTATTTTATAGGACTCTTTTTTTTTTTTTAATGCAGTTGTAACTTTTGGTCACAATCCAGTTTCAAATAATTGTTTATCTTAGATATGTCACATAGCTCCACAGACAGATGAAACAATTGATTCTGAGCTGATTCTACAGCTGTTCGCCCTACCTCTCCTGAGCATCTAAATGTCAATATCTAAAATCAGTGTCTGACACATAAAAATATTGGCTGTGCTAATAAACTGAATTTACTAATAGAAGTGTCTGAAGGAATGTATTTGTATTCATTGAGCAGAATAAATCTAAACTGTACAGGATGATGCTAAACAAAGCCCTGCAAACATTTAAAGTTCTGTATCACTGAATCTTCTTCTCATGATAGTCTTGTTGTGATAATATTTTCGTTGTTTTTAAAAAGCCCGTGTCTATTAGCTACATGCTCCAGCTTGGTTTCAGCATGCAATGACTACCAAAACAATCAATCCCACCTGTCTCCACTTTGCTGAAGGAATTGCCTTGCAGGGTTGTGCTGCATGCCTCCCAGGAGCTAGCCAGCAAAATGGGCTGGCATTTTCCCTGCGGGCATCTCAGCTAAAATCACACTACAGACACCAAGAGCATCAGTTAGTTTAACCGGATTGAACAATTCTGATTAACTGCACTGTAGGGGATGATGGAAAGCACTGGTGAAAAGTGACACCAAAAAAACCCCCAAATTTACATTCAAGACATGAAGCAAGAAACCTTACACATCTACTCACATCATCACAGCTGAATGAGCACTAAGTAGTCTCACCCTAATGGTTTGTGATTGTTTTGCTCTGAGCACAACCAGATTAATTGTGGAGTTAAATCCTATTAATAACCTGCTGCTTGAGTGATGATGAAACTTTGTTTTTGGTAATGCTTTGCGGATTCTTTGTAGTCAGAAAGCCGATGTTGTATAACATATGCCCTTGAAGATTAATTTACCTTAATTATATACTTAATTTATCTTCAGGGGGATCTGAGCCATTTGTAGCGTACCATAAGCCTTTATTGATCTCAGCTGGAGATTTAGGTGTTAGAGTGCGCCTGAAATCCAAGGATACTTTAACTGCACCTGTATTAATGACCAATGTATCTATGTATTGATTACAAACCTCTTTCATTGTACAGCAGGCTCTAAACATGTAAAGATGTAAACTGAGTAAAGATTTTAGCTGAAAGCAATTCATCCACCTAGAGTAGAACTTTGACCCTTTCTTTACATTTATATTCAAAAGTAGCTGTTTTTCTGCTCTAATCGAAATGCACAGCAATTCTATTGAAACCTTCTCTGGATTGGCTGCCAGGTGAGCCATTTGTATAAGGTAATGCCCTTATGCAAGTGCACAGCTCTTTACTCCACAATAAGAATTCGTTACAAGTTATTTTTCAAGTGCAATTCTAAAAGTTCCATTTGATCTGTAGATCCTGTATCCAAGGCTCGCATTACACTGGAGATCATAAAATGCAATTTAACTGCATCTCTCTGATGAGAGGTATATTATGTATGGTCCCTTGATTCATATTTTCACAAACCTCAGTGTTTAAGGAAAATGAGCGAATTTGTTACGTCTCTCTGTAAGTGCCTAACCAGACTGTTTGCATAGACTGAAAGGAAAGCATTCCATTCATCATAATAGTGGACATATGTCCATAATAAAGAAGAAATTTTATTGCAAAAGGTCAGGAGATGTTCCTTTTTTGATACATGAAGATTTTGTTATTTAAAAAAAAGGCTTTGGCTTTTTAAAAATTGATGAAATACAAATAAATGAAATCATGCTTATAAAGTAAGACCTTTTATTCTCATCCAGTATATGGAGATATTATTATCAGCAAAGTTACTCTACATACGTACAGCTTCATAAGATATCCTGATCCCCTGAGCTCAAGTTCTTTTGGGGCCAGTGGCTGCCTGGCAAACCTACTGCTGAGCTGCAAGTTACCTGGTTGTGCTCTCCATATCTTTCCTTTTCAGTCTGGCACCAACATGTTGCTGAGTGTTGAAGCAGTGCTGACACCAAGGCATTCCCAGCTTTCCAGAAACAAGTCTGAAGATAAAGAAACAGAAGAACAATGTTATTTTTCCCTGGGTTTACAAAAAAAACCCTGTTTCAAACCTGCCAGGTCTGCTGGAAGACCATACAATTTTGCTCAATTCTGAAAAACCTGATTTTTTTCTCAATTTCCAGTTCTCTTTATAGGTCAGGGGTTTTTTACATTTGATCAAAGCTACAGGGCATGAATATGTAGAAAGGCCACCAATACCTTGGAAATTTTTCATTTGAAGAAGCTTACTTTCATCAATTCTAAGATATATCCCATTATATCAGTGCATACTTGGGGGGTGGGTGTGTGTGATGAAGAAATATCACAAGTAGGAAAAAACTTAGCCATATTTGAGAAATGGTTTGTATGAGGAAAAGCTCATTTTTAAATGTTACCTCTTTACATTTTCATAATCTGTAATTTTCAGGGAAGTGGCATCAAGGTGTTAACTGCAAATCCCGCAACGACCATTGTCATCACCCTTTAAACCACGGGTTTGACTATTTTTATGGGATGCCTTTTACGCTAATAAGTGACTGTCAGCCAACAGAAGCACCAGAGATGGACAGAGTCTTCAGAGGGAAACTCTGGCTTTACACTCAGATGATTGGCCTTGTTACACTCACTGCTGCCCTAGGAAGATTAACCGGCTTGTTTCCAGTCCACTGGAAGACGTTGACCTGCCTTGCTGGGTTTAGCCTCCTGTTTTTCATATCCTGGTTCTCAAGCTATGGGTTTATACAACACTGGAACTGCATTATGATGAGAAACCATGAAATTACTGAACAGCCAATGGTGACAGACAGGACTACTTCTCTTATCTTAAGGGAATCCATTTCATTTATTAAAGGGTAAAGTGTATTTCCTTTGATCACATTTCTTCTGGTTCTTGAACATCTTGCAACCTTTACACACCATTTTCCCATGTGAAGTCTTGTCAAATTTTATAATATTATACACAAATGTAAGTACTATGTTGCCTATTAATTATTAATTCTATTGATAATTATATCATATTATTAAACCAAAAATTTGGTGGTGCATAAGGATGCCTGTTACTCCTAGCTTCACTAAAGCTCATACTGTTTCCAAAGTTGGATTGAATTTCTAGGCTGAGTAAATATGTACTTCTATCAATGAGACCAACATTGCAGCTTTAAGGGTCAGCATCAGATGGCAGAAAGCTGTGTGTAAACTGGGGAAGGAGAAGTAGAGCCATGAGGAGATCCTTACCTATGAACTGCTATGTGAGCAGCCTCTGGCAGGAGATGACCCTGCTGCCTTCATTTTAGTGGCACTGTGGTAGTTTGCAATAGCAGAAAGTGGAGCTTCAATCTGGAACTCTTCTATGTATGAATCAGGAAATGAAGAGGGCCATTTTATATAAGCCAAACATTATCTTGTCAGACAGATCCGAACCCCCTTACAAAGTAAGGTGTTCCTTTGTGATCGTGGAAATATGTATATATGTAAATCACACTGACCTCTGTATGGATTGAGAAACTTCCTCTCTATTAACAAAGTGTTGATTTCTGTTTTTCAGAAATAAGCACAAGCCATTCCTCCTCTTTCTTTCCTTTTTACACTCCCACACCCCCCTCCTCACAACGGAGAAGTTTCTTGGGAGGAGCCATCATGGTTTATACGGGGACAACGTAGAGGAGATGGACTGGATGGTGGGTGAGTCATTGTAGCAAACAACAATGCTTCCAAGTACATAATACCTAGGCCTAAATACATAAGAGAAAATGCAGTTGTCATTAAAAGAACAAGGAAGAGAATTAAAAACAAGAAGGAAAACAGTCTGAAGCTTTTCATGAACATCCATCAGTCTTGTAGGAGCACTGTTGGCTTATAGTGTTGCCTTTTTATTTTCTCCAGTCTTGGACCAAATCAGTCTCTGTTCACTCAAGGCTTTTTGGCCTAGTGTTCACCAGTTATAGCCATGACCCCATGGCTCCTGGCAAGGAGGTCTCCTGCTCTTCTTACTGAATAAAGTGAGAACTATTTCTTTTTCTGTGATTATCCCAGATAGATATTTTCAACCTCATGTATTTTATCTTTTTCTAATCAGGAGGCGTCAGAAGGTGATAAAACTGATAAGCAAATTAAATCCAGGTGTAAACCAGCAGGCTATTTCTCTGTGACTACTGCATTCAACAGCATACTGAATGTTTTTCTGCCCCATTTGCAAATCCAGAAATCTTCATAACTATTAATTAGTATGTCCCTAGAAATTAGATTCATGTTATTTTTCAGCCTGTTGTTTGGAGGGGAAGGAGTTATTTATCCTCCCATTTGCAGAAAAGATAAGATTCAGGTACACATACAGAAATAATAGGTCTTAATATTTACATGTGAAACACACACCATAAATACAATAAAAAACATTGGGAACAGCTCAATAATGACTTTTGAATAAAAAGAACTACATTATTAATGCATATTATATCCAGACAGTAATTTAATGCAAATACTAACTGTAGTCTAGATAATATAAGGTTATGTGACATTTTTTCCTCATTTCTCATGATGGGCATCACTGATGCAGAATCTAACATTTGGGGGGCCTTGAATGATGCTTTCTTTACCTATTTTTGCAGCGCACAACACTTCTGCACTCAGGCTTCTTGACTATGACTTGGTTCTTGCACGGCTTTGTTATAATAGTATTAATAAAACAGTTAACAGCACAGTACAAATTTTATTTGCTTTTACAGACAGTGAATTCACAACTACAAATCTCAGTCCTAAAAAAACTCCTTGTTTAAACAATGAGCAGCACTACACAGATAAAAAATTACATGGGTGAATGTTAGGAAGTCAAAGGCTAACACTTATGTAGGATAAAGAGCATTTTTGCTTTTTGATACAGACATATTCCTGTGTTTACAGGCCAGGTTCTAGATGCTATTGATGATGAAGGCTTGAAAAATACTACACTAGTTTACTTTGCTTCTGACCATGGTGGATGGCTGGAAAGACAAGAAGGCAACAGGCAGCTGGGTGGCTGGAACGGAATATACAGAGGTAAGAGCTGTCAGGGATGGTGACAACCCAGTAACAGCTACTAAGGTGCTCAGGATATCCCTAAAGCATAGGTAAGACTGTATGCTCATGGAGTAGCAGCGTTTTATCAATGAGAAGCACATTTTTTTCATTCTAACCAGGCACTTAAAGATTTAGACAATTCTAGCATGTGCTGCAGTTCTTTATAAGCATGAATTCTCAAGCTGGCATTTCCTCGTGAGGCAACTGATCACAAATTAATTTTGATTAAGTATGTATAACTTCTCGTTAAATATTAGTTGCATCTTACCTTTGCCTTAACTACAACAGATATGTTAAAAGATTGTAAAAGAGAGAGAAGAACCAGGCTGGGAAATCACTTTATGCTTGAAAATTATACCAACACTGAGTTTTGATGGGGCAATATGTTTATAAAACTATGGAAGGAAGGAAGTGTGTAAGGTCCCTTGAGGAATCTGATAGAGTGAAGACACTTCCACTGATGTGAAATTTAGAGGTAAAAACAGAAAGGTAAGGAAGGCTCATAAAGGTAACATTAACTTATGATAATACAGCAATATTGTTTACATTTCTCTATATTTTAAATGAAAGTTCTAAAAATGAAAAGTCATTCATTAAAATGTATTAATTTTTTTAATGAAAGGTGGAAAAGGAATGGGAGGCTGGGAAGGAGGAATCCGTGTCCCAGGGATATTCAGATGGCCAGGTGTGTTACCTGCAGGCACAGTTATCAATGAACCTACAAGCCTTATGGACATTTATCCTACAGTAGTTCATCTGGCTGGAGGGGAACTACCACAGGACAGGTACAGACACAAGCATCTTTATTCCTCTTTCTCTCCCAAAACAATGGGAAGTCTTCTTTGTAAACACATTCTAAGAGTCTGACATTTTCTTTTTCACTCCTGCTTCTTTTCTGGACACATAATATTACTGCAGTTCAGGCAACTCTTCTCTACATTTGAGATTCACCATCTACCTGCAATCTTCTACAAGCATCCTCCTCATTCAGAGTTGCCAGTTCCAGCAAGAGGTGTGCAGAAGTCCTGTACAGCTTAGCCCAGTCTGATGGTCTCCATTTTTTCTGCTAGGGTAATTGATGGGCGGGATGTGATGCCTTTACTGCGAGGAGCAGTTGAGCACTCAGAGCACGAGTTCCTCTTCCATTACTGTGGCATTCATTTACACGCTGTGCGGTGGCACCAGAAGGACAGTGAGTACAGAACATCTTTCCCAAGAATTAGATGCAATCTAGAGGAAGACACATTTGTGTAACACATTTTTTCTGGGATTGCAGCCTTCCAAGTAGTTCCCTGTGTAAGGTGGTAAAGAACCTGTATTGTATGGCACATAGAGATTGTTCAGTGGTCTGTGGAGACAGGACAGGGGACAATGGCTGCAAGTTGGAGCACAGGACGTTCCGCACCAACATGTGGAGGAACTTTTTCACAGTGAGGGTGACAGAGCCCTGGCACAGGCTGCCCAGGGGGGGTGTGGAGTCTCCTTCTCTGAAGACAAGACCCGTCTGGACGCCCATCTGTGCAATATGAGCTAGGGAGCTGCTTTGGCAGGGGGGTTGGACCCGATGATCTCTTGAGATCCCTTCCAACCCCCATGATTCTATGATTGTTCATGGCTTCAAGGCACACCCCATGCTAGACAGGCTTAGGATGGGTCTTGTCCACCTGTCTGTCTGAATGTAAGGCCTGGGAAGTCCATGAAATCCTCATCCTCATGGATAAATCCGTGCTTCAGCCCTTTGTCAGCCCTTCTACCTTAACATGGAAGCAAGCCACAGAACCCTCAAATCTTTTTTTCATTTCTTCATAAAAACAGTCAGTGATAACTGATACTTGCTGAAAATATTGGAGAACTTTCAGAATGTCAGAAATCATTTTTATATGATACCTTATTAGTTTAATACATTATTAGTTTAATTCTGTGTCACTTAAACAAAATTGAAGTGCAACCAGAAATAAATTCTATAAAAGCAGTCACTCTTTTAATGCCTTGTGATAAGCACCGATGTCACTGCAAGTCTTCTTTCTTTCCTACCAGGTGGAGCCATCTGGAAGGCTCATTATGTGAGCCCCATCTTTCACCCACCTGGGGCTGGGGCTTGTTACAACAGAGGAGTTTGCCCATGTTTTGGGGAAGGTGTGACCCATCATGACCCTCCGTTGCTGTTCGATCTCTCACGAGACCCTTCGGAAGCCAAACCTCTGTCAGCTGACACCGAGCCCCTCTTTGACGCTGTAATAAGGCAGATTGGAAGAGCCGTGGAAGAGCATCGCAGGACGCTGACTCCAGCCCCAGAGCAGCTCTCCCTGTACAACGTGGTGTGGAAGCCGTGGCTGCAGCCCTGCTGCGGGACCTTCCCGTTCTGTTGGTGTGATAAAGAAACTGATAATAAACTTGCTGACCTATAAGGGAAAGAACCAAA
Organism: Laterallus jamaicensis coturniculus; assembly: GCA_022605575.1. Lineage (NCBI taxonomy): Eukaryota > Metazoa > Chordata > Aves > Gruiformes > Rallidae > Laterallus > Laterallus jamaicensis. The sequence goes on from JAKCOX010000053.1 coordinate 3,577,077, forward strand.
GTTGCTTTCTCAAAAGTGGTTTTAGATCAAGCATGTTTTCTTTGGGGGAGGGGGGGTAATTGCTGGGTTGATTGGTGGTTTTAATGAAGCTTTTATTTGAGTCTTTCCAGTTAATGGCACAGTGTTTGGTAAAGGTTGCTTTAGGCTAGAAATTCTCAGGGAGGGATCAAGACAGAATGATCCAAAGAGCTTGTTTTAACTTGCTCCATCTATGGATGGATGAATAGTTCAAATGCACTAAACTGGAGTATCTTACATTTTGTTGTTTATGAATATGTACTAAGAAGCTTTGTTTTGGTTTGTTGGCTTTTTCTCTGAATTTCTAACTTATTCCTGGACTGAGGTCTCCTTTGATTTTGTTATCCTTACTGGCAATACATAAGATGCCCCTATAATAAATTTTTATGGACTGCTGCTTCCAAAATAGTTAACAAATAATTTTGACCACACTTCCTCACAGAATCTCCTTTACAAGTAGCTTCCTTCTTTCCTTGTATCTCATCCCTCCAGCAGCAGTGAAAGGGGCAACCAGTTAGCCTGGGGCTTCTGGATCAGGAGAGGATGCTTGTACAAGGTATAAAGCTTGGAAACGTGACAAGCTGGGCAATGGCTGTCTGCACTTTCTGATACAAATGGGACTTCTCTGACTGAAGTCAGCCTCTTTTGATGGACAACAGAAAAAGGAAAGGATTTTCCCTTTCCAAAGCTCCCACTGCACCCAGGTCCCTAAGCAGCACTGGCACAGTGCTGGGCTGATAACCAGTTTAGTCATTTGGGCACTACAGGAGTTACCTTGCTGCCCATATCCCAGCCATAATTGGCTCCCACTAACGAGTGGTATGTTTGGAAAAGATTCTCTGAAAGATGCCCAATACTAATTTTGAAAACAAATAAACTCCAATTTAGCATAAAAAAGAACAAATGCAGAATTAAAGTATTTCTTGCTTGACAAGTTAAACCTTCATCCCACCAAACAGCTAGATTTACTTAAATCCTTTGCTGCCATAAATTCTGTTCTATCTTTGTGTTAAAATAGTTGTTCTTATTAAAGTAGCCTGTCAAGTAATGCTTGTCATTGTAGGGTACAGCATATCTATTCACAAAGACAAGATTACAGTAATATATCTGGATATGTAAGTATCTGAGAACATAATTTGCCCATTCGATTTATTTCACATGTTTTTTTTACTATTTTTCTAACTATCATGCTAGGACCTATTTCTCTTGTTCATCCCCTCTGATAAATATTTGGTTTATTTTGGTTTTATTTCCCCCTTGTTTCCCACAATTCAGACACCAGGAAATCTGCAGGTAAACAAAGTTCTACAGCTTAAAAGCAAAGTTGTATTGCACGCTGTGACCTCGTGCATTTCACAGACTGTTGTAATTCACTCAGATGCTCCATTAGGGCTATTGATGAGAAAGGCACTCAGTGTGAAAACTTCAAGAGATTAAGTGAATCCATCATTTCACATGTACTGGATTGCTGCTCAGTTTCCTCCATTGTTAAGAGTGCTTTATTTGAACATATTCTATTGCACTGCTTCTTTGTTGGCTAGCTATAAAAGTCTTTCCATATTCAATGTTTTCTTTACATGAAATCTCTGTAATCAGACTGGAACTTTTCTATTTCTCAGTTATTTTCCAAGATCTTACTTCCATTCTCAAGCCAGTTTAAGATTTTACATCCTCTTAATTTTTCAACACCCTTAAAACTGTGTGGGTATAATACCTGTTCATATGATTGCACCAGTTTTTCTTGCACAGAAATACTTCACAGCACTGCAGGACATCTATTTGGAGATAGAGAGTACAGGAAGACATCTGAGCTAGGATTCATTCTGTACACCAGTGTTTGTCCATGCAAGCACAGTTATCAGGTCCTGCTGATATGCAAAGTGCTGTAGGATCAGCAGATGTTTAGGGCTTGCTAACACAGACATTACATGTGGAACGATAATGGGCAATAATAAAGGCTGCCTTGACAAAACCATACTGTGCTTCTCTTTCTTTTGGGTAGTCACCCTGCTTTCTTGTGCAGCTGAGGCAGAAACCCAGCCTTTTAAAATTTGTTTGATTACTTTTGGGCAGGGGAATTCTAAACTTATGTTCCTCTATAAGTAGATGGCCACCTCCTCTAGCCACCTGAGCCCAGGACCCTCCTGCCTGACTGCTGGAGCCCAGCCCAGTGCCCAGGGACCCGGGGTCTGTGCCAGGGCTGAGGGACACAGCTGTCACTTTTCCCCTTGCAGGTTCAACCCGTGGTGAAACTGAGGGTGTATCCCAGTAGCACGGACATGGACATGGCCAGTCACTGTCTCCATGTGCTGTGTTGAGATGTGTTGTGTAGTCAGAGGAACGTGGCATAGGCTTGCAAGCAGCTTTGATAGCCTTCAAACGGGATTTCTTAGATAAAAACAAAGTAGTGCATCACAGTTGTCTCCTTGACACTGAGTATAATGAGCATCCATTTTTACACAAATATCTGCCACTATTAGGATTACTTCAGGCTGTTTTCCAGCTGAAAAAGAAATGTATGATTAAGGCAGGTATATCTTTGGGCAGTCTAACTCACTTACAAAGACTCTACTATCTCCTGTGCGTTCTATAAATAGCACAAGAACTATTTTCTCTTTTTGCTACACTTAACCTTTTCATCACCAATTTGTTTGAAAGTCGGTTGTTTTTTTTCCTCAAGTACTTTTTCACCTTCAGGCTATTCCCTTTTTTCCATTTATTGTATAGCCATAGGGACAGTGAGAGGTGGAACTTCTCACAGCTGGGCCACTAACATTTCCCCATGCCTAGAGAGCATCCAGACTTCTTTTGCAAACTGTAAGAGCGAACAGTTAATATTTACTAACATATTGCAACCTGTGCTTTTAGCTGATTTGATTTTGGGAAGTATTTTTTTGCTGTTGCTCTTCGCTTTCAGCTTCTTGGAAGCTCATTCAAATCAGTGAAAACTGGTGATTCAGGAGATGTGAGACTAGGATTTTTATGCATTGTTAATTTATTTATTGTTGCCACACCTGGCAGGAAGTTACCAAAAAACCTCACAAAAAAACCTAAAAACAAACAAAGAAACAAACAAAACCTCAAGGCTATTCCTCTTTTGTTTACAGGATCCTGAGATATAAAACACAGAAAATATATAGCAAATAAAGTGTTGCAGATCAGAAAAAAAGCTCCCTATGAAAAAAATAATATTCTCTCATATTTGGAAGACTACTATTAGTTATGTTACCATACTAGTATGATAAAAGTAGTAATTTTGTGTATCACATAAACTGTTATGTTAAGCAACCAATACAAATATGTCACGTAGTTTGTAAATATGGGTGAATATAAGATCTATAAAACATGAAAGCTTATAGGTGGTTTTCTGCTTCCCTTTCTTAGTCTTTTGCATCACCAGCAGCATAAACTGATGTGAGGAGAACAGAAAGAAGACATACTAAGTATCAGTTATAACTCTTCAGCCCAGTTCCTAAAAAAAAAAAGTCAAAGCCAAAGCATATAAATATTTTCACATTAAGTGTTCCATGTCAAGCATCAAGCTTGAGTTAAAGTAGTTCTGAGAAGCTTGAAAGGAATTAGAAAAACACTGGCAGAGGTATGGTTGTACTTTTCTCTTTGTCACAGCAGTATTAGAGTTAATAATCCAAGTTTTGTGTACTCAATTAAATGGAGAATTCCAGGGGAACAGTTGGGTTGTACCAGAGTGCCACATCAGGTTCTCAACCCCACCCCAGGTAAAATTTGGCACAGAAAAACGCTGAGTTTCTCTTCTCCATGTGGACCGATGTACAGCCACCAGCAGAGAAGACAAAGTAAAGGCCTCCCCCAGGTTTTCCTGCCTTCAGGAAAGGACTGCAAAGATCATCTATTTCCAACCACCCTGACATGGGCAGGAACACCCTCTACTAGACCAGGTTGCCCAAAGCTCCATCCAACCTGGCCTTGAACATCACCAAGGGGATTGACACAGCTTTTCTGGGTAACCCAATCCAGTGCTTCCCTAGTTACCATTTTCTTGGCCAAGTAGTATGAATGGGTTGATTACTAAGAAACAGAGTAAGAATTTCTTCTTGTCTTAGAAAGACCACCAATGCTTTGTCTCAGGTGGCACATTTGAGACCTTGGCTGTGAGCTAAGCAGCTAGTGGAAAGTAATCAAGGCAATAAATGAATATATAATCTAGGTTGATTAAAATAAAGGAAAGAAATGAGCAAGAGATAAAAAGGTAAGTGCTCCATTCACTCCTCAGTGAAGTAAGCTTAACAGACCCTTCACAGATGTAAAATAGATCATATTATTTCTGCTAGCCTCAGGAATTTATAGGTTGGGTGCTCATGTACACAATATTTTGTGTCCCCAAGTCAAATCATCCATCATGACATAAGAGGGGAAGACAGGGCATCATATGTCTTGTATAAACTAGCACATTTTCATTAGATAGATATACCACCAGCAAATACTACCACCCCCCAAGCTCTATGCTGCTCAAGGTTACAATCATTCTTAGTAACACTAGATTTGTTGTTAACAACCCTGGATCACAGCTCCTGGGAGAAAAGACCCTCTGAAGCTTTGCAAAGCACATCAACAAAATTGATGCTGGAATGAGATAGTCATATGGAAAGGAGGAAAAACCCATTAATTATACTCTAGGTGAAATACTTAGATTTGCCTGGTAAAAGGTTGACTAAGTGGCCTCCAAGGATAGAGAATTCCTGTAAGTGAGATTTTGTCCCCTGTTAAGAGTGTTGCAGTAGCACTTTAGACTTAATAGCTTCTAGGTGTAGTCTATTTATGATAGTTTAGATAAGTAACTTGTGAGAACGTGCTTGAAGCACATCACTGTTTTCATTTCTACTTCTCAAAGCTGGCAGAATTTTAAAAAGGTCAGAGATGCCTTGGAAATGTGGGCTCTTCAAGATTCTGTTTCATACCTTTCTTGTACATGATCTATGTTACCGGGTGACGTGAAGAACCTTACCAAGGCACTGAACAGCAACGCTAAGGCCCAGAAGATTCTAAGTGAGGAAGCTCAATTTTAAATACCATTTTTTGACATTTCACAGAATCACTAGGTTGGAAAAGACCTTTTTGATCATTGACTCCAACCATACCTGTCTTCTACTAAACCATATCCCTAAGGACCTCATCTACCCATCTTTTCAATACACCCAGGGTTGCTGACTCAACCACCTCCCTGGGCAGCCTGTTCCAATGCTCAATAACCCTTTCAGGGAAGAACTTTTTCCTAATGTCTAATCTGAATCTGCCCTGGCGCAGCTTGAGTCCATTCCCCCTCATCCCATCACCTGTCATTTGGGTGAAGAGACCATCTCTACAACCTCCCTTCAGGTAGTTGTAGGAGGTGATAAGGGCTCCCCTCAGCCTCCTCTTCTCCAGGCTAAACATCCCCAGCTCCCTCAGCCACTCCTCATAGGATTTGCCCTCCAGCCCCTTCCTGGTTGCCCCTCTCTGGACAAACTCCAGGACCTCAATGTCCTTCTTATGGTGAGGAGCCCAGAACTGAATGCAGTATTTGAGGTGCAGCCTCACCAACGCTCTGTACAGGGGCACAATCACTTCCGTGGACCAGCTGGCCACACTGATACAAGCCAGGATGCCATTCGCTTTCCTGGCCGCCTGGGCACACTGCTGACTCATATTCAGTCAGCAGTCAACCAACACCCCGAGGTCCTTCTCTGCCAGGCAGCTTTTCAGCCACTCTTCCCCAAGCCTGTAGCACTGCACAGGGTTGTTATGTCCCATTTAAAAGCATAGATTTTTTTTTTAAGCTACCATCAAGGCATTTACTGTGAAATCCACAATTTCTTTCTAGTATTCAAGTGGAAAACTAAGTTATTTCTTTTTATTTATCAGAAACCAGTGCAACCATTCTTTCCCTTTTAACCCCTTCTATATGTCCACAACCCTCTCTTTACCACTGAGAAATTTCCAAAAAGAGCAGCAGAGGTGTATAGAGAGACAAGAAGAAAAAGATGGACTGGATGGTGATTGAACTACCAGGTTAAACAGATATGCCTTTAATTACCTATTACATAGGTCAAAATATATGGAAAAAATGCAGTTGCTTGTAAAAGAATAACGAAGAGAAAAAGCAAAGTATTTAATGAATCATCTGTAACTCCAGTCTGTCTGCTCTTGTCTGTCTGGCCTTCCTGCTCCATTACTCTCTTTCTGAGACCAAATATATTCCTACAGCTTTCATTGTTTCAGTTTCAGTACTCTACTGTTTACCAGATTTTGACTATAATTAATACATTTTTTCAAAGTACCTAATATCTTAAATAAGTGTAAGTGCAATGACTGTTTAGTTGTTGCAATATGCAAACACACCAAGACATGTATACTCAGCAGGCTCTGATTTTAAATAGTGCTAGATGGGACTCTTGATATAACTGAGAGACAAAGTCATTTTAACCTTTCTACTACTACCTGTGAGCCTTCAACACTCAGAATAGCACTGACTGTTGATCAATACTTTTAAATATTAAAAAGTGTTTGCGAATTTAAATGTTTAACACTTAGGGGCACAGCCCGTTCTCTGACTCTGCATTGCATTACAGGGTCTTGGTCTGGAATTGGGTCTCTACATGCAGCAGCAAAGATGCTGCTACCAAGGAGCTGTCTTCACAGAGTGCTCCTCCTTGGCACTCACAGGCTGCTTCTGCAGTTGAAAACAGAACTCCTGCCAACACCGATGTTCAGGCTCTGTGCAACTGGCCTATCCATTACATTTTGATGACTAGGGGGGCTGAATTTAAAGCTGTCCTGCCTCTTTTGTTATTCCTGTATGTTTGGGATCCATACATCATTTAGAGTGATTAGGTCAGTCAGTCTGCCAAATAGTTTGACTCAAAGGACTAACAATAAAACAGCCTTATTGTAAACCCCAAGCTAAAGGTATTAAAGTCACAAAAATGCCAAAGTAGCATATAAAGACATGACAAATAACAGTGGAGAAGGAAGAAAAATAGAAAAAAATATATTCAAGGTTAAAAACTGCACTTTTCACTACTGTGGGGAAAAAGGAAGTAATATGTATGATGTAAGCAAACTAAGCCTGCTTAAATAAACAACACAAACTAAAATATTGACACAAAATTTACATGTCAAAATAGCAAGCATTTTTAAAAATTCATATTCAATCTATATGAAGGAATCTGAGACATCAAGAAAAATATCTTCATGATCAGAACATACTGAAGTTGTTTTACTTTACCATGTTTCAGTTTTCCTCTGGAGGCCAAACTGAAAATGCTGTTGACGAGGAAGGGTTTAAAAACATCACTTAATCTTTCCCTGCTTGGCGACAGGTGGTCAGAGAGGCAAGATGAAAGAACCCTTCTGGGTGAAATAGACTTAGATTTAGGAGTGGCATGATCTGATCTGCATTGGAGTACAAGGGCCAAAACCAAATCCCTATTTCACGCCATCACCATGCCCTTGCAGAGCAGATCCTTTCCTTCAGGCTTCGTTTTTTAAGCCAGGAACTTTCTACTGCTTCCTCAGTCGTGCCATTTGCACCTTGTTCTTTCTAAGTCCCTTAGGAAAAAAAGAATAATCTCATTCTCTTTAGTATTTCTGAAGCTTTATTTTAATATCTTCTCCCTGATGTGTGCAAGCAAGCATCCTTCTCTCATCAGGAATGTCCTTGTCCTAATTTGAGCTGACTCCTTCCTTACATTCTCATTTCTTTGCACTGCTTCACGAGCTTCTCCCAGCTTCAATTACTTCTACCAATTACTAATTTGTGCAGATCTTGGTTCTTCAGGAAAATTATGCAATTGCTACTGCTATACCCAGGTAAACATTTAAGTCCCTAATGTTCTCCTTGAGGGTCATCCACTGCACACACTGATGATGCTAAAAATCTTTTCTATACATTTATCAAGATCTGATTAGTAAGATCTGATTGTTTTCTCCACCTTGTTATGATATTTTATGTTAATATTTATTTTGACCTCTGCAATTTAAGATTCTCAACAGTATTTCTATACCAAGAGCCTCTACCATTTTTTTCTGTCTTCAACTAAAGCCCTTATTCAGTGGATTACAGCATGACACGTTCATGCTCTTTTTTAAAGCACCATCAGTACACACAAAAAGAGGGGTCTGGTGCCCCCACGGGCCTGCAAAGTTGCACAACAAGCCAGACAGTGCAACCATTTCAGTACTGGCACTGGTGCAGGAGATCACTCGCAGACAGAGGGACTGTAATGACATAATAAGGAATTAGGCTGCCAGAGTCGGTGTGCATACATATGGTGACTGAAACTATGATGATTTGACCTCAAGGTGGGTAGCTGGCTTGCCCTCTGCATTAGCTGTGACTATCCTGCTTTGATCCACAGTGTGGTTCTCTGCACAGTGTGATGTAGCCCACAGTCTCACTTCCCCGATTGAGGATCTTCCACTCAGTTACTGCTCAAGCTCTTTCTGTTGGCCTTGGCTCTTACAGGAGCCCTATTTCCAGCTTCTACTTTAAAACAGTTGCTCCTGAAGCCCTCCCTCCCTGGCAACAGGCAGCAGAAAATCTGGCCTTTGAACAGAAGTTTAGAGATCAACACCCACTGATTGATTATGCTGATACAAATACACAAGCCCTGCTTTTGAAAACCCCTCTTTAGAAGCAAAGATCAGAGAGGGGAATGCAAGAAAAAAGCTCCTGCAGTGACTATGTATGGAGTAAGGCAAAGATTAGCTTCTTTCGGCAGGCGGGGGGAAGGTGGGGGGGGGGATGGGGAGGGGGTTGTGAAGTCACCTCCATTTTCCCTTCAGGGGGACTTTATTCCTTTACAGAAAGCTGACCAGTTTTGCTGATGTACCACTCAGAGCCCCAGTACCTGGCTGTCTCAGAGCCGTGAGGGCTTGGGGAGGGAGCCAGGGCTACTGCTTTCCCAGAGTAGCATCCAGCCCCTTTTCCTGCAGAGAACTACTGGGAATCTGTGCTGAAACACTGAACTTTGCCCTGCAGAGCTGTGCTCTCCTTGGCCAGCCTCCTGCCTCTGCTCTTGCTCCCAGCTTCCTGTGCTGAGCTCCAGCTAGGACAGCCCCAGCAACACCTTTCAGCAGGGCTGATCCACCAGATCACACATAGCAAAGGCAACAGGTGAGCAGGGGTAGAGCATGGCGCAGGAGGTCTGGGGGTTACAGTAATTAACAATTGGTGGTTTGTTTCCTTCTTTAATTGGTGTTTCCTTTCCCTCTAAACTACAGGTTCTGGAGGGTGAGGTGGTGAATTGGCAGTTGGACTTGATGATCTTAGAAGCCTTTTCCAACCTTGAAAAGTCTATGAATGGCAAGTATTCTCGCTTTGCTGTTACTATTCTTGCTAGAGTTACTGGGGCTTTGCAATGGCATGCACAAAGCATAATTTGCTTCCAGATTGCTTCCATGTGATCACCACTGTTTCTCTAGCAGCCTGCTGCTTTTTTATCTCCTTTCCCTGCCCTGTTTCTGTCTCCAATTTTCCACCCTCATGTGTTGCTCTTGTCCTGGCTGTAAAGAAAACTGTGTGTTCCTGGCTGAGTAGTTTGAAGCCAGAAGGCACAATTAGATCATTTAGACCAAGGGGTACTAATCATGATGTGAAAATACATGAACCAGTATAAACCCTGGGGCTAAATCATCCCTTCCTACTGGGGCTCTTATGGCAGGGTGCTGCTGTGCAGCTGCAGGACACTAACAGGGTAGCCATAAAAACCTGACAAATTCTGATTGCTTGCCACAGGAGTTTTGGTTACTGACACTGCACAATGCTAAGTGGTAGCACAATGATGTAATCATGGCAAGAAAAAACATCTGGGTCAGTAATAACTATGTCCCTGCAGTGAGCTCCATTGCAGTCAGTTCCCTGAGAGCACAGAATGACCAGGACTAAAGACCACCAAGCATCTCCCAATTCTGGGCTTCTACCTCTCTTGCGAGGACATCTCTTGTTTTCTGGCTGATGAGCAGTACCTGTACTTGCCTTGCCAGCTGCAAGCACTGAGCAGGTCACTGTGTTTACATCAGCTGGGAGCATTGTCCTCCTCATTTTGCTTGTTCCCCACTTGTTGCCCCTTTCTTCCTGAAGATCAGTATGTGTGGAAGCTGGAGGAGGGGAGAGTGCAGAGGGTCAACAAGGTAGAACAGCGTATTCTGTATGCTATGTTATGTGTGTTTCTTCTAGAGTCATACTGCAAAAGGATGCTGATGTTCTAATGTGTGATTAATCAGTTTGTGGGATTTAATTTTTTGTTTGTTTTAGAAGGCAGAAAGGAAGTATTTATATTTAGCTAATAGCAAAGCAGCAGCATATCTCTACAGGTTACTTGAAAATGGTTGTCCTGATAATTCTAGATTGTTATATTTAAATAAGTGATAAAGGGTCTGGGTTTGGTTTTGGGGGTTTTCTGCACCAGTGTGCAAACAACTTCTTTCAGTATCAAGTTAGCAAAAAAACCCTGAGAGAACAAATTCTCTTGCTGTTTCTTATTACTGGCTTTTAGCTTTAACTGATATGAGCTTGTTTCGTTTTCTTCTGTTGGAGCTGTATCTCTCAACACTTTTAAGAATTAAGAAGTTCCTGTCAATTCTGGTGGATTCACAGAGCAAGCAGCGATGTCGCAGCCTTCTCAGGGTGAGAGTGAAACATGAGATATGCCTGTCTTCAATAAATGTCTTGGCCATAGGCAGGTATTTTTGAAGTAGAGGATTATCTTTTTCTTTTTTTTTTCCAGTAAGGCATCAAGAAGGATAGACTCTAATCCAGGAATATATTCAACAAATGAAATACTTGGAGGATGGGAGAGCTGCCTGGAGCCAAGCAGCGGTGCAGAAAGAAGGGGCTTGTTTCTAGCAGCTTCAGCCTTGCAGCTTGCTTTCTGTAAAGCAAAGCCAAAAAAAGCCCCTGGTGTCTGCAAAAGGTGGCTGGCTTGAAAATATATATATATAATGTATATAAATTATATATAACACTATTTGGAGTTGTTCTGTATCCATTCCAATTAGGTCCATGTAATTCAGCTACTTACTAAACCAAGTAAAAACTGCTTTTGCTAAATCTCCTCAAGTGGCTGCTGAGGCAGCTGCACACTTCGTTGCATTCCTGGCAGGTTGAATGAACTATATTGTAAGTCAATTAAACCTTTGTTAATGGCTGACATGTGGGGAAAAAAGTGGAAGGGCAGTCCACCTGTAGTATCAGCTGCAGAAGAGAACAAATTTAAGGGGAGTATGTCCATGCAAAGTAGCACTGTCCAGTTCCTGCTGTTCATACCTCTGGGATTTGGCCTCTCTTGCTGAGTTGTTCAGACAGAATTGTTATAGAGTCTTGTGGCTTTATGCAAAGGTGAAAGGCTGAATAACTGATGCTACTTTTGGTTGTAAATGAGTAATGGGGTTTTTTTAGTTAATAATGACACTTGAGAGCTTGCCATTAAATAGCAGTGGCAGTGATAAATTGCAAGAGTGTACTTGGTATTGGCTTGAAAATAATCATCTGTATGAGACTTCGGGTAATCCACAGTTGCCTCCAGTGATTTCTTTTCCAGTGATGCTTCCATTGAGAATAACTTGGTATTGCCATATATACTGAGTCCCTTTTGTCTGTGCAAAAACTAATCAATCTATAGAATTATTAAGATTATTTTGGAATTATATGAACCAGAGTTTATATATTGGGGAGGCTTATTAGTGTGAGAACTAACAGCCAGCTGGAAATTAGAAAGGAATGTTTTGATGAGAAGCCGCTTCTTCAAGTCAAGGGCCATTTTCTTCAGGTTACTTGAACTCTTTTAGGTAAGAGTCTTAAAATTAGCTTTAATTGATCTCCTTTAGGTAGCTTAGAAAAAAATGTCTCGTGGAGTGTGTATCAGATTATTGCTCTGATCATGTCTACTGTGAACTGTTAAGTTTCAGCTGGCTGCCCATTGTGGCAAGTCCTGTAACCTGTGTTTCTTTACAATACTTTTATTTTTTCTACTTAAGGTATACGATCATGATCATACTGAACTCTGCTTGGAAACATGATTGAATAATAAATTGTTTTACTTGAAGAAAATTCATGGTCTACTTGTCTGGCTTTACCTTCCAAATGCTGGCTCTGCCTCAGCAAAATTGATGAGCTTTCCAAGATCTGTTTTTTCTCCCCATGAAATCATGTATTAATTAATCTTTTACTATCTTGTTCTTGATTGAGATCTGGTTCCCTCAGAACATTTTTTTCCCACTCTTGAATCGTTTATATGTGGTTTTCTGCCTCTTCTTCTGTTATCAACCTTCACTTTGAAAATAGTCCACTTAGTTTGATCCCATCAGTGTTCATGCCTTTGAGGTAAAACCATCTCACTAGTATCTCTTTGGTAAAGAGATACAAGGATTGAATGGGTAATTCTGCCCATCTACTCTTGTGACACTCCACCTGGAGTACTGTGTCTAGCCACAGCATCTCCAGAACAAGAAAGATGTGGACCTGTTCGAGTGAGCCCAGAGGAGTGCCATGAAGATGACCAGAAGGCTGGAGAACCTGTCCTGTGAGGATGGGCTGAGGGAGTTGAGCTTGTTCAGCCTGGAGAAGAGAAGGCTTCTGGGAGACCTTAGAGCAGCCTTCCCTAAAACGTGCCTACAGAAGAGATGGAGAAGGGCTATGTGCAGAGGCACAGAGTGACAGGATGAGTAGTAATGGCTTTAAACTGAAAGAGGGCAGATTTAGATTAGATATAAGGAAAAAATTCTTCCCTGAGAGGGTGATGAGGTGCTGGCCCAGGTTGCCCCGTGAAGCTGTGGCTGTCCCCTCCCTGGCAGTTCAAGGCCAGATTGGATGGGGCTTTGGGCAACGTGGGCTAGTGTAGAGGGTGTCCATGCCCATGGCAGGGGGGTTGGAACTAGATTGTTTTGAGGTCCCTTCCTGAAACCCAGACCAGTCTTTGAGTTCCTTCCCCTCCACCCCCCCCTCCCAGCATCACAGTGGTGACAATTTATTGCTTACTATAAGCATAACTCTCTTTCAGGGTCACTGCCTGCCAAGAGATGACTGCACCAATACCTTGTACATCCATTGCTGCAGTTCTATTCCGGTAAACAGATTTCTGGCTCCCCCCTGCATGTATTTGTCTCTACTTGGACAAAGTAAAATTGTGGTGTTGGAATTGACCCACTTTTTTTTCTTTTCTCCAAGAAAATCTCAGTTCAAATGAATTACTTATCCTGATATTTTGTTTACTTTAAGTCTTTGCTCTTCCCTTTCTTACTTCCATATAGGAAATTCACCTTCATTAAAAATTGTGTTATGGTTCTCTCCCCCCCTTTTTTTAATAATTCCCTCTTGATTGTGAGACCCACACTGTTCTGCAGTTAAGTCCCCCATTGTACAAGCCTCTGGAGACGTAGTCTAAGGTGCCAGGTTCTTCCACAGATGTAACTTCTCTGTGAAACCTTGTGGGAGGAGATTTTTTCAAAGAAGGATGCTATAATGTCATAATGCTGTAATTCACTAAGTGTGCATGATGCACAGCAGTTTCACCTTAGAAAATAATTTTTAGGCAAGTACACGTGTCAAATTTTATTGTTTGGTAGGTTCCCTCAGCATCCAATTGTCTGTGCCTGTGGCTTCTAACCTGTCCTCAGAAGATCACTGTCAATTAAGCTATGGGAGCTCAACTATGGTGTAAATCCATATTTAGTCTTGTAAATAAAAGCTGCATAAATAGTGGCTGTATTTCCCTAATGTTTTGCGCTGCTTTGATTCATTTAGCAGATGTTGTAAAATCATTTAGTGAAACTAGCTGCCAAATTATTTTTAGGGCCATCTTAACTACATACCTATTTCATGTCCTCATGTTTTTAAACAATGAGATCAATCTCCCAAGTGGAAGTGTCTGGCTATGCTTTTAACATTATTGTTCCCAGAAAGAACCTTCTAGGTAATTCTGATTAGATGCATAAAGATTTACGTATATGCACGTATGTTTCAAGTTTTACTTTCTTTTAACCCTTCAACATTATAGGCCTTTCCCAACCTAAATGACTCTATGATTCAACTGCTTTCAAGATTTATTGGTGTTTAATAACTAAATATTCTTGCACTCTTCCTCCATGTGTTGCTGGAAGATGATTGATTTGAGCTCTAAGCATGGTTATTTTATCATGTACAGTAATTCTACATGACAATTTAGGATACAAACCTGGAATTATAAGCACTAGGCTACCTGAGATGGAATCTATGCTTCACCCTATTTTAATCCACAAGCAGGATTACCATAGGGATCAGCAAATACTGAGCACTTAACACCATGAGAAAACAAAGTACTAGGATGGGGCTGCAGACATCAGTAATAGCAGATTTCATAACTTTCCTTTTTTCTCTTGGTTTTTTTTTTTTTCTTTCTTCTCTCCACAGACAGAGGTGGAGAACAGTAGTCTTGTCCCTAGCTTCAAAAGATGACTGTCCAAGTGACTGAAATGGGCTGTAAGGGGCTGCTTATTTCCAGGGGCCTTTAGAGACCTTCCCCCTGCAGCCCTAACTGAATGTATTAGCACCCTGAAAGGTTTTGCTATATTTCAATGCCCTATAGTAGTAGATAAAACAAAGGCAAATAGAAAATTCTCCTTTCTATAAAATGAGTAATCCAAGTGTAGCCATGGGAATTGTCCGCGCTGCTTCTGAAGTAAGATTTCACCACAACTCCATAAATCACTGTTGTAACTTAATAGTAGAATGTACAAAAAACCCCCAACATCTCTGGAACTTTGCTCTTAGATGATTAAATTCCCATAGCCACTGGTTACTTATTTACATCTGGGAGCTCGCAGCCATATTTGCAGAAGGTCTGTGCGTTGTGTTTGCTTGTTCATTCAAAAACATGGTTATGTATACAAAATTGTCCTGGTTTTGGCTGGGATAGAGTTAATTTCTAGCAGTTGCTGTAATGATGCTTGGGAGTTGGGATGAGAGCAGTGTTGATAACACACTGATGTTTCTAGTTGTTTCCAAGCAGTCAGGGACTTTTCAGTTGCTCATATTTACCTGCTAACAAGAAGGTGGTAGGGGGCGAATACAGTGGGGGCAGGTGACCCAAACTGGCCAAAGGGGGTATTCCATGCCAATTACATCTTGCTCAGCATAAAGGGAAGGCTGGTGGGGGAAGGAACGCACAGATCCAGGGTGTGCAGCTTTTGGGGACCGTACTTATCCCAACCCATGAGGTTCACCTTTGATTCCTTTTCCCTGTTCCCCTTCCCTCCAGAGTGAGTGGCTGTGTGGTGCTCAGCTCTTGACTGGGGGCAGAACCACAACAAAAACCTTCACACCAAAACTGCAAATCCTAGAATGATGTTATGGATCTTTCTCAGTCTGTGCTAGAGAGTTGCTGCTGCCCCATGTCCAACAAAATTGGTATATGTTGCAGTGATAATGCTGTCCAAGTGAAAAATCAGTCCAGGACTAGTTTTTAAGACTAGTGATCAGCAATATTTACTTAGAGGAACATGCAGCTTCAACCGTTCTAGGCATATGCATATGTAAAGTTTGATATGCACATGTGTAAAAAAAAAAAACAAACAAAAAAAACCTTTTTTTGCAGATATTAAATACAGTTGATGCTAGTATAGGGTCTGTTTGGCATCTTGGAATGATGGTAGAGGAGTTGGCTTCAAGTCCCAGTGCTCTTGAGTTGAGAGAGTTTGTTTAGGTTTTCTACTTCCTTTCCAAATCTAATTTAAACCACTTTATTCACTGGATATGAGATATTCAGAAAATGCCAAAGAGACTTTGGAACATAACCCAAATTTTCATAGGATTCATGAAACTTAGAAACACTGCATTTACTCTGAAATGTATTTTTCAATAGATTTTTGCACCAAAGAAAGATTCTCTTCACTCACGAGAGAGGGAAGCAACAATATATTTTATTGATATAAGGCAGTTTAACACAGCTCAGTGGTAAATGTGACGGTGATTTTACACGATTTGATGGCAAGGTACACTGGATTATTTACTTTATAGAGGACAAAGTCAGCCAAAACTATTAGGAAGACCTTCCTGTGGAGTCATGAGGTTCAGAGAGGGCCCCCTCTCACTAGCACAATTTTTAAGTCCTTGCAGATGGTTCAAGATGAAAATGCCTGGGCCAAATTTGTAAGATGGCCACCTTTGCTTATGCCCCTGCTTCTTGGTCTGTAGAAAGGCTTCTGCCACCTCTCTGATAAGAGTGATGTAGGTGGTAGAGACAAAAGAAATAGAACCAGTAAAACTCTGTTCTCCTTTCATACTGTTTTGTGTTTCGTGCTTCAGATCTGCTGTCAGAGGGTTCACATCGCTCTGCAGCCCCTACAAGTCATGTATGCAGAAATGTACTTTGTTGTGTTTCAGGAGGTACCTCCTAATGGCACTGACTTCATGTTTGTTATGGAACACCTTTGGCTTGTGTGCAGCTATGGACTCTAAACCCAATATACTTCTGGTTTTGGCTGATGATCTTGGCATTGGAGATATAGGTTGTTATGGGAACAATACCCTAAGGTAAAATACCTCTCAGAACAATGTATTAACACTATAGAACACCTATCCTGGTTAATTAAGGCGAATTATAAGTATCTGCCATCTACTTGCTTGTTATCTTCTCCAAAACACTCCATTCTTTACTCACGTGGACTGACCTACTTGAGTGATTACATACCTTCAGAACTAGCTATCACCTCTCTTAAAACTAAAAAGGCAAAGCAGAAGTGAGTGGGCATTGGGAGCATGTTTTACAAGCCTCTAGTCATGTCCTTCAAGTGAAACACAGACATTGTGTTAGCATACTCTGGGTACCTCTCCCTCACACGGTGGTGGTGGTGTATATATAGAATTGGGAATGTGCTTATGGGCACCTTAGCCTCCTGTGTTGGTAGTGAATATGGAGACGCCTTTTTCAACCTTTTGTGGTATTGTAATCCATTCTCCATTCTTCTGGGAGGCCTAGGCTCCTATGTAAATTTAACTATGTAAAGATATCACTATATTATGAAATAAATAGCATGTGTTTAAAAACATGGGTCAAAAATTCTTGGCCCCAAGAGCTCCAGACACCCTGGGAGATTTTCTGCCTCAGCAAACTGAACTTTAGGGACCAACTGTGATGGCCAAAGTGACCTTTTGGAGGTATGGGAATAGAAAATACGAGCCTTTATTGAGTCTTTCCATTTAAGTCTCATTTTCAAGCTAAACTGCACCAGTAATTCCTAGGTTTCTTTTCAGTGTTGCAAAATGCACTCAAAGTGACTGTGTCATGAGAATAGTGGCTACAACCCAATTGTCCTGCTTTATCAAAGTTGTTATTGTATCAGTCCTGGAGTACTAAAGAAAAGGGTATTTGGGGAGTCGTTTGGGGTTTTTTTTTGGGGGGTGGGGATTGTGGGGTTTTTTAAAGACACTGTTCTCTCTAGTTCCTCTTGGCAATTCATTAAAATCAGTTTCTGATTACTTTGCTTCAATTAACTTTTATATTGTTCTTTAGGACCCCAAACATTGACTGCCTGGCAAGTGAAGGAGTGAAACTTACTCAGCACATCGCTGCAGCTCCACTTTGCACTCCCAGCAGAGCAGCTTTTCTCACTGGCAGATACCCCATTAGATCAGGTTGGGCTCATTTTGAAATACTAATTTCTGTGCGTGGTGCTGAGGTACTACAGAAACACGTAAGTATTGGATCAAGAGAATTCAGCTATTTGCTTAGCCTGAGAGAGAAAGCACACTGCTAGAGCCCTAAACTTTCTGTATGGAAAATCTGGATGGTAGCCACCACTTCACCACCTGACAGAGTTTTAGCCTGACTTTATAGGATGTGGGAGATCTACATGAGGAAAATTGATAGGTATGGAGAATGCCAACAGCGGTTGTATCTGTCAGTTCCTTAGAGCAACGTAGTCTGGGAAAAACTGATGGAATTCTTCTTGGTGGTGATTAGAGGTAAGGGGTTGAAACAGGGGTCCCAAGAGAAATGGGCAAATTCATTGCCAATATAATGCAGAAAATCACAAAAATGGTGAAAATGGAGTCTCATATCCCTTCCCACCTACCTACAACACATTTTGGAGGCCTCTACAAATATCCATCTCCCACTAGGTGCAATATAGCAAAATTAGGGGCATGTTTTGAGAGCGAAGTGCAAAATCAGTGTGTAAATTGGGTGAACTCTCTCTCCCCTAACATGATACGACATCCCTCTGAGTTAGAGAAATGCAACCATTGTATCTCATTTTAGATGGAAAGCAGAGAGACTAAATTATCACAGTTACTCAGAAAGGCAGAAAATAAAACCTAATCTATTCTGCCACCATTGATTTATTCTCAGTTTGATGGTAAAACTGGTGCCGAGCAGTGTTTGTTTTGAAATATAACTCTCGACTACCTGAAGGACTTGGACACGCTGATGTGACTGCCTGCAAGATATGCTCAGTTTCATGTCTTGTAAGGAGCTCTGCTGGGCTTAGGTTGAGTGCTTGATGTGGAGGTTGGCAGGAGCAGCCCAGGCTCCACCAGCAAATGTGAAAGGCCCTTAGGAATGACCAGAGCTGTTTTGTCAGGGATGACTTCCAGGAACAGGTACCGGGCGCTGCAGTGGAATGCGGGATCAGGAGGGCTCCCTCCTAATGAAACGACATTTGCCAGGCTGCTGCAACAACAAGGCTATACCACTGGGCTGATAGGTAAGGGGAAAACTTTTAGCATGACACTGAAGAATGAATTAGTTGTGTTTGGGGTTGACAGAAATTTAGTCATAGAAATTAATTCTCTTTAAAAGACAGAAAGGGGGTGGGACCCTCATATTTGCAAGATGACTACAAATACTTCAGTTTTAGTCTACTGGATCTTCCGCTAAATTTGTGATAGTATATTAAAAGAAGTTAAAAGTAAACAATTGAAAGTTAGGAAGGGAATGTACTAAAGCAGCCACAGAGTTAGAGCACCTTAATTCCTTGATCTTCACTGAAAAGTAATGAAATCCCACCCTGATGTGACTGTTAGCTAAGTAGCTGAGCTACTTATCTTGTTAATTTCTCTGTGTCCCCCATGTCCATTTGGGGTGTCCCCCATGTCCATTTGGGGATCACCCATTATGATGGGACACTCACTGGATCAGGCACTGGTTTCACCCAGCATCCTTGTGCACAAGGTGAATGTGTCAATACCCTGTAGAAAATGGGGCGACTCGCCTAATTCCCACACAGATGCTGACAACACTACTTTAATGTTTGTCTACCTTGATGTGCTAATTTCTTTAATTCTTTAAAATCTTCAGGAAAGTGGCATCAAGGGGTAAACTGTGAATCCTTCGATGATCATTGTCATCATCCTCTAAATCATGGGTTTGACTACTTTTATGGTATGCCTTTCACACTTCTAAACAACTGTCAAGAAAACAAGCCTCCAGAGCTGGATGCAGCCCTTCAAGCCAAGCTTTGGCTTTACACTGAGATAACAGCTCTTGCCATGCTAACTCTTGCTGCTGGAAAACTGACTGGTTTGATTTCTATCCGCTGGAAGATAATTGTGTGTTTTACTCTGGTGGGCAGCCTTTTCTTCATCTCTTGGTACTCCAGTTATGGCTTTGTGCAGTATTGGAACTGTATCCTGATGAGGAACCATGACATCACTGAGCAGCCGATGAGGTTAGAGAGGACTGCTTCCCTCATGTTGAAGGAGGCCGTATCATTTATCAAAAGGTAAATGGTTATCTGTAGTTTTCTTTAAAGGGACCAGGATGTTCTGGGCACTTGGAATATTTTTCTCCAGTTACTATAGCTGTGTCATGATAACTGCTTTGAAACTCACATCCAAGCACTCTCTTTAGAAACCCAATGCAATTAATTGCAACTGTTGCACATTGGAAGCTACAGTAAATGAAATGGATCTTAACCAATTCATAGATGACCATCTAGCTCTGCCCTGTACTTCCTATTATTTGCTCCAAGATTAACCTGATAAATTTTACATTTCACTGTACAGTCCTCGTTTGTGCTTTTTATTATAAACTCTACAGAACACCTAGTTAAAATCTGTGTGATGGACAAAATTATTTCATGTAAAAAAATCTCAAAGAACTTCAAATTATTTTTATGGATTGAGAAGGAAGCCAAGTAGGACTGTTTGTTTTCTAGATTCAAGTCCTGCCTGCACAGCCTTCTATAATATTTCTATGCATCAAGTGTCTGTCTGTAAAATGGGGGGAGTCACTTGTCTTTTCTTAAAGTTTGTGAAAACAAATATGCGGAAAATTATAAGTGGCCATATTAGAAAAGCCACATAACATTAAAATAAATATGAGACTGCATCCAGTTGTGTTTAGTTAAAAAGGCATCAGAGTTAGGCATCTGATTCATTTATGCACTGTCTAAATGCTATGCCTATTTACATATGGGAATTTGGAAGTATTCTGGATTAAAAGGATCTTACTTGCCCTTATTTCATGCAAAAAGAAACCCGCCAACTGTGATCAATAGGGATGTACTAGATGTGGGTACAGTCTCGACCCTGTGTGTGTGTGTATGAATATAAAACCTTTGGAAAATATTCCATATGCACAAAAAAACATGGTTTTATTTTTGGTTTGTTTTTAAGGAACAGACATGGACCGTTCCTCCTCTTTGTTTCCTTTTTACATGTTCACACCCCGCTCTTTACCACGGCAAAATTTCTTGGGAAGAGCCATCATGGTTTATATGGAGACAACGTAGAAGAAATGGACTGGATGGTGGGCAAGTATTCATCATGAAGGGCTTGTTTCAGACACATACGCCTGTGTATTTTAAAGCAGAAAAAGTAATACGGCCAAAATACCTACAAAAATTATTAAGAACTTCCTGAGGGACTTTGCAAAAGATTATTATTGTCACATAAATGTGGCTTTATCTTTCTAACTGGTTAATAGAAACCTTGCTGTGTCTCTTCTTCAATTTAAGGCAAAATTCTGGATTCTCTTGACAAAGAAGGTTTGAAAAATCATACATTCACATACTTTGCCTCTGATCATGGAGGACACTTAGAGGCTCAGGATGGATCTGCCCAGCTGGGTGGCTGGAATGGTATTTATAAAGGTAAGAAAAACACTCTGACTTCACGTGAACATTGGAATCAGAAACATAATGAATTTGCTTGGCTGAAATATCTTTATAAATATCTTAAGTATGGGATGCAGAGGGAATTGGCCAGCCCCTTTTCAGTGGTCTGTGGAGACAGAACAAGGGGCAATGGCTGCAAATTGGAACATAGGAAGTTGCGCACTAACATGGGGAAGAACTTTTTCACAGTGAAGGTGACAGAGTCCTGGCACAGGCTGCCCAGGGGGCTTGTGGAGTCTCATTTTCTGGAGATATTCAAGACTCATCTAGACGCCTATCTGTGCAGTATGAGCTAGGGAGCCTGCTTTGGCAGGGAGGTTGGACCCAATGATCTCTCGAGGTCCCTTCCAACACCTACACTTTGTGATTCTTTGAAACTATCACGGCTGGAATGAGTTGCATTTTTACCTTGAAATAGAGGTGATATACAGAGGTGACTTTAAAGTCACCTTTTCTTTTAGTAAAATGCAAGCATTGATACATCTCCTTGACAAAAAGGTATTGTCTAGCTTGAAACCCATAAATTATTTGGTGTTCTCAAATAAAAGGTTCTGGAAAAAATGCAACTCTCTATATTGAATTTAATTCTCTCTCGCTCACTGAAGCATTTTTTTCCTCCATCCACAACTGGAATATTGCCTGATTTGCTTGTTTCTTTTTCTCATAATGTTCCGGAAATCATTGCTGCCCAGCTAATCAATACAGAATAGAGCAAGGGCTCATTGTGACATGATTTGCAGCAACAGTTGTATACTTTTATATCCCACCCAAAATCAGTGATTGGCATAAAATCCACATGGGCTGGTCTGAGAGGATCTCATTCTTTACCTCCTATTCATCCTCTTCTGCTGTGAGTCACTCTTCAACCTGTTGAGAAGTGTTGTTCTTTTCAAGCCAAAAGAGTACACATTCATTGCATTTTCTCCCACCTTCCCCAAAAGCCCTGTGTCATCAGACCACCTCATCCGGTGACTTGTCATGAAGATGTGACAATATGTGTCAGGGCTTAGGCTGCGTTATCACCAATGAATCATCCACCTCTTGCCTAAACTTTTGATGTTTTTATCTTCCTGAAAGAACAACTTTTCTCACAGTAGAGGTCAAAGACATGGAATTTTTGCTCCCATGGGGTGGACACTCTGCTACTGAGCAATAGAGGTTGCTGGCCCTTTTGAAAGGGAAGGCCTTTCAGTTAGCCTGTTCATCCTCCATCTCACTCTCTTTTTCTTGGGAAAGTGCTTCTCTGTGGATAAGACTGTTTCATAAGCCTGATGGGATCTAACAGACTTTTTCTTTTTCCATATTGATCACTTGAACTTTAGGAATTAGGTAAATATTGCCTTCATGCAATATTCAGAATGCTTTATTAGGTTAGTTTCCCTTAGTAGCAAGTTGGGAAAAGATGTTTTCCTGACACTTGAGGAAGAACTTACATGATACAATTTCCTAACTACAGGTTTTTTTGCTTCTGAGTAAAGACATGTTACATTAAGTATTGGGAGAGGCAGGTACAAACCTCAATTTCAGTAAAGGAAGAGGTGCGTAAGGCACAATCTTATGTGTCACATGCAAACCAAGAATCACATTTGTTGGATGAGCAGTGTATTATTGCATCTCTTTCTATACGTTCAAATGCACCAAGCCAATGAAGAGGTTTGTGTTTGCCTCTGAACTGCCATATGTTTATTCCTTTTGCTGCAGGTGGAAAAGGCATGGGAGGCTGGGAAGGAGGAATCCGTGTCCCAGGGATATTCAGATGGCCAGGAGTCTTACCTGCAGGCATGGTTATTGATGAGCCTACAAGTCTTATGGATATTTATCCCACAGTTGTTCATCTGGCTGGAGGAATATTGCCGCAGGACAGGTATGGAGATGTCTTCCACAGGAGAGATCAATAGGAAAGCTCACTACTAAAAATATACTGTTCCTTTTCATCCTTGGAGTTCCCACTAATATTTCTTAGTCTCAAGCCTGGTCTGAGATTCTGAACTAGTGAGTAAACTCTACTGGATATGCCCACAGGTGTGAAGGAGGAGTAGTTCTGGCCAAAGACTGGGTGCTAATTTCAACCTTGGTTCAGCCTCATTCAGGAAAGAACTGGTGGCTGAGGTTGCTTTGGTACTAACACACCTCCTAAAGTCATTAAATCCATCCTTGCTCAAAAGATTTATCTAAGCTCCTTTGAAAACTGCTAAATGTAAAGAATTATGATATTGATATTGATTTCCTGAATAAATTACTTTGTTAGACCAAGTTCTAAATTTGTTTAAGTATTGCTAAATGGAATGAGCTATTGAATACAAAACAAACCAAAGTCTAGGGATTCAAATGGTTTGGTAGTCTCCTCTAAACCTGTGACCAAGTTAATCTGTATGCTGTCTCGCACTGGTGCAGCCAGTGCAAAGGCAGCTGTAATTATGCAGTTCACTGTCAGATTTGCCCCCACCTGAACACACTTCCCTCCATTGCATAAGGGTGATTGATGGAAAAAACCTGTTACCTTTGCTGCAAGGAAGAGCTCAAAAGTCAGAGCACGAGTTTCTGTTTCACTACTGTGGGTCCTACTTGCATGCTGCACGGTGGCATCAAAAAGACAGTAAGTATAAATGTTTGTTCCAGAGTAACCACAAAATGTGTTTTCTCCTCTTGACACCTGTCTTGCTAATTGAGAAATTATTTCATGTTGGTGTTTATCAGTGTTGATCTCTTTTTCCTGGGGTGAATTTAAAGGAGTATGGCCAGCAGATCAAAGAAGGTGAACCTCCCCCTCTGCTCTGCCCTGGTCAGGCCCCACCTGCAGTATTGTGTCCAGTTCTGGGCTCCCTGGTATACAAAAGACAGGAATCTCCTGGAAAGAGTCCAGTGGAGGCTATGAAGATGATTAAAGGACTGGAGCATCTCCCCTATGAGGATAGGCTGAGTGAACTGGGGCTGTTCAACCTTGAGAATAGAAGACTGAGAGGGGTTCTTATTAATGTTTATAAATATCTGAAGTGTGGGGTACAGGAGAAAATAGCCAGCCCCTTTTTAGTGGTCTATGGGGACAGGACAGGGGCAATGGCTGCAAGTTGGAGCACAGGGAGTTCCACATTAACATGCAGAAGAACATTTTAGCAGTGAGAGTGACAGAGCCCTGGGACAGGCTGCCCAGGGGGGTTGTGAATATCTCCTCCTCTGGGGATATTCAAGACCCATCCGGACACCCGCCTATGTGATCTGTCCTAGGGAACCTGCTTTGGCAGAGGGTTTGGACCTGATGATGTCTTGAGGTCCCTTCCAACCCCTACGATTCTGTGATCTCTGAGGTTCTTGGCATTATTGTGCATGACATAGCAGCAACTCTGACTAGCTGGATGTGTGTTACAGCAAATAAGTATTTCTAAGTAACAACCATGTAAGTAGTGAGGTGAGAATACAGGCTGTCTACTACGACGCTGGAAACTTCATGTGGTTTTCTTCCTATTTTTAGTGTTTTCCATGTTTAAAGTCATTACCCCACACAGAGAATCTGATTTGTGGCAACAGGGGTGCCAGGGGGTGTGGGAAGAGGTCTCCTTAGTAAATAGCTGTACTCTTATTACTTGAAGGTGCATTCTGTTTTTCTCCATTGTCTTGAAGTTGTGCCATAAGATTTCTTTCCTACCAGGTGGAGCCATCTGGAAGGCTCATTATGTGAGCCCCATCTTTCACCCACCTGGGGCTGGGGCTTGTTATGGAAAAGGAATCTGCCCATGTTTTGGGGAAGGTGTGACCCATCATGACCCTCCGTTGCTGTTTGATCTCTCACGAGACCCTTCAGAAGCCAAACCTCTGTCAGCTGACACCGAGCCCCTCTTTGACACTGTAATAAAGCAGATTGGAAGAGCCGTGGAAGAGCATCGCAGGACGCTGACTCCAGCCCCAGAGCAGCTCTCCCTGTACAACGTGGTGTGGAAGCCGTGGCTGCAGCCCTGCTGCGGGACCTTCCCGTTCTGTTGGTGTGATAAGGAAGATGGCAGCACACAAAGCCTGTGAGATGGGTGTCTCTTATGATAGCAAGTCCTCTGATGACAAAGCTCTCAGAAAATATCACTGCCTCTTCTCTGGGAAGCAAAGTGGATAAAAATAAAGGGATGCTGATCAGATGTTTTTCTCTTTGCTCTTAACCACTAGCCAAAGGTCTAAGGAAATCCTGTCTGGTGAGGTAAAAGGCTTGAACGGAGACTGGCTTTGCAGCTTTATGTGTATGGGATGGCTGTAGAGGTGTGTGCCAAAGCTCTGCAGAATTCATGCCTGCTCAAGGAAGACTACTAGCTGTTGTAGAGATCCTGGTGTATGGTGCTGAGCAGCATTAGTAAGATACATAGAGTTCTGTGTAACACTAGTATGTTTGCATTGGTGCCCCTATAGCCCAAATTACATGGGTTTATTGTAGCCAAAAATAGTAGTTTGAGTAATTATTGCTTCCTCTGCTTCTCTGTTACCTCTGCAGTAATCTTGTGCAGCTATTGAGGAGGATCCCTCAGCTAAATCAGATTTACTGACCCAGGTGTTGCTCAAGTTGTAAACAGCTTTTTGACCAGATCTGCAGCTTTAGCTGGGCAACAACAACATATATCACAAGTGATATGAAATATGAAAAGATAAAGTCTAGTATAACTCTGCAACAGTTGCATGAGAGAAGCTTTCTGTTCATCTGAAAGACACCCTGGCCCAATATTTTGCCGTGGCAAAGGGCAAACATAAGCTATCAACAAAAAAAGTTTTGAATTAATAGCATGCACTGTTTTAATATCAGTTTCAGAAAAACATTTTAATTTGAGAGTCATAGTGGAATTAATGTTCAAAAATACTTGGTAGCAGTATGCACAGACTTACAAATTACAACTCTTACTGGGAAGACACTGTTTTACAAGTTGAAAAACCCTGACAATTTCCCCCTCCTCCCCCAAAAAACAACCCTGCAGTGGCATGATCCTAACCATACTTTCTAAGGAGATTTTTTTTTTTTGCGATGAAGTTTGCAGTGAAATCGCAGACATTGTTAGGGATTTGAACTGTATTAATGACTGGGGTTTTTTTCAGGAGTGGATGAAGTCAGAGTTTATTATGAACAGGGTGCTGGAACTCTGAAGAACTTGGGGTCTGAAGTGAGTAAACAGAAACAGATTATTTTAGTGTGATGGTTGTTGCTGTGTGTCATCCTCCTCCTCCCTCCAAGGAATAACACTGCAAATGTTTTACCTGCTCAGCCACTTTAGTTGATTAATGATTTTCTTTTTATCAGTCTTTTTTTCACGTGACACTGAAATTTGTAAAATTGTTGCTGTTTGTAGTGTTATATACAAATAGAATAGTTTGATTTTTAGGAAATTATAGGAACTATGCTAGGGTGGGACGGGGTATGCCAAGAATGCTATACATTGATAAGAGTATGTACCAAGTACAGGGGGTGCCAGTCACCAACCATAACAGTTGGGATCTGGAGAAATAGCCAAAGGATGAGATGAGCATACGCAAGAATAGGGTTCAATCAGCGGACACAGTGAGGAAGACTATCGACGACCACCAGGCAACCCCTGCTCAACATAACTACACATGTGTTAGGACATACGCATATGATAACAGTTTCCAGGGTATAACATGAATGTGCTAATAATTACCCTCCCCTCTTTGTTTTTAAAACAATCATTGAAGTTAACCCATCATTTTTGTAGAATAGGGATATAGATGAAGTGTAGCAATTAAAAGCTCGTCACGGCAAAGGATGAATTAAGAAGCGAGCCTTCCCTGTAATTCTCAGCAATGAACCTGCCGGAAAATCTACAAATGTACTGTGATTTTTTACTAGCACCAGAACACATTTGGAGGAGCTATCCCCCACGTTCCCCAGTGCTGCAATAAAGAAGTGCCTGCTTATCTGCTTTCTGTAGATAAGTTATTCGTGACCACTAACAGTGTCATTTCAGTATTTACCTTCTTCATTGCTATAAACTGACCCACAGAACTTGTCGAAGGTAGAAGGGACTCTATGAATGCTAGTGTTTGCTTTTAGTAGTCAGACACATGTAAAAAGGCAGACAGAAAGTGGCAGCCTAAAGCACACAATGAGCCAAAATGTGAGGTTTTGCTGGCAGAGAACTAGCGGGTATGCAGCAGCGAGTAAACAGCAACTTCCTGCGCCCTGGCTCTGAGAAAAACAAGGTAGCAGCAAAGGAAATACTGCCGGGATCAAAATGCAGAGATAAAAATCAACTCCTTTCTGTTTCATTGTTACAAAGGTTGGGGGGAGATGGTGGAGGGGGGAAGTTTGGCTTGTTTTAAGGAAAAGTCTTGGTTTAGGTCTGCTGAAGACAATCAGTAATGGCAGCTGCTACTTCTGTCTGTTACCCCTGTATTGGGTCAGCAGCGCAACAACAGGATGCAGGATCTGTGCTAGCAGAATGCCCCCTCTGCTTCCTGCTAAGAGTTTTGTTATCGGGGGAAAACTGAAAGGTGTGGGCATTTTGAGAGGTTTTTTGGTTGTTTAAGGCATGCCAGCAGCAGCATGGGCACATCTTCAGTAGTGGTCACAGGGTGAGAAAGATCTAAAAGATCTAGAAAGGCTGAGGTGGAAATTTAATACACATTATTGGCAACTTCTGAAGATCCATCTTTCCCAAGGCATGGTGTAAGTTTTGAGAAGCAATTTTTTTTCCAAGAAAAATCTCTGCACCAGAAGCATCGCAAGCTGTTAAGTAATCATATGATATTAATAGTCTAGTAAAATAGGCATGAGTAAAAATAGCCCAATTTGGCAACTTGTATCTTATAAAAGTGACTGAATATAGTCATAAGGACAAGGATGTCAACAAATAAAAATCCTGCCTCCAGCCTTGGTTATCCCTGCCAGTACTGCAGGAATCTGATCGTTTAAGCTGCTTTGTCTTTCCACCTCACTGACTCCTGACTTCTCTGGAACATGGTGTTAAATTCAGCATTCACTGCGTTCAAGTAACTCAGAGGACTGAGATGACAGCAAATGAACAGAAGAGAACTCCAAGTAATTGCTTCAGGCCTTTCGAAGAGTCGAGTTTATTAAACCAGAGTTAAGTTCAGAAGGAAGTGTGGGTGGGGAGAGGAACTAAACTCTGAGCTCTTAAGGGTGGGGGAAGAATGTGCCAAGGATATCTTCAGCACAGGTAGCTCTAGCTTTCTTGAAAATGCAACAAAAGAGTAAAGGCATGACAGAAGCAAAGGGGAGACACAGGCTGGTACTGTTACTCCTCCAGAAAGGCTGGAAAAGCAGGGTGGGAGAAACAAAACCCCAGGGCTATTATTATTTATAGCACCTCTTTTGAGGTGCTGAAATAAGAGCAGTGCCAGACTTGATGTGAATCTAGAGAAGGCAGTAGTCATGTTGTGCCAGTATTTCCAGAACAAGGACTTTGTCCTCCGCCCGGAGCTGCTGCGGAGCCTGCACTGCGGTTCCCGTTCGCTGGCGGGGATCCCAGGCGGTGTCTGTGCTGGAGGCTGGGGGAAGGGGCAGCCAGAGGAGAAGGAGCAAGTCCCAGCCGGCCTCCTCCCACACACGTCTCAGAGGATCAGGACTGCACAGTACGCCGAGGAGCAGGAGGCATTTCAAAGCAAGAAGAGTAATTGAGAGGAGGGTCTGTTTTCCACATTGTTAAAAGGGGTTGGCGGGGTTTTTTATTAGCTTTTATCATTTATTGTGGCTTACTGGCTAAAAGAGGGAATTGCTATCTCATGTTTTCTCGCATTTCTGTAAGTAACCCTGCTGATTTCTACAGGCTGATGTTAGATCTATTAAGTCTCTTTTTTTGTTTGTTTTTCTATTTAACAGCTAAGGAAACTGGACAAGCCCTAGGGCCCAGAACTAGGTTCACGACACTCCTGGCAATGTCAGAGGGAGCTCTGCTTTCGGAAGGAATCAGCCCCTAACAGATAAAAGCAAATAAGTGTATTTAAATTGTTGCATTGCTTGGCTGTGGGGAGGGGATTTAAACAAATTTGATATTTCTTCTTGTCCTTTAGTAAGGTTAGTGTTCCTAAAACGGCTTGCAGTAAATCAGGAAGCACTAATTCTACTCATGCCAGTGCTATGAAGACCCAAATATTTTTCAATACCACTACTGCAATACCCTGGTTTGGAATTCACAGCTTTCCTAAGGGACTGTAGAAATGTCTGTCGAAGCACCGAGGTGCCTGCTGTGACCAGCTGGCTGCAGTGCAGGGAGCTGTGGGGAGAAAGTGGAAGGCAGCAGAGCTGTTGTACCAGCTTGGAAAGCTTATCAACGCCCACGGGGAAATCAAGAGATTTCTTAGATACCCAGATCTGTCTGGTTACTTTGCTCCAATACAGCTCACGAGGGCTGTGATGATCCTCAGCTACTCAGCATTCACTAGGAACATTTTCATTACAATAACTTTGGTTTAATCATGTGGTCCAAGCCCTTTAAATGCAATGTTCCTGAGCAGTTGCTGGGAAGGCAGAGCTCTGCCTCTTGTTAATGTACCATAAACGAGTTCCTACTAAAGATAAGGACCAGAGCCATTGCTAGTTCATCCCTCTTAGGTTGGTGCCTTCATGCACTCTCCTCGTTGCCTCCTCAGTGCTGCCCTATGGGGCACTGGGGGAAGGATCTGATGCCAGGCTGTGGTTCTGAGGCACCGCTACCATACAAATAAAAGATTTCAGCTCTTGGGATCAAGTCCTTTGCTTCACACTAATGCAGCCCACTTCTTAAAGTGTGATGTTAGGCTTCTGGCATCTGTCCTTGCAGCAACGTCCTGCTTCAACCAGCTAGCACAATGCATGAGAGGGATCTTGCTGCTTCCCCAATCTCCAACTCAGCCAGGAGCAGGGTGGGTGACTTCTCAGTACTGTGTTTCAGGATCTTCTCACTAGAAAAGGGAAAGTGTCATCAACCCTACAAGAAGTTCCACCTCTTATAGAGATCAAACTTTTATTTTTGTTTCCCATATTGTCTCTGCCATAGCCAGATCAGCACCTAGATGTTTCTTGGAAAAATCATCAATGGGTCCCAGGTTCTGACTCTTTTTATACTATTTTCCTGGTCAGAATAACTGCATCTGCAATCTTCTTATCCTATGGCTCATTCTTTGAAATGCGTAGGGAGGGGGATTATACTCTGTTCTGGACAGTTCAGTACTTCTCAGACATTCAAGGTAACCCTAACACTCTTATGTTCCAAAAAGGCAGAAAATAAGTTCTCTCAGAGAATGCTCATTTTTCTCCCCACTGGACAACAGGCTGATTTGGGGGGGGAAAAACCCACACATGTCTTACACTAATCAAGATGGAACTTTTCGGTTCACTGTATTTTGAAGTGAACGTGTGTTAAGCAAACATACTTTTAGTTGCTATATAAATTAAGTATGCTTATTAGCTTCAATCTGTTCCTTAATAAAGCCAACAGCATCTTTGTTCTTATGCTGGTTTGAAATGGAAACAAGTGTGGAAAAGCAGGGGGTTTGCATGGACAGGTACTTCAGACTTTCCTCTCTTTTCACAATGAAGAAAAAAATGTCATCTCTAATTTACTGCAGTGCACAGCATGAAGATGAGCATATGTCAGTCCCTACGGAGCCGGTTTTCAATGTATTTCCGCATGGCTGTTCACATGATTCCAGCACAACATTTACCTGCAGATGCCTTGGTCTGTGGCCATTCATGAGGAAAAGGAGTGTGTTTCCAAAGCTATTCTTTTTACAAAGTGACTGGTTGCACTCTCCATTTCAGCAAGCATAGGAAATTGCTTCTGCTCATAAAACTTGCCTTACCAGGCAAAACTAACTATTTAGAAGCTAAAAGGTTATTTCTAGGTTATTTTAAAGTCCACGTTGAGCTCATAGAGTTGGTGGATAGAAAAGCTGACTTGATAAATTTATAAATCGTGTTAGGCTTTTAAGTTCTTTAAGGCAATAACTATTATATTTATCTTTTTGGACATTTTTTAGTAACATTCAGATTTAAATGCCTCCTTAAGCATACTAGATGGCATCCAAACCTAGGAGTTTACAGTCCCTTCCCTGAGAATTCCACTCCAAATACTACTTTCCAGGATAGCTTTTCTATAAATCATGTTTTTGTAGTTTCAAAACTCACAGTAACACTTCGGTTGTTTTCCTAGACCCTTAAAGATAATTTGAGGTTAAGTAAAGAGTGAGATACTAGTTTTGCTTCTCATGGCTTTGTTTATAAAACAGTGAAAACTTTCCTGTTGATGGACGCCAAAACTGCCCTGTGCACATATTGAGTAACTGCCACCTTCGATGTTTGTTTAAAGCTGTGGCCATTTAGCCTTCTTTCCAAACACTTGCAGGTTCTCCCCCACACACACCTCCCTTGAAATTATTGGCAAGTTGTAACAGGCCAGATCTTGCAAAACTGTGTGCTGTGCCGTTGGACTTTCCCTGGACTCTGATGTGCCCTTTCTGCCTCACCGCGTTGTTCCTGCTGAGGGGGGCTTGGCACAGCCAACCCTCAGGGACACAAGGCCTGCATAAACAAGCTCTGGTAGTTCAGCCTGTGTCTGCCTCACCGGTCGCAGGCCGGGGCAATGTGACTGCTATAACTGCACAGCAGTTAATGTCCAACCTCACAGGCAAGATCACCAGAGCTACTGGGCTCCGATTTATTTTATTTTTATTTATTATTATTTTGTTTTTCCACCAGAATTTATGTAACCAACTATGTACCTGTTTCATATGTGGGGAAGCCATGGAGTTTACCAGGGAAAACAATGGTAAGAAAAGACATTTACTGGGGGTATTTTCTGATTTTTACATGTTATGCTTAAGGAAATGTAAAATTATTCTCTTTTTTTTTCTTTTTTAAGAAGCTCCTTGAGAATCTGAGAGCATTTAATATGGGTTTAGAACTACTGTTTTTTCAAGGCCTTTCATCCTATTTCACAGGACATGGAGGTTTAGGAGCCTGTATGCTATACAGCATAGTGCATTCACTGTGCATGTATTACATTCCAGTGTCTATTAATGACGTAGCAGTCAGAAGGTATGTTCTAGTACATGTAATTTTACCTCAGGTGAATATCTGAAAGGTGTCTCTTTCAAGAATATTGAGCAACCAAGACATCTGGTGAGATGTTGATGGGTTCTTTTAGGAAACAAACCAAGGTTAGCTCATTGCTGCAACCTGGGAGAAGCACTTTCCATGTGTTGTGTGTAACACTGGGCACAGTGAATATGATGGGCAAGGCATTGCCATCATAACCAGTGTGCCTTCACAACAAACACCCCCATGTTCAGCTTGGACAAGAGAAGGCTCTGGGGCGGGGCGGGGGGGAAGCACAGGGACAGGGCTTCCAGAACCTGGAAAGGTGCCGATAAGAAAGCTGGGGAAGAAGAGCATCGGGGCATGTAGCAATAGGATGAGGGGTAATGGCTTTAAACTAGAAAGGGGAGATTTAGGGTGGATATTATGAAAAAGTGGTGGATCTCTGGAACAGGTTGCCCAGAGAGGTAGTGGAGGCCCCATCCTTGGAGATATTCAAGGTCAGGCTTGATGGAACTCTGAGCAACCTGATCTAGTGAAGATGTCCCTGCTTACTGCAGGGGGGTTGGGCTAGATGGCCTTTGGAGCAAGGAAGACCCAGGGAATTACAGGCCGGTGAGCCTCACCTCTGTGCCTGGGAAGATCATGGAACAGATCCTCCTGGATGACATGTTGGAGCACATGAGGGACAAGCATGTGATCTGGGACAGCCAGCACTGCTTCACCAAGGGAAGGTCGTGCCTCGCCAATCTGGTGACTTTCTATGATGGAGTGACAGCATCAGTAGATAAATGGAAGGCGACTGATGTCATCTACCTGGACTTGTGCAAGGCCTTTGACACAGTTCCCCACCACATCCTTATCTCTAAACTGGAGAGATGTGGATTTGATGGGTGGACCATCCAGTGCATAAGAAACTGGTTAACAGACCGTAGCCAAAGGGTGGTGGTCAATGGGTCTATGTCCAGGTGGAGGCCAGTGACAAGCGGGGTCCCCCAGGGGTCTGTCTTGGGACCGGTTCTCTTCAACATCTTTATCAATGACATTGATGACAGAATTGAGTGCACCCTCAGCAAGTTTGCGGATGACACCAAGCTGAGTGGTGTGGTCGACAGCCTAGAAGGAAAGGAAGCCATCCAGAGGGATCTTGACAGGCTGGAAAAATGGGCCCGGCTGAACCTAATGAGGTTCAACACTGCCAAGTGTAAGGTGTTGCACTTGGGCTGGAAGAATCCCAGACATAGATACAGACTGGGAGAAGAGCTTCCTGAGAGTAGCCCTGCTGAGAAGGACCTGGGTGTCATAGTGGATGAGAAACTTAACATGAGCCAGCAGTGTGCTCTTGCAGCTCGCAAGGCCAATGGTATCCTGGGCTCCATCAGAAGAGGGGTGGCCAGCAGGGACAGGGAGGGGATTGTCCCTCTCTACTCTGCCCTCGTGAGGCCCCATCTGGAGTACTGTGTCCAGGTCTGGGGCCCCCAATACAAGAAGGATGTAGAACTGTTGGGCAGGGTTCAGAGGAGGGCCACAAAGATGATTAGAGGGCTGGAGCACCTGCCCTACTAGGAGAGGCTGAGGGAGCTGGGCTTGTTCAGCCTGGAGAAGAGAAGGCTGCGGGGGGACCTCATTGCAGCCTGCCAGTACCGGAAGGGAGCATACAAACAGGAGGGGAATCAACTTTTTAAAAGGGCAGATAATGGCAGGACAAGGGGGAATGGATTAAAGCTAAAGGAGGGAAGGTTTAAATTGGGTATTAGGGGGAAGTTTTTTACAGGAAGAGTGGTGAGGTCCTGGAACAGGCTGCCCAGAGAGGTGGTGGATGCCCCATCCCTGGAAGTGTTCAAGGCCAAGTTGGATGGGGCTCTGGGCAATCTTGTGTAGATCCAGGCCTGAGGTTGGTGGCCCTGCCTGTGGCAGGGGGGTTGGAGCTTTATGATCCTTGGGATCCCTTCCAACCCTTGCCATTCTATGATTCTATGATATGATTCTATGATTCTACGTTCCTGTCCTGCCCATTCCAGGAGCCTTAACAGGAGCATCCTAGACCCCTGTAAAGCGGTACTTCAGGAGACTGACAGGTATCTAACCACTCATTATTCTGGAAACATCTGCTGAGAACAGTGAAAATCTCAATAAAGAAATGCGTACTCAAAATTCCTCTGTGAATTAAAAAAGAAAGGAATCTATTACTGGATTTAGAAAGCTCAAGAACTATATGCAGGAGCCCCATCTGCTGGCAGTATTTGGTAGCTGTTTGTTTCTATGCTGAGTCCTCATGAAACTTTAAGTAGTTTAAAGTCTATTGTAAAATTTACAAGTGTTTTTGTAATATTATCTCTTTGCTTTTAATTTCAGGCCTTGCCTAAACATTTGGATAATTCTATGCTTGTTTCCAAGAACCTGTATATCAAATCATTCAAAACCCAATTTTTTACTGATACTGGCTGATGATCTTGGTATTGGAGATGTTGGTTGCTATGGCAATGATACAATAAGGTAAGAATGCATTCTATAAAATAAATTATCCCTTCCTGGTAAACCTAGTGGAAAAAAATACCAATAACACTTAGCATTAGAAAATTCTTTATTAATGTATTTATTTATCTAGATTCATTTTTTACATGGTTTGGAAAGAAGTGTATGTTCTACAGTAATTCCTACTGGAACAGTAATTATACAGGCATGCTTGGGCAACTTCTTGGACCTGTAATTTTCATCATATACAATCAGAACTTCTCTAATGTGTCCATGCACTACTGTGGTCGTCAGGCATGTATGTAATTTGTAAGTTTCCACAACACTAGGGTTGAAATATCAAGGACTGAGACAAGGATTTAGCATCAGCTAACAGCTCCAGTAGGCTTGTTGTGGAATGACAGCTCAGTCTGATACATATAGATCGATAGTATACACAGACAGGTAACTGCACTAGGGATAAATGTATCTCCCATGTTTAACCTGTTACAGTCTTGGAAATTGTGCTGTCCTTTATCTATTAATGGAATCTTTTTCACTGTGCTGCACAAGTTTTTGAAATGGGATAGACCTGAAATGCCTTTTTTTCTTCTTTTTAGTTGTTATTAACAAAACCACATTTATCCCTGGATAATTCAATTCCAATGAGTCAAGGTATCTCAAAAAACATCTAACATGGAGCTTGCCTGGTTGAGTTGTAGATAAATGTAGAGTTCTGCAAATTTGATGGTGATGTCCTTGACAAATCTTGGAGGAGCAGGATGCCACAAACTTCTGTGTAAAGTGTTTTTATCAGAGATGGAATTTTTTGTCTTCAGGACCCCGAACATCGATGGCCTGGCAAAGGAAGGAGTGAGACTTACTCAGCACATTGCTGCAGCTGCTGTCTGTACTCCAAGTAGAGCAGCTTTCCTGACTGGCAGATACCCAATCAGATCAGGTTGTGCCTCTCTAATGGTTCACTGCAGTCTGTCTAGCCATTATTGCTATTGAAAATCCCCTTAAATAAACCATTTTAAAGACAAGTTAATCTAAGGATTTGGGGGTCTCAGTGAGATGGGCAAAAATAAAGATGACTAGATTTAGTTACTGATTTCTATGGGAAAATCCCTGCATAAAGTACATTTTATGTCACTAAATGATATTACAGAAATGGGTAAAAATCCAAACAAGACAAACCACCCAGGGGTAGAAACACACAGAAAAAAACACTGTGCAAATTCTGTATGTTCAGTAGTATTGGCATTATATCAAATGCAATATTTTTAATATTCTGGCAAGTGTTTTCATAGTGAAGCATGTTGGACCATGGAACAGTTCCCAACAAAACTGTTTTGTGACAGGTTTACTTCAGACGTGTAAATGCATGACAGAGAACTTCAGCCATTGATGTGGCTGTAGTAATCAATGTAGCTCCTCTGATGTAATTCTGACTTGCTAAAGGAGATATGCAATTACAGGCAGTACATTTCAGAAGTATGCACCCTGGCTCTGTACGCATTTTTTTCTATAGAAAACTTTTTTTTTCTCCCTTTTCTTTATTTAACATTACATTTTGATAGAACTTTTGTTTTAAGACGTTGCCTGATGTCCAAACACAGGCATTTGGTGTTTGCTGAGGCATCTGCATTGGACTATCAGATAACATGGGACTTGAAGGAGACATGGTTCTGGGAGTCAACTGTAAAATCCCAGAGCATACTAAATGGCTTATAAAAAGGCATTAAGCATGGCCATTCATTAGAAAGAGCACTCACTCTAAGAAGACTAAAAATCTGATATATGGCTTGCTTTATATTGATGTCTATTTCTCTCTAGGCATGGCGTCCGACACTGAACGGAGGGTTCTCTTTTGGAATGCGTGTTCTGGTGGGCTCCCACCAAATGAAACTACTTTTGCCAGAATACTGCAACAGCAAGGTTATTCTACAGGACTTGTAGGTATGAGACACAGCAACTTGCTGCCTTATCATTGCTTGTTACTGTAAATATTTTTCTTTGACACGATGTCTAGGACCAGTTAAACCAGAGTTTCTTGTATGCATAAGTTTGGGTTTTTAAAATGCCTCAAGCAGGGCTTTTAAAATGTCTCAAGCCCCAGTGCCAGCACAGCATATCTGATAAACCCAAAATGAAGATGTATGGAATACATAGATGTACACTGCAAACAGAAGTAAATGCACAGGAAAGCAGCTTGTTTGCTCAGTACAGATTGCTTTAGGAACAACCAACAGAGATACTCACTGATCTGCTCTAGCAGACAAATGTTGCCTGCCAGTTGGTAGCCAGGCACCACAGTGGTCTTAATTAGGTCTGGTGGCTAGATTTTCTGTAATTTGCACATCCTGCTTATTGTCACAGTTAAGACTCAAAAAGTGCTTTACTTTCTGCAAAAAGAAGCTCTGCCAAAAAAGCTGAGAGAGTCCCATTAACTTCAGTGGGTTCTGTATCAGAATACATCTCAAAAAAAGAAAATCCTTTGCTAATTGTGTGTGTGTGTGTAGCAATTAAAAGTACCATGTCTTTCAAGCAGCTCTCATTTTTCAACTCTTCTTGATGTAGCCAAAGGTGCTATGTGCACAATTGCAATTACTGTGATGTTCCCACCTCTGCTCAGCTCCAGCGCGCTGAGGTGCCATTTAATTTCTGCATTGAAGTAAGTCTTAGTGATGTACTGGCTTCACACAACCCTGTGCAGGCTGGCATGGTCATGCAGTTAAAGCTACGTTCATATGCATGAGCCCAGTTAGCAGTTCTCAGAAGTTATCTGTCTAGCTAATAGTCCTGAGGCCCGTGGTTATAGCCTGTCTGTCCTTCAATGTCAGGATAATTACGCTGTCCTGTGATATGACTTCATTAAGGTTCACTATCAGCGTATGACATATTCTGGTATGTTGAATTGTAGTGAGTAATTGGAGTGGATTGTTTTGCTACTCATTTTAGGATGAATATAGTCACAGAGAGCCAAAGGTATGCCTGGTTCCTGAAATTTGTTCTTGGACTGTGAAGGTCAGTTAGAACTTGTGTGTAAATTAGTTAATATTTTTGCACTTAGCTGTTTCTTTTGGCACAAGGGCTTCTTCCCATCAGGCTGCCCATTAATGAATGGCTACTTTATCATGTGGAAAATAATAAGCACTGAATATTGTAACCCTATTTGTTCTTATTCAGGAAGACATCTGAGCTGAACCACTTCCCAACGTGGAATTTTAACAGATAGGTGAGGAAAAGCATCTGTTCTAGGCAGATAAAGTGCCAATGCACAATTGCTCCCTGAGAGTCTGTCCCCATTCCACACCAGCTCCTCCCCTGGCTGCACCTTAACTGGGGAGCGCAGCCAGCCTGTCAGAAATACAAGCAGACACACACTGCACATTATTCTCTGGGTTATGATGTTGGATTTAAGGTCTTTTGTTTTATATTTTCAGGGAAGTGGCACATGGGTGTGAACTGCAAATCCAGCCACGATCACTGCCACCATCCTTTAAACCACGGCTTTGATTATTTCTATGGCATGCCTTTTACCCTTCTGAATGAGTGTCAAGGCACAGACGACCCTGAACTGGCCAAGTCTTTGCAAGATACATACTGGCTTTACACACAGATGATTATCCTTGCAGTGCTTACTCTTTTGATTGGAAAACTTAACAATTTATTCTCAGTAAACTGGAAAATAATTATATACGTGGCCATCTGTGGTCTTCTGTACTTCATCTCCTGGTTCTCCAGCTATGGTTTCACCAAGTACTGGAACTGTATCCTGATGAGAAACCATGACATCACTGAACAACCAATGAATCTAGAAAAAACTACTTCCAACCTGCTGAAGGAGGCAGTTTCCTTCATTGAAAGGTAACCAACAAAAACTGCATTGTGTTTTAAGGATTTATAAAAACAATTTGATTAGTGTCATACACCACTAGGTTAGGCAGCTGGCATGCTGAACTACCTGTCCTGATGCCAGTAACTTCTCATTCTCTGGCATCCCCCTACCTGTCAACATCCAACCACTGTCCTTCATCTTATACATGGCTTGCCAGCTCCTTGGGAAAAGGAAAAATATGGGCTTTGTGTTTGTTTTGTTCATCTAATAAAAAGGTGTCCCAGCCAAGGACTGGGCCTTCTGCCAGTAGGAACAGAAAAACCTATCTTAGCCTGATGAGTAGAGTGCCATAAAGTGTCATATGAAGTTAGTATTTTACAAACAGGAGGACAATAGTTAGTTTTGTTTTCTTTTCCAGAGGTGTCCTTCACTTACAATACTACCAGTAACCTCAGCTGGAATTGAAAAAAACCAGCATGTCTTTTAAAGTATTTAGTGTCAAGTCTGGACATATCCCTGAATAAGATTATACTATTTCTCTCAGGATTGGGGGGGGGGGTTAGGGTTTTTTTAAGGGAAATTGGGGTAAAATAACTTTTTTCTATGAACCTTTGAGCATAGATAATTTCAAGTTCTAGGTTAAAGGGATATGGTTTCCCTGTGGGTGCAGTGGGATGTCTGCCTTTTCCATGAGGACGCCTCAGATGCTCGGTGACATTCATGTTTAAGCAAGCAAGTCCCATTTGTCTTGCCTCTGAGAGTGTGTCAGTCTTTTGGCTACGAACTTGCCTCATTAATTGACATTCTACACGTGTCCGATTTGAACCAGGGTAAAAAGAAAGGGCCCATTATGATTTTGGTCTTAATACAGAACTAAAATCTTTGAGGGCTGTTTTAATCCCCTCTGTCTCCCAAAATCTCAAAAATGCAAACATGTCAAGATAATTCTTATTTTCATTTTAGACCACTAGAATTTTTATCGTGATAGTCGCTACCATGTCACTGTTGTATTTTGGGTTGAGTGACAGTTTGTGGAGAGATGACTATTGTTTTCTTTTATTTCAGAAACAAGCATAGACCATTTCTTCTCTTTGTTTCCCTTTTACATGTTCACACCCCTCTCGTTACTACAGAGGAGTTTCTGGGAAGAAGCAGACACAGCCTATATGGAGATAATGTAGAGGAGATGGACTGGGTGGTGGGTGAGTGGTCTTCTTGAAAAAAAAAAAAAGTCTTCATTTATTTGAATGTGGAAAATAAGTTAGAGGTGTTCACAGAACTCTGTTTCTTCATATGACAAAAAACAGTAAACTTGCCTTGGACACATGGTTAGCTCCAGAGGTTGCCCTTCCATTACCACATCTTGTTTTCACTTTCTGAAGATGGAAGCCCAAACTTCTTTTGTGAAAGTTTTTTCTTTTCATTTTTTTCAATTGACACACTTGCTCTGCAGTGTCAAATGCAAGCAAATCATCAAATATGTGCTTGATCACGTTGTTAATCAAAACATATATCTTTGGCTCTGTTTAGTCTCAGAAGATATAACTGGTGGTGCTTCTGAATGCTACGTTATATGGTGTTTGGTTTGTGCGTTTTCTCCTTTTTATTGAAAAATAATCCTTGGAGCACAAACCAGAACTCCCTCCTAGCTGAAAGGCCAAGTAAAAAAGCTACACTGGTTCACGTAGATTTTATTAAGTCAGTTCATTGTGAAGGCTTGCTTAGATTGAAATCTAGGGTCTGGGTCCTGATCAGGTTAGGGCTTTAAATGTAATCAGTGCTCAGAGCTCAGACTTAGACCTAAGCCTTACCATAGATTCATAGAATGTGTAAGGTTGGAAGGGACCTTTGGAGGCCATCTAGTCCAACCCCCCTGCAGTAAGCAGGCACATCTTCACTAGATCAGGTTGCTCAGAGGCCCATCAAGCCTGACCTTGAATATGTCCAGGGATGGGGCCTCCTCTACCTCTCTGGGCAACCTGTTCCAGCGATCCACCACCCTCATACTGAAGAACTTTTTCCTAATATCTACCCTATATCTCCCCTTTTCTAGTTTAAAACCATTACCCCTCATCCTATTGCTACATGCCCTCGTGAACAGTTCTTCCCCAGCTTTCCTATAGGCACCTTTCCAGGTACTGGGAGGTCCCCCCGGAGCCTTCTCTTCTCCAAGCTGAACAAGCACAACTCTCTCAGCCTGTCCTCGTAGGAGAGGTGCTTCAGCCCTCTGATCATTTTTGTGGCCCTCCCCTAGATGTGCTCCAAGGTCCATGTCCTTCTTGTGTTGAGGGCTCCAAAGCTGGATGCAGTACTCCAGGTGAGGTCTCACCAGAGCAGAGTAGGGGGGCAGAATCACCTCTCTCAGTCTGCTGGCCACACTTCTTGCAGCCCAGGATGCATTTGGTCTTCTGGGCTGCAAATGCACACTGGTGCCTTATGCCCAGCTTTTCATCCACAAGTACCCCCAAGTCCTTTTTCTCAGGGCTGCTTTTAAGCACATCATCTTCTAACCTGGATAATGGGGTTTGTGCTGACGCAGGTACAGGACCTTGCACTTGGCTTTGTTGAGCCTCATGAGGTTCATCTGGGTCCATTTCTCCAGCCCATCCAGGTCCCTCTGGATGGCATTCCATCCTCTGGCACATTAACTTCACCACTCAGCTTGGCATCATCAGCAGATTTGCTGAGGGTGCATTCAATCCCACTGCCTATATCATTAATAAAGATATTAAACAGCACTGGTCCCAGCACAGAACTCCTCTTATCACTGTCTTCCATCTGGACTTAGAGCCATTGACCACCACTCTCTGGATATGACCATCCAGCCAATTCCTAATCCACTGAACAGCCCACCCATCAAATCCATCTCTCTCCAACTTAGAGAGAAGGATGTTGTGGGGGACCATGTCAAAGGCCTTGCAGAAATCCAGACAGATGACATCTGTAGCTCTTACGTTGTAGTTCTTTTCAGTGTGAGGGAGACAGCTCCTGTATGTGTTTAGTCAAAAGTTAAGATCCTATTGCCAATGCATTCATCTCCTGTCTAGGCCAAGATTCAGTCCCTGAACCTCTTCTTCCTCCAATAACCATGTTAACAAAACTGTATTTTGAGTGAAGCCCTGTTGCTTTTGATGGCAGGCTGAGAACCTCTGATCCAGTTGAACCAGAGGACTCTGACATGCCTCTCTTCTGCTTCTCAATTTTTGGCACTGGTCCCCTCCAGGCGCAGGCTACACAACCAGAGCTAGATAGCAGAAGTCCAACAGTGTAAGGAACATGCCTTGTATGGGCCAAACAGGACAGTAGCTAGTGAGGACAGAAGTCTCCAGGGTTGGACACCTAAGTTAGGATTTGAAGTGCAATTGAGAATTGAGATCCCAGACTCAATATAAACCTTTTTTAAGGAAAGGAGTCTATTTTAAGGTAAGGTCAATATAGCAGTTCGACCAAGGAGGCACAGGAACTCTGTAAAGCAGAAGAGTCTGAGCAAAAGTACCGATCACTGGTACTTGTGTTTTTCCCTCGTGTACTTCAGCTTTTGCTGCTGCTTCTGTAGCTGTGGGAGTTATTCTTGGCGACTATATTTGATGCAGTAGGTGATGAGGACAAGCAATCAAAGTTAAATCATATTCTTTATAAACATTTGCCACTGTCAGTACCAAAACCATTCCCTATGAAGTTAGGTTTGACTTACAGTCTGTGAAATTTTCACCACTGACATCAGGAGATGTTGTTAGAATGCAACCTGATCGGAGAGTCCCTGTTCAGTCCCTGGTGAGACACAGCAGCTTTCTACAACTAGGAATCTAGGAAGCACTATCATTTAAGTTTTTCAAGATGCTTGAGGCTACACAGTAGAGACAGTCCTTGACCTAGAGAATTTACAGCATAAAGCTGAGGGAGTATTCGGAGTAGCTTGAATAAAAGGATCATTCATTTCAAATATTTTTTAATTCAAATTATTTTTTATTTTCCTGTTTTGACACCAAAACCACATTTTGGATGCATTCAGCAGCTTTCTGTTATAGGATCTTACTGTTTCTGTAATGCAGGGTTACTCTTTGTGCTACCTCTGACAGCTTATAACTGAACTCATTCAGGTAAATGGAAAGAATCCATCTCTGCTGAATTTTGTGTCAAGACCTAAAAAATCCAACTGCATTTCCATATATAACCATGATCTTGTTCTCTGTTTGCAGGCAAGCTTCTGGATGCTATTGACAAAAAAGGCTTGAAGAATGCCACATTCACTTATTTTGCATCTGATCATGGAGGAGCCTTAGAGGCTCACAGAGGAAATGCTCGGATGGGTGGATGGAATGGGATCTACAAAGGTAAAATTTTGGTAGTATTTACGTGCAAAGAGTTGCTCATAAAAAGAAAATTGTAGAATAAAATATGAATAGATTATATTTACTAAACTGGGATGATAATTTTGGATTGTAGGGCTGGAGCAAATTCAAGGCATCATCTATTAATCTTTCAGCCCCCAGACAGGATCATTTTCACCAAAGCTGCTCCTGACAGCTATATCCTCTAACCTGTTCTTAAAGACCTTCAGTGATTTCCCAGATATTCCACTGTTCATTGTCTATGTTACTGGAGTTTTTTTCCTAGTACCTACCTTAGATTTCCTTGCTGCACTTTAATCAACAGATCTTGCCCAGTTTACCAATTTACAGAGAAGAGGTTCTTCCTTTCCTCCTGGCAACAGGCTGTTGTTGCAAGGTCATAACGTATTTA
This sequence comes from Laterallus jamaicensis coturniculus, assembly GCA_022605575.1. Classification (NCBI taxonomy): domain Eukaryota; kingdom Metazoa; phylum Chordata; class Aves; order Gruiformes; family Rallidae; genus Laterallus; species Laterallus jamaicensis. The sequence goes on from JAKCOX010000053.1 coordinate 3,620,261, forward strand.
AATGCTGTTATGTTCTCCTCATTCTTTCTTTATACTCCAGTACATTTGTACCCCTTTCTAGTTCCATGTTGTCTTTGAATATTGTAAGTGTACTCCCTAATCCACAACCCAAAGAACTACTTGAAAATGCTGTAGCATCCAATATCCTGAGTGGGAAGAGACCCATAAGGATTACTGAGTCCTACCCCCTGCTCCTCTTAGGACTCTCTAAAATTACACTCTTTGACTAAGAGCATCATCCAGATGCTCCTTGAGCTCTGACAGACTTGGTGCCATGACCCTGGGGAGCCTGTTCCAGCGACTGATCACCCTCTTGGTGAAGAACTTATTCCTAATTGTCAATCTGAACTTCCCCTGATGCAATCCCAGACCTCACTGTTTGGACTCTTGCTTTAAACGACTCAGCAGTTGAGTTGCCCCTCAAGTCTAACTGTGAGCATACCTCCCCCAGAGCAAAGTCTGGCGTTACTTAGTAAAGACAGAGGCTAGCATAAACTGCCATTCAGTTACTGACTTATTATCTGAGTAAATAAGCTAGCTTCAAGTTTTGCTTGCCTACTTTCCTAAAAAGCTTTCCAGCAATGACTTGCCATCTCTGCCCTTGACAGGAGGGATAACAGAGCAAAGGTCATATAGGCACCTGAGCTTCAACAATTTGCAGTTATTCTTTTTAATCTAACTGGACCCTTAATTTGGAGTTCTGGCTTTAAAGGTGCACATTGCTTCACTAATATCCTCATCCTTGACATCTCTAATTCAGATCTGTAATTATTCAAAACAGTATTTTTACTTGTAAAAGAGAAAATTCTGTGTTGGAACTAGAGGACTAGAGGAATGCAAAAGAAATCAAGTTAAGAAGGACTCTTTGCGTTGCCTCAAGACAACTTCAACAGAAATATAGGTGGAAAGTCTTTATCACTGCAGCATATTCAGAGCCATCTGCTAGTTACTGTATGGGCTTCCCACTCTTCCTTTTGGGGCTGCCTCAGAGTATCCTCGCTGGGACTGTAAACTGGAGGGAGATGACACGTTATCCTAATTCCCCTCACTGGTCTCCAGGACTGCAAAGTATTTTGTAATGTTCCTGCTGCATCTGACAGTAAACTGTTTGATAACCAAGCTTGTCCTGTGTTAATCCCCCTTCCTCAGGTGCCAAGGGGGGGCTGCAACCTCTCACTGACTCCCAAGTCAGATTTTGCTTTCTGTTAATAACAGACCTTTTTCCTGGGCGTGTGATTAGGGAGCGTGGCGATCGTTCTCAGACATGACATTCAATTAAAACATATGGGTCAGAATGTCTTCTCAGTCATCAGAGGGTGGAATTATTCCTCTTCTGCTAAAATTACTGCTTAGTAGTAGGTTGCTGTATGTGCCACCCAAGTAAAATAGAGAGAATAATAATACTTAATTTTGAAGAAAGCCATTTACACTGTAGTCATTCTGTTGTTCCCTGGAACTTACTGTGCTTTCATTGAAGCTATTTGAGTATTCTAAAAGGGTTGGGTTTTTTTAATTATAAGTGCATAATCACCTAATATCTTTCATTCTTTTATCTGTTTTGGTACTCCCCCTCCCTCTCAACAGGTGGAAAAGGAATGGGAGGCTGGGAAGGAGGGATCCGTGTCCCAGGAATAGTGAGATGGCCAGGAGTGTTACCTGCAGGCACAGTTGTCGATGAACTGACAAGCCTTATGGACATTTTCCCAACAGTGGTTCACCTGGCTGGAGGGGTGGTGCCTCAGGACAGGTACAGAGGTGGCTTCGTAAGCCATATTTGCTCCCCATTCTTCACCTAGATAGATGCCAGCTATATAAGTCATGCATCCTAACAGCCACAGGTCCCATTCTGTTTTATCTTAACCTGGCAGTTCCCTAACTTTCCATATAGTTTTCCCCATCGTGTCTGCTTATATGGAATAGGCCAAGGGTAACAGTATGTTTTATCAACAGTCATTTAGCTGACTTGGTCTTCTAATCACTAAAAGGCAACTTGGTTGATCTGGAACACTGAGAAGACTCTAAAAAACAAAACACACCTCACAAACAAGCATCTTTTAATCCTACTTTTTATGAAAAAACCACAGATATTCAAAAAGCTGGTTGATCCTGTTAGAGCACTAGGACAGCTCCTTTCCAAGCCTTGGAAGCCGGTTTTTTCATGAGTAGGGAAGGTGGAGCAAATGACACACAGCTTTTGTGTTTGGCTGCCAGTAAACAGTTTGTGGTGTCTGTTAGACTCCTCTAAAGAACACAAGAAAGAGTGGGTGGCTAAGCCATTTGAGCAAAAAGTATTGGTGGTGTGGAACCAAAGTAAGAATTAAGTGGGGTTGGGGGGGATTTCTGTGTGGTTGGGTTTTTGTTGTGGTTGTTGGGTTTTTGTTGTTGCTGGGGTTTTGGTGGGTTTTTAATGAAGCCCCAAGCGCTCAGAGCTACCCGTGACTTCTGTTTCAGTGAGCACAATTAAAAGCTGTGAACCATGCCTTCACTGTGTTTATCACTAACTCCCAGGAATATTACAGTAGTAATTTATCTCCCCAGGCAGGATGTGTGAACTAGCTGTAAAACTGCTAGTAACTGCTAATCACTGGTCTCCACCCATCCACACAATTAAAAATCTCAGGGCTCATTAGCTAAACAGTAGCTTGGTTTAGAAAGGACACTTGAGATCCTAATGCTGCATAGGTGAACAGTGAATACTGCTCCCCCTCCAGCTGCAGACTGAAGGTCTTTAGCAGTTCAGTGACTCCTGTCTTCTCCACCAGAGCAATCGACGGGCACACCTTGCTGCCTTTGCTGCAGGGAACGGGTCAGCACACCGGGCACGAGTTCATGTTTCACTACTGCGGCGTCTTTCTGCATGCAGTGCGGTGGCACCAAAAAGGCCGTGAGTATCCACACTCCCCTCCTGCACATCAGGTGATAAGGCAGACACTGAGGTGCTGATGCATGACCAGAGAGGACCAACAAAGCTAGCGAAGGGTCCTGAGAGCAAGGCTGATGAGGGAACTGGAATTGTTTAGCCTGGAGAAGAGCGGAGACTTTAGTGCTCTCTAAAACTGTCTGAAAGGAGGTTGTAGCCTGGTGAGTGTTGGTCTCTTCTCCCAAGTAACAGGCGATAGGACAACAGGGAATTGCTTCAAGTTACACCAGGGAATGTTTATTGGATAGTAGGAAAGATTTCTTCCCTGAAGGGGTTGTGAAGCACTGGAACAGGCTGCCCAGGGAAGTGGTGGAGTCACCATCCCTGTGGGTATTTAAAAGACATGTAGATGTGGTGCTTAGGGACATGGTTTAGTGGTGGACTTGGCAGCGCTAGGTTAATGATTGGACTCGATGATTTTAAAGATCTTTTCCAACCAAAACAATTCTATGATTTAATGACCTCTAGCTTCCAATATAGTAACACATAAAAACTCCATATATATCTATGTATGTAACTCTCAGACTCTCAGGTCTTCTGCCAAGTGCAGAATGCCTTTGTTAGCTGTCCTGCCGTGCCTGAGATGATGAAGGGTTTTGCTTCCTAGCTAGCATAGCTTCAAGAACCTGCCTGTCATTGCAGTGTTTCTATCACTGTTGCTGTAAAAGCTTTCAGGTTCAGCTTTAGTGTAAGATAGAAGAAAGGAACTGCACGCATAGGGTCTTTACCTTAAGCAGCAGTTGGTCTGTTTTCAATAGCCTTACCTTACTTGTCTCAGTTTTTCAGCTGTGGCATTAGGCAAGCTGACTGCAGCTATAATGCTTTCCTGGGCTTTCAACAAGCACCCAATCTTTGCTGATGCCACCCTCTATTACAGTGTAAAGAAGAACAGGCCAGTGACTGGTAGCTGTGTCTTTATTCCTGCTTAGAATGGGGGATGGTGCTGTGTGATCAAACACAGGTGCTTGGATCCAAGCTTGTTGGCTTCTAGTTACTGAAGAGATGTAGATGTTTACAGAGTGTGAATCATGACCTCCTGCTCAGCACATCTGGACTAGATGGGTCACGCCTCTCTCCACTGAGTAGGAGGGGAGCAGAGACTGAACATATCACACATGAAGATCACACTCTGATTAAAGTTAGCAGAGATAAATTGCGCATTCTGTGACTGGATGATGTGACAGTAAGTGTAATGTTGATGGATTTGTGGTGATGCCATATCAATTTTCTTTTTCTCATCTTCATAGCTGAGGAAATGCAGAAGCCAAAGGGGTGGGCTATGCCTACTCATCTTCCCATTCTTTAGAAACTTGAATGAGCCCTGTTAAATTTAGTTTTGCTTTCCCTATCTGCCAAGTGAGAAAAGAATTACAGAGTTCTTGAGAGGCTGCAATTAGGTAGCAGTTACAAACACACACCCCACCACCAGCAGCTGTTCATATGCAACTGGTATTATGAGAAGGAGCTGGATGTTGGAAGAAGGCTTTGAATGAGAGAACTTGAGGCATCCCAACAGGAAATCCTTCTGAAGTCACAGTGTTAGCTAGGTGATCTTTCCTGCATCCATTTACATTTCCTTACAATACTTTCTGATACAATGAGAATATAAACCCAAGAATCTACTTGCTCAGTGAATACTTGAGGCTTCAAAACTTACTTGTAAATATTTCAACATTGACTTCTCTGCTCCCCTAGATCCACACTCATGAGAGTATCAGGATAATGGCTGAGAACGTTCCTGTCTGTCTTGATGGCATGAGTAAATACGTACTGGAGTTGCAACACCAAAGTTTTAGTCATGCTGCCAGTTTAACCTTGAGGTCAGGGCCCATGCCGTCACACAGCGTGTTTGACAGAAGCATGGCTTCTGGGTAGAGAGTCACTGAGCCTGTCTGACAAGAAACATGGAGGAAGGGGACTAAGGACCAAATGTGAGGATATGATGCCACGTGCTGTGGTGGAATTTTATTTCTAGGTTCTTGGATCCCAAAGATAAAACTGGGTACTTCATTCAAGGAAAAATGTGTAAACTATACAAGCCATACAGGGTGAGATTCAGATTAACCCAGCTCAAGGAGCTAGTTAGTAGAAAATGCTAACTACAAGGGTGTCTCAAAAATCCAGTTCTGTGGAGTAGGACATGTTCAAGCCTTTCAGGGAAGGTTTCGTGGTTTGTTGATTTTTCCCCTTGGGAGTCCTCATTCTCTATTTTTTCCTGGAGAGAAGATGCTGGTAACATTTTTGTTTAAGACCTGTGAGGGCTATTCTGCCCTGTAGCTGAGTGGTATGGCTTTCATAAGGCTTCCAGGGCTGCTGCAGGAGGGGCGGGGGGGAGGACGGCAGAACTGGTGCTCAGCCCTGACCCAAGCAGGTGGTCCTGCTCTCTACTGTTTCCCCCTAGCTGGGGCTTTGGGTGACCTGATAACTACCATGGCTGTGAAACAAGGTGAGCACTGTGAGGGAACTGCCTGTAAAGTGCTTAAGGCCAACATTTTGACTGCCTCAACTACCTATTCAGCTACAAGGACTGGGATGCAATTCCCTCCTCTCTCCAGGCACAATCGAAACGTATCATCTCTAAGCCATGCGTGTAATCCCCCCACCCTGCATCTTTGCACCTCCTGCAAGAAATATAAAGCAAGATTAGTTGAGCCAAACCCATAACCTAACCCTTTCAGGACTCAGTTCTGGTGGGCGATCATCTCCCTCCCTCCTTCACTCTCCCAAGCGCCAGAGAGAAGTGCCTGACAGGGGAACGCTGCAGCCTTGCGTCGGCGGAGCGCAGCGTACCCACCTCCAAAACCGCACCGCTTCCCCGGGACTAACCGCCCTCGAGCACTGGGAGGAGGGGGGGGTCGGCAGGAGGGGCTGCTTTGGGATGCTGTGCGCCAGGCTGCGGGGCAGCGCCGGGCGCGCCAACCGCTGGCTCCCTGCTCGGCGGGCGGCAGCAGTGCTGGGCCCAGTCCGACGTCAGTGACTGCTTCAGGGGAGGTTATAAAACATTCCATTAAATAAAATCGCCCCGGCTCTCGGGCGCGGTTGGCTGCCCTGCTACTTTCACATCTGGGGGTGCCTTGTCTGAAAAGCCACACCCATCAGCAGCCACCCCTCTCTCCTCCCTACCCCACTGCAGCCGACTTCCTGGCCTGGCTCATGGCGCCAGGAGCCCTTGCCCATCCCCTTCCCCTGTGCAGTGGCTTCGTTCCCAATGTGTTGGCACCGCTGGTGAACACCTAAATCACTCCCTGAGCTCCAGACCAAAGGTTTGAGCTGACACCAGCAGAGCCGGTCATGGCCAATCATAGAATCACTGGTTTGTAAAAGGCCTTTAAGATCAAGTCTAACCATTCCCGTCCTATGGTAAACTATATCCCTTAGTACCTCACCTACCCTTTTTTTCAAATACACTCAGGGATGGTGACTCAACCCCCTCCCTGGGCAGCCTGTTCCAGGCCCTGACAACTCTTTCAGTGAAAAACTTTTTCCTAACGTCTAATCTGACCTTGCCCTGGCACAGTTTTGTGCCATTTCCCCTTGTCCTGTCTCCTGTCACTTGGGTGAAGAGACCATCACCCAGTGTTCTACAACCTCCCTTCAGATAATTGTAGGCAGTGATAAGGTCAAAAATACATGGCAGGGTATGGCCCAAGGAGCCCTGCGCCATGGTGTTGTGAGCAGAGCCCACAACAGCCCACAGTTGCAGTAACATGAGAGTCACTGCTTTGAATCTCTCTCCCTGCATGTTCAATACTCAGCATACAGGGGAGTTATCAAGACTGGCAATGACAGGCCAGGTCTTAACGTGGCCACTAAAGATATGAATGACCCCATTAAGACCTGTCACAGACTGATGCACAGCTGGTTCCATCCCAGAACTGGGAGTAGGTCCAGGCCTTGGTCCATTCTAATCCTGAGAACATTCACTTCTTCACCTTGCCTAGAGCAGCAGTCAGAAACTTAGATCTCTTTTAAATCTCTTAAGCCTCTAACTTCATCACTATTCTTTGAGATCTCAATTTGTATGAGTTGGGGGGGGGGGGTTTCTGTACAAAGAAAACTTTGCCTGACTGCAAGAGACTCCTAGAAATTCCTACTAGAGGAGTCATGCTGCACCTTCCTAGCGAAGGGCTGAATGTCTATGCCCTCAGAGGCTGAGACTGAAGACCTGCTTTTCAGGTTGAAGGACTGCTGTTCTCCTCACCTCCCTTTTGCTTCTAATTCTCCTCAGTTGCAACTGCAGTTCAGAGAAGTGTGATTTTACTCAAGAGGGGTTTCCTTCATACCCACTCGTGTGATTTATTGTGATTTAGTCTAGGTGATCCTGCTCTGGCAGGGGAGTTGGATTAGATGGTCTTTCCAGGTCCCTTCAAACTCCTACCATCCTGTGATTCTGTGCATTGGGTATTGTGGCACGGGTGTGGAGATTGAGACTTTAGCTTAGATGAAACCAAACTACAAAATAGGCTCCAGGATCATACCTAATATGCTGTAATCGCTAAAAGATGTGACCAGATAGGACCAGAGAAGAGTTAGCCCCCAGTAAGACATCCCCACACAAAGGCAACAAGGATATCAAGCTGTCAGTAACTGTTCTGCCTCTACAGATCAGTTTCTAACAGGCCATACTACCTGTAATGTAGACACAAATACAGTATGCAGATGCAAGGTGTATTTTGTGGTATTTTGTGTTCCTATGGAGTCACACGCACAGCCAAATCTCCTATGTATCTCTTTTTTCTGTCGAACCCCAACTCTTTTATGGCAAGGGGGTCGAAAACATTGGGATGTTCTGCACACAAAGACTCCACATCAAATGTTACTGTGTAGCTCAGCCTTCAGCCACGCCAGAAACACTGATTCTTTGCTCTGACTGCCACCACTGCTCACTGGGCTGATAGAGTTCTTAGAGCCTGTTTTTGCTCATTTACAAGTATATCATGTTCATATTACATATTTACAGTCTGTTTACTTCTATCTCTAGGACAGGCTAGATATGAAGCCATTGTGTCTTGATGTCACCCAGGCAGGACCCATCAATTAAGTCCTTCTGAAGCCAGAAGAATCCTTTGTCTCTATGTTAAAGAGCCCATTCCTCTACCACAGCACAATAAGGCTTATTAGTGACAGTCCATTTCTGTCTGCTCATTAAACTGATTGATTGTTACCAGATGGGTGTGAGATGTTTGGATTCAAGAAGCAAGTTTCCTTTCCCTCGGACATATTATATTAACACATTCCCATAAAACTCACACACATCCTTCAAATTCTGTCAGAGCCACTTCAGCAGTAAATTGCATCTCTCCCCTTGCCTCCTGGAGATGGCTGAAACTCCTGCTGCTTCCATCAGCACTGATTTCTACCACCATTTTCCCTCTCTAAATCAGCTGTCTATGCAGCTCACTACTCAGCTCACCCACACAGGTTAATTACTGTCTGCTTCACTGTGTGCTTCTGAATGAAGTAACAAGCCGGCTCTCTCCCACTCTGCAACTCCAGTACCTGTCTGCAGCTGCAACAAGTGAATGTTGAAGTTTTGCAGAATCAGAACAATTGTCCTCAGAGGCTCTACGCTGGCTTCTCTGAACTGCCCTACAGTGGGCAGTTACGTTCAGCTCAATTAGGTTTTGCTGAACAATGAGCACTTAAGTTCCATGTATAGCTCTCCATCTCATGTAATTATTTATATTTTAGCAACATCACAGTAGGGCTCTGACAAGAGCCAGCTAATCAGAAAAATATGCATGGCCCAGAGAGGACTTACCCAACTTCTTCTAACAAGTATCCATGCTGCCTGACCAATAGATGTAAGACCCAAATCTGATGCTTGGGGAACCCTGAAATTACACAAGATGCTTGCGTATTTGTCCTGAGACAAATGTTCTTTTAGTCATGAGGCAGGGAAGAGGAGAAGGACCCAGAGAACATCCCACCCAGCAGCAAAGTGCACACCCAAAGAGGCTTAAGGAATACCCGTCCTTAGGAAGCCATCAGGAAGCAAGCCCATTTCCTTTAAAAAAGGAATCCTTTCTTTCACAATCTCGGAAATGGAGATCTCTAAAATCTGCAACATTTCTGAATGTATTATGCCACAGCATTTCAGAACCAGTGATACATCATCCCACCACAGAAGTGCAGCAGCTTAGCTTTGCAGGACGTGGAAACCATGGGGTGGAAACAATCAGATACATAGCCAGCCAGTCAGCATATGGCGATTTTAAGCTAAAAGATTAACTGGCCCTTAATACCTGTGATTTGTTCCCTCTCACCTTTTAAGGAGCTTTTATTTATTACCAAAATATGTTCTAGCAGTAGTGACACGACAGAGACAGAAGACTAAAGCTGTGGGCTCCAGTCATGAAGAACAGTTCTGGGAACAAGAGGGGGAAGGAAAGTTCAGCTGATTCCACTGAACCACAATGAAAATGCCATGTAGGGACAAAGCAGTTGTCAGCTATTGGTGCTCAATCCATTATAGAAGTGGCTCCAAGTATTGAATGTCCCCTTTCGTCTCCTCTCCCTTTTTCAGACAGAGTTTCTAATTGCTGTCTTCTTGCTGGGCACATCCTTGCCTCCAAGTTCTGTGTACCGCTTTCTAAACATGGAGTGAGGAACATGGGAGGAAGGAGGAGGAAGGAAATTTTCCTGTTGAACTGCATTCAGATTTAGTCCTCCCAGTCATTTGTCATTGCTTCAGTATGAGTTAACAGCCCTGCCCATATCCAGCGGTCAGTATGAGCTGATAAAGTACAGGCTCTAAAGCTGCAAACTAGTTGTCTTTATCATGTTAACTTTATTAAAAACTAGAGTCCAGAATTTACTATTTTTATGGCCTACAATTATCATCCTATTTGAAAGTGTGCTTGGGCATAAGCATGGAGGTTAGCTGTGATCAGTTCCTGCCCAGGTGCTCTTCTTGGCTCAGATATACTGAGCCAACAGCAGAACCAACTACCTGTGTTGAAATTGGGACCTACATTCTCCATTTTTCCCCCAGGAGGCATCTAGAGTTTTAAAGGGACACAAGAAAGCAACAAAGACTCCCTCTGCACCCAAAATATTAGACTTCCACAGTCTATATGGCCCTACGCCTACCTAGAGCCCAAGTGTTCCTATGGGTCACAAAAGCCATTCTGAATCCCTGCTAGCTCCCAGAAGACCCTTTTCCCCATATGTGACTACCAAAACCAAACCTTGCCCTAGGAACAACAAAGCAGGTCTCTTAAAAGGTGAGCCGACTTTGCGGGGCCCTCTCCTGACTCAAAAGGCCACTGAGCTGTGCAAATGTGCTTCTTCTGTGACAGGTGGCACCACATGGAAAGCGCACTATGCTACTCCAATATTTCAACCAGCATCCTCAGGGGCCTGTTCTGGAAGAGGACTTTGCCCATGTTTTGGGGATGGTGTAACCTATCATGATCCTCCCCTGCTGTTTGATCTCTCACAAGACCCTTCTGAGGCAAATCCTCTGTCAGCTGACACCGAGCCCTCGTTCGACGCTGTCACAAGGAAAATAGGAGAAGCTGTAGAAGAGCATCGCAAGACGCTGACTCCAGTCCCACAGCAGCTGTCTCCTTACAACAACATATGGAAGCCGTGGCTGCAGCCCTGCTGTGGCACGTTCCCGTTCTGTTGGTGTGATGAAGAGCACAACAGAGCAGACAGCATACTTTAATACCAAAATCAAAGTAGGATTAGCTTAGAAAAAGGTTAACAGTTTTCACATTCACGTGACTAGAGCCATTCAGAGATACAGGTCAGATTACACTGGAATGACTGCAAGGGACGTTATTGATGCTTTTCATTTGACCTCTTCTCTTACCCACTCAAATTCAATAAGCCTGTAGTTTAAAATTTTTTTTAAAATAATAATAATTTAAAATGTTCCATACATATTCCACCTATATGTAGGTCACCTCTATAAATTTTGTCCCTCAAATCCATGTTTCTGGATCAAACACCCAAAAGAACGAAATGAAAATTCCTTTTGTGCTGATTTTCAATTCAAGTAAAATATGAATGATAAGAGAGCAAACTGCAGCTGTTTGTACAGGTAATATGCTTGCTAAGGCAACAGGGCTGAGCCCAAGAGGGGATCTCTATTCAGGCCATACCTTTTTAATGGCAAATTAAAAACTAAACACCCCTGTCCTGTGTTTCTCAAAGTACAAGTCTGCATTTAATTTGGAAACATACCATAACACATTGGCCTCTAAGAAATAAACTGCTAATTTACAGCAAATTTTGCCTCTGATGTACATTCATTTCTCTATTGTACAAGAATTCCGAGGAGAAAAAATGAACTGACAGGTATGTATAAAAATTAGGCAGCTACAGTTACCACCTCAAGTTCAGCAGCCAAGGGTTCTGAAATGCTAAACCACAACAACTCCTTCTGACATACACTTTCCACGTTAAGTCATCTCACTTGCAAGAGCATTGAAAATCATCACCCAGCTGCCTTGACAAGATAGGTCCCAAATTTCATGGTCTCCAAGACCAATTCAGAAGCTGCATGTCCCACTTCAGTGATAATGCCCCTGATTTCACGAGTGCTATTGTGCCCCAAGAAAAAGTTACTTTGTTTGGTGAGACAGCACTTTGTTTTCAGTAAAAGGTCTTAAAAATAATTCACTGCACACACTAATCACTTCAGTATACAGGTCATCTTCTCCAAGCCAAACAAGTGTCAGCACTCTGTACAGTCATGACGGAAAAGGAGGGAATTAAAACATCTAATCCTCTCTGGCTGCCCTCAGGTTAAATAAATTCATCTCTCAATATAATCCTAACCGTGCTTTTGCAGGGTTTTTTTGGTGTCAAATCCGATTTTTAAGCGGAGGTTTTCTGCTTCAAAAAAGAAGTAGATTATGTGCCAGAGACTCAGCTTCAAAGTTCTGAGCCCTCCTGAACACGGCGCGTTCACTCCTACCACACAGCTAAAGGTCACTGAGATTTCAGAAGTACCAAGGGACGGTAAGAGTGGCACAGGAGGTGCTTCAGGTGACTCATTTCCCTAAAACTAGCCGCCTTGCAGAGCCACACTGGTGCAGCTCTCCCCAGTACCAAGGTTGTCTGCCTGTCATCATTTGCCTTCTAGAAACGGGAGGAGATAAGAAGTCCCTCGCAGCAGTTGATAATCCCAGAGCTGCACTCTCAGCTCCTGAGCTGCAACAGCCCGTCCCAGCCCTTTCGCCAGCCTCAGGATAAGACTCTGTGGACACACACACACACTACACACCTTTCAGAGTGTTCTCAGGCAGACTCCTGACCTGCACCCCCGACGGGGTATGTCATCAGTGTGGTAAGTCACTGTGTTACTTTGCTCTAAACAGCACAGGTTGTGACTGTGATGCAGCACCAAACACAGGTCTGTGAGAAGGCGACCAGGCATTTCTTAGGGTTGTTTCCTGTTTTTTTCCTTTCTTCTAAAAGCTCACCAGGCAAGTTAGTTGGAAATCATTCAACATAAATCCAAGGGCTAATCTGACAATGAACTGATAGGGCACATCAATGTCTGACTTCACAGAAGTGTCTAAAAATACATTTGCTCTTACTGCTTGATAGCATTTAAATCCACCTCATCACTGCAAAGAACTTGTCAGAAGATGTGACGATTCTCTGTGGCTGACAGGGATGGAAACCAGGGCAGCTGCGTCTTGCTGGATTCGTGCAGAAATAAATAAAAGAGCAGAATGAACTGTGCATGTTAAAGCCAGTTTGGCCAGTTCAGAGACAGGGGAGAAATTTTATTGCTGAGCAGGGAACAAAGCCAAAAGCTGTTCTCTAGAGTCAAGCCGGTCAGTTCAGTAACATCGACACTGTCAGCCAAGCGTGAGGACACGCTTTCCCTCCACTCACCTCACTGCCCTCCCACCCTGTTTATAGAGAAGAACATGCCCAGCCGCAGACAAGGCCATGATTACAGTGTTGGCCAGGGGATGAGAAGGTGTCCAAGCACCCACGCAGCGTGTAAGCACAGGCCCAGGCTCCTGTTGACACACTGGGAAGCCCAATACATCAGCAAAACCCCTGAACTCTTGTCTCCAAGCACAGCGCAAACGCTTTTGACCCAGGTGTAGAGGCAGGCTGAGCTTCAAACCTGAGCAGATTGCATTGGGATTGGCTTATGCCACATCCATCATGTGAGCCTGCCCTTCACCGCATGGGGAAATAAATAAATAAATCACCCCATATAAAAGTAAACATTTAACATTTGTGCAACACCTCACTCCTCTGAAAGGTAAACTTGCTGAGGTGCCATATAGGGTCAGACACTAAGGACTCATGTGAATTCAATTTGCTGCCTTCCTGACATCCAAACACAGATAATTTCTTCTTGGCAGGTGTCTGTGGAAAGCCAGCGGGGATGTTTGGGCAGGGGTGGGGAGGAAACAGGCCTGGCAGCATAGAGCAACTGGGTTTTGTCAAGGCACTGTTAGAGACCACAGCCAAACACAGGGAACTGGGCTCTCCCCATGCAGACAGGGAGGATAGAGGGCAGGCAGTATGCACAGAGGTAATCTGTAGATGACAAGGGAAACAAAGTAATAGGAAATTACTGAACAGGATGTAAAACATCAATTTAAAAATCCCAACAAAACATATCAATGAGGGAGAAAGAAGAAACAGTCTGCCCTAAGCAGACTATTTCCAGTCCTTGATTCTTTTCATCCTCTAAAGCTAAATGTGTCGTAAAAGATAAAAATTTTGAGGAGAAAGTGGTAAGGAGGGAAAGGAAGTAAATTATTTTATATGCTTTCTGCAGATCCTAGCCATGGAGTGGTTTCTGATCTCCTCTTCTGTATGTACTCCAGCCAGAGCATTCAAGCTCTGCACAAGCCATTGTCTCCTGGGAAATGCATGCTCCCCATAAAGCAGGTGAACCCAACATCACATTTCAGAGTTGTCCTGGTGCACACTTCCTCATAAAATGCATTAAAAGGTAAAAAACTGTTATGAAAACTGTTTGTGTTTGAATAATACCAAATGAAAGTGGTGGTTTCACCCTGGCTGGAGACCAGATGCCCACCAAAGTCACTCCACCCGCTGAGCTAGCCAGGCTTCTTGCAGAAGCCACCCCTGCAGCCCACCCCCCTCCTCCACCAGAGCTTTGCCATGAAAACCAGCACAAAGAAATAAATTCTGAAGTCAGTTAGATAGATTTCCTAGAAAAAACATCCATAATTATCTTTTGCAAAATGTATAAATGTAAGAATAAAAACCAGATTCTCTGCTTTCTCCTTTCTTTACTCATGGTCTCTCCCTCCTCAGGAAGGAGCCAGCACCACATAAAATGGCCTACTGGGAAGGCCTGAGAAAACCAGCACATCTCTGAGCCAAGTTACCCATAGGAGAACCTGCCTATGCCTGGTTAAATACAGACACCGGGGAGGGGTAAGCAATTACTTTCTAACAAATGAAGTTTGTTTGTGCTGAAAGAGCCATGGCTGAACTGTATAAATGTTTGACATCGGTGTCGTATGTAGCTGGCTGCCAGCTGAATAGTTTCATCGTTATTCAGTGTCATTTGGAATCGCCACATTAGACTGAATCAACACAGTAAGGGTGGAGTCTCACAGCAGTGAGACAGTAAGCTTCTAAGAGACCTCACTTCCCTGTCTTTAAATAACAGAGGCTTTTCTTTGCACCCTGCTGGGACCCAAGGGAATGCCAGCACTCGGATCACAAGATCCCATCGTTTGCGGATGCAAAATAATTGTGTCACTGATAAACTGAGAAAAAGCAATTTGAGCTCAAAGTTTATCCAGCTCGAAACTCCTGGGGACTCTTGACTATATTTGAGAAGTATTTACGTAGATGACCAAAAAGGAGTAGCACATGTCAGAAAGTTTTGCCAGACACATACATATGTATGTATATATATAGTGTGTGAGTAATACTGAAGGATTTTTGTTGGATGCCTTGATTGTAAAGTTACATCTACACAACTTTGTAAAAAAATCTAATTTTATTGAAAAAATGGTTTCTCTTTGAATTACTGTACTACTGCACTACTATTTTTTTGAAAGTAAGTAAAAAAATATTTAAAACCCCACAATCCCAGATTTCTGAGATAAATGGGGATATTACAGGTTCCAAATGACCTGTTCTGCCATTTGCCTAAAATCTGTAAGTGAAAGGTTTGGAAACACAAAGAATTTAGGTGGTGGGTTTTTTTGTTTGGTTTGATTTAAAAGTTTAAAAAAGCAAAACCCTTTTCATCCTAAACAAAACCTAAAATAGGTTCCCACCCATCAAACGCATCAGTTTCGTTCCAAGTATGTGATAGATCTTCAAAGCCTTCCCATACTGAGTTCTCTAAAATAAAACTAACCCCCTGTTTCTGATATTACACAGCTGGAGGAAAATCACCTCTATTTATCATGGGTCAGAACTCTGTACAGTACCATAAAAGCAAATAAACTCTTCCAAGGCAGCTGATGTCACGCCAGTGTGAACTGGGGAAAGTATTAAAATAATCACAAATTGGAGGCTGTCTCTCTTGGAATTTTTTTTTCCCCCTCTCCATTCTGTTTAAATTTGAAAGGGTTCTGACAAGAGTCAAAGTAAAATTCAGGAAAAATGCTTGAAACTATTTTTCCCCCTTTATTCATAGTAAATAGTCTTCTAACAATTAGTTTTCATAATGTTTAAAGTCAATTATATATAGTATTCATTTTTTGTTTTATCTCAAACTACTCTTGGTATAATTATGGTGTGCTGTTATTAAAAGTTGAAAGTCTATACGAGGGTGTAACATATTGAGTGTCACCCCTTTTAACTGTTGGCACCAGAGAAACTCTCATCTATGAGCCAGCCAGTTTAGGATGAACAGAATTTCATCAGAAGCGTTTCACAACCAATATACTGGAAACACAGACTGTGTCACTAACATGCAGTACCTGATGTGTGTTTCTGTGGGCTATTGAAGAATTGACAGCTAAGCAATTAGTCTAATTTATAGAGCTGATTTTAAAAAACCCAAAACACACAAAACCCAAATAAAATCCATAAATAACGAAGATAATATGGAGGGGGAAGAAAGCAACTAAATATATACATTTTTTCCATAGCTTGTCCTGAATACCTTTATACAAAGGTAAAAATATTAGAGATGTGAGTTAAGAAGACAGGCTCATGTCGTGTTATTTTTAAAGTCACACGAATCAAACCAGTTTAGATCAGCAGACTGACAGAGTCAGAGCCACTAAGAGATAAACAGGCACATGCCACAGACTTGCTTCTCCTGAACAAGTAGACATTTTCAGGAGCATGCAGACTTCTCAAGCCACCTGATACTAACCCAACCTCCCACCCTCAGACAGAAAACAAGGTGAAAAAAGGAAATAAATAAGCATTTTTCCAAATACCAGCCTTACAAAACAAGTGACGTGAACCAACGGAACCAGAGGCACAAAGACAACTTCTCTTTTCCCAAGAACAACCCAACTGGAAAGGTTCCCACAAGACACCAGGCAGTAAGTAAAGTGATATTTCACAAACAACAGCCTCCTTTTCCTGTAAGCTAGGAACCCACGTGTCTAAAATTTTCAAGAATTGCCCTTGTGGCACACCCACACTATCGCCTGTTTATACATGAAGAGCACTCAATAAAAAGTTGTTGTATGGAGAATTAAAATTATCCTCCAAGTCTAGACGTGAATAACTCTAAGCACATGACAGAAGAAGAATCCACTCGCTGTGTTTTAAAAGCAAGCCTCCCTCTTTAAATACAGAGTTTGCCACACAGCAATAGGTCAGAGTCTGGCCTTTCAAAATCCTTACAGCCGCTTCCCAGGTCACCAGGGTTTAACCAGTACTGACAAAACTCAGCCACACACTCACAGACCAGCTGGTAAAAGAGCTTTGGTGGGTCTCATTTTACCATGCCATTTTTTCCCTTTTACATTTAATTGAGGCTGTTATTCTACAGTGTCTTCCAAATTGCCAGAATGAAAATATGCCTTGCGTAGGGAGGAAAAGTGCTGCCAAAAAGGCTACATTTTTTTAACTTCCTTTACCCTAAAAACACATGAGGCTACTCCACACTCTAATGTGAAGAAATCCTAAGCGAAGCTTGGTGTTTTCCCCAGTTGCGTTCCAATTTAGCAAACCTCACCCCAGTGGTTCATGGCAACATACTGCCCATAACACCCC
Source organism: Laterallus jamaicensis coturniculus (assembly GCA_022605575.1). NCBI lineage: Eukaryota > Metazoa > Chordata > Aves > Gruiformes > Rallidae > Laterallus > Laterallus jamaicensis. The sequence goes on from JAKCOX010000053.1 coordinate 3,637,338, forward strand.
ACAGACCTGCTTGTGGCCCTGAAACTTCAGGAGGGTGTCTGTAAGAGCAAAGGCTGCTGCTGAAAGCACAGCACATGCACATTCTGGCCTCACTCACAAGATGCTCCCTTCCCAGACCATGGGGACAGCAATCCATTATGACACTAGATTACTTGTAACTTTTTTTTGGTGTGTATATGGTACACAAACTCGGGCAGGGTTTTTAACCATAGCTGTACTTTTCCATCAAATACAATAAACCAACTGCTATTGTGCTAATTCAAGAGATCCTAAAGCTTATAATTACCTGTGCCTGTAGAAATGATTATAACTCACACCTTTTAGTTCTGCTCTGCAGGCAGTGCTGATGTCTCAAATGCAATTTAATAAAATTTAAAAACATACTCAAGTATTCAGTCACAAATAATACTCCCTGGCACAATATAAGCAACCTGTAGCTCTGCAACATCTGATAAGCACGTGACTTCGTATGTCCTTTCCATTTCTACTTTATTTCCATGACATTAGCATACTACATTTATTTGCCAAACATTGCATAATCCACACACAGTACCATTTTACATATTAGCACTTTTAGATGTATTTCATGACTACATTCCATTTACTACATTCATATGCCTACTTTAAAACCTTCCAGTTACCAGCTTCACATAATTCTTGTCCCATCATCTAATGGATATGCCCAGTAAGACCTAGTAATTACCTTAAAAAGTACAGCTGCACGAAGCATGAGTTCACATTGTCGACTACAGTTTTTATAGTGTCTTCAAAACCTGTTTGAATTACATTAGTGATAATGCTTGTAAAGCAGAGGGCTGTCTCAGAAGCACACAAGTTCTCAAAGAAAGGGGGACAATCAGAAGATGCGATGCCACGCAACGAGCACATGGCTGCTGCTGCTGCAGCCTCCCCACAGCACTGCACTGGGCCCTGCATGGCAGGAGGCAGAATGCACCCACCCCTGTTAACGTGCGAAGGTTTCTCACCCAGGAGGGGCAGGCTGCCCAGTGTCCCTTTACCATCAGTGGAGAAATTGAGGAGAGTCATCTTCTGGACATGGCTCTCTTCGACTTCAGGGACCCTAAACATCTAACTTGAACTAGAAGCTTGAATTCAGCAGACCCATCGGAAAGATTCCTGTTTTAAGAGTGCTTAGAATAAATGAGAATTAAAAACTAGGTGAAGTCAGAAAAACCCCACAAAAGTAGAAGCAAATCCACTGTTGTGCATTTAAAGCAATTCTAAAATACTCAAAAATAATTCTTCCTTCTATAAGGGATCTTCTGACTCTTCTGTTCCTTTCCTAATCTGTGCAAGTTATTCCCCATACACACCCTCCATCCTTTTGACAGAGGAAAAAGAATCCTTCCCTCCTATCCTGCCTTTTTCTCCAATAGCATCTAGGGGAATCCCTCTGATGCATAATGTTGCACCGCTGCTTTTTAAACAGAATTCCAAAAATTATTTATTAGACGTTTCTGTACTAAAATTGGTGAAATTATAGGACTGAAATGCGTTCCAAATCCTGCATCAGCACTGCAGAATTCTTACCCTAATACTGAGTGGCTTTATGAATAACGGGCAATTTATGGGTTAGCGAATAATGGGTTTATGAATAATGAGTTATTCGTAGCACGCCCATCTGGCTTCTTTCTTTCAAAGTGTTTCTTTTCCCTTGTTTAAGTCAACTAAATACAAAAAAATTCACAAAAAATTTCCCCCATAAATACCCTTAATATAATGGAGTCTCATCAGTAGATTTTTCTGGGTCTACACTCACAGATTTATTAGTTCCCCCCCCCAGCTATTGTGTAAAAGATCTTCAAAGGGCCTGTTTACTAAAACAAGTGCCAATTGTGTTTTCAGTTGCACTCAAACTGCCAGCAGTATGGGGCCATCATGCTAAAGGAGAAGAATGCCTTTGTCCAGGGCAGTTTGAAGTACTGTAAACAAATCCATATAGAGCACCGGAAGGTTTACGCCATAGAGTCAGCACTTCTTCCTCTGACTCCCAACTCTGAATATGCACCTACCTGCAACAACTTTTAAGAAATAATAAAAAAGACAGTATCCTATAGCGACAATATAAAAGGTTAGCATACATTATCAGTTAATCTTAAGAGCTTTACTCCACTCCTCATCACACTGGTGATGAAGCTGAGCAACCTCCTATGAACACAGGGAGAGAGAACATCCTCTAGCGATCTCAGACAAAGTCTGAATGTCCTTCAATCCTAAGTATACTTAAGAGAAAAAGTTTTACCACAGACTCCTGCGAGACCAGAATTTCACCTTCTCGCTTTTTTCTCATATTGAGGTCTAGACTATGGCTGCCCTTGCAAGTGTTAACTCTATTTCAAGAGGAACATTTTCACTTAAATAGTTTTTTAGCATCTTCTAAAAGGTACAAGTACTTTTAAAACAATCTCTATTTGTGAAATCATCTCAACTTCCAACATGTTTCACAGTCACAACTGTTTCTGCAGAATGCTGTGGGGAGGAGCAGGGAAGAGCAATAAATATGAGAGTTCAGACTCAGCAGGTACCATTCGTTACACTTCAGAAGGCACAAGGGGAGAACAATGGAGATGAGACGCATGTAACAATAAAGATGAGGCACACGTAACCATTAAAAACCAAGAGCCTGTATCTGTTAATCTTCCCCAAAACATACAAGGATCCATATCTACCTCTAACTTTGGTGTCAAATAAACTATGAGGATAGCCAAGTACTCAAGGACTGCGTTTATAGAAGATTCATAGATCATGATGGCCATAACAGAACACCCCATCTTAATGTAAGAACGCATCCAATTTCTTTTTGATATGTTCAAAAGCATCTTTCCCCATATAGTCCATACGCCCTTCCTCCCATTTTCTCCTTTCATCTTCTGGGCTTGGTTCTTCTGGTCTGAAGTGAATAGACAGCTCTGAAAGAGTATCTGCAACCTCATTCTGTGGGAAGAAGCAGAACAGTGGGAACACAGTCATTTGGTTGTTCTCATTTCAGTGCTGTGAAGCTAAACTTTGAAGTCAGACTTCTGCTTTGTACAAACCCAGTTAAAATAATAAAACAGACAGTATTCAAACATTTGTTCTTGTTTTCATAATAGGATCTCATTTTCCTGTGCTTTTACTGGGTTTCATAGTATCTTTGAACATACCAAACATTTATTTCACTTGTCTTAACTCAGACCTTGGCACACTCAGCAGCACCACAACGAGAATATTACACATACAGACTGGTTAGAGTAGATTAACTCTACAATAAAGTGTAACCATGTATCATTCTCTGCAAATTTTGCCTTCAACGGGTTTTCACATGAACTTAAGGTCCTAGAATTTAGGTTTTGGTTTATCTGATCTCCTGTGAGATCAGTATTATTTAGCAGATATGAGGCACATGGCTTTGCCCATATAAATCACTTCCAAAGGTTGACACTATTCATTATACTGATAACTAGTTCATTTTGAATCATGATCCAAAACTGTGAATTCTAGTTCAAGATCAAGCTACCACAGCTGCACAAATGTAAGACATTATTAGGGGTAATTTCAACCACATGAAAGGAAAACTGTATCTAAGATTGCCCAGTTCCAGAAAAACTGTAACATCTCAACAATTATAACCAGTTAATAAAGATGAAATATAACAAGGACTGATGACAGCAGTAACTGAAAACCTGCTTTCAGGACTACTCCAAGAGACTCCATAGCAATCAATTCATCTCATGTTATAAATTAAATTGTAATCTAAGCAGAATGGCCTTCCAGTGAAACCCTCACACATTCAATATAAAGAAGCTTCTGAATAGAAATTAGTGAGCAGGAATCAGTGGTTTAAGCTGCATAAATGCCCTGGAATAACCATTACTTCTGCTCATTTGGGGTAGAGAAGGCACAGGACTTTATGCAAGACCTGTGCCTGAAGACCAGGTAAGGCATTTCAAACAGCCAACTTGCCTCTAAGTGCTTAAGCAATTACATCCTTCCATATGTACTTTCACCTGGGTCCCACACTGTGTATGACTTCAAACTATGAAGAGCATGCTTGCTCCGTCTGTATCCAAATATGCAACAACACTTAGTATTTAGCTTTCAGGCCTTTTAGATGCAGACCCAGAGTCATGTGGATTCCTTTCTTTACTGTTGGCAAGCCTGACTCAAGAGCTTTGGATCATTGTGTTTTTAGAAATGAAGAATTTTAACTATGGCCCAAATGCCCCTGGCTGCACAGGAGCTACAGTTCCACCTACAGTTTTGTTTCACACTCAAAAGTGTTTCTCTGTAGTGCTTCCTAACCATGCCAGAGGCCTTGTTTGGGAAATGGCTGTGTTGTGTTCCTTACAAGATACAAGTCCTTGACACCCTATCACCACAGTCAATGCCAAGTCTGTCACTGCTGTCACACTGCCCACAGATAAATGCAGTACAAGATCTCAAAGGAAAGCCTCCTCACTTGGGCTCCATGCCTGAGTCGCTGGGCATTCGTTTTCCATGTAGTTGGAAATGTCACTTCAGCAGGTAAAATAAAACCCACCACACGAAACAGAACAACATTCCCAAACAGCTTTGCTTGGGTTAGTATCAGAGAGCTAAAATTAGCACCATGCAGTTATTACCTGGGGGTAAGTAGGGGGAAAAATACACATTTAAAAACTAGAAGTTTTAAAACTAAAAAGGAATTATATCTCGGTATGGGAAACAGTTACAGAGCTACATAGCCAAAAGATTTTTAAAAAATCTTGCACAATGCATCATAATTAGTTAAGATTTCCCCAAATTACATGGGCAGCCAAGACATGCATGCAATTATCAACAGATGCACCATGCAGGAAGCTACATGTACCAGTTCTGAGGTTTCCTGAAACGCAGGGCGAAATACAAGTTGCTCTGAAGGTCTGTCAGGCTCAGGGAGATGGACGTTAGAGCTGCTTTGTTCAGCTTCACATTCAGGTTGCTAAAATACAGCCACTGAGGTTTTATTAGGAGAATATTTTTTCATAGCTTCCTTATCATGAGAACTCACACAATACAAATCAATTTCAGTGTCAGGGTAGGGGAAAGCAATGGATGGAAGGGAAGGGAATAAAAGACATTATCACCCAGGATAAAATTAATCTCACACAGCCTTAACTACCAAAATGGCATTAAATCTAAAGTCCTACTATAATCAATCTAGGATCGGTACCTCCAGAGGGCCATCTCATCTTAAAACAGGTTCAGGAGTGGCTGTTTTTCTTCAGTGAGTAAAGCAACATCCAGGAAAGCTAGCTCAGTAGATGCCTATGATTCATGATGCCAAATTTCAATGAGGAAAACCTCATTTTAGAATAATAGCCTGCTCTGTAACTCATGAGCTTTTTAATATGCATAGAGAACAGGACAGTGTATTCCAAAACAGAGATAAAATAGATTACCCAAAACACACTGCCCCAAATGTTGGCCTTTGCCAGATATCAAAGCATTAATGAGAAGACAGACCCCATTCTGAAGTCTCTTCCACCAAAACCAAACGAATCCCACAAGACTACTGAAACTAATGGAATGATGGTGTTCCCATGTAAGAGGAGAATCAGGCTTTTAATTTCTAATACCATCTTCTGATAAACCAATCCTGGTCATTAAAAAACTAAAGCAAAGTAAATTTGAGGGGCACTACTTTAAGTGATCATGATGATTCTTCCTTTTGCCTCAAACAAATACCTTGAAAATGCGTCCCTATTTGGTTTCAGGTTTCCAATGGAGTCAGGTGTATGATGCACACAAGATAAGAATAATTTATTTGCAAAAGATGTGTTAAGTTAGAGAGCTGGAAGATTTGCCATTTTCCTTCACATAACAACTTAACTCTGCAGAAACATTGTGCAATTATGTCCAATTCAATTCCTGCTAAAATAAGGGGAGTCAGTCCAACAGAAATGTTCGACCACCCAAACACGAGTGACAAACGAACCAGGACACCTACAATGATCATCAGTGGATTCTTTTGAGACACTTCTTGTTGCCCTAATTATAGAAATTTGAGGAATGGTTTTCTTAGTCAACATTTTGGGGGAAAAAAACCCCAACCAAAACCCCCCACAAAACTACAGTGGAGTGATAGAAAGGATTCTAGTTTCAAATATATTAATTCACAAAAGTATTACTATTCAATTACTTCAGCAATGTATTTTATATTCCACTTTATTCAACTTTCTGTAAGCAATCTCTTAGTAAAATTCAATACAAACTCCAGACACATCATTCTTGAGTGACTGAAAATCAAAGAAAATACTCTTTAGACTGTTTCTGATGCTAGCAAGTAAATTCAACAGCTACAGTCAAAATGTACAAGATATAATCCCTCAGATCAGAAACACAATTTTTTTAAAAAATCTCACTTCAGTATATTATTTTACTTTGTTACACAACATACTTACAGCTTTGAAAGTGAGTTCCTCAGGTGAATATGTTGTGGGATCTATTTCATACGTCTGCTCTGGAAGCACGGGCGTTTGCAGCGAGTTGGCCACCGAAGGACCAACTTTTTTCAACGTAATTTCAAGTCCATTGAAAGTATGCTAACAAAAACAAGAACATCTCTCCACTGAAATGCAATTTTGCAGGAAATTAATATCTTATTTGCAACAGTTTCACTTCCTCACAGGGATCTTGGCATTAAAGGAATAAGTTAATCAACTGAAAAACATTTGCAGTCACAGATTCTGAGCATGTTGTAGCTTTGATTTTTGCCCTTCTGAGTATGCCAGTGTAATCAGGAGGCAAATCCAACAGGTACTTCCAGCTTCATGTTGCCATGGCTGAAATACTGCTTTACTGCACAGTTTCTTAAAACATATGCATGCTAGAGCATGAGATCAAAAAGTACCCATTCCTTTCTCTGATTTACAATTTGTCGTGAGGTTAACAAAGCAAATTCCTCCCTGGGGCTTGGATGGTAATTGCCCAGCTGATCTTATGGGACTGAGCAATTAGGTCAATGATGGTAAGAGTCTTATATTAAAAAAAACAAATAAGAAAATATTTACATATACATAAAAGTGATCTAAATTATGCTTATACTCACTAGTTTATGCTGCAGGTCTCCAAGAAATCATCTATTTATCAATAGTTTCTATTAATGGAAACCGTACATTGCAGAAAAATACCAGCAAGCCAAACCAAAGGGTGTGAAGAGCTTTAAATGCTTGATGACAAGAGTACTGAATGTAACATCCTAAATGTTATTACCACTCCTCTTGTAAATCTGATTTATTTGTCATAAAACAAGTTATAACGTAGTTCTGAAAAGGTAAAGTTCACTATAGTTCAAGGGCTCGTTTGATAGTCTGTATCAACTATCTTTTAATAGTCCATTTGTTTCAGTGTTTTCATAGATTATCACCTTCTCTGGTTAATCTGTATCATACTTTATGGATTCTGCAAATTTAACACATACATACATTCCCATACAAACTGGGGAGAAAATCTTTGCAAAGCAAATAGTACTAAAACCCCTTCCTACACTGCCAGTTTAGGTGCTTGTAGAAGCAGTCGCTGCTATAACCAATCAACAGCTGTGTTTTCCCAGGTAATTCCTTCCTTTAGCAAACCCATCATTTCCAGAGTTTTTGTTACAATTCTGCAACATTCCTACTAACTCCTCCTTAGTTACCTTGCATTCCTCAGACTCCGATTCTTCCATCTTCTGAAGTTTTTCTAACAAAGGCAATATACTGGCACTGTATATATTCCACCAGAGGGCAAGGAATGACAGCTGATGAAAAGATCCAGAGGTGGTGCCATCCTGCATAACTCTCTTTGTTTGAAGGTTGTATTTGTAGTTCCAGGGCTTCGTCGCTCCCAAGAAGTGAACAACTTTGGCATCTCTACCAAAACTGTGGAGATTAAACATACAGATCCTTACATTAAGTATACGTACATATTTAACGTCATTTTTATAAATGAACTGCTGAAGAAACATACTTTCTCTCATTGGTGAGGCAATTTCAACATTTTGCATCAGCAACACATTTGATATAAGTAGTTATCTAGTATTTTTCCTATCTTATTTGTTTAAGGTATCTCATTTAGCATTGGGAACACAAAAGGCTGCATTGCCATTTGCTGTCAGCTGCTGATTCTAGTAGAAAAGTTCATGAAGGAAAATGACAGGCTCCTGAAGTGCCACTTCCAGTCCTCCTGAGTGCACTTTGAACACTGAATCAACAAACCTGGTTATTACCGATCCCATATTAAAAACCTCACACCTAATAAACACATCATCCTAAGGTCACCTTCTAGTAAGGGTGTTTTGTGCAACTGGAGCAGTGATTCATGACACCCTAAATCCAACCTTCTTTATGCTAGGAAAGTTTCCTAACTGTGTTGTCTGAAATCATATAATTACTAGCACAAATTTTGTTTCACAGAAGAACCTAAGAAATTGTCTTTTTAAAAAAATTACGAACCCCACAAACCCAACATTCCAAGTACAGCTTTCAGAAACTAATGATATAGTGATCTACATCTCTTCAAATATGAGAAAAGTTTTTCTGGACCAACATATGAGACAGTGTAGCCAGCTCTGGGACTTTCTGTGTGTCCAGATGTGAGAAATTAATATTGCATGTCAGCTTCTACTGCATGATTTTTACATAGCACCATTTCTGACCACTGTACTTAACAGCCTACAGAATATGCTACTATTATTCCCTTCTATAGTAGAATTTTTGTGAACAAAGTACAGAGGTTTTCAGTCAGTACAGAGTATCACTACTTACTGATTGAAAGCAGGAACGTAGGTGTATACAGCACTGCTGCTTAAGTTATAGAGGAAAGGTAAGTGTTTACCAATATCCGCTGTTGCCCAGTTGCTGAAGAAGCTATTCAGCAAGCCTTGATCACCCCCTATAGGATATATAGAACAGTATTACCATAATTATACATATACTCCAATTTACATGAAAATTTCACATCCAAGGATGGGAGTGAGACTGGTGTGTTCATGGGACTGCAACTTGGACTTCACAATATGGCCATGTGAGCAGGTACAAGTGAGTAATACCTGATCCACTCCGATGCAAGCTCAGGGCAAATGGACTCCTATTGTAATATATGAAGAAAGGAGTAGTAAAGGGTTTTGGTCTCCCTCAGAGCAGAAGACTGAAGATCAGTTGTATTTCTCTCTCCTAAACCAGACAGCAAAATTAAAACTTACTGAGCAAGACTCAGACACAGTATCCCTCCCTTGCACTTTTCTGGGAAGCACAGTGCACAATAAATCAGTGGGGGTTACATAGAGCGTAAGAGGCAAAGGTCTGCACCTTAATTTGGGGGCGGGGGGGGCACACAATTACGTAACGCCCAGAGAACTCCTGCCTTCCTCCATTTTGCCAGATAGCAGGGAAGCTATGGAAAACAGCTGACTGAGAAGGATCCCAATGCCTTGTGCTTTGCCACTTACCATCAAAGCTTCCATGCTCAGCAGCAAAGCGGAGCAGTAGGTTGTATGTTTTCAGAGAAGGCCGGAACACAAACACTCCACTGTTGAAGCAGTCAGGCCAGCCAGAATCGGGAGCTGCTGAAAACTCCTCTCGATCAAACAGCTCATCAACATTGCAAAGCACCTTAGAGACAGTGGAGGGAAAAATAAAGAAAATAAAAACTGTTCTAGAGAAACCTTTGCTCTAACATCAGCAACTAAATTAGTACCCACGGAGTAAATCACTAGTAGTATATAGCTCACAGAGCATAAAAGCAATAGCAACTCAAAACGTGTTATGGATCAGAGCTTCTATTTTTAACATAAGGCAACATTAATTGTTGTCCTTCAGGATTTCTCTGAGAAAGGCTCAAACCCTCTGAAATTATTTCACAAACCCTGAAGACTCTCCAGAAGACCCTTTAAATATTATAACATACCATAAAAAACCACACAATATCCTTCTTTCTTAGCTCACCTTCCCAGAGTCCACTATTCTCTGAAACTGCAGAGCCCAGTGAAAGCTGGGAATCCAAATAATTTGAGTCAGCAACAGGCTGACTAAAGGGGTAGCAGAAAAACTGTCTCTTGTTACTATTTTTTTAAAATGTAAATTAAAGCTCAGATGTTTGCTTTGGTTTTTAAGCTTCACAAGGAAAAGGGCAAAGCCAAGCGGGTTAAGGTTAAGATCCCTTGGAAAGCAAGCAGTGAAGGCTCTGAAAGTCTGGAGCCCACCCACAACTGAGCCACTGTGAAAAGCAGGGGGAGAAAAAAAAGTTAGGAGAAAGATTAGTTCATTGAATTTAATACAAAAGCAAAAATAAATAAAAATAAATATTTGCCTTACTCCTTTAATTTTTAATGTAAAGCAAGAAATCAGCCTCCCCACCTAAAACCCTTGAGAAAAATAACTTAATTTGGTTTCAAATCCAAACAGAATCCTATCAAATGAAAATTGATCCCAGTCTTCCAAAGCGAGCCATGTAAGTACAGAGGAAAGTTGACATGGTTGTCTTTGCCCAAATTACAGCCATTTTGATCTCTAAACCTGTAAGAGAATTTAAATAAATAAAGTTTCTGGGCTTTTTTTCTTCCCCCTTCACTTTGTCAGTGACCTGCCTTCCTGACAAGTGCAAATTAAAGTCTGTGAGAGGAATCTATTTTAAATATTTGTCAGAAGCCCATCTGCATACTCTGTGTTTGTGATGTGTGTTGAGCATGATCCTGAGGCTACTCTCAAACCAAGATTCATTTCTATGCAGCTGGCATAACTAAGCACAGCCAAAACATGCCAGCTGATGTTCCTGCAGCCTTCTGACTACCAGCAAATCTGGTCCCTTCATAGGGCGGTAGGCTGCCTGACAAAGGATCCCACACTCAGAGTAGCCCTTAAAGACAGACAAATGTTTCCATGGCTCCTGCTCTACTCACCAAAGTGTCTGCATCCATGAACACACATTTGCTATAATGAGTAAGAGTCCAACAGTGAAGTTTAGTGAAGGTTACACCCAGTTCTGGCCTCTGCATCAGAGCCAAATGGACTGAGTCAGCACTGTCAAGCGCATCCACCTCAATGACTTCATCAAACACACTGCGGAGGACAGACCTACCAGAGAAAGAGGTGGAGAGAAGGCAGGCAACTGAGAGGGGCTCACCAGAGTTCACACCTAGCCTGAAAACAGTGACACACTACCACATTTATTATGACAAGAACAAAGGTTGGGTTGATTTGTTAGAGTGAGAAGTCAGAAGCTAAAAGCCTTTGTAAACAGTCTGCTGAAGTGACAGCTATCAATCAGGCCTTCAACCACCACCTCTTCCACTACAGCCCAGCATCTCAAGAGAGACAGGTGTTATATGGAGGAGAAACCTATACATGATTTATTTACCTAACCTCCAACAGAAATACCATGAGAAAGTAAGCAGCTTTCACCCCACACCATAGATGCTGAAGAACAGCATTGTCCTGTGTTCCCTGTGCATGGCACAGGATGTGACACACGCTGCCAGCACGGCCACTTGCACCTATTACACCACTCCCAAAGAAACACAGCTTCAAAATGTCCCTTTCAAACCAGGCAACATAAACTTGCTCACTATGACATCCCACTTTTAGGAAGACACTTTAAGTGTATCTTTGATGTGAATTTTACAGGTAATAGAAAAGTAGGTAACTTTTCCTTCAAGGCTTAAGGAAAAAAAGGTCTTTTAAATGCAGTGTAGTTATTTACATTACTGTATCAACTACAAACTCCTGGATGTCCGTCCTGTGAAGACAGGCAAAGAAAATCCTGCGCTAATTAGCTAGATTTCAGAGTCATAATATTGGGCTTGACTGATCTTCAAGGGTTGGGAGTTAACTGGGAAAGAATGAAGACTTGGAACGGATTTTTAGAAGCACAGTTCAGTCACACAGGGTTTTTCTTCAAGTACTATCCTTGATTTTAAAATGTATTATAAAGGTTACCTCCCCCAACCCTCCCCCCGAATATGGACACAGTATCCATCCCAGTGTCAAATGTACACAGTATTCCCTCAGGAGGGTTAGAGTGTTCTAACAGAATCCATACCATAAAAAGCCTATAAACATGAATCTTTGTGCATCCAGTCACAGCAAAAATGGGAAAATATATTTCTTATGCCAGATGCTTGAGTGGGTGGACTGCTGGGTGGATAACAAATTGGGTGGACAGTTGCACTCAGAGAGTTGCGGTCAATGGCTCGATGTCCAAGAGGAGACCAGTGATGACTGGTGTTCCTCAGGGGTTGGAATTGGGACCAGCACTGTCTACAATCTCCAAATGTCCCAGCAATGTGCATTTGCAGCCCAGAAAGCCAACCAGGTCCTGGGCTGCATCAAAACCGGTGTGATCAGCAAGTCAAGGGAGGTGATTCTGCCACTCTACTTTGCTCTGGTGAGACTCCCCCTGGAGTACTGCATCCAGCTCTGGGTTTCACAATACAAGAAAGACATGGACCTGCTAGAGGGTGTCCTGAGGAGGGCCACAAAGATACGCAGAGGGCTGAAGAACCTATCCTATGAAGACAGACTGAGAGAGTTGGGCTTATTCAGCCTGGAGAAGAGAAGGCTCTGGAGAGAGCTTAGAGCAGCCTTCGGTTACCTAAATGGGAACTACAGAAAAGAAGGAGAGGGACTGTTTACAAGGGCAGGTAGTGATAGAACAAGGGTTAACGGCCTTAATCTGAAGAAGAGGAGATTTAGATTAGACATTAGAAAGAAATTCTTCCCTGTGAGGGTGGCAGTACCTTGGCCCAGGTTGCCCAGAGAAGCTGTGGCTGCCTCCTCGCTGGCAGTGTTTAAGGCCATGTTGAATGGGCATTGGGCAACCTGGTCTAGTGGAGGATTTCCCTGCCCATGGCAGGGGCTTGAAACTAGATGATCTTTGAGATCCCTTCCAGTACAAACCAGTCTGTGATTCTATGCATTGCAAATACTTTTACATAGCATAAAGAATTCAGAAGCTTACACACTTCCCAGGTCATAGCAGAACTAAAGAGTTTAAGAGCTATGGCACACCATGTTCCTTTTTAACAAGCAACACAGTCCTCCAAATACCAGGGTGTGAGCTCAACCAATCTAAAGGGATTTCTGTAGATGCAATTTTGTAGTACTTATAGAAACACTACCCAAATTGAAAAGTGATTTTTTAAAATAAAAAAAAAAAGGAAGAGAAAATAACTTATAATCACAGAATTGTAGGAGTTGGAAGGGACCTCAAAAGATCTAGTCCAACCTCCCTGCTAGAGCAGGATCACCTACACTAAATCACACAGGAGTGCATCCAGGCACGTTTTGAATGTCTCCAGAGAAGGAAACCCCACAACCTCTCTGGGCAGCCTGTGCCAGCGCTCTGTCACCCTCACAGTGAAAAAAGTTCCTCCTCATATTCACATGGAATTTCCTATGCTCCAGCTTGCACCCATCGCCCCTTGTCCTATCACTGGACATCACTGAGATGAGCCCAGCTCTGTCCTCCTGACTCTCACTCTTATGTAAACATTAATAAGGTCACCCCTCAGTCTCCTCTTCTCCAAGCTAAAGAGTCCCAGCTCTCTCAGCCTTTCCTCATAAGGAAGATGTTCCACTCCTTTTATCATCTTGGTAGCCCTCCACTGGACTCTTTCAAGGAGTTCCCTGTCCTTCTTGAACTGAGCGATCCAGAACTGGAGTGGTCTCACCATGTCAGAGTAGAAGGGGAGAAGGACCTCTCTTGACCTACTAAGCACACCCCTTCTAATACATCCCAGGATGCTATTGGCCTTCTTAGCCACAAGGGCAAAATACATAGCCACAGATAGCTATGTATCTTGCTCTTTTAGAAAGAGAAACATTTGAGAAAAAAGCAGTAGTGCCTTTATTTTGGCTCAAAAGCAAGGCACTAAAACCTTAGTTCCCAAACTTTCAGCTTCTGTTATGGGCTTAAGACAACTTCCAGCTATAAGCTCTTCCTCCACAAGGGAATTTTTATTAGGCTTGCAGTCTTATCATGGATGTTATTTGGGACTCCTCTCACTAGCCAAGGGGGAAACTTCTAGACATAATGCTGTGAAATCCACAGGAAGCCTATTAAAGTCTTTCACGCTTATGTTTATTCTTTCATAACATCAACCTCCAAAAATACATGACCCCTTACCTCATCCCAGTGGAAACGTCTGGTGTAACCAGTACCACCAGTTTTCGAGACGTGGTGTGGTTCCTCAACGACTGTCCCAGAACCAGGGCGCCCTGGCAGTACACATCATTGGTAGCAAGGGTCACAAAGGCTTGATCCGTTACTGCAAGCAAACGTTGGGAAGAGTTACTGTACAGCTTTAACATAAGCTCTTCTGGCAGGTTCCAACAATCTTCCTCCTCCAGCTCACCAACAGGCTGCGGCTTATGACAACCTGCAGTCCCTGTGATAAGCTCTTTTCTTCCCCCAACTCTCCCAGCAGACACAACTGAATAGGAAATCCAGTGAACCTGACTGCAGAACGCCTGTTTCTGAATCCTGTTATTTTCTGTCTGCCTGTTTTACATAATAACAGGTGGGAAGTTTCTGGACCAGCCTTAAACAAACAAATTCCCCGGGTCTTACTGCCTAAACATAGTGTCAGTCAAAAGAGGCCAATCTGTAAATATTTAGATTTCACATTTAAGTACAATAGTATAATACAACCGATAAGGAAAATGTTTCTGTTTATACAGTGCCAAAAGCTAAAGAAGAAAACAAGATGCTAAGTACTAGCCAGAAATGTTTTTCTTTCCACAGTCTTGCTGAATTAACCCATTAAGCCACTGCTCTTTGTTCTATCTTCTTTGTGAACAAAGGAGTAACTGCTGCTGGCTAAACAAAAGCAAAGAAGCTGATACTGAGATAGGCACACCTCCCAGAAGCCAAGGCTCCCTACCTTAAGTAACTCCATGAAAATTACTCTTCATCATCAAGAAACCCATGGGGAAAAAACTTACAGTAAAAAAGAAACCAAGCTACATTCCTGCACAAAAGCAGACACAGTGTTTTGTAGAGATACTAGGCCTGTGGCAGCATCACCAAGGGCTGCTTCTTCACCCCTGCCCTCTGACAGAACCGCTGCTATCAGGGTTCTCCGAGGGAGAACCAGAACCTACGATTCAGCAAGGTGAACCGCATTCTCAGAGCAGAAGGAAGACTTCAGGTTTTTAGGCTGCAAAATTCACCAGAACAAGATGAGCAGGTCACACTGATGAGGGGGAATTCCACTGAGCTCTAGAGAGCTTCAGTAAACACTTGTGTTGGACCTACTTGTTTACAATCACCCTCCTCTTAAGAGACAAGCAATTATGTTAAATAAATTAAAACCACCAAACAATAACAACACAAACCACCCTGTCATACAGTTTCTAGGCTCTGAGAGAGACACTAGGAAAACATCTCACAGGACTCCTTGCAGAGAACTCAACGATGATCTCATGGCAGCCTCAGCCAGAGGCTGCAAACTGAATGAGCTCAAAGCTCTAACCTAACATCAAGGTATGCATCAATGAAGCAGGGTTGGTGCCCGTGACAAGCTCTCATCTTTCATGCCCTCCAAATCCAGAGCAAACCACAGACTCCCTCGTGTGCTGTCTTCCCCCCTTACATTCACTGGCACTGCAACAGGTCCCTGCACCCCAGGAGAATCCCATTACACTTGGCCAAAAAAAACAACCAAACAAACACAAATTTTAAAATTCCATCCAAACTTTAAGTAGTTTACTTGATGCCTCAGCTAAGCAAACTCCAATAACTTTCTTAATCACAGTTTCCTGAAGAAGCAAATGAAAAAAAGGAGCTTTCAGATTTTTCATTATCACTACAGCTCAAACAAGTTATGGCTGTTCCAGAAAACAGTGAATAAGGAGCTGCTTAGAGTGGCTTAAGAGGACAGTTGTGCAAGTGAAGTGCTCCTGCTGCCATTTTCCAAAAGGTTAAACGAATAAATATAAGGATACATAACAACCCACCTCAAAATAAAACAAAAAAAACACTGAAGGCTACTTGAGCAATAAAATTATTCTCAACAGACACAAAGAGTCAGAGAAGAAAAGCACTTTTGTGTTAGGCAACAGGCATCTTCAGCCAAATAAAGGTAATAAAACAACTACTGAGAGGAGTGTGGGGGGTAGGTTAATAAAAAACATAAACTGTGAAATGAGTGGGTGCTTAAACCTTAAAATACTGTTTTAAATAACAACCACAAAACTGAGCACGTAAGTCTTGTTACTGCTTCTGCAAATTCTTTTAGCAACAGAGGCTGAATTTTTACCCAAGTAATACATCTAAAAATACACAAGCTACTCATCAAATAGGTCAGCAAGTTGGTACAGCCACTCACCACATCCTACAGCAGCTTTCGTGCACGGCACCTCTCAGGCTAATGTTGTGGTTGGGATCACAAGGAAGCAAACTGCCCAGCAAAGACAGTTCCTAAGAAACTCGTGCTCATGACCTCACATGGGATAAAGCCAAACAATTGTATCTTCTGAGAATCACACGAGATACATATTGTAGCCTCCTTAGAGTGAATCATTACATAGACAATGAAATTGATAGTCGAACTATTGGCTGAAGCCATACAACCCTGAAATCATTGGTGGGACCCGATGATCTCTTGAGGTCCCTTCCAACCCCTAAGATTCTGTGATTCTGTGAAATATTTCTGGTGGACAGAGAGAAGCCTGCCCTAGCTATTTTAAAACCATACAGGGGCATCACTAAACCATTAAGGAACCATAGGGATGTTAATATCAAAAGAGATCATAACTTGTTCTTTCATCTAATCCATGTTTTCCAGGAAGAAGCGTTACTTGACTTGCCTCATTTATAAAGTTCTTTGTAACTGTCCCTGTAAGGAAATGCTTTATTTTTACAACTCAGAACTATGGATTGGATTTTCATATAAACTTGTGAAAGTAAAGCCTTTACCTGAAAATTCCCATTTAACTGAAACCAAGGACAATGCTGCATTAAATCTGCGTACACAGGGTTTGACTCACTGACTTTAAACTGCAATAGAAGATTTGATCTTTTAAGTTTGAAGGCTGGGGGTGTAAGAATTTAAAATTAATGTAAACTATTGGGGTTTGGGTTTTTTGGGTTGTTTTGGGTTTTTTGGGGTTTTTTCAAGTGTCAAGTGCCGCTTTATGCATAACTCTCAATTCTTAGTGCTGAATGACAACAGGATTTTTCATGGGAAACACCTAGGGTGAACACTATTAAGTTTTCAAGCAAATTGTTTTCAAGCTGTGGAACCCTATGGCTAACACCATCGACTCTTAGTGAATTATGAGGAGCACAAGTGTATGATTGGAATCCCATTAAAACTATGTTGTAGGAATTTATAAATATGCTCATCTCTCTCAGCTGAATTACCACACAGCACATGAAGATGCAAATTTAGTTATCATTATTGACAGCAGTGGCTCCTCAGTTTTAATACCTAGCAATTGTTTCTCAGAAGAAAACAAGGATTTTTAAGCTAATAACTTTGGTGAGTTATTTTAGAGCCTGCTCTGCAGCTACAGATAGCAACACAGCAAAGACAGCAAAATTAATGCCAATCATTACAGTCAGGGTGATTATACATGAAACTTTTCACAGGCTTTTAGCCAAGGTCACCAACAACTTATGCTACTCACTCATAGCAGCAGTACCCCTGACAAAACTGCCAGAGGCAAGATCCTTCTACAGATCTGAAAAACCAGCTGCAGGGCAGCTGAAAGCCTTCCTTGTAATCTGCACCAGCAAGAAGACTGGGCAGCACTCACTTTGATGTTCAAATGAAAGAGAGACTCAACAAACACCAGGTACCCACTAGGAATCAGGAGTGACTCACAATAACATGCAATGAATGAACCCCATGCACCTGACAGCTTCAAGGCTAGCTTAAGTAGGATGGGTTTCAGTTGTTCGGGTTTTTTTCCATAATCCACTAGACATAGCTTTTAAACATATTTCTTCTGATAGACGGGCAAAAGATGAATGTGCTCTAGCTGTGGCTTCTAGAGTAACAACTCAGGTTTGCCAAGTTGTTCACTCCAGAACAGCAGAAGGAGACCAGAGACTCACAACCTTTCTACAATAATCCTGAATGGCAGTGACATAACACAGCCCCCACTCCTAACACCAGTCTTGTTACTTCTCCTCCCACACATAGGTCCCTATGCATCCTCCCTCCTAGGAGCATGTCTCAGTGAAGATGTGAGAAAGCCTGTAGCTTCCCTTACTTTTGCAGTACTGCAACACATCTCTGATCTAGCACAACGGTATCAGAAGCACTTGGAACAGAAAGTGCTGCTCCAGCAGACACACAGCACCTTAAAGGCCATCAAAAGCTGTCTTGTTATGAGTTGGTAAAACGATGCCAAACAATAACCTATGTCGGAGCACCATCAGAAATTATCATGCAAGTCTTCAGGGAAGAGGCACTTCTTGCCATAGTAAACAAATGGCAGCTGGCAATTTTAATCCCCATTCTTCTACGGTCTGGGTCGAACAGCAGAAACATTTACAGTCCTCATGAATGTGGCACAACCAACACTTTTACACAGACCTTTTTATAACAGAATATAAATTGACATTTGATAGCATGCAATATTTTTCTTGGCCTAACAAAGTTTAGCCTGATCCAAAACCAGATTGTCTCTTATCCTTCATTAAAAACAATACTAAATTTTAGTAGACAGGATTACAACTGCTAGTTTGGAAGGCTAGAGAAAGCACTCCTTTCTCATTTTGTGTAGCTTTTACTATGGATCTTTCAGCTATGACCAGTTACTTTCTCCTTCAAGACCCTGCAATTTTGTTATTCAACAGAGAGTAAGTGGTCTTTATGAAAAATCAGATGCAACAATACTTTAATATGCAAATAAGCATAATGCTTACCACACAAGATTAGTCCCAATATAGGAATATAGCAATTTGGAAAAAAAATAATTAGAAATAATTTTACTTGAGCAAGCTAAAGTCAGAACAGAGAACTCTATACATTAAGTTAGATTAATACAGTCTTTCCACCCTCCTCTCAAGGAAAAAAAAAGAACCAACCCAAAACCCAAACCACAATCCTGTAATCCTTTAATCTGCAGACTCCCTTTCTGCACCTTCCCCCAGCGCTGAGGTGCCACGGACATTAATTCAGGCTCGGGATCCACCGGGCCAAATGCCTGAGGAGGTACACCCGTGATACCCCACAGATGGTTCCACAGACTCCTCTCCAGGGGGCTGGGGGCAGTGGGGGGCCACCCAGTTTGTCCTGAGACCACGTTCAAGAAACGAAATGTCACCAGCACCCAATCTGTACGGTTAGTTTTAAGGGAGTCTCTGGGGGCCTGAAGGCTAACTGGAGGTAACCAGTGCCGCTGCTGAGTAAGAGGGGACAGGGGAAAGGTCTCTGTGCACCTGCCTCAGCCCCAGGAGCCGCCAGGACGGCGCGCAGAGGCCTGGGCAGGCCGACCTGCCCCTACAAGCAGAACACATGGGTGAGCTTAGCTCTTCCACCCACCCCAACCCCCATCAAGACAGACGGATTAACCCCTAATCTGAGACCGCTAATTACAGCGTAGCGCGCCGCTGAAGCGGCAGAGACCCTCGCCCGCACCGCCAGGCGGGGAGGCGGCCCCGGGGGGAGCCGGCCTGCGCTGCCGCTGCGGTGCAGCCCCGCCGTGCCGTGCCGTGCCGTGCCGAGAGGCAGCTGGGCACGAACCAAGCGCGACGGCAGCCCCTCAGGCCGAGCCCGGCAGACGGGGCCGCGGTACTCACCGGACATCCTGCGGCAGGCGGGGGCCGGCCGGGCAGGGGCACGGCCCAGGCCCAGGGCGCCCACCTCCGCCTCACCTGCTCGCGGCGGGCCCGGCAAATCGCGAAATGGGATTAGCCTCTTTCCTGCTGAAGACAGTGGTAGGTGAATTACACTCGCAGGCACTCCTGCGCGGCAGAGCCACGGCATTAGCGGCACAGACCATTTGGGAAGGTTGGCGCGACCCACCCCGCCCCCCTTCGCCCGCTCCCGGCTCTGCTGCAAGGGGGCCAGCCTCCCCGAGCCCCCTGCCCCGCCGCGAGCCCCCGCAGCGCCCTGCCCTCAAGGCAGGGCAGAGCCCCGAGAGCCGCCGCCTAACAGGGGCCCCGCACCTGCCCGCCGCTATGGCCCGCCCGCTCCTGGCGCCCCGAGGCGCGGCGGCACTGCGGCGCCTCCTGGAGGCGCGGCGCGGCCCTCCCGCCCCATTGGCCGTCCTGGGGCAGCGCCCACCCCGCCCGCCCGTCCATCGCGGGCTGCGGCGGCCCGTGGAGCCCTCTCGTCATGGCGGGGGAGGAGGGGGGCTCTCCGCCTCCGTCTCGTCGCGTCCTCTGCGCGCCGCCCTCGGGGCCTGTGGGTTTCCGAGGGATCTCCAGAGACCCTCCCTCAGGCGCCCGACAGGCTGCCGGCGCGTCGCCTGGGAGAGTTGGGGAAGGACGGGGAACTCGCCCCACGCCCCGTCACCCTCACCCCGCCGTCGTAGCCAGGTTCCCTCCCAGGCGAGGGACACTGGCCGGCCCCTGCGGGGTTGAGCGGCGGCTCTGGGCGACGTCGAAGAGAGGAGCGAGCCCCGTTTCTGGGAGGGCTTCGCACCCTGGCTGAGCACCGGCCTGCGGGGGCCGGAGGGTGCTGGCGGCAGGTGACGTAACGGGGGCGTCTGGGCCGGCCCCTCTCGTTCGATTGAAAAACCCCAGGGCAGAAACGGAGAGGGGGAAAGATAATCCGGGGGGGAAGGGCAGGGGGGAGGAAGGGCGCAGATGGAGACACGGGACAGGATGGGATACACGACACGACACACACACTCTCTCTACAGTGCCGCCCTTTGAGGAAAACCTCGTCGACTTGGGAGGTGAAGATTGCGGAGGGTGGAACAGAAAGACCTGGAAGCACGAGAAGGCGGGCCCCGGCGTGGCTGAGGGGGGCCCAAGCACAGCAAGGCACAGTGAGTTCAGGGAGTGTGCCCCTGAACCTCTACAGCCACCATAACCCCTCCGGGCACACACAGCCTGGTATCTTTGCACCCAAATAGATGTATGATTTCAGGGGGTTGTGCTATCCAGAGTGCTAAATCTGGTTTCACACACACATATATTTATGTGCTTATATCTATGCACGTGTATTGACATAGTGTGTCACAAGGTAGTTTTATGCTGAGCTGGTTCTGCAGAGGTTTCTTTGTGTCAAACAGGTCTGTGACCATCCGTAGGTGCTTAGCAGAGGCCAGTGATTTAAGGCAGCATGCCACTGAAGAAGGTGGACACACCTTTACTACAAATCAAATCTTAATTTCCAGCGGTTTGCAAGCAATCTGCTGCCCAACTGCATGTGGCCAGTCCATAATGCAGTGTAGTTTGTTCTCTCCCATGCCGGGAGCATCCTACAGGCCCACTGGAGAAGAGGATGTCACTGCTCCGTCAGTATCAGAGGTGTTTAGGGAAGGAAAGATGCAAATGAACAGGAAATCAAGTTTCATTTATCCTGTGGAAACAAAGTTCTCAGGAAATGTGTTCACCTCCTGCTTGTATGGGCAGGACAACTGAACAACATGCTCACGAGTAGCACGGGCGCTACTGTAGGTAATTCTACAGGCAGATCTATTTCAGGTGGGGGACTTCATAATCAACAAAAGCATTGTCTGGGTAGTAAAAGTGATGTCTCCATTTAGATGATTTTCTGTTTTACTTGTGTACCATCAACTTTTTCACAATCTGGTATAGATTTTAAATCTCAGAGCAAATAATACATACTGGAGTTGTAGTGGTCTGACTGCCAGTTTATATTCCTTCCCCTTCGGATCTAAATGCATTAGAGCTTCTTTCCATAAATCCCCAATTAACTGAAATTATTGTTATTATAAGTATTAAAAATATTATCATAATCATCAACAACCAAGTCAAAAGGGAAATTAATGCTAAGAAGTGTGCCTGCACACTGGTATGTTGGTTGTATGTTGATATAATTAGACCAAAGGAGCTTCAGAGGGTTAAATACTTGGGTGGCCAGGTTTTACCAGTTTGGGTTAAGAGGCTTTGCTCAAATTTGCCATAATAAAATCTGCTTTTATGCCTGATAATATTGACAAAAGTAAGAAATAATTTTGAAAATATTATGAACAAATTTAAATAAATTGTAATAATATTTCAAGAGCAAAAAAATTCTAATAATGCATATAGATCCTTCTTTGGACACTTGCTCCTGAAAAAAAAAAAATCCTAAACTGGTTTCT
Organism: Laterallus jamaicensis coturniculus; assembly: GCA_022605575.1. Lineage (NCBI taxonomy): Eukaryota > Metazoa > Chordata > Aves > Gruiformes > Rallidae > Laterallus > Laterallus jamaicensis. The sequence goes on from JAKCOX010000053.1 coordinate 3,659,567, forward strand.
TTTTTTACCCTTAAGTCTTCAATTCAAAGCACTTCTTTCTCTTCCCTAGCGGGACACAGATTAATATATATATATAAATTATATCAGCCAGCGTATGTCCCTGAAAGTAACAAACAAACCAAGCACAACTCAGATCATTTTAGATAAAACACAGTATGTGTTTATAGAAATTTTTTAAGAGAAAGAAGCAAAATACATAGTTTTATTGTTAAATGAACAACTGAAGTGGCAACTGCCAAACATTTTAACATTTTACTAATCAGAGATCTTTGTCTACCTGGCAAAATATATATCAATCTGTCTTAACTATTAACATGGAAAACCACTATTTTAAAGGAAATATCATGAGTCCTGGAAAAACATATTTAAAATATGTTATCATTCATAACTTAAAACTGATAATCACAAAGTTCCTCATTTGTTTGTGTGTTGCCAAGATGTTTTCATATTTAAACCGATGTACATTATAATTTCTTACTTTTAGGATCAAAATAGAGATAATGGTAATCTCCTCTGCAATTGACATATATCCATTTAAAGTATAATTTCGATAGAATAGTATTTTATTTTATGACAAGAGTACTTTTTCAGATGACATCTTTCTCTCAACAGTTTAATAAACACAAAATCATGTTTTCCTCCACATACATGGAATTTCAGTAAGAAAAAGCACGTTTCACCTACAAGACAAAAGCACACCCTTTCCCTCATACCTTAAAGAGCTAGCTAAAATGTCTGTATTACAGAATTAGGTCAATAAACTGCTAGTTTGGCTGGCTTTCATCTGCTTTTCATTTGCTAGTGTATTGATTCAGTTAACTAAATGAAAGCAGAGAGATGGGAAAAGTGTTAGTTTTAGTTGATAGATTTGTCTACATAAGGATATTAGCTAGCACAGCAAGACTGAGCAGGAACAAGGGAGAAACATGAAACCGCCTTGCTAGCAAAGCTGTATCAACCATACCTCCGTATGTCTATGAAGTTTGAAAGTTGATGTGAGACAGATTTTATAGAACAAAGTGTCACAGACTTGTTTTAAATTATTCTGAAAACTTCATACCTATTCTCCCTCTATAGAAATTATGAATAATGTGGTTCTTAAAAATAAGACAAACAGCCTGCCAGATTCATGTCTTTCAAGGCTTCTAGACCAGGATCTAAATTTTCAAGAAAAGCAACTGAATTTACCTCAAATTCCAGTTCCTGAGAAGAGTTGAACACCCTTTCAGTAATAAATAAATACATAAATAAATAAAATCAGCCTGTGTTCCTCTCATTTTTATTTTTTTAAACAGTCAAGGTACATATTCTTTTCCTGCTATATTTTAAAATTAAGAGTGAATATACCATCTGCAGCTCTTTTCATTTCGCTAGTATTCAGATATAAATATGCAATAAAGGCATTAAAATTTTTAATCCTTTATACAACAACAAATTTTCTGTAAACATGACAGTACAGAAAAACTAATGAAACCCAACATGTATGAATGGAAATGGCAATTTCCTTATTCCTACTCTATCAGAAGGATTAACTAGTTTAGCTCATTTTGAAAACATTAAAAAAAATGTTTGGTGACTCAAATGCTCACAAACCAAAATCTTTCCATTTTTAGCTTACATTAAACTTGAGTTCTTTGCTGTTTAAAATAACTTTGGAATCAAAAATCCCTATCTGACCTTTATCAATGAGGGTCAGATAGTTCAATACCATCCCAAGACATTTTAAGCTTATCTCTGGTGACGTAAAGCTCAAGGTGTGAGAGCGACGTCAGGTAATAGAGTAGGATTGCAATGTTTCGGCAGAAGGTTCATCAGAGGAAGATTCTCTTTTGTCAGAATTATAAAGCAGAAAAAAAATTCATATCTGTGGGCTGAACATCCCTGACCACATGAGCCTGTGACCAGAGGGCAGGTCTTCTGTCAGCAGTTTAAACTGTAGCCCCACCTGAAAAATGAAGATTGAACATTCAGCATTTCCACCATGGATGCCTGTTGCCAGCTCTTCTGGGCTCCGTTTTGGCCCAGTCTTTTTGAGGCAGCAGGTGAGAACCTCATATCCCCAGAGACATACAGACAGCCTTCCCATTTCCAGAGAGGGCCGCAGGATCACTGACCCAATGCTTTAGTTACACCCCAGCCATAGAAACAGCTGGCAGGAAGTGACTGTCAGACTCTGAGGGCACACACAGCCTCGTGGCACTGACCGGCCTCCCCAGAGGATCCCATTTTCCCCGTGTAACCCTACTGAACCTTTGCCGGGTGCCCAACCAGCAGCAGCCTCCTTGGGACCCACTATGGCAGCCCCAGGCCAAGGCTTCCTGAAGGAAGCTCCAGGGGATCCCAGATCTCTGAGAAATGCCTGTGAAGCTTCTCCCCACATATCCCATGTTTCACTCATGTCTTAGTTGTTAGTCCCATTATGGAATAAATAAAATGAATTGGAGGTTTGAATTGACCTCTGTGGCAGCTAAAGGCCAGGGCTGGGCTGTTGCCATATTTCCTTCATAAAGCAGCATAACATCTTCTGGGCACGTTATCGCTTTCTATACTGGTTCTTGCTGAAGAACATTAGTTACCAGACCGATGAGGTTGTTTAGCACAAGTGTTTCAAATGCCATCATCCCTGACCTATTTCTGCCCCCGTTGAAATTGTGAAATTCCCATCTACTCCAGCTCTAAATCAACTCAGACACCTGGAAGCCAATTCAGTCTTACCACGTGGTTTGAAACAAAGTTTCTTGTTCTTGTAAGCAGAGTAGGCTGCTATCGATCCAACAACTAATATTACAAAAGCAGAAATTATAGGAGATGTAACTCCAGCTATTAATTCTGAGTCTGTGGAAAAAGAAAGAGAAATTGTTTGATTTTAGCATATTCTCTATCCAGGTGTGCTTTTGCCAGCTTTTGAGAATTGTTTGGTAAAGCATTGGAAATTCATTAAACAGAATAAAGCAGAAGACTAGGAATTTTCTTACACTGCAGCTGGTGTGAAAAGGGTGTCTTAAAGCCTAATATAGTATATGTACTACTTTTATAAGGCTAATGTTTTATTACTATGTCATGATGATTGGAAAGAAATTATAGAATAAATTATTTACTATACCTGTGTTTCCTCCACGGTTGAAATGGTGCTCCTCTTCTCCTGGAACAGAGGGTGAAGTTTCATCAAGAAATGTTTTTAATCTTGTTTTGGGAACAAAGTCTTTACTCAGCAGAGTGATCTCTTACAGAAAGATCAGCAGGACTGTGAGAGAGGAGCTCCCCTTCCAGTCCTCACAGACAGCTGCACTAGCTGGAGGAATAACTCTCCATCCCCCCAACACTTGGGTTTCAGAGAATAATATTATCTTTTAAAAAAAGGTTAATACTTAGCACTTGGTATCAGGCTGATTTCATAGGGAGGGGGAGCCCTGTATGCTCTGGCTATTCTCTACTGCCAGGCAATCAAATGATTTATCGTTTAAGTCAATATGATAGGCCAAGTACATCTACTTTCAGTTCTCAGCAGAAGCCCCTTGCTTTGGGCCTGCCCTAGCTGAATTCAAAGGGATTCACCCTGCAAAGCTCTGGCATATGCCAGGACTCTATAAAATGTTTAGGACTATATTTCAAGTTTGAACTTCAGGCTCAAAGCCATGTGGGTGAAGAAGGCTAACTAAATAAAAATAGCAGTCTTGTCCTATACTCTTAGAGACAAACAGCTTATGGCTAAAGCAGAACCAGCCAGCTCTGTGTTACAAGTATTAGAAGCTGCAAGGAGAATTGCCAAATGATACCTGCAATGTGTGGTGGTAAAGGCTTTCCGTCAAGGAGATCCGAGTCATCAAAACCTCCTGCAAGATAAAGATTAGGGTTGCTGTTGCAAAATTATCTGATCAGTGGTAGCCCCTTCATCTCCTTTGTCCAGTCTTTTTTGAGTGCACTAGGGAGGGGGCAGGGACCTTTGAAATCCCGGCCTTGACATGGCAGATGGGTCAGGTGTCTTGCACTGAACAGTCACCTGGTTTTAGTGTCTGCCTGTTCGGCATCTGCATGGGCACTTGTGGGATGTGTGTGGGCTTGAGCTCTAGATAACACAAAGCTCCAGTCATTCCTGGAAGAGGAAGCCCTTTTCAGGAAATACTCCAGAAGGACCCCATAGATGGCTCACCACTACATCCCAGAAGTAATATGGGCTACATGGTGGTAGCTGGGATAGATGTGCCACTTGCATTTTATTTAAGTGGGTGTCTGGGACCATCCTCAAAAGCAATACAGGCTTATATCCATCTCCCACCTGTTGTATGCACCAGGGCCATCTCAGATGTATATCTTAGTATGGATGTGAACATGTGGCTAGATGTCAGGTTTGAACCTGAGCATGGTTCAGTGTATACACAGCCAAAATGAAAAGGCAAAAAAGATGAATGTTGGTCTCATGCCACTTAGGAATCAACATCCCATGCTTTGAGCAGACAGAAAAGCTTTATTGTGCCAACACCAAAACTCAGAAAAATCTTTCCAAACATGGGCTCAGGAACAGTGATTTCAAAAGGGAGATGGAGGGAAGGGATGATAAAAAACTATTAATAAAGGAATAAGAGAGTGAATTATTCAAAACATCTGCCATGAACAGCTCATAGTGCTAGATTTTCTTGGGATAAAATGGTCTTACCAGAATTACTATAGCTTCCTGGTCGTGGTGGAAGAGGTGGGTATAAAGGTTTTCTTGAGTCACCTGTTGACAATTAATATTGTTAGATGGTTGGGCAGGCAAAACTGAGAGCTGTAAACAAAGACCATGATAATCTGAGATTTTATACCTATTTCTGAGTTGTGCTCTGGTGAATTAAGAAAAGTCAGTAGTTAAAAAGACTCAAACACTATACCAACAAGTAGCCAGCTATTAAAACTAAACAGAAAGTGAAAAGGAAATATATGCAAAATTAAAAGAAGAAGAATTCACAAAAACATTGAAGGACAGCATTTCATTTATGTCTGGCAAGCGCTAACATTGCTTGATGCTGACATCTGGGAAGCACAAGGTGCTACTGTATGTTCAGTGCCACAGTCATGCAGAGCTGACAGAGGAGCTGGTGTTCTGAGCTGGGCAGGAGGCAATAGATTATGTCTGTGCCATCAGCAGCTATCAATAAATTCTGCAGATTAGTTTCATGTAACAGATGCTGAACTTATCCAATGACCAATGAATCGTCTACTCCCGATCAGTGCAAAATGAACTCAGACTTCAGCTTTGGTTAGGATTTTTTGCTGGTATTTGGCCTTCATTTTTTGGCCTTAATTTTTTTATGAAGTATTAGAAAGAGTTGTATTGGATAGAGTGGGAGATCTGATGGTTAATAGTAATCTCCAAACTGTACATGGAGTGCTGGAGGAGCAAGAGCTGACTCATGCCCAAACCTGACAAAGGCAATATTCAGGGCTGTTGCTCTGCATATATAAAGTAGGTCCCCTCTTGCTGTCCTTTCTCCAACCAGTTCAGTAGCATATTTAACTGTTCTTACAGCCAGACAGTGAGTTTAGCTCAGGATAAATCAGTTAGGTCACAGATATAAAAACTAATTTCCCTCCCTCTCCTTAAATTTTTCACCTTCAATACGTGCCAGAAGCCCTTTTGTCATATTTTTTTCTTGCCCAGCTACTAACTCTAATGCTTCTGTTTGTGAGTAACATTTAGGTTCTGTTTCAGCAAACCATTCAGATATATGCTTAACTTCACATGAGTACAGCACTCTGCAGTCAGTGGGTTTTAGGTAGGGTCTTAAAGCTTTGCAGAATCAGACTTTGCCCAGTTAGAAGAGACTTGTTCTGTTCCAGCTCCCTGTGTGACAAACTAAGATTCACCATGGCACAAAAGCAGAAAACTACTGATCCTGTTATTTCTATTATGATGCTGCACTTATTCAGTTTTCTCTAAGCATAAGAAGATACATTCTATGGCATAGCTAGTGGGAAAAAAAACTCTGCAGAGCTATTGATGATGAGGTACATATAATGAATCCCATTATATTGTGTATGAATTTCAATTAAGAACTTGAACTGAAAATGGAGCAAAGAAGAAAACATACAAGGGAAGCATAATTTACCACCCTCTGGATAAAAAGGGTTAGTGAAGGTACTTAAGGTATTCATTAATAATTTAATCAACACACTAAACCCACCCTCTCAGAAAAGTATTCATTAAGAGCTTGCCAGAATGGAACGAATAGTACAAGCAGGAGGAAATGATAGTATAACCATGGAAATTGTAAACAAAATTAGAATCATCTTTATAAAGTGTGAGCCAACATGTCATTCAAACACAGGCATGAAATGGTAGGGGGAGCCCCAAAATGCTGAAAGCCATGGAAACGGGAATAAGAACAGTGCAAAAGGTATGGTTCTCTAAGACTGAAACATGAGAAGACCAGACCACTGCAACTGCAGACACAGTTCAGAGGTCCTGTTTGATGGACCAAGCAGTAGGTTTTCTTTTGTGTAGCCTTGATTCAAGTGGAATTTTATGTCTGGCTCCAATAATGCTTGCACTTCAGGTAATTTCGGCATGCAAGAACCTGTTTCCAGAGTGTATCACATCCTCGACAGACCTCCAAACAAAATGTGGTGCAAAAATTCCCCAAGGCAAGGATTTAATATGTTTACACAGCTCAGGTCAGTATGGTGACTACTTCCTGGGTCAGATCTGGATGTTATAGAAGTTCCTGGAAGCAACAGCAGGTTACAACAGCTGAGAGTACTCACCTCCCCCAAGAGCATCTCCTAAAGGAAGATCATTGTCTGAAAATGAAAAAGAAGGAGGTGTAGAGAGGTGAGTGCCACACAATTCTTGAGAGAAGGGAGACATTTTTAGGCTTTTTTATAGAAAATTAACAACTGAATATTTGACAAGCAGCTGTTTTTCAGGTCAGGCATGCAAACTCAAATAAGGTATTCAACTTTTCTTGAAAACTCTTAAAGAATTTAATATTTACCCACAAAATAAGTGACAAATGAGACCATATTTTCTATTCAAACTATAAATAATTTATTCCTCCTTTAAGTTAGCTGGGAATTAATCTCATAGTAGACTCAAGATCAATACCTTTTTAATATCCTTGCAATTAGCTATGTTAAAATATTTAAATGTGCCTATTTTTCAAATATGCTTATTAGCATTTGTGTCCCTGGTTTAAAGTCGTATATGCATGCTTTGCTCAAGGGTAATTTGTTGAACTGCAAAAACCCATTTCAAGAACAAATACTGGGAAGTAATACACCTGCTTAGGCAGAGGGAACTGGATAAACTAATTTATGTAGAGGTCATGATGATATAAAAAGATTTGCTTTGGGTGATCATATACACCACTCTGAGGTTGAGTGACAGCCTGTTTTTCTTTGGTTGAGCTGTAAAGGTTTTAAAATACATTTAAATGTCCGTGTGCTCGTGTTATGCAGTGAATCAACACGCTATTGCCATTCCCCCAGCACTGTAAACATGTCTCTGTAGCTGGGATGGAATTTTCTTTCCAATCAAGAATTTGTCCATGAGTTGCAGATGCATAAAGAGGAACTCTTATTTCCACCATGCAGATGTGGGTATGAGTAGACAGGTGATATTTTAGGGTGTGCGTGGAATGATGGTGAGCTCTGAAAGGTCATGGAGTAGTAGACAGAAACACATTAGATGGATGTCATAACTCCAAGGATCCCTTTCTTGCTATTTATAAACATGGAGTGCTGGAATGAATCAGAAGGGATGGCAAAATCTACCTACATTTTTATAATGATGCTTATTGCCACAGAAAATAAGATAGACAGCATATATTTTTTTCATTATAGTTGTGTCAGAATCTCCAGCACCCAGGAAAATCCATCCAGATCCATCACTGTGCAGAGCTCTGCCTTCATGTGTTCTTTATATCCAGAGGGAGTGGGAAGCCTCTTTTGCACAGCATCTAGAGTAATTTTTGTAATAACTCAGGAATACTTTGATGTCACTGGGAAATCAGGCAGGAAAATAATCAAATTCATGCTACATGACTCAGTTTGTTCTTATCAAGCCAGGTGCTGGTCCTGCCTGAGTCTGGCCAGCAGAGAGCTGCGTTTCAAAAATACCATCCCTTGTCAAATGCTAACACTGTAAGAAGCAATAAATTGCAAACTGGATTCAGTTTGTTATTGAGATAAAGAATTCAGGTAGAAGGCAGAGTTCCCCTCTGGAGGGTTTCATGTAGAGATTTGTTATGGAAATGTTGAAGCCGGTATACATGAAATACAAATGGAAATGTGTGCATGCATCCAGGGACCAGCAGTAACAGCAGGGCAAAGGGTTAAAAGAGCAGACATAAGGGTCACCATTCCCAGCAGTAAAATTGAGGAATGTGTTGTTTCTGTCAAAGCCAGCAGGCCTGAGTTCTGATAAGATGACAGCCTAGATGACTTGTCAGCAGAGGAAAAGCAGAAGGGCACTCTGAAGCCAAGGGTTGCAGCATATCACCTATACCATTCTTTTTCCTGTTTGCTCACTCAGAAAACAGACTGTGGATATAGTCTGTGCACCCCCAAAAAGGTAAAGCCAGACAGTGGGCAGTAAACTGGCCAAGGGTTCAGAGATGTTAAAGTAAACAAGATTATGAGGCAAAGGATCTTTTCCTAACAGCTGATGATGACTCCTAAAGGGTGTAGAAGATCTGTGCATAAACTAGCCTGACATTTCTGATCCAGGAAAACCACAGAGAAAGGATAAGGACTCGATAGCTGGCATACCTTGTCCTGTGTTGTACATGATGCTCACCAGACCACCTGAGCATGCATGTTGTGGTGCTCCTGAGTATGTGGGTCTGAGTGTATGGCTGGATTAAATCAAAGGCAGGATGAATGTGAGTGGGTAAAATCAAATTATTTAGAGATTTTGCCAATAAATGACACCTTTTTCTTCCATTAAATTCCTCACTGAATTTTGTTACACTAGATGGAAGGTGCCTACAGAAGACCTTCAACAGAGGCATGTGTTCCTGTGTGGGAAGTGATGCTCAGAGGATGTGGCCTGTGCAGTAACTGGCTGCAGCTCAACCGAAACCATCATCTCAGCCAGCCTCATTTCTCAATGATACTGGCTGAATGAGACATAGAGGAAACTCTGAGGTTAAGATGAAGCATCTGGCAAGTGCTAGGACATAAGGTTTTATCATCTTTCTGCACATTTCCAAAACCAGTAATAGATTCTAACACTGAGGAGATTTCTAATTAGTTTGAATAGCTTTTTAACTCCCTGCAATCCTCTTCAGTGCTGAAAGAGATTCCAAAATGATCTGGAAAACATGGGTTTCTTCATTCCCAAGAATTAGTGAAGTAGATTTGGGCAAAGCAGATAATCATCTGACTGTCGTATCTCTAATAGATTTATGAGACCCTAAAAATCAACTTCTTTTCACCTGCCTGAGGCAGCTTCACTGTACATCCTAGCATCCCTAGGTCACCTTTAAACTGAGGACAGTCTTTCAGGGCACAAGTAAACTGTTTCAAATGTCTGTATTGGGATTTGTACAAATCCACATTTAGGGTGATTTGAATTGTCCCTAGACATGCTGATTTCTCAACCACTGACTTCAGAGGAATAGCTAAGGACAGATAGCTAATTGGACTGCAAGGGCTTAGCAGTACTTTACAATAGATACTTCTAATCTAGGCTGAACACAGATTTTCTTTGCCAAACAGAGTGGGAAAGAAGAATGCAACTGTTACAGGAATCAGTAGTCACCACTTTTACCAAACATTGCCTTGCTTGTTCAAAGAGCAAACCCAAGAATCATGTGGAAAACGTAACTGCTTTTGTATACCTAAAGACTCCTTTCAATATTTATCCAGAAAAAGACTGAAAGTCATAGTGTGGAAGAATGTTATCCAGCATTTCCCAATTCGAGCATTTTGTTTGATAGACAGAAATTCATTTCAGTGTAGTTTACATTAAAACAGTCTATGCTATCATAAAATACTCCATCATAAAGACACATGTGGTTTTGTTGGTGTTTGGGGTTTTCAGTAGTAATGAGTGTTGATTGGAAATAATCATTTGTTATTTTCAGGACTACAGCTTACATCTTTTAACCCCCTCCACTTTTCAGAGCCTTTTTTTTTCTTTCTAAAACAGGTCACTGTAGCAGTCCATGTCAGATAATACTATGTAAATACACAGGGAGAAGAAAGAATACCCAAATTCTTTCTGATTCTCTTCCAAGTCTGTTATCAAGCATCATGAACATGGCTGGGAAGTTGCGGGGCTGTTGGTCAACAGCCAGCTGAACATGAGCCAGCAGTGTGCCCAGGTGGCCAAGGCGGCCAACAGTGTCCTGGCCTGTATCAGAAACAGTGTGGCCAGCAGGACTGGGGAAGTGATTGTGCTCAGCACTGGTGAGGTCACACCTTCAGTCCTGTCTTCAGTATTTGGCACCTGATTACAGGAAAGACATTGAGGCCCTGGAGCGTGTCCAAAGAAGGGCCACAAAGCTGGTGAAGGGTCTGAAGCACAAGTCTTATGAGAAGCAGCTGAGACAAATGGGATTGTTCAGCCTGGAGAAGAGGAGGCTGAGGGGAGACCTTATCACTCTCTACAACTACCTGAAAGGAGGTTATAGCCAGGTGGGTGTTGGTCTCTTCTGCAGAGTAACAAGTGCTAGGACAAGAAGAAATAGCCTTAAATTGTGCCAGAGGAGGTTTAGATTTGATATTAGGACTAGGGCTTTTTCCCCTGAAAGGGTTATGAAGCACTGGAACAGACCAATGGTGAGTCACCAACCCTGGAGGTATTTAAAAAATGTGTAGATGTGGTACTTAGGGACGTGGCTTAGTGCTGGACTTGGCAGTGCTAGGTTAATGGTTGGACTTGATGATCTTAAAGGTCTTTTCCAACCTAAATGATTTTATGATTCATTGAATGTTTATGCTAAAAGAAAAGATAATTTCAAAAAATACAACAGTTGCCCATTGTTAGCAACAGTTACCCATGGTTATATTCCCCAGGGAGTTCAGTACAGGCTGAAAAAGTGTGAAGAGGATCTTCAGGAAATAAAATCCCATCAGTGGCCAGTCCTGCTCTAAAGCCTTACTGGAAGCAGTAATGACACATAATTGGCAACCATCAAAAGAACACTTACTTTACATACTGAAGACAGCTAGTATTCACCCAAATCATCACAGTTACAGTATATTAGCCAATATAATCAAGAATATTACAGGAAGCAGTTTCTACGTATCTAAAATGAATGATGACCTGTAGTCTTCATTACTCACTCAGGACAGGCTTTGTCGGTATCCTGATCACTGTAGGCTTCCTGGTGATTATGTCATCTGTGGGACACAAGGACATACCAATGAACAGTAACAGCTTAAGCTTTTTCAACTTAACAAAAGAAAGTAGCTGCAGATACAGAGAGCTGCATTCAGTAAATCTTTATGCATCATGGCAGAAGATAAAAAAGATAGGCTTTCAAAGTCTTTTTTTTTTTAAATTGTCTTAAAGGCAATTTTTATTATATGACAGAAACATCAAAATCTGGAATTTCCAAGTTCTGTATATCATTAACTCAAGTACTATCCACTTCATATTCCAGTCCTCAGGGAAAAGGACTGTAAATAATAAAGCTTAAGCTTTATTATTGTGTCTAAATGTTATAGTAAAATAAGGATAGATGATCTACCTACCTGGGTGATCAAGAGCATCAGCTAAATCAAAATCACGTTGACCTAGAAGAACAGGGACAGCAAGAAAAAGATCAAGTCAGTGGGCAGGTTTCCGTGACCTCCAGCTCTGGGGGCTCTGGACAAAGCCAGAGCACCAGTAAGAGGCAAAAGAAAAATTCACAGGAACAGGAGCAAGCCCAGAGCAAGGCATTAGCTGTTGTCCCTGTGCCATGTAGTCCTGAGTGATCCTGTGAGATGAGCTCATTTAATTCCAAGAAGCCCTTCGTTCAGGTGGTGGAGAGGGGAGCTGCTCTCTCTCACGTTGCCCTCACTCAACCATAGTGAAAACATGCCTCTGAAGAACACAGGTCGCCTGCTGCAGAGCATGAGGGGCTGCTGCCAGGAGAGCGCTGAAAGTAGCATTCAGCGTGGTACTTGCAAACTACAATCATTAGGTGAGAATTTTTAATATCTTCTTTATTGTTTTCTTACTCAGCCTGAGAGAGCAGCTTTACTGCCTTGTGATCACTTGCAGCACGAAGCAACTTTTTTTTTTCTCTTTTAATTCTTCCTGCAACATGTCACATCAGTAAGAGGTATAAAGATGTGTTTACCTAACTTAGTTTCTGCTGTACCTTAAAAAAATCTGAAAGGGGAGAAAAAAACACTTCCTGTTCTGTGTGAGGTGACAATGATGTCATTGAATGTCATGACAGGGCAATTAGAATCATGACCTTTGATGTTAAAAGGTAAACAAAACTGGAAATTATTTAAAATGTATTAAACCAAAGATTACGAGTTTGAAATGAACAAACACAAGTATTCATGCAAGCTTTACTCTCCACTCTCTACAATCTGCCACCTTCCTCTTAAAACAGCGTTCACGAAACACCTCTTTGCAGAGAATGTACCCATTGGTTTTCAGCCGGCCTGAAACTGCAGTTTTCAACAGACCTCACTGCAGAAGAACTTTTTCACAGTGAGGGTGACAGAGCCCTGGCACAGGCTGCCCAGGGGGGTGGTGGAGTCTCCTTCTCTGGAGATATTCAAGACCCATATGGATGCCGATCTGTGCAACCTGTCCTAGGGACCCTGCTTGGGCAGGGAGGTTGGATTTGTTGATCTCTGGAGCACCCTTCCAACCTCTATGATTCTGTGATTCTGCAATTCACCACCCTCGTGCATGCAGACCAAATTCCTGATCAGCCTGCACAAACGTGCAAAAAGCCATGCCACACCATGGCTTCCCTAAGCAGAAATGTTTTGTTGCAGAAGCCTCTTGATCTTGACCTATTTCTTATCCTGTCTAAAAGACTTAATACGTAAGTCTTCAGTGAAGTGATTTTCTCTGTAAGTCTTGAATGCTTCACGGCAAGAAAGGTGTCATTGTTCAAGTGGGGAAACTAAGGAACAGAGAGAGGCTGGCAGAGGTTCTCCAGGAGCTCAGCCCTCTCAACAGGCACTGTCCATCTTCGTGGCATTCTTCACATTAATTACTATTCCAAAATAAAACCTCTCACCTGTGTCTAAGAGCTCCTGGAAAGTTTAATTATCAGTGGTAAAACACTGTGATCCTCAGTTAAAAATCAGCATGGGAGCATAGAGCAGAAATGTTTTGCTTCTCATGAGGATTTCCATGTACATCTGTGAACTTAATTGTACTGGTGTCTGGCGGAAAAGATGGAGCGAGGCTGGAATGCAAAACAGGGAATAGCTTCTAAAGCAAAAATGTCCCTATAAAATATTATGACAACCCTGTGTTTGGAAAGGAAAAGCAGGTAGCAGCACAAAGCTTCTCCGTTAATGTTATTAGAACAGCATTTTATCTCTTATTTGGAGTGTCACCTCATCTGAAGTGATCTTAGAGTGTCACCTCTCCTTCCCTTGCCCTGGCCACTGAGATAACCCAGCTAAATCCAGTAACCTTTGGTCTAGACGGGTAATATTCCAAGACCCTGACAGGTAACATTTTCATGTGAATCCATTAAAATTCATATTTACATAAATATACAAAATTCACAAGATGCTTTCTCAGAAGATATTCCTGCCAGAGCCCTGAGGGGCATCAAGAGCCCTTACTGGCCCTGAGCCCCTGCCTGTGGGCTGTCACAGCCATGTTGCTGCCCAGCCATGGGACCATTTGATTGCATGCAGATCCCTACCCCCATCCTGACATTGTCTCCACTTACATGGTCAAAATATATTTTTCTGAAGCACTTCTTAAGTGCCAACAATATGAGCAACTCAAGTTTGAGTGTCCTTTAATTTTATCCTCTCAATAAATTCTCGATCGGCATCCTGAGTGCTGCAGGAGGCTGCCTGACCCGCGCTCTGCTGCTGCAGGATACTGCCAGCAGGATTCAGACTATTTCTCATCTGAGTGAGTCATCAGAAACAGTTTTGTAACCGGGAAGAGCTGTTGGCCAGATCATCTCCTTTGTTACAGGTCCTGACATGCAGGAACTAATGATATGGAAAGCAGATAACAAGGTACTGGAGCTGTACAGTGAATCTGATAGCCCCTTGGGTAGGAAGGTTCTGAGGAACCTCCAGGTAGAATATTCCTTGGAAGTTAGGGAAAAGAAAAAAAATTAAAAAAAAAAAAAAAATAGAGGGAGGAATCTAATCAGAAAAGATTGTGGAATTCAAACAAGTTGATACAGATGCTTCCAATTGCATGAGAAGCAAAGCAAAGCAAAGCAGCCTACCAAAACGGTTACTGACGCCTGCCCTTCTCCTGGACAACAGCAGCATTTGCCTTTCCTGTCATGTGTTAGCCCTGTTACAGAAAATGTGGGAGAAGACAAAAGCCATGCTTTTGAGAACACAGCAGGGGAGAAGTAAAAGGCAACCACAGAAATTTTAAGAAGAGGAAAAAGAAGCGGGAAAATCCCCTGCAGGAATGATTCGGATTGATTATTTTTTAGTTATTTCTCATGGCAAATCAAGCAATCAAACAAACAGTCACCAACACCACAAGACTGATTGAGAGTAAGGCAACAATCCACACTGCAATCTCTTTGGCTGTGTAAACATAAAACCTTGATAGATGAGCAGATTGTATGTGGACATCTGTGCAGCACGGTAAATGACATTCCAATATAGCAAGAGATTGCTTGGACTTCCATCCCAACTTCCTCTGATAATAACATCAAATGACCGCAAGGAGTAAGATTCTGTGGAGCAGAATTTTAAATGCTCATTACTGTTTCTGAGGCTGCACCTAGACATTTTAAGAATCTAATCTGGGAAGGTAACAGATGGTTAAATAGCTGAACAGCCCAGATTTCATCTGCAAAATGGTGGGTCTGAAAACAAAAACACATTAGAGACTCAGAGGATATTTAGCTCAATAGGAACTGCAGTCACTTCAGGGAACTCTGAAGATAAATGACAGCGGAAATAAATTAGTCAAGCTTCTTCACAGAACAAACAGACTGAAAGAAATTAATTTTCCACATATAAAAATGGTTTGTTTGGGTTTTTTATCAGCTTCCATAATAGAAACAGCTGGAAATATACTGATGAAAATGAGAATAAAAGAAATTTTAGGGGGGAAAAACAGCTTTGTTCCTTTGTGATCTTTTTTTTTTTTTTAATTATTTGGTTGAGGGTGTTTTTGTGTGCAGTTTTTGTTTCTTTAACCTGAATAAAATTATGAAAACATTTAGCTGTGCAGAGGTATTATCTCAGAATTATCCATGTTATTACTGCTTTGGGCTAGTATGCTATTTCTTGGCATCACTTTTGGCCTTCCATCTGGGAGTATCCCTGTTTTTACATAGAAATGAAATTATTGTAATAGTGGTTAATGTTGGGTGGTCCACAGTGATTCATAACAGGGAATGTGAGGCTTGCAAGCTCCTGCCTGACACCATGGAACAGTCCTCATCGACAAATGAGTAGATGCTCCGCTAAGAAAGCAAGCCTTCCAGATGGATATACAGTTTGCACAGTGAAAGGACCTGCTTTAATTATGTTTACATTAGTTGCTCAAGTACAATGAACTGTACCAACAGCAGGACTACTGCTGGCATTGCCAGACTTACACGGGATGTAAATCCCTCATCTCCACCTAACATGTGTAGCTGTGCCTGTAAAAACCTGAAGTGTAGACCCGGCCTGAAGACCTAACAGTAGGCTTCTCCTTAGCAGCCAGACAGGGGAGAACAGACTCTGCAAAGCCAAGCATCAAAATGCGGTAGCTGAAGGTTCAAAGTTACTGTGTTTATCTTTACAGGCATCATTCTGTCGGGTAGGGCATTTCCTTTCATTGAGCCTTTTGAATATGTGGAAGGCTGGTGAGATCCAGGAGTTGGACTTGATGACCCTTGTTGGTCCCTTCCAACTCAGGATATTCTATGATTCTATAATGATTCTATGATTAAATCCCTGTGAGTTCACTTGCTCTACGTTGGAGAGTGTCTTGGCTGCGGTTTGACACAGAGACATGGAGCCAGCTTTTAAGGAAGTTCCCGTGAATACAAGACATATTCTACTGAAGCATCACAGAGCTGAGACCATCTTACCCCACCAAGGCATTGCCCTGCAAAGTCGTGTCCTCAGGCATGTGTGCACTTAATGTTCCCAAACCTTTGCCCATATTGGTTTTCTGAAAATGTGACCCAAATATCCAGTCACTGAAAAGCAGACAGCAGCGTCTTTAGTCTGTGGTTGAAAATGTGACCATGTTAAATGCCTCCATCACTCTTTAACTGTGAGATGATCCATCAGGAGACTCTGAGGTCCCATGGGTTTTGAGGAGGATTTGGGAAAACCAAGGCTGCATTCTGCAGGTGGGTGTTACCTATTTGCTATTACAACTGCAGTCAGGAGTTTTCTGACAAAAGGCTACCACAGCATCACTCTGTGACACAAGTAGGGTCAGTCCTGCTCTGGATCCACGTGAACACAGCCTGTGGCCTTTAAAATTACACACTTTTAAATATTTATGGGGAATGTTGCTAAATAAGATTCAGATCTTTGTGGCAAATTAAATTAATTCTCAGATATTTTATATGCATGGTTTAGTATTAAAAGTTATGCTAAGGTCCATGAGAAGATACATCTACACATGTGTATATATACACATAAATGCACAGATGAACATGTGTTTTAGATAAATCCTTTAGTCATTAATATGATTAAATTAATGGGCTTTCAGTGCATTGCTAACAGTCACACAATTGGCTGAGATTACCTGTGTTAGAAATAAATTAGAAGCAGCTCACTTAGAAATGTAAGCTAGATAGAAAGGAAGAATTGGTTGATTTTACATTATTTTAAAACAAGGACAAAAATTATGTCTTTGGTGTAATTAAGAATTGTTTTGTGAATACAATGAGCCTAAAACATCACGAAGCTGGCAGAGACTGTGGGAGAAGAGGGTGACTCACAAATGGGAACAAAACTTCTAAAAAGGAACAGTATGCTACCAAAGTCACTTGTGGGACCCACTTTATGTTCTTTTTAGCTAAAATGGTAAGTTGTTTTTTGTACAGATAATTTCTGATGTTTATAAAATCATGACACGTACTTCCCCTGCAATGAGAATGTGGGATGCATTCTCCCAGGTACGTGATTAAGATCATACCCGTTCACTGGTCCAACTTTATTCAGGAAGCAATTATGTTTGTTTAAAGGAAATTACTCATATAAGAAAAGTTGTGGGAGAACATCAAGGTTTACACCCCAGAGTGGACACTTTGGACAAACTCTCAATGAGCGGGTACAGTTCCTTTGATGTCATACTCTCATGATCCATATTTCCTGATGAGGTTGCTGCAGCTTTTTTTTCCTTCTCCATCGTGGCCCTTTCGTTCCATGCATGATGATTGCCATTGCCACTCCTTGATGTTGGGGTGGAAAATAACTATGCTTTAAAATCTGTAATTAAGACCTGAGTTCCAGTCCATAGACCACAGCGTATGGACCTGATTATTGGCTTCATGTTTTTCTTCTAGGCCACTTGTGTTTATAGTTTGAATTCAAGGGAAATGAAAAGGTTTCTCTCACTTATTCATACAAGAACACATTTAAATAATTGACAGCAAATAAGATGCACTAATAAAGCAAGAGTGGCAGTACTGCTTTAAGTCTGTGTGGCGTGGTCTCATCCAGCATGAAAGAAAACCTTCTAGTCTGATGGCATTTGCTTTGCTGTGGACAAACAACAGCTCTTCAGAGGTAGCTGCTGTTCTTTATGATGTGATATGTGCCGCATATATAAAATGAAACATATATAATTTTCTATATTTTGCTTCAGAGGCACTGCAGAAGAAGCTGGTGTGTGCTGCAAAATTACAGGCAGAGCAGAGGAATTGGGATCTCCGATTAAGCAGCACCATATGTCCACCCATCTTACTGAAGCTTGTTTTTTCAGCCTCATGACATGAGGAAGCTGAGCTCAGGCCATGGCCTGGGCTGTTCAGCCAAAACTTCTGTCTCTCCATGGTTCATGAAGCCATCAGCCCTTCACAGCCACTTGGTCTGAGAGCATCAGGCTAAATGATGGTTGCGTTATACTGTACCTGTAGCTCTGTAGCTCAGAGACCTGTCTGAGTGTTCCTTCCCAAACCCTGCAGCGTGGCACAGTGACAGCTCTGCTGGGCTCCGAGCGACCACGGGCTGGTGACCTGCCACTGGCTTTCCCTAGCTGGTAGTTTGGAGACAACAGAGGGAGCTGAGGACAATGTAGGAGATCAGGGAGATGCCAGGCTGTGTGTTATTTCTGTCACTCAGGGAGTGCCTTTTGGTGTTCATTATCCCACTTTCACAAGTGAACTGATAAGACAGGTGCAAAGCACCTTTAGCTCTTCAATATGGGTAGCACAGCTCTCAGTAGGGTTATTCTATATCTAGCACTGAGTTGAATTTGTTTCAGAAATTCTATTGTATATCTAATCCTGTGACCCCTGAGGTCACAGTCACACACTGGCATGATTATCTATATTGCTTCCATGGGGTTAGTAACACTGCTAAGTTGATGTGGGTGATGAGGATGATTTGTCTACATTCTTCACTTGCATGTTTAAGATTTAAGACAAGCAAGGTCTGCATCTTTGTTTCATGCCATTATGAACATGTTTTCTGGAAAAAAACAATGGAAGAGCTGCTGGAAGTCAGCAAGCACGTCTGTTCAGCAACAAAGTCTCTGTGGAGTTGTAGGAGCTGCCTCTCCTCTCATTTGGACTAAATGAGAAAAGCAATTAGGATCCCTTTGCAGAGCTGAAGAAGCCTCTGCATGCCATCAAAGTGCACAGAGAAGCTTCAATGAATGACTCTGGGCAAAGGGTGATGGAGATGCACGGTGCCCAGTTCTGGGCTCCCCAGCTCAAGAAAGACAAAGAACTACTGCCAAGTCCGGAGGAGGGCTACAAGGATGATTGGGAAACTGGAGTATCTCTCATATGAGGAAAGGCTGAATGAGTTGTCTCTGTTTAGCCTGGAGAAAACTGACAGGGGATCTCATCAACATGTGTAAATATCTAAAAGGGCAAGTGTCTAGAGGATGGGGACATACCCTTCTCAGTGATGCCCAGCAGCAGGACAAGGGGTAATGGACACAAACTGGAGCACAGAAAGTTCCATCTGAAGATGAGAAAAAACTTGTTCACTCTGAGGGTGTCAGACACTGGGACAGAGCAAGGGGGTTGGACTAGATGATCTCCAGAGATCCCTTCCAACCTCTACCCCTCTGTGATTCTGTGATGAGTTGGTATTGAAGCACAAGACTCAGCAGAGGATCTGGTGGTTTAGCATTTGGAGGGAACAGAAATCATGTTTTGGTATGCAGAATCAGAGTCAGCCTTCTTTTTTCAAGAATCATAGACTTTGTTCCCATCATGCTCAGGAAATAAAATGGTCTGTACAGTTTATGTGGAATAGAAATATCTGGCTCATATCTCACATCTCAGTGGTAACCTGCAAGGTAGATTTGAACTTTTTGTGAGATACAGATTGTGATCCATGATGCTTTGTTACTGACAACTCAAGGACTGCTCCCGGTATGAAGTGTATACTCCTGGTTCCCCCACCACTGATGTTAAAAGACCCTGGACAGAAGGAGGTGCTTTGCTTTAATTTGTCTGCTAATCTTGGTGTCTACTCTGGTCTTTGTTTACATTGAATCTGAAGCATTGTTGCCCTCTGAAATATTTGGCTATGATTTAGTTTTTTAAAGAAATTCCTGAGGAATTAAAAATGCACTGATGACTGGCATACTTTCTACAGTGGAACTGGGGCTGTTCTATTTTCATAACCCATTCCAGCCCTTCCTTTCAATTCAGATGGCTTATTTGCTTTCATGAGATACTGCCCTACAGATCAGATTTTTGACAGCATTCTCCCCTAACAGTCATGGGTGTCAGCCCCTCTGCAGAAAAGAAGGAAGACTCTGACCAAACCGATCCGACTCTCATGCCTCCTTAACCATGAGGCAAAATGCCACAGAAAGGCATATTTGTATTGATTTTTAGTCTTGAAAGTAGTATGGCATTTATTTGTTTGTTTACAACCCTCAGTGGGATGGAAAGGGGTTGACAGTTGCTGATGCAGATGAGGGAAAAATATGCACTGAAAACACACAGTTGGGACGCTCCTGCCAGGCTTGCAACGTTTGGAAAGCAAGCCCCAGAAGCTGGGTAACCACAGGGACTGTTAGCTCTTCTCAAGCTCTTGATGTTGCAACAGCTCTGCTCTTTGTTACTGTTTCAACCAGTTCAGGTATGTCTAGTTATCAACCCGCAATCACGCCCTGGGATGATAGCACTGGCATGCCTACAGATGATAGCAGCCCTGGGACTGGGAATGAAGTTAGCTGATAGATCCCTGCTGATACTGTGAGTGCTTCAGCACGTACATAGGGACCTCACACGGAGCGACAGCAAGGGCTGGAGCTCGATGGAGCAGCATAAGATAAACAGGGCTGTGTTTTTCATCTCCCCCATTCTGTCTTTTCACTTCAGTGAAAACAGCAATATTCATAAAACTAAGTCACAAAGTGTCTCAAATCTAAATGGTCTGTAATTTTCTCTGCATAAAGCGCCTAACTAATTAACCAAGAATACAATTAGCTTTGAGTTAACATCTTTGGAAGCCTTAGCTCCAGAGCAGTACATGGTTTATTGGTTAACAGAAAGTGATGTTCCCTTTACCTGCATATCATGCAATACCTGATGCAGTGAAGTTAATGCTTCTTAAACATCGACAACCTTTGCACTGTCTCTGTTACTGAACAATTCACACTAAATATGTGAACTGTCAGTTGGTCTTAAAGATCATGGATACATAGATCATATCTATGTTGGGAACCTGAGGAGCATGCCTGAGCAGTCAGCCCTGAGTGAGAATCTCAGCTGCTTTCCAGCTCCATATCAGAGAGAGCCCTCAGGCTGCACTGCTTCCCCACTCCAGGTACACACATGTGCAGCTGTATCACCCAAATGGGACCGGCAGTGGGTTTCAAACACGTGCATGATTACAGTTACTGGGGGACCATGATATAAGCTGTGTCATACCACACCTTCAGTGGGCAGCTGCCTTGGTTTCAGCAGGGGTAGAGGTTAGTAATTTTCCTCCTAATAACTGGTGTAGTGCTGTGGTTTGGGTCTAGGATGAGAATCATGTCAGTAACACACTGATGTTGCCAAGCAGTCAAGGACTTCTCAGGTTCTCATGCTGTCCTGCTGAGGAGTAGGTGGGGGATGCCCAAGAAGCTGGCACGGCACACAGCCAGGATTGCTGACTCAAACTGGGCAAAAAGGATCTTCCATAGCAGGTGATGTCATGCTCACTATGTAAATGGGAAGTGGACTAGGTGACAGTGTGGCTCAGGAGCTAGCTAAGTATCAGTTCTGGGTGGTGAGTGCTTTGTATCCCTTGTTTTGCCTATTGTCATTATTATTTATTACCACTTTTTTTTCCTGACCTATCAAACTGCCTTCATCTCCCACAAGTTTTACCTTTTTTTAATTTTTCTTTCCAATTCTCTTCCCCCATCCCACAGAGGGGCAGTAATTGAGCAGTGGCTGTGTGGTTGTTTTAGCACCTGGCTAAGTTCAACCACAACAGCAGACATACCCAAAGCTCAATTACCATGGGTCACCTGAGCTGCAGTAGCCCACATGGGACATTAACATCAACCTCAGTGGAAGGAGTTTCTGTGAAGTTTCTTTCATCTGGGTTGGGCTAAAAGCCACTCAGACAATTAGCTCTTGAAGCTCAACTTCCATGGGAGACCTCATGTTACCTGTGTGAGCTTGGAAACAGCAAAAGCCAGAGTGTAGATAGAAGTATAGAATAGGGTGAACATGTAAGATTCTGAACTATATCATGTCCCACTTTCCTTAAGCAATGTGGTCCTTGCTTATGCCACACTTCTCTTGGGATGTGTCCATCAAGGTAGTCTAGCTGACTAACTGAAGACATCTGGACATAAAGGAAATGCTAGATGGTAAGGGGAGTGATGTGATCTGCAGTGGCACAGTAGTCTTCAGAAACTACTGCAGGTGGTTACAGATTAGATAAAAATTAAAGCTGCATATAAAGAGGTGACACATGCCAGAGACATTCCTGTCATGAGGACTTACACCAGCTTTTCACCAGCATGGCCAAACTCTTCTCAGAGCACGTCTTGATTAGAGCTGAGAAGTGGTTCCTGTAAATCTCCCCTGAAACATGGTAAGTACTTTGATGATAAAATTCACTGGCTGTTGCCATAGATGCAGAATACTTAATTTTGCTTTTCAAAGGGGACTGAAAAGTTTCCACAGTCACAAGGCTGTGCCCAAAGCCCACAGCAGCTTTCAGCAGTGACTTCTTCCCCACAGCGTGGCCTCAGCTGCTCTAAATTAGCACATGTGTAAAGCAAGAAGGGTCAGGCTGACTGTCCTTGTAATTAAAGTGACAGAATGTATGGAAATTGGCTTGTCTGTGCTCAGATTTTTTTTAAACAGAAATATTCAACATAAGAGAGTGCCCCAGAACTGGAAAGTCAGCATGCCAGCACTGAGAGACCATGTGAATCATCATTGCTGCTCACAACACACCACAGGGCAGGCCAGCACAGTCCTACTGCTCTGCTTGCTGAAGACCTCCAAATGATTTGTTTGTTTTAAAACAGAACTAGGGCACTAAACTTAAGGCAAGTTGTTTTTCACTGCCCATCACTAAGAGATCTCCCAAGGACTCCATTTAAATCAGGGGTGGTGGGAGGGTTAGCAGCAGCAGCTGTTGTGGGACTACTGGTTACTGACTGATTTCTTTCCTGCAGTCAAACACTGTGTCACAAGCTTTTGGAGGAATGCAAGTATCCAAAAAGCCAGGTTACAAGTACACTACATGGCTGATGTACACAAGGATGATCCTATTTGGCCTGATATCAAAAAAAGTTCTTTTACACAGTGCTTTGCTAAAAGAAAACTATGTTAGAATATAGAAAACCAACTCAACATGAAAGGACTGTATTTTCCCAACTGCTACAAAATCACAAGGTTGGAAAAGACCTTTAAGATCACCAAGTCCAACCATACCTGTCCTATGTTAAACCATATCCCTAAGTACCTCATCTACCTGTCTTTTAAACACAAAAACATGTACAATAATAAGTAAAAAAATTTTTAAAAACTAAGTACAAAACAAAAGTACAATAAAAAGTACAAAAAAACTTACAAAATGTTTTAAATTCTTTGTTAAGGAAAAAAGTGTGCTTGTGTGTGGATTTTACATTTTCAGAAATATGGTGGCTGAGGTTAATGAGTTATTAATTTATAACTATTGAAGCAGGATCACCAATACAAAAGTGTGACCATCTTTAAACCAAATCAGAATTTGTATTTACAGTATAACTAATTCCTTTTGAAATAGCAATAATCAAGAAAAGCTCTAAAAGTGTGAAGCTAGTATTTGACTAAGGATCTCCCTGGAAACTTGTACATTCCCCTGGAGTCTCTCATTTTACAGCTTCCACTTCAAAAGTTTACACACAAGTCCAAACTTGTGAATGGTTTTAGGGGAGCAACACTAAAGAGAAAATAAGAAATTAGAAAAAATACCTCTCCATCTAGTATGACTGTTATGACTGATCATCCAAAAGATCTCTCTCTCTAGAAGCTGCAGAGCTACTTATCTAAACAACTTTGATGAAACAGTAACAACAAAAACAGTGCCAGAAAACTTCTCCAAGAAAGCATATATTTTTCAGACTCAGTGTTTAGAGGAGGTTTTTTTCCACACAGTTTTACTTTTAATAATCTCACCCTAGAAATAAGTCAAGGCGAAGGTGACTTACCTCTTACATGGAGTAGAAGAAAGCCAAGGCACAAAAGAAGGATACTTGTGAATTTCCCCATGACCTTCTATGCAGTGTCTTGATTGCCCAGGTTGTTTTTCTCCAAGCAGTGACAGTAGGTGTTGCAACTGCAGTGCCAAGGTTTGAGGGAGTTGCTTGGAGTCAGTGGCTCTGTCCAAAGAGCTCCCTCACCATCACACTCAAGCACCCAGGAAGAAACAGAAGTCCCTAAAAACTTCTTCTAGTACAAGACAAATAACAAAAGCAGAGGACCCCTCTACAGGCAAGCTACAAGCAGCACCGTAAGTGCCACTCACCCTAGAAGAAATGTTTTTATGGCCCCATCAGGGAGCGTGGAGAGCTGGGGAACCACCAGCAGCACCCAATGAGGAGGCAGCTGGCATGGTCTCAATCCACCTCCTGCCCAGAGGGAAAGCCAACCTGTTTGACATCCTCACCTGCAAAAGTGGGTGTGGTGGTGTGGGAGTTCAAGCAGCTTGTGGGAGGAGACTGGCCTGCTCTGAAGCATGCTGAAAAAATGTCTGTCTGTCCTCAAAGCTCTGCTTCTCTGCACAGTTTTTGGCTGAGCTGATGAAGGCCATCCTGTCAGAGCCCCAACCCCTCACTTGAGTCACCAAGTGAAGGAAGCAGAGGCCAAGGATCCGCTCTGCAGAGACTTGGGAGCTGTCTACAGAGGGGTGAGAAAAGCCCTGATTTTAACTTTAAATGTGATGTCAGGCTACTGAACCGAAGCAGGCACAGCTCCTTGGCAAATGCTTATCTTCACCAGGTAAATGTCTCATGATTTTTAACATGGAATATAGGTATCTGTGTGTATCCCACACAGGGAGAGACCTCAGATAGTGCAGAGCATGAGAACATAAAGCTCTGGAAAATTAACAAACCCCAGGCACCCAGCCATCCATGAACATACTTTAAAGTCACTGATGGGTTTGAAATCCAGTTTTGTCATGGCCTCTCTCTAGCAAACATGTGCCCTAGCACACTTGTCTGTTGAACCAGACTGTCACCTGGAGTCAGCAAGGAGATTGAAGACTGGCATGCGCCCTCCCTTTTCCTGGGGGGTGAGCTGGGGGCGGTTGTGATGGCGCTGTTGTGACTAGGGCAGCAAATACTCTGGTGCCATGAATGGGGGAGCTGTACGCTCATGGTGCTGCTGGGTGATCTGGTCTGATGTGGGGCACAGAGCATACAATACCATGTATGGACTGAATCCATCCATGCTTTTATGATAAATACAAGAAAAGTGAGGCCACGACACCAACTGGATCAACAAAACCCAGTGACATTGGATCTTCTTGATGCAAAAGTAGGTCAGGTTCCCTCCCTCCAACCCCCTTCAACATGAACCAGTAGAATGGTTTCTAAAGGCCTGGGGTTTTGTATTTCACAGCTTATCTGTTACTAAGCTAGTAACAGAAGCTCTGGAGCCCAAATTATGTGTCATCATTCTTCTTGTCTGGGCCAATTGCTCAATCTTGAAAGAGTTAACAACATTTAGGTTTAAGAGGTGACTTTGCCAGCCAGTGAAAACACGAATCAAAGCATGACACGAAAAATCCCTGTTTATTTTTTTCCAGCGTAACAAAAGCAGGCAGGGATGTGCTAATCTTGGTGTCAGTGGTGAGTTTGCCTGAAAGTTAGCAGGGCTGCGTGCTAGTCCAGGCAAGCCCAAGCAGCTCACAAACGTTCGGTAGCTGCACTTCAGAACAGTTGCTCCTGTAAGCAAAGTCTTCCCAAGATGTTTTCTCTCACCTGTCTGCTGATACTGGCTCACTGGGATATTGAAGATGATGCACTGGGATATTGAAGATGTTTGAAGATGATGCACCCCTCGTCTAGTTCCTCTGAAGCCAGCTACTGCTCTGTCTAGCTAACTAAGAACATCATTAAGAAGGCACAGTTAAGGGAATACGGAAGGAATGGACCTAGCAGTGAAGCCGGGATGTCTTGAATACTTATCCCGCTTCTGGTCTTGGGGCACTGCAGGAACTTTGAATCTCAGCTCCCTCTGTTGAAGACATGCAAGTAATTGTCTGAGAGATCAAATCAGCAATTTTACATATTAAAAACAAATGTAGGGAGGCCTCACACCTGACCATAAATTGCAGTTTTATCACTTTGAGAAATCATTGACTCCTCTTTTTTCTACTGGCAGAAGTTCTGCCTAGTATTCACCCGACAAGGTGTATGACTTGCCTGTTTTCTTCATTGCTCTTTCAAGAAAAAAAAATATTTGATAGTAAATGGGCACAGAATGCCTCAGGGTGTGAGGAATGCCCACCCCGAAAGGAAAACAGCTCATGAGGAAATGACCAAAACTCCCATTCCCGTGTCATCCGGTCTGTTTCCCCCCCCTCCCTGCACCAACCTAGGGGGGAGAAGGGAGGAAAATATCAATGAAGTTAAGTCTGCGAAGAAGGTGGGGTGGGGGAGGTGCTTTAAGACCCAGTTTTATTTCTCATTACCCGACTCTGGTGTCACTGGGTGTGCAGTGCAGTGTAATAAATGTTTCTTTCCTTCAGTGTTGAGTCTGTTCTGCCCGTGATGATAACTGCGGAATGCTCTCTCCCTGTCCTTATCTCAACTCCTAAGCCTCTCAGTATGTATTTTTTCCCTTGTCCAGTCGAAAAGGGGATTGATAGAGTGGCTTTGGTGGGCATCTACCCTCCAGCCAGGGTCAAACCACCACATAATTTTAACCCATCAGGCCTCTTTTAGGTAAGAGAAGCTACAAGAGGACAGTCACAACTAAACACTGTCAGCCCCATCCTTCCTGTGGGTAGAGGTTAGACATTGCTCTCTGGCACGGGTGACCTGCTGTATGAGTCTATTGGAGATGAAAGCACCAAATTATACACTAGAACTACTGGGAGAAGCCACTAATATCATACAGTTTTCATCTTTTGTCATAAGAATGGAAGTATTTTAATTAAAATATTGAAACATTGGGTAATATAAGGCATTAGAGGCCAAATACACAAGTGAATCAGTGATACAATTTCTTGGGGATGGAAGATGTGATTCCTACACACTGACCAAAACTGATGTATTTTCACAAGCAGGTGGGGAAACATGGATTTTGGTATTTTATCCTCCTGGTTCTAAAACTACTCTAAATGTAGGGGGCTGGAAAAACTGCGGTTTTGCTCCACTCAAGTCCTTTTTCTACACCTAATCATCACTTTCTTTCAAGCATGCTTTTGTATTTGCATAACAGAGCAAACCCAGAATAAATCTTTTCAGATTATCTAAAGGTTCCAGTTTGTTTCCTAATCTTGTCAAGTGTAAAACACACAGAGGACAGTACAGTTTAGATAGAGGCCTAAAATAAATAGTGAGTAAGATACCAAAGCGCACAAGTGGGAGTGCAGTTCAGCCCAAGGTACACTGAAAGCTGACTGCACTAAAAGGTTTTCCTTGGCAGATACTGGAATGGCCATGAATAGGAGACACAGTAAAAAGCTGCCACATTCTATGCATAAAAATTGCCTCCTTTCATTTCTCCAGCCTGATGAATTCATTTGGGTAAGTATCTGGAGTGGACATCCCATTTCAAAACTGCCAAAACTTTTTTCAAGATTTTTGTACTGATAGGATGAATTGAACTGCCACCTTAGCTCCCTGGTAGCAGCTAAAATGACATAATACTCTTCAAGAAGATCTTGCTTTGCTTTTTCCCTCATATTAATGAGGGTAACTCATCCTCCTCAAAGGAGGCAGACAGGAGGAAAAAATAGAACAGAAGAGCATATGCCACAGGAACAGGATGGAGCTCTTCTTTGCCACCCATTTAAACTTTGCTAAACTTTGCTTTGAGGTGAAGGTTCCTCACCTGAATTGCTGATGGAGCAGAAAGACAAACTTCCTTTGAAGACTGCTTCTCTGGTAGAATACCAAAATAATTTGTGTTTCTACAGCTATTAAGAAGGTAAATATATAAGCATTTTCTTTTTTTTAATTTTTAATTTATTTCTAGAAAAAAATCACAATGTTGATAAGAAGTTTTAATAAGTAATGTTTAGGCTTGCAAAAGCTGAAGAAGGATTCAAAGGTCTGTTAGCTAAAAGCTAGTTTGAACTTCCCCAGCCATTCTACCCCTAAAAAACACTGGCTTATTTTGGTTTTCTCTAGAACTTGGATTGAGGTGAGATACCTGTTTATTCATGAAGGCAAGCAGTACATTTAATTTTTCTGTATTTGTATCAAACATTTATATAAAAACCCCCAAATTTTCCACCCTCAAACACACTTAAAGGTTTTATACTTTTAGACTAGATGCAGAAGTGGGGCAAAGAGAAGTTTACAAATTAATTCCATGACGAAACACTACAGTCTATGTAAAGCTTTGTTGCAAGCTAAGAAACATGTACATGACATTCTTAAATGAATGGCATACATTCATGGTTGAATGCACAGATCTATTTACATGTTACATCTCCAAACTCATAATGATAATATCCTAAAGTATTCCATGAAATGCCATCTCTGTGTAGAACTTTGCCATGTGGCTGCAGCACATTAGTAAGAAACATACTGAAAAATTGCATGAAAATTGGAAACAATTAGAATGAAAGCCAACAGAACTGGTCAGACTATTCCTTCCAGACAGAACTAGTTATTATTCCAGACTTAGTCCTATGACTGTTACAAGTTGCAGTTTTCTGTGTTTCCATAGATCCTTGAAACCTTCCCACGGCTTTCAAGAGCTACAGCAAAGCCCACAAGTGCTTTCAGCCGAGGATGCAATCACAGGTCCCCATGGCGATGGCAGACCTTCACACATAACGTATGCTACTGACACTGTTCAGTGGGTGCTTGTGGAGCGAGGCTGACTTGTTCTGGTCACACTTGCTATTGCATCCTTCCAAACCATGGTACTCTTTGTGTTCTTTAAGTGCCTAAGACAACCCATCTGAATTCAAAATATCACTTTATTTTCTGTTAGATATTTGGTTATGGAAGTCTGAAGGTGTTAATACCCACTCCACAGCACTTCACCCCCAACTGTTCAGACAACTGCCAAACATCCATCCCACCACAGGTACAGAATCTAACTATGGTTCTGATTTGCAAATCAGGCTTTTCCACATCTGACCAGATCAGTGTTTGCTAAGCAGGAAGAGCCAGAAAGGGCGAAGGGTCTGTGTGCACTAGTTTGGGCGATCTGAATCTGTACCAGACAGATGCAAAGAAAAAAAAAAAAAGAAAAAAAAAAACAAAACTGCATTTTTGTCTCTCTGATGCTCAAGAACAAGTAACCCTTCCCTGGTGGCTGACCCAGGCAGCTATACAGATTGTATCAGCAGCACCCACACCCAGATCCATTATCCACACGCAGTGAGCCATTTGCTTTCAGATGCCCACAACATATGCCAAGTTGTTTGGTCGGTATGCCCACTGCATACAGGATATTAAGAACAAAAAACATTGTTTGCACTGCCCGAAAGCAATGGTGTAACAAAACATTAGTTGCTTGTTGGTTTTGGAGAGGTAAGGAAAAAGGTAAACCATACAGAATGCACTTGAGACACACCCGCTTGTCACAGGAGTACAGGAGAGAACATAAAGGCACAACATACTTCCACGCTCCTGTCATTAAGGCCATGTATTAGTGTGCAACAATGCTTCACAGGGTTAACCATACAGAAGTACTCAGGTCTGTCACTCCCAAAGGTGTTTCAAACAAGAATTGTTTTCGAATGCAGCTTCAGACTCTGCTTTCTTTTTTTGTTTGTTTGTTTGTTTGTTTCCTTTGTTTATTTGTTTTTCCAGGCAGAACACAGGCTCTCTATCCAGTTACAACGGTCTGTTCTTCATCGTGTTGTCTTTAAATTAGTTCTCCAGGAGTGTGCGCTGAACTAAAAGGTGAAAAACAACCCAAGATTAGCACAGTAAGTTAGTATACTTTGTTATGTGTTACCATGCAACATTATATAGGGAAAACAGACATTTTCAGTCAGGATTTGAAACTGTGGGATAAATTCAGGGAAGCAGAGGCTTAATTCTGTGTGGCCAGTACCCTGCATGCCAAAGGATATTACATCCCAGCTCTCTCACTCAAATAACCGCATCCTAATAGATGCATTTAGCTCTCTACACACCCCAGCCCACAGCTGGGGACTGGCAGTTTTGTAGGTGCAAAAATGAAATGGAGTACAGTCCATGTAGTGGATGGAAAAAGCAGGTTAGTGCCAGCCTACCTGATCTGCATTTTCTGGACGTTAAAGATAAGTCTCCATAAGATTTTCAAAATGCAAACCTGTTCTGCCATGTTGCCTGACCTGGCTAAACACAAGAGCGCTCCTAACTAGGAGCCACATAGGTACTTCCATACTGTATTACTGAAAGCCAAGCTCAAGGCTGCTGACTCCCAGAACTTAGATCAGGAGCAGCACCATGCTGACCATGGTTGCCCAGTTTGTTGGCTCAAAACATGCTCACTCTTGCCTGCAAAACGTAACCGCTATGAAATTCAGGATTTAACATCACATCAAGATGTAGGCAGGAGTAATCCTTTAGGATAATGTCCCAGCTTTGACTTTATCAGTTAAAATAAAATAAGCGTTATCTGATGCATTTTGCACCTGAGTTCTGGTGAATCTTGGCAGGAATTTTAGTTTATCCTGACTTCACCTCATATGTTAACTGTCTTTGGCAGAGGTCCTTGAACAACGCTGCGTGCTGCACTAAGGCACAGCTGAACTGAGGATACCAGCCTATCTCCAGTCCTGACTTCAGCAGCCAGTTGCAAGGAAACGTTTTCTCCTAGAGAGTTTTATCTATTTAACAGCTCAAAGAAAAAATGGTCATAGAGAGGGTGATGAGCCAGATGGAAGGTTTTAGCAAACTGATGAAATACCTGAAAATGTTTGGGTTTTGGGGGGTTTTTTTCTTGTTAAATTCTTTTAAAAAACAGAACTTGTTCTCTGGGTTATAGATTAAGCTCAGAGAAGAGTACTGTGCAAATTTATACTGATTTGAGATTGGAATGGGGGTGTACTGCTGCTTCCCTTGCTGCCCAATCACAAGGGTTAGAAGACCAAGGTTTCACCTATACAGTTTCGTCCAGATCTGTCTATGGCTTTCTTGGAAATAACCACCTGTTCCCTTGGCCAGGTACCTAAGACAACCACACCTGGAAGGGTGAGGCTGTTAGGGTTTTTGTTGCTTTAAAACAGATCCTTCCACAGCTGTCGCTGTTGTACAAAGGTTTGTTATTTGATGTTTCTTTCATGTAAGAATCATTCTCTGTTACAACTGACAATGTTTTAATTACAACAACATGCTAATGAGTTCAGTTCTCCTTGCCTCCAGCGTAGTTTCATCTCTGCCCAAACACCATTAACAATTTTGAATATGCATTCTTGCAGAGTTCTAGATGGGTTTACAATCCAAAAAGGTATCAGACTCCAATCAGATGCAACATACACTAATAAAACACTGTCAGCTAACCGCAGATACATATCATGCTAAAGGAGCAGGCCTCTGTTTTCATAATTGTCTTTAACAATACTTTTGCAGGGAAAACTCAGTCCTTTACTTTCTTTAAGCTCCTGCAGTTCAAGGACTCCTGAAGGCAATAAACCAATCTGTTCAAAGAATAAAAAACTACAGAAGAGTGGCCATATCAGAATTGAAATCTTAATTCAGTTCTAAGTTAGTTGTCATGGTAGTTACAAACATTATTTTTGGAACAAAACAAAGCAAGTAATTTTCTCCACTATGGTAGATGTCAACAAAGAGCATTTAATAGGATCCACACCAAAAAGCTGATCTTCCATCTAGATTCTTCTCTTACCAGGTGGCTCAGATTGCGCTCCCCGATGGCTATCCATATTCACATTCTCTTCATCTATTGGGGAAAAAAGATGTTTAGCATTCAATTTCTCTTATCTTCAAAGATGTTGATAAATAGATCAATTTAGAGAAGAAACTGCACTGAAGAAACCAGGCTACTGATAGTAGTACAGCACTGGCTGGATTGCTGCTCCTATCATTTCTCTTCACCAACCCATCAGAAAGACTAAAAAGGACACAAGCAAAGCTTCAGCCCCACCTATCCTCCCCACAGTACTCCCCAAGATCTCTGATCCAAGTTATATCTTATTTAGGTGGAAAAGAAACAAATGATAAGCAACAGATGACTGCGGAAGAAAGAATCATTTGGGAATGAACACCCAGGTAGTTGTCAGAAGCCTAATATGTAGGCAAGCACCTTGTCAAGACACAAAGGCAAGATTTATAAAATTAGAAATGACAAGGTAATTTCCAGCATGAAAACTGTCTCTGGTTCCCAACCTCTGCTCGTCTTTCCTCAAAGAAATGTTTTCTTGCAGTCTCTCCTGCTTACTCTTTAGCAGCAAGTGTGTTTATTCAAGAAATGCAAAACCTTAAGTCTGTCTAGTTTCTGAAAGTCTAAATTTTGGGTGAGGCAGTCTTCAGGCACCCTGTCCTAAATGACTAGTTAAGAGAGGTTAGTTCCTCCTTGTGAACACAAACTCACTCTGCTATTAAAACTACCTTGTGCAGATCAATGTATAGCCCCCATGTAAACACAAAACTGCAGCTTTTCAGACAGTAGAAAACAAATCTACTTTAGAATTCTTACCATTTTGTTTGAAACAGAGTTTCTTCTTCTGGTAAGCAATGAAACTAGAGACTGCTCCAACTACAGTAGCGAACACAGCACTTACAATTCCAGCTATTGCTCCTGGAGAAGCTGCAAAAAGAAAGAGGTTTGTATACATTTTTCAGAATAGAAAGCAATGACAAACTTGTCTTGTCTCAAAGTAAACCCTGTGAACACTTCCAAAAAACAGTAAGCTGTAATTCCTACGTGAAACTGTAGTAATCAACTCTTTCTGTCTGTGAATAATGAAAGGTGAATCCTGTAATTCATAACCATTTATTTCTTAGCAATGCCTATGGTTCAACAACTTCAGCATCCCTGTTGTAATTTCCACTAATTAAAAAAGCTACCCTTTCACAGCCAAATCCAAGTTGCATGCATGCAATCACTGCACTATCATCTCTGAGACCTTAACACTTCTGAATCATTTGCAGCATAGAGATTTTAAAGAATTGTGAAAGCAGAGCTTGAAAGTAAGAATTCGAGATTCCACCAAAGTTTTTAAGTTGAAATCCACTACCATCAGTGACTATTCTAGCAGGATATTAGCAATACAGGAAAACCTAGAAAACTAGCTTCGGACACACAGGCACCATCTTACACATAAATTTATGCATTTACCCTCAGGGTCATCAACTTGATTTGGACTTGAGCCTTTTCGTTCTGTAAAAATGAACAAAAGGGTTAGATTTTACATGTCAAAAGAACAGTGGTGTCATAACTGACAACTGAGAGTATGTCACAAATCTGAAAATAATACCTGAATTCCTCTAAGAACTATATTCAAGGACAATTTAGAAATAACACATTCAGTTTCAAACCCTATCTTTCTTAGCTTAGCAGTGTAAATTGCTGAAGGTTCCTAGACCAGTTTTACCTCTTAATCATAGAATCATAGAATGCTTTGGGTTGGAAGGGACCTCAAAGATCATCTAGTTCCAACCCCCCTGCCATGGGTCACTAGACCAGGTTGCCCAAAGCCTCGTCTAACCTTGCCTTAAATGCCTCCAGGGATGGGGCTTCCACAACCTCTTTGGGCAACCTGTTCCAAGGCCTGATCACCCTCATAGTAAAGAATTTCCTCCTAATGCCTAACCTAAATCTACCCTCTTTCAGCTTGAAACCATTACCCCTTGTCTTATCACTGCACTCCCTGGTGAACAGTCTCTCCCCCACTTTCCTGTATGACCCCGTTTTAAGTACTGGTATGCCAATGATCTGGGATTTTTTGGCAGAGACAGAACACACTGCTTCTGAAATGGAAGTTATGTTCTTACAGTTCAGATACTGCAACCAAAAGTGTCTGTACAAGTTAGACCACGTTGACCAGCTTGTGAGCAAGCTTTTATGAAAAGCTCAGGTAGCCAGAGAATCAATACGAAGCGCAACCTACTGTCTTACCATTGCCCCCGCTACCACCACTGCCTCCTTTTGGAGAGCTGCCATCATATAGATCTGAATCATGAATGTTGCCTATAAAAATAAAAATAGTATTATCTTACATGTTTTAATATTGGTTAAAAAGACATTTCAAGGCAAATAATGACATGGAAGTTTTCTCTAGACCACTCAGCTGAGTTTGTTTTGGTTTTAGGCTCTGTGTCATAGTCACAACACGGTCATGTTTCAAAAGCCCTCCAAATCTCAAGTCCCTTGTGCTTGGGACTGCACAGTTTGACAGCAGCACTACTGCCTCCAGACTTCCTGAACAACTGGGAGAAGTCACTGTCCCAGTGCAGGTAGTACTGCACAAGATGTAGGCTGAACTAGCAAGAAGCCCTACAAGCTACTTAAGTGGAACAGCCTAAGTTGCACTGTCCTGTTAAAGCAGAGAAAGGACATGGACCCAAAAGAACCGTTTCTTTTCAAGGCTGCTGCTGTGAATGTTTATCCAGAGTTGGCTTTCTAAGTCATAACCAATCTTTTGAACCCATACAACACAGTAGCTGTGGGGGTGGAAGGTGGTAGGGAGAGAAAGAAGAATTCAACATGTCACAATTCAGTGGCTACAGTATTTGCCCAGCAATAAGGAGATCCAAATGTAATTTCCTCCTCTGATTTATTACAGGACATTGAGCCAATCCATTTCTATCACCACTGAATCCTACCTCATAGGCCCTGAGTTCTGCTCCTTCCTTGTGCTGCCAAATCTGTTTCAAGCAGCAAAACTAAAAGCATTGCAGCAGAGGATGTTTTAGACGGGTGGCTAAAGCACTGTACCGAGGCATGCAAGACCTGAATTCAAATATCTGCTGCAAACAGGGCAGAAGAAGGAACAAAATCCAGTGCTTGCATTTCAGGTAAGGACTCTGCCATCATATTCCTAAATAATGGCATTATCACTTCAAGAATACAGTTCACAAGGAGTTCCCAGTGACTTTTTAGCATGACTAGCAGAGATTCATGTCCGGTCCATAAAGACAAAAGGACTCAACCCAATACACAGGTGCTCCACCATAGGCAGCCAAAAGCAGCATTGCCCCAGGCACACACAGCCCATCCTTCTGCCTCCCCATCCCATCCGGCTCTTAAGTGAAAGGAAAGTGACTCAACAGGTTTGTTATGGAATTTCAAGACTGCTGCAAAGCTGAGGTGCAAGACAATTCTTCCCCAGTTGTGTTTATCCAGTGCAACATCTGACATAAAAAGCAGCCAATTAACAAGGTCTAATGATTATAAGTTAAGCTGGGAGAGTAAAAGCATGTCACGATTCAGGAGTTTGTACTAGAAGCCTTACCAGTGTCTTTAGGATGTGCAGGTGGACCTTGCTTGGGGTTATCTACACACAAATGAGAGATTTATTAAAAAAAATTATATTAAGGGATCAAAAGCAGATTACAATACAGTGACTTTGAAAGGGACCGGGAAAGATTAACAAATACTTTTCTACTGTTCAGAAATTCCTGTTGGGTCAGTCTTACCAGAGTCTCTGGGATTTGCAGGCAGAGTTGCCTTGGGGTCATCTGTAGACAAATAAGAATAATATAAAGTTACTAGTGTGAAGAGACCAAAACCAGAGCACACAGCGACCCTGAAAGACTATCTCCCTGTGTCATTTACCTTTCCTTTCACTAGCTAATGCTGTAATTTTTTTCTTATTTTAGATTCAATGCTGCATGTTAATGCAATGTTTCTGCTACATTCCCCTGTATGTCAGACCCTTGCTATAACTGAATGTACTCACTAAGTGTTAGGCAGCATTTTAGTTTGCAGATCTGATTTCAAGCACTGAACATTCTTCTAGCAGGTGCAAGTTTCCTTGGCTGTGTCATCTGTCAAAACTACCAGATTTTGATCAGTGGTTGGCATGTCACTTAAAAAAAAACACAATACCAAACAAACCAAAACAACTAAAAAACCCAAGATGCACATGATAGAACTAGAAGTATGGTCCCCACAATGACACTTTATCTGGCTTGCCACAAAAGAATAAGAGATCTTAGTAATTATCTCTGTACAGTTTGGTCACAGTCTTTGTTGTCCACATGAAATTAACATACCAGCAGTGGTGTTCTAAAACTCTGCTTTCGCCAACAGCTGAACCAATCCAGCAGCCCAATCCTTCTGTATGCTGCTTCTCTGTGATGTTGCACAGTGTTGCCTCCCCCCAGCTCGAGACTAGGTCAGACCAGGTCTCCTTAGGCTGTCTGTATATTCAAAGTAAGGAGGCAGGCACCTCCAGAGTACAGTCCTCAGACTCTCAACTTAGGCTTGCCATTCTATAAAGGACCCTTTCTCTTGTCTTATCCAAACCCTCTGATCCACTCAGCCAACTGTTTCTTAATTATCCAACTCTGATTTTAAAAAAAAAGTCAGCAGGTGGGAACAGACTGTTTTAGGAGAGACAAAACCTCAAAGGGCTAAATCAAACAGAGTAGCAACCACTGCTACTGTCCTGCAACTCGACGTCCTGTGTTAGAAAATCCATTTATACTGCAGCTGGTCCAGTGATGGTCATCATAAAGCTTCTCTGAATTATCTACCTAACTGGGTGCTCATTATTACTGAGTGAAAACAATACTGAAATTTTTACTGCTGCCCACACTGCAGAGCTGAAGGGCATTAGAAATAATATCTTCCCTCATATTATTTTGAAGAGATTCATGTTTCCTTGTGCTACTAAAATTACTTCCT
The DNA here is from genome assembly GCA_022605575.1 of Laterallus jamaicensis coturniculus. Lineage (NCBI taxonomy): Eukaryota > Metazoa > Chordata > Aves > Gruiformes > Rallidae > Laterallus > Laterallus jamaicensis. Next base: position 3,696,301 of record JAKCOX010000053.1, read on the forward strand.
GGAAATTAAGAGATTACTTCAGATTTAAAAAGTACTTCCATAAGTAATAGTTTATGGAATTAGTGCCACCTAGTGAAGACACAGCAATGTGTCTTCAAAGTAGGATTTGGCTAAGAAATGAGTGAAACACATACAGTTCTTGGGATCCAAACCCTTAAAAAAGAACTTAAATAAACATAACGAGACTGCACTTATTATATCTGCAGTCTTTTACCTCAGTGCCCTTATTACATTTAGATAATAGAGGATGGCTAGACATGTACCAGTGAGTGAGAAAACGTAATTCTTACCAGGATAAAGAGCATGTTCCAGGTCGAAATTATCTACAAAGAAAGAAGGGAAGTTTTAAATGTCATGCAAAACCTGAACTAGTTTTAGACTATTTTTACAAAAAATGCACCTCACATTGTTTCACTAAGAATATCGTAAAATCAGAGAATCACAGAATCTCCTGAGTTGGGAGGGGCCATAAGGGTCATCCAGCCCAACTCCTGGCTCCACTCAGGGACAGACAAGTCAGAGCATGGGACTGAGGGCATGGTCCAGATGCCTCTTGAACTCAGCCAAGCTCGGTGCTGTGACCCCTTCCCTGCGGATCCTATTCTAGTGCCTAACCACCCTCTCAGTAAAGAACCTCTTCATAATATCCAACCTAAACCTCTTCTGTTGCAGTTTCATGCCGTTCCCTCAGGTTCTAGCACTGGTCACCAGAGAGAGGAGACTGGTGCCTGCCCCTTCGCTTCCCCTTGTTAGGAAGCCATAGACCATGATAAAGTCTCCCTCCAGCCTCCTTTTCTCCAGGCTGAACAAACCACAGGACTTCAGCCTCTCCTTGTAAGACTTCCCCTCCAGACCCTTCACCATCCTTGTTGCCCTCCTCTGGGCACTCTCCAATATTTTTGTGTCCCTCTCGTACTCTGAAACTGCACGCAGTAGTATCATGGCATGCTCATTCAACAGTGGCAGGTGGAAAGCACCACAGAGTTATCAGGTATTACCCATCAGACTACAGGTTGGTCATGATCATGGTACATGCCAAGGGCCAGCTCAAGGTGAGCAAGCTCAAAACATGCAGATTGAAAGCAAATAAAAGAGTTTCTCACAGGGTCTTTAACCTTCTGAAATTACAATGTCAATCTGTGAAAACACTAGCAGAAGATTCCAGAATGCAAAATCCTTTTGCTCTTAGGGAGCTGTTTTGTTTTATATCACAACTCTTTGTGCCACTAGATTGAAAAATTCAGGCCATTAAATTAGTCTGTAAAACTACACTTCACAGTAAAAGGCATTACAAGGCAATTAGACCTCACCAACATCTGATGGTAATGGCTTCTTAGATGGAACAGGCTTCTTTGTAATTCCTGCAAAGGATGGTTAGGAAAAAAAAATTAAATACTATTTAATACACTCTTCAGAAGACACATGAAGGACAACTATAAGCCTACGTCTATACAATGAAAAGCACAAGATCAAGTCCATACAGCAAGACATTTTCCTTTCAGTTTTGTGTGGTCAACATTTTAACATACCAACAGCTGAATTGTTCCACTGAAGTTTGAACAAACCATATGTGGGAAAGGTGTCATGCTTGGTCATGCAGCAATACTCAGAAACAAACAAGTCAAAAGGGCAGCCACTGTTTTCCCTCCTACCTCCCAAAATCTGCAAGAGCGTATTAATTACCAAGAGCATCTTCTAAATTGAAGTCATCATCATTGCCTGTAAAAGACAAAAAGCAACAGTAAGAACAGTGCTTTTTCCTACTCAAAACCAACACTTATAACAGTTACAAACATGCCTTTGATATATCCTGAGGTACATTTTCTGCTTCCTGAATCAGACTAGAATAATATTTTGAGTCAAGGCTGAAGACAGACATTCTGCACATCTCTTCAGGGGGGGGAAAAAAAAAGGAATAATACTAAAAACTGTCTTTATGGAAAGGATCCAGAGGGCCAGAACATATATTCCTAGAGTCAATACAATGCACTTAATCCTTTATTCTTGCCACAGCTATCACATGCTTTCTTAGTGCCATTCACAGCATATACTTTCATGGCCTTCTTTCCAGGGAACCACAAAATGAGCAAGGGCACAACTCCAGTTCACAAGAATTTACAAGATTCAAGCATGAAGAAGAGCCATGAAGCACTCACTCATGCCTTGGAACACAAAGTCTGTAGGGAAGTGATATGATCAGGTAATGGATTTAATACCTTAGCATTCAAAATTCATTTTCATGTGTTTCTAGGGCCTTATCTTTTCCCCTAACAAAGGTAAACAGTATGAAGATACGTAGGTTATTAGCACAGATGATCCTAAGCAATTTCTTCAACTTCCTAAAAGACAGCTAAATGCAGCTGTCACCATTCCGGGTTCTCCAGTCCAGGTAGATTAAGTTTCATTTTCAGCCCTTAAGAAAGGAACATTATCTCTCACTCATCAGTTGCTAGAGCTACTGCTGCTTACCCAGCCAACTGCAAATGCACTAACTCAATATATTCACCATACAGACTGGTTTCACAGCATGAATATAGTAGTGTGATCTCAGCAGCAGTAGCTTGTAAGATAAATGGACAGCTAAAACAACTGCTTGGGATATTTCTGATAGTTCATCATCCCTACTTTCACTGAAGCATGGGAAGAGAAAAAGGCATGAAAATATATACCAACTATTCAAGAAAAAGACATCCAAATATATTGCTCCAGTAGTTGGAAGACTTTTTCTATCTATTGAGTATCAAGCCAGATGGAGCAGAACTTAATTCCAGCCAGCAATACCTGAATTCAGAAGACACACTCATAAAGCATTGATGCTTTATGAAGCTTTTCCTCTAAGAATACAGCTACAGAAGAGGAATCAGAACTGGCTACTGCAAAGCCTGAAGAGAGGAGTAAAAAACAAACATCAAAAAAATCAAACCACAAGCAGAATGTTCCTTCATGATAGGGCAAGTTATGACAAGGACAACTCACAAGTCTAGAATGGGGGATGATGGATGCCCATATACTTGGCAACATATTTCATCTCAGCTGAGGTCAAAATTGAAATCTCTTTTCCTTCTCAGATAACTGCACTAATAATACGAAGAAATGAGACTAAGATACTTTGTAATTTTTTTATTTAATAAGGAAGCAAGGAATGACAACTGGAATTTAAAAAAAAAGAAAAGCAAAGGCAAGCTTGTAATTTCCTGAAAACATTCTGCAAGCTAGTCTTCAGTCTGGTCAACTGAACTGCTACAGCAGAAACTGAGAACAATTCAGTCTAAGCAGCAATTCCCCTGTTGTAACACTTGAACTGAGTACCACCTCGCTCACAGCCAAGAAGGGAGGTAGGACTGCCTGGTAAGTGGAAGGCCCCTTCATGAAAATGGGCAATCCATGGCTTCATTGTGGTGCGTGAAATAAAGTCATTAGGTATAGATCTTGGACAGAAAACAAGAAGATATTTCATTTGGTGTTCTTCACTGTAGATGGAGACCATAATCTTTTAGGTACTTAGCTTGGGAAAAACTGACAGAATGCAAAATACTTGCAGCTTGTTAATCTGAAATCTATATCACCTTCAAATATAATCTTCAAAAACCTCAGTAAAATGAGCAGTTGCTACAAACCAAATCTCAGTTACCTCTGAAATACCCCTTTTGTTTAAACTACACCAAGACACCTCCACGTTACCAGGCAAAAAATCATCAAAGCTCTCAAGTGAAATTTAGACAAGTATTTGCATAGTTGTTCCTAACTTGAATTCTGGTTCGTTTGTTTTCTTAAGTATGCACATATCTCAGGGTACAGTCCTCCAGGAGGAATGTCTAAGACAGCACATGAACAGGTATTTGCCAGTCTAATGCTAAGAAGGCAGACAGAAGGATCTGTTGAAGAATGATTCTCCTCAAAACACTCTACCAGAGTAGCCACCAGAGACTGGATCACCACTTTCTGTTAACAAGGTTAAAGATGTGTCACTAAGTCAATGAATGTTACATTGTTGGGTGCATTTCAAGAGCACTACCACTTTTTAGAATTAATGGCAGAGAGAAAAACAAGCTCAACAATACTCAACATTAAGCTATGGTGTGGCTGAAGTTCTACCTGGAGCAGAAGAGGCTATCCGAGAGTATCCCACTGCCACCAGGAAACTTAGTCTGAGAATTCTGAATGGTTCCTGCTGCAGAGGTTTCCCAAAAGAGGAGGGAACCAGTGTAAGAGTGTGCATTCAGTGACAGTGGTATTTTAAGGAATTGCTTTTGTGATGTATTGAAAGGAAGGACTCCGACTGTCGTGGATCGAAGACATCTTTAATAACAACTAAGCAAACTTTTATACCCTCTCAATGGCTGATGCAGCAGCCTCAAGTCAGGTTTCAGAACTTTTTAATTAACACAAGAACCACAACTTTCCTATACAAAAGGTTGTCCCACCCTGGCAAGCTCCCATTGTCCAGGCATCTTTCTGTCTACACCTTCCTGAACATTACAAAGCACACTGTGCCACCTGCCTGCTAAACACCATACAAACGTACAGCTCTACAAGACCCTGCACATTCCATCTCATGCTTTACTGCTTGATCTCTTGCTCCCACAGCTTCCCTCCAACAAGCATAACCAGGTCTCTTTTCCAGGGCCGCTCTTCATCTCCCACATATTTTCTCCACACATGATCTTCATGGATAAATAATTTAGGATGAGACTGCTGACTGCCAATCTCACATAAGACATGTTTTGAGACAGGAATAAACAAATCTGAGAGTTAGTAAAGGAAAAAAGATTCTATACTAACTGGAATTACTTAATATTCTGCAACTCCTATTCTGTTTTACAAGCCTACAGCAAGATGTCATGCTCTTGACATTACTTTATCTCAATAATGGTAGCAGGAAATGTCAAAACCTAACTTAGGGACCTCATTAAAATTACTTGCACTCTTCAGTGCTGGCAGTCTGCTATCCCAGCAAACACAGGGTGTTTCTCCACTGTTCATTGCAAACCTTCATATGTTTTTAAAACACTTGATTTTACAACTGTATTTGGTCAACTTTTAGTATGGGTGGGTGAACTGCAAGTTCAATTACTTAGCCTAAAATGAGAGGCCCTCAGAATCAGGGATTCGGTTGGTTACACAGAAGAAACAAATGGACAAAAGAGATAAAGCTACAGGACTACACTAAAGATAGCAGCATGACAGAAGAAGAAAAAGTCAGCATGAATATACTGCACTCCCTACAGGTTTAAAGAGCACCCACAGTAACAGACCTTATGAGCATTTTCTTAGTTTAATCAAAGGTAATTGCAAATAAAGCAGACATTATATTGTGTATCAAACACAATACAGCAGGTATTCCTAGCTCCTAGGGGCATGACCAGGTGCAGGAACAGTTCAGGAGTATCTAGACTATTTTCCTTCCATCACCATAGCTCAAATGCCAGGATCTCAAGAGCCAGTTCTTCAGCAGGCTGGCCCCAGTAACCTAGATAGCTTGTATCAGATGGGGAAAAACAGCAAGTAAAACAAGAGGCAAAACAGAAGTTTCTGAAAAGCTGATGAGCTAGATGGTATTCAAGAAAGCCAAGTAATTACACAAATAAGATTCCTTTAGCAAAGGCCCTTCACTACTCTCAGACACTTACTGCTATGGTATTAGATTAGTCATATTTACATTCCACTGCAGAAGTAGACAAGTGCTTTGGAAAGTTCTTCTATTAGTCACGTGTATGGTGACACACCAAGAAAGGAGACTTGTGATGAATCACCACAAACAAAACTTTCTGACTTTAGCAACAGAATTCTTGAATTTTGTTTTTTCTAAAAATGCTGGTGCTATCCCTCCTTCCCTCCCTCCCCAGTACCCTGCACCACAGGATGCCACAGAGTCTGCACGCCACAGAGGGTCTTCCAGTTGTAGGCCTATGTATCACATGACAGTGGTTAGCTTGTCTGTGTCCCACTGCTGGAGGGTTACCTGCCACTCAGTGGCCAACTGACAATCATAGATTATCAAGTTGGTAGGGACCCATAAGGATCATCTAATCCAACTCCCTTGTAGGACTACCTAAATCTAAATCATGTGACTAAGAGCATCATCCAGACACTCTTTGAACTCTGTCAGGCTTGGTGCCATGACCACTTCCTTGGAAAGCCTGTTCCACTGACTGACCACTCTCTTGGTGAAGAACCTTTTCCTAATGTCAAATCTGAACTTTCCCTGATCCAAGTTAATTTCATTTTCTCATGTCCTATTGCTGGTCACCAGAGGAAGGAGATCAACACCTCCCCTCTCTGCTGTGTCCCTTGAGAAAGCTGTAGATGGTGATGAGGTTACCCCTCTCTTCTCTTCTTGGACATGCCTTCTCTTCTCCAAGCCAAAACAAACAAGTGACCTCAGCCACTCAGTTCTGAGGCCTTTCACCATCTTTGTTGCCCTCCTCTGGACACATCTAATAGTCTCATAAAACTATTTAGGTTGGAAAAGACCCTTAGGATCAATGAGTCCAACCATCTAATGTCCTTGAGGCACCCAAAACTGCACACAGTACTCCAGATGGAGCTGCACCAGGGTAGGGTGGGACAATTACATCCCTTGACCAGCTGACTATGCTGTGCTTGATGCACCCCAGGACACGGATGGCTCTTTTGGCTGCCAGGACACACTGTTGGCTCATGTTCAACTTGTCCTAACCCAAATCCCCAGATCTCTTTCCTTGGGACTCTCCAGCCTCTTGTCCCCCAATTTGTATGTATAACCAGGATTATCCCATCCCAGGTGCAAAATTGGGCACTTGCTCTTGTTAAATTTCATATGGTCAGCAATTGCCCAACTTGGGTCTGTCCTGCTGTCCAAGTCATTCATTTTCTTTAAACCTGCAAGAATCTTGAGCTCAAGGAGGCTTCTCATCTCTATATAGTTTACATGAGGTTTGGCAGCCCTCTTGGGCAATAAGGACGCTGTTAGCCACAAGTGCATTAATTCTTGAGCATCCAGGCAAAAAGCAGCTTTTCCAACACCCACCAGGGAAACTGGGTTTTATACTTCTGTGTGTTGCAGTCCTTCCCATTGGGGGATGAAAAACTGGAGGAGCAGAAGTATTCAACACCAAAGCTCAACAGAAGCTACAGAAAATACAGGAAGGCCAACAGACTGAAACATTTTCACAAAACACTTTAATTAACAGACCAAAGCCATTGGATCCCATAAAATTGCTTTTTAAGCTTACCAGCACTCGATTCCAATCCAGGCTTTGCCCCACCAGCATTAGTCACCTACAATAAAAGACTTCTACTGCTCACCTCACATTCGGACAGTTATTTCCAAACATATCCAAGAGGAGCAATTTCCTCACAAAAAGCCTGAGAGAAGGGTGATTTGGTTCTCCATACCTTGCTGTCAGAACTGCCTTTCTAAAGTTTTACATGGAGAACATGGAACATGAAAACCACTCATTGTAGGTGGAGGAATGTACTTAAACCTCCTCCTTTCGGCCCCGGCTGTGGTTTGCAGGCAAGATCCCTCTGCATCAAGCAACGCAGATGGGATGTTTACTCCCACTGCCAAGCAGCAGTTTATAATTAGCCCTGCTTGGATTCTCATGAAATTAAATCCCACACCGTTGATTTGAAACCCTGTTCCTCCTAGTTCCTCCTATAAGCACTAACCTATCATTGCTGCTTTTCAAGTTTAGTTTCTCTGCAGAGCAAGAGAAAAAAAAAAACCCAACAACTTTGCATTTATTCTTTCACAGTGATCCAAAAGCTACTTCCCAGAACAGCTACTTTATTTGCATCATTCTTGAAAACACAGTACAGAAAAAGTTAGCTAATTATGTTGCCTGATCTTTTTATCTGATCTGGTTGCTAGTAAATAGGTTTTTAGCCTTTAATTTTAACATTTGAATTATTAAGTATTCCATCTACCCAGGAATGTCAATTTAATATTTTAAATAAACAAGGAAAAAAGCCTACAAGGTCACATTTTGGCTCAAAACTACTTAAATGACAGTAGTCATGTGAGGGTTTTTTAACAGAACATGGTAAAACAAGCCGTTTACTGGGGAAGAAAATCATATTTTGAAGCACAGTTTGGGAAATTCTGCTTGTCTAAAAGCTTCCTATGCATTGGGCAACTTTTATTCTTCTTTGAGCTGTAAAAAGTTGGAAGATACAATGGGGCTCTAAACCTTAGCTTCTCCAAGATAGAGTTGACAGTCGATTTAGCAACAGTCCTGCTAAATGCTGAGCTGCTTATGTAGAAGTGAGAAGGGGTGAGAGAACTACACAGCAGTTACAAAGGGTTTAAGAACTTCCTGAGTCTCTCCACTCAAGTAATGGAGATAAATGCAAATATTTGGCACCACAACCTGTGTGGTGACAAGTTGTATACCTGTCTGGTTGTTTTCTTACAGTTTGCAGTTCTGCATGTCTGGAACCAATGAGACCACTTTCTCTCCAACAAAGGGTTTGGATGGTTGGGGATTCCTTTCTGGTTACAACCCTTGCTGGCAAAGTGACATCAAATATCAGATGACAGACACACAAGTGCCAGATGTCCTCCCTAAGCATAAATGAGCTTCCAAAACAGTTGTCACTAACAGCAGCTTAGAAAGAACTGAAGTACTTTCCCTGCTTCAGGGAAAGAACCTGGTTGACAACAGTCCAGGACAACCTGCAGTGGCTGACCTTGCTGTAGCAGGAGGTGGGACTGGAAGGTCTCCAGAGGTGTCCTCCAGCCTCAGCACCCTGTGGGGTGACGTAAGCCAATTCTAGTCACTGGACCAAATTTTTTGTGCTACAAAATGCCTAGAAACTCAGATAAAATAAATCACTCTGCCCTTCTGCCATTCCTTTTACAGATGTGAACTGAAAGACATGAAGTTTGTAAGCAGAAATGGAAGCTATATTAACAAAGGCTGTTAGAAGAACATTTGGGTGGCAGAAGCATGGCACTTTGCATCAAGAAATGACAAGTTTTAGGGCATTTGGGTAAGAGGTGGGAAGACAGGGAAATGGTTTTGCAAAAAAGGTGGGTTTTTTTCCTGAATCAAAAAGGATGGGAAAATTTTGAAAACTGGCATGCTTTAATCCAGACAGCAGCAACAACAAAAGATACTGGAGATATTTGTTTTCACTCATTTCTTCCTCCCTGTAACTTCAGGAGTGCCTGATCACACCTCAGGACTGCAAATGCCATATACACAATGCTTATTGCTATTTCACCTCAGTACCTGACCTTACCAAGTATAAATGCACTACTAAAATGAGTGACTGTTTTAATAAAGTATTTTCTGAAAAGCAAAGGCTAAAACCTCTTCTTTTGTAAATTCAACAACTAAGGCAAAATACAGCTGGCAGACAGAAGCGTAGTCTTTGCATGCATTCACGTGCAGCATGCCCTTGATGAATCATAGAATTGCCTGGGTTGGAAAAGACCCTTTAGATTATTGAATCCAACCACAGCCTAACCCTGACAAGTCCACCTCTAGATCATGATCTTAAGGACTTCATTTACATGCCTTTTGAATACCTCCAGGGATGGTGACTCCACCACCTCCCTGGGCAGCTTGTTCCAATGCCTGACAACCCTTTCAGTAAAGAAATTCTTCCTGATATCTAACCTAAATCTCCCCTGGTGCAGTTTTAAACCATTTCCTCTCATTTTATCACTTGTCACCCAAAAGAAGAGACCAACCCCGACATCTCTGCAGCCGCCTTGCAGGTAGCTGTAGAGAGCAATAAGGTCTCCCATCAGCATCCTTTCATCAAGACTAGAAAGTCCCAGCTCCCTTAGCCACTCTTCATAGTACTTGTGCTCCAGACCCATCACCAGCTTCGTTGTCCTCTGGATGCACTCCAGCATCTCAACATCTTTCCTGTAGTGAGGGGCCCAAACCTGATCACAGCACTCAAGATGCCGCCTCACCAGAGCTGAGTACAACAGAACTGTCACTTCCCTACTCTTGCTGATTACATTATTCCTGATACAGGCCAGGATGCCATTTGCCTTCTTGGCCACCTGGGCACACTGCCAGCTCATGTTCAGAGGAAGCTGCAGATGTTTAAGTACTGCCTACCTGTATATTATGTGAAGCCTGCATGTTGGTACTTGTACCTACAAGTGCTAGGCACACTGAAATTTTCAACCTGCTACATTACTGCTCTTGAGTTTTGGTACTATCCCTTGCAGTAGCTCTAAACCACAAAGGCATGACTCTGTGCATTGAAACACAAAGTGACTCGATGTCAACAATGCCAGCCCTCAGCGGTGGGTGACATTTCACCCACCGCTGAGGACACCGCTGACACTGCCTTCTCTTGCTCCAACACAGCACCTACCAAAGCCAGCCCTTGGCTGCTGCCCCCAGGGCAGGCAAGGAGCACACCCTGCCCCTTTTCCCAATTTTAAGTTGCCAGCACAATCACCATTCTTCCAGGGAAGCTCATGGAACAGGCACAGGACACCTCTGCTGTCCATCACATTACTGCCTCTTTGGAAACTTGTGCCAGGGATGAATCGGAAGCTCTGAAGCAGCTTAAGGAAACCCTGTTCTCAAATGTCACCAAGGTCCAGCAGGCACCTATACTTTGCATTCAGCCACTTTTGAAATTCTGTCTTGGCATAAGTAAATGTCAGTAGTTACTTTTTATAAGCCTAAGAAACCAAAATCCTTTAACTACATGTTGTTCACAGGATACAGCTTCAAAATGTAAGCTGCTCGACAGACAGGACTTCAAGCTTTCACAAAGCTGGCAAGCCTTGCAGCTACTACTCAGTCTAAATTGCCATGCCCAGGTGCAATCTTACCACAAGGTTCACACTATTCTTGTTATTAAAGTTCCCTTCCCTAACTATTATTATATCAATCAGTCTTTACAGTATGAAAGTATATTGACTTTGTTCATATATATTCGTTCGCATACATCGCAATGCAGTGAGGTAGTGGAATTTTACTGGAGACTTTGGTGTTATTCATGCTTAAGTAAAAGAAACCAAAGGAAACTTGGCCCTGTAAATAAGGAATTTACTTCTAGGAAGCTTAGAGCTGTCCGTGAGGGACAAAAGATATGTCCTGGACAACCAAGATAATGCCAGCATCCTAACTCCTCTAACGCCTCTTTGAAACCCTCCCAGTGACAGCAGGCAGCATAGGTAAGTAAATATAGCAAGGGTGACTCCAGGGGTGTCTGGATCAATAGACAAGCAGCAAAAATGCTGCAGAAATATAGTTGCTTTGCAAAGTTTTACTACAATTTAAAATCAGTAGTGTGGGTGTTAGTAACTAGTCAAATCATGTTGTACCTTTACTTGAGGGGTTTAAGAACCCTGTGTAAAACTACATGTGGGGTGCCCCAATTTGCCTGGGACACCTTGCATGCACGAGTAATTATTTACTCTTGTAATTCTGTAGTTCTCACTAGCAGATACCTCCAATGGCAAGAGCTTCAGGAATTCTTGGTAAGAACCTTTCTGCAGTTGACCAACCAACATCTGTGAAACCTCTTGCTCTGTAGTGTGAACTTTAAAACAGTGGGCATATCACAAGCAGTCGAAACTATATTTTGAAAACTGAGGTGCAATATACCCTCTGATGGCACTAAGATGGATGCTCAAGGAGATGGTGGAGCTGGGAAGGGGCATGTCTTTAAAGCCCCTTGAAAGCTCAGTCTTCACACATTCATGAACAGATTCATGAACATTAAGCTTCACTGGAATAACAGCCCAAATCACAATGAGCACCATAAATTAACAGCCAAATGCACTGGAAAAGCAACAAGTGGTGTGTTTGCACTGTTCAGTCCCCTGAATGGCTGCAAGTTGCATCTGGGGAGGTTCAGGTTAGAAATTAGGAGAAGTTTATTCTCAGAAAGAATGGTTAGGCATTGGAACAGGTTGCCCAGGGAAGTGGTGGAGTCACTGTCCCTTGGAGTCTTCAAGGAAAGGCTGGATGAGGTACTTAGGGACATGGTTAGTTAGTAATAGAGGTGGGTAGGGGGATGGTTGGACTAGATGATCTCAGAGGTCTTTTCCAACTTGAACGATTCTATGATTCCCCCTCAACAGGTGATAGGATGAGGGGAATGGGCTCAAGCTGTGCCAGGGCAGGTTCAGATTAGACATTAGGAAAAAGTTCTTCACCAAAAGGGTTATTGGGCATTGGAACAGGCTGTCCAGGGGGGTGGCTGAGTCACTGACCCTGGATGTGTTTAAAAGATGGTTAGATGAGGTGCTTGGGGATTTGGTTTAGTAGAGGACAGGTATGGTAGGACTCAGTCTCAAAGGTCTCTTCTAACCTAGTGGTTCAGTGATTCTATGATTGTATGGAGAAAGGGAAAAGTGTTTTCAGGTCAATTGTGTGATCTCTTTCTTGAGCACTGACTTCAAGAGTTGTGAGCTTTTTCTGCTCGACCCAATATTCAGTAAAACAGTTTACGCCATGATAAACTGTTTAAGATTATAGACTGGAGGTTTCCCTCCCCACCAAACGGTCATGAATCACCAGAATTTTGCTTTGTCTGCATCCTGATGTGCTCATACTTTACAGCTCTGGTAGCCTCTTGGATTGGGGCAGGGAGAGAAGGAAGAGCAGTCCCAGATGGGGCTTGGAGGAAAAGGGAAGTGCAGCTGCAATTGTAAAACTTTAGCACAGGGAAGAAGAAAGTACTAAGAAACCAAGAGTTGTGATCTGGTAGTCAATGAAGCAAGAGCTCCATAAATTCCAACAGTTAAGAGTGGTAAATAATCTCCACTCTCATCAAGGACAAAGAATTGAAAACAAGTAAATGGAGCTTCACCCTCCATTTAGAAATCCCTTCTTTAAAATAAAATTGAGTAGAAATGTACATTTGCAATGTGCACAGAAGTCAATAATACTCTTATTTTTACAGCAATACACCAAAATGATGCCTTGTAGTAAATAGGACTATTTTATCTGCTGGTATTTCTAAGCTGACAATTTAATTTCACAGCCTGTTTCTTTTACCTTCTAGACCAGAAGTCATGCCAGTTCAAAACAATTTGTATACTGAGAACAAAATTCCAACAGAATCTGTAATGTAGCCAGAAACATTAACTAAACAGTAAAATTGACTGCTTTTCTTTCATCATGGCTTGTTCGACAATAGCCAAAAAGATTTTTTCAGTCTTTTCAATTTGCATACTTAAAAATAGCTACTACAGCTTTTGCTAGAAGAAAAAGAGGAAGACTTAGGGGTTTACAATGAGGGTTTCCTGTGGGGGTAAAGGAAACCAGACTCAGTACAGTGACTTGCAATGATTCAACTTGCATTTAAATCCATTGCTCTGAGACTGAATCAGTTCTGGCACTAATCAACTTGTTTTATAACAAAACCTATTGTTCTGCTCAACCTTCAAAAATTGTTGCATTTCAATAGCACCAGTGACACTTTTCTTCCTGCAGGTATTTATTGTTAAGGGATTAATTGAGACAAAGTTCCATTAAAGAACAATTCAGTGAGCCAGGATTTTGCACCTTGTGCTCTGCTGCATCACCCCAGAAATGGTTTGGAAATGTGTAGACTAGCTTCAGCCACGGGACATATGATGTGACATCAGTCTGCTTCTCTGGGCAATGAGGCACACTGGAGGACAAGGCTTATTTCTTCAATCAACTTTGTACCATATATCAAAAATTACTACCTAAAAAATCCCCACCAATTTCTGAAGGACAGTAACACAACCAATAGAGAGAGCATACATCCAGGTCATGGGATCACAGGCTGGTTTGGGTTGGAAGGGACCTTCTGGTTCCAAACCTCTGCCGTGGGCAGGGACACCCTCCACTATCCCAGGCTGCCCAAAGCCCCATCTAACCTGGCCTTGAACACTGCCAGGGAAGGGGCAGCCACAGCTTCTCTGGACAACCTGGGCCAGGGCCTCACCACCTGAACAGTGAATTCCTTCCTTATATCTAATCTAAATCTCCCCTCCTTTAGCTTAAGGCCATTACTGCTTCTCCTGTCACCACCTGCCCTAGTAAACAGTCCCTCTCCAGCTTTCCTGTAGGCCCCTTCTAAGTACTGGAAGGAGAAAGGTAATGCGACTAGTTTGAGCTGCCCAAACCAGACAGATAAATAACTAAATAGGTTGGTTAGAATCCAGCTAAGTGGCAGCCACAGATACATGGCAAGCCAGAAATGTGGCATAGGTTTTGTCAGGTGAGGGCTTATTTTCTTTTTCTTCCCCTCTCTTCTTACTTCCCATCCTTTAGTATTTTTACTTAAGGAACAGGATAAAACTTTGCTTGTGTACCAAGGCTACATTCTAAGTTGTTCCAACACGTCCATGAGCTCAGCAAAACACCTGGGAGGCATTCATAGTGAAATCTTAAGCATTTCCAGGTCAAGTGCATCTTGTGTAAGTACATTTATTCTGCTAGAATTAGTCAAAAACTTTTATCAAGAATTTTCCCTGTTTACCCTAAGAAATAGTGTCACCATCTCCACTCTGTTTCTGCATCACCTCCTGTCCCATCCCATCCCACTCAGTGGGATGAGGTTAACTATTTCATTCTCTGCGTAGTCAGAAGTAACAACTCCAGAAGTTTAAACAAATCACAATTCTACTCAGAACTCAGCACAAATACAAAAGGGCTCAGCAAAACTTGTAATGATGTTACCCTAATGTGCCTAAAAGGAAGTTAGAGGCAGACAGTGGCAGAGAAAAAGGGAGAAAGAAAGAGAAGGAAAAAGAGATATCACCACTGTTGGATCCAGTGATGCTTTCTGCTGGCAGCTGTACTCATTAGGAAGCGGGTGCATGCCGAAAACTTATGTTTCCCCCTTTTATAAATGAATATGCCTGCCCCATAGGCAGGGGCTTGTCACCACGGAGCAGGTCAGTATGTGCTTGTAAATGTTCAGAAGTGTTCTAGAAATGAGTCAGTGGGTTGTGGGAATCTTGGTAGGGGGGCTCACTGTTGGCCCCCCCCTCCTGCTTCGGGGCTGGCTGAGTGATGGTCTTTCACAAGCACACACATGCAGAAGCAGGTGGTCTTTGCCTACACCTTACAGGAGCAGGGGAGCAGGCTCACGAGATGGTATCCTGCCCCTGTAGGTCCTGCTTTTGGTTGACGCTCTCTTATCAGCCCATCCCCGCCTGTGTCAAGACAGGTGTCTGTGCCATTTGTTATCAGAGCCTTACAGCTTCTAAAGTAAACTGCATTTTATGACCCAGTGCTTTCACTTGCAGGTTGCCACCACACATGCCAGGCTTCAGTCTGCACTATACATTTACTAATTCTGTAGAACACCACAGGAAAGTGATCAGACTGGAGGAAAAAAAAAAGTCCTTTGGACAGGTAATAATTGCAAGTGGAAGGGAGCTGTGCCTGGGGATAGGACTGGCAGCAGAGACAGTGACAAAGATGCAATGGCAGCTCTCAAGGAGAAGGAGTAGAAGCAGCAGCAAGCAAGGAAGAGGGAGACAGAGTGGGAGGGGTCTGGATGCAGAGAAGTTGTCAGCTCACCACGTTCACAAGCTTCAGAATCACAGCTCTTGCATGGGGAAAAAAGGTCCACATCTCTGCTTAGTTAGTACAGGAAAGAGCTGAGCTTTACAGAAGGCCAAAATACCAAAAAGGAAAGACGGAAGGTTTTGTGAAAAGGAAAAGGGGGGGGAGGGATGTCACAAATCAGATTGCAAACTAGATGGGTAAGACAAGCAGGGACAACTCTGGTCCAGACAAGAGGTGAAGGAGAGGGAAGGGAACAGTTGAATTAAGTACTGAATGTGGGATTCAATCGCAAGATGCCTGGCATCCAGGACGTACTGAGAGGAAACACAGAGGTAGGCAGTGATTTCTGGCTTCCAAGAGGGAGAACACAGACAACGTGGATAGCTGGAGGCAAAGGAGGAAACAGAAGATTCATAGATTAAAATGTAGAATAAGATAAAAATGGAGAAAAAGATAGCTTTATCCAAAAACTTTCTACACAGGCTATGCCAAACCCTTGCCCCAAACTTTACCCTGAAACTACTTGTGTCTAAATTTAACAAGGACTCGGGTGCCTCCAGAGCTGTCTGCTTTGTCACACAATAGCATCAGCTCTAATAAAAACTGTACCCTACCCAACATATTTGCCTCACTTATTTTTAATTCACTGCATCCAGTTACTACTAATACCAGTGCTAGCCCCTTCCCTCTCCACAGAGGTTCAACATTTCTCTCTGAATCACAGGAAAGAAACAAGGGGTGGTAAAATCTAAATCTAAACACTGCAACTCTATTTTTTTTTTTTTCAGACTGAAAAGGTTTAGATTGTATCATCTTTATGGCAATAATAAAAACAATAGCACTACAGATATTACAAAGTAGAACCAAGCTTGCAGGATTTGCTGTCCTGGAAATAACTGTTTGATAAATTTTTTACTTTTTCTTCAAAATAGTGGAATTCTCCCCAAATAGAAAAGATGCAAGAATATATTTTTTTTCCTAACCACAGAAAATAGAGAAAAATGCAAAAATAATTTTATATTTAAAAACCTGGGTAAATTTTTATCAAATAAAGTTTTACCAATGAAATTGACAGGCATTTAATTTAAAAAATTCTTATTCATGGAAAGATTAACTTGTATGCTGAGTCAACATAAAATAACAACTTCTATCCTGAAAACAAAGTTTGTTCTTACCTAGATTAAAACTCTTTGGGATACTTTACATACATCAAGAAATTAACCCAATTTGTTGTGAAAACTTTTGAAGAAACAAGAGATCTAGTAGGAGTTTTGCAGGACTTAGGCTATGAGGAATGTAGAGAAGAATTAGTATCAGCAGTTAATTAGCAGTTGCCTCAGTCAATAGGTTTTCCTTTTGCAAGTACAGTTAAGGATGCTACTTCTAAGATGTTTATATTACGTAGACTCTTCACAGGTCACTGACATCTGTATAGATTAAACCAACTGCATTTGTTACACAGCTAACAATATTGTATGATGAAACCTGACTTAAAATGTAAATGTTTTCTTTTAAATTTATCTTTTCCCCAAAACACATTAGAATGATTCCTGCATTTGACATGTTAGTTATGTATTTTAAAGGAACTGTTCTATATATAGAAAAACTGTTATATATTTAGAAAAACTATCATAAACAGGCCTTACACCACAAAGAAATACAGTCTTGGACTATCACAGGCATTTTTCTTATGACTTTTTGGAATTGTCTGTAGAAAGTCTGATTCCTATTCTGGGCCTCCTCATCACATCATGTGATAGGAGAAAGGGGAGTTTGAAGAAGCCTATCAAGCAGATCAGCCCCTTCCTCATCAGCAGCACCAGCAGGTGCTGTGCCCTCACAGTGGCAAAGCCAGAAATGGGTTCATAGAAACTTTTCTACCGGGAAAGAAAGTGAACACAGCACCCTAGATGGAACAAACAAACATATTTGCTGGCATGATGGAATGCAGCCTTGGCTAGACTCAGATAGCAGTAGTCATTTCAAAACCACAGCTGTCCAAGACTGAGGGTAAGATCATGGAACAGAGGGAGTGTATCGTATTCCCTCTAATCCTCAGGCATCTGAAAAGGTAGAATGGCACAATGGCTTACTTGAAACTGCACTTCAGTGACCTGTGAAGAGTCTACGTAATATAAACATCTTAGAAGTAGCATCCTTAACTGTACTTGCAAAAGGAAAGGGACTCTCACCTTTATTAACTGGGGGGGAGCTAGTTAACATAAAAGGAGCAACCCATCATAACAACCCTGCAGAAAATCATTTCCCCCAAATCCAGATATGTGACAAAGGACCAGTCAGCCCTGGGGACACCAGAACTGAGACACAAGTTCGTGTCTATCCACCTGCAGCAACTGAAATCCCTAAGGAAGGGATCCTTATCACTTGAGAACTAGGAATTACCTACTAGGTGGCCTTTGGAAAAGTGATAATGTGCTGTTACCTGTGATAAATAATCCTATTTTGCTTCATAAACCACATCATGTGTTTTGGAGACACAAGACATATGTCTCTGCAAACACTATGTATGCCCGAACAGCTCCTAGGTACACACTGCCAGGTGCCCTGTCTGGGAAGAGAACATGAACTGCCCTGTGCTGCTCACAGTCACTTTGGCATTGACACCCGTGGTGTGCACCAAACCTTCAGCCAGTCAGAGAAGCTCTGAGCATTCCTGCTTGAACACGGGTAAGAAAGAGCATCAGACAGCAGGGACAGGAGACACATGAGGAGGTGGTCTGAGAGACTTGCAGAGGGAGAGACTGCAGAGGGGATATGTGGCTGGAGATGCAGAAGTTCGATGCCAGCAGGGTGCATCCCTGATGGACTGCAGCTACGAGTCATCCACATCAGGGCAAGGACAGCCCTGAGGGACTCACACCAGGGACACGCATACCATAATGGCAACAGCCCTGAGGGACCATAAACCACCCACGCTGAGGCAAGGATACACAGAAGCAAAGAGAAGCAGAGGAAAATGAGCAGGAA
This sequence comes from Laterallus jamaicensis coturniculus, assembly GCA_022605575.1. Taxonomy (NCBI): domain Eukaryota; kingdom Metazoa; phylum Chordata; class Aves; order Gruiformes; family Rallidae; genus Laterallus; species Laterallus jamaicensis. Next base: position 3,714,753 of record JAKCOX010000053.1, read on the forward strand.
GCAAGGAGGAGCTGCAGAAAGAAACCACGAGGGACAGAGCCTTCCTGCTCTACTCATCACCTCACCAAAGGAGCATTGGCTGAGCATAATCTAGAGCAAAAACCAGGAAGCCAAGATGGGGTGGGTAGGTAGGGGTGTTTGTCAGAAGCTGAAAGCAGGGAAAGGGGTGGACCTTAGGGCTTTGATTGATTTTCTCTTTCTCTCAGTTCCCAAATCCATATTTATAAATTTGTGTTCACTGGCAGTAAGCTAAGTTCAGCTCCCCACATTGAGACTGTTTTGCTCGTAACATTCTCTCAACACTTTTACTGGACTCCAAAAGTAGCAAGATGATCTTAAGTAATCAAACTTACTATTATTACTGCATTTCAGCAACAGAGCTGCCACCTGATGAAATATAAGTTGGTTGCAGTGAGAGGTTCAAGACACCACGAGTTAAAGCAGAGAGCTTTAGCACAGGCGACCCCATCACATGCACCAGGACAACATCAGGAAAATATTGAAATTGGCCTTGGCTGGATGGCAGCAGGCTGAGTCACACTTAACTCTTGCCAAGTTAAATCACTCTAACTATGGAAAGCCTAAGGATTGTTGCAGTGATGTCATTTTGATGCAGCGGTGCAGTGGCCATTTTATATAAATAACAACACATCAAAATAATCACCTCAGCCATTTTGACTTAGAGGAAACAGAAAGATGGAGAAACATGTGCTGTGCTTTTCAAGTTCGTGTTGCCAGGTAGGCACACTAGCACTGCTACTAAACTTGTTGAACTCAAAGTTGAGTGGTTGGTTGTTGTTTTCTCTGTCATATTTAAAATGTAAACAACTCCAGAGCCTACAAAGCAGAGATCAGCTGCCAGGAGACCCTGAGCCACCCCCCCTGCCCCAGCTGAAAGCTTCATCTCTAGATTTCATACAGGCTCATTTCACCATCTTCCATCCTACTAATCATTTTTCCCAACGCTAGCTTGCCTCAACAAGAAGCCAGGGGCACTAGAGTTTCCTTCCCTTTGCTCATAGCTGGATAATTACCACGGTCTTGCAAAGATGGGATCTCCACCTGTAATTCACCTTAGGCTACTGATCTCACCACAGATGCCTCAGCTTCCAGAGTGTATTTTGCTCACCTCCTCCTGTTCACTGCTACAACTGTTTCTTGGGGCCACTATGTTTCAACAGACAAGCTCTACCCAGTTCTTGCAAAGGATGCTTCCTGACTCCAGACTTGAGCTCCTCAGAAAGCAGGCAGCTTTTTAGGCCGTCATCTTTCCACAGTGTACCTCAGGGGCACTTTTGAGCCCTGTGGCTGCACGCAGCGGTTCTCTGCCACTCACCAGGAGTGGATTTTTTCTCCTCCCATTTCTCCTTCCCTTGTGCTCTTCACAGAATTTGTACAGATCTGCCGCCCAACACTTTTTGTTAATGCTGCATTTTGAAAAACAGATATCTAAAATTAGAGGCTGGGCTAACCTGGTGGTTTTGCAGACGTGAAACGGCTATGCCGGTCTCAGACCTCCCAGCCAGGCAAAGCAGGAAGCCTCCTGCCCTCTCCTCCCCTGCCCCCATCGCATTGCCACTCCCTTGCACTGGCTCACTCCCGATTAGTCACCTGCAGATTTATCAGGCTGAACCATCTCAGTGCAGGCCCCCATGGGCACCACACCAGAGAGGAGAGCACAGGAACGACCCAACTCCTCAGCAAGGCCAAGCTGTTAAGCTGCCTGTAGACACTGATGATACAAAAACTCACATTTGACATTCCTCTGGATCCAGCCCCAACGTTATCTAAATTCCAGCCTTTGCATGACTTGCAGAGCTTGGACTTGGAAAATGAGACACCACCTGAATGCCAGTTTGAGGCTCAAACAGCGAGTTCTTTTTCTAAGCAAGCTCAAATAACAAAGTTCACCGTTGCTTAATAATGCATCCAAAACCTCACGATATGTTGAATACTATTTTAATATTAACAGCTTTGACATGCCTGAAATATATGATCCCCTAAGAAATGCTCAGTCCCGTGGCAGAGACTCGTTAATTGGGAAAGCAAGCAGTCCCAGTGAAACTAGCCCCCTCCAAACCATCTCACAACAGCCAAACGGCTTAGAAGGAAAGATCCTCAACTTTATGTAGCAGTTCGGCAAATTCAAACTACAGAGAGCCTACCCATAGAAAACACTAATTTTTCTGAAGAAGGTAATTCAGGTTTTGCCTTTGTTTTAACTTATGATCACACCGCCACAAATACGAAATCCCTCCGAAGGGCCCCACCCTCCCCAGGCTGGCATTTCCAACAGTTCTCGAGGTCTTACACATTTTGTTTAAGGAAAAATTATTATAACCTACCTACTCAGTCCGTATTATCAGCATTAACCAACACCCAGATAAACTGCCATCTTTTAAAAAGCAATCTGTTAAAACCATAGCACCATTTTCACTCCGAGTCTGAAACAATTCCCCCAAAGACAATTTCTGTGCACCAGAAATTCACTGGTGAAGCAGAAACCGGACAGACTCTCTTCAGCCTCAAACTTCTTGGCAGAAAATTCAGAAACTCTGTTTATGAGTGACTCCAAATATTTCCACATCTTACGAGCATCACACCAAAGACCTCGCTGTGCTTCACTAAGAGGACTGCTCGCAGAGGCAAAGGAGTAAGTTTTCCACAGATGCGATAAGGTAACGTCTCGGTGTCAGCAGCCTGACTCATATGCCATTTTAAAAGGCAGTTACCTTAAAATGATACTGTTTTTTCAAGAGCTCAGCTTCGCTAATGTAGCGGTGAAAGACCATTATTAGGCCGCAGCAGAACTGAACTCCAACAGGCTTGAGGCCAAACTGCTCATCTGGCAACCTATGTACAGGATGCACAGCTTCCAGACAAAGCTAGGAACAGATAATTTCCCTCCTTACAGCGAGGAGAGGGAGATTTACGTTTTGAAGCGCTGCTTCTCCAAAGTGCCGGAAAGGAAGTGCCTGGGCGTAGCACCATAGAACCATTGAAATAAATGGCAAAAATAATAATTCTTAGAAGTCATATAGATGCGAAATGACATTTTGCACTGCATGCTGCAGTTTAGGAGCCTTCCTCCCGACAAAAAAAAAAAAAAAGGGAAAAAAAAGAAAGAAAAGAAAAGAAAAGAAAAGAAAAGAAAAGAAAAGAAAAGAAAAGAAAAGAAAAGAAAAGAAAAGAAAAGAAAAGAAAAGAAAAGAAAAGAAAAGAAAAGAAAAGAAAAGACCAAGCCCAAAACAAAACTGGGTACTCGGAGGGTCTCTTCTTTCCTCCCCTACCCAAACTGTTACCCTGTAGCAAATAGAAGGCAACACACTGAAGTTGTGAGAAGCCTCTCAGCAGCAAACGCACTGGAGCGGTTTATACTGCAGCTCTGCCATGCCGACGTCTTGGTTCGGTTTGTTTTGTTTTAAAAGGGTTATCGTCTCACAGCAGGTTTTCTGGTGAGCGACCAAGCCCCCCATGCCCCGGGACTGCCGTAACTCCGCTTTCTTTCCTAAAATGGAAGCCGAGCTCCCGCGGAGCTCCCCGCCGCCCCCAAACCCGCTCCAAGCCTCCTTTTCCAGACCTCCCTGCAGCCAAGGGCTCTGGGGCGGGTACCGCTGGGGCGGGTACCGCGGTGTTCGCCGAAACGATTAAAAAGCAAGACGCGGGATAGCAAGACGCGGGATCCCCAGTGCGGGAGGCAGGCAGAAAGCTCGGGAACACTTTCCCGATGAGATAAAAGGGAGAAAGAAAAAGACAAGAAAAAGAAAAGGGAAAATATAGAAAAGAAAACAAGAAAGTTAAAACCAACGCCCACAAAAACAACCAGAAAAAGGAGAGAGCAGCGTTTCCCTGCACCGGGCAGAGCCGGGCTCCTGGCACCCAGGGACCCGCCCGAACTCCGGGTGGGTCCCCGGGCGCCAGCAGCCCGGCTCTAGCTCCCTCCCGAGCTCTTCTCATTCCCTGCACCGCTCCGCCGGCGCCCCCCGCGCCCTGCCTCCGTGCCGAGCGGCAGCTCTTGGCCCCCGGTCCCGGGAACGGAGGGCTGGGGAGCCATCCCTCCCCTCAAGGCCGACCGGGCAGCGGTGGGGATCCGCGGCACGACCGCCCCTCCTCACCTCTGATGGGGACCAGGACGGTGAGGAGCACCACCGAAGGAAGAAGCCACCAACACCGCATGGTTGTACGTCTCACACACACACCCGCCGCTCCGTGACAGCCGCTCCAACCGAAGCCGCTTCCGCCTGGTCCGAGGAGGGCGGCACCGGGTGGGGGGGAGGGAAGGGGGGTGCGCCATGTGGAACACGCCCAGACCGCCCCGTCCCACTGCCGCCCGGAGGAAGAAGGCGAGAGCGACCCGTCCCGCCGAGGCTGCTCCTCGCGGGGTAAATCCGGCCTCTTCCCTCCCGCCGCGGCGACGGGACGGCGGGCCTCTCCTCGGGCCGGCGAGGCCCCCGCGGAGCTCGTCAGGGAGCGGCGCTCGGGCGGCCGTTACCCGCCATTGCCGCTCCCGCGCCCTCGGGGAGACAGGGCGGTGGCCGAGTCCCGTTCGCCAGAGGCGTCGCGCTGAGGCCGGGAGTCGGGTTTCCCGTGTGGGCCGGGCGGAGTCCTCACGACGAGCAGGGCTTCGGAGCCCCGACCGCTCCGGTGCAGCCCGCCTGCCGAAAAAGGGGTGCCAAGCGAGCCCCGAAAGGCAGCCCCGTTTTCTGGACGGAACGAGCCCCAGGGCTAGAATGCTGGCCACGGGTCTTAACGGCAGAGGCGCCACCTTCTCCCTGCACCTCTGCCCGCTCCTCACCCCGGCCCTCCCCTCGTGGCTTTCCGCCGGGAAAGTTACCAGCCCCTAATAACCTCGCCCTTACAAACTCGCCTTTTCCTCCGGTCAGGCAGAAAACGGTGAAACTGCCTTGACTCTTGCGTTGATAATGAATTTTATAAGCAATTGGAAGTAGCCTCAAGATCGCAGGCGCTGGTCCTTATGGGGGACTTCAACTACCCAGATATTTGCTGGGCAAGCAATACGGCCAGTCGTATGCAGTCCAGACAATTTCTGCAGTATATGGAAGACAACTTCCTGATACAGCTGGTGCAGGAACCTACTAGGGGAGGGCGGATGCTTGACCTTGTTTTTACTAACAAGGACGGGCTCGTCAGTGAAGTGAAGGTCGGGGGCAGCTTAGGACAAAGCGACCATGAAATGGTCGAGTTCAAGATCCTGAGTGGAAGAGGCAAGCCAAAAAGTAGGATAGCTACCCTGAATTTTGGAAGAGCTAACTTTGATCTCCTCCGAAATCAAATAGGGGCTATCCCATGGGCTGCTCTGTTTGAAGGAATGGGAGCCTGCGAGTGCTGGCTAACATTCAAACAGCACTTCTTCCAAGCGCAGAATAGGTGCATCCCTTTGAGTAAGAAATCGGGAAAGAGAGGTAGAAGACCTGCGTGGATAAGCAGGGAACTCATGAGTAAACTCAAAGGGAAGCAGAAAACCTATAAACTGTGGAAACAGGGTCTGAGATCATGGGATGAATATAAGGATGTGGCCAGGGCCTGTAGGGATGCAACTAGGAGGGCTAAGGCCTGCTTAGAAATTAAGCTGGCAAGGGACATAAAGGACAACAAAAAGAGCTTTTTCAGGTATGTAAATAGTAAAAGGATGACCAGGGATAATGTAGGTCCCTTGTTGAATGAGGCGGGTGTCTTGGTGACGGGAGATGATGAGAAGGTGGAGATACTTAATGCCTTCTTTGCCTCGGTCTTTACTCCGAAGGCTTCTCAGGACTCACATATCCCAGATGTAAGTAGGAGTGGTTGGGGAACGAGTGGTTGGGGAACGAATGGCTCCCCTCTAGTAGAGGTAGGGGTGGTCCAGGAGCGACTCAAAGGAATGGATGCACACAAATCCATGGGCCCGGATGGGATACACCCACGTGTGCTGAGAGAGCTGGCGGAGGTGATTGCGGAGCCGCTCTCTATCATCTTTGACAGATCCTGGACTACAGGAGAAGTGCCTGAAGATTGGAGGATAGCCAATGTCACTCCAGTCTTTAAAAAAGGCAAGAAGGAGGATCCCAGTAACTATAGGCCAGTCAGCCTCACCTCTGTCCCTGGAAAGGTGATGGAACAGCTTGTTTTGGATGCCATCTCCAAACAACTGGAAGAGAAGAAGGTCATGAGGAATAGTCAGCATGGATTCACCAAGGGGAGATCGTGCTCGACCAATCTCATAGCCTTCTATGATGTTATTACCAACTGGGTGGATGGAGGGAGAGCAGTGGATGTCATCTACCTCGACTTTAGCAAGGCTTTCGATACTGTCTCCCACAACATCCTGATAGAGAAGCTGAGGAAACAAGGGATAGACGAGTGGACAGTGAGGTGGGTTGAGAACTGGCTGTCAGACCGGGCTCAGAGGGTCGTGATCAGTGGAGTAGAATCTGAATGGAGGCCTGTGACTAGCGGTGTTCCCCAGGGCTCAGTGTTGGGTCCAGTCCTGTTTAATATCTTCATTGACGACCTTGATGAGGGAATAGCATCCACCCTCAGCAAGTATGCCGATGATACAAAACTGGGAGGAGTGGCTGACACGCAGGAACACTGCGCTGCCATCCAGCGAGACCTGGACAGACTGGAGAGCTGGGCAGGGAGAAATCTAATGAAATTCAACAAAAGCAAGTGTAAAGTCTTGCACCTGGGGAGGAATAACCGACTGTATCAGTACAGGCTGGGGGATGACCTGTTGGAGAAGAGCTCTATGGAGAAGGACCTAGGGGTCCTGGTTGATGACAGGTTGGCTATGAGCCAGCAGTGTGCCCTGGTGGCCAAGAGAGCCAATGGGATCCTGGGATGCATCAGGAAGAGTGTGTCCAGCAGGTCGAAGGAGGTGATCCTCCCCCTCTACTCTGCATTGGTCAGGCCCCACCTGGAATACTGTGTCCAGTTCTGGGCTCCCTGGTATAGAAAAGACAGGGACCTTCTGGAGAGAGTCCAGAGAAGGGCGACAAAGATGATTAGGGGTCTGGAACATCTCCCCTATGAGGAAAGGTTGAGTGAGCTGGGTCTGTTCAGCCTGGAAAAAAGAAGACTTAGGGGGGACCTAATTAGTGTTTACAAGTATCTTAGACATGGGTGGCAGGGGGAATTGGCCAGCCCCTTTTCAGTAGTCAGTGGGGACAGGACTAGGGGCAATGGCTGTAAGCTGGAGCACAGGAAGTTCTGCACCAACATGCGGAAGAACTTTTTCACAGTGAGGGTGACAGAGCAGTGGAATAGGCTGCCCAGGGAGGTGGTGGAGTCTCCTTCTCTGGAGATATTCAAGTCTCGTCTGGACGCCTATCTATGTAATATGAGATAGGGAGCCTGCTTTGGCAGGGGGGTTGGACCCGAAGATCTCTTGAGGTCCCTTCCAACCCCTAAGATTCTGTGATTCTGTGATTCTGTTTGCAGGCGATGTATCAGCGCTGCCCCCGCGGGTACAGACTGGGTGTGCAGTACAGGGGCTGAGTTTTCTCAGCTAATTTTGCCGGTGTGGGAAGAGGGATGTTAAAAATCCTGGGTTTGTACAAGTCCTTCTCTGACAGGTGCTTCACTTCTGGATGAGGGCCAGTCGGTGCCTTGGGTGCTGTCGCAGCAGCCTGAAGCGCTGCTGCTGTGGGTGAGGGTGGGAGTCGCGCAGAGCTCTGCTCGGGCACGCAGGGGAAGAACTCGTCATCCCCAACCCTGGTTTCCCACTTGCCAAGTACGTGCTGGTTATTGACTGGATAATAAGCAGTTCAGTGATGCACAGTGTGTGATTTAGAAGGTAACTGGAGATGTGCAGCTGACGTGGGTGCACTGGTTGTAGGGCTAAACTTTCCTCAGAGAGGTCTGTGTCTCTAGCGACCTTGCCAGCTGGAAAAGTGGAAAATCACAGTTAATGAATCACTGTCACCAGTTCATAAACTGATGATAATCTTTTTTTCCTCCCTGACAGTGACTCGTCGAAGCCATTTTTTGGATTTAACCTAAAGCAATAAAGAGTTTAACTGTACTAAGAAACTTTAATACACTTAATCTTAAACCGATGCTGCATTTTAAATTTAGGGTAAGCCATTCCTTTTGCAGGAGAAGTACTGGAGGGTCCATTAAGAACTTCCAGCAGGAGGGCCAGAAAAGCAAGAGGTGTTTTTTCCAGTCATTAACACTTGTGGAGTCAACATTACATCCTTGTTAGCAGCTTCCTTTTTTCTGAACTCCACGCCTAGAAGGTAAGATTGAACACGTGCATATACATCGTGTAACCCAGCAGTATGTATCCAGTCATTACCGCTACGTGGACATACACAGGCAATTATTAATGTTCTTCAAAGGATGCTCTTTAACAGGGTGTTTGTTTACAACTGTTGCTAAGCATCATCTAAGAAGTTGCTCTCCTGACAAGAACAAGAAAACTGGCGTGCCTCAGAGTACTACACACTTCCCTATTTAATCACATTGTACCAAACCACTTGCTTTTTTCAGGATTGCTGAACTAACAGAGGAAGCCTAGTTATCTCACTGGAATTGCCATGTCAGGGCGCTGTAACTTCCTGTTTCCAAAATTAGTCAAAGTAACCATCTTCAGATGAGGTAATAGCAACCTCCTGTTAGAACAGATGTGAGATAACTGAGCTTTGTGCTAGAACTGATCGTTTTGACTTGGTCTGATCCTCGAAGCACAGCTTGTACAGGTACAGTTTGTGGCATTAGCCACTTAATGGCTAGTAAGTCTTTCCGTACTTATGAATATCAGGCACATTTTTTCAAGCTTACTAATCTTTCGATCTGAAGTTTTCACTTACCTCATGTGAAAATGAATTTCATTAGTTGTGGTTACCAGCTCTTCTGTGTGTGAAATTTAAGATTAGAAAAAAAAAATCCCAGCTTTGTCATTTCACATCTGTAAAAATAAAAATTACTTAGTACTAAGGCTGGTTATCTGGTTGTGTAACCCACTTCTTCTGATAGCACGTATCTTTGGCCAACTCAGCCTGCAGTGGTTGTCCTGACAGGTCTTTCACTCTGTGTCCTGCCCATAGCGTCTACCAAGACGCCTTTGAAAAATGCCTGGGCATTTGCCTGATCTGAAGATGCCTCAGAAGGAGAGAAAATTACCTTGAGACTTATGTCTAAGGAGCAGGATATTTAAAAGACATACATGGTCTATGGTTTGGCCCAAAGTAAAATACACAGCAGCACAATAACAGCCAGCTCTGTAACACGGGTCATTTCAGAATGGAGTTTCTGTGGATGATGTGTAGATCCTGAACAACCTCTGCAGCAGCCAATTACCTGGTCTTGGTCACCCTCAGCTTGTCCTTCTGTAAATACCCTCTCTCTCTTGGCACTTGCTCCCTTCCAGTAGCAGCAACTCTTGCAATATGCCTACATGACTCAAAGCACTACCCTGGGTAACAAAGCAGCAAGGCAAGGTCTATGGCAACTGAGATCGCATCTCCTTTAAAGCTCACCCCATTTCTACCACTGTTGGGATTTCTTCTACTGTCACTATCAGCCAGATACTGTTTCCTTTTTCAGATAAGCCCCAAATAACTTTATACTTTGTTTTGTTGGTTTTATCTTCCAGTAACACCTGTACATACTTTGACTACACTTCCTGTAGACTATCCAAAGACCTTTCTATGTCCAAAACCTATTATGGCTTTCCCTAAAAGTTCATAAAGACAAATATGATTTTATAGATCCTTTTTTTTTTTTTTTTGCATACTAATCTACATTTGAATAAACATTAGGCAAAGTTATTTTAAAAAGTAGCTGAAAGTAGCTGTATATTGTATGATATGGATGCCATTTAAAGTTTAGTTCCATAATAGAACACACAGCTTATTGATTAATGAAATCATGAAATAGCTTATTACTCTTGTAAAATTTATTTTAAGCCTCGTTCTATTTTATCAGAAACAGAGGGATATTTGCTTTCTTGTAAAACCCTTTCCAAGCAAACACAGCCTCCAGAAACCACCCCTAACATGTTCTTCTTTGGCTATATGGAGCCTCAGCTATGTTTTTATACGTACATTAGTGGAATATAGAAAGGATGTCAAACAAATCTGTGCTAACAACATGCAGGCTATTTAAGTGCATCAATCTCAGACTCTGTAACTGTAGCTACTCACCACTAGTTCTTTTCTGAGTATCTTTACTTAAGCAATACATAGATCTTGATGAACCATCTTACAGCTTTCTGAGCAACCTTCTTTACTCTCTTTTGTCCCTTTCTCTTAGGAGTTTTCTTACTTAATACGTGCAACTGCAACCCTTTTCTCTTGAAACTAGTTTCATTTTCTTCCAGAATAACTCACAGAATTGGAACAAGTACTCTTTCTTTAGGATCAGGTGTTAAATAGCATCCCATCATCTAGGGTGTTAAATTACTTACACATAAGCAGTGCTTCTCTTAAGATGTTTTAACAGTTCCTCTGGAAGATCTAGTGATGTCAGAGTAATCGGGATATAAAGAGATTGTCTTTGTTAGGACTAATTCTGTGTTATTTTTAGTCTAAGCATGCCAAATGTGGGGTATATTATTTGCTATTTTGTATTTTTGTGGTTTCCTTTTATTTTAGAACAGTGTTTTTACAGTTGCAGTGTGTTAAAATTATTATTTAATATCAATTCTTTATATTCAATTTCTTTAATTAAAGGGGTTTTATTCATTGCCATTTCAATAGAGTATAGTATCTTCACTGAATTCTGGCAAGCTGAGATTTCTTCTGTCTAGAGAGCCATTTATAAAAGTTGGCCTTCATAATTGTATGAACTAGAAATAACCAATCAAGTTGAAATGCTGAAAGAAATCTGCTTATAGCAGTCTACATAGACTTGTCAATTACAGTAAAAAGCTTTATCCTAAAAGTAAGATATGCTATGGTGTAGCTGTGTCAATGAAAATAAAGCAGTCTTCTGCTGATGGGAGCTCTTGATTCCTGTAGTAATATTCCAATTTTATACTAACTCTATAAATCTGTCTTTGTAAGTTTACTGCTGAGATTCAGATTTCATGGTTCACTACATAACCTTCAAAAGCTGTTTCTCTTATATCTGCATTTCATCATGAAACCTTTTTTTTTTAAAATGTATTTTAAGTCACTTCTATTTTAATGTAAATATTTGACTTGCTGAAAAGAAAACCTGAAATTCCTTTCCTCTGTTTCTGGGGAAGTGACATTTCCAGTAATGAAGTGCTTGTTTCATTAAAAACAAACAAAAAAAAACCCCAAAACCAAAAGTGGTGCCAATTTTTTTTCTTTTTTTCTTCTAAGAACAAAATAATTCAGTTTTAAGGTGATAACTTTGAGTTGGTTTCATATGTTCTTTTTCTTTGTGTTAAATTCCTTTTCCCTCTGCTCTTCAGAGAGGAAGAAAGAAGAAAACTGACTGAAGGCATTCATAAACAGATAAGTGCCCCATTCAGTTTATGCCATTTGATTGAGCTGCATCCTTCTGAGTCTAAATGAATGCAATTTATGCACTCCTGATATGTATTAGAGGTGTTTTATTCTATAAAAGAGGAACATACAGCTATATGTTTTATTTGTTTGTGTACTGTTGACATTTGCCATATTATCTGAACATATCCTACTTAATATTTCTGTTGCTGTTTGCCTTTTCTCCTTGAAGGAAAAATAGCTCACTTTTATGAACTGTTACATTCACAAGAAGTAAAAGTTGGAATGCCTTCACTTTCAGGTACAGTGTGATATTGTGATAGTCCTAGTACTGACATTGTCTAGACAGTAAAAAAAAAGCAGAAGGTTCCTCTGTTCTTGAAAATCTTCCTTTCAAGCTCAAGTCTCCATGTCTCATTGTTTCAGAATCAAATTTCCCAAAAATATTGTTCCATTAAAAAATTGAGGAAAGCAGTTGTTTGTGTCAGTGCATGTGTCCCCCTTCTTTTCCATGCCTCAGGAATGTAGCCCTGGGTAACTGGGGCTTGCCAGGGCTTGCTTTCCTTCGTGCCCTCTGCTCCATTCATCGAAAGACACTTGCAGTGTGGGCCACAAGGCCACCTGCACCAAAGACAGCAGTTGGACCAGTTGCCTTCTGCCTTGAGGAGCAGTTTGTTTGACACCAAACTGCATGAACTTTAAAGTCGATCAGGATTTAGGAATTCCCATGGTTATCCAATGAGATAGCACCAGGTTATGTGCTGTGCTGAGGACTTGGATTTGAAATAACTGCTTTAGAACAGGGAAGAAAGCTAAGGTTTAATCAGAGCAAATTATTCTTCCATGGATTGTTGTCTTCTCTGTCTCCACCATTGTTAATGTTGCATGGGTTATGTGACTGCTCAGTTTCATAACCAGGGGTGTAGCTGAATTCTTGAAAGAGGCCAGCAGATCTGACAAATGTGGCAAGAATTTAGCAGCCATTTGTAAAGGCATTTTGTTCATAATGATTTTTGTATGCCTGCTAGATGCATCACATCAGGGTAAAATCTTTTGCACTGCACTGATAAAAGAAAACATGTCTCTATTTCTGGCTTAGATCTCCATATAAGAATCCTTTGTCAAGGTGCTGTGGCAAATGCTGTTGGCAGCTTCATGGAATCACAGAATCACAGACGGGTTTGGGTTTGAAGGTACCTCAAAGATCATCTAGTTCCAAACCACCTGCCATGGGCACGGACACCCTCCACCAGACCAGGCTGCCCAAAGCCCCATCAAACCTGGCCTTGCCCCAGGGATGGGGCAGCCACAGCTTCTCTGAGAAACCAGTGCCAGGGCCTCACCATCCTCACAATGAAGAATTTCTTCCTAATATCTAATGTATAAAGCTCAACTTTATCAGCCCACCATCATAGGAGAGGTGCTCCAGCCCTCTGAGCATCTTTGTGGCCCCCCCTCTGGAGCTGTTCCAACAGGTCCATGTCTTTCTTGTACTGGGGACCCCAGAGCTGTACACAGTACTCTAGGTGGGCTCTCACCAGAACTGAGTCGTGGGGGAGTCACTTCCCTTGACCTTCCCTTCCCTGCTGTTCATGTCACTGACAAAGTTATTCTACAGTGACAGTCCCAATACCAACCCCCGCAGAATGCCAGTCTCCACTTGGACACTGAACCATTACAGCAACTCTCTGAGTGCAACAACCATCCAGCTGATTCATTATCCACCAAGTGGCCCATATGTCACACCCCTGTCTCTCCAATTTAGAGACAAAGATGTCGGTGGGACAGTGTCAAATGCTTTGCACAAGTCCAGATAGGTGAGGTCAGTTACTCTTCCATTATCCACCAACGCTGTAACCCCTTTGTAGATGGCCACCACATCTGTTAGGCATGACTTGCCCTTAGTGAAGGTGCCTATAGTCTAAGACAGGCATAAGCTATTTAGTTGTATGCTTCAGAATAAAGGAAGCAGCAGCTCTACTGTGTTATGGAGTACCCTGTTGTTGCACTTGGGATTGAAGGGGGCCTACAGGAAAAATGGAGAGGGCCTCTTAATCAGGGAGTGTTGTGATAGAAGGAGAGATAGTCTGGTGGAACCTCATGTAATGTGAGGTGTCCTTGCCTATGGCAGTGGCGGTGGAACTATATGATCTTTAAGGTCCTTTCCAAACCAAAACGCTCTGAGATTCTATGATTAAAGCTGTTAAGTGAATGCTTCAGGCCCGGGTGTAGTTTGAAAGATGGTGGCCTCTGCCTGTGCATAGCCTGGCTAGGGACTCACGTGACCCAAAGCCGCTTATGTCAGGAAGTTGTGTGTGTGCAGAAAGACATTTGGAGCCTGTGCACCAGGACAGGTAGACACTCTCTGTTCTCAAAGAGACAGAGCTGTGTAAATAAATGTAAAGAAACTAGCGGTGCTCTAAAGATGGGAATTTCCAGAATCAATCTCCTTTCACACACGCAGAACTAAAAGCACTGTTTGTCATGCATGGCTTTAGGAACAAATGAACCTGAATAGGCAATGCCCCACTAGTGGGTGGGTGCTTAAGAAGGTGGGTAGGAAACCTTTGTACTTATTTCCCTTTGCAAACTTAAACATTATTCTTTAAAGAATAAATTGCAATATTCAAGTGGATTTCCTGCTTTAGGATCTTTCTTGCCATTTATCTCATCATCTGTTTAGAAGCAGATGAGAGTCCGTGTCTTTGTGCTCATTGATGTTGATTAGCCAGCTCATGAGGCTCCTTCTTCAGTCCATTGAGGTTTTTTTGGATCCTGACACAAAAATTCATGACTGTCCTCATGTACTTTTGTTTGTGAACAGTTGATTTCCTGAGTTTGGTTCCCTAAAGATGACTGCTAGAATCCTTTCCCTTGAAGCTGTCTGTTCAGGGGTGGCGGAGAGAAGAGTGAAGCAGTGGGGAAGTGGAGATCTTGGCCCAAGTAGAAAAAAGCAAAAAATCGAGGAGATGTTGATATTGATGTCGTGGCCCAGCTGAGAAGAAACCAAAACAAGTTTAAAATGTTCCATGGTTCAATTTACAGTGAGTGATAATATACTTCACAGATTAATCAGTTGATTCAAACTTGGACTTTTGTTTTTTGAAACTGGTGATTTCAAGTCAGTTTAAGGGTGGGAGTAACACTGTAAAGGTTTTTCCACAGCACTGAGAGAAATAGTTTTTCCTCCAACTCTCTATTAAATATTTGCTTCTTTTCTGCTTCGGCCCTTGTGGGAAAAGCCACATATAACAGAAAGGCAGTTAGTAAGTGTTATAAATGACTTGGTCCCAAACAGGATTTTACCAAATTGAACAATTTATGAAACGAATAAAGGCAGCAAACGGTGCTGGGGTGCACGGTCAGCACCGGGTGCGCCGGGAGTCTGCGCCCCACCAAGACGCACCCTGAACAGTTCCAGTCCCTGGGTTATAGACCTTCCAGGGATAACACAGCCCATCGTTTTACACTGACAGGCTGGAGTGCTGCCAGGCGACCCCCACAAGACATAACCATATACATCTTAAACTGACATGCTGGAGTGCCTGCCAGGTAACCCCCACAAGACATCCTGTAGCTTTTCTCCTGCTAATGGCCAGGCAGCTGGTTCTGTAGACTCAGACGCTTTCCTCTTCTTCCTTCTTGAACACCTTCTGTTCAGAGACAAGCTGTTTCTCCAGAGGTATCACAGTGCACACAATGTGCTACATTGTGGTCCTTTAGACGAAGATTTGCACATCCTTTATATCATTCAGTACATGCAAGATCTCCAACTGTCCCTCCCAGGCCCGTGGCCATACAAGGGTCTGTCATTATGCACCCCCAACATTATTCCATATTAACACGAATCAGAGGGGCATATATCACAGTAAGCCTAAATAATTCAAGTTCTGTTTTATTACTAAAGTAACTTATTATGTTCTTGATTATCTGATTTTGTAAAGAAAAAATAAATACAGGAAAAATGTTATGTATATGAAATACAAACCACACAGCTGGAACTCCCCCTTTTTCCTGTCTGTGTAGTTTAGGAAAAGTCATTAAGTCAAACCAACAATACAGCACTTTCCATTTGAGCACATAAAATGTGAGTTCATAAAACAAGCTAGCACAACTGTACCTGCCCTGGGAACACTAACTATGAATAACTTCTCTGTAGAATTTAAGAAATGTGGAAAGCAAGCATCACTTGAGAAAAATTGCTCATGCATTTGTCATCCCCACATCCATTTTTCTGACTCATTTATTTTATGCTGCTCTTTTCCTAAGTGCCCAGAGTGCTATCAGGAGCCGTAAACAAATGAGAGCAAATCCTCCTGGCTTTTTTTCGTGGGGGTAGAGAGGGGATTTGGAGGGAGGTCTCACTGGTTCACATTTGGGGATTCTTATTACCAGATTGAAAATCTCAAAGCTCTTACTGCATGTCTTTTCCTATCATTGCTTCACCTTCTTTTCCCCACATACTGTTCCATTTTGTTGCCTTGTCTCCTTCTTCTTTATCTAGATAACAGGGAAAGTCATTTGAATTTGCCCTTGTTGTCTGCTGAGAGCTCTAGACAGGAGCCAGCAAAGGGAATGGCCTTAGTCTCAAGCACCCTCCAGCCAGCTATGTTTAGTACTGCAGAATCAAAGAGGTAAGACTTGTGTGGAGGTTGTTGCCCCACAGCCTTGTAATATAAAATCTGAAACTTTATGCTTGCTAGGATATAAAAGAAAATAAAGCTACACAGTGATATCTGATGTGGAGGAGAGATCAAAAACATGAATGTATGTTTTGATAAGGTCTTGCATTGCTACAGACTATGCTATATCTCATTTCTTGTGCAAAAGTAGGCCAAACCCTAATGATTAAGCTGGTTTGTTATGCTTCAGTCCACACTTTGTGGAGTGACAGACTTCGCAGTGACAGACTTCGCTATCTGAAAGTCATCTAAGAAAGTGGAACGTGCCATGTTCATCATATCTCAGAGGAGATGTAAAGTTTATGGACCTGTCCAGAACATTTTTACAGTCCCTACCATAATCTCTACCAATATCAGCAGTTGACATCTGCTGATATACATGCCAGGGGGAATCCTATAGATTCTTCTTATAGAGAAATCTATAATTTCTTTCTTCCTGCTCATTAGTAAGAACTAATCATGTGTACAGTTCCGTGCTTTGAGTGACAAATACACATCTGTCACCTCAGTTCCCTCCATCCAGATGTATCGTGCTAACATCGGTTCCTATAGGAGACTATGATGTAATAGGACAGTAGAGACAGCTGTGGCCTATGATTTGGATGAACTTCAGAAGAAAAGTAGAAGAGAAAGTTGCACTTAGACTCAATCTGTGAGGGACTGCCATTACGGGGACTGGGGTGTTCTTTTATAATAAAAGTAGCCAAGGACCAATTTACATTAGAGTACAGGATGATTTTTGGTTTGTGTAAAGGTTCAAAAGAGGACTTTCTATATTATGATAAAAAAATAATGATTGCTCAGTGATGTAAACAGGGAGCTTGGTAGTTGAGATTTGTTTCTGTTCCTGCTTTGTGATCTTGGAAACAGCAGAGTCTCTTCCTCTTGTTTCTTTCCATAGCTCCACAGGACTGAGACCCTTGAAGCTTTCAAAATTGAATTATTTTAACAAGCTGAAATGTTCAGGGTGCAATCCCTGGATATTGCTGTTAGAAATGACAAAAGGTCCTAAAAAAGGACTCAAGGTAGATACGTTAGTGAAGCAGTAATTTATTATACGTTCTTGCAAGAGCTGGTGACTCAAAAAGTAGGCACACTTTTGGTCAGAGCCTGCAGCCTTTTTATACCATGTTCTTGTACATATTCATCACTTGTCCCACTTCATATTAAGATGAGTTCTAGGAAATGATTTCCATAAATTCCTCCTGATCGGGTCCGCACATTGTCCCATGGTGGTGGTTGTCAGGGGTCTTGGTGATGAAGGCTTGAGGTCTTCCTCCTTCCCCTGTTTAACTATGGATTTTACAGGCTCAACCAAGGCGCCTGATTCACAACAGTACATAATACAATACACATTGCACATCTGGCAGATTCTCGTTTCCCATAGGTGAAGAGAATTAAAATGTAGGAGTCTCTTTGTCTGGGACAACTACCTACTGGCAGGTACTTGTCATTATCTTAACTTTTCCTGGCAACTGACATGGGCCCAGGGCTGAAGGAAGTCAAAGCTCCATACAGGTTTCAGATTGGGCATGTTAATTTTGTAGCCTCTGAGAGTATCAAAACCCCACATTGTCTTGCCTGTTTGCCTTAATGTGGCAATTTGTGCCCCAGTATGAATCAGCACTGTGGAAGCCTGTTGGTTGAGCTTTGTTTCCTTCAGCCACATTTTAACCCTTGTTTGGGAGGGATTTTGCCATAACACAACAGCAAAACCATATTAACAGTACTCCCTCTTAGTCCTCCACAAGTCAGTATAAAAAAATACAACCCATTTCAGTTTGCAAAAGCAACATTTCCCAGCATTTTCTACATCGCCAACGTGGGTGCAGTGAATGACATGCACAGACCACAGCTGGCACGAAAGTCATTTCTGTCTTCCTGGCCACAGAGCCAGGAAGCTGCATCGCATCCTTCGCAGCTGAAGTGCGCACAGCTGAAACACTGCCCCTCGCACAGGCTGTGCCGCTGCCAGGAGCGTGCAGCACCCTAAGCCTCCATGGTATCTTCTTACATTCTGGTGCTAGGGAGATTGCACAGCACAGAATTGACACCACCAGAGAAAACAGATGTTTACAATGTATTGTTTCCCTGACATAGCAACATCACCCATACATTGATTTCCAGAGGTTTAGCTTTGTACAAAAGACACGTCAAATTTCCACCAGCCACACTGTATAATACCTTCCTAGCCCACTTCCTCTTCAGTGCTGCTGAAGGCTAGGTAAAAGAAACTTCTTGTTTTATTAAGCACAGCTGAAAATGTTTTAAGACACTTTCACAGCCTGAGTTTTTTCTCTGCTGCATTGACTCTACTCAGCAGCCTTAGTGCTCACATCCTAAAGCTGGTTAATGAGAAGGAAAAATGAGCTTTGCTTACCTATTTATCTTATGGTAATGAATTTTCTGCTTCAGAAGTATTGCTGGGCAGGGGAGGATGCATCAGGAGGGTGAAACACTGGACAAACAAGAATCAGACCTGACAAGTTCTGTTCTGGCCCAGTGCTTTCGCACTGAAGTTTTTAAACTCAACACAATGGGATTTAAAACAAACATGAGCTCAGCACACCAGTTCTACTGTTTTGTTGTCCTCGCTTGGCAACAGCCGAATGTCTTTCTGCTGTTCTCCAACATGCCTCTTCACCTTTATTTACAAACAATGATTTATATAACTTCTTTTGACTTTTTATATGACTCTTGAAGATAGTCTTAATTTAGAAAATTAATGGCATTGTAACCTTTTGTCGTTCTGCATATTTTTAGATCCTGTGAGCTTCCAGGTATGTTTAATTAACAGAGTAATTCACAATATGCCATAAATTGTCTTCTCCCAGCACTTCTTCAGTAAGGTACTGGTATAATGATATAAAGGACTTCTCATGTATAAGAAGTGAAACCTTGTATGCATAATTTTATATACATACATATATACATGTATGTATATCTTTATATATATATATATAATAGCAAGTTCTTCAGCTAATGTGACTTAAGACTAGAAGTTCAAGTTTCCACCCTTGTTCAGTTGTTTTAGATAATCACATTGGAAGGTAAAAATCAGTACTTGCTCACTCAGTCAAAATCTTGAGCATCTGGCTTACAGACCCTTGATTTTCTCTGCAGCATTAATTTTGGGTGGGGCTATTTAAGGGCTCAGAAACATTCCTTAGCAGCGAATGGAAGAAAATCATTAACAATACATCTGCACAAGTATGCTCTTTCAGAAGCTGAATGTGAATTTTCTTTTGCAAGGAGATGCAGATGTGTCTTAGTGTGGCTACATGTGCATTACTGATTGTGTCTTTGAGTGTGTTTTCAAGGAAAAAAAATCATTTGTGTTGTCATCCTCATACTCTCTTTGGGGAATGTCTCAGAAATGCCTGCTCTAGCTGGAGAGGTTGAGAGGAGTAGTGATGAACTGAGATCTGATCTCCTCCAAACTGTGGAGGAGAGGTTGCCATTGCTTTTCCACAGAAAAGTTCATTGTCTACAAAGAAAACGTCAACATAACTTATTTCCCATCTGCACTCTCAGTGCTGGTGATCCAACAAGCAACTATTAGAAGCTGGATTTAGTTACTTGCTTTATTAAAATACAACTGTCTAGCCTGCATGTTAAAAGTCAAAGGCCTGCTGACTTATTTCCATCTCTTTGCAGAGGCTGAGGGGTGAGGAACAGGATCTGTGGCTGGCACAGTAGGTGAGCAATAGGATCTCTAGGAAGCTGTAACCGAGACTGTCTTTACAGAGGCTACCCAAGCCCAGCTCCGCAAGTCACGTTAAGGGATTTCCTGCCCCCGATTTGCAGCCGGTTTTGGCTGCAGCACTATGTGGTAAATAGCAAGAGCCTCTTGGGCAGGGCACGTGCCCTGTGCCAGACCAGTGGAAACTTTATACAAAGCACATTCTCCACCCTCAGATAAAGGAAACCGTCAGCAAAGTGTGCAGAACAAAGATGCCTGTGACTCATGAAACAGATTAATGGGGTTTTACGAGCATGCCTAGTGTGAGTTGAGTATAAAGGATAAAAGATGTCTCAAACCATCCCTGGTGAATTAAGCAAATGCTGGACTGAGCCGTGGTTACGCCTGCCATTCATATTTGGAAGCTGCTAGAATTTATCATATCTGTTGTTTTTCTTCAAAAAATCTTTTCCAGCATAGCCAGTACACTGTGGGCCAGAAAGAAGGCATGCACACATACAAAAGCCGTGGGTTGTATTTTAATAGGGATCCCTACTGCTTATCATTGCTGCTTTATGTAATTGTATGGAAAAGGTCAGCATAGTTTATGCTGGGAACAACTGAAGCTGAAAATTTAGAGATTTTTTTTTTCTTTTTTTAAAATTTGTACTGGACTTGTAATCTTTGGACTAAATGCAGTATGGAAAATGAATTGTAGAAAAAAAAATTGAGGCAATTCCAGCCTCAGGCGTTGCACCTTTGTCCTTAAACTGCTGTAAATCTTACTGACAAAGCTGTCCCAAATAACAGTTGGTTACAAAATGTTTGATTTAAAGACAAACAAACGTTGAGATCTCTAGCTCTAAGGCCAGTCCCGTAGTGCTTGCTTGGTTCGTTTCTGTATCTCTCTTATAAAGTCTGTGCTAGAATATTTATCATTTTGATTTTGCTTTCTCTAGCACATATGCAAACAGTAATTTTCAGCGCTACTTTTTATGTTGATTATACTTCTCTAATTACTTCTATAGGCTTAGTGCAGAATTTAAAATATTTGCTTTGCTTTTAATGCCGTGCAGTTGTTCAAAGCAGCTGGCTGGTTGCTTAAACGCATCTCAGAGGAGGGCAGGGCTGAGGGAGGGTTCCTGTGGTTGGCTGAGGGAAGCTGGCCTCTGCTGTCATGAGGAAGATTGGGAAGAAAAAAACTCAATGCCAGATTTTATTTGAATTAAAGTGCCTGCTGGGAGAAAGCTCTGAAAGCCATTTGGGCATGGCATTTGGTCCTTGAAGGACTGAGGATGGAAGCCAGCCCTCATGTTGGATTGCAAAGGCATGCTGACAGATTGCCTGCAAAGCCAAGGCAAGCTTTTGTTTCCTTTAGAAATGGGGACCCAGAAGTGGCCACTGGCAGTGGCGCCATGTTACGGACCTACATCCTAAGGACACTTGGAGCAATGGACCAAGGAGTGAAAGTGAAACCAGTCCAGAAGGAGGCAGTGGCACAGGGGATCACCTTTAAGGCTCTTCAGCACTTTTCGACCTTGCTGTTTAATATGTAATAGAGAGTTCAAGGGCTTTTCTTCCAGTGTTCCTGGAAAAAGCATGAATTACATAATGTCACAGGTTAAAATTACATTGTCACCACTCAAAATTACATCTTGTTAGCCTTGCTGCCTGTGTTTGGGAAAGCTGAGCTATACAGAATTATGCACAACAGAAGCATGCCTGAATTGTTATGATAGCATGCACATCTTCATGAGCAATGGCATCAACTCCTTACACCCATTTTACTTGTAGAAGCTTCTCAAATGCATGAAAGAAATTCCATCAACAGTCTCCCTAGCTGTGCTTCTACCAGGGGTGCCCGGGAGTGATTCCTATCTTTGGTTTCAGATGTGCCACTTGGCAACTTCCTGGTGGTATTGAGTCAGGTGAAGACCCAGACACACATCTCTCCTGGAAAGTCAGGCATGGGAGGGAATTGCAACATTTTTCAGGAGGTCCCATAATCATGGTGACTGTGAATCAAGACATGGTATGGTCCTGCTCTGGAGTATGTCTGCCCTTTGGGTAAAAATAGCCCCAAATGCTCAAAAACTGAAGGCATGGTTATTTTGCAAGGAGTCCACGTACACAAGTCAGTAGAAAATAGTATCTAGGAGAGTTGCTTTGTCATTGCAGAGGCAGACATAAAGAGTGCCTTTTGATGCACTTGATGTCACTTACTTTCATGAAATATTCAAAGCAGCATGTGAATAGTGAGCTATAACCAAAGGAAGAAGCAGCACTCGGTCAGTGCAGACTGAATTAGTCTAGAAGTGAAGTCTTTGTTTCTGTAGGAGCTATGTATTTGTTTGGGGGCTATTTCCTCTTTGTAGCCTTATTTTGCCCTAAATCAGATATAATAATATAGACTACTTATACATATTTGAATTGTGTTTCATAATGAGCATGGCTTCTTTTTGAGAATAAGGAGCCTATAAATAGGGCAGGCAATCGTATTTTCCCTCTTCTGAGGTTTGTCTTGCAGTTATTAGGCATTTGCATGTAGCTGCAGCGGTGCAAAGATTAGATGAAAGTCTGTAACACCACCTGCTGTACTTGTGAAGGGGAATATCCTTCAGCAGGTGTTGGTCAGGACCAACACCTGTAGAAAACACAGATTTGTTGAGATACTTACCATGCCTAACAGAGGTGCTGCTTCCCTGACCTAAGCCAGAACGTGCAGAAAAGCACAGAAAGCTACAAATTCAGTGTTGGCATGAGACTACAGTCCATAGTTTGTACTTGCAGGTAACTCTCCATGGGAAAGGGAGAAAAAAAGAGGGCCCTTGATTGAGGGTGCTGTTATGGGAAGAAGATTGGCTCCCGCCTTCCTTCAGTGCCAGGGACGGTGGTGCAGGGAAATGCAAAGGGGCCCTGCTGGGTAGGTAGCAAGTGGCATCGGTGATGTCTTTGTGTTGCCTCCCCAGCTTGTCTGCTTGTTCTGTGTAAGTCTGTGTCCCAGCAGAAGAGTCAGAAGGAAATACAGGCACAGAATTTAATTATTTGAGTATAAGGCAACAAGGCTGGACTCTGCCTAAGAAGTAGGGAGGATCTGAAATTAGTCATGACACAAAGTGGCTTTTGTCTGATATAACCAGCTCATCTGTGATTGCTAAAACAGCATTTCAGCTGTCCTAAAACTGCCTGCTGGGCACTAAATGCTGGCTTTTGTCAAAAGATCAAATGCCAGCTAAGAAAAATTGGCATGTCAGGCAGATTGCCCTCCAGAAGCGAGTGAGGGTAGAGAAAGACAAAATACCAGAAAAAGGCAATCTTGCCTAAGTCAAACCAAAAGTAATGCAAGGGTGTGAGTGGCAAGTGTTAGTCATCAGTATTTTCTGTTCTACACGCCCTGGCAGATCCCAGCTGCGTGCTTAGGCCAGATGCAGCTGTGTGGGGCAGGGTGCCGGGCATTGCACAGCCCCCAGCTGCGTCTGTGAAGAGGTCTAAACTTTCTGGCCAAAGAAAGATTGAATTGTCTTCCCTTCCTCCAGAGCGCTCGCTTAGTGATGGAGCAACTTCAGAGTACATATTCTCCCGACAGCATGGAGGATCTTAACTTATCATAGGATTTCTGCAGGCTCTGGATTTGGTAGAAGACTTCAAAGCAAAGCCTCAAAACCTCAGTCAAGAGTGAATATTCCTGGAGTCCTGCCATGTCTGCTGAATGGCACAATGCCAAGCACTGCAGTTTATGTTATTATTCCTTTGGAAGGAGATTTGCTTGTTTATGCAGCTATGAGACTCTAACTTCATGTCAGTATAAGTTTTTGAGAGGTTTTTAACTAGCAGAAACCTGGACCACTACACCGGTTGACTTATCAGCAGTGAGAGCAGCCACTAATCTTCTCCTGGGTTATGATTTATTTATTCATACAGGCTAAAAAATATCAGATAACTGGAATTCATGGACTGTCCATTTAAGACTGTACACTCAGCAAAGTCCAAATAAATAAGCCTAGCCCAGACAGTCTTGCCAGCATGGAGGTACTCTTTCTTCCCCTGCTGCAGTATTTATGTATGGCCGAGCTCTAGATCCCACAGCATCTATGCTCCACCATTAAGTCCCTTGCCCTGATGCAAGTAGTCTCCCTGTGAGGAGTGAAGACCAGCATAGCTGCAGTGAGGTGGCTTTTTATTTCTGCCCTTCCCAGGCATCACCCAGCTAACAAAACCAGTTTATCATCACCTGTTTAGTGTGGACAAATCAGTTTCTATTTTTTTTTCTTCTTTTTTTCCCCTTGGATAGCAGGTTTAAAGAAAATCATAAACATCCATCTCCAGATGTGGACTTGACAGTGAAGGAAGTTGCCCAGTGTTGCCCAATAGACTCTTGGTTGTGTGATACATCCTTTCTACTCTCGAACTGGAGCTGAGCTAGTTTCATGTTTCCGGGAGAAGCATGCAGCACATGGGGCAGAGTACAAAAAGTCTGCTCTTAGATAACATGTAAGTAACAGCCTAGCTTCTTAGTGGCATCAGCAAGCCCAAAACCTTGTGCTTGAGGCAAGATTAGGCAAGATAGCAGCCCATTTCTACTGCAGTTGGTCAGACCCTCTTTCAGCTCATGGAAAATCATAATATTTGAACCTTACTGCTGGGCCCCCAGCTCTTCCATGCATAGCCCTCTGGGTTGATACTGTTGAAGCTAGTGAAACATGGTACTAAAATATGTATTTTGAAGCGACAATGATGGATGTTGTGCTTTTAGCAGTTTTTCAGTACGACCAGCACTGACTCCAAGCTTTTCTAAACCCACTCCTAAAGATGATGTTCTTAAAATGTGATTCAAGGAAATAGAATCCTAAACATGGTTTTATATAAGTCTCTGCCTTTACCTGGTCCAAATCTATGAAATCCTGAAATATTTATCTGTTACATTTCTGCTAATCAGGGCAAATCTGAGTCAGACACCCTGGGACCTGTTGCTTTTTTTTCCCCTCATGTCAGTGTAATTAAGGAAAAAGCTAATGGAATAGTTATACCAAATGAGAGGTTAGAAAAGTCATGGCAAATAAGCACATCCATCTGTCTTGCGTTAGCGTGCTGTGACTCACACAGATGTCTGGAGATCATCCCGCTTCCTTCCTGCCCTGAAAGTAGAATGTAGCCACCTTGTTTTAGGCATAATTTTGATTTCTGTGCAGGAAATCTATTCTAGAGAAAATAACACAATGCCAATTGAGAACTAGTTAAGGAAGAAAGCAGGATAATCAAGTATAGTAATACTTACTCTCTTACCTTTTACCTTTTTCTGGTCCTTGCTTCAGTGCTGCTTCCAAAATTGTTTGGGATTACTAAGCTAGCATGTTATCTCTGCTGTTCCTCATAGTCTGTGTCTTTGCCACCTGGATGTAGGACGGATGAGGAGCACGTTCCAAGGCCTTGTAATGAAACTTCCCACAAAACAGCCACAGATGTAAGAAGTAGGAGGAACAGAGAAGGGATTTGTAGGTTGGGAGCTTTTAGCCTGTAGGGAAGGTCTTTGGCCTGCTTCTGTATTTTGCATAAAGCAGTGACTAGGTAAAATGCAGGATAACTTATGGGAATAGCGCTTACGCCTCCTCATGAAGCTGCCCTGCAATAGAAATCTGTATATTCAGATGGTCAATAGACCAGAAATATAAACAAATCTATTGTAAAAATGGAGGAAACAGCTAACTTTCAGTGATTCTCCAGCTGTATTTGCACAGAAAAATAAATATTTGTAAAAAGAATATGCAGTGATTCTTAATAATAAATGATTATTAATAATGTCTAATTATTCTTGGTTGACAGAAAGAAAATTTCCTTTCATACATAGATATAAACATTGAAGAAGTATTCAGTAGTACAGTAGTGTGTCTGAGAGAAACATTTGGCTTGTAGCCGGGTGTTAAGAATTACAGTGTGTTCCTGGGACCAAAGAGAAAACGTTCCATAAATATTTATTACAAATACATTGCTAATAGTTGATTAATGTGAATGCACAAGAGACAAACGTCGGTTGTTCTGTTTAACCTTGTGCTCCCTGTTCATTTATGGTATGTTTTTTGTCCATGGAGAAAAGACACACACACAGACTTTAGGGAGTTTCAAGCAGCAAAGTTATCCTTGCAGCTTGAACTGTTCTGGGTTTTTTTCAGGAAAATGATAACTTGTGACCACTCTCATCACTAGATGAGTGGCAAATTAGGTAGATGTGATTGTGTAAGACTTTCTGTATTGATATATTGAACATATCAAACAAAGCATCCTACCATTTGGCAGATGGTGTTTTTCAAATAGGTTCCTGCATTCTCATTGCTGGATTGCTATTGGAAGAGCCTGATGAAGTTGATGTTTTGCAGTTCCAGATGCTAAATATGAAAAGTTTATTGGAAATCTCAACAAATGCAGCATTTACAGCTAAAGACTCGCTGATGAGGTACCAGCTTAGTGGGTTTGGTATACTTTTGATGTTGAAGCACTGCAAGGCATGGAGTAATGCGTCAGGGAAATGTTAGTCTTGATTTCTTGGATATACACATTTGTTTGCAAATCCTCAGTCCATAAACTAAGGACTGTTTCCTTTAGGCATATTTTCTTTATGGACACCTTCAGTGAGACTGTAAGTTTACATAGCAAGGAAATAAGTAATATTCATGCAAGCAGCTGTGTTAAACAGTTTGAGTAGCATACCAGATAAAGAGCTGCTGGTGAAAATGCTGAAAGATGCTGACATTTGGTCTCAGGTTGTGACCTTCCCTTCTGTGTATTATTTAGTGGAACTTGAGAATTTGAAGTCATGTCCTTGGTTTTGAATGGGAAAAGGGATAAAATATATTCATTAAAGATCATCAGGAAGAGCTCCTCATAGCTTCTCCACTGCTGGTCAACCCCCTCTGCAAGACATTCAAGTTTTTGCTAACTGGATCTAGTGTTCTCTCTCCTGCAGGATTTCTTTTCTGGGCAGTCAGTATATTGCACGTATTGTTATATCTTTTAATGAAAGAAAATTTTCTTTTTTACTTGCATATGAGTAAGATTTCCTTTCTACTGTCCTCCGTAAGCACACAATCTCAAGTGTGCTTCATGGAGGTATTTGCATTCAAAACAATTCTCCATGCTATTATCTTTAAAAAAAAATAAATCTGAGTCTTCCTGGTGAAATACCTCCAATCTGACAAAAAAAAAAGGCAAATGAGCTTCTCTTCTTAGTCCTGCAGTGCTAATAGCAGAAAGAAAATGCTGGCAAGAGTTGCTGTAAAACTAGTGGTACGTGGCAGACAACCATTTATGCTTCCATTAGGGCTCTGGAACCAGTGGCTTCAGCAACTCAAGAGACACCATGAAGGAGATATTTTGAAAAATGGCAAGGTATGGTTACTAACTTTAAAAGCAGGTTGCGCTGTACGGTTTAGCTTTAACATATAGCACAGTGCAATTGCATCAACTGATTTCCTACTGTGTTTCAGGTTCACGATGCTCAGGCTCTGTGTGATCTGCTCAAGACATGTTGACACATGACTGCTTGGCAAAGTGGTGAGTTAAAGTGTATGACAGTCATAGGAGTCTCCTGAAATGCCCTGCTTCTCACAGACCCACAGAAAGGCATGATCACCGTGGAAGTGGGAGGTGCCTATGAAGGTTTATCTCTCAGATCTCACTACCTCCTTGATAAGACAGATCAGAGGGTCATAACAAGCTGCTTTTGAGACAATTCTAAGACTGGCACATTCATACTTTTCATGTTTGTCACTGACTTAACACAGTTAATGAATGGCCCTCTCCATGCTGGCTCACCTTATCATTCTGACACAGGCATTTAAAAGACATTCCAGCTGTGCTTTTTGTATACCCAAATCATTATCTGTACAAGCCAGATAAGAGCAGGGACACATCTGTGTGTGTGTGTGTGTGTGTGTTTGTACATAAGGGGCAGCGTGTGTGCGTGCGCTCATACACAGGAAGAAGTGTTTGGGAAGTGATCAGCACGTACCAATGGAAAACAATAGGTCTCTTTACTCTTCACAAGATGAACTCCTTTATAATGAAGTGTGTGACATTGCAAACACAGAATCACAGTATCATTGAGGTTGCAAGGACTCTCTTGAAATCATCCAGTCCACCTCCTGCTACCAAAGCAAGGTCACCCAGGACAGGTTGCTCAGGACAAGCTTCATTCTGATCATTGAATAAGTACTGGGTTACAAAAAAACCCCCATGGCAGTGGTTTAAAGTCAGAATTTTGTACTTTCTAAGTGCAGAATTGGAATTAAGAGGAAAGATAGACAATCTCTCTTAATTGCATGATTCTAAGATCTGAAGTTTAAGACAAAAAAAAAAAAAACAGAGATTTTGGAATGATGCAGAGTATGTCACATCCACTCTAGACTGCACACTAAGTTTCATGGAGTAAAATTATCAGCCAAGCCCTTGAGCAGAGCACTGGTTTTAAATGGCCTGCCAAGTCTGTGAAGCAAATGAATCTCATAACCAACAATTTCTTCAGACTTTGCTCAGCTCAGGGATGAAAACTAGCAACTGCTTTAGGAAGAAGCCATAGCCAATCTAAGTTACCATCATGAACTTTTAAGGAGAGGCTCACTCTACTTGTTCTTGATATGGTTGGATGGCTTCAGAAACAATACAGGAGGGAAAAACATTGATGAATTACTTTGAAATCTTAAAATGTTGATAATTATTCTTTGCTTCCCTCTTCTGGAAGCTTCAAATTCTTACTGACACTATCTGCATTCCCAGCACATAACCTTCAGTGATTCATACCCATCTCCTATTTGTCATGCTTGCAATTTCCCCCCCCCTTGTGTACATGTACCCCACCCTGACATTGTTTGCCTGCTTTCTGTCCTTATTCATTTAAGTACTTCATAAAGATCCTTGATACAAGAGACTTTTTCCTCCCCCTGTGAGTAATGTGTCAGGCATGATGCATCTAGGTTTTCCAAAGGCTACAAAGGGGCTGGTCTCTTAGAATTAAAAGGACAGATAAACCCCCAAGATTATTTTTTTCCCCCCAGAGATCCCCTGGTGGGCTTGGTTTTGACTCCAAGGGTAAGTAGGAATAATTAATTTAGAAGTTTGCCCCTCTAGCTTTTATATAAGCATACCTTGCCATTTCTGAGAAGGATGACATGGTTTTAAAAGTTCCCATTATTACTACAAATTCCTTCATTCCACAATTATTGCCTACTACTGTCAGGCATCAATGAAGGAAGGTCCTAGTAGGTTCTGTTCAGCCAGATGAAACTGACTTTGAAAAGGCTTTTTATGCTGTAGTAAAGTAAATCCAATCTGACTTTGCAAGATTCCCCAGAAGAAGTTTTTCACTAAGAACTTTTACTTCTGAAAGGTTTTCCTACTCCTATTTATTTGCAGATACAGAACATCTTATATAGGGCTTTGTTTAGAGGAATATCTCTTCTTCTAAAAGTTTCCCCTCACTCTTAAGACCTAAATTTCTGTGGTTTGTTCTGACTTCAGTGAAGCTTTGTACAACAGAACCCCTCCAGATTCATGTTGCTCTAATTCCTAACTCCACAGAACTGAGACAAGAGAAGTGTAAGTGAAAGGTCTACCAATAATCTTGTTTTCTCTGTAGCTCTGTTACAGGGTCAGCAGACCACTGTGTGTTCTGCTTGTTCTGATAACAGCTGCCCTCCCTCTGTGACTACACTACAGAGCTACACAGCCTCCAGAGGCCTCCTAGCCTGAGTAAAAGCACCAGGACACGTGGGGCAGAGAGGGATAGTCCAGAGGAAAATTAGGCTAATGGCCATCAAGTAATTATTATTTCTTGGTGCCCAGGATGGCTGAGATGAATTTGGATTTTATTTTGGAGGGTTTGGTTTTGGTGAATAAATATTTTTTAAAATAAAAGTTTTAAAAGTTTTAAAAGTTTAAAAGTTTTAAAATTTTAAAATAGAAGTTTTAAAACTTTCCTCCCCCCACCTCAGAAAATAACAATATTAAAGCCAGCCTTAATAAAATCTGAACTTAAGAAGGAAAAGTTGATTAGCTGCCAGAAAGTGTATATTGACCAAAAGACACAGCTATGTTAGAGTTGAGTGAACTGGAGAAAATCTGTAGCTATAGTAAATAAACAAACAAAAAGAAACCTTCACTATTAACAGTAAAATTTTAAAATAAAATTTATGACCTGCCTAATAGAATTAAAAGATAACCTCCCAGGATTCCTGAAGGTGCCAAGATACTTAAATTCACATGTGTAGAGTAGTAGAAAAAAATTAGACTTTTGACTTCCTGGCTTTAAGGAAGAAAACACACCCATGTGTTGACTGATATCTCCACTCAGCTCCTTTTCCATTATTTATTGCTAGATGCTGGAGTGTGTGACCTAGTTCCTGGAGTAGGGCCTTCATTTCTCCCTTAAAGGGTACCAGTCCAACAGAGGGAAATCTTGAGGCAAGGTTCATAAAGCATCACAGAAAGAGAAAGGAAGCTGAGCAAAGGTCCTCCTCCTCATCTCCCCATTCCAGGGCACTTCCCATAGTGTCTTCTCTGGGCAGTGCTCCTGCACTGCTTTGCTGTTCAACACAACTTGAGTCTTCCAAAGTTTCATCTTGTTTCCATCTGACTGGAAGAAGCAGTCAAACTGGAAGCCAGAGCCAGTTTAGTGATTAGTGAGCTGCATGTCTTTTGCTCATCAGATATAATATGTGCAGTATGAGCTAGGGAGCTGCTTTGGCAGGGGGGTTGGACTCGATGATCTCTCGAGGTCCCTTCCAACCCCTACACTTCTGTGATTCTGTGATTCTGTGATATCTTGTGGTTGGAGGTAGTGAGTGTTTTGAACCTGTCTTGCCATTTACAGACCTGAAACCTGTGACAGATATGTGTTGAAAACCAAAAATCTGGTCTGCAAACTGCAGCTATTCTGGATCTGACTCATGAGATGCTCAGATCTCTGCTGTGGAGAAGATAGTTGGCTATGGCACAATGCCCTGCCTCAAGCCAACCCACCCCACAAGAGCCGTCTCTGTACAAGCCAGTTACTCTTTGATGAGGCTGTGCTGGGTCTCTGGTGGAGAAAGGAAGAGGCCTATGCTTGCATGACAGAGGCTGGCATTTGTAGATCCATGTGAATATGGGTGAGCTAGAGGTGGAGCTACAGATAGTGACCTATGATGTAGTCATTCAGTTTCCTCTCCAGTGCACCTCTTTTCAGAGAGCAGACCGAGGAGACTAACTCTCCCTCTCTTCCCCACATCTCTTCAAGGCAGATCTTGAAAGGCCACTGCATTTGTGGTCACCCTGTGTACTCATTGTTGCTTCTGGACTCTGTAACATGAAGAGATCACCACTAGCATTGCCCTAATTAAATGGATATTAATAAAAGGAGCTGAAAAAAACCCCTCAACCTATTATAGACATGAATTTTGCTAGTAAGCTGTTGCTAGGTAAAATGTGTATGTGCTGCCCAGAGAAGTAGTGGATGCCCCGTCCCTGGAAGTGTTCAAGGCCAGGTTGGATGGGGCCCTGGGCAACCTTGTGTAGATCCAGGCCTGAGCTTGGTGGCCCTGCCTGTGGCAGGGGGGTTGGAGCTCTATGATCCTTGGGGTCCCTTCCAACCCATGCCATTCTATGATTCTATGATTCTATGAGGTGATCAGGAAGCCACAGCTGGCAATGTTAGATTTCTAATCAGGAAACATCCTTAAGAATGTTGAATTGTTTTGGGTTTGCATGGCAAGGTTTTGGTACTGGGGGGGCTACAGGGGTGACTTTTAGGAGAAGCAGCTAAAAGCTTTCCCCGGCTCCAACAGAGTTGGCTGAAGGTTGAACCCACCTCTGGCCAAGGCCGAGCCAATCAGTGACAGTGGTAGCACCTCTGGGATCACATAGTTAAAAAACAAAGACAACCTAGCAGTAGCTTCTGCATCCAGAGAGGAGAAGATGTGAGAGGAACAACTCTACAGACACCCAGGTCAGTGAAGAAGGAGGAGGTGCTCCAGGCCCCAGAGAGAGATTCCCCTGCAGCCCATGGAAAACCATGGTGGAGCAGACTGTCCCCCTGCAGCTCATGGAAGATGATGGGGAGCAGAGATTCCACCTGCAGCCCGTGGAGGACCCCATGCTGGAGTGGGTGGAGACACCTGAAGGAGGCTGTGACTTGGTGGGAGGCTCATACTGGAGCAAGCTCCTGGCAAAACCTGCAGCCCATGGAGAGAGGAGCCCAAACCAAGAGCACGTTTGCTGGGGGAACTTGTGACCCCATGGGGGATCCTTGCTGGAGCAGTTCTGCACCTTGTGGAAGTGACTCATGCTGGAGCAGTTCATGAAGAACTGTATCCTGTAGGAAAGACTCAGATTAGAGAATTTCGCATTGGACTGTCTCCCATGGGAGGGACCCCACACTGGAGAAGAAGGTGAGGAGTCCTCCCCCTGAGGAGGAGAGAGCAGTGGAGGCAACTAGTAGTGTGATGAACTGACCACAACCCCCATTCCCCAGCCCCTTCTGCTGCTGTGAGGGGAAGAGGTAGACAAAACAGGAAGAAGGGAGGGGTGGGGGGAGGTGATCATGTACGGAGTAGTTTGTAACCTGAGCAGGCAGAAACAGAGTAAAGACTGTCACAAAAGCCACTAGTTGTGCCCATACTCTTGCTTCTGCACTGGCTGTGCAGAGATGTTCACTCGTGTCCTTGCACTGCTACATGCCTAAGTGTCACAGCATCGTTAGGGGTAACAAATCACCCATGCATCTGTCTCACCTAAGAACCTCCCCAAGGCTTTGTTGTAATTCAGCTACAACTGCCTGTCCTATGCATAAAATGAAAAGAAACTGTTGCCAGATAATTTTTCCTTGAACTGAAGGGGCAAACATGCCTCAGAATTAGGTGATGACTTCATTGTCTTTGCATTTGTCACCACTGGTGATTACAGGGCCTACATGATAATTAATGATGGCTTGTATGAGGAGTGAGGATGCACTGAAAAATAATCATGATTAATTTGCTTTTCTCTTGCAGAAAGTTAGTACACTCCACAGCGCTGAAGGGAAGGGAAAATCATAGCAAAGGAACAGCTGTTAGGAAGTCCTCATACGAATCACTTCAGTAACCTCTTAGGTAAGGCTTTGGAAGAGTGATGAAGGGAGGAAATAACAGTTTAAATTTTGTACAGCAAAATCTTGTTATGAGAGAGCTCCAGGACAAGATAATCATATTGTTCTTTGTTTCATAAATACAAAAGTTATAGCTTTCCAAGCATGCATCACAAGGCTTAATAAGACATGCAGTCTTGTCTCAGCTGCAGTGTCGAAACTATAATAAGGGACTAGCAGCAGAACGAGCTGAGATGTCATCTTAACACTAATCCTGACTCCTTGGAGAACAAGTAAAGAGCAAAAGGACACACAGTTCTGTGCAAGCACTGTAATGGATGTATATTGTCAAGGGAAGCACTGTCAGCTTTGTTTTTATAAGAGCTTTTTTAATATTATCTATCTTAGCAGAGATGTAGGTAGACTGAGTTTAACAGAGGTGTATACTTCTGTTGGTTGGGGAAAGAAAGGATCTGCATTACTAATGTTTGTTATGGATGGGCCCAACTTACAGATACACAAATTCTTCTGTATTCAGCCTTTGAGTTAGGCATTATCATTTCATCCACTTCAAAAGCAGTTCTGGTAGCAGCTGGTATTCAACAACCTCACAAGTTGTTTTTTTTAATCTCCAGGTTGAGCAACTTGTTGACAGTCTTGTTGACAGTGATCAGGGGTGATCAACTGATCTCTCTGGGGAACTGCAGCTCCAAAGAAGAATGAAGAACAGCAAATGCTGTTTGCTGATTGCATTTCTCTTCCTTTTCTTTCCCCCACCCCAGTTTTTGAAACAGCAGCAGCATTAGCTTCCCATTATCTTGTTGCTGAATCTTCCTTTTCATTAATCCCTGGCTCATCTTCTTCTGAATCATGCCAAAATTTAACCCAGTGTGAAATTTTATGATGAAGCTGCACAGTAGAAACTTAGCAGGGGAAGCTGACATCTCGTACAAAAAAGTGGATACAGCCCTGTTCGCCTTCTCAGGGACATTTTTGAGTGGTAGGTGGCCTGATCCAGCTCGAGGCATTGGAGACAAAACGAAAAAAATAACAGCAGAAAAACCCACTTCCTTCATAGTTCATGCTTCATGCTTTCCAAACCGTAACTGGCTTCATGCCAAAGACTCACAGTTCATTATTCCAAAATTATCTTTCCCAGCCTTTACAAACCCCACCTGCTTCCCACTGGTGTAATGACAGATTTTTTTAAAAATAGGTTCTAATTCCAACAAAAGAAAATGTATCTAGGTCCCTGCAAACAATGTAACTGAGTGCTCCAAGTGTCCACAGCAGCTACTTGTTTGCTACCTCTAGCAGCAGCGGTGTCTTTCTCCCTTCTCTCTTCATCTTTAGAATCATAGAATCATAGAATCATAGAATAGCAAGGGTTGGAAGGGACCCCAAGGATCATAGAGCTCCAACCCCCCTGCCACAGGCAGGGCCACCAAGCTCAGGCCTGGATCTACACAAGGTTGCCCAGGGCCCCATCCAACCTGGCCTTGAACACTTCCAGGGATGGGGCATCCACCACCTCTCTGGGCAGCCTGGTCCAGGACCTCACCACTCTTTCTGTAAAAAACTTCCCCCTAATATTCAATCTAAATCTTCCCTCCTTTAGCTTTAAACCATTCCCCCTTGTCCTGCCATTATCTGCCCTTTTAAAAAGCTGATTCCCCTCCTGTTTGTATGCTCCCT
Organism: Laterallus jamaicensis coturniculus; assembly: GCA_022605575.1. Classification (NCBI taxonomy): domain Eukaryota; kingdom Metazoa; phylum Chordata; class Aves; order Gruiformes; family Rallidae; genus Laterallus; species Laterallus jamaicensis. The sequence goes on from JAKCOX010000053.1 coordinate 3,749,319, forward strand.
TCCGGTACTGGCAGGCTGCAATGAGGTCCCCCCGCAGCCTTCTCCAGGCTGAACAAGCCCAGCTCCCTCAGCCTCTCCTTGTAAGTCAGGTGCTCCAGCCCTCTAATCATCCTTGTGGCCCTCCTCTGAACCCTCTCCAACAGTTCTACATCCTTCTTGTATTGGGGGCCCCAGATCTGGACACAGTACTCCAGGTGGGGCCTCACGAGGGCAGAGTAGAGAGGGACAATCACCTCCCTGTCCCTGCTGGCCACCCCTCTTCTGATGGAGCCCAGGATCCCATTGGCCTTGCGAGCTGCAAGAGTACACTGCTGGCTCATGATCTTTAGCTAGGAATATACAATGACACCTCCTCCCAACTGGCCTCACAGTTTGTATTCAGTGTGTAAAACACCTCCCTTTTTCAGAGTATTCCTTTGGGCTACCAACGAGTTGGACAGACTGGAAAGTTTTCTAATAATGCCTTAAAATAAAATTTCCAGAAATACAGACCTCCCAACTCCCTGTGTCCACATTCTTTTCTCCTTATTTTGCAGCTACTGCTATCCTGAGACAGTGTGCTACGTGGAGAAACTGAGGCAGAGAAATGCTGCAGAGGGTAGATGAAATCAGGGAGAGATCCAGGAACAGAAGTAGGAGGGCACTCCCTGGCTTTCCGGTGTTTGCACAGAAGTGTGGCCCAGCAAAAGCAGAACAAAAATGCTTCCTCCCAGAACTGGGCTCTTTTTCATAGTGGCTTTTCAGATATGCTGGAATCCTGAGATGAAAAAATACCATTGATCACTCCCTTCTCTGGGTTTCACAGAGGTGTAGGGGTTGGAAGGGACCTCAGGAGAGGTCCTTCCTTCTGAGGCAGTTTGAAGAACCCTATTAAAGGGAGCTGAAGCAACATTTCTAACCTGCACTGCAGAACTCTCACCTCAGTGTGCAGGGTGATATCCTTTCATGGCAACACTCTCATTGCCATCTTCTTAAGTTTGGTGGGGTCTTTGCTTTGTAAGGAGGGGTTAAAGTTCCTTGTCTTCAGAAATGAGAGCCTGCACGCCTCCTGCAGGTGCAGCGTGGAGGGTTCTGCATGACTCTAGCTCTGACTCTTCATCTTACCCAGTGAAATTTTAAATAAGTGTTAGCAAAAGAGGTTGAGAGAAGCTCAAATGAGCATCTCTCACTGGTCAGGATGCACTCCTGGGATATGAGTTTTGGGGGAAGACATTTGAACTTGAGCTTTCTGTAGATCAAGTAAGTAACTCCAGGAAGAAAGGGTGTTACCTTACACTTGCTCTTCTCCTTTGAAAGGCACCAAAAGCCTTTCTAGCTAAAGAGAAAAAAGAGAAGACCTGCAGATTCCATGCAGAGTTAGGAACTTGCCTGTGTCTCCCTGTAGACAAAGCTTATTTTATGTCTGCACTTTGAACGTTGGCATCTGGAGCACCACAAAGTGCCTTATTCTCTCTGAAGCCTGTTAACAGAGCACAGGCAGTGCTAAGTTCTTTGGGTAAGTATTTCCTTCCCTGCAGTCCAAGATGGCCGTTTGTGAGACCATCTAGTAAAGGTCCTGCTTCACACACTCCAAACCAGCCACAGCAGCAGCAGAAATGGTGCCTCTTGTGTGCCCTTAGCACTGGGCCCTTAGTCACCGAAAGCCAGGATGGGCGTGGCTGGGTCAGGACCTCTGATACCACAAATAACGGAACTCTATGGAACAGGCACCTCCTGTGGTAGCGCTGCTCACAGTGCCTGCTCTCCCCCTCTTCTCTGTGAGCCTCATTTCTGCTGGGCCTTGATGCAAGGGGGAAAGGAGACCCTTAGTCACCCTCTGCGGGAAGGCACGTAGATTGAGGGCTGGGAGCCAGCTAAATATATTTTCAGCGCGTTTCATTGCATTTTTCCTTTAGAAGTATCCAACCCTTCATACACTCACAGCAATACTGACCGAGCAGCACAAGTCAGCACACAGCTTTTCCAGTGCAAAGCTGCGAGTAGCTTCCTAACAGGGAAAAACGCTCATTTTGGGACTTGCAGGTTGGACACAGCTGAAAAGTTGAATTTCATTTTCATCTGACTAATCTCTGTAGCTCAAGACTTCATTTTTTGTCGTGTCTGTGGGAATAAGACAAAGGCTTTCAGTTATGTTAAACAGTTCATTAATGGTACTTTTGTAAGGTTAAAAAGTTATTGTCCCAAAAGACACACAATTTTGCAGCCCTTAAATGCTGGCTTGTGCCCTTTGTGCACAAAGGATAAATCTGTAAGATAAAATAAGTCTCAGAAAGGTTGCTTTTTCTCCCTTTCCTTCCCCACTGGCCCCTTCTGTGACCAAGGGGGATGGAGTTACTTCCCGAGCAGCTATTTCCTTCTTTGTCATCGTGCTCCTCTCTGTGGAGGCCTCTCTCCTTGTTTACTGGGGATTAGCCTAGCCCAGCCCAGCTCACATGATGGTGTTCTCTGACTCCTTCTGTGTTCCCTGATACAGGTGATTCAGGTGTCTGAATTAAGTAATTGTTGCATCGTTCCTGTGGGAGAACGAGCTGGTGTCCTCTCCATCTGACCGAGAAGAAACCGAGATGCAGGGGAACGAAGGGAAAACCTTTCCACTGTCGTGGAAAGTCCAGCCTGAAACCTCTGCACCTTGATTTTTTCGGCAGCACCTTACATTAGCAATTCAAAGAATAGGTGTCGGTGTTGCAGCTGCAGTTTGCAAGAAGCAGGGTATTAATAGTCACAAATTTTGATGATAAAATAATTACAGGCAGACACAATTTCAGATTCTGTGGAAATACCTTTTAAAAACAGCACTGTAATGGTGCTTGATACTTCAGAGACTCAATTGACTCCACTAGAGCATAAAACAGGTATTACATGAAGAATAAATTACAACCTTTCTACCATGTATTTATAGAAATTTGTTCTTATGCTAGCACAGATAGAACAAGTCTCCAAACTAATAACCAGACTGTGATCATGAAGCTCCCCAGCTCTCCTGTGCCATGTTGACTCAGCCTCCATCACACTGATGATCGCTATTTATCTTAGATCTCAGCTCTCCTAGACACACTCTAAATTATTTGCCTCTCAGGAGACAGCAGTCATGCTTTCTGCAAGTGATAAAGAGGGAAAAGATGCTGATGAAGTACAAAACACAAGCTGGAACATCCATTATTTAAGCATATTTGAATTCTTTTAAACATGCCACTGCACTAGTCTTTGCTTTAAGTGGCTTGATCTTGAGAGCCTGTTTATGGACTTGAAGAGCTGAGGGCCAACCTTTACATCTGGGAGGGATTACAGAATTAACAGCACTGTTCCTGTGGGGTTTTCTTTCCACCTGATTGATTTCAAGGGCTTTGCTTCTGTAACTGTGTGCACCTTTAAGCCTATTGTCTTTTGTGGTCCTCCTCCTTTTCGACAAAAGCCTTTGATGATTCCTAGCAGTTCCCAGTGCTGGGAGCTGCAAGCGGAAATGGGTGTAAAAGATACTTAACAGTTCCTCGAGAAATTAGGAAAGACTTGTCCTTGCTGGATGCAAACAGCTATGAAAAATCCATCCCAGAATAGATCACAATAGCTGACAGTCCTCTGGGCAACGTGGACTTCTGATCAGAGGGCCAGGACTGACTGAAGCACCTTATGAATCCAGTCGTAGATGTGTGGGTCGGCTCTCTGGAGTCCTAGAGATCCTACCCAGTTCTTGGGGTAGCCTTTTTTTGTGCCTTTAGTGAAACTCCCCTGCTGTGCTGACAGTGAACTGAACTCCAAAACATTCAATCTTACATCCACCTTTCACCTTCTCGTGCTCTCCTTCTAACAGCTTTTTGCAAGTTGTCACCTTCTATTCCCTTGTGCTCCTTTCTAGCCCCCAGAATTCCACAGGGCAGAGTTTCTTCTGGTGCTTCACCAGTTGGTTAAGCACAGCATAGATTTCATCCCCGTGCAGAATATTCTGCTCCAGATCTTTTTCAATCCACACCTACATAATTCCTGTCACATGTACATCTCTAATAGCATCAGATGAATCCTTGTAAAGATGTACCTGATCAAACTCAATGCCATGGGTTATGAAGTAGTCTATGACTGCAGAGAGCAGTATCATTTCAGGAAGAGAAAAAATGTCCATAAATTGATTAAGTGATGGATCCTTGCCATAGAAGCCACTCATTTGGTACAGGAGGATGTGTTGTGTACCACCATAGAGTTCGAATACCTCTTTGTCAGGCACTGGTTTCAGCCCTCTATATGCTGTCCCCTGCTGGACATAGTGTAAAGCATCAATCTTCATCAGAAGACTTTTGAACATCATAGTGAAGTCCATGTATGGCAAACCCTGGAATGTAGTCATACTTCCCAAGCCCTTCTGGATACTTGAATTGCTCTATTAGGATGTCTCTGCTAATAATCATAGGATCACAGAATCACAGAATGCTTTGGGTTGGAAAGGACCTTAATGATCATCTAGTTCCAACCCCCTGCCATGGGCAGGGACACCCTCCACTATACCAGGTTTTGTTCAGATTTTTCCTAGAAACAGTAGGCTTTGTTGCTTTCCTTTTCTTCTCAATTGCCATTTTCAACACTGCATAAAAGGTAGAGCATCCACTAGACATCACCATTCAGTGTTCTGTTTACAGAACTGATGATGAAAATAAACCTAGGTAGCCTAGGTTTCTGGAGATCTTGCTGTTTCCACTCCACATCTGGCTACATGCCCTTAATCCTGAGCGAGATGCCTTTTATGGGCTACGAAGGGGTCATGCAGACTACACTTTTCTGGGCGAGGGTTTTGAGGGCAGCAGTAAGTGTCTTGTGCCGGTGCTGCACCTCTGCAGCCTGCCTGTCCCCTGACACCTGGCTGGCATACAGGAGGAGCAGCCAAGTGTGCGTGAGGATCCGCTTGCAGTCCCACACGTAGTACTCGAGGCTCAAAACTGAGGCTGAACAGAAAAACAGGCATCCTCTTTTAGTGCTTCAGGCTGGAATGTTGGTCTGGCATGCTGCTCAAGAGGTAGGCGTTCAGAGGATGATGAAAAAATGAAGGAGAGAGGATTCATAGAAATAAATGTAACACCTCCACAGAAAAAAAAACCAACCCTCCTGGGGCTGGTGAGGTGACAGAAACAAGAAATCAAGTACCCCCCTCTGTTAACATTATCTTTCAGAAGAAGGGAAGACATACAGTAGCAGCAGGAAACTTTTGTTAGTGAGTTGCTTCCCCTCCAGCTTGTGGGACTGCCTCAACAAAAACAGAGCTCAGCAATATGCGATGCGGTTCTGCCAGCGGCAAGATAGTATTCAGGAGGGATCATCTGTAAATAAACAAAGACTAAAAAGAGAAAGGAGTCAACAGTGATCATGTGACAATGAGCAAGGATTATTCCCCGCTGACCTTGAAAGGAGAAGGTTCCAACCCAATTTGGGGTGCAAAGCACCAGGAACATTACTTCCCCACCCTCTTTGCCTTTATCTCTTACTGCTGCCAAAGAAGAAAATTGTAAATTTGTCTTCATTTTACAAGAAGTTTGGAGTAACTGGTTAACAAAGTGCATAAAGCCGAGTTTGAGGAGGATTTACTGCGGTATTTTCACTCGGATCCTTCCATAGTGCCATCTAGGGGCAACGCATTAAAGCGTCGTCAGAGCCTGAAAGCATCGTCTTTCCTCAAAAATAAAACCGGGAAAATGCTTCACCTGAACGATGCTCCGAGGTTTTGCTGCAGGTACTGAGCTCACTGCTTGGAGCCAAACTGTAGGAAATGAGGCTGGCAAGAGATTACTGCAGGATACAAAGGAACTGAGTTCAGAAAATCACTCACCTCCACAAACTACCTGGTGTTTACAGCCAGCCAGATGCTTCCATGCAGTCCAAGTGTCTGGCATTCCTAACTCACCTTATTGTGCCACTTGCATTCTTCATCTTTATTGTCCTGAGCATGACAAAAAATACAAGCTGTGATGCTTACAAACGTGAGGACATTAGCAACTATATTTACCTTCTGTTTTATTTTGATGGCCTGTTCTGATCCCCTTTTCTAACTCTTCATATTTTTATTTAGAGTAATATGATCAAGTTCCTAATTACACTTCTGCCTAACATTTCCTTTACTTGGCATCACATGAGCTGGCTTAAGGAAGCTTGTTTTTTCTCCCATCTTTCTGGAAATTATGATACATAACCAAGGAAATTCTGAAAGTCTTGAGGCAGCTAATAGTGCTGAAATACTCTGATGGTGCTTGGATTTCTAATGTTATTTAATTTCCTAAAATAAACTTGCTATGGAAGAAAAAAACTTTCTTTCCATTCTTTTAGACAGACTCCTAAAAGTCTTTTAAGTTCGAAGAAAGGGGCAACTGTCCTCAGTTTTCAGGCACGATGCCACCCAGGCAAGGTCCATTTCCCCTGCAAGATGCAACAGTTTTTCCTTCCACCCTCCCTCTCTTGCCTGATCCTTTGCCATCTCTTTTTGGCCTGACATAGTTGAAAACCCGTATCTTACAAACACTTGTCTTACAAGGTATTCTTAAAAAGTCTATTTGAGTACGATAGCCTTGCTGTATCCCCTCTAGCATATACATTTCCTATCAGTCTTCAAATTCCAGACAGCACCTAATCTAGTCACAGTTTGGTCTGTGTCTTGGTCTCCTAGATGCTGTTAAATGTACATACCTAGAAAACTTTATTCTGATCATGTCTTTGACATCATTGTTACATCATTATATTAAGTTCTTTTCCTTGGGAGAGCTGCAATAGACCAGTCCAATGTTAAACCAGCCTGTGGTAGGAGAAACTGTCTTCATCTTTCCTTGAGCTGCACAGCCTTTATCTTTACATTATTGATTTAAGAATTTATAAATATTTATTTACTAGTACTGATGAAAATTAAAAACTGCATTGGCAAATGTATCAATGTTGTTCTGTCATTCATTCATCCCTCTCATGTCATTTACAAGCAATCTCTAGTCTCTTAATCAAGTAATTTCAACCGGAATAAAACAGTTAGTTCTTATTTTTGTAAGCATTATTTGTGAAAGGGGGGATAGGAATAAATTGTAATAATGGGTAACATGCTAAAACCCGACCAACATAGACCTGGGATACCTGCAAGAAAACGAATTAGTAGAAATTGTGTGTGGTAATTTCACCCTGGTTGGAGGCCAGATGCCCACCAAAGCCGCTCTATCACTCCCTTTTTCAACTGGACAGGGGAGAAAATATATATTGAGAGGCTTAGGAGATAAGGACACGGAGAGATCCTTCTGCATTCAGCGTCATGGACAAACCAGACTCAAACACAGAATAAAGGACAGAAAACTGTCTAATTTATTACACTGCACCTCAAACCCAGTGACACCAGAGTTGGATAATGAAAAATGCGACCAGATATTAAAGTACCTCCCTCCACCCCTCTCTTCTTAGCAGACTTCTCTTTAGTCATGATTTTGCTCCCTTCTTCCCCACCATTGTGGCACAGGGAGGGGCAGGGAATGGGAGAATGGGGGTTTTCGTCAGTTCCTCATGAGCTGAGGGGGGCGGGAGTGCATTCCTCACACTCTTCCCCTGCTGCACCGTGGGGTTCCACCCATGGGAGACTGTCCTCCACAAACTTCTCCAACATAAGTCCTTTCCCATGGGGCTTCAGCTCTTCACCAGCTGCCCCAGTGTGGATCACTTCTATGGGTGCAGTCATAAATCATAGAATGTCTCTCAGTCTCTCAGGCCCAGACTGCTCCAGCCTGGTCCTCCACAAGGTCACAAGCCTCCTCCCAGCAAACCTGCTCCGGCATGGATCTCTCTCTGTTGCTCATCTCTGCATCTCTGTCTCTCTTCATGGGCTACAAGTGCTGTCAGGGGCTTGATCCAATGTGGGTCACAGCATCCTCTGTGTGTCTCCACCTGCTCCAGCGTGGGGCCTCTCCACAGGCTGCAGGTGAGGTCTCGGCCTTTTCCATGGGTTGACAGGGGACACCTGCTCCACCATAGGTTTCTCCATGGTCTGCAGGGGTCGTGGTCTCTGGCACTTGGGGCACCTCTTCCCCTACCCCTTCACTGGCCTTGGTAGCCGCACAGTTTCTTACATCTCACTCCCTTCTCTGGTAGCAAAAAGTGGCAGCTTGCAGTTCTTTTCTGCTAAATGTGATTCCCAGAGGCGCTGTGACCGTCACTGATGGGCTCAGCCTTGGTCAGCAACGACTCCGGCCTTGAGCCGGCTGATGTTTGCTCTGTCAGGCCTGCAGAGAGCTTCTGGCTGCTTCTGGCAGAAGCCACCCCTGCAGCCCCCCTTCTCCACCAGAACCCAGCCACACAAAACTACAACATTGTGTAAATCAGAGAATTACAGATTAGTTTGGGTTGGAAGGGATCTTAGAGACCTTCTGGATCCAACCCTTTGCCATGGGCAGGGACACTAGACCAGGTCGCCCAATGCCCCATCCAACCTGGCCTTGAACACTGCCAGGGAATGGGTGGCCGCAGCTGCTCTGGGCAACCTGGGCCAGGGCCTCACCACCTGAACAGTGAATTCCTTCCTTATATCTAATCTTATATCTTCCTTATATTCTCCTTTAGCTTAAGGCCATTACCGGTTGTCCTGTCATTACCTGCCCATGTAAACAGTCCCTCTCCAGCTTTCCTGTAGGCCCCCTTCATGTAATGGCAGGCTGCACTAAGGTCTCCCCAGAGCCTTCTCTTCTCCAGGCTGAACAAGTCCAACTCTCTCAGCCTGTCTTCAGACAGGAGGTGTCAATGGGTCCATTTCTTTCCTGCACTGGGGACCCCAGAGCTGGCCACAGTTCCTCGACCTGCTGGTCACACTTGTTAACAAGTATATAGGTTGCTCCTGTTCTAACACTTCCACATTGCTGAACTGGAAAACTCAGAGTTCATGATGCCAGGGGGTGAAATATCTCCCACTTTCACCTCCTTCTGAGTCTGTCAATATGCATTGATTTTTATAGGTCTCATTCTCAGGCAGTGACACATCACACACGCTTCAGTTTTGTGCACACCTAAGTATCATATTTAACATAAGTATACTTATTACCAAAGCCCAGAAATGGTAAAGGATTTTAGTTTTATTTCAAACCATATAATAGCAGCTAAAGTTTGGCTGTAATTTACGTTTTCCGCAGTAGCTAGCACGCCAAAGCAAGCTTTCCTTCCTCCTGTTTCCTGCTTTTAGGAGAGAGGTGTTTTTATTTAGCAAGTGACTTTGCTCTACTCCACGCTGAACTGGCAAATGTAGCAGAATAGTAAAAATAGACAAAAATTGCAATGATAACACAGCCATTTCCTTCCTTTTAAAAGAACTGTGCAAATATGAATAAATCATCCATAATAGCATATGATTATCTTTTACAGCACCTACATTATAAGAGAAATAAAAGCGTAAAGAGCTTTAGAAAGGTAACAATGAGTTTTGCAGTGCTTTTTATTTTGTTGTTAGAGGTATATTATACCATATAGAACAGAATTAATATCCACTAAAAGCACATAAAAAAAGAAGGGAGGCCTAATCCTCCATACAGTTGAAATAATTCCGTTATACTGTTGTTAATATTCTTTAATTCTTGCCTGATGAACAAGCTTTTGTAATTGTGTTTGCCTGGGAAGAATTCTAGCTCTGATGCACCCATGCACAGTTGCAAAACATTTATCATTCACCTGGCACTAATGTGCAATAAAGCTGTGTTTTAATCTGAATGATCTTACATGGAAGAATACTACATGTTGGTAAGCCCTCCTCTCCCTGAAGTATTTTAAGTTATAATGCCAAGATGGGAAATGACATTAGCCAAACACCTCTCCACCTGCCAGTAGCTGCTTTGAGTGGAAATCAAGTGCTGCAAAGAACCTGAACTGGGGCATATCCCATCCTGAGTGAGAGACTGGTACACAGGCAACATGTCCCTTTCTAATTAGCTCTGGCAGTCACTGTGCCTCTGCTTCAATTAGCACTTTGTAATTGTAATTTCATTCTAACCCTATTTTTGATCTTATATAATGCCTCAAGCTGGCTAAACTTTTTTTTTTTTTTACTCCTGTCAGAAGGGAGTTGCTAGCAGGGAGCTGGAGCGGCCCTGCCAGACCTCCCCTGGCAGCCGCTGTGCATGCTATGTGAAAATGTACATTTCACCCTTCGGCGAGATCTAATTTAGAAATCTTTGAGCTCCTAATGATTTCCTATAGTCTGGCCTAATTGAATCTAAGTGATTTTGCATTAAAACTAGAATGCCTAGCTGGGCTGAAGCTGAAAAACCTGTCCCCCTGAAACACAGCCTCAGAAACATGAGACCTCCTCTGTGTTTGACAGTCACCATCCATCTACTGCATCAAAGCCACAGCCACCTTCTGCTTTGATGTAGCACCTAGATTCAAAAAAGAATTTGGTTAAGACCAGAGCCTTCTGCAGAACTAAATTCCCACGGACACATGCAGCAGCTGTTCCATGAAGTGAGGCTGCTGTAGCCTGAAGGCCTTTCTGACAATGGAGGCACTGCTGCAGGAGCTGCTCCTGTCTTGCCCCCATTTCAAGGGCAAGGAGATCTGCTACTGCTGGGGAATGTGCCATGAGGGGAGGGTGGGAGCACGATGGGGACAACACAACAACAAAGCTGGATCTGGGTTCTGGATCACTCCCTTCACTCCATGCTGCACACAACTGATCAGCAGGTCACAAGTGCTACCTTCAGCAGATGCATCAAGCCATGGAGGAGGAAAGAAGCCATTGCCAAGAGCTGCAGCAGGTGGGTTTGGGAATGCCACTCAGAAGTCAGGTGAGTGAGCGCCCTGCTGAAGGAGAGACATGATGGGGGCATCTCTGGGGAGACCTTAGTGCAGCCTGCCAGTACATGAAGGGGGCCTACAGGAAAGCTGGAGAGGGACTATTTACATGGGCAGGTGGTGACAGGACAACCAGTAATGGCCTTAAACTGAAGGAGGGGAGATTTAGACTAGATATAAGGAATTCACTGTTCAGGTGGTGAGACCCTGGCCCAGGTTGCCCAGAGAAGCTGTGGCTGCCCCCTCCCTGGCAGTGTTCAAGGCCAGGTTAGATGGAGCTTTGGGCAACCTGGGCTAGTGGAGAGTGTCCCTGCCCATGGCAGTGGGATTGTAACTAGATGGGTCTTTGAGATCCCTTCCAACCCAAACCAGTCTGTGATTCTTTGTCACTATTTGGAAGCCTCTTCTAAGAACACCATACAACTACTGCACAGTGCAGCATCTGTTATTGATCTGTTAATAAACTTAACAGTAATATTAGTATTATTGTCAAGCACCGCTACAGAATAGGAACCCACGATCTTATCCCAACCTAAGAACAATATGAATGCCAATATGAATAATACCTAATAAACATCTAGCTTCTAAAATGATATCCCTACAAAAGTAGACCGACTTGTTTTTTATTTTAAAGACTAAGTCTAATTAACAGCACCCCTGATCCATCAAGGAGGTTGGAAGAGCTTAGGCAATTGCTGTCATGCATTTAAAGTAAATCAGACTCTTAGGTTCTAATATTTACACTTCACAATTTCTGGCATACTAAATTATACTCCCAAAGTAAATATCATTGCAGCATAGGAAATTATTTACAAAAGAAGAGCTATTCCATCATTTCTATTTTCATCAAGGTGAAAAACACACTCTTGCAATCATCTTATTGGGCTTAATCCTATGCTCCATTAGCAGGAAAATTTTCCATTGAAGTCAGTGCAGAGCTGGCTTTCATAAGAGAGTTTTGTATTCTGTAGCAACACCTCATCTTGCTATCACTAAAGTCAGTGGGAGACATGCTTCTGAAGGTAATGGTAGTAAAATGAGATCTTCTGTGGTGTTTCATAATGTGCTGCACTGGCAGGAAATGAACCACCAATTTTGGGAGTCATGGAGGTTTGCATCAAAAATCAGATTTGCTTTTTGTAAAGAAATAGATGGGGGTGGGCCTGAAATCTAAGAAACTTCAAAGTAACCTGCCCTGTTTTAAAGGATGCTAGACCTTATGCATTTTAATAATCCTCACAAGGACAAATGACCTGATTCATTCGATGACTTCAGTGTTCCAGTTAATGTCAATATGCATTCAATATAGCACCTCAAATGTTCCAGGAACTAATTAAGTATTTTTTTTTTCTAAATAAAAGATGTTTTCTTTGACCAGGCAGCTATATTGTAAACTTTTAATTTGTCAGGAAGCAAGAGAATCCTCAGGTTTATCCAGATTTTTTTCAATTTTTACTGTAATTTGTTTTTCTTACTTTTAACTCTTTCATACATGCTAAGCAAAGCATATAGGTGACCTTCTGGAATATATTTAAAGTCCATTTTGGTAATTAGGAACAGCAAATGGCTCCAAAACCAGCTCTTTAGTCCTCATGGGATAGTATGTGAAACTTTCTTTCCCCTTCTGTCACGTAGGAAACCCCTTGGAGCTCTCCCCAGAGATGTTCACAATGTGCAATTAAAGAGGAGTGATGCATAGACCTCACCACCTCTTCTGCATACTTCAAATTTACAATATTGTCTCTGGACGTAAGCCAAGGAAATAATTTAACTTGTCACAGCAGACAATTTTTGTCTTTGGCATAGCTGATACTCCCCAAATAATTAAAAAGATCAGCCTACAAAGCTATTGGCTTAGAAGGAGAAGGAAATTAATTAACAGAAGTGTGTTACAGTGATCAGTTTAATCACAAAACTCTTCCAATTCTAAGACTGTGCAAAATATAATACTCATCTGAGCAGATACACAATTCAAAATGTCTGCTTTTCCCATAAATAATCGGCAGAACAATCTACCAGTTGTTCATAGCTTGTTGCAGAGATTCCCAAATGCTTATAAATTTTATGATGATTGAGTGGTTTTATAAAATTGATCAATCTAAAAGAAATGTTCACAATTTATTCTTCAGTTTAAACTGTCACTTGTTTATAAGTGCTCAGCTTTCATTAATTTTGAATTCAGGGTAATTCATGAGCGGAATTCCAAGGTTAAGAATGTAACAATAACAATTGCTCTCAGGGTTCAGCATAGCTTCTGCTCAGCTTTGTTTTCCCATGATTACTTACTGCCAAGCACCCCTTCCCTGCCTGACCCTGTGGTAGGCTGCTCAGGTGACAAGTTACCTGGGCTGGATGTGGAGGCCACATCTGGGCTGTTCACACTAAACACACCTCAGGAATGTTGCAATGCATCACATAGGTTTGTTAAATTTTTAACAACAGCTCAGGGCATGGTTTTAGCCTGATTATGTGCCCAAAGAATTTGCAGGCGTCGGTCAGGGGTCAGCGCTGGCCATGGATCGGTTCAAACATGCAGGGTGCAGGGAACCACCCTGCTCTTGGTGTCTGCAAGGCGCAGGCGTGCAGTGCCAGCTGGCCTCTGCTGGGGAATAAGCCTCTGCATATTTCCCTTACCAGCACAGATGAAGCTTTAGAGGCACCAGCACAGCCACGCTAACTTTCATGTCAATCAACAGTGGAGGAACGATTTATGCAAAGATGACAGAATGAGCCTAATTTTTACAACTCATTTGAAATCAGACCTGTATTAATTTCCTCTTTCTTAAGTAATGATTACAGAGCTTTTTTAGGATTTTAGATCCTGAGTAAAACAAAAGCAGGAAAAAAGATCAGCCCACCTTCAACCGTCTTTTCTTTGAGATTCCATGAGAAACTGTGTGAAAAATCAGCATTGCTGCTGATTCCCATGTTTTTAGTTGCTGTCTCTCTCTTGCAGCACAACCCCAAAAGACCCTGCTACCACATAAATGATGCATAGGGCAGGCAGCGATACAGTTCAGTGGAGAAAAACAAACCCTGAAGCAAGGGGGAGTTGGAGCAGGGAAGAGGCGTGAAGCAGGAAGATGCATGAAAAGGCAGGCATACAAGAGAGGTGGAACAACTGAGAATTAAGTCTCAGCGAATTTTACTCAGCATCCCTTCTCTCCAGACTTCTCATGGATTTTTCCCTCCCAAGCAGAGACTTCTCTAGCCTTTTGCTTCTCAGTTATACCCAATTGGATGTCAGCCACCTGAAACCATCACTGTTCTTCCAAGCGTATATGGCAGTCTAATCTGGACATCAGGAGCGTGATTCATCAGGCTAGAGGATGGACATGCACATCTGAACTAGCTGTCTAGACTCCATTTATCATATACTGAAACAGACACATCTACCAAGTGACTCACCTCATGCTAAAGTTACTCTCTGAAATGAATGGTACTCCAGAAGGTGCCTATACCCCTTCATTAATTGCAAAGGAAGTTCAGATGTGCTTCAGACACGGTCACCATTCTACAGACACCTAAAGGTAATGAGGTGAAGCCCAGTCATTGTTGTTCTCTGTAAGGAATAAAGTAACCCAGAAATGAGAATATCACAGTCCAAGATGTGTTGTAGCTGAATTAATAGAATCACATTTTGCTTTAAAACCCCTTTTTTATTTCCCATAGCGTCTTTGAGTTTTCATTTAATCTAGTAAATATTTTTGAATTAAATACTTGCATTTGTAGCATCTCCCAAGTGTCCACTTGACAAGTCAGAATGTACCACAACCGGAGCATGAGATGTTACTGGACTTTATGCAATCACTTTGCAGTTTAAACCATCAATTTCCCCAGGAAACCCTGTCAATCTGTTTAGGCCAGTAACCGTCCCCTTCAGAGGCAATGTGTTACACTGAAGTTACAGGCTTAGAGATTTATCTTTACTCAAAAAATGTTTCCTTTTTTAAAATTTTAAAATATGGATGTCATTTAAACACTAACATTTATAATCCACCTACTTATGACTGTGATAGATATAATTGAAGCCACTGTCTTAGGTTGCTTATAGGTTGAAGAGCAAGATACCTGGGTGATGGAAACTACAGACCTGAAACAAGGACAGTACCTATGGGACTGGTCACCAAGACCCTAAACAGACAATCTGTAGGCAAATCCCTGTCTAGATTGTTTGGTTCTGCTGTACAAGAGGCGCAAGATTGTTCCAAGTTTGTCTGTTGCTAGAAGTAGGTGTCAGCTTAATAGTTTCCAGGGATCAGCTACTCCTTTTTGGCAAGCAGAAAGCTTATGATCCTTGTAGTCCTTTGCTTCCTCACAGCTTTACAGTCAGGGCAGGCTGAGCCAAACTGCTGCTCCAGCCTGAGGGAAGAAGCAGTCCAAGCAGTGATGTTCTGTGAGACTCCCACGCCCAGTTTTCTGGTTGACCACATTAAAAGTGCAAGCATAGCCACATCTGTTCTCTTTACCTTTCCCAAAACAGTACAAATGTACAGACACAGAAGAAGAACACCTTCAGATCAAGGCCTTATTTAGCTGCCTATCCCTGGGTACAAACCACTAGATTTACACGGGATGTGTCAGAGACACCCCACTGGACCACCCCAGTGGCCCCTCTGGCAACTATTCTGCTCCAGCAGTGGCAGTAGGATGCCTTGTTTAGGACCAATACGCCAGCCTACCATTTTCCCCACTCCATTCCCCCTGGTGCATGCCAAAATTGAATCACTACATTAAGAAGTTGGAATTGTCCCTACTGTGGCCTCCTTACCCTTCCTACCCACCTGTGCAGGGATTTTATTGGAATGGCTGTTTTCTTGTTGAATTGAGGTTTGCCAGGGCTTTTAATACAATATTTGTAACAGTATCAAGACAATAATATCACTGCTGTATGAGTCCTGGAGTAACTCTATGTTATTTAAAACAACAGAGGTGTCTAGATCTATTTCCCTTTACCTGACCTCCTGTCATTCCTTGCAACCTTGAAATACAGAGCATCTGACTCAGCTGCTCACTCTCTACACAGGGAGAAACTGCCTGTCTGCTGACAGCCTTTTCTTTCTATTCCCTTAGATAGTCATCGGCACCCACACCCCGCTTTCTAGCTGAGCATCCTCCTTTAGCTTAGATTTAGACTTTGGAGATTAAATTGCTCTTAGTCTGCCAGGTATCAGAGAGGGTTTGTTCCCCAACAAACAGCATCCTCGCTGCATTTTCAAGGATTTATGTCACTTTGCTTTTCTTGTCTGGCCCTGTTACATCTTCCATTTGATTTAAGTCTCAGTGCTGAGGCAGTAACGTGAGTATGATATTAAAAAAAACAACACACAATTGCCCTGTCTGTTATAGGCTGCAGGTCTAATGTTGCTCTGTAGCACGTTCCTCAGGTCTTGGATACTGAAGAATCTCAGTTACTGCCAGTATCTTGGCTTTCACTGCAGTAAAGGGGGGATTTCTCCCCCTCCTTCTTGCAAAGAAAAGCTTGAAAATATTATATTGGCAAAATTAAAAGAAATAGAAAACCTGGAATAACTTAATATAAAAGGTGGGGTTGTGATTTTTATGATTATGCATCATTTTGACGGGGATTGTGGGGCGGGGGGAAGCTACACTCATCCATTATTTCTGAAGGTTTGCAGGTGGCAATATTGACCAGGGAAGTTTCATCTTCGGGAATGCTTTGTCACCAATGTCCTCCGAGCGTTAATAACACCGTTCTTCCATTAGTTGGTGTGAATTAGAGAAGTCCTGCTGTCTAATTTATTCTCTCTGCAGCTCTGGACCCTGCTCTTGTGAGCTGCATTTTGTGCCCCTCGGAAGCGCTGCAGCATTGCTGCACAGGTAAGGAGCCCTGCCTGTGCAAGGCAATAGATTGTGCAGCTAAACAAGCTGAGTGCAAAGAACTGGGAGGCATTTAGTTTATCCATGTTAAATTTGCCCTTAGTGCATTCAACCTCTCTGTTATTAAAATAGGAGACAATGCAAAACAGTATTCCTGGTCACTGATTTTCCTGTACTCCAAAAGGCAAAGGACGCAGCTCTTCCCACACCCTCCCTCCTGAAGACACACAAACAAACAGCAGCATAAAAGTAAAAAGAGGGATTTTAGTGGAAAATTTTTAGTGCAAGAACTGCGGGGTGATACCTTCCTTTCGGTCCCGTTAGGTGGAGCTCTCAGACAAGAAGAAAGGAATGAAAAAAACCCACCCCAACCCAGCAGGCACCCTCAGGAATTATTAGTACTGTACGATGCAGGTATTTTTCCCTGTCGAGAGCTCTCTCCTTTTCATAGAATTCATTCGTATCCAACTAGAAAGCTTATTACATGCTTTCAAAACCACTATTACTCTGCAACCTGCCTGCACAAGTAGGTTTTCATTAGCTTAACACATTACCAAGATCAAGCAGCCAACTTTGGAGGTAGCTGAATGCTGCATCACTGGGGTCAACATAAACAGCCAGACCGACCGAGGGAACAGTTATGGAAATAGAGAAGCAGGGCAGATAAAGAATTTAAGAGCAATACATATAAATGAGAAAATACCAGCAAGTGCTTGACCTCACTTCCATTAATGACAAAGCCCACTGACAGGAGTGGCGCCCGATTCAGCAGAGACGTAATACAAATGGAAATGGCAAAATGCTTTAAATCTGACTTTCTGCTGCTTTCCTGTTCTGATTTCTACTCTCATTTTGATTTCTTACTGAACTTGGGCATTCTTACAAAGTTCTGGGGTAGCTCTCCCAGTTCCTACGCCAGAGGAAGGTTGAAGGTAACCCCCATGTAAGGGACTGTACAAGAGAAGGACCGAATGATGTGTGTGTATTTTCAAGGCTATTGGCCCTTAACACCAGTTGTTCATCATGTGCAGTAGCTCAGTAATATCAATATTTTTGCCAAAGAAATGGCTTTGGTTGCAAAAATGGGAAAGAGGAAAATAATTTTATATAGACAATTACCAGATTAATGGAAATTAACAGAGGTTCTCCAGATATACATGAAGAAAAGAATCTGAATTGGTTCCTGTTAGACTCTACACCTTATTTAAGAGAAATTATTGACGTAATCACTTTACCTACAATTAAACCCTGCTAGCTTTATCTTATATTAAGGCACACATAAAAATTTTGTAGTCAACCATTTCAGTAAAGTTTAGCCTCTCTCCTAGATTTATCCTTGATACAAAAATAGATCATTTCATGACCATTGAGGTACAAAGTTGGAAAGACTTTTTAATTTTGTGTTTGAATATAACTTGTCTACTTACAGGTTTTGCCACAAAACTTTGTGCAGACACTTAAGCAGTCTGATGGGTCTGTTCCATGTTCAGACTTTGAAAAACCTGCACCCTTTTGTGCCCAAGGTAAAGACCATTTAGCCCCCTGTGCCAAAATAAATACTACACAGTGGCTGTGAGACACGAGAGCTAGCAACTCAGTTTCTGTGTGGAAATCAGTTGGCCCCATTATTTGATGGGCTTTAATTTTATACACCACTCTAGGTTTGCTTCTCCAACATCAAGAGAAAACTACTTCTCCTGGTACAGGCTGCTGCAGCTTAAGAGGAGAGTCTCTCCCCAGCAGTGAAAGTCTGTCCCTCACTTCCATATTCTTCTGCTCTGCACAGTTCCTCAGGGAAATGTTTTGTGATCAGGATGAGCTTTTAATTTTTCCTGAGGGAACTGTCCCAAACCTGCTACTGACATAAGAAAGGTGTCACAGGGCAGAATGTGTCTTTTTCTTCTTGACACTAACACTATGGACTGGTCATACTGGGCAACACACATTGGTTCTGCTGGCTGCAGCTGTCGCTTCCACCACCCATTTCAGATGCAGAGGTATAAAAAGCCAGAGCTTCATGAGCACGTCTAATTTTAACTTCCCCTCACCTGCCTTCAGGATGGCTTTAAACGACTACAGCATGCGTAGGGACTTTTAAAGTTCTCTTCTGTAAATCTGCCACTCTTTCAGATGGTACAGACATGCTCTATTCCCTGTCATACATGGCTACTCCTCACCTCTGCTGTACACACCCTGAGACCCCCAGCTCTAATGGAGGGAGTTATTACTATCCCTGCTTTATGCCTTCAGGGTGCGTGACTTCTTCAGCGCCGTGCAGGGAGCCTGCTGAACCTGATTCTGGTGCACGCTAGCTCCGCTCACTGAACTGTACTTCAAGGTGATGTTACATAAGTAGATGAGCATAGGTCTGATTTAAGCTTTGAGAGAGAGAGAATGAAGGTTATAGCAGCCTTACCCTGTCTGCCTGGATCACCTGAGAGAAGCAAACAGGAGAAGGATCAAGGGGCTGGAGAGCTGAAACACTCAGTACCACACAGCAAGCCTCTGATAAAGTCCTGTAGGCAGAGAACAGAGCTGGTAAGATCCATCTAGCTGGGCATCACTGAAGCATCATGCCAATTTCTCCATCCAGAACTTCCTTCAGGAGAGGATAGTTTTTCACTGGAAATTTTTCCAGCAGAAAATTCTCAACTATCCACTATGTGCCCACTTAATTTCCCTTATGCTTCCCACTGTCCATGCCCTGAATGGGAAAGATTGTTCTCTTACCCATGATTCATTATTTTGCCAAACTACAGTGTGGTTAAAAGACAGAAAATCAATCTTAACTACAGAGATTTCCATGAAGTTCAATTAAAAGTGTCAAGCTATTGTGACTAGCTTTGTCAAAATGTGGGTGACAAGCTCTGCTGTGCAGCAAAACGTGCTTCCTTCGCAAAACACTGGCGAGGAACGTCAGGATGCTGCTTCTTGGGCAGCTGCAGCCACAGGGACCTTCTGGCTATAGGTCTTCAGCTTATGTCTGAGCCACCCACCCAGAGCTGAGCTGCTTCTTGGAAAGGGATGGCCTGAGAAGACAGCCAGTGCAGGTGACCACAGCTCAGGAGGAACACTGTGGGATCGTGTTCAGAAAGATAATAGCATTCACGTTGCCTCCATCCTGCTCTGTTACGGATCCTGCTGCACCCCTCTTTTTCTTTCATTCACCTGATTTGGACATCAGGTGCTTTGAAGGGAATGCAGATCCACTCCTCCTGACTGCTTTGTCTATCCTTTTGGAAAAGTGCTCAGCGCTTGTACTGTGTATCCCAATATGGTTTCTTTTTGAATATCTATTTCAGAAAGCACACCCCTACTGCAGCATAGTGCAGCCTATAGCAATGAAGAGGAAAAACAAAATCCTTAAAGACAGATCAGGCATTCTAGGTGTTCTGCTTGGGTCAAACTTGAGCCTGAAGGGCTTCTGGGTATCATCAAACATTTTCTCCCAGTCTTACAATAGGTTAGAGGTTGTTACAAATTTCTGCTAGCAATTATGTGGGAATAAATTAAATTATCTGAATTAATTATACTTCTTAAACCCAAACTTTTATTTGCTCTGAATAAATACAGTCCCTACTTAGTAATAGTCTTCTATTAAGCACCATTAAGACCTCATCCTGACAGTGGCTGTGTATCCCCTAGTAAAAGCAGGTCCTTTACAAGGACCATGAGATGCCATGACAAACAAAGCTTCTCAGGCGAGCTGCGTGTTCACCCAGGACTGATCTGTGCAAAACCTGGTAATCCTGCACATTTGTTTAAACAAGTGGTTCTGTCATGACCAGCCCTGACCTACTTTTGCCAGTGCCTTATTTATTGCACAGGCACTTCAGCTTTCCTCTGACTTCGCTTCAAACATGGGTTGCCTTCTGCAACCTGATAGCAAAATGCCCAAAACAACGGGGGCCCTGGTGAGGCAACGCCAACACCACTCTGCTACGTAGGGTGGAAAGGATGACGTCCTGCCAGCACCCAGCAAAACCAGAGGTACTTCTCTACTCCTTGAGTGAGCTGGGGATTCATTGCCCTACGCTGGCTGGTTTGACTTTTTGTTGCACAGAAAGAGAGGAGTGAGTCAAACATAAAGATGCAAATCTTGCAGAGCGAGGAATCCTGTGGGAGAAAATCTGAGTGGAATTAAAGGGTAACAGTATTTAACAGTAGCCATGTCTAACCTCTCATCACTAGAGAGAGATGGAAGGAAAAAACCAGTTCACTCTCTGCAGAATACGTCTCTCTTTATCTTTTAAATAGGCCCACAACAGAGCCTTCTCTTGGTCATATTGATCCCTTTCACATTGCACATGAGCTATCATTATCATTTTTTTTTTCAGGACCTCTTTCTGCTCTTTAAATGACAGCTTGATTGTTGGAACCAATCTCCATCACAGCACAACTGTTTATCTAGTGGTACTGGTGAGTGGGGCTATTAGTCCTGAAGTCCTGTTGTGTGGCTGATGGGTAAAGAAAGTCATTTTAAGTTGGATAGAGTCTGTTTTGATGTCCAGTATCCAGATCTTTACCTCAGAAATGTTAAATGGTGTAGGATGAGTTAAGTGGGAGGAAGGAAGGGAAGGTGAAAGGAAGGTCCCCTCCAACCCCTATCATTCTGTGGTTAAGAGTGAGGTCTAATTAATTGAATTCTTTCTTCCTGAAATGGAGGACAAAAGACTGGCTAGCGTATCTGAAAAGAGTCCAATGGAAAAATCTTTATAGAATTCTCCACCACTGTGTGAGGTTGGAAGGAGTTGGCATGAAAATAATTCTCTTGAAATCTGATAGAAACATAGCTGGCCTGTATTAGCTACCTCTTCAGATGGATGTTTGCCTAACATAAGCTCTGCCCTGTCCTCTGATCCGAAAGACAACTATCAAAAGCTTTGATGGACAATTAGATCAGCGATACCTCCTTTTCCTTAACTCACTTGCTGAGTTTATTCCATGTTTTCAAATTCCTGTAGATAAAATTGAAGAACAAAAGTGCAGCTGGGTTTTGTGCAGGTAGCAATTTGGAGAGTACCTTCATTCTCCAAACAGCTTGACTTTTTTCATCAGGGAAGCATGTCTGTCAAACCACATGTTCCTCCTCCCTGAGCTCCAGTAACAGGTGGCTGAAACCTGAAAAGGGCTGATGTTCAAGAACATGCAGTATTTAGCAAAGTTGCGTTCACAACAATACAGCATTGCAATCCTATCCACTTGCTGCTCCTCCTGGGCAGCAGAATTCAGTAAGTCACCCACACTGGGAGAGCTACAGGCAGGAGTGGGACTGAACTTCCCTGAGTCTCAAGCCCACTGCTCAACCACAGGGACATATCACTTGCTCTCATGGTCTGTTAGGCACACCAATGTCTTCTCTGGCATACAATGACATCAGGAACAAATGCAGGTGGCATCACCCACAGCCTCTGCTAGGTACAGGATGAAATTTAGCCTGGGGACAAGGGCAAACCCGGTCCCTACAGCCAAGCTGCGCTCGGTCCTGTAACCACTGTGCCATCTTCCCTCTTTTCCTGGGCTTAGATCAGGAGCAGCACACAGGCAGCCCCAACCCAGTAAATGTGTGAGGGAATAGCACAAACACCACCTCAAAAGTAACTGCCTGAGCCATAAGCCAGACGCGCAGAAAGATACCCAGTAAACTCAAAGGCAATCAGAATCAGCCACCTCTTTTGTCATCTCCCATGGAGAGGTAGGCAGGCTTGTGTCCACAGCTTCCAGAGAGGCTGGGAAAGTAGAGCGACCTGATTTTCTGTCCCGATTTGAGCCTTCGATTTGATAAAGATCCATTCTTACAGCCCTGGGTGGTTTTAGGTGCTTTTTCTTGCCTTTTTTTTCCTCAAACACTCTAACCTGGAAAGTGGAACTCTAGTACCCCAGGAGGGTGTTACTGATGTGATGCAGCATGACAATATGAGACTCCTGTCTCCTTCCTGCATTTCTACTCTTGTGTATTCTATAAAGAACATTTTTTTTTTCAAAACTGTGGTGTGCTGAGGGCTTATTTAATTTATTCCTTATTGTGTCCAATAAGGTTGGGGTTTTTTTCTCCTATAAATGACTACCACTCAATACCTCTCCTTACAGTGAATCTTTCCAAACTGTAAAGTTTTACACCCCCTTACGTTAAGCTGCACCTTCTGAATAATGCAGACAGGTTATGAACTGATTGAGTTCACAATACTTTGATTTTTCTCATGACTTTGGGGTCATCCAAATAGCTGACCAGAAGGAGGTCTGCTAATTAACATCACTGATAACTCAGAGATTGTTTTTCAACTCCTCTTTTGAAAGGGAGATTTGTTTTGTTTGTTTGATTGCTCTTCATCCCACATGTCCATGTCTGTCCAGGCTTTTATGCTGTGCCCATCATCATGAAACGTGAGATGACTGATAACTCTTCCAATTCACAGAACAGATACTGTCTCGGCAGCAGAACATTTTGGCCTAAAAAGCAGTATTTTTAGCCTGACGTGTAATCTATGGATTTGTCCAATCTAATTAGACCCACTTGCATCACTGTTTTTGTGATATATACATACATCCACTCAGAAAATCACTAGAGCTCCAAAGTCCATGGCCAGGCAGTCATTCCATCAACATGAGGACACTTCTGGCTTGAAAATTATTTGAAAGATGCTCTAGAGGTGGGAGGCTCTGAAACACATCATCAGCCCCTTAAATGATGTATTTTCCTATGACTCTGTTCATAGTCAAGTACTCTTTTCTTAGATTAGACTCCAATTTTCAATAATTTCCTTGTATTTTCTCACAATCAGGTAAAATTCTGGTTTTGTTGAAGTCAGTGATAAAACTTCTACTCTACAGCAGAAAAATACTCATTGTATCTATTTTTAAGACAATAGAGAATTGGGATAAATTAATCTGCATTGAGCACTGTGCAGCAATGCCAGACAAATTGCCGTACTCAAGCTAGCTTGTTGACAGTTGCCTTTAGTGTTTCCAACATGTGTGGCCCTCTTCAGTGCAGACACATTCCAGGAACAGTTGGCCATGTGCATTCACTGGCCATCTCAGACATGGTTCTGACACTTGTTCTCCAAGGAATTGTTCTGTGAGTCTCAAAATAATTCTAATAAACCAGAATATATCTCTTCACATTATTATTTTTTTTTGGGGGGGGGGCATCTAAAATTCCTGTGAAGCCATTGAAAACAGGATATGCAATGAATGATGATGTTTAGAAACAACAAGTCTGTGTTTGATTTTCTGGACCAGAACTGCCTCCAGCTAACACCAGTGTACATCACAAGCCTTTCACTGACACCCCTCAAGTTATATGCTAAACCAACTGCCCTAAAAAGGCAAGGGGTTAGGGTGGCTGGATGTTTTAATTGGTAAAGGAATTAAAGAATGTGATTTATTTCAGCCAGAACTCCTCAGACTTTCTGGCTGATCTGCCCTTTGCTGCAAGAGGGAGAGACTTTGCATTTGCATTGCTGCTGGTCTGAGGTTTACAGTGAGAGAGGATTAATGGTTCCGACTCCTCCAAGCAGCCACTTTGGTTAGCAGGAGCCTTACCCAGCCTTACCCAGCCTTACCCACCACCACAGACCACTGGTTATTCCCTTCTCAAACACTGCAGCCTGCCCCCCTGGGACTCAATGGCTTCGGATCCCCTCCCAGACCAGGGGTGTGCTGTGAGTTGGCAGGATGTGTTCCTATTAGTGGAATCCGTGATGCCACAACCCAGCCAAGCCCGGGAATATCAAACCAACCCTGTTTTCCCAGTTCTAGCCAGTCTGCACAAACACCCTGGCAGGAGGACTGGGCAGCCCAGAGGGAGCGGTGATGATTTCCTACTGGCTAAGGTTGCCTCCGAACTCAACAAGGCACAGCCCAGTTTCCTTGTGTGCCATCTATGTCACGTAAGCATTCGGTACATGAGCGTAGGATTTAATTTGGGCATTTAAAGCTGCCCACATTAGCCTGTGACTGGGGGTCTTTTCACCCATCTTTTGCGCCTGTTCTTGCTCCCAAACGTGGGCTTGCTGCAGCGTGTTTTCAAAGGGAATTGAGAAAGAGAAAACTGAAAGCTACATGTATTAGTATTCCTGTTTAATTTAATATCAGCTTACAAGGTGGAAATTAAAATGATTTTTCTGTCACTGTTATCTCTCTTCACTTGGCAAAGATCGATTCCCTTCTTCCCCGCTGCTTACTAATAAGACATCTGAAAACTAAGATGGTTTTTATGTTTACTTCCTTGTTTAAATCAGCTTTCTCAACTAAGGACAGCTTTGGCAATATATTTGCTTTTTAACTTGTGATTTCTGTGTTGGCTCAGATTCTGCCAGTGACAGAACATCAAACACGGAGAGGCTATATATTTTTAATTACTCAGGGATGCCCTTGTGCATAAGTACATGCAAATGAAACAGGCAGAATTCAAAACCTGTTCAGAACAGATTGCACACGTTACACAATCAGTCACATTGTGGGCTCAGAAAATGATGGTGCACTATTTTGCTCCTCGTGCTGACAAACACGGAGGTACCAGCCATCACTCGGTGCCACTGCTACTGCTGCGTCTGGCACTGCTGGGTTTGGTACCACTTTCTCCAGAGCTGACAAGCCAAGGAAGGCGGAGGGCAACACACGGATGCTCCAGTGTGAGAAGCAGCTGAACAACTAGTCTATGTGGAATTACATCTTCCTTCAAAAGAAATACTGATGTCCAGGAAGAGGGGTAGGGATACCCCCCTCCCCCCCTCCCCCCAAAAAAGGATCTTTTTGACATCTCAAGGAATCTGATGTAAACACCTAACAGCCTGCCTCCAGAATCCGGCACTCCTTTGAAATGCAGAAGACAAACTAACGAGCCAAGTTGCTGTTTGGAGTCCAAGCTGCATTTTATGAACTTGGTACTTGTATCCTGGTAGCACTGCAGCTCCAGACAAGATGCAATTATTTCAAAAGGAAAAAAAAACCATTCAGTGGAAGTCTCCCGTTGTAAGGTGGTCAGACCAAAAAGAAAAGAAAGGAAATAGAGTCATCTGCATATTGCAGATGAGGAACTGAAACACTTGATAGAGACAGGCAGCACGGTGGGTATCCCTAAGGAGCTGATCATACTTCCTGCATGAAAAAGCCGAGCTTTTTCACAAAGTGGAGTAGTGTACATTCACTTAGGATGTTGTCTCATACCTTTTAGACATTTCATTATGTCAGAAGTCTCCTAATTTAACAGCCTAGCATTTCTCGCTCATATTTTGTTTCCATTGCCCTTTCTTAGATCCCCATGCTCAGCATTAATAAGATTTTTTCCTCTAGGGTATTTATGCCTGGAATACCTATAGAGCATTATCTTACCTTCTTCCTCTCAAACTTGATTATCCTTCATTTATTGAGTTTATATGCATCGAAGCTTTAGTCTGCCCATCTTGTTCCTGATAAAGTTCCTCTTGTCCTTCTTGGGAGAGAGGGTGGTGATGTCTCAAGGTTTCAAGCTTTTTCATGCTTTCATTACTTTATTCAGTGTTCCTGTATTTTTGATGTAGTTGCACCCAAAACTGAAATCCAGGATGCCCCTTCTGTGAAGACGCACCTGGGTCTGTCACCTACAGAGATCCAGGGTGACAACTCTTACTGCACCAGGAGCAGCTTATGCTGTACGAGTGGCCTGTGTCCCGCCGAGTGTGCCCTTGCTGCCCATCTGCAGGTGTCACCTGAGGCACGGGCATCCCTGCTCTTGGGACACCTTGATCCTTGCGGGGCAGCCCGGTCCTACGCCGCTGTGCTGGGACGGCGGGCAGGTATCAGGGCACGCTTCGGTGGGTGAGTGCCCAGGCTGGCGTGTGCCTGATGTGACGCTGTATGGGCATCTCTGGTGCTACAGAACTCCCAGCAGGGTGAGTTGAGGGCTGTGCCGGAGCTGCTGTTAGGGGGTGAGTGACGTTCTTTCATCCCATTTCCATCTCGCCGTCCTATTTTTGCGCTATCTGTCCTGAGGTGCCATTGGTACATACACCAAAGGCCACAGAGCCACGGGGGGAAGGAGGGAGGTGGGTGTCTTGGCCGGTTGTGACCCATAGCGACCTGTCAGAATAGAAAAAAAAGGCCTTTTAATGTTATAATTTTATCGGGGTATGTGTATGTGTGTGGAGGGGTGACCCTTCCGCTTAGGAAACAGGGACAAGCCTCAGCTGTGCTTCCCACGGCCAGCCCGGGGCCCGGCCGATCTCCAGTGGGCAGCGAGGATGGCGGAGATGCCGGGTGCGGGCGGAGGGGGTTGTATGGGGGAAGGAAACCCTGGTGCTTCGCACCCCCCTGCAGCCACAACCACCGCACGCACTCGGGCGGCGGGGCTCCCCTGCGGCGCGGCGGCGGCGGGGGGCGGGCGGGAGCGCGGGAGGCGGTGGCGGAGGAGGACGGAGGTGGGGGCGAGCGGCGGCGAGGGGAGGGAAAACCTCGGCTGGGCGGAACACGCCGGCCGGCGCGGTCCCAGTCTGCCGCGGCCGCGCTGCCCGCGCTGCCGGCTGCTCCCCCTGCCCCCGCACGCTCTCCCCCCGGGGCCGGGGGTGGCGGTCCCGCCGCGTCCCATACGCAACTTTTTTCCCTCCGCCGTGGATGGCTTTCGTCGGAGACCTGCAGGGCAGCCGGGCGCTCAGCACCTGTCCCCCATGGGCCGCCCCCGCGCCTAAGTTTGCCGGCGCCCGGCCCCCCGCCGCCACCGCAGGGCGGGCTTGAAGCCGCGGCGGGGTCCGCGGTGGTGCCCATGGCCGGGCGCCCCGCGGCGCCGAGGTGTCCGTGCGCGTCGCCCCGTCCCGCCCGCCCGGGAGCCGTCGCGCCCGCCGGAGCGCCGCAGCGGGGGCGCTGAGGGAGGCAGCCCCCGGCACTCCGCCACCGGCTCGGCGCCAGCCGCCGTTGCCCGCCGGGTCGCTGGCGGCGGCGGCGGCGGGGGCGGCGGCGGGGCCGCGGGATCCGTCCGCGCTCGCTGCCCCCGTGTAGTTCCCGAGTCGTCTGTCCTCGGCGGCGGCCCGCGGGTGACATGCAGTCCCTCATCTCTCCGGTGACCAAGGCTATCCTGGTGGCTTTGTTCATCTTCGCCATCCTGCTGATCCTCTACGTGATTCTGTGGTACATCTGCCGCGATGTGGATTGCGACCATGGGATCTGAGCGGCGCCGCGGGGCCAGGGCTTAGGAGCCGGGATTCACCCCGCGGGGCCGGGAGAAGCAGCGGCAGCGGGAGCCCCGCCGGGCGGCAGCCGCCGCCACCGCGGCCGGAGCAGGGGAAGTGGAAGGGGGGAAAAAAAAAAAAGAGGAAAAAAACAACCCACCGCAAAAAATCCGCCCCGAACCCCAAACAACAACAACAGAGGGAAGAGCCGAGCCGAAAGAGCCCGGAGGAAAACTGCAATCAAGAAACCAACCTGAGCTTGACCTTCAGAGACCAGGGTGACCCGGTGAGTCTCCGCTCTCCGCGGCGCGGGGGGATGCGCGGGTGCGGCGGGGCTGCTTCCTTGCCTGCCTCCTTCCCTGCCTCCCGCTCCGCTCCTCTCGCACGCACACACACACACTCACTCACACACGGATGTGGCACACGCGCATCACGCCGCGCACACGCACACACACACACACACACACACACGCCGGTAGATGTGCGTGCCGAAGTGCCCGCTGCGCGCATGCATGCGTGCCCCCCGGGGACAAGCGGGACCCGTCCTGCTGCCCGGGGTAAATTGTACCTGTCCCCGTGTGTGCCGTGTGTCGCGTCGTGTGGTGTCCCCGTGTCCCGTCCCCCCCTCCCCCGTCTCCCCCCTCCCCGCTTTAAATGTGTCGAGGTGACAACGCGCAAAAGGCGGCGGCGCCCGCGGGAGCCGCCGGGGCCGGGCGCGGGCGCGGGTGCGGGAGGGGCGGCGGGCAGCCGCCGCGCTGCCTTTGCGGCCCCACATTGGTATGCAGGCGGTGGCTGCGCCGCCAGGCAGACCGAAAAGGTGAGCCCGGGGGGCTTCGGGGGACAGCCAGCGCTTGGTCAGACCGGGGA
Source organism: Laterallus jamaicensis coturniculus (assembly GCA_022605575.1). Classification (NCBI taxonomy): domain Eukaryota; kingdom Metazoa; phylum Chordata; class Aves; order Gruiformes; family Rallidae; genus Laterallus; species Laterallus jamaicensis. The sequence continues at coordinate 3,777,941 of JAKCOX010000053.1, forward strand.
GCAAGCCGGATGAAGTAACGGCAAATAAAGGGGAAGGTGTCGGGTGTCCGGCGGGCACCGGCGGGCAGGCTTCGGGAAGGGGCTGCGAGGCGGGATGAGTTCCTCCTTCCCCAGGGGCTGGTTGGTGGAAGGAGGTTGGGGGGGAGATGACAGGAGGATGTGCGTGGGAAGTTCTGGATGGCAGCGGTCCTTGTCTGGTCTCACCGCCACTGCGTTCCCTACCCGCTACTTTCTGTGGAAGGGTTAAAGCCCCGGGGTTAAACACGACATGCCCGAGCCCGGCAATGTCCGAAAATGTTGATAAAAAAGTGTGCTATTGATGACGATGTACGTGCTGAGCGGGCTGGAACACCACGGGGGACGTATCCTGCCCAGCGGTTTTTGCCACCTGAAAGAATTTGGCTGTTTCTGCTCTCCTCGTTGGGTTGCGTTGTGTACCGTGTGCTGAAGCCGAGAGACAACAACACATCGTGTTCAGAGTGGGAAAGATCTCCTGGAAGGAGAAACGGTCCCAAACACTCGGGCTGTGAGCGTTCCTGCCCTTGGCAGACAAGCTCGCAGCAAACTCCAGCCGTGAGCGTCATCCCTGCCAGGAACGCGTTCGGGCTCCGCAGGGTGAGGGTGCGTGTACGCAGTGGGGAAGGAGAATCAGATTTGGGCTTAGAGAGGGGGAACGGGGAGCAAGCCGAGTGTGAAGTTGTTGTGGTTTAGCCCCGAGTGATTCAGGATGATGTGACACTGGGTTTTGGTGGCCAAGAGCTCACCTATGCAACAAGGGTCTGTATTGGGAAGGAAACTGTTCGGAAGTCCATTACCCTCTTGCCATTTTGGGTCGCGCCTCTGTTCAGATTGTATTTCGAAGGGCTCTTGACCAGGCTGGTTGATCAAACATGACATTACCGTTAAAGCACCCTAGTAATGTGATTGTAGCAGCAGTGACATCAATGTTTCCTCGCCCTGCAACTACAGTAGCGATGCATTTGTTTACTTCCCCCTGCACACGCTGAAATGTCTGTTACTCAACAGCTCTGAACAGCCAGGGAAGAGGGGAGGAGGAGGAGGACGAGGAGGAGGAAGAGGGGAGAGCTCTTAAAGGCATTTAAAAATGGCCATAGCTCTGTTTTCCTTACGCCTTTAATTATGCAGAAAGAAGATAACTCCCAAGTCCTCCTCTTTAATTTTTTTAAATTATTTTTTTTTTTGCAGTTTCACCAGTCAGTGCACTTGTTTTTACCTAAGTGGCAAAAACCTCTTCACGCTCTGACACGTCGGGTTGTGTCACATGCTCCCTTCCGAATTAACAGCCGTGCGCACCTTCCGCCCCTCTCCCAGCTGGCAGGAGCTAGCGGGCGATACGATTACAGAGGCTTTGTCATTTAGTGTTAATTATTTCGCAGTAAAGCAGTTATTTCAAACTGCTGGCTGTGGAACTGCATGGAATGTGGACAAATTGAACTGGTTTTCACGAAACTTCAGGTATTGACAGATATGTGTGCATGTGATTAAATGCCTGAAGTGTTGGTATGGCCAGACCTATTTCATAATGCCCATCAGAACCGACACTACTCAGCTTAGTATTTGGAGAAACTGTGTGAAATACTCTCTTCAGTTATTGTCTGACCATTAGTGTTTCCAGCTGGCTCATTATTATTTTAAGCATATAGTTTCTAGGAGACAAGATGTAGAAAACAGTTGTGTTTTTTTTTTTTCTAAAAGCTTTTATCCTAAATAAGGTAACTATGTATGTGTTTACATATAAATATGTATACGTGCATTTGTATAAACACTAATGGGCATTTTCCAGCCTAGCACAACTGAAAAAATAAGTGTAGCAATGATTAGTGGCATCGTATTTGATTTATAACCGAAGTCACGGATTCATTTGCTTTGGGTTGATACTATTTGTGATTATTATTTTGCACTAACAAATGCGACACCCCAAAGGTATGAAACCCACTTTCCTTACTGCTGCTATGTCTGATATAAGAGGATGAAATCCCGGCCTTGCTGAGGTCAGTGAGGAATTTTGCAGTTGGTTTCGACAGAGTCAGAAAAATATTAACACATCTGCATGTGAATTTGAAACAGCAGGATGTTTCCAAAGTTGATAGAACTATTAAAACAGTAAACACGGTCAAATTTGTTACAGTGGAGTGCCTACGAGCCTTACCTTTATTTACTTGCTTGCTCAGTAGTTTGGTGATGATTTATTTCTATTTAGTGTTACTGGGTGCTCCTGCTCCAACTCAACAATTTTCACCAGCTTGCTGTCTCTTAATGTACAGTAAACGATTCAAAGGTGATAGCAGAAATGTCACCTGAGGCGCAGAGTACAGTAGCATCAGGTAGATATTACCTGTAAGTTTTTTTGAGGTTTTGTTTTGTCATAAGAGGGGTTGGAACATCATGAGTAGTAGCTTTGTTCAAGGCAAAGACAACTCGTTATCATGTTCCGACTCGAGCCAAGAGAAATCTTTACCATATTGCAAGAATTGCTAATGTCGTAGGCTGAAAGTGTGCAATTACTCCAAAAGCAATTTAATAGGCTGTTCGAGCATTGTGTAAAAGGATATTTCAAAGCTTTGCCTTTTTGTGTGAAAAAAAGACTGTGAAGAAGTTACCACTGCCTCATCAGCAGAAGTGTAATGAATTTTATGGATTAATTCCTACTGCAAGGCAGATGCTATAGCACGGTCCCAAGAACCCTGTCACTTCTGACTTAACACATGCAGTATGTTTCTGCATAACTTACTCTTTACTCGATCCCTGTTCGGGCAAATCCCCTGAAGGTTTATTCATTATTTTCTGCCAGTGTCACGTAAGCGTAACTAGACAATGAACATCGCGGGCTTGCTCATTTTCTAGTTCCTTCCTCATGAAATGGATTAGAAAGGGTCAGTGTCTTTATGGTATGCTGTCTGCACATCATATACCATTATGCCTAAAACAGGCTTAAATCGAGCACTGAAGATCATTCCAGCGTAGCAGGGTCTCCACAGAGACAAAAGGTTAGCCGAGGTCCAAGGATGTCCAGTGCTGCATCCTCGAGATGTCCTTATGTCGTATGAGTGCTCGACTGTACCTTTCCCTGCCCCCAGGTGAGTGCAAAGTAAGAGTAGCCTTCAGGCTGCTGTCAGGTGGGACGCATAGATCTGCCCTGTGCAGCTCCAGCCCTGTTTAGTAGGAGGGCTCGACATAGGAGCGATTTTTTCTAGTTGGTGTTATGCAAGAGGTCAGGCACGATGGTTGTGTTGTCGTTCCCTGTGGCCTTAAGATCAGTCACCCTTCGACTGGCAGTGGTGTGGGAAGCACTGGGTATGATCTGTATGCTTGTGAGCAGCTTGGAGGTGGGGTTGTGGGGATTACTCCTATGGTTTATGTCACAGTTGTAACAGCTGAAACTGGCAGGGCCCTTTAAAGGACAAATTTTGGGGCAGCGTTAGGGAGCACAGTGTCACCATAACAAGCATGTTAAACCTACAGTACGGGCAGCCCATGCCTTCTTTCTTTGCTAGAGTAACGATCCTGCATCGGTAACGTTAATGCAAGGTCTGTTGGTGCTGTACTGGGGCTGTGAAGAACCGGAGTGTTTGCCCAGCCCCCAGAGAGCAGGCTCTGCCCACACTTCGGGTAGGTACGTTCCCTCAGACACCGGCCTTGCGTGCTCCTTCCCTCCCTCCGGGCACCCACCACTTGCAGGGCTAGAAGCGGACGTTAACACTGGTGGAAGAGTTCCACCACTGACTGCCCTTTCTCAGGACAGGGCTTTCCCCCCCCAGTTTTCCTTTGACACACGGGCTTTCTCGTCCTCCTCCTCCTCCTCCAGAGCGGTGGTGCAAAGCTTCGCTGTGACTCTCCAGTGCGGAACACGCTTTGTAGACAAACTGCACCGATTGATTTTCCTGAAGTGGGCTGACAAAGTGATGAGTGTGTTGGAAAGCAGCGCACACTTGCTTATTTGTTGTTCTACATTAAGCTGCGTTTTTCAAGTAAATATTCTTTAAAATAATCTTTTTTTTCTTCCTTTTTTTTTTTTTTTAATTTTAACATCCTGCTTGTAATATGTATTTCTAATGTAGTTTACATACTTGCACAAGAGCAGCATCTGCTCTTGTGCAGCATCTGCTCTTGTTAGAGGTACCCTGATAGCTTTTAAAACTTTACCCAAATAAGAAAATTTGAGCTTCAGCTTACAGGGGCTGTCACTGGCTGCTGTTGAGAATTACATCCTTATTTTGAATGCTTTGATGCACCACGTTGGAATACTAAAGCTGCTAAAAGGGGTGTTTTGACGAGTCACCATTACATTAAATCATGTCGAAAGGATAACGGTAAGGTGACATTCAGAATTTCTTTGTAGAACAGGCTGTGAATGTGGATTATGGTTGGGAGAAAGGTGTGGGGAAAAAAAAATCGATCGTGACCGATTACGAAAGATAAAGGAATGGGAAAAGAGAGAAGGAAGAATGTTACATCAAGATGGAAGAAGAGAGATTCCAGAGTATTCAAAATTTTAAAAGTGCAGCTAATGTGTAGTGAAAGGCTAAGGTCACAGGGCAAAAACTGTCATTTTGCTTTACAGAAATTGTATGTACAGTTATATACACGCGTGTATGTGTGTATATATATGTAAATGCATATATATAAAGCCGTGATCAAAATAGAAATCTGCATCTCCAGAATGAGCTGAGAATCCTTGTGGATGATTTTATTCCTTTATCCTTCAAAACTGGCTCTATTATTGCTCAATATGCATTTACCTTAAAACCAGACAGTGTCGCAGATGCTTTCTTGGGGACTTTGTGATCAAACACAAGTGATATTGTACACTGAAATTATAATTGAATCATGCTTATGGAAAATAAATGCAAAGACTCTATTCACTTTGGAGAAAAAAAAAAGATTTCAGGATAGAAGTAATACATTAATAACAAATAGATTTTATGTCTTGTTTTTTTCCAGTGACCTCAAAGGGACACAGCCCTCATGTACTAGGGAAAAAGCCTATCAGGCAATTAACCTATTATAACCAAGAGATATACATGACAAAAGAGCATCTCAGAGAGAAGATAACAAAATTTTAACATTTTGGCCAAAACCAGTAATTGGCAGCACCTTCTTACAAAAGTACAAGTCTGTCAGGTAGTGCATCTTTTGTACTTATGTCTTGAAGTGGAAGGGGGAAAGAAAGCCCCTGAAGTTACAAGTGCTGAAACTTACGAACAGTGAAACCTGCTGCTTGCTGACGATGCTTTTGGGGTATTGCTGTGGTTTTTATTAACAAAGTCTGCCTGAGAGAATGTTTTGGGTTGCATGGAACAGAGGACTATATGTACCAATGGCCAGGGGGAAAAAAGTTGCCTTTTGTCTGAATAGCGATGCAGTATTTATTGCATTTTGGGGTAAACCTGGACACGTGAATAAAATGTTATTTCCTGTTCAGTGTCCCTTTCAGTGGGGGGTCGCCTGTGCTACAAGCCCTGTTAAATGAACAGCCAACAAACAGGCCATGACACCTACCGCTGTTACTAAACAAGGCCTTAATGCAAAGTGTCTGTGACACAGGCAGCCAGCTACAGGACATGTTTCTTTCGATCCATGTGCTTCTAGACATGCTATCATCACCACCTTTCTGAGATACCTATATATACCTGGGCTTAAAATGAAGGGCTACAATCCGTCCCCATTCTAATGCCTTGTTTTTACTTTCTGTGGTACTGCCATGCTGACACGCTTAATAGGGACTGGGAGTGGGTGTCTAACGAAGCCTTGGCATTGGTGAAGATAAAAGGAAGACACGTGAGCACACAGAAAGATGTTTCCAGTGACCGACGGAGCATAATTGAAGAGTGATAGGAGCCAAGGAATATGCATTTATTCACTGATGCAATGCAGCAGAGCTATGGCCTATTTCTGCACCTACTAACCTCTGCCCTCAAGCCACAGCAGCCTGAATATCCCCACAGGGTTTAGGATGCTGGCACAAAAGAGCATAGGGTTTGCAGGAGCCAGAGCACTGCCAGTCTGTGAAGAAGCAAAACCTGCATAAGAGGTCTTTACAAGGACATGTCAGAGTATTGCCTGTAAATTCCTGCAAGTCCTGTTAACCCCAGGCAGGGAACAAACAGGTGGCCTTAGGAAATAAGTAGCACTAATGATGATTACAAATAAATAGCAATAATGATGATAACAACTAATGATACCAAGATCTGAGTAGAATTTTTCTTCCAGGGCTGTTGGGATGCTGCCTGGAGCGTTCTAGGTCTGCTACCCACATTTTAGGTATGGAGAAAGAAGGCTGTGTTGGGGATCCAGTGAATTTTTAAAGCTGTCTAGAAGTTCAGTGACAACACATGGGATAGTCTCCAACACTTCCTTTTCTTCTGTCTCTTAACCTGGAGAAGGTAACACTCTTCCCACGTTTGTGGGTGATGCCAAACGGGGGGCACCAGGCAATAGACCCAAGGGCAGAGCTGTTGTTCAGGGAGACCTAGGCAGGCTGGAAGAACGGGCCAACAGGCACCTCATGAAACTTGGTAAAGTGAAATCTCAGGGCCTGCACCATGGTGGGAATAGACTCTGCAAAACTCCCAGCTGGGGGTGGTTGGGCTGGGGAGCAGCCCTGTGGAAGAAGCCCTTGGAGTGGTGATGGTGGGCAGTGAGCTCAATGTCAGCCAGTGGTGTGCACTGGAAACAAATTTGACCAATGTCCTCCAGGATCATATAAATATGGACCATAGATTGAGGGAAGGGATTATCCCCCTCTTTGAAGCTTTTGTTAGACCCCATTTAGACACTGTGTTCCATCTTGGTCCTCCTAGCACAGGACAGATATGGACAAACTGGAGAAGGCTCAGCAGAGGGGGCAGTGGGGGCTAGAGCATTTGCCCTGTGAGGAGCAGTTGGGGGAGATGGGTTGGGTCGGCCTGAAGAAGGGATGGCTTTGGGGTACCTAGTGGTACCACTACGTGCAGTGCCTAGAAGGAGTCACCAAACAGATGGAGCTGGGCTCTTATCAATGGTGCTTTGGAAAAGGATAAGAGAAAATGGTCATAAGCTGAAGGAAGAGAGGGTCAGACTGAATGTCAGGAAAACCTTTTTCTCTCTAAGTACAGTCATACAGGCTGCCCAGAGAAGTTGTGTAGTCTCCATCCTTGGGTGTTTTCACAACCCCCTGAGCTACATAGCGTGAGCTCAATGCTCGCTCTGGTTTAAGGAGTGGCCTACAGACTTCCTGAGGTCCTTTCCAATGTGAATTTTCCTAAGAATGTACAATCCTATGAACTATATACTCTTGAGGTCTTCTACTGGAATGAGCAGTAGCTTGCTTGCTGTAGCACGCTTGGTACCTTAACTCAGAATGTGTGCTAGCCAGGTAAACCACAAGGACAGAGGCACAGAACTGGGAATGGGTCCGAGTGGGGATCTGCTCTCTGTAGCCCTGACCATCCTTTGATTTTACACCTGCAGCTCCTACCCGACACTTCTGGCTCTGGCGTGGTCTGGAGCTGAAATGGTACACAGCAGTCAGTCACTAGAGCAGAGTGACCACGCTGCTGATACCTGCGTGGAGAATGAAGCCATCACAGATAACAGTAGCCTGAAGGTTGAAAACAAAAATGTCAATGTACTTCTAGCCTGTTTAATTCTTACGCCTCTGTGGGGACTCCAGCACATTTCTAGGAACTGGAAATTAATTCAGTTACATGGCTCTGGCTGTAATATAACCACGCTGGGCATACTCATGTGCAGTAGAAGATTTTCCATAATCTTGTCCAGTCCTTGCCTTACTCCATGTTCGGCTGTAGCGGTACAAAGCCTGGTGTGTTCACCGCAGCGTCCACACAGGCAGTTGGCGTGTGTAGGAGTGTCAGGTACTGCCTGACTTGAACGGGAACCGCTTCGAAGAGGAAAGCAATCCCATGGGAGCCACGTGCAGACCCGTGTCTCATGCCTAGGCTACTCACGCTTTACCTTTAGCTGGAATGCTAACTGGAGGAAAAGGCACTCAAATGAAAAAGGCCCTTGGACTTATTTTTTTCCCCAGGTAGAAAAAGCCTTCTCCTCAGTGCTCAGTCATGCCACAACACCTTCCTGCTCCCCAGGATGCTGGGCAGGTGCTGGTGAGAGCCGGGAAGCTCCACACAAGGTGACAGGGGACCTGCTTTATTCTGACATTTTGGTGTACATCCAAGTTTACTCAAAAAATGACAAGGCTAAGCGATCGAGCGCAATTGTGTCCAGTGCAAATCCAAAATAAACAAGACCTGCAGGGTATCTGTGGCCAGGGCTTCAAACTTTGGTTCTCTCATGATAGTGCACAGACTCACTGCCACCTTCTTTATTAAACTTGTGGAAAGCCACATTTCTATACCTCAGCTGATTTAAAAAAAAATTTTTTCTTTACTTGAAGATGTGTCAGATCATGATGGAAAACATTTTGAGCCTATAAAAAACCCAAACCCCAGACTGTTACATATTTGAATGCCTAAACTTCTATTTTTGAGATTTCTGAAGCGACTTTCATTTTTCCCCTGGTGCAGGCTTATGAGCTTGGAGAGGTTTTTAAATTAAAGGTGGGAGAGAAGAGAAAACTTGCTTTTTAGGGAAGTTTCTGAAAGCCACCTTAGTTCTGAAACTAAATTATGTATGAAGCAGCATGATCCTGCATTGTGTTTTAAATTCACATGGCAATTCCCTTTTCAAAATGTCACAGGAACGCTCAAGTGAATGGACTGGATACAGATAGTGTGCCTGAGGTGTTTATTCCAGAACTTCTACAGACCTACTGCCTTCAGGAATTGAACCTTTGACCGTTCCTGTCCCAGGAATGTGGCATCGATGACAAATTCATTTAACTGGAGTCTGTGTGTTGGAGGATTCCGAGGGTAAACGTGTGACTATTGTGTATTACCTTCTAAAAAAATTTTTAATCATCAGCTGAAGGTTTTTTCTCTTAGTTTGGCTTTAGTCATAAGGTCAGCTGGAAGGTAGAGCACAGCAGAGGAGGCAGGAACAGGCTTGGAAGACACTGCAGACGCTGTAGTGAGTCATTCTCTTTTAATCACGTAGGCAAAATCCTATGGGCATGTGGGATGATACATAAAGGAAGGCAAAATTTTGCTTGCTGTGGAGGAGCTGTTCATTTGTTACAAACATTCAGCTGACTTCAGTGGAGCGGTGCCAGCTTCTGTTAGCAAAGGCTTTGGTTCTGAGGATACTTGTATGCATTAATAAGTGGTTGAAGTCCTCCTTCAGTCTGCAGTCAGCAGCAGCCAAGTGGTGTAGCTCGGATGACATCCAGCTACCTTTGCCACTCTTCAGCCCTTGTAGCCAGGTTTTAGTTTGTTGGGTTTTTTTTTTAACTGATTTGGCGATGATTGATGTGACACATGGACCTTAAGACTAATAATGTTTATTAATAGCCTGTAGTGTGTGATCTACATAAAATGTTGCTAAATTAAAAGGCAGACAGTTACCTCGTGAGATAAAAATGTTCATGGTATATGGTTGAAAAAAATATGGCTATGCAATGTATGCCTCTGGTTCAGCAGGTTTCATGAAAGAAAGGGAAAGTACTGTCACTCCAAAGAACCTCTGTACATATGGATGAGGAGTCGTTCCTGGATAAGATTGTGGGTACGTTACTGCTGTTTTTATGAATGTCAGCAAACTAAACTTACTACTATACCGAGTTTGGTCCTCTGGATGATGAGAGATATCAAGTGGTTCTTGTGATAACTGTGAAAATAGCTAAAGGCCTCTTGAGATTCATCAAGGAGAGGGCTAGCTGGAAGACAGCATCCTGGGTGGGGTGGTGGCTGCACTTTGGGAGGTGAGAAGGGTTTTTTAGGGCACCTGACCAAATAGCTGGAACGAGAAATTAGTGTAGATGGATGGATGAATGGATGGACAGATGGATGGCAGGCACATCCTTAGGGATGACAGCACTTTAAAGACAGAGAGGAGAGCCTACCCTGACAAGAGCTATCCAGTGTCTGGTGAGGCAAGGAAGAGTAGAACTAGACTGTGACTTCAGGACACGCTGTACTGTGGCAGCCAACCCTCCAGTGCAGGCTAGAAAAAACAGGCTTAAATACACCAGACTAAATTGATGGTGATGTAGTTTAACGACCGTCTGTGACCCACTGTGGGCTTGCATCAATGTATTTAATGAATGTTTTATCAAGCAGCATTTTAATCTGTGCAGGAAGATGCATTTCTTAATTTGGCATTTTTAAAGCAAGCTGATGGTTGAATTTAGCCTGTGAGTAACCCGTCTCTTACATTCCTCTGATGTCCACACCGGTACTGGGCTTTCTCTTTGAGCTCCAGTTTTATGAGTAGAGCAGATGCTTGAACCGGAAATCCATTTATTTTTCTCATAATATTTCAGTCTACATTGATGTTGTGAGAGTGTAGATGTTGCTCTTGTAATTGGATGGATGGTCTACTACTTGATTTCAGTTCTGACATAGTGTCTTCACACTTCTTCATCCAAACACATACAGCCCTGCAGCCACCTACCAGCCTCATCTTCCTCCCACCTGAGCTGTTCTGCTGGGAACCTTTGCTGCATTTTCCTTTCAACATGTAGGCAGTGGGGTTTGTGTCCTGAAAGGGGACAGGCTGAAAAATGCAAAATTATCATCACCTTTGTGTGTCACGCGATAGGGGAGCAAGCGCTTTCAGTGCAGAAGGTGACAGCGTCTTCCCGTAGCAGATGGCATTTGTGGCGCAGAATATGTTGTCCTTTGAATAATGGTCCTTGCTGAGGAAAGCTTGATTTTGTTTTATATCATGTGTAAAAAATTGAATTTTTTTTTAAAAAAATCTAAAAGCAGAAGCAAATCTTCCTCTTTACCTGCACTGACCTTGTCCTTTACCAATCATAATGGTTCTGCTTTTTAAAACATTCCCTGTGGCAGCTCCTTCATCAAAGTTAGAAGGGCTTTGTTATCCTGGGTTTAAAGAGATGCTATGCATACGCATATGTGCTACACACATTTATTACCAGGGGTGCTTGAAATGAAAGTGGCCACTTCTCATTTGTCCCTTTTCACCCAGCAGACCGTCGTCCCTTTGTCTTGCTTCGTTGTGGGTCACGGTTCATTAGGTGGGCTGGGGTGGTGCCCCAAAAATGAAGGGTGAGACTGCTCAGTTTGTGAAAGCGGCTTCTGGAAATCCTGACAATCTGAAGTTTGTATGGCTTTCTGTCACATTAATGCCAGCTTCTAGTGGGGACAGGAGGAAGAATGGAAATAGACTCCATCAAAAGTTAAAGGCACTTTTGACTTAACTTTCTGGAAGAAAAGAAAGCCCGTGCCTGTCTCCTTTGCTGCTCTACCCCTCTGGGTAGGGGAATCTCTGTTTCAAGAGCAGGTGCAGCTTTGGAGTGGGCAGGGAAATGCCTTTCTGTCAGTGCTGAAGCATGGGGGGGCTCTGGGGTCATATAAGTGACAGTGCTCAGATTTGGAAAGCCTCTCGATTTGCACCTGACCTGGACACAGGTCAGACCACGCATCACTCTTCTCTCAGATGCCATATCAAGAGCTAATCACAGAATCACAGGAGTTGGAAGGGACCTCGAGAGATCATCGGGTCCAACCCCCCTGCCAAAGCAGGTTCCCTAGGACAGGTCGCACAGGGAGGCATCTCGATAAGTCTTGAATATCTCCAGAGAATGAGACTCCACCACCCCCCTGGGCAGCCTGTGTCAGGGCTCTGTCACCCTCACTGGGAAAAAGTTCTTCCCCATATTGGTGCGCAACGCCCTGTGCTCCAACTTGCAGCCATTGCCCCTTGTCCTGTCCCCACAGACCACTGAAAAGGGGCTGGCTATTTCCCCCTGCATCCCATGGCTAAGATATTTATAAACATAACGTGGCAACAAGGTGTGTCAAGCCCTAAGGTTCAGTGTCTGGTAGTTAGACTCATTACAATTAGTCATCTTGATATATTGTTTACAATTTACACCAAACTTGGAGTTAATTATGACTTAACTAGTTTGTCTATTTAATGTCAAGAACTTCTGCAGCTTTTTCTGGGGGGTGGGTTGGGTTTTTTTTGTTTGGTTTTTTTCCTCTTAATGCTATGTATATATATCATTATATAAACTTTATAATTTGATACAAATTGTAAATGATAGAATCTTTATATTTAGTTTGATACAAAAAATGAGTCTAAATACACATCATACAGAAACATAAATCAGGAAATGAACTATTTAAGGAAAGGAGAAAGGAAGAGTTAATTAATTTTAGATTGCTTATTAGGTACATCACTGAAATACTACATCGATTTATTATTTAGTTAAGGAAAAAAAATGAGTAAATCAAAGCAAATAATATTTCACCCATCAGGAAAGCTGCTATTCTCTGTCTCAGAGAGCTAACCCAAACACAGAGGTATTTCTATAAGCATCTCGTGAAGAACAGTAACATCCCTGGGTTTAGTGCTATTGCAAGGTTTTCCCATTATGTTTGAAGATGGCTTGTGCCTTTTTACACAGAGCAAGACCTACCGGAAAAGGCCTAGTCAATTTGTAGAGAAAATTATTGATTTTCCTGTAAGTTTTAAGTGTGCTGGTGTGGAAAGGATGATCTTACGCTTCTAAAGCGTTTTTCAAACATAAATGGTGGTGGGCTATGACCAGCTCAGGACCCAGCACCCTGCAGACACAATACTATAGTAGTAGAAATAACATCACTGTAAAAAAATGGAGAAAGAACTGTAATAACAGGAATAACAGCTATCCTCTCTACTGCAAATACAAATACTATGTAGCACCATGATGTCCAGTCATTATACAAAAAAGATGGGAGTTAGCTCCCCATGCCTTAAAGGCGAGGAAGCCAAAGCTGAGGTGGATGGGGGAACTTCCCTGAATTCACTGGCAGGACCAGGGAAGAACCAGGCTTGTAAACCAGTTCCTCACATCCCAGTCCAGTGAGTTACCCTTGCAACTGCTCTGGAATAAGATAATGACGTTGGTGATTACTGTGTTTTGATCTGTGAATGTAGTGGTAACGGGTTACATTTCACTACACTATCATTTTGTGTAATTTCCCAAACATTTATAAATAATTCAAACTTCGGGTTGGATGTGGCACATCAAAGGTATCTTGTCACATCCTCTTGTCTTTTTACATCAAAAGAGCATTGGAGACAGTGCTGACACGTTATAGCCATTAAATAAAATGCAGCATTTTGAAGTGAATGACATTTGAGTTCCAGACGTTGGCTTATAATGGGAAAGTAAGAGCTTTGCTAATAAATCTGGTTAGAGCAGTGCCATCCTGAGGACAGTCAGAGGAGTATATTGACACTGGAAACCTTTGTCATTTTAAAGAAAGACTAAAGGCTGTTGTTGACGAGATGAAAGAAGCTTGTTGGGCAGAGAGGCCAGGGTTCTTTGCTGTGCCCGTTCCTCTTAAATAACATGTCATTATTTTTAATGACACATTATCCATGTCAGCTTACGCAGAAGTGGGAACCACTGCTTTCGGCAAAAGGAAACAGCATCCCAGACTTCCACTGAAACCCAAAGCAAACTCAGACTTCAAATTCGATTATATTAAAATGTTAAACTAGAGGTGTTTGGAGATATCTTTGACCTTCAAGCTCTTTTCTTAGCTATGTGAACAACAGATGGCATTGCTGTATGTTTGAAGTTGCATGAACAAAATGCGGTTAGAGATGGAGGTGGTGCAGACCGAGTCTAGAAACACTTGGGAAGGAGTCAGAAGGCAGAACTGCTCTATGAAGCAAGCAAGCACCCAACATAAACAACGACTGGCCATGGCATGATGGCAAACCCCCCCCCCCCCCCCCCCCAAACAACACAACTTAATGACACAGGAAAGGAAACAAAACTCGTTCAGTGTGAGGACACCTAAACCACTCTTGGCCTTTAAACTTGGAGAGTTTTGTTATAGGCAAGAACACCAGCTTCCCTGGACTGCGTGTGAAGGAGGTGATGCAAATGAAACCAACATGGAGAACCCTGCTGAGTGAAGGAAAATGCAATACCTCTGGTGACAGGAGATTGGGAAGCTAACATATGCAATCTAAGGAGGTTTCAATCCATCAGCTACAAGGCTCACTAGGAGACAAATGCCATTTTCAATGAAAGTTTAAGAGATGTTCTGTTTAAACTGTCTGGCTATTATTAATACCACATGATTTCTTTTTTAGTTATTGCAATATTTTTTGCAGCAAGGAACTGTAGATAAAAGACCTGTAGGAATCATTAGTTTAATCTATTGAAATGCACAGTGCTCCACTGCCCTCTTTTGCCTTGTACCTGGAAGAGCAGCAGTCACAGCAATGTGTCATCACAGGAATGGGCACCTTTCTCTTCCAAGGCATGTACCTTTTAAAATGGCTTGCAGACCAGTGTTAGACCATGAGTGATCTTCTGGGAATCTTCTCTTTCTTGCTAGGAAAAGAAAAACACTTCATTATGTCTCCTTCTTTTACATGGCTAAGGACCAAATATTCACCCTTCATTCCGGCAGATATCCCACTAAATTCTCAAATGATAATTAGAATTTGATCCCAGGTGGGCTTGTTCAAACGGTATTGCTGTCTGTGCAAAAGGTCTTATAGGGGTCCTGAGGAACTGGAATAAAAAACTACATCAGAGCTTGCCCTCCACACGTGTTCTGCTGGGAACCAGTGCAACCTTGTTAGTACTGCCTCTGTAAGCTATTTTGCAAAGGAGAAAATCACCTTAATTGTTTATTATCTCTCTATCTTTCTTACCAGAAAAAAACATGGTTTAGAAAATGGTGTGCTAGCCCTTCAAAATCTTTCTTTTAGTTAACAGTGCATACCTGAATAATTGTAGTAATCTTTTTATTTTTCACAGTTTGGCAATACCCTCTAGCAGCTTGTGGTGGTTTGGGCTGGGATAGAGCTAATTTCTTCATTGTAGCTGGTACAGGGCTGTGTTTTAGATTTGTGCTGAAAACAGAGTTGATAACACAGGGATGGTTTTGTCACTGCTGAGCAGTGCTCACACAGAGCCAAGGCCTCCTCTGCTTCTCACCCCACCCCACCAGCAAGGAGGCTGAGGGTGCACAAGGAGTTGGGAGGGGACACAGCCAGGACAGCTGACCCCAACCAACCAAAGGGATATTCCATACCATATGACATCATGTTCAGCATATAAAACTGTGGGAAGAAGGAGGAAGGCAGGGGGGGATGTTTGGAGTGACAGAGTGTGTCTTCCCAAGTACCTACTACATGTGATGGAGCTTTCCTGGGGATGGCTGAGTATCTGCCTGCTCATGGGAAGTGGGGAATGAATTCCTTGTCTTCTTTTGCTTTGCTTGCTCATGCAGCTTTTGCTTTACCTATTAAACTGTCTTCCTCTCAAACTACGAGTTTTCTCACTTTTCTGATTCTCTCCCCACCTCACCAGGGGACAGAGAGCAAGAGGCTGGGTGGTGCTTGGTTGCCAGCCGGGGTTAAACCACGAGACAGCCTGAAAATTGTTTTTCCTAACATTTTGACACTGAAATTTAAGTAGAAAAAGAATAGGCTTGGGCTTATGTCAGTATCTTACTGTTTTGCCAAGGTATTTTTTTTTGCTTTTGCACAAGCATCACTGACAGTGAAAACACAGCTCTTGGAACAGGTTTTATCTTTTAAGGTTCCTATAAACTTGCTAAAGAATAATAATGGATCATGAAAAAATTCATCTGTCCTAAAGCAGAGTTACCTCCTGGGCAAACGTGTCTGCATTTATACAGCTAGCACTTCCAGGTTCCAGGTTTGTATTTTATGGGAAAATGAGCCTCTTGTGCATTAATTATTTGTACAAAACTATAGGTGGAAACACAAGGAAATATATGACAGAAAAGGCTCAGGCTTATATGTTACATGTGCCCTATCACAGCAGTTTGTTGGAAGTGGTTGCACTGCCAATCACAAGATCTAGGTTTACAGCTAGTCAAGATTCACTTTTAACGTGAACACCTAAGGGTGTTTAACTTTTATTTCTGATCTTGTCAATGAAAGCTCCTTTGTTGCTATTGAAAATGCCCACTGCAATATTTTCAGTGGATATTTTCACAAGCTAGCTAGTAAGAGCCGTTGGGAAGTTGGTACAGTAGTGTAGCCATTGCTACATTAAGAGTCTGGGAGCAGGGGAGTTGGGTGGAAGAAATTGAGGAGGCAGTTGGGGAAGCACGAGAGCATTGCACAGCTTGAGAGAGCTGCTTCGAGTGGGCAGCAAAGCCAGGAAGATGCAGGCTGGACCATACAGACATACTATATATGTGTGTGTGCAAGCCTGTGTGTGTATGTATATATGTGTGTGCGTCTCAACATACCTACCTTCCTCCTGCAGGCTGTAAAAAGACAGAAGAAGGAGCTCTGGCTCCAGCCCGGCCGAAGCTGTGGCACTGGATATGAACAGGCAGCAGCCGTAACACAGCTGCCTGACAGATGTGTGAAAGCTATCTCACACTTGGCAGCTTTATGATGCCAAACGTGTTGAGGTAACAGACATGGAATTTGCATCAAATAATCCTTGATATTTCCCATTCCCTTCTTTTCCCTTCCCCAGCTCTACTTATTTACAAACAGCAATATATAATAACAACAACAACAACAACAACAACAACAACAACTATATTGTATTATAATACAAATATTTTGTGGGTGCAGCTGTGAAAAGATGCAAGGGGCAGTATCTGGGCATGCCCCATCAAAGTTCAAAGGAGAGTGGCGTCAAAAAGGTCAAGATGCTTTGGGCGTCTTGGTATGTTGGACAGTAAAAAAGCAGTGATAAACACTGAATTATTGAGAATTCAAATGAGGTGCTTATAGGGTGTAGAAGAAAATAATGAAGTAGCAGAGTGTCGTGGTTTTGGCCCAGCCGAGAGCCGAGCACCGCGCAGCTGCTTGTTCTTTAAAAGGGAGTTGGGGGGAGTTGAGGAAGGGGGAGAGGGAAGGAGAAGAAAAGCCAAGGAACCAAACCAGGTTGGGGTAAGGATAGTTTACTGGGATAGCAGAAAAATAGATACAATAATAATAATAACAGGACTTTATAGCAAAATATATGAAACTGGTGATACACAGCACAGTTTCTCACTGAACGACACAGCTCAGGCCATACAGCTCAGAACCCTCCAGAAACCGTGCCGTCCCTGAAACCATGTGTCCTGGAGCTGCCTGCTCCTTCCCCCACCAGCCCCCTTGCTATGCTGAGCATGATGTAATTGGCACAGAATACCTACTTTGGCCAGTTCAGGTCACCTGTCCTGGCTGCATCCCCTCCCTTCTTGTTAGCAGGGAAATATGAACAACTGAAAAGTCCTTGACTGCTTGGCAACAACTAGAAACATCAGGGTGTTATCAGCACTACTCTCATCCTGACTCCCAAACATGGTATTCCATCCACTGCTAGAAAAGAAATTAACTCTATCCTAGCTGAAACTAGGACACAGAGTAATCTTCTCATAACACAACTGCTTAACAATTATACCAGATAATAACAATAATAATAACAATAATAACAATAATAATAATAATAATAAAATTAATAAAGCCCAGCACATAATCTTCAGGCTCAACTAGCCTACATGGTAGGATTGTGGTCTGATCTTCTAGAATGAATTTTGAAAAGCTGAAGAAAAACATCTGTCTAGCTAGCTACAGAGATGACAGAATTGTGAATAGAGAGGTATAGGGGAGAAGGGATGCAATTCCTTAAAAAAATGAAGCAAGGAACCATAAGGTTGCAGTTCAGTAAGCTGAATGTTTAACTATGGTTAATTACTGATACAAATGGTATGAAGAGATGCATTTGGATATCTGAAGTTTGAAAGGATGATGATCAGCACCCATATGAATTTCAAGAGAAAAAAGTCATATGTGATATTACATTTTTCTGAGGAAACAAGAACAAAAGAAGTTACTAGGGATGTGGCATGTCTAGAGTGTAATACAGCTCTTGATACCATGTGTCACAAAACGCTGTATTAAAAGAGAGAAGATTGGTTTGGCACAGTGAACACTTGCACCAGCATTGAAAGACAGCTTACTGGAGGAGTGGGCCATATAAAAGGGGGCAGGTGTTAGGAATTAGGGACATTTCCAGTGAGATGTCTGAAGAGAAATTACAGGACAGACTTTATATAACATCTCATGGTCAGGAGCATCCTTGGTCTTGCATTTTCCTGGTCTGTAGTAGATTGCCCTTGGGTACAGGGTGATATTTAATAGCAGATTAAAAAATCAAGGCTGCATTTTGCAAATTTCACTTTCCCCATCTGCAAGACAAATTTTGCTGCACAGGATTTTGTTTAGTTTCATGTTCAAGGGATGCTTCCACTGGATCTGTTATGTGGGATTCATAAAGCCTGATTTTTCAGTAAGGCCACTTTTCCTTGTATCTTCTGTTTTGAGTGGAGACAGAAGAGGTCTCCATTCAGCATCTAATTTAGTTACTTTGAGTCTTTACCATCTAGAAAAGTCTGTCATTCTCCATCAGCTAAACAGGAAGCTTGGAGGTCTTACCCTTTAGGCTAATCAAAGGCCTGTTACTCAGGTCCTAGTCCTGATGGAATCGGTTCAGATGTTCTCAAACTATATCTGGATGAAGTTTGGGCAGGCCTGTCAGTGTACTGCTGAATTAACAGGGGCTGAGTTGTAAGAAATGGTCTGAATTTAAAATCGGAGGAGGGAGTTTGCCTTTGCTACTTGGAGAAATCTGGAAGTGCACCAGCTAACTCCATTAGCGACACTGATAGGGAAATTACCTTAAAATGGAAAGTTTATCAACTCCTAAAGTGGAAATAAATGTTTCCAGGCGATCCATTAATTCAAGCTGGTATAGTAGATAGGACTATGGAAGAAAACTCCTCTCTGAAAGCAGTCAGTACTGCAGTCAGAAAGCCAGGCTTTTCCCTCTGTCTGCTTCAGTTTACATCCTTTGGCACTGAGGGCGAAAGATGCACCACCTGAGCTGTGGCTGCTCTGCATGGCAGCTGGGCATTGCTCAGCTCCACAGTGACTAAATAAACTCCAAAGGCCGACCTAAACAAGCGGTTGGTACCTTCCACCCTGGATGTGGCAGCAGCAGCATCTCCCTATGGATCGTGATACGAGCACAAAGCTGACTTGGGGCAGAAAATGGTAATGTGTGGCATCACTACATGGCTAGACAAACCGAAAAGATCTCTAAAGAGCTCTTCAGTTCAGAAGGCTTTAATATCAACCCCATGAAAGTCACAACCGTAAATGCTACTTGCTGATAAGATAGTCCTGTGGTACAGTAAAAGACAGACCAAGGCCTCCATGGCCTGGACATCTTAACTCAGCATTTGGAGTCTGAACATGACTGTTTCTTGAAGACACTGACAGTACCATGACGATGTCTGCACACCCGAGGATCTGGCTGCCATCAGAGTTTCTAGGCCAAGTATATACCATCAGATTTGTGTGTGGAATAATACAAAAACTACAGAAAACTTGACAACATAAATATGAATATTAAATGGGCAGCCAAGCTTATCATTAGGAAAGTAAAAACACTCTGAACAGTCATCTGCCTCAAAAGGTAGAAAGAACAGCAAGGAAGCTGAGGTTTTTAGACTGTTTCATCTTCAAAGGACAGAGTTTAGCAACTGAAAAACCACAATGAGTGTCCACGAAAGGCAGAGGAACAAGCGTTGAGCTGTGTGGTAGGTAGTCTGAGCAGAGTGAGCAGAAGGCTGTTGGGAGCTGGCTATGAGTCTGTGACGCATCCTTTCTTTGTACCTGTTTATTTCTGAAATAACAATACAGAGGAAAGGGTAATTATGCTTTGGTATGTCATAGACTAAGCAAGTCAACAGCCGAGGAAGTTCTTCCTTTCCACAATTCACACAGGGTGGCTGGCCTTTCTGACTAGTTTTTTGATTGAAATAAAGATTTGCCTGTTACTGATTTTATGGGACTGATAGGACTTGTGGTTCCTGATAAGGAAGGGGGAGGCAGTTTGCTTCATCCTCGTTGCCTAGTCTGGACACATAAACCAGAACAAAATAGATGTGCCCACTGGTAAAAGACTGTGAGATGAATGTTTTCTAAGGATCTTAGAAATAGGAATCAATTTTTATAATGGTATGGCTTTATCTATTTGTTCATTTCACAAATGGTAATATCAGTTTTTACAACTTTTATATAATACTTTTTTTCCCCCTCTTACTCTGCCTTCTCCCTGGAGGAACAGCAACGAATGCCAAGGTTTTTTCTGAGCTGCATAGAGGTCCCATTGACTTTAGTGAGACCTTAGTATCTACCCTTTGATGAAAGAATTTGGTCCTAAGATGTGTCAAATTAAATAAGTACCCAAAGAAAGATTCACTTGATAAAAGAGCTTTCATGAGAGTTACCAGTGAACCGCAGTGGCTTTTTTTACCCAGCCAGTACTCGGTTATTTCTGAAGCTCAGTGGTTTCGCTGAATGTGTAGCATTCATTAGAAAGCAACATGCTAATCAGAGTACTCTTGTTTTACATTAGGTTTGCCTTTTTTATTACAGTGCTAGCTAACATTCTACTTGACATTTTAGAAGCCAGCCAGAAGTTTTTTTACTTTCGGTCTTCTGTCACGCTGAATGCATGTGAGGGCTCCATAGATTTCATCAAACCACCCTCCCCGCCCCCCCTCCGAGGTGGTGTGCTGCTGCCCCTGTGACACGGGACTCCACAGAGTGTTAACTGAAGTCACTGGACCTCCATGGAAACTTTTGTGTTATCTTTTCAATTTTCCTTGGATCGTCTGCAAGCTCCTGCAATCCGTAATAATGCAACTGTAGTGAGCAGCTGTGGCGTGCCTGGAGCCTCTCAGCAAACTGGACCTAGTAAAAAGCACAGACATAAACAAATGACAATGCGAGGTGAAAATATAATTAAAATGGCTTAAATGACCAGCTCCTGTGGTGGTGAAAACACATGGAGAATTTAAAAGGGAGATTTTTTTATAAGTACTGTGACAGTGATGCCAGCCGTCATGACTGTGACTAGATTCTGCTGCTTTTAAAGCCCCCAACTTTGACTTTCTAATTACATCACATTACATGAGCCTCCCTGTGCTTTTGGGAAAAGCGTCTGTCTAATGATGAGGATTCTAGGAAAAAAGGGGCATCTTTCTGTACTGAGAGGTTCACAGGCTAAGTAACAGAATACAAAAGTACTAATTTTAAGAACACAATTGTTTTTTAGGCTAAACACACCATTCTGAGCCACTGCTAGAATGTGCTAAAATAAGTGGGGCTTGCCCAAGCCTGACATTCAGATGATGGTTTGGGTATGGCTCTCCTGCCCAGCCAGAGCTGGTGGTGAGCGGCAGGAGCTGAGGGAAGCCTTCAGAGAGAGATGCTGCCCAGTGACCCCACCACTAGGCGGAGGGAAGCCTGGCTCTCTGGAGGCTCCTTAGCTCCCGCTCCCTCCTGGACTTCACCGGGCTCCTGAGGTTCAGGTGGAAGCCCAGCTCTAGCTCACGACCCTGAGTGCTTGCCCCAGGCGGTCCTGACTCACTGGCATACGTGGCTGGTGAATTTGTATCCCTCATGCTTACGTTCTCGCTGCGCCAAGTGCCCTTTGCAAGGAATTTCCTGATTTAATGAAGCACTTGCTATTAAAAGAGCTTCCACGCTGCATTCAAGTGCTCATTTTTATAAAACCCCATCCCTGGCTGGCACTTCTTTGAAGTAGCTGGGTGCCTGGAGGAGAGTCCTGGGCTGCCCTACCTCTGAGCAGAACAGGAGCAGGTGATGCCCCAGCACCAGTGGTGGCCCACTGAGGAGGGCCTCATGTTTTTCAGGTCTGTGTGGTTGGGAACTTTTGCAACAGGGCATGTATCTGGTACTTCTAAAGCACCTGCTCAAGCACGGGCTTTGTGCAGAACTTGGGCTGGAAATCAGGAATATCACTTCCTTACTCATCAGCTTGGCGGCACGCTGAAGATCCCAGCGTTGGCAATTGGCTTTTCAGTGTGAGCATGTCCCTGCTAACTGCATTGGCTCAGATAAGCTTGTTAAGCGATGGAGGCTGACATTTGCTCCTGGAGAGAGCTGCCTTTATTTGGGAAAGTTATCAGATATTAGAATGATTCATCTGCGACTTCAGGCTAGCTGTTCAGTTTTCCTTCAAATCAAACAGTTGCTGTTGGCATGAAAAACAGGGAAGACAGGCAGAGTAAGAGAAAGGACACCTTATAATTAAAAATCAGGCTTTATCTTACACTTTACTCCGTCACACTACTGAAGAAAATGGCAAGCTTTACTTCCAAATATTTAGAGGCTCCAAGCAATATTCAGATGCTGCAGTACAACTTTGGGTGAAGCAGGAGTTACAACTGCAGTGGGAAGATTAGCTAAGTATTTTCAAACGCTCTTAATCTTAAATGGCAACATAATCTTTGGGAAAAAAAATCAGTGTGTGCCTCAAAAAAATTGACACTGGCATAGTTATAAAGTGGCAGCTGACCTGCAAGTGTGGTGTTGCCTAGCAATCCCTCACCATCAGGCAAACTGGAAAAGTGGGTTAGAGTGGTTTACACCAGGGAAGAGATAAATGCTAATTTTCTCCAGAAGATTCCGGTTTCTGTGGTTATTAGGAAGGATATTAGCTCACAATCCCCTCTTCTTCTTCTTTTCTTTTTTTCTTTTTCCTTTTTAACTAGTTGAAAAGCATTCTGAAGCAGAGCATCATTTCAAAGAAAAGCCTGCGAGAAAGCATTTGCTTCCAGAACAGTAATTTAACAAACGTCTGAGATAACTGATAAGTTTGGAGGGGAAAAAACTAAATAAATAACACAAAGGGAATGCTATTTCAATACTTCTCTGAAAGTTTTCATGGCAGCTTTGATTTCTGGATCGGTTGCCAAAGTGCTGGCCCTGCCGCAGGGTCCCTGCAGGATGGATGCTGAACCTGCCAGGGGTCCAGCTGCTGCCCGAGGTTGTGCAGCCCACCTGAGCTCAGTGCAGGACCCAGGCTTGAATTAACTAGCTGTCAGGACCAAGGCAGATGAGAAAGAAAAAGCGCACACACTCAGTAGCTCAGGTCATTGGGGAGCTCTTGCACCAAGTCATTGCAATGGAAAAGGAGTGTTTTGAATGTGGAAGCTTGGTGGCAGAGGTTGAGAGTTTGATGGGGATAAGACGCTTCTTTCTCCCTCCTCTCATTTTGATGTACGATCCACTTTTCATGCCTCCTTAGCAGCAGATAAGGAAGGAGGAGGCATTTTGCTTCACCCTGGTTGCCTAGTGCGGACAGATGTCTTACTGAACATGAGCAGTGACGTGAAAGTTTTGTCTGTCAGATCTTCTGGTTACGCTGTGGAAGACTCAGGATGCTATGAGGCCTTCTGGTGTCCTGTGCAGCTGACAGGGCACCTCTCTGCAGTACATGATAGAGCGGTGCTCGCTTTCTTATCCTGGGGATCCTTTCTGTCTCTTACAAGTCACAAGAAGAGTAGCTGTGGCTCTATCTCCTCCCCATCCCTTAAAAACCAGTTAGCCAGGCAGCTGTTGCGATTCCAGAGTGGTGGGGCTATGGGTGTGCCAAGCATCTTCCTGTAAAACACAGAAATCCCCTGTAGTCCTTCCCTCCCTCCCTCCTTCCCTCCCTCCCTCCCTCCTTCCCTCCTTCCCTCCCTCCCTCCCTCCCTCCCTCCCTCCCTCCCTCCCTCCCACTGGGACCTGCACCAGGACCAGGCTCTCACTTCCACGGGTTTCTCCATGGAATTGATTCTGCACCCATTTAAGTCCATCCTGTAGCACCCTGGGAGTGCATCCACCCTACTGTGTGGCGCAGCACAGCTGCTATGTGTGACGCAGGAGCTGTTGTGCACAAAGATCCTGAGAGCTGAAGGACCACATAGGTTGGAGTAGGTGGAGTATTCAGGACACATGTAGGTATACTGTGTGACAGATTTCCACAGAAGGCGTTATCAAGTGTAGTAGATGCCCTGAGAAAGCAAGCACAATAGCTTTTCATTTGCTGCTTATTTTAGCACGTGGTCCAAGAGTGAAAAGATTTTAATGCCTCTATCACTTCATCTGGAACTCTGACATTTCTATAAAGGATGACAAATGATTTTTGCAGGCACATTTCTGGGTTTATTTAAACTGAGAGGTAGCTGTTATCTTTCTGAAATGTCAGAGAGCTTGTCTGAGGAATACAGATACTCCTCTCCTTTAAGTGGCATCAAGTATGTGAGAGCAGGATGCACAGGGTCAAATAGAGACCCTTTTGTGCAATAAACAACTCCCAAGTTGTAAATCATCTCTTTATGTAAGTATCCAAAAAGTTTTCAGCACATTTTTTCCTTGACCTTTTAACACAGGCAACAGTACTTCTGCTTGCTAGGCAACTCATTTTTGCTCTTCCCTTGAGAGGTTAAAATGAAATAGCAGTGATTATTTTTTACCACTGCAGAAAGAAGAGGTATTCAATCAGAATGCATGGCTTCAGGAAATTACCAACTGCTCTTACGAAACTAATGGTAAACATTTCAGAATCCCCCTCCATTACAAATGGGTCTGATTGCCAGCCTACCCTTTCAGTGATAATTTTGAGAGGAGGCAAAGCCTGGCAACATGTATCGTGACAGGGAAACCAGGGCTGCATCCAGAGATTGCCATTTCAGGCAGGAAGCAGTGGGAGAGTTCTGCAGTTCCTTTTGGAGAAGAAAAGAAAGCAACATACAAGTGTGGAAAATAAATTAGAGTGCAACGTAAAAACTTCTCTCATAAGGAAGAAAATCCCCCCCAAATGTACCTAAGCATGCTGTGGTCATGTGTTTTCCCCATGTCATCTCTGCAGCTTCTTGTGACTTTGACAATAAAAAAAGCCCAGAACCAAACACTGCCAGTGGTTTAGTAACCCTGAGTGAGGCGACTGTGCATGTTTTATAAACACTTTTGCCTTTTGTCTTTGTTGAGACCAATTTCGCTAAGCTGCCAGATGATTGGTTTCCATAGGGAGGGGCAGGCTTCCCTTCGGCCCCCAATAAGAGGGAGAAAACAGACCTCCTTATGTATAAGTAATAAGAGAACATTTTAATTCAATGGTCAAAGTCCAGTCGTAGCCCCATCTTCACACAGACTTTGCTTTTGCAGGGTGCTGTGCAGGTGCTGTGCAGGCTTCACTTTCTCAGACGAACTGCGTAAAGCCGTGCACTCGCTGAAGAGACATGAAGGTCCTGATGGCGTCTGATGGACGGGCATCCCGTTAGCTTGCACGTGTCACTTGTGCCCTCAGTGCTCAATTCATGGCTACAGCCCACTTCCTCAAGCTCTCAGCTCAAGCGCTGGGGAGGCTGCAGAAGAACATGTCTGGCTCTGGGCGTCTGTGCCACAGTCTTCCTTCATCGAGACAGCAGCCGTCACACTCGGTCACTGGCTACTTGCCCTTCCTCAGCCTGGAGAAGGCACCTACAGAGGAAGACTTGCCTTTGAACTGAAGTGAGAAGATGGATAAGCAAGTGCAGAGTATTCCTTACCACACAACGTGGGCTTCGGGGTCTGAGAGACCTTTAGCAGAGAGGAACTGTGGAACAGGAAGTCTGGGCTCATTTCACTGTGCATATCAGGCTGCGGCCAAAACCAGAGTAGCTGTGCTAACTTGTGAAAAGTCATCTGATTAAGGGCTGCTGCCAAAGAGGTGCAACTCGGAGGAGGGACAGCTTCAGTGTGTTCTTTCTCTTGGTTTTGGTTCCAGAAGATGCCTCTGTCTCATGACTGTAATAATACTCAATCATCATGCTATAATTAAGGGCTTTTCATGTAATCATCTGTAGAACTGATTACTTTGGGCTATACCCTGCTCATGCTGAGCTTCCTGGCAAAATTCCCATTGCCATCAGTAAGAGAAGGATTGGACTTTTCCTCAGCTACTTACTGATATTATTTGACACCACCACGCTTTTCAGACAGTTCGCAGCAGAGATTAATTATTTAGACTCTTAATTCTCGGACTACTAAAACGGCACCATAGAGATAACATGCTCCTTCCCAGAAACCTGAGTTTGTTCTGGACAGTATTGCTTCCAAGGAGTACAATGCCAAAGCAAGGCATGGACAGGTATGAGAAAGATTTCGTCCAAGAGGCTGAAAATGATAAACTCCCAAGGCATGAAAAATAGGAAGGAAGATGAAGGATATTGTGTTGTGGGTGATAAAGCAACATTGGCTTGCTTTTTCTTACAGTAAAAAATAACGATCAATTAAGCAACCAAACCCACTAAAACTTCAAAAGATAATACACCAACAGATTTATCTGTTGGTTAAAAAAAAAGGACTCCAACCTTTTTAGCCAAGTTTTACCATTGACTCTGATGGGACCAGGATGCCCAGGAGATTAGCAGGATCTGAAAAAGCATCGGGCATCTTTAGGGACAGCCAGAACACACGTGATGTGAGCTCTATAAACTCCTGTTTGCAAAGGTTAAGGGCTTGTTTTTTGAAGTATTGAATGTATGCAGTTCATTTTTAATTGAGCTGCAGTTCAGGGCATGCAGCAGCGTTAGAGAACAGACCTTAATTTCCTGTCACAAGGACCAAGTGTCTCTATATTCGGATATTCTTGCTTTTCATAATTTGCACTGCAGTAGCAATTAAGGGATACCATGATAGACAAAGATCCCATTGTACTAGAAATAACAGTTGTTCATTACTCCAGAGGCCTTCGACTCCAAAGCCAAGGCAATTACTGGAGATGGTTTATTGAAAAGTGAAGAGCAGATTCCTGCAGTGCCTGTCTTTCGGCAGCAAGCGCAGGTGCCCGGCTTACAGAGGCTGCTCCACCGAAGTCCTCTGCTCAGCTAACACACAGGCAGGCTACTTCAGGCAGTGCCAGAGGTTCCAAGGGGACACTGCAGCCTTCTCTCTAGGGGACTGTGTGGGTCTGTGCTGGGGAGCCCAGCCTGCTCATGTTGGGAAAATGGCAAGCACCAGCCTGTGGAACCGTGGCTCTCGCTGTTGGGTAAGAGGCATGTCATTGCCAAACATTATTTCCCCCTTCTTCTGGTGAAGCTGTGGACACAGCTCCCTGTCAGTACCAGAACAGCAGGATGCTCTGCACCGCAGCCTGTGCTTTCAATGAACTAAGTGCTTGTGTGTGTGTTCAGGGTAGCTGGTCACCTCCTCATCACGCCGAGGCATCTCCTGCAAGGGAGCCACAGAAGGCCCCCTGCCTGAGGACCCAGTTTCCAGCCATGGAGAAACAGATGAAGGAGTTGTTGAGGTGGGTGACAGAGGGCAGGAGCACATCTCTACCTCCCTCTGCAAGCACTGCCTTCACAGGTAGATAACACGGGTGCACCTACGTCACCTGACGCTCTTCTCTGCCATCGGGCCTGTCCTATGTTCCTACAGCATCTTAAACACATCTCTTAAGGATTATACTTCACAAATACTTTGAAAAAAGGTCTAATCTTGAATCACAGTTGCAGGAATATTCCCAAAAACTGTGGATAGCCTGTGGCTTTTTATGGCTGCGCCTGCACCAGCAACAGCACAGCTCAGCGGAAGGGGACCCGCAGAAAAACAGCTGGTGCTGGGGGACCCCTGCAGCTGCCAGGTTCTACTTCGGAGCAGGTCCAGTTTGATGGATGCTGTGTGCCCATGTGCACGGGTCACGTTGCCAGAAATGCACTGAAAATCTGGTTTTATGTGTGGTGTTGCAGCCGGCTGATCTCATCTGTGAGCTGATGCACTGAGCCTTCTTTCCTGAGGCAGCACAGCCTGAAGACCCAGGGCCGTGCCATTTCTAACCCCGGCTCTCCCCTCAAATGCACACCTCTCTTTGCCCATCGTTTCATCTGCTTACTTGCCTTCCTTAGATTTTAGGAGGATTTGATTTTGTACATTAGTTGAGGGATGTGAAGGTCTCTATAAAACCAGGCGCTGTAAGAATATATCCAAATGCAGTATTAAAGCTGCTTTGTCATCATACTACTGTCAAGGAAGGAAGGAAGTAAGGAAGGAAAGGAAGGAAGGAAGGAAGGAAGGAAAGGAAGGAAGGAAGGAAGGAAGGAAGGAAGGAAGGAAGGAAGGAAGGAAGGAAGGAAGGAAGGAAGGAAGGAAGGAAGGAAGGAAGGAAGGAAGGAAGGAAGGAAGGAAGGAAGGAAGGAAGGAAGGAAGGAAGGGAGGGAGGGAGGGAGGGAGGGAGGGAGGGAGGGAGGGAGGAAGGGAGGAAGGGAGGAAGGGAGGAAGGGAGGAAGGGAGGAAGGGAGGAAGGAAGGAAGGAAGGAAGGAAGGAAGGAAGGAAGGAAGGAAGGAAGGAAGGAAGGAAGTGAGAAGGAAAGACAAACTGCTTGGTCAGGGTAGTGTCGAAAAGAAGGAATGCTGAGAGGTGTCAAGATTTAGCTACTAAAACAATAGGGGATGAAAAAAAAAATTAGTGACAGCAAGTATCTTTTTTTTTCAAAAATGCAAACGTGTCCACAGTGATGAAAATCTCACCCCCACATCCTTGTTCAACATCAAAATGTTCTGCTTTGGGAACTGAAGCATTTAATTTTCCCATTCCTTTCATGTTGACTTGGTAATCATATTGGAATACCAAATCAAATACTACAATGTGCTCCTTCTAGATGCTGCAGATACTGGTATATGTAGGACAGTGTTTTGACAGTATCTATATTTAATACCTAAGAATCATAATCTTTTCAGATTTTTTTCTCAGAGACGAATTTGAGTTTTTTAATTCTGATTCAGCATGAAAACAAATGTTGAAATGTTAATGTTTCCCTGAGCATGGAAATTCTTACCAGCTGTAATTATAATTATCCTACATAATTTTGTTTCTGAAGCCAAATAGAGCAATGGCAGCTAGAATATGCAAGCCTACATATTGTAGTCTATTGATATTCACAGCTTATGCTTTTCATTTGAGCAATTTTCCTTAATTTTTATTTTCTTCTTGTGTATGCGACTTATGTGAGACACATTTATTCCTAAATGGCTCTCAGTCATTTACATTTTTTGTTCCATTGTTGCTTACATCAGACATCTCAGTGTTGGGATCTTAGCAAAGTATGAAACATCTCTAATTTTATAAGCTAACATTTGTTTGCCCTGTTTCCTTCTTGCTTAGGTTATGAGAGTACTGAAAAATAGACCACTGGTATTCAAAGAAAAATATGTGCAGAAAGTTAAGATTTTTCCAATAAACTGTTCAAGTCTGAGCTCAAATCTTCTATACAAGACTTTTCTTTCTTCAGTATTACCTGTCTTTGAATGAGTGTGTCTGGAGATATTCACATCCCCAGGTGAGAGCTGAGAGGATTTAAGGGGGAGAACATGCCACAGGGAACCTTTTTTTTATCAGTTTATACATTTACAATGTGATCTGGCTGTACCTGCCAGCTCCACTGCTTGGCTTAGGCTATCAAAGTCGACAGGGTTTTTTTTCTAGCTGCTGTCCCAGGAGATTTACTGTTCTGTAGGCCAAGTCCAGCTTCCAGCCACACCTCTGCAACCTCACCAACTGCTTATGGCCCCGAACGAGGGTACCTGAGGACATCATTTGGCCTGCAGTATGTGGCATCGCATGATGCTTTTATTTCAGGGTTGGTTTTTGTTCCTAAGGTCACTTTTCAGAGCAAACCCACAGCTAATTACGGGGGGCTGGGGGGTGGGGTGGGCTGTGGTCAGTGAATAGATCTGAGCCTCGGAGGCAGGGCTGCAGGATTTAGTGGTAAAGCAGAATAGTGCCAGTTTGAAGGTGAGGTGCTCTGCAGCATTTACAGTTTAGCTAGTGCTGCTTCGGTTTTTGTTGTTTTTCTTGGGAAACCTGCCTCAAATGCAGGCTGGCCACTCTGAGGACTGAAAAGGCCCCCCAAGGATTTAGAAGATGGAAGATCAGATCCCAAGTCACTCACTGAAATAGGCTGTTGGAGAAAAACAAGATTTTTTTGTTATGATAAATAGAAAATTTTTGTGTGTGTGTTGGAAGGTGATTTCAGTTGCTCTTTTGTTTTCTGTTTGTCATCTACTACAGGCCCCAAAAGGGTATTTCCAACCAGCTCTTCATTTCTGTGCCAATATTCTCAAATATTCTGCCCAGCTCTGTCTTTTCATTTTGCAGTTGGTTGTTGTGTCCTAAGGGGTTCAAGTCTTGCCTTTAATGAGTTACCAGAGAAAATTCTCAGTCTGAACATGTGCTTCTTGTAAAGTTATTGAGAGCTGCAAATTAGCTTTTGTCAGAAGGTTTGCAGCCTGGCCATAGCACCAGGACTTGGAGCACACAGAGATAGTTGGCAGTATTGGCCATGAGACTGTGCAGCCCCTCTCTCCTTCAGCTGCACCATACCTGCTGGTGGGGTGTTGCCACTCCACAACACAGAAAATGACAGCTGAAGTTGAAACTTCATTTTAAACCTCTAAGGTCTCATGCCACTTGACTACACCCTGTAAGGAAGGTGACTTACGATACCGGCTTTGCCCTCCTTGCGCTGCTCTGGAATGAAGGAATTCCTGACGGGGGGTATCCATCTATACTGCTACTCTTGCTTGGAACCTTTTGGTCCTAAAGATGCAGAAAAAGTAATGGTGCCTTTTGGAGTATGAGGAGCTGAAGAAATACGCTGGAGAAACTGCCAGATTATAAGGAGGGAGGTGGTGGAACTGGGGAAAAAAAAATCAGAAGAAAACCCCTCTCCTAGGAAACTAATGTTTGTTTATTGACTACTAATTAGTCCACAGTAATTTTGTCATGTGATTGTCATTGATCACAGAATCACAAGGTTGGAAAAGACCTTTAAGATTATCAAGTCCAACTGTTCCCATCCTATGCTAAACCATATCCCTAAGTACCTCATCTACCCGTTTTTTAAACACACCCAGGGATGGTGACTCAACACCCTCCCTGGGCAGCCTGTTCCAGGCCCTGACAACTCTCAGTAAAAAACTTTTTCCTAACATCTAATCTGACCCTGCCCTGGCACAGTTTTGTGCTATTGTCCTAGATATATTTCTTTCTAGACACATACTAGGGTTTATTTCCTAGGTTGGAGTGTTTTTCAATGAGCTGCTTCTGTAAGTAAGTTAAAAAGGAGAGGCAGAAATAGACAAAGCCAGAAGTTTTGCGAATCTAGTAAGCATCACAGAATAACTACAGGAGGAATTCTGCTCACTAGACGGCCAGTGGTACTGGCAGTGCTGGGGGAGCATTGGGAGCGCTTGGTGTGCTGGTGGTGGCCCCGCTCCTGCCGCAGCCAGCTCCCCAGGAGACCCCCAGCATGGAGACGCCAGGGACCAAGGTCACATTTCTCTAGAGGTGTTAGAAGCAGCTGGCCTCATGCATGAGGTACAGGTATGAGGGAAAGAACAAAGATAAACAAGAACTTTGCAGGGAGTGGATTGAAGCAAGGAAACAATATAATAAATAAATGACTAGGTACACAGTGCCACACTTTAAAAAAAATTTTATTTTTTCCCCCCAAGCTCTGCCTAGGAAGGCTGGTAAATAAAACCTGTCAATCTGTGGTAGGATTCCTAGACAAAACAGTGAGTTAATGCCCAGCAGAGATAGGAGCTGATGGAAGGAAGCTGTGTATGCCATCACTACCTGCTTGCTTATTTTCTCCTGAAACAAATACTTCATATCATCATTAATGATCATTTCTGGAGACACTAGACACAGATGATCTGAGGAACCCGGTCTAGTGGAAGGTGTCCCTGCTCATGGCAGGGGGAAGTTGGAACTAGTTGTCTTTGAGGTCCTTTCCAACGCAGACCATTTGATGTTTCCTTGATTAAATCATTCCACACTTCAGATTAAATCATTCCACACTTCAGATGCACGTGGATTTTAGCCAGTAGTCATCTGGATTTGTTTTGGATTAGTGAATCCAAGTTATCAAGAAATGTATCTTCAGGGCAGTGAAATCTATTCTCCTCTCTTTTGTAAATGTGGGATAATCTTGAAGGCAGTAGTGTGCCACTGATGCATAACAAGCTTAATTGAAGGTAAAACAATTTCTATTTGCAGGTGCAATGCTAATACTGAAAGAAAAGCAAAGTTCCCCTTTGTGCAGGAGATCTGAATGCAGCAAAAAATTACCTCCCAAGCACAGAGAATTATGTACTTCTTGGCCCTCTGTAAAGGTAGTGAAGGAATTTCATTCAAAGGACACAAAGCAAATACATATAAAGCATCCAAGTTGGATGGCTCTTCTACTGGGTCCACTGTAGCACGTATAAATGGAAGCCGCTTGGTCTGGGAGGAAAAAACCCAACAAACTAATGATATATATGTACTAAGTAGGATCGTCGGCAATGAACAGAAAAGCTGGCTTAAGGTTATTAAAGGAAAATCACTGAAACTATCTGCTGAGTGGCCAGCAAAAAAAAAAACCCAAAAAAAACCCCTGTGATAGCCCATGGAGAGAATATAAATTAAAAGTAGGTAGTTTTATGTATGCAAAAAAATAACAGAGAGCCTATCTGATTGCTGGTATATATATAAAAAAAATATTTTCCCCTGAAAAAAACCCAAAACAATCCGTACACTCAACAGGTGTGTTCGTTTTCACATATGGTATAGTTTGCAGCTTGTGTATCTGTGTGCACATCAACTGTTTGCTTTTAGGGAATGATATTGATTGGTGTTTTATCTTTTTAGAAAAACCACTGCAATGCATACTACGAGCACAGAGAGTGACACAGCAAAAACAAGAGAGAAGCAATCAGTGTGGTTTCCCCCCAGCAGGAATAAATCATTATAACTACAAATCAAACAAGTTATTACAGGGCTCAAACAGCCCTGAAAACTCCAAGTAGTAGCAGTAGATAATTAAAGACCAAGCCTTCTATTTAAAACGTTTCAGGAACTCGTTGTGGATACCTTTGTTTTCTTTCTTTTTCCCTTTCTCTCTCTCAAGTGGCAAACAATAACAATTGAGAAAGAAAGTGCAGAAAAAAACCCCATTACTTACAAATGGTCCTTAGCATTGCACTGATCTGAAGTGTGAAGGGGTGATGGTGTCCGGGAGCACGTAGGGGGAACGGCACAGACGGGGAAGTGCTGTGTGCTGCTCAGAGGGCAGAAGCTGTCGAAGGCATTTTGTGGCGCTAGATGAGGTTGTAGCTCACCTCTGTCGGAGGTACCGATCTCCTTACCCTCAGCATGTGAAGAGATTTTACCCTCTAAAGCAAGGGCTGGATGGCTCTGACGAGGTGCACCAGTGCTGGAGACAGCCAAGGGAGCAGAATTTTAGGAAAACATGTAGCACGGGTGTCATCTGTATTTCCCTATGATCTCGCAGTGAAAACAGGAAAGAGAGCGGCTCGTTACGACTAGCCAGTTTTGTGCAGGCCTTAACAAGACCGCCTCTTGTCCGTGGCTCACTTAATACTCATAGTTTCACCTCTGCCTAGTTTTCACTTGCAGTTTCATGCTGTAAATGTAGGAAATGCTCTTTAT
The DNA here is from genome assembly GCA_022605575.1 of Laterallus jamaicensis coturniculus. Lineage (NCBI taxonomy): Eukaryota > Metazoa > Chordata > Aves > Gruiformes > Rallidae > Laterallus > Laterallus jamaicensis. The sequence continues at coordinate 3,811,374 of JAKCOX010000053.1, forward strand.
ACCGACACCTGTATATCAGTCTCAGTTACATTAATAGACACACCATAGCCCGCTTTGAACGGGAGATGTCTAAATAAAAGTTAGCAGATTGTGTTGTATTGGGAACTCCCTCTGAAGAGACATAAAAGATCTTTTACAGTGAACAGGAAATGAGTAAGGCAAGAAAGAAGTATATAAAATAACATGTAGCGTAAAGATAGGCTGGGAATTTTGCTTTCCTGCCTCATAGTACAGAAATAAAGGGCTATGCAGTGAAATAAGAAGACGGTAAATTACAAAACATAAAAATAATTGGTCACACAACAAGATTAGGCTGTGAAACTCAGCACAAGTAAAAGAGACTTATCAAATTCAAAAGTAATTTGGAGAGTCATCTAGATTTATATCTAAAGAGACAGTTAATGCTGGCAGGAGAGAAATAAAAGATTTGAAATCTTCAGAATATGAGTCTAACAACCATTACTAAATGTCAGTATAATAGGTGAAGATGAGAAAAAAAGTGGAGATTACCGTGTAGAAGGTTGTCAGCTGAGAAGGTTGTAAGCTTCTCTCCAAGATACCTGGTCCTGATCATTTTAACAGGCATACACAAAACTGTGCTGATCTCCCACCTCATCACGTGTGGCTGTTCAGCGTTTGATCCTGTCCCTGAACTACAGACCACACATTCATCCATGTGAGTTTCTGAAGCCAAGTAAAATTTTCTTTCAAAACATCCTAATTTAAATAAACCTTTTGATTAAAGCAGGAACAGTTAATAATTAAACTGAAAACTAAACCTGTATTTGAAAAAACACATTTCTGTGTGCCTCACTATGGGCAAACATATGCCCTTCTGAGTAAATAAAGTGTATTTTGATTAAGCAGTCAAGTTCTCTTTCTGTTCGTACTCTCCCTATTTAATCAACAACAGCAAGAGAGATAGAATCAGATCCTTGATTGCTATTGATGGCTTATTGTAAACAGTTGGTTGCAAGGCAATGCAAAACAAGGGCATGATTAATATTGCGACAAACAAGAAACAAGGAAAGCCAGATGCAGAGTCTAGTTCTTACCTTGATTCCTCCTTGAAAAAAAAAACCAACAAAAAACCCTAGTGAATTTTCTATTAATAATCTTATTACTGGGAAGCAAAAACCCGATAAAAGATGAGTGAGATGAGTGCAAGCCCCAACATGCAAGTTGCAGGAAACCCCCTTGTTTTGCAGCTAGAAACCTGGCCAGTGAAACCGTGAGCATAAAGCCACTCATCTTGTGCATAATATATAGTTTTGGTTGTTTTTCTTTAATCTGGGACAGTGAGTAGTAAAGGTTCTTGGGTTTATACTTCCACAGATAATGCTCTGTTTGCTAAAGCTTGCAACTCAAATGCAGTTACCAGGAGAACTTGGTCTCCACTTAAAACTGTTGTGTAACAAGTATGGGTTATGGCAAATATAACTCTTTTATTCAAAGTAGCAACAATGCTGTAAAGTGACCATATAGGAAGAAAGATCCCTACTCTTTTGAGGAAACAGGTAACAGTGCAAACCCACTTCTTTAAACACTTCCTGATTAAGCGCTGGCTGCAGGAAATTTTATTCCCCATCCACATCCTTAATGAAATTTCAAAATGTTATTTTTACCTGTATGCATAAATGTGTATATACATTTACAATTATCTATCTCTGTATATCTATGCATATTCTGGCTTTTATTACAAGAGCTGTCTAAACTCATTTTAGTAACCTAGACCTTAGGTAAACCGTCTTTGAAGGTAGATCAGGGGGTGGAAAAAACATCTTTTAGCTGGGGTTGTTCTGTCATGCTAATCCAGCTTATCCTAAATTTATCAATTAACAGTCAGCGTGACATGTAGTGGGTGACTGGCTGCTGGTCTTTTGCAAGCCTGTAGGGAAAAAACTCACTTTAAAGAAGTAGGTTTAAAGACTGTCACTCTTCACTTGTGTTATTGGTTGGTTTGGATTAAGGCCTTTTACTACATGCTTGAAAAATGCTTGTTATAAAACAGGCTTAAATCTTAGTTTTAAAAGCTTCTTATGACTGTGAACCACCTATGTCATTTTATAATGTCCTACTAGCGCTTAAAAAGCATACTCTTACACCCCTTCCTCCCCTCCCTGCCCCAAACGTAGACTCTAAATATGTCTAACATATATACCAGCAGGGAAAGCTGAGTCCTTTACGTCAGGCTTACTGTCATTAAATATTGACTGTAAGTTGCTGCTGTTACTGAAACAGCAGCAGCAGATCAGAGAGCAATACAAACCCAAGGCCAACACAGAACCTGAACAGCCCCGTTCCTGCCCACTGCGCCCGGTGGGAATTCAAAGGCGACCTGCTGGGCTGGAGCGATCTCGGCTCTCAGGGTAGCTGGTGGGCTGAGAAATACTCACTTTATGAGTTCCTAATGAGGGATGTTTAAAAATGGCCAGTCTTTTCATTCTGCACTGTCTCAGCAGACTGGGATGTGATGATGGTGCTGAATTAAACTGCTGTCTTAATAGACGTGGAAATTAAACTATCATAAGTAACCTATTACACATAATTGGAATAGTTTATTACCTTTGAAAAATCTGAAGGCTAATGTCATATGTAAAATCGGAATCAGACATCTTTAGATAATTCTGAAAGCTTATTCTTAACAACTGTCAGGATTAGCTCTTGGCTTTCTCCAGCCTTTAAACTGTTTTTATCAGCAGAATGAACTGTGTTTGATAATTTCCAGTGAGTATATTCAGGGGGTCAGGCCACAATTGGGGAACATTTTATGCTTCTTCACAGACAGACAAGTGTTAGAGGAGAAAGTGTAAGGTCTGAGTCTGGCTGAATCTTCTCTGCAGCTGTTCGTAAGGCAATTCGGCACTGATCATGCTGTGGTTTGCTTTTATACTGGCAAAAATGAGATGAAGAGCAAAAAATAAAGCTTGGTGTTGGCAGATACCTGGACTGACCCATGGACAAGGAATGAGAAATAGGTTTTTATTTGTCTCCTCTTTCCTTATCTATGTCACATGTGAATTTGTCCTCAAGAATAGTGGGACCTCATTATTCTTTTGCTTAACTTCTCCCTTTAAATTCAAAGTGTCGAGCCTGTTCATTTCTTGGCCCTGATAGCTTTTTACAGGGTTGCTTTGTGTTTAGTAAATTAACATCATGCTATAGAATAGCCAAAATCCAAACCACTGCTGCACAAGCCAAATATAAACAAGTTATATAACGCTGCAATCATTCATTTATTAAAGGAAGTGGAAAATTCAAGGCGTACGTAATCTTTTTGGACAACTGACAGGCAGGTGTGATGAAGGGAATGGGGAATCCAGTGATTGTAGGCAGATAGAGAGACAGGTTTGTCCGGATGATTAGAAAGTAAAGTGAGATAGAATTGGGAAAAACTGGAGACAGTGTTGGCCTGTCCCAGGACAAGGAGTGCGGTGCAGAGACAACCTTTAGAGGAACCAGCTGCACCAGTAATGAGTGTCTAGGGATAATCCGGAGCCAGGACCCGTTGACAAAGAGGACAACAGCAAAGCAGCTGTGCCAGAGAAGCGATAAAAATGAAGTGCAGAGCAGCTTTGAGAACTGCTGGGCTCTCTCTGATTCTCAATAATCCCCCAGTATATTCAGCATGAACAGGGTGCCTCAGGACCTCCCAGCTCAGGTCATTGTACATGTTCCCCCCTGGCCCACCTCCCCACAGGCACACCTCTGCTGGCGTCGTGGAGGTGCAACTGTCCCCAGCTATGTCAGAGGGCAGATGGTTTTACCACACTGGGGCTGTTTGGCTCCACTTCCTTTCAAATGTCCTGACTCTACAGACCCACTCAGACAGAAAATTGCCCACCTTCATCCTTCCTGCTGCACGCTATCATCTTGGTTAGCAGTGAGCAGGAACGTTTTTCAGCAAGGCTAAACCAAAGCCAACCCACCTCTCGCCGTTCTCACAGCTCCTATGTTGTGTCATCTGCACAGCTTCCTTTGCTCAGCGTTTGCATGGTGTGTTGGCCTGATCTTCTTCCCTCCAGCTTGTGCTACGCATCTCTTTACCCATCACTGCGTTTGCTCTCTTGTATGCCACAGCCTAGAGACAGGCAGTCAGAAACACCCCAGCCAGTCTTTAATAACAACAACAACAACAACAAGAATAAGAGATGCTTTTCCCATGGTGAAGTCGCAGAGCACTGCGGGAAGGACCTGTCCCCAAGGAGCCCAGGAAATCTGTGCAGTTAAGTACAAAAGCAGCCTGTGTCCTAAAGACGCCAAGAAGCCAGTTGGCCAAACAGGCCAAGAAGCCAGTTGGCCAAACAGGAATACTTGAGGAAAAAGTACCTTCACATAGGTGTGAGGCACACAGAGACAGACCAGGGCACAAAGCCAGGTCACTGCAAGCCATATCAAAAGATCACAACAGATAAGAACAGGCCTCTTTGGGCAGCAGCAGATGCCTCCCCTGACTGTCTCAAACATCAGCCACAGTCCCAACCACACACACATTTCTGTGTGGACAGTCCATGGCTATTGCTATGTATTGCTATGAAGGTCTTGAAATCCCAACTCCATCTCCCAGCTTCCTTGACTTGCCACCGATCAATCATCAGCACGAAGGTGCCCTGTTTGTGGTGTCGCCTCCTGCTTATCCATAACGGGTACGACCTAATGCAGCCCAAAAACAAGGCTCCCACATATCCATGGGGTTTGGTGTCACCGTTTCCCAAGGTCATCTGGCCAGCTGGGACAGTGGCAAGTGCAGTTGTGAGGGAAATGTCTGTGTAGATGAGATGAGTGAACTCTGCTAATGAACCTTGAATACTAATTGTTGTCATAGCCCTGTCTGGCTAAGGGGATGGGCAGGACTACGTGTGCCTGAGAGCTTGTCTGCTGTGTTGTCTCCACAAACCTTCCCTTGCGTAATGCTGGTGTACGTGGCACTCAAGTATTCTGGCAAGCAGATGCAACAAAAATACAGGTGCAGATCAACTCGTGATATATCCAGTTTGTGAGGGGTGCTTTTGGTTTTTTAATCCCTTCACATTAGCATAGTGCTAACCAAATTTCTGATGAAAGATGTGTTTATCTTCCAGTATTGCTAAGGAAGAGATCGTAGACATGTGGAGGACCTGGTGTCATGGAAAACTCTTGTTTTGGACTGTAATTACCTTCTTGGCTGTCTGCTAAACCCTAAAAAAAATCCTCTTAGCTCTGGGCTGGGCAGTGTTGCGTAGGGTATGCCACAGGTGCTTGCAGACATCACTGTACAAACATTTAAATAACCACACAGCAATTATTGACAGTATATATTTTTGAACACAAATGAAATAACTGTCAAAAATGCATTTCTATAGTGGGCATAATTAATTAATCTTTTATTTTCCAATAGCATTGTTTTATTGATGTTGGAAAGCTGCCAGTCCAGCTTGCCTGTTTAAATCTCCCTGAAATACCTCCGCTTCTCTCCTACCTTGACTAGCAGAAGTAACACTGTGCCACTTTGCTGCAACAGCTTTTCACTTACCCCACCCAGGACATTGAGGAGTGCATTAGCCAGGGGAAACTCGAGACCCTGATGTTACTTTGCTCTCATTTCCTGATGAAAGTGAATTGTTTTGCTCTCGATTCTGTGTAGGTTTTTGTTTCTCTTCTGTGCAAACATGCTGTATACTACTCCCTGATTGCTTAGCATCTTGTGTGCACAGGATCTTGTCTGAGGGCTTTTGAAACTTTGTGTATGTTAACCTATCAGTTTATCTGCTTATGGACATTTTCAAATAAAGTCCCAGAACTATGAGAGAACTGATTTCCCATTGCTGGAATAGTGCTGGAATAATGCTGGTTGATCCTTGCTACACCTCAAAGTTCCCAATGTATGGTTATTTTTTCAGCCAATTAAAGTCAAGTTGCCAAGCACAGTCTGTAGTCTAACACCCCTACTCAATTCTGAATAGATTTACTATGTTTAAATGTAGTGTTTAAGCTATGTTTAAGCGTAGACAGCAGTTTTTAACAAAAGCTTGTGTATTTTTGTTAGCAGCTCACCTGCTTCATACTTATGTTCTTGCAGAAGAGTCGTATGTAAATGCATGTGTTTGGGGACAGACTTTTTTGTTCTTGTTTTTTACTGTTATTGTTTTTTCCTGTGTGTCTGCTTCTGCCTCTTTGGTCCCTGAGTCTTGTGTGAACTGCAGGGGAGATGCTCAGACCTTACCTGATATGAAGTATGGGTAGTGGGGAAGATGCAAACCCAGCCCCAACTACTCATGCTCCAGACTTTCCAAACCAGATGCCTCCTGAAAGTGTGACATGTGCTGAATACTCAGGTGCACAAATACAATAGTCACAGCAGGGATGTTTTAAAAAAACCTGAGCAGAAGTAATAAGCACACTGTGCTTCTCACAGAATATCTGAATGGTTTGAGTGTTTTGCTGAAGAGAAGTTGCCCCTATTCCAGGACTGTACTTAGTACTCCGTATGTTGTCCTTTTCTCCTCTAGTTTAAAAAGCTTAGACTCTTGTATTGGGTTTGTGTGTCAAGGTTTTGGTAGCTGGGGGTGTGGGGGGTGGGGAGGTGGAAAAGGAGAGGGGTTACAGGGGTGGCTTCTGCAAGAAGCAGCTAGAAGCTTTCCCTTTTTTACAGACTAAACACCAGCTGGGCTCAAGGCTGGACCCTCTGCTGACCAAGGCCGAGCCAATCGCAGTCATAGCACCTCTGGGAATCACATAGTTGAGATGGGAAAACCCCCCTAGCAGTAGCTTTTGCATCCAGAGAGAGGAGCGAGATGTGAGAGGAACAACTCTGCAGACACCAGTGTCAGTGAAGAAGAGGGGGGAAGAGGTGCTCCAGAGGAGAGGTTCCCCTGCAGCCTGTGGAGAACCATGGTGAAGCAGGTTATAGCCCCGCAGCCCATGGAAAGTGATGGGGAGCAGAGATTCCACCTGCAGCCCATGGAGGACCCCATGCTGACATGAAGGAGGCTGTGACCTGGTGGGAGACCCATGCTTTGGCAGGCTCCTGGCAGGACAGAGGAGCTCACACCAGACCATGTTTGCTGGGGGAACTTGTGACCCCATGGGGGATCCTTGCTGGAGCAATCTAGTCCTGAAGGTCTGCACCCCATAGAAGTGACCCACACTGGAGCAGTTCATGAAGAACTGCAGCCTCACGTTGGGAGAAGTTCATGAGGACTGTCTCCTGTGAGAGGGACCCCACACTGGAGCAGGTGAAGAGTGTGAGGAGTCCTCCCCCTGAGGAGGAAGGTGCAGCAGAGGCCCCAGGAGCCCTTTGTTATATTTTCTCTCCCCTGTCCAGCTGAGGAGGTGAGTGACAGAGCAGCTTTGGTGGGAACCTGTCATCCAGCCAGGGACAAGCCACTGCAGCTCTTCAGGGAATATGGACTAGTACTTATTCCCATGAACTTAAATGCTAGGCTAGAAAAACCCACATTCTTTTTCTTTACTGCATTCCTGGGTTTCACATCCTTACGAATGTAGCCACACTGGTAAGCATTAGCTTTTCCCAACAATATTATTTTCTTGGAAAGTGAAACACCTGAAAAAGACTGAGAGGGATCCAAAGCCATCCCCCCTTCATGAGCAAATGGGCTGGTTCTGTTGAGCAGAAGGTCGGTCTTACACTCATATACTTTTACTTCAGCTTTACTAAAGAAAAATAAATGTGTCCCATTAGCTGGTTGCCCACAGCAAAGGAGCCTGCTCTTACTCCCCGGGACTTCTTACTGCATAGCCTGAAGGCATCTCTCCCCTTGGCAAACTTTTTTTCACCTTTCAGGTAACAACCCATCCCAAGCTAGTATGTAGGGTGCCCAAGAGCTCACTGTTCCATATGCTCCTGCTATGCTCAAGTGCCCAATTTTAGGCCAGGTGATGCCTAGCTTGGGGGTACTTAAAATGGCTCTTTTTTGCATAGAGAGTGGGGGGGAAAGCATATGTAGCCTGTCAAAATTGTCTGCAAGCGCTCAAAACTCCACATGAATTCCAGATGCATTCCCAACTGACTCTTTTCCAGCACTGCCTAATCTTGTGAGCACCTCCCTACCAAACCTGAAAGCTCCTCCGGCATTTAACTTTATTCACCCACACGTTAAGGAGATCCTGTTTTGGGAAGATAGGCACTTATGCCTTGCCTCGAGTCCCACTGCAATCCAGCCTAGGAAGACAGGCATTTAAATCCCTTTCAGAAGACTGAAAATCTAGCAGCAGTCAGAATTGTGTCTCATTTCTTTAGGTGTGGGCCACCAGCTTCGACATACGTGAGAAACGCAGAGAGCACGCCTTGAGCTAAGCACTGGAGTGGAAATGTAGCTTTTACCATTCGAGAGGGATTGATGTGACACCATCAGCATCTTAGGAGAGTGCCCCAACTATTATGACATGCTCAGGCAAAAAGCATCGGCTTTTACTGAACTTGAACCAGCACGTGGAGGGTACAAGGAGTTGTTGGCTTCATTTCTCATCTCAAGAGGAGGAAAACCAAGGTGAGAAAACACATATGTAGAAAAGAGGTGTTGTATTTGAGCTTGTCATGCAAAAACCCAGGAAAAATAGGCCATAAACTCCTCACCCTCCACCTCGTGCCAGAGAGCATCTGAGCTGCTGGGCTTAACCTTGGGTTTGCTTTTGTCTGCTCTGATGTGGCGCCGTGCCTCGCGCGTTCCTAGCTGCACAGCCTCTCAGCTGCAACACCTACCATCCACGCTGCCTGCTGGTTGCTGATTATGCCATTCTGCTGGGAAGTTTGAGATCAGGACTTAATTAGAGTCTAGAAACATCACCCACTTCCTTTCTTACGGCTTTACGCATCTTCATGCAAAATGTGGGTGGGAAGCACTGTGATCACATACTGCCTCCTCGGCGCCAATCCTGCAGGAGGGACAGAAAGGCTGGAGCATGTGTGGATGGAGTGTTACTAGTGTTTCCGACGACTTTCAAGAGGATATCTGTGCTCTAACTACAGGCTGGCTTTGCCCCCTGGTGCTCTAAGTTCACTTACTGTCGGTGGAAAGGAGGAAGGCCCTCTAGGCACCTCAAAGGAAGCAGTAGTCTTCTGCAGGTCTTCAGAAGTGCCTCCCTCTGTTCACTGCCCGTGCAGCAAAGCCGAGGCATTAGATCGCTCCTTTCATCCCTTCCAGGGCTGAGAGACCTAAAATTTCATTGAGGTAATAACGTCTCAGTGAGGTATCTAAAGTAGGTGGACAAGATTCCAGCCTGAATACTCAAGGCTTCACAGTTAATGGTTACAAGAAATAAAGCAAAATATCAGTAAGATGGTGACCACTGAAAACCAAGGAAAAGTATCAATTAAAATTAGGCTGCATTATCAGACGCTATTTGAAAAGAATCAAAGACCTACAGGCTTTTGCCAGTGTTTTCATTCATCCTCCAGTTCGTGTCCCATCAGCCTCTAGAAAAAATGATTCGATATAGCAGTGAAAGAAGTCTTCCTCATCCGTTCCATGGCTCATGGAGGGTCGAAAATAATTTTAACACCTTGAGAAATATTGAGACCAGTAAGACTGTGATGTAAACCCATCAGTTGTTCCCCACTTAGTCTAATTATTTGGTCTGAAAAAAAAAAAAAAAAAAGAGAGAGGGGTGTTTATTTCTGTAGCTTGATTTTATCATACTAGAGAACCTGGTATGTTTATATACAGATCATGTAAATACACTGTAGGCAAGTTTCACAGTTTAACGCTGCAAAGGGCTTTCATTAGTGCTGTAGCTCTGAGAAAGGGATGTAAAGCAACTTAAAGCAGTGAAGATTTGATTTTTTTACTGAGATAAGTTGGATGAATAATTTACCTTTACTAAACGCCAGCGTTTCAAGTCGTTTTACGTGATGCTCTTCCTACCGCTGGGTGCCCGGTTGAGAACAATATACATTAAGGAGCCGATGTGACTTTCGTGACGTTCTGTTTACTATTTATGTTTGCATAATTCTGTGTGTTAATAAGAAAAAAACCACTAAAATAAACTCTCCGAGGTACACACAGCTCGAGCGGTTGGTTTTGTCAGGGAGAAACGGCACTCTGAGCTCCCACTTTATGCACAAAAGACAGAGAATCAGTTCAGAGCAACCTGATCTCACACTGGAAAGTTTAATTAGTTAGGTGTTTTTTTTTCCTTAGAAAGTACGTCAGGGTTTGTTGTTGGTTAAGGGGAGGAGGTTACCTTCCCAACGCGCTACCAGAACTTTGCATGGCACCTCCAAGGCAAAACGTTACCCAGGGATTTGCAGCGGAATGTATGGGTCAGCGTCTCCTCCTGCCAAACGACCGCTCATGTGGGGGGGGGGGGTGTGTTCTTGCGGTCTGTGTCGATACTGGGGCTCGCCTGCGCTTAGGGGACGCCGCCGGTGCTGTGAATGAGAGACACGGCCCCTCGCAGCTCGGCGCTGCGTTTCCTGCAGCCGAAACCAGCCACCGACCAGACCCGGCGGGCTTTGGGGGGGGGCGGGGGACGCTCTCCTGTCCCGAGTAACCCGGCACCTTAAAGAATAAGGCTGAGGATATAAAACCGACAGCAAAACGCCCCCCCCCCCCCCCCCCCCCCCAACCCTCCGAGCGAGAACGGGCGGTGATACGCTGTGCGCCGCTGCCGAGGGCGCTCGGGGGGCCGCAGACAGTTCCGGCGGCGCCTGGCGCGGGACGGCCGCGCCCGGAGATACCGGTACCCTAGCCCGATGGACGCCTGAGGGGACGGGATCGCGCCCAGCCCCGGCGATGCCCACGGGTTCGGCAGCGGCCCCTCGCCTGCGCCAGGGAGAAGGGAAATCGTGACACAACGCCACCAGTGCGCTCCCAGCCGCGGGGTTCCGAGGCAGAGCCGGCTGCCTCAGCCCCGCCTTGGCGCTTCTGACCGCCGGTGGCTCCAGGACCTGGCAGCCAGAGTCACAGCACCCAAAACCCGGCGGCCTGTCACACCGCCGCCTCTCGCTGCTGAGTCACGCCGCCCCGGAGCGCCGCTCCCTTCGCCTTCCCGCCCCCACCTCCCATCCCCTCCCCCCCGCCCCCTCCTCGGCTCCCCGGGCGCCCCGGCCGAGCCGAGCCGCCTCCCCGTGGCTGCCGGTCCGCCCGCCGCCGCCGCCGCCCCTTCCCTCCCCGCGCCGGCCGCGGCGCGGCCCTTCCCCCGCCGCACATGCCCAGAAGGGCGGGAGCCGCGGCGCGCCCGGGCGCTGCTGTGACAGCGGCGGCGCTTTCCCTTCCGCTGTGTGGGGGCTGCGCCGCCCCGCGCCCCCCCCCAGCCTGGCCGGGCCCGTCCCGGCGGCGAGACACCGTGCCACACGCAGGTCGTCCGCCCGCCGAACTCCTTCCCCGCCTCGCCCCGAGCCAGCCGCCGCGGGGCGGGAGGCGGCCATGTCGCTATTGTCTGCGCTGGTGCCCTTGCTCCGGGTGTACTGCATCGGCCTCCTCGTCATGCTGCACCAGCTACGCCGCCACCTCCGCCCGCGCTGCCCCCCGGCCCCAGGTGAGCACCGCAGCCGGCGCCGCGGGGCGGGGCGGGGCGGTTGCGGGCCGGGGGAGGCTCTGGGCCGGGGGGCGGTAGCCCCCGCCGCCGAGAAGGGGAAAGTTTGCCGTGCCTCCCCCCTCACCCGCCCCGGGGAGGGCGGCAGCGCCGGTGCTCCGGGGATCGAGGGACCGAGATCTCGCGGCCCAGCCGCGGAGAAAGGGGGCGGCCGGCCCGGACAGGACAGCACAGCACAGGGCAGGGCAGCACAGCCGCGACCTTGGCCTCAGCGGTGGGTCGCCGGGCCGCGCCACTTCCCCCTCGGAGCGGGGCAGTGGCTGACACACAGCTGCGACCCCGACCCGGGCCCGGCCGCCACCAGCCCCTCCTCCCCTGCACCCCTCAGCGGGCAGGGTTGGGCCCACCGTGCCGCCCGAGGGCAGCGGCCGGGGGGGGGAACTAGTGCTGGCGGGGCGCCCCCCTCGCCGAGCCCCGCCCTCGTTGCCGCCGGCGGGTTCCGGCCCCTACCGCCCCGTCCGGCCCCCGGGCCGCGGCCGCCCCGGACGCGGGGCGGGGCGGGGGCCGGGCCCGGGACGGGCGCCTGGCAGCACGCCGGCCTGACTGCGGCCTCAAGAGGCGGCGTGGGGGCTCCGGGGGTCCCCGCTTCTCCTCTTCCTCTTTTTTTTTTTGGGTTTTTTTGTTTGTTTGTTTGTTTTTGTTTCCTGACGGTTTCGCCTCAGACCTCGGCTCAGAGCCGCCGGGGCGCAGCCTCCCTCAGCCCAGGTAGGTGCTTTGGAAGCCGGGTAGCGGCGGGCAGCCAGCCTCTCGCTGTCCCGGCCGCGGCGCTCCTGTCGCCGCGCCCCCACCCCGACACCGGCCGGGGCCAGCCGCTGCTTCCGCGCCTCTGCCAGCTGAGGCGGTCGGGACCGCCGGCCGTAACCTCCCTCCCAGAGCCGGCCGCTCCGGGAGAGGGACGTACCCTCGCTCTAAAAAGTTCAGTCTTTGATATACCGGCTGTCACTCGCTGACAGCCTTTAGGCTGACAAGTGAGTGCCGCTGGTGGTTTTCTCCAAGGGGCTTCAGATTAGTTACGTGCTGGAGGAGTTAGGCTGTCACGCTTCTGACTTGGGTCAGTGGCGTGTTTCGCACTGACTGGAGGGAACTTTTTGAGTTTGCCAGGAAGCTACGATCTGAGTTTCCTCTTTCCTCATGTTACTTTTGAAGATTTTTAAAAGGCTGGTTAATTTACAAACTCACAGCAAGCTATGGGTCCGGATGGACGCATAAGGTATCGAAGTCAGGTCTGAGCAGCTGCGTGCAAGTCAGCGCCTTTAACTTTCTCTACTTAGCAGCAAGCGAGCCTCTGTGGCTCTGTCAGTAGTTTTAACCAGAGGAACAGTAGTAAAAAAAAAAATTGATAAGGGATAGTGTTTTGGTAAGGAGATGAGGCAGATGAGGAAATTGTTTTAGAGACTATCTGAAGCAGTGGGGCAGAGAGGGGACAAATACACCACACAGTAAGACTGCGTTTGTGCATTTCATCACGTGTAGCTTCCTTGGGTCACATTTTGTCAACTTTTTTCTTCTTTCTTGATACTTCTGTCATGCTCTGTCGTTTTCCTTTCTCATTCTCAAAAGACAGAGATACGCCTCCCCCCCCCTCCACCCCCCCAAACAAACAAACACGCGAGAGAACCCTGGTGACAAAAAAGGCAGATGTGTGTACAGTTTGAAGTCATCTGAGCATTTTTCTAGCATTAGTTTTTCTTGGCAGGGTTAAGCTGGGTATTGTGCCTAGGGTGTGTAACACTTTCCAAATCTTTTTTTCGAACCACAGAGAAACAGCATGACGAAAATGTGACCCGAGTGTTTTGTTGCAGTCCGTCCTTAGCTGCTAGGAGGGGAAAAAAATAAAATTTAAAAAAAAAGTTGAATTTGGAAATGTCAGAGGAAGGCAGTGAAGATCTAACCTGGGAAATGTCAGCTGTATGAGTAGGACCAGGGCAGATCTGACAGATGTGGAAAGTTTTCTTTCAGCCCTAACTCGGGGTGCTTTCTTCCGAGGACGAGTAGTTTCCTCCTCAGATGGTTGTTGGTGCGGAGCTGCCTCTTGGCAGTTACCTGCTGCCTTGCTTTGACTCGCCGTGTCCAGACATTGCTTAAAAAAGTGAATCAGCTTGTCAAGGGGAACTTTTTTACCCAGAATAAATTTTGTTTCCATAATAACTAATAATAATAGCGACTGCGGTGCAGCGAAAAAGTGAGTGTCGGTTAGAACATGGTTAATTAAAGCTTGGATTGGTGAAGTACGCTTACTGTAAGAAAAAACCAAGTAGTTTTTCCAGGCAGTAATCTAGAAAGGTGCAGATGTTTAAAATTGTCTACATCTTTTTTGAGGGGGTGTCTGTAACTCTCACAGGTACAGGCGTTTTATTGTTAGGGTGCCTTCCCTGGGAGAGCCTGGAGGGGGGAAGTGGGGCAGGGCAGGGTGGCGGAGTCAGCCCTCTCTCCAATCCGGTCTCCTTGGCCCCAGCTTCCCCATCAGAGTTCCTACTCTTCATGCGACACCGGAGCAGCTCTGCTGCGGAAGATTTAAAACCGAGGGATGTCCTTGAGCTCTCTGGGTAAGCAAAGCGGTCTGGTGTCAGTGTAGCCTTTCTGCCTTCTGTTTTTCCAAGAAAAGCTCTTTGCACTTGCTGGGAAGAAGCCTTCAGGATTTCAATCCAAAGTAAACCAAATTAGTTTCGTTTTACTTTTTCTTTATCCTAGCTTAGCTGGAGTTGCATGCTTTTGGGGCACATGCTTTTCCATGGCTTTTAAAAGTGACCATTTGTTCTGTCACATCCTATTGGGGTTCACCTACTTTTTCTAGATGGGATCCAAGACAGGTTTTTTGAGGGGAAAAAGGGTAATTTAAATTCTGAAGTCTAGGTTCAGCGCAAAAACTTGGTAATTGTTTTGAGCTGCAAACTGTAACGATAGTAATGCTCACTGTTTAAGTGAGTCCCCCCATTACAGAGTAGTGAAGTTAGTCAGAAATTCTCATCCTGAAGCTCAGGGAAGGGCAATACAGAGCTGGGAGGATCAATGGGGCTCAGTGATTGCTTCAGTAACTAAAATCACTGTGCAGAAATGGAGTTATGTTCAATTTACATTAAAACATTTTTCCAGGTACTGATTGCATAAACAGTATAACCACTGATGTGTGGCGTAAGCTGTGTTAGTGTTCAGTGGTCAAGACAATTAATAGTTTCATTAGAAATTACTGCTTGGATTTTAAAATTATTTTTTTTTCACAATGATTAATCTTTATTGGAGAAAAACTAAAGCCCTCTGTGACTGAAGATGTTGGTATAAACAGCACTTTAAACCAAAAATCTAATCAGCTGATTGATAAAAGACAAATAAGATTAATTGTGACACCAGGATATTAACACTGGGAATGTGGTCACTGAAAGTCATCCTACTAATAACAAAAATGATGATGATAACAACAAACCAACTTTTGGTCTTTTGAAAGCTTCTCAATGAATGTATTTGGCATTTTCATCCTGCATTTTCTCTTCTGCTGTATATATTTTGTTTGACAGGGGAAGACTAAATGCCTAGTGTTCTATAGTTTTGAAGCTTTTGTAGTTAAATTTGGTACCCCTGGTGTGTAGAAAACCAGCTGTGAAGAAGGTGGTAATGGCGGCTGAAGTTTAGAAGACCTAAAGCTGCCTCCCGTTCTTCTTAAGAGTCATGAAAGTTTCAAACACATTTTTCATTTGCACCAAATTCTAATTACGCAGTATAATAACACATGCCAACTTTCTTTGCAATCAAACATGAAATGCTAATTGAAGGAAGGTGCATTTCTTCATTTCAATTCATGTATTGAGGGCTTTTGCTTCTCATGAGTAAAGCACGACAGACTGTGTGCTTCCTGCTCAGAGCTCCACGAGCTCTGGGTTGTAAAACATCCAGAGGCAGGGAGGGAAGAGACCAGGCAGGGAGGATTGACAGCAGGCCAAAACAAAGTTGCATCTAACAGTTAATCCCTCTCCCCCACGCACCCCGCTGAGTTATTTAGGTAGTTTCAGAAGTGAGGAAACACTCATTTTATGGATGCCCCTTTGCTGAGTGAGGCAAGGGTTGTGTGACAGCGATACCTACTGTGTAATTAGAGGGGGTGCCATCGCTGCGTGCACAAGGGGGCAGAGCCAGAGTTGCAGGGTGGCTGGGTGTCCCGCGTTTCCTCACGTCCCTCTGCTTGGTTTCACAATCTGAGTGACTCTTGTACAGGTTTTGAACCTATTTTCTTTGCCAGTGGGGAATTCGAGCCCTGCCTGCTGCAAGGGTATCACTGCTGCCCTCCACAACTGCACTGCTGCCTCGGCTGTGTTTGAGTGTTGTGACCCCAGCCCCAACCTGGAGAGAGGGGAGTCGTGGGTTTGTGTTAGGGTAGTGAGAGGGGTCCGAGGGGTATGCGGAGGCAGCGCAGCCCGCCTGCCCAAGGAGAGCAGGGATGGCTAGAGCCAGGACACCTGAGCCTTTCCCCCTCCTTCTGTGGCAGCTGAGTACACTGCCAGCCAACAGAGGATCCTGTCTGCAGGCTCCTAGAAGCCTCAGCACAGGCTGGTGGTGTTGGCCAGCTGCGTGGAGGAGGGGAGGAAACCAGCAGCTTCTCTTATGTGCTGTGTTTCACTGTGGGTGGGAATTCAAGGGAGAAGGGAAGAGGCACATTTGTAGCCTGAAGGCTTCTGTGCGTGGAAGGGTTTTCAGCAAACCAAAGTGGCACTAGTTTTGGTTTGTGCTCTTTTTTTTATTTACCATGGAACGTTCAGTAAGCTAAAAGAGAGCATTTCCATCAGCTGCCCCTCTCGCAGGCTGTAGCACTTCCCAAAAGCAATGAGGTGCTTCATTCCCAGTGGATTTCATTCTGCAAGGTGCCGGAGTCTCCCGTTTGGCTGAGTTTTGGCTGTTGTAGTTTTTGCCAAGCCTAGGCTAAGAACATTGTTTCACCTGAAGAGGAAAAGTTTGCCTCCTCTTACAGAAAAATGAGAGGTGTGGTGGTTTTTTTTTTTTTTTTCCATAGTGCCAGTTATACTGTACAACACTTGAAGAGAGGCAGGGAGAGTTAGCAGTTTGTATTTGAGCTATTATGACATCTGAAGTGTGGTTTATAACAGTATTATAATAAAGGCTGTGTTATGCTGGCATGTCCTTAACTGTGGCAGTACTATGTGCCACTGTCGCCAGGTGCCACATCCATCTGAAAATGATGGCAAGGCTGAACGTGCACAAGGATGAAGGGTGGGGTGAGTCTGTAACGCTCCCTTGCTCTAAAATAACTTGTGTTTTATCAGTCTGATGAACTTTTTATGATCCAAGGCGTGCCATACTAATTTTAAATATTAAAGGTACATCAACTCTTTTATTGGAGTGCCTTCCTTCTTGCTTTCAGGAACTGTCATGTAACTGCAAAGGAAACTGTAAGGCTTACTGAAATACTAGCAGCTTCTATGCTTCCTTGTGACACTGTATCATGCATTGGAATGGAGGCATCTAAACCCAACAATAATACATGCTGATAGGACATATTTTGTCTGATACGATGGCAGGGTTATGTCGTTATATGTTACACCACTCTGTCTTTCAAATTCATCAGGTTTTTGGGGATTGCATACCTTGGTGCTGTTGATATGCACATTTTTGGAATTAATCAATAGTTCACCCCGGCAATTTAAGTGGCCCTGAATCACGTGAATCACAGTAGAGGGTATGGGAGTAGTCAGAACGCTGCCCTCCTCAGGGGGAAAAAAGTCTACACCCAGCAGTAAATCTTCAGAACAAATCCAGTAAAATGCTTGCCCTTCATCTCTTACATTGCTTCTAAACCAACAGCTGTGGTAAAATAAGTATGGTTAGTCTCGGTAAACCTGTCTTTGGTTTTTCATTCAAGACATTCAGAACGTGCTGCAAAATACCAGCTGTAGTTCAGAGAGGAAATGCTTTTTCTTGGGATTGTTCATCAACAGCAGAAAGCATGCTGGAGAAGCTTGCACACAGATGTTTTTTGGGGGGATATTCCCTTGCAGCGATATGAAAAGGTCAGGTTGTTTCTTCCTCCCCCAACCAGCCCATCTTACCACCCGGGGATTTCTGGGCTTGGGCACAGGTGCAGCTCCTGACAAGTAGAAAAGGAGCAATGCTCTTGCTTTCAAGCTGGCTGTAGGGATGCTCCTGATGTTTCTCTTCTGCTGTCTTCTAGATTTTTGTGGAGGACATTGCATCTGTGTTTAACTGATGGCTTTTTTCTCCTTCCCAATCCTGTCCAGCCCCCCGATGAAGGGCTTGTTGCTGTCACGGTGGCTCGACTTGGGGGGTGTGGCAGAAACAGAGAAGTGCCAGTGTGCAGTCATGCTGTGCTGTGGCTTGGCTACTTGGTATAGCAAAATCAGCTATGGTGGGTGCTGTCTGCCAGCACTGCGCATAGGGACGCTGGGGGCCTCAAGTAGTACTTGCATGTGACTGTTGGCACAAGAAGTGCTTTCCTGTGCAGATACTGAAGTGTAGATTGCCAAGTCCTGCCTTATCGCCACGCTCATCTCTTGAGTGTCACCCGCTCCTAACTTCTCTAGCCTTTTGAAGAAAATACAGCAAAATTATTTTCCAGCTGCTGTGGATAATAACATTTATTAGTGCTTCCTTGTCTGCTTTTCCTGTAATTATAAGGCCCTGTTATTCCAGGAACTATGATTGTGAACTAGTAGTTCAGGAGATGGCTTTGATTTCAGAAAGAGAAGGACAGGAAAGGTGTCAGACGTGTATTGTTGATCTGCATGTAGGTTCAAAGTCCTTTTCCTTTTATTTCAGCCAAAAAACACCTTTACATTTCAAAGAAGTGGATTAATGCCGTAATTTGCATCACAGGGTTTTTTAAAAAATATTTTTAAAGCAAATGTTGGGACAGTTAGATTGAACTAACAAAACTTCTTTCAGAATAAACAAACAATAAAACCTTTGCTCCTTTATTATCAGGTTGCAGTTGAAATACATGTTAACAGTGAGGTTCAGCAACTCTTAGGCAAGTGGATGTTCGTGTGGCCCTAGCTATAATTTGAGAGGCAGGAAAATGCTATAGCAGGTGACCTGTTTGTGTGACAGTCGTGTTTCAGTGCTGGTGGTGGTTTTGCTGCCTCTACACAGAATTTATGCAATTCTGGAAACGAGGTTTGCACAGGTCTTCTAGCTCAGTTTCACTGCAGAACGGGATATGTTAAAACCCTCTATAATTTTTGACATTCTGATGGGCTTTTCATAGGCCATACTTCCTGAAAATCTCATCTTTGAATTTGCAAATGTAATTAGTAAGGTAGGTTTCTTGATACGTTCACAGAAATGCTGATTTCACATGGTTAAGTGTGGTCAAACTTGTGCTTTCTCATTGTATCTTTATCTTACTGCCTTTATCAGGTACTCATTAATGAGTGAAGGATCAAAAGGTGGGACGGTGGCCAAGAAGCAATGGAGAATAAAAGTTTAGAAGGTTCCCCATCAGACCTAAAGTTAGTGGCTCACCCGAGAGCAAAGAGTAAAGTGTGGAAGTACTTTGGGTTTGATACCAATGCAGAAGGATGCATATTACAGTGGAAGAAGATCTACTGCCGTATTTGCATGGCACAGATCGCCTATTCAGGAAACACGTCCAACCTTTCCTACCACCTTGAGAAGAATCACCCTGACGAGTTCTGTGAATTTGTGAAGAGTAACACTGAGCAGATGAGGGAAGCCTTCGCCACCGCCTTCTCAAAAATCAAGCCAGAGTCGTCGCAGCAGGTTGTTCAGGATAGCCTCATCATGAAGACCTACCAGAACTACGAAAACAAAAAGCATCAGGAGCTGACAGCTGCAGTCATCAGTCTGATTTGCGAGGGAATGTATCCGGCCTCCATCGTGGATGAACCCACCTTCAAGGCCCTCTTGAGAACAGCAGACCCCAGGTACGAACTCCCGAGCCGGAAGTACTTCTGTACAAAAGCTATTCCTGAAAAGTACAACGCCATCAGAGAAATGGTGCTGAAGGAGCTCACCGAGGTGCTGTGGTGTGGCATATCCACCGACATGTGGCGGAGTGAAAACCAGAACAGGTCGTACGTAACGGTGGCGGTTCACTTCCTCAGCAGCAGCCCCGCCAACTGCCTGGCGGTGAACTCGCGGTGCCTAAAGACGTTTGAAGTACCGGAGGATAATACCGCAGAGACTATTACACGAGTCCTTTATGAAACATTCATTGAGTGGGGGATCAATACAAAAGTCTTTGGTGCTACGACAGATTACAGTAAAGACATTGTGAAGGCTTGCTCTCTCCTAGATATTCCCGTACAGATGCCTTGTTTGGGGCACACCTTTAACGCGGGGATACAACAAGCTTTTCAGCTCCCCAAACTCTGCAGCCTTCTCGCCAGGTGCCGAAAACTGGTGGAGTATTTTCAGCAGTCTACGGTCGCCATGTACATGCTGAGTGAGAAGCAGAAGCAGCAAAATATTCTCCACTGCATGCTGGTAAGCGACCGTGTTTCCTGGTGGGGAAGCACGCTCGCTATGCTGCAGCGCCTCAAGGAGCAGCAGTTCGTCATTGCGGCTGTTCTCGTGGAGGACAGCAACAACCACCACCTCATGCTGGAAGCCAGCGAGTGGAATACAATCGAAGGGCTGGTCGAGCTGCTACAGCCTTTCAAGCAGGTTGCAGAGATGATGTCTGCTTCAAAGTACCCAACAATAAGTATGGTGAAGCCACTTCTCCACATGCTCCTGAATACTACCCTGAACATCAAAGAGAATGATTTGAAAGAAATCAGCATGGCAAAGGAGGTGATTGCTAAAGAGTTGTCAACCACCTACCAGCACACGCCTGAGATAGACATGTTTCTCAATGTTGCAACTTTCCTGGATCCCCGCTACAAAAAACTGCCTTTTCTTTCAGCCTTTGAGCGGCAGCAGGTTGAAAACAGAGTGGTAGAAGAAGCAAAAAGCCTGCTGGAGAAAGTAAAAGAAAATACTTTTAGGACTGAAGAGAAATTCTTCGCTGTTTCAGAAGAGCCCCCCATGAAAAAAATCATCATCTCCTCTACTCCTCCTCCTAGCAGCGTCATCAACAACATGCTTGCAGAAATCTTCTGCCAGACAGGAGGTGTGGAAGATCAAGAGGAATGGCACGCTCAGATCGTTGAGGAGTTGAGCAACTTCAAGTCACAAAAGGTCCTGGGTTTGAACGAAGACCCGCTGAAGTGGTGGTCTGACAGGCTAGCGCTGTTCCCGGTTTTACCAAAGGTTCTTCAAAAATACTGGTGTATTTTGGCCACGAGGGTCTTCCCTGAACGCCTCTTTGGCTCTTCTGCTAATGTTGTAAGTGCAAAGAGAAACCGGTTAGCCCCGGCTCACGTGGATGAGCAGATCTTTTTGTACGAAAACAGTCGGAATGGGTCCGAGGCGGAACCGGAGGACGAAGACGAAGGAGAGTGGGGTTTGGAACAGGAACAGATCTTTAATTTAAATGACTCGGTAAATGTAAACAACAATTTCTTTAACATCCGAGACAGTGGGTTTGTTTAGCAGGACTGCTGCGGTACATTTAATAACAAAAACAAACAAACAAGCAAAGGTATTTGTCTTAAGTTACCAAAAATACTTCTGTTTTATGCTATGAATACTGTAAATATTGAACAGTTGTAACAAACTTGATTTAGCTTCCATTGTCTATGTTTTTCCCACTGTCTTAAAACATGAATGACTTGTGATTAAACAGCACTGAAATGAATGAGGAAATAAATTCTACAAAGACCGTGATTTCTGACTGTGGCCCAGATTTCAGAAAGCACTTACCCATGTGCTTCCTTCCCGCTTGCTTCAGTGGGAGACAAACACATGCTTACGTGCTTTCTAGCATAAAAATATTTTCCTGAATTAGGACCCTGAGCAAGGGCGTTTTTAAGATTTATGTCTCCATTTGTAAATCCTGTGTGACTCAGGATGTTAGCTTTAAATTCTGGATTTTAAAACAGTATTTTTAAAATCCATAAATCTGAGCAGTGAATATTTTTTAGAGTATATTGATGCTATGGAATGGAAAAAGATCTTGAGCCTGATTTTCTTTTTCACTACCTCATGTCTTAGGCTTGGTCTATGCTAGAAAAGTTCACCTGGTATAACTCTGTCATTTAGGGGACTGATGTATTGTGTTTTTTTAACTGATACTGTGCTGGTGTAGGCTGCAGTGCGGATGCACTTAGGTAACTTATTTTCCTTTCCACTGCGGTGTAAATGGTATAAACACTTCTGAACTGGTAATGCTGTGCCCACGTTAGTCCGGTTTTACCATTTAACTGCAGCAGCTAAATGGTGAAACTGTCTTACCTTTTTTTTTAATTTCTATTTTGTTTTTTAATGTCTAGGCAAGCCCTGACCGTGGTCTCTTTGCTTTCATGGAGTGGTACTGTAGTGCCGTGGGGTCAGAGCGGTGCTGTGTCACCTTCGCTTTGTGCCGATGTCACGGCTGATGCCGTGCGGCGCGGAGCAGGCGAGGCATCGGGCCCCTCGGCGCTGCAGGGAGGGAGAGGGAGAAGGAGAGGGTGGGGAGATGTGCGTGGGGCGTGGGTCTGACAGTCTGCCTGTGTTAACCTCTTAATTTAAATGGGGGCTTTGCCCAGGGTAGGTAGAAAATTTTGTTGGTGAGAAAAGCAAAATAAAAAGCTTTAATATTATGTAAATATATTTAAAACAAGGGGACCCCTCCGTTTCCCCACATGCGTTTTGTGAGTCTTTTAAGATTGTTTCTTATTATGTTAGCACTTAAAAATTCTCTTCTTTTAAAAAATTTTTCTTCTGTCTCTTTCTGATTCTGTTTGTAGAGTGGACTTTAGTCCTGTCCAGTCTAATGTTTGAGTACTGTTTCCAATTAGTTGTGTATTGTAACTGCTCCCTTGTGTCTCTATGCCTGTTTTAAGACCTTTTCAGAACTTGGCAAACAAGAAACAAAGAAAGCCAACCCAAAACCCCCCCATCTGTTACGAAATACTGCAGGTCATAAACAAGATTAGAGTTCATGCTTGGCAAGGAGTGGGATTGCAGCCAGCATTTTTCCCTGATGTGCAGAGGAGGACTCTTGGCATTGTGTGGTGATAGTCAAGGGGTTTATTTTTGTTACTGGTGTCTCGCCCCCCCCCCGCACCGTCCTCCCCCCTTTCCCCCCCACCCCCACCCTGCTGCCCAGCTTTAGTCTATGACAATGTCGAGCAGAACATTTTTGGAAAGAGATCTGTAGAAGACTGGTCATTGCGGTTCTGGAGGAAGAAGGTTGGGTTTTTTCATCACGGTGGTACCCATGGATACTTGGTTGTGGAAAGGACCCAGTCAGGAGGAGCACACAAAAATGAGAATTGTGGTGGAATCTATTCTGTTGCCAGACAGCTTGCTTATATTTTGGTTTACTAGTTTTTGCAAATTTGAGGTCTCCTGTGTAGGTGGCAGGACAGGCGTTGGGGTGGGTGGATGGGTAGGAAGGAAAGAGGTTAGAGTAAAGAAGCAGTGGAATAAATAGTAGTGAACGCACCTGGCACGTTTAAGCTTGTGAAAAATGTGTGTAAGCAGGGGCAAGGCCTGTGTGTGGCTGTCAGCAAGCCTGGGTTTCAGTCTCCAGCCCCCTGAAAATTAACTTGCCCTTGTACAAAGCACAGGTACAGTGCATCCCGGTGAATGTTGCTACTCTCCACATCCACTGAAGAGGTGTGTGCCATTTCCCAAGGTGCAAAACACAGGCTTGGCCTAAACTCCTGCAGGTATGTTGGCTGCCTGTGAGGGTAGCAAAATCAAATTATGGAAGGGAACGAGGTACAGCAGGTCCCTTTTTTGATGTTACCTGAGCTGTGGTGGCACCTCTGTTAAGACCTGTTGTGTTTTAAGTCTGTTGAGTGTCAGCTAGTGTCAGTTGCATCCATCTGCACCACCTCCACCTCCTACCACCACTGCTGGCCCTCAAGGAGCTCCTCAATTGCTAGTGCAAGGTGTGCAGATCCTCTTTTACGTGAGCGTGATTCAAAGCCATGCCCTCTGGCAACCAGGGCAGAGCCCAGAGCACCGCTCTCCCAGTCCATGTTCAGCCTACCCCTCTTGGCAGCATCCGTATCCAGTTTCCATCTGTGTCCTTCCAGGGCTAAATGTATGCAGCGATGCTTATAAGCAGTTTTACTGAGATTGGTGCAATGCACTGCTCTCTTCCTTCCAGCTTCTTTTTATTTTTTGGTATCCAAAATAAACCTGTAGTTGGTTCAATTAATGTGTCTCAGCATTCTTTTAAAAAAAAAAAGAAAAAAAAAAAAAGAACAAAGCCATTGTTTATCCTACCCATTGTCTGTGAGATTTTTATTTAATGTTCTAAGCCTGAAATATTGTTAAATAAACCAGAAAAATAAGTTAGTTGTTAGTTTTATTTGTCTGATGTGTGTTCATATCTGCAGCACTTTATGACTTTGAACTCTTCCGCAACAAGGGGAGGTTATATTCTAAGGTTTTGAAGCTATGCATTTATTTTCCTTTTGATCCTGTAAGTTATTTAAAAAAAAAAAAAAAAAAAAAAGCTGTACAAATCTTTTGATTAAAAAAAATCTGAAGATGAAAAATGTCAGAAGTTTAGATGGTTTCTCTCGCTTAAATACGTGTGGTGTTTTTCATTTAATGACATAATTTTCTGTTGTTTAGTTGGGTGGAGAACCTAAGTTGCAGAGCTGTTTTAAATATTACTACAACGTGAATTAAACCGTGGTGTTACTGCCAAGGGTGGGCCCAGAGCACATTTCCAAATTACACTATTAAGTCAGATTTATGTTCATGTTTTCTGACAGCTCATTTGAATCCACAGCCTAATGTTTCCTTTTCTCTTTGGTACAGCTGAGACATCCTTATGGAGGGGCAATAGAGGAACTTCACATTCTGAGTGCTTTCATGCAGGAAAAGCGAATATTCAAACGGGCTCTCAAAGAACCTACTTTTATATCACAAGAAGAAGAATTATGTTTTGCCACCAGCTAAGCTTTTCCAATTCAGGATTAAAATTCAGTGGGCCAGGCAAGGTTGCTTTAGGGTTAACAACAAAGGGAGTTTTGTGGGATTGACAAACCCTTGCCTGTGTCTCACCTCTCTCTGCCATCAGGAATTACCATGAAGATGAAAACCCCCAACCAAACTGAAGTTGAAAAGGTGAATTTTTCCAGCAAACTGTGTCTAAGATGCCTGGGTTTCAGTGAAGGGAATGAGACTCTGGATTATTTGTGGGAAGGACATATTATTTTAAGTTTCCACTGCAGCAGTGTCTCAGATTAATCTGGAGGGGTTTCTTTAATTAGTGCCATGGTGGTCTAACGAGCTTTGCGGAAGCATTTATTATGCAGGCAGGAACATTAAAAGCAAAGGAAACACTAATTGGTTATTTGCAGTATTTTATAGGATTTCTGCAAACTTAAAGGTGACATGTAGTTCATGATCTCATCCTTTTCGTCTGATGGCTTAAAAAGGAAGGGCTGCCCCCCAGGGACGTCGGTTCTGAAGGAGGGGAAGCATATGGATTTGAACACAGAAGTGTGGTGCGTTTTACATATTCCATGGCAACTGATAAAAAGAAACTTTTTGCTGGAAAAGCTGTATTTAAGTCTCTGCACACCTTACTCCTTTTGGTGTCTCTACTTCTGAGCAGCCTTCTCAGGGGATGATGTCTTTATGAAGGCCTAGTCATCCTGGTTCTGGTGGTGTAGTGCTATCTAGTCTGGGCTGGGGCTTTTTTGGCTATGCTGAGAAAGCTCTTACTTTGGCTGCTGGTCTCTTAAGGGGTTTTTTTGGCTTTTTGTTTCTTTCCCTCATCTGCCAGGCCAAGACTATATGGTCTGTGTCACTGTAGTTCCTCCAAATTAATAAGCTTCTGCTAAATTCAAGATGCTTTGGGTTTTTTTTGGGGGATGTAGGGAGATTACAGAAATTGGTTTTGCTTTTTTAGTAGCATTATTTAGTGATGTAGAGAGGACTTAAGGATACACTGCAATTTTACATCTGCATTAAAATCACATAGTAAAGCATGTCTAATGACTTTTTATAATTTAAACTGGAATTTGAAAACATCCCCGCTGTTGCTGTATAATTCTGTCATTTTCATGTACAAAAGCATTTCCTTTAGGTTGAACAATAAAAATAAATAGGGTTTGGTTTTTTTTCTGCTGCCAGGGTCATTTTCAGTACCCCTGCAGTTGGGTCAAAATGCCACAGGGGAATTGAGTTTGCTATAAAAAAAAACCCCAAACCACTATCTGTCGGCTTACTTTGTGTTCAAGAAACTTTTTTAGTGATAACATTTGATCTGTAGCTTTTTTAAAATGCAAAGGCTGGTGCAGAAACTGTTTTCAAATGAGAGTCCCCGAGACCCTGAAATGTTAATACTGTGATTTTTGAGCATTTCTATTGACATTTCCACACAGGGTGCTATTGATTTCCCTTGCTACCAGGAAAAAAAAGAAGGTCAGTGTTCATAGAAGTGGTGCTGTCATCTGCAGCACTTTGAAGCGATGGTCAGATGGATCAGGGATGTTGAAGAGACCATGTTACCTCCTGCACACCTGTGCTGGTTTCCAGTGACTTCAATGTGCAAAATCCCACTTTTATCGGCCTTTAACGCTCCTCTGTCCCATCTCCTCTCTCCTGGGCAGAGCACCGGGTGGGAACAGCAGGGAGGAGAAGTCCTGCTCCCCGGGGCATTTTTCTTCTCTTACAGAGGAACTGTTCTTTGAGAGCGGACAAACTTGCTTTACAGTGAGTTTAAACTAGGTCCTTATTCCAGTGCAGCGGGGCTCAGTGCCTGTGCCGTGCTGTGGAAAGGCAGAGCCAGCGATTCCTCCCCCTCCACCCCCGGAGCGATGGACACGTCGTTCAGGTGGACTAAAACCCCCTACAGAAGGGGAAAGGTGCTGGGGGATCGGGCTCAGCACAGCGAGGAAAATAAGCTCGCAGTCAAAGGGGTCATAAGCCATAGTGTCTGTATCGTGTGTCAGGGTAGAAATGGCATCTGCTGCTCTGGGTGTTCGGGGCTTTAAGGTAAAATACCTTGGCGCGGTGCAGGTTTGTGCTGCAGGCTGAAGCCCTGCCTGGGGAATTCTGTGATCGTTCAACCCATTACGTGTTTAATGGTGAGAGAGAGAAGGGTGTTCATGGCATTCGAATCAAGATTTTATAGAGAGGGCAAGGCTGTAGTTCCTGTTTGATGGATACTTTGATAAAAAACATTTAGGGTGGTTTGACCGGTATGAATGCTGCGACCGGAGGTGTGGACACGTTCAGCTGTCGGAAGTGGTCAGGTAGTGCTGCTGGTTTTAGGTGTAGCGGTGACAGGAGGGGATGCTTGCATTTTAAAGACATGCAGTAAGGAAGGCTGGCTATATTTAATGCTCTTAGCTAGAAGACTAACTGAAACACACCTGTAAATGTTGGTGACGGTGTAATAATTTATCCAGATATATATGTAGCAAATTAATCCCTTTGGCTTACTTAGTGCACTGACAGTTTGACTCTCTATTTGCGTGGTGTCGTGTTTAACAGTGACTCCCCAAACCGTGTGGAATAAGGTTATTTTTTAAAAGGCACTTTCTTTGGTCACCTATGATTTTCTGAATCTGTTGTTGTTGTCCCCAAATGCTTGCAATCAGGAATGAGAAATTAATATTTTCTTTTGTGGATGGGTGCTGTTTTGCTTTTAAATTTGGGGAAGCTTGTGCCTCCATATCACTGTCTTTATAGACACCGTGACCGAAGTGGTTTCATTCTCCCTTTTTGCCTTTATTTTTGTGCTTATTTTCTCATGAGTCATCAGTGACATTTACCGTGATAGCAGTTTAGAGTCGTAACAAGGAGGATGTCAAGTCAGCAACAGGAAGGATCATGCCAAAAACACCCTGTCCCGTGTCATGCACGCTATGCTCCAAGGGAAACCTTCCTCTTCTCAAAGGAGCATGGTTTTCTGAGGCGTGCCTGAGAAAAATGAAGTGCTTTTGGGAACATCACACGGTCCTGGTATGTTGGTGGTAGACCACTTCGCTGGGGGGTTGTGCTCTGGAGTGCACTCAGCGCTTTGGCACCAAATGTAAGTTTCTTGAGCACAGAAGCAGAACTTGGATGATCAGAAGGAATTTAATAACAAACCTGGAAGACTCCATCGCTTTGTTGATGAGAAGTGGGGTCCATCTAGGGAGGAATGCCGAAATCCTAATAGGAGTCTGCAATTCCTGCCTGAAATCCTGAAAGCATCGAAAAATACTAAATGTCTAAAGTTCCCATAATCTGGCATTTCAGAACTGTGTAAAACAAGTGCTTTGCACATTTCCTGGTGTTTCCATGCAGCTGGTGGCGAGCTCTGTTAGCTTCAAATCTCCCCAATGGCCAGGGAGGAGTTTTCGGTAATAGGAGAGCGGAGGAGAAGGGAAGAACAAGCCCTTATTGTAACCTGCCCTCTGGCATGCAGGAGCCTGGGCTGAAGCAGCTGTGTCTGAGTGATGTTGTGATGCAGAGTCTCTGATCTACCACAGCCATACATTCACATGCAATCTAAGGACTTGCCACTGAGCGCAAATCTGGCAGATCCCGAGGGAGCAAGCGGCGTGGTGAGAGACGGTCCTGTGCATGAAGGGAGGGGAGCCTTCTGCACATGGGATGGATCTCTTACAGTCCCTAATTTTAAGCCCTGTTTTATTTCCTGAGTAGGTACTACGCATGTTAGTGCTGATCTTCACAGTGAGATCTGCTGTGCAGCTCTTCTATTCGACGTGTAAGAACAGGAGAGTGTTACCTGTGTGCTTTCGAGATGCAGTGAAAGTAGGCAGAAGCTCACCTGCGCTGAACGTGATTTGCCTGAGCTGGAGGTTGAGGATGATGCTTAGTTTACCCCAGCGTGAGACTGGCACTGCTTCTAGGAGATAAATTTCGGCGTGCCTGGCTGGAGAAATGAGGTGAGAAAAGAGCAACCTTCCACGTGTTGTGTCTGCAGGTGTGATGCGGTTCCCAGGTGAGCTTAAAGTGCTCACCTGAACCTAGTGCTTCTGTAGTCTTGCAGACAGACTAACCGCCCATGGGGCTCCACCACCCCGCTTCCCCTTCATCACTTCTGAGATCCCTCAGAAGAGACCAACTCGCAGATAGTGTAAAAAACTATTTGTCAGTTGTTAAAAGCATTGCATATGCTTTTTGTGTCTTTTTTGGAAATGGGTATTAGAGGCTGGTGGTAGATTATTTTTCTTTTAGCTCAGAGGTAGGATCCACGCACACCTCTAAAGTTGGTGGTTGTACACAGGGACTGGTAAACCACTCCTCCTGCAGCGAGGGTCTCAGCTCAGCCTGCAACATCAGTCTCTTGGCCACACTTCTGCCCTTTTTCCAGGAAAGCTCTGGTGCTCTGCAGAGGGACAAGATATTCCCAAGGAGTGTTTCCCCTGTGTTTTTCTGTTGCTGGGGTTGCTTTCTGGGCTGCACGTGCCTGAAGGAAGGCGGATGGGCCAGGGCTTTTCCCCTGCTCTTGCGCCTTCCCTGGACTGGTAACCCTGCTGGGTAATAGGGAAGTTTGCACACACCAGGACATCAAACTGATTCATTAATTTTATATTTATTTTTAGGCTAAGATTAAAATGATAAGAAATGTGGCCTAAAAAGGAGCCTTCAGGCTCTCTGCACTAACATCTTGAGTTAGGCATCCAAATACAGGTTTCCAGGGATTTAATCTCTAAAAGTGCTCCATTTTGCATGCTCTGCCTTCAGAACTGCTAGAAATGCTGATATCACAAGTGTCTCTCTTTAAATACGAGGTGGGCTGTGTATGCAATCCTTTTTTAAATACAAAATATGAATTCTCTTTCTTTTTGTCTTCCATTGTGCTTCGGATGTGATTATACCTAGTATCCATTCTAGTTAGAGAGAGCTATTCACACACTCTCAGACCCAAATGTGGGTGGGCTTCAGAAGCAAGAGAAGTATTTTCCACAACAACTTTTAAGTTAGAAGTCTTCATTATTAGGGAGGCAACTGTAAATGTGCTTTACCAATGGGAGAACACAAAATGTAAATAATTGCGTTTTTTTAGGTAAAATTCTGAGAGTAAAACGCTTCAGCACCGCATTGTCTGCCCGGTTGCCTGCATCACAGGGAGCAATATGGAACTGGACCCATGGTATTTCAGTGAGTGTACAAACAAAAGAACAGCCACCTTTTATTTAGTCATTATTCTGCTTGGGAGGATGTTCCAGTTTAGGCAATGTAGTCTGAACTAGCAGAAAATAAACAGTTTCAGCAGACGTGAATAAGCATTTCACGAAGATCCTTCCCTCCGTGACAAACATTAACTACTTCTCCTTGTTGATGTAGAAGAAAGGGAAGAAGACAAAAGGGGATGCAGAGCTACAGGTGGAAGGTTGAGTGCTTGCTTCATGCTCGTGTGGTTGAAGAACTGCTGTGTGGGTTTCAGAGCCGGGCAATGGATTGTGTTAATGCCAGTAGGGCATTTGGGTCTGAAGATGGGCAGATGGAGTCTCGCAAAAGATACGTATGTGGCCTTTGCTTTCAGGTCAGCAGTGTGCCAAGAAACATGGTACTTCCCCCACCCCCCACGGGCTGGTTGTGCAATTAGGAACTTCTGCAGTCACTCGTGCCTCTGCTTTTTTTCTTTTGCGGGGGGCCTGTTTGGAGTTGGGTTTGCTCATGTAGGTGACAGAGCAAGCTGGGTTAGCATGAGAGATGCTGCAACTCAAGAAAACAAGCTATAAAACGTAATTGTTCCTTCACATCATAAAAAAAGAGTTATTTAACTGAATTCCGCTCAGTCACTCTCTGGTTGAAGGCACTGGAGGTTGTAGAAATCCAGCTGGGGAAGGTAGAGCTTTACTGCTGGGGCAGTTGGGTGGGTGGGTGGGTGGGGGTCTTTAGTCACTCAGGACCTCCTGCAGACTTCACCGTGAGGCTGCCTGCACAGGACAAGTTGCACAATCCGAAATCTTACTTTGCTTCGATTCAAGCACTGCAGCAGCCCTGTCAAGTTTTGCCCGGCCGGAAGGCAAGAGGAAGTAGCTCTGGACCCCGTGATGTTATTTTTAGAGGTATTTTTTGTAGTAGAGTCATTACATGTCAGTTTGCTCAGACCAGGCAAATACTGTCGTGCCACAGGCGCTTTAACCTGGGGCTCTCTCTCTCAGTGCTGGTGTAGGTGTTGAAGTTACACGTGGGCACAGACGTGTAATTCTTGATTCAGCTCAGTTATGGTAAAGCTTAGAGTCTTGTGAAATAGTTTTTGGTATCTGTGTTGCTAAGATTATGTGGGTTTTGCCTTGCCTAGCAGACAAGGCAAGGTTCAAGATTTGGGCAGAGACGGAGCAGGGACGGAGCAGGGACGTGCTTTTGGACACGGAGCCTGCCCACTTCAAGCTTCCCATCCTCACAGTTTCAAAATTAACAGATGTCACTACAGACAAAGTGGTTTTGGGTTTGTGGCTTTATCGTAACATGAGTTACTGCGTTAGTGCTGCAGATGTGATGGGATCTAGTGAGGTTTAAATGGGGGTATCGGCAGCAAATTTAAAAAGAACCATAAATTGACAGCTCCTATTCCTAAAGCAAACGACCAGAAAAACAGTGGTATTTTGCCTCCTGTCAGGGTTGCTTTTAAGAAAAAAGAAAGTGCCATGGTTTTGTAATAAAATTATGATGTTTGCTTTCCTTTTGCTGTATCTATGCTGTGCT
Source organism: Laterallus jamaicensis coturniculus (assembly GCA_022605575.1). Lineage (NCBI taxonomy): Eukaryota > Metazoa > Chordata > Aves > Gruiformes > Rallidae > Laterallus > Laterallus jamaicensis. The sequence continues at coordinate 3,842,622 of JAKCOX010000053.1, forward strand.
AGGAGAGATTTGGTGCTTCATGGGAAGTTCACTGGGCAAGAAAACTACATCCCCCCTCTCCTTATCCTACCCAGAACACCCTCTGAGTTGTGTAAGGCTGAGCGAGAGCGCTTGGCTCCGATGCGCTTCCGCTTTTCGTAGTGTGGCTGTTCTCTGTGGAGTCTGCTTTCTGAGACATGCACATTTTGCTGTCTGAGGGAATGTCTAACCACGATTGCTAACGTTGCTCAATAGTTTAAATTAGCCTGGAGGGGGGGGGGGGGGGGGAAAGGAAAGTTGGACCTCAGAAATGCACTGAAGTTGTTTCTGAAGGAGCTCCTCCAGGGAACAGTTCAAGCCTTTTTTTTTCTTTAATTATTATTTTTTCTTGTTGACACAGTGGCAACATGGTGATAGAACTAAACACCCTCCAACTCTATGAGGAAATACTCATCTCCTATAAGCTCTGCGCTGAGTTATCCCCTGTGAAGTTGGTTTCGCTGGCGTGAGAAAACAGAGTCACAGCAGAGGAAAGCAAAGCTTGGTCACCTCCTGACCCCGGATCTCGCATGCACCGACCAAGGGATTGAAGTTAATGAGCCTTATGGGTGTTCAATGAATTTGGGATTAAGTTTTTAATCTGCTACGGTGTGTGTCTAAATGAAACGCTGTGGGCAAGGGTTTGATTGCAGTTTGATTGCAGTGTGCCACAGTGAGAGGCGGGTGGTGCTCAGTGTTAGCAATTTGTACCGAAACAACCGATATTGGGGCCCGTGCGCCAAGCGCTTGACAAGTCCAACCCTTAAAATGCTCTCTGCCCTAGGCAGGTTCTTATTAAAACAGGAACAGATAGTTCTGAGTGATGGAATTTTAACAAACCTCTCAACCTGTCCTGGCTAAGGAAATTACAGATGGGTTGGCATCAAACCTCGTTCTGTAAAAGAGGTTCAGTGGCACCACTGCAGATAGCTTGTAAAGGATGCAACCGCCTGCATATTGCACTGAAGGAAAATGACTTTCTAAATACACATAAAACATTCCTGGCCCTACAGTTTTACAAACCAGGACTGATGAAGAGTGTAATTTTTTTTTTAACTGAATGTATCTGAGCGAAGAGAGTCCCTGCAGAGCAGTGGGTGCTGGCTTTTCGGCCACTGGGTACAACCTGGATAACTGGAAACGAAACGTTTGTGCTGTGAAATCCTTCTCATGGCAGATACACAAGGGCTTCTTGGGCATGTTTTAGCAAATAATGTCTTGTTAATGAATAAAGCCATCCGGTGTGAATACAGATACCCTCTAATCTGCCTGCTGGAGTGCTTTCGTGCTAATTAATGCCACCACCTATATGCCAGTCTCACTTGTGCATTCATAACCAGAGTCGCTGCATTGCACTCCGTGTGATTTTAACATTAAATAGTCTGCTGAAAATTAGTGGGAAAAAGGTCAAGAAATGCAAAATCCATGTTCTCTGGATGATGCTGTACTTCCTAATTATGCAGTACAGATATTTAAAGAGCAACTAATTCGAGTCAGAAGCAAGTCTCAGGAGCTGCAGATGCTGCTATCAGTAGTGCTGGGTAGGTGCTAGCAGATTTCTTGGCACTTGGTTGTGGGCACATACCTTATTTCCTCCTGTAGTTTCTCATTGGTTCGTTTTTTCCAGTTGATCTTTTAAAGTCATTTGGTTGTAATAATCTAGAGCTACAAGGAGGAAAGGGGTATTTGAAAGTACAGGGAAATGAATGTGAAATAACAAAATAGATGGGCAGTGTTGTAGCCTGTATTTCAGCTTGAGCTTGGCCATTAGGGTTATACCTTTGGGGCAGATGGTCTTACTTGTGTATGCACTAATTTGATGACCTTTATTGGGATTTTTTTCTGTTAAGTGTAGCATATCTTCTGTCCATCTCTTCTTCCTCCATTTTTAAAGTGATTTTAAAAAATGTTATTTTCTCAATATTTACTCAGTAAAACCAGCCATAAGATGTTCTGGGGAGATACAGGTGAAAACCATGGCTGTATGGAAAGCTACAAACTTTCAAATGCAATGAAATAAATGTTGATATGAGGATTCTAGTAGCTTCTGGTACAGCTTGCAGAGATGAGAAGGTCTTGCTTTGCTCCCCTTCCAAAGAGCTGCATGCCTTTTGCCTTCTCTATCCCCACTAATTTCTTCTGAGCGGTCCTAACTCATGGCAAATCTCCCCCCCAGGGACTGAGAGTCAGCGGGCTGGCTGTTCAGACCATATGTTATGGGGGGCTCTGATGGAGACATGAGGCTGGAGTCAGGAACAGCAACAGCAACTGTATTTTAGAACGACATCTTTCAAATTACCAAGAAGTCAGCACACTGTGTAAGGTGTATGTTTGCAATGCAGGTCTTAGGTGTTTGGAGAAGATGCCATAGAGAGAAATACTGGAAGCAGTGGAGAGCTGCTGAGCGAGCCAGTGCAAGCTTTCAGGCTGGTATTCTTCAATCTTTTTCCCCCCTCCTGATATGCTTAAATTGCTAAATTCCTTTATGCTTCTCAATAAAATAAAAACAAAACCCAAAGAAGAACTTTTTTCCAAATAATTTTAATTTCTTAGCATCATACAGAAGTTAAATGTAGGTGCAACTTTTTGCTGTTTAATGTGAGGTGCAATATGAGGGCTGTAAATTGGTAACTACCATCCATCAGCTTGGTAAGGTCTGTCCTTTGAGAGGTAGCTCCAGGTATATCAGCTGCACTGGAAGTTGGTTATCAGCTTGGCTTGACAAAAATGGGACTATAAGACCCAGGATTGCATGGGCCTTCAGTAAGTTTGCAGATGACACCAAGCTGGGTGAGAGTGTCCATCTACTGAAGGGTAGGAAGGCTTTGCAGCAGGGTTTGGACGGGCTGGATTGATGGACTGAGGGCAACTCTATGAGGTTTAACAAAGCCAACTGCTGGCTCCTGCGCTTTGGTCACAAGAACCCCAGCAGCACTACAGGCTTGGGGAGGAGTGGCTGGGAAGCTGCCCAGCAGAGAGGGACCTGGGGGTGTTGGTTGACAGCCAGCAGTGTGCCCAGGTGACCACGGTCAACAGCATCCTGGCTTGTATCAGAAATGGTGTGGCAAGCAGGAGCAGGTAGGTGATCATCCTGCCTCTACTCTGCACTGGTGAGGCTGCGACTCGAGTGCTGTGTTCAGTTTTGGGCCCCTCACAACAAGAAAGACATCGAGGTGCCGGAGTGTGTCCAGAGAAGGACAGCAAAGCCAGTGAAGGGTCTGAAGCAGAAGACTTATAAGGAGCAGCTGAGGGAACTGGGTTTGTTTAGCCTGGAGAAAAGGAAGCTGAGTGGAGACCTGATTGCTCTCTGCAACTACCTGAAAAGAGGTTTGACCTCTTTTCCCAAGTAACTATCAATGGAACAGGTCTCAAGTTGTGCCAGGTGAGGGTTAGATTTGATATTAGAAAAAAAATTCTTCACCAAAAGAGTGGTTGGGCATTGGAATAGGCTGCCCAGGGAGGTGGAGGTGTTCAAAATGCATGCAGACGTGACAGTCCAGGACATGGTTTAGTTGACACAGTGGTGTTGGACTCACGGTTGGATTTGATGTTCTTAGTGGTCTTTTCCTAACTTAAAGATGCTACTGTTCTACTATAACAAACAAAATGTCTTTTTCTTAAAAAAAAAAAAAAGGAAAAGAAAAAGGCAACATGCCCTGAAAGAGTGTTTCACACAAAATGGGCTGTTGCAGGACCCCACATTTTGAGCTGGATCTTCTGGCCAGGTGGAGCTGAGAGCAGGCATGAAGCCTGTTTGTGCTCGTGTTCCTGTTAGACGTCCTTAGAATCATGCCGGTGGGGGGTCTCGTGCCAAATGCTCTTACACAAGTTTGTCAACATGAATTATCACAGAGTTGTAGGGGTTGGAAGGGACCTCCAGGGATCATCGGGTCCAAACCCCCTGCCAAAGCAGAAGGACTGGCAGTGTGCACTGTGATGTGTTGTCCTGTTCCAGTGGCTGGTGAGATCAGGCAGTTGGGGAGTGAGATCGCAGCCCGGCCATGCAGAATTGCCTTGCAGCCTTCACCTCTCTTCTTAGGAGTGGGGTGTTTGGGAAGCATTGTTCAGCAAAGGGGCACGTTTCTGCATAAAATGGGCTTTTTCCCTCAAAAATTTGGAAAGCTATTTACAGGAGGTAATGAAATGGGGGGTTGGAGAGGTGGAGGGGAACAGGCTGTTTGTGTCATACTCCTTAGAGCATTATCAATAATGGGACTCGTTTTGTGAGCAGTTGCATTTCTTCAGAGGAGCATGTGATACTCTCTAATTGAAATATTAATAGCAGATAATGACACTGTGGAACGATGGCCTCTTACACGGAGACATACTTTGAGAGCTTTTAATCTGTGCAGTAACTCTGCATATTAAAAATCTTTGACAGTTTTGATGGAGAGCAATTATACAGTATGCACACTGGTTGCTCTTTTAAGTTAACTAATTCCCCGAGTCCTGCGAATCTGCATTAGATTAATGGCCTATAAAATTTCATTGAGAAAAAAGGAAAAAAAGTGTTTTTTCACTGAGGAATAAGAAAGGCTAATTTTAAAAAAAGAATTCTTACAGAACAATTATCTGTCCCTATTGCAAAGCAGCTATCTTCCTTGTGAAAAATTTGGCGCATATTTTATGAGGAACAAGAAAGATGAACATTGAAAGGAAATGTGTGAGTATGGAGATGACTCTGGCATGTGTTAACAAAGAGGAGTCTGAAGAGAAGCGAGGCCTTTCCTAGAAAAGGGCTGTCATGAGAGAATTAGGAAATTATATATAATACAGCTGAGACCTTTCTGTACTTGGACTTTCACAGTCCATTTGAAAACCCTGACCCGCTCCTGTTATCGAAGAAGAGAAAATTGAATAAAATTCCATCTTTGGAAAACAAATGTTGCAGCTGTCTTGAAGACAAAACATGTGTGTGCCCTTTCTACTTACTCAGTCCTGGTTAGAATTGATTTTTAGGCAGTTTCGTGTACAGAGAACAGCTCCGTCCAGAGGCTCGGAGTGCTTCAGTAAGGTTTCCAGCTGTGGGAAGAGCTCTCTTTAAAAAAACCATAAAAATAATTTAAAAATACCCCCCCCAAAGGTATCTCCCATCATGAACTTGTGCTTCAGGAAGCCGGTGGTAGCCCTGGCAGGCGGCACATTGGCAGTGGAGGATTGAGCAGCTCAGAGTCCCAGGCAGCCAGGGCATCAAGCTCTGGCATCACCCCACGCCGGGCAGCTCTCTGCAGGGCTGTGCAGCCCCACGAGCATCTGCCCCCCTTGACACACTCTTGTCCCGTCCAACCAAGGTGAGCCTTGCTTTCCTCAGAGCTGCTGCTCTGGGTGTGTACACTGAGTGGCAAACAGGCACTGGTATGAGTGATGGTCTGCAGAAGGCCTCTGTCACTGCCTGGGCTCTTCAGCAGGCGCCAGCTAGCCGAAGAAATAAATCTATTAGCCAGGGGCTGGTTGGAGGGATGTGGAAGTAGGGCAGAGAGGGAGAGGAAGGGATGTTGAGGCTATTTTCCATCTTTTTTATTAAGCTAGTAACACCTGAGGGTTATCTCACATTAATGTCGATGCTGTAATGGCTTCTGATCATTAGTCGCTTCTGAAGATTTTAATAATATGGAAATGTGCTTCTTAACATTTTGTATTTTAATTAATTGCAGGTATCTCAGGGTTGCTTTAAGCACCGATTGGTTTATGTGCTATGCTTCCTGTTAACTAGATTTTTCCCAATAATCTGTAAGCACCCTGTACCTCTCTTCCTGATTCTAATTACTGGAGCTCTGTACATGATGACAAGCACTTCAGTTCACAAGTGATTGCACAGTTTTCTGAAGTGAAGCACTCCAGAAACTTTCAATTACATTTTAAGTTTTGTATACCAACTCATGACTTCTGCTTACTTGTTAACGTGTGATGGAAATACTGTTGCTCTGAAGCCATGGGAGGCCGAGGGGACGGTTTTAAGTGGCAGCAGAGCATTTTGTTGGCTGCAAGAGGCAGATCTGAATGTGACCTTCAGCTGGGTGCTCTTAAGCTTGATTGGGATATGGAAATTACTTTGTCTATGGGAAGAGGCAGTTGAAACTAGTCTTAATGATCTTGCCAACTTTTTCTTTCTCCCCTCCATCCCAGAATCTTATATAGTAAGGAAATACTCAAAGAATCGACTTTTCCAATGTATTGGTTGCCCAGCTGTATCGCTCCAGCTGCTCTTGGAGCAAGAAGCAATGGAACGATTAATTCAATCTTTTAATAGCGTGTGGCCAAAGAAAGAGGTGTTGGCATTTACAAGCAGTGAAAGTAGAAGCTGTAAAGATGATGTTGGGGTTTTGATGCAATATCCTGTACTGTCAAGGGACGTGATAAGATTGTCAATACTGTTTTGCAAATTGAAAACAAAATATTTTGTCTTTTGAAAGGTTTAGATCATAGTGCCAAGTATAAGTTGGTTTCTGTTGGCTTTTTCATTCTTGTGGTGAGATGCTAAGAAGCAGGTAGCAGTATTTTGGTTTTGGTTTGGATTTCCAGTTTGACCATAAGTAGATTGGACTTTGCTTCAGTTTCTGCACATGGAAGTGCTGATGAGTATCTGAGTCTCAGCATTTTCTGAGCTTTGGGTTCTGTAATTATTCTCCAGACTTGAAGGTTTATGACAGAGCTTCTCCTCTGTGCAAGGTGTGAGCGCTTGTCTGGTGTGGCTGATTTCTACATTATTTAGGATTAAATCAAGAGTAGTGGGTCTTGATGGGTTTTTGTTTGTTTGTTTGGGGTGGTTGTTTGTTTGTTGGGTTTTCCCTGATATCTCTTTGTTGTGAAACAACAAGCCCAGCATTTGCAGTCTTCTGAAGTGAGGTTTCTGCACTGCAGCCAGTTGTGACATTTACTCAGTTCGTAATGGAGTAGCAGACATGTCATTCTTTGTAGATTCTTTTTTTTATTTATCATTTCAAGCTCACTGTCATCACCATGGGTTGTTTTTTTTTAGCTCAAAACTATAACCTAAATGCTAATTTTTGGTAAATAGACATGAAAATTTAAAACCTTAGGAATTCTGTGTCACAGTTCATGCAGGTAACTACCAAGTTTTTTGAGATAGCTGGGACATGGTCTCTCCATGAGAAACAATTTTCTGACAGTGCTTACATTTTGCTTCATTTTCTATTTATGCCCTCTTACAAACTGACCGCTGGATTTGTGGGCATGATGTGGAGAAATACTACGTTTATTTGGGACTTTTGCGGGAGGGAATAATGTCTTTAAATGTCAAATGTTGGTGAAACTGCAGCTTCTGTTGTTAGATTGGGAGTTACACTGGAAAGACTTTTTCTATGCTCAGGGTATGACTAAAAACGAGGGCTTGACGTTGTTACTTACACACCAAGGAACTCTCCCTGCCTGTGGCAGAGTGGTTGCAACTAGGTGGTCTTTGAGGTACTTTCCAACCCAAACCATCCAGTGATTCTATGATTCGATAAACCATTCTGAGATGGAACTGCATCAGCCTGTTAGCTGTTGTAAAAGCTTTGAGCCAGAACAATCTCTGCTTTCTGATGCAGAATGAAAAAAACCCAAATTTCTAATGTCTCTAACTTTTGCAGGATGGGAAAATTCATTCTACAGGTACTAGACTATGCAGAGCTATTTCCATTACCCCCTATTTAAATCTCCTGAGATGAGCTCCTCTTTTTCATCTCTTATTTCACAACAGGAAAAAAACAAACCCAACCATAATTATAAGATGACATGACTTGAAGAGCACTGGGAAGTTTTACATAAAATGACATTGCCCGAGGTATTGCACAGTTACATTCACCCAGAGGGAGTGAGTATGGGAGTAAGTATCAGTAAATCTGTTCAAAAGATAACCAGATGCTTTTTCTTGATTTAAAGTTACACCTGTATATAACTTCTCTATCTTTAGTGTGACTGGAGTGAGAGAGACGAAAGCCAGAGTAAGAATTGATAGGTAAATATATAAAAGGAATGAAAGATAAGCAGGGCAGAGAATACTTGACAAATGGAAATATGTCCTTTTCCATTCTTGTGATAGTATTTTCCCATGTAACAAATGATATGGGCAAATGGATCCTTTAAATATCTGCATATGTAGGGAATGGATACTTTCTTCTGGGAGCTGCCGCTGAGCTGCTTCTCCTGGCCTTTCTAACAAATCCAGTATTCTTTCACATGCAGGCTGTGGCGGCCCAGTATCCTGTAAGGAATCACTGGGATTGCTTCACACTATTGAGACCACTGTCTTGCCCCTATTTTGCAAAACCCTGCGTTACATTGTTGTGAAGGGCCTTTTTTTGGGAGGGCTCACTCACCAGTCGCCTCTGCTGAGCTGAATTAGCCCCGTGCCCTCCAGCTGCCACCCTGTCTAGAGCACAGTGGTGTCCCCCGTGCCTCTCGTGTCACGCCGTAGGGCACCAGAGCCCTCCCTCCTCTTCCGAGCGCAGGCGGCATCTCACGGCCCCAGCCGAGTCCCCAGCTGGCATCTGTCCCTGAGACAAAAATGCTTGTGTAGTGGGGCAAAACCTGCCCTGTGTGGTGTAACGCCGGTGGGGGGGCTTGTGCCAAATGCTCTTACACAAGTTTGTCAACATGAATTATCACAGAATCACAGAATCACAGAGTTGTAGGGGTTGGAAGGGACCTCGAGAGATCATCGGGTCCAACCCCCCTGACAAAGCAGGCTCCCTAGCTCATACTGCACAGATAGGTGTCCAGGCGAGTCTTGAATATCTCCAGAGAAGGAGACCTTATCTGAAATAGCTTTGTTGCTTGAGACTTTTTCGCTTCTCCAGAAAAGAGAAAGTGGCTCGAGTCAGGAATAGCAAGGATTTTTAAGATAAGGGCAAGTGCCTGATGGCAGAAATTGCTCGATGAGTACCTGGAACTTGCAGTCATAATTTCACTAATATAATTTATACTTGCAGATCTAAGGCAACTTCTCCATCTCTTCCCCTCCCCTCCCCCCATCCCCTCCATCCCCTTGCAGGGATCAAGATCTCTCCTATTCCTACATGTTCGGTTGGGAACTTCACTCCCTGAGCGAACTGTGGGCGAACCTAGATTCCTGATGAATTTTTAGCAGATTTTCATAGTGCACTGCGGTATTTCCCAACTGTCTGATTTGTATAATGGTGTGTTCAATCTATCTATTTGGCACTCATAAAAAATTAGATTCAAATCTCTTATCTTTAGATGAGTTTTGGCTAAAGGAACAAAGTACCTGTGAATGGCAAATATGGCCAGAAGTGAGATTTAGGACTCGGGAACTGCGCCCTCCCTTCTGCTTTTGCTTTTTTTTTTACCTCAGGGCAGCTCCACATTTGTTGGGATCAAATTTCCTAGTATCTCTCAGTCAAAATCAGCCTGAACTTGTATTGTAAAAAGATCAGATATATGCTTCATCAAACTGTTTTCCAATGCAGCCTTGTTTCCCATTGTCTTAGAGAAACCCAGTTCAGAAATGGAAAGTAAACATCCCAGATTAACCATCCTGTTTGGTTTTTTCCATTCCTTACCTCTTCCTTCTCGGGGAGGCAACATTCAGCTATTTTTCATGTGAATCAGTGAGCCTGATGCAGAAGGTCTGCATAGGGTTTATTGGAGGAAAATGTTCTACACAGTCAAAGACAGCTTAAATCAGTTCGGAAAATTACCATCTATATTGTTTTTGAAAACTGCAATTATCTTTTTACTCTGTGCAGTCCCTCTGACAAGTCTAGCAGCATCACAATGTCCAGGATCGATATTACTGGGGATCCTATTTGACATATAAACCAGAAGCGCTCAGGCTCTGGGCAAAAGATGTGTGAAAATACAGGTTCCCTTGGTGCTCGTATCCAGGCAGTACTTCACTTGCAAACGCTGCAGTCATATGCCCTAGGATGCAGGGCACTAAGAGTACGTGTGCGAATGCAGAGGAGGTATTTTTGGGTGATTTTGGCAGTGGCTGTGGTCACAGTGAGTTACACCATCTTCCTCTCACCAAGCTGTGGTTTTATTCATAAGTAGCAGGATGCCAAGCTCTCTATGCAGGTCTCCTTGCTAGACCTTTTTTCTTTTTTCCCTTAAAGCAGTACCACCATACAAAGTTTTATGATTCAGGTATATTAAATTTCTTAGGGATATGTCTCTTTCAGCTAAATACTTGGAAGTAGGGGGGAAGGTGAAGGGAAGGATAAGGGGGTTGGTTGAAACATTCAAAAATTGCCTTGACCAAAAAACTGTCTCCTGGGTCTAACAGTCCCTTCTCCTTCACCTTCCACACCCTGCCTTCCACACACATTTCTCCCTTTATTTGCATTTCTCCTGTCTTTCCAAGAATCACTAGAAGAAATGCAGATAGGTGTGTCATGCAAATTAAATTTTTAGTGCAGCTTTCCACCCCCCCTTCCCATTGTTGTTAGAGAGATTTCTTATCATGGGAGTTGAATTTTTGAATGCCAAAAGCTTTTGCCCTGAAAAGCTGCCTTATTTAGGGTATCATTATTTTTCTTTATATAAAAAAAAATTTCTTTGAATCCCTTAATGCTGGCATCATAGCACTCACCTTATTACAGCACCAATTGTTATTGCATATTTTCTAATAAGTGGATTTTTTTTTACTATAGTTAGGTCATGTTGTGGATGCTGGTGGGCCAATCTTGTGATATTAAACTCTCATAACACTTGTTGCCTTTCTAATGCCCCCTAAAGCTCTCCAATGTGTCCATGAGGTGAAAAATAAGAGGGAGGAGGAGCTATTGTTATTAGTCCTTTGTAGTATTGCTTTCACATGTGAGCTATTGGGGGAAAAGGCCTGGAATAAATTTTGGGAACTTCTTCCAGCTTTTGTGATGTGCTTGTCGTCTTGAATGTTACCACTTCATCCATATAAGCAAGCTGGCATGCTTGTGAAAAAGCTAAAAAAAAAAACCAACCAAAACCCAAAAAGCTGTAACTTTATGTCAGGCTTAGATTTGTGAGGTTTTTTGGTCGCTTTCACTGGCAGTTAAAAACAAATTCATTAGATTGGCTTAGCAGATGTTCGCTGCTAACTCTGTAGAGTATCACTTGTTCCCTTCTTGATGAAGTTGGGAAGGGACAAGGATACACGTTTCCTCCTTGGCTGGGTAAGCACGCAGCTCTTCTCGCTGGTGTAGCGGCCTACTCTCCTCATTTGCTGCCTTGCTACACATTGGCCATTTGTCCCGGCTTGCGGGGCTTGTGGAGCCTTGGCTTGAGTTGTGGCACCAGTTGGGTTTCCAGATCTCCAGGCAGTCCTGGCATCCCTTGCTGCCTCTGGTCCTGTGACTGCCCATGCCACGTGTGCGCAGGAGCTCTGCAGTTTTGGGAAAATGCCCTCTTCACAGGGCATGGGCTGCACACGTTCCTGTGTTGGATACCTCAGCCTGAAACACAGGGGATGGAGCTTCTGTGAATTTCCAGCATTGTCAGAGTGTGAGTTATTGATTGTTGGTTTGTTGGCACAGTGCTTTAGGACTTGTGTGCACCCTCTTCAGTGGTTCACAAGAAGCTTCATCTTTATGGATGCCAGGGGTTTTGCTGTGGTTTTACGAGCAGTTGTTAACAATCCATCTTCCCTATTGGCGGCTGTGTGGGAGGCTTCTTAAATTAGGTCTTCCCCTGGCTGCTGAAATTCTTACAGCCATCTGGCTGCTGCTGTTCCATTAATAGCACCTTGAGATACTACACGTTTGTAGGGTAAGGGACACATTTCCATGTTTTGGTTTCTCCTGCTGTTCTGGTTCTTCAACACTTTCCCTTCCCATGAGTAACTTCAGGGCCAGCCTGTCTCCAGCGCCTCAGTTTCCTCGTGATTCTCAACTTTCACTTCTTCTGCAGCAGTAAAGACAAAAGCCAGGAGGCTTGTCGCCTAGCTGGTGCAAAATTCCAGTTATGCTGGGAAATCGATGCTCTCCTTTGGCAAATAAATCACCCTTACACAATGTGTTCATCGATTTGAGTTTGGTGGACAGGTGGGTCATGTGCCGATGGATCTGCATGTGTGCATGGCGGTTGTTCATCAGTGGAAGGTCTGATGTCTTGCAGCTGCTGAAACCAGCAGGATACCTTTGCAGAGAAGGACTAGTCAGGCTGGTTGCCACCTACCCGGTTTCCAGCCTTAAAAGCCTTCAATCTTGATTGCATATTGATGTTCCTTAGGAAAGCGATAGGAAGCAGCAGAGGCAGAAAAGATTTTGGTGTGCAAATTTTGGAAGACCATTTGCATCTGAAAGATCATCTGCACAGGCTCAGGACCCACAGCTTTTCTGCTGGTGAAAGCTGGAGTTGTACTAAGGAAAAAAAAAAAAAAGAAAAAGAAAAAAAGGAAAGATTGTCTGGATTCTTCCTCAGAACTTGAGTACCTGAGATTATCCTCTGTTTAGGGTAGTCCTGGACTCACTTTTTGAGCCTGGACCCTGTTTACTTGGTTTCTGCCAAGACAGAAGTTCACGGAGCTGTTGCTGCAAGCTGCGTGGATTCCCCAGTGCTCTACTGATTTCCTCTTGGAGTAGCAAAGGAATTGCTTTTCTACATCTGCTTTGAAAAGGACCTTAATGGCTATAATCTCAGCACCGCCACAGTGTAAATCGGGGAGTAAGAGCTGGAATACTTTGGGATAGGAAAAGCTACTTGATAATTCGCTGGTAGGCTGAACTGTACAGTTTCTGTAGCCAGCTAGAAAAACTTGATTGTGCCTTGTCCTGTGGCACTAGATGAGGACTGACAATTACAGTTTGCCCTCGATTTTTTTCTTTCACTTGGTGTTGCTATACAGGAACAGCTCCAAACTTGGCACTTGTTATTCTGTCAACAAACTAAATATTCTTTGTGGCTTCTTTCTTTTTTCCATCTGTGGTTCTGCCAGTTACCTTCAGGCATAATATTTGCATGTAAATTATTTGGTTATAGGAGGAAGGAAGGAAAAGAAACCCCCAAAAACTGTTAGGATTTGTCTGCAGGGGTCTTCTTAGCACAAAGGCCACATGAAGTCCTGGTTCAGGAGGGGCAGGCAGGTCCTGGCGTGGTGCCTCTCGGCTGGCCCCTCTGCCCAGCTCTTCAGATGCCTTCAGCATCTGAGCGGTACTCGTCTTTCTTCCCTGATAAAGGCTGGAGACTGATTCAGACAATCTAATTTCTGCCTTTGGTCTTCACCATCTTAAAAAGAGGGTTTAAGGAAGAGAGTTATATAAATATGTTTTAATGTCCACATGACTCATAATGTCCCACAGTGCAGATGCTGGATTAACAGGGTAGGAGAACTTTCTAAAAATGCAATTTGCTTTTAATAAACTTTTAATACTCTTCTTTTCTGGCCTCAAACAGGCAGTGTTCTAAAGATGAGAGAATACCAAAGCAAGCAGCTCTTAAGAGGAGTTCTTTTTCTGGGGTTTGCACTGTCAGTGTTAACAAAGTCCATTTCTGCAAAGAAGAAAGTTTAATACCTCTGTTTTGATATGACTACTTCAATTAACCTCACCCCTACCCCAGAGTTGAGATTTTGACATCAGGAACTGCTCGTTGATATGGAAGTGGTCATTGATATGGCTCAATGGTCTGTTTTATTTCTCTGTGGTCTTGTCAGTTGCAGAGACATCTTAACAGATTTTCTAAGAGTCCCTTGAACATAAGTATTTAAAAAAAATTACAGAATTGCCTTAAATTCTTCATAATACCAACTGAGTGTGAGGATATCTCTGTACATGGAAGTTATTGCAGATTAAGGAGAAATATATTTACAGGGACAACAATTACGTTAAAATAGCTTCATATCTGGACATATTTATTACAGAATAAATCTACTTCTTTTTTTTTGCTTTAGCTTAATCCACATGCAAAATAGACAGGCTTATTTCTTCTGAATACATTGGGATGCAGGCAGAACCTGGGAGAAGTGTCTCTCAGATTTGGCTGGATAAAGCAGCACTTACAGACCAGAGGCTGGTTTCTTTGAAAACAAAGGGAAATTAACAGCTACCACTTGGTCAGGGGGTTTCATTAGCACTGGGGCTGTACGGTTCTCCTGTCCCACAGTGAGATCACTGGTATTACACCTCTGTAATTGAGATCGGTATCTACCTGCTTACCAGAAGCAGAGAGAGAGCTGGGATCTTTTGAATAAGGTTCAAGAAGCACCAGAAAGAACCTGCCCTGCATGGCAAAGCTGGTAGGTCTCCACTGCCTCCTGCCCTGGAGGGTCCCAGCCTGCAGCCATGCTCTGCTCAACCTCTCACATAAAATAAACCACTATCTGCTGGAAAACCAGGTCTGCTTTGAAGGTTTGATGGTGGGTTTCATCATGGAAGAAGTGTTTTTCCACTGAAAAGGTGTGTGTTTGGCTGACTTTGCCTGACAGTGCAGTTGTTCTTAGGAGCAGGGCACCAATAAACTCAGGCCCCTGGAGTGGCCACCACCTTACACATGCGGCCTGGGTTTGGTCTTGACCACTTCTACTCATGTAATAACTAGTGGTGTCTCATTTTCATGGAGGCTCGTTTTACATTAAGGTATCTGTATTGATGGAAACAGTACCCATTTTCTGCAGATTAAAAGGATGACTAATAAAAATCAAAATTAAAAATTGAGGGGGGTATTTTGCAGGGTTTTTTTGTTTTGCTTTGGTGTCCCCCTGCTCACATATACTGAGATGTGATACGCAGTGTTGGGTCTTTTCAACACCATGCCCTGTGGAAGCTGTATACTGTATCTGCTGTAAATAAACCAATTACTGACCATTTATCCATGTGTGTGCAACCTTCATTTCTCCCTCCCTGGGTGCTTTCTTAGATCTCTGAAGCTAGCTGCTGCAAACAGGCCTGTTTTAAAGTGCTAATTTAGGGTCTCACTGAATGCATCCCTGCAGTGGAGTCTGTCCATCTGTCATGCTCTTTATTGCTCATTGGTAACGTACCTGACATGAATGGCTGTTGTGACTAAAAATTGTCCTTTTCTTTGCAGCCCTCAGAGACAGGGTAGGACTGGGCATTTTCGTTCATTGTCCTCTGCTGAGCAGTGATACCTTCTGTCACTTTGCTCTTCTGGCTTTCCCATTTTTCCTTCGTGTTATTGCTCCTTCCTCATTCCTGGTATCTTTTTTTTTTTTTTATTCCTTTCATTCCTTTTTCTTCTAAGTGAATTAATTTTGCACAAAAATGTAATTTCTTGCTCAATAGGCTCTATCTACCAGTTATATCTAGTGGGGCAGCAGTGGAAATGAGGGACAGCACCCGTCTGCAATGTGTGAAATCCAAATGTCGGGTCGGCAATGCGGTGGGAGGGGAGGAAGCAAGAGAAGGCAGAAGAGGAGGAACAGATACTCAGGGCTAAAGGAAAACAGTTTCTTTTGAGGAAATTCCATTTGTTGATGTTGGGAGTATGTGTTTTCAGCTATAGCGTGGTAGAAAGAAGTGGAAATGACTGAAATTTAACTTTGGGTTTTTTTTCTGGTGTCTGTACTCAAACGCACAGGTGAGATGGGATGAAAGATGAGATGGGAGAGAGAACTCCAGGGAGGAAGCAAACCTCACATTTGTGGAACTCACTCTGTCAAGTGTCAGCAGAACTTTCAATATAGTTTATGATTGGATTGACTACGCTTTAAAAGAAAATTACGTAGTGGACTTCAGCTCACGTTTCTGCCTTCTAGATGACATTTTCTTTGCAAGTACATGTGCAGTTGCCAGATGCAAAATTCACATATGTAACTATAGTAGCCAGAAATATCCCTTCCTGCTGTCCCACCAAGGCAATGCCAGTGGGGCCTGTAGGGATGTAAAGCTGTTTGAGCCCTCAGGACAGGCCTCAGAATGGCTCTTACAGTGTGGACTGAACTGAACAAAGTGGGATTTGCTTTCCAAGAGTTCATCATTCAGAGTCTGAAATTTTTGAGCTTACAGAAGCTCAAACAGCCATTTATTTTTTATTTGTCTGCCATCTTGCAAAGAGTTTTGTCCTGTTCCTGGTTAAAAGACCTGTCTCCTCTCAGCACACCTTTAGTACAAAGGTAATGTGTTTGTGTTTTCATGTGCTCTAAAATATTGAACAGTGGGCACATACTGGTTCCCATTTTTACAGGCACAAATGATTCAGGCAGGGATTTTTGCACCACATGGCTAAAAGGAATTGAGATTTTATGTCCTTGCCAGATTTCCAGTGTATCCGGTCATGCTGAGGCACAAGGGCTGTTCACGTAGAAGTGACAATGACTCCTTTCACACTAAGAACATTTATTTTTCTTCCTCTTTAAAAATCCTTATTTCTTGTCTGCATTTTCAAAAACTGAAAAAACCTTTTTTTTAAACAACTTTTTTTTTTCTATTTCATTGACAGAGAGCAGACCAGGAAAACATAATCTGAAAAGACCAGGTCTGGTTATAAGCAATTAAAAACTACTACCCTGAGTGGACAATTTACTCAAGTATTTAGTTTCCCAAGTGTCAGGTCTAGCTTTAATTTCTAGTCTTAACTATTGAAAAACATATAGAAATTTTACTTAGAGTTTGTTACAAGAAATATTTTTTGTGAATTGCTTGTAACTAAACTGAACCCCTTTAGGAAAGCTCCTGACAAAATTTTATTTAGTAAAAGTTTATTGTATTTTATGGCACCTACACACATGGCTGTTACTGTAATGGGAATTAATTTTCAA
Source organism: Laterallus jamaicensis coturniculus (assembly GCA_022605575.1). Classification (NCBI taxonomy): domain Eukaryota; kingdom Metazoa; phylum Chordata; class Aves; order Gruiformes; family Rallidae; genus Laterallus; species Laterallus jamaicensis. Next base: position 3,859,297 of record JAKCOX010000053.1, read on the forward strand.
ATACTTGCAAACAATTCTCACTCTTGAGTGGATGGGAAGAATCACATCATTACATGAAGAGAACAGAAATTCATATTGAATTGTGCCAGAAAGAACTATGTATTTTAGAAAAGGTGAAATCTGGGTCCTTTCTGAAGTTGCTGTGAAGAAAGCAGTTTGTATCAGTACTAGTTCTGTGTTTCAGAACCATATAAAAGATGAGCTTGTGTTGTACAACAAAGCAATCCCCTAAAGACCTAGAAATCAAAATGGAACGTCCTTTGACAGATGAAAGTCGGCATCATTTTAACATTTGTTATCTGAAACATTGCGTACGGACAGTGCACCGTGGCAAAACGAACTATTCAGCACCATTTTCCCTGCACAAATACCCAGCAGCTGCTCTAAAAAGCAAACAGAAATGCACCTCTGTCGCCTGAAAACCACACGCTGCTTCACATGAAAGATTCGCCACCTCATCAAAAAATCAAAATATTTGATATTTAACCTAATTCATGCTTCCCCCAAGCAGTTAGCTTAAAACACCTTTGCTCTGATTTGGCTGGAGGGCTCTCACCATCTTGGGGGGGGATGCGTTGGGCAGCTTATGGCGAGTGTGAGAGCTCACGGGCGGATAGTGGCCACCCCATGGGGGCCATCTCAGACACTTTTTGGCTCAGTGTGCAGTTGAAGGGCTGCCTGGGGACTTGGGAGGCATAGACTGTCAGGCTACACAGCCCTGGCAGAGGGTCTTTGGGGAGTGTTCCCTACCTGCATTGCCCTGGGTTAAGGAGTACTTGTTGGTGCAGAGGCTTCTGTGGGAGAGGGTCGGGGTGAGTGGGAAAAGTGTGTGTGGAGTTTGACCCCTCCTTCCTTTGGGAGCCAGGACCCTGTGATTTTCAACAGGGAGAGCTCTCTGTTACACAGGTAAGTCAGGTTGGCTGGCTTCTGCCCTTGAGATGTGTCGTCTTTGTGCTTTTAGCCATCTCCCCCATCTTACTGTCCTTCACCCTTTAAGAAGTTTGTGGGACATCATGCTGCCACTTGAATTTTTTTCCCTAATGCACATGGAGTAAACACTCTTGAGCTGGCAGCTAAAAGCTGTTACCTCCCTCTGTAATGAATTTAAGGTGAAAAATTTAAAGGGCAGAGTGCTACAGGATTGCAAAATGCATGCAAATCAAAATGAGAAACTTTCTGAACTGTGTGTTTGGCTTTTGTGTCATCAGCTTCAGTCTAGGGTGGATTATTGTTCATTTAATAGTGGCAGATGCTCTAAGGGTTTTATTTCTATTCTGTTTGCTTCTGAGATTGTTTACTGATTGGGCTTGAGTGGTCTGTTAAGTGTACGCCTCTTTCATATACATCTTAAATTTGTAATCGTGTTACTATTGTGAACTAACCTCTCCTTATTTCTTTTTCTTCATATAGTTTTCCCTACACAAAATGGAAAGGTTGCTATAGTGACTGGAGGTGCTAAAGGAATTGGGTACCAAACTGTGAAGCATTTGGCAAGACTTGGCATGCATGTTATAATAGGTAAAGTCATTATTTTCTTAATATATTTTTTGTAACAGAAAGTTTTTGGGTTTTTTTAAGGAGTATTTTCATTCCAGTACCAGTAAGTATATGACAGGGGAAGGAAGAAGAGGGGAGGAGCCAGAATTTGACTAGCAGTTGGCATGAGTAAACTATGGTTTGTGTTTTGCTTTGCGAGATTTTGAAGAAAAGTAAATTCAGATTTTTTTATGCAAAACTTGGAAGGCTTGGACACCTTAAGAAGTGAAGAATAAGGTCATGGGAAAGACTTAAAAATAGAGGTATTATAAAAATGTTTTATTATCCTTTTACTGAGGATGGGTTATGCTTCAACTTCAGGATTTATATGTTCATAAACAGGAAAGCAAATTCCTTGCAGGAATATTCCAGTGTGTGGTGGGGGATGATCTGTGTTAGAAGGGCAGAAGAAACTCTCATAATTTCAGCCATGTAAAAATTGCATATTTACTTCTTTGTTTGCTACTGTAGGTGGCCTTTGTAGGCAAGACAAGAAGGCAAATACCCTGAGAGATTCATTCATGTCAGTCTGAGGTGGGCTGAAAAACTCACCTTCTGGAGGTGCCTGTTTCTCTTCACTGATAATAAAGACTTTATAAGGTGACTGTGTTAGATCGAGACATATTTTAGACATCTGAAGTTAGGATAGGTGAATTTCTGTAGGAACTCCAAAAACGTCCCTAGTGCAGAATCCCTAGTGCAGAATTTCTTCTTCCTACTACAGGCAGTATTGGTGACATTTCCCCCCCCCCATTTTCTAAAGCTTTCTGTATTGTATATATATATACTAATACATCTACTAAATCAGTATGTAACATCATGAATGCTTATGTTTAAAATGCTACATTTTGCTCCCTTCATATTTCTTTCACTAGATTTTTACCCAAAGCACCACAAGGTCACTGAAGGTTGGTATCTCATCATATACTGATAAGGCTGTGATGCCATTTTATTTAGCTTTTATACAGAACGTAGTCTCTCTCTAAGGTTTTTTTATACACATCTTTTGAGAAAAAAAACCTGAAAACCAAAACCCACAAGCACACCAAACAGCAAACAGGAGCACAGTAGCCATGTAGTGGAGTTGCCCTGAAATCGTAAAGGTGTAATGTGGATACCCCTTACTCATGCATGTTTTAATAGATGTGTCAAACCCAACAGTCTGCAAAAACACAAACATGCTGCTGTCTGTAGCCAGATGCTAGATGCAGCTAATGAAGCCAGCATTAATATTTCACTAAAGAAGTCTCTTTTCCTGTTTAAGGTGAACTGCACAAACATCAGTGGGAAAACAAAAAGGCCAATTTTCTTCTCTGCATAGGGTCATGGAAGCATAGAGCATTGCTACTTTTTTTTTTAGTTTGTAGCATTTAATGTTTACATTTTGTGTAACGATACTCAGTGTGAGAACTTTGGGAAAGGGAAGGTGATATATAATTAAAAAATCTCTAAGTAAGCTGATTTTTTTCAACTCTCAATCTCCGTCTCATGGATCCGTTTAGTCACACCCATGCTCTCATGAGCACCAAGGTGGGAGTGCTCAAGGGGTCTGGTGAGCATTGCTTCTGCAATGTGGGACAAGGTATGCCAGCTACTGAGTCCTTGTCCTGTCTCTAGCCCCTTTTATACCAAGCATGATGTCATGGTACAGAATACCCCCTTTGGTTAGTTTAGGTCACCTGTTCTGACAGTGTCCCCTCCCAGCTTCCTGGGTGCCCCCCACCTTCTCCTGGGATGGGCAGTATGAGAAGCTGAAAAGTCCTTGACTACTTGGCAGCAACTAAAACATCAGTGTGCTATCAGCACTGCTCACAACTCCCAAACACGGCACTGTGCCACCTGCTAGGAATAAAATTAACTCTATCCCAGCTGAACCCAGGACATTGATTCATGGAGAGATCTTTTATTCCCTTTAGGAGTCATCAGCCTTTACTATATTTTGTTTTGTCTGGAGTGTATAGGCTGTGTCATACCTATGAAAAGTAATGGTACGGGTGCTATGCCACTGCAGCAATACTATCCTTTCGGTGTCAGAGTGACAGGTCATCTGGTGGCAAGTCCCCTGTGCTGTGGCCTTGATGTAAACAACACAGGAATGGTGTCCTGGAAACACATCCTTTATTTTCAATAAATTTTCAGTTTCTTTTAACGCTTTGCTCTTTCTTCTGGTGCTTACAGGCACATTTCCATTCACTCTTCATTTGAGCCAACCTTAATATTTGCATTGCGAATCTCTACAAATGTAAATTATTGAAATTAATTATAGGAAGCATTTGATGAGTAAGATTTTCAGCTGATTCAATTCTTTCAGGCAGACTCTGACCTAAACACTGAGCCCGGTGAGTCACAGCCATCTTCTTTGCTGGTGAAATTCTTCAGAGCAAAGCAGAGCCCTCAGTAGAATGGACAAGTCTCAAGCTTTGTTCCAGCTGCAAGATTAAAACAGTCTCAAAAGCACATTAAAAGCAATGACCTTCCATCCTCATTGCTAACCATTGGCCCCAAAGTGTCCAAAGTATGCTTAAAAGTACCCACTGGCACATGGGCATGTATTAGCCCATTCAGCTTCAGGGCATGCCAGCAGAGATTTGTGCCTCTGATTGGGCAGCAAGCACACTCAAGCTTTCCACACTAGCAATGTTTTCATCCTGTGTTTGTCTACAGGCACTTGAAAAAAACTTGGATGTTTAGTGGATTTGGGCTTGCAGGGGAGACTGTTGTGCAGCTCACAGTCAGTGCTGCCCATTGACCGAACGCTTCTTCCCCATTACAGGGACTAACTGATGAGAGTATTTTAGCAATAAAGAATGATACCCCTGCAGTGGGCAAATGAGACAAACCTGAATGTCTGATGTGGAGATGATTCATCATTTGTGATGGATATGATTTTGACTCCATTTGACATTTTAGTGGAGTAAATGTTTGAAGTAACTTTACTTCTAAATCCAATCTACCAGTGAAATGAGCAAGACGAGTAAGTAGAGAGCACGTTACCCTGTGCAACATGAGTAGTTGCTGCATGAAAAGCAGCGTGCCCATGCAGAGGACTGTCAGTAAGCACAGTGCTTTTATAGCTTCTCCCTTTCCTGTCCCAGCACTGGTGTCCACGACTCCTTTCTTGCTCTGCAGACTCTGCTTGCCTTTCCTTCAGCCTCTCTCTTGGAATAAGGACTCTCTGAGTGCTGAAACGATGAAAGTCATTTTCTACAGGTTTTTTGATAGATTTAATCGAGATGATTTTGCCAGGCTGCAATAGCATTACTCACAGTAGTAGGACCTTTACTTCAGGAAAGTCTCATGACAGACAGCTAGAACCCTTGTCAGGGAACCCTTGGCAGAGCCAACCTGCACCAGGAGCTCCTGGTCCCTCCTATGCAGTTTAGTACTTGATAAAGAAGCTTGAGGAGCTTTACATCCAGAGAGAGAAGGTAAATGACACACAGTTCCTGGTTTGCCATGGTTCTGTAGGTCTGCATTTTGGTTGATTAGAAGCATAAACTTCCATCCTTCATCACCAGGGTTTAATTTTAAGAGGGTTCTGTGAATGCATGTTAAAAAAGTTGATTTTATAAAGGAGTGCTTTGATTTGTTTTTTCCCTTTTTTTCTCCCTATGTTAATAAAAGAAGTCTAGGAAAAAATGTATAATAACAATATCTCATGTAGAAGCTTCGATAATCCTCATCCATGGTGAATGAAAATCTAAATATTTCCATCTTGACAATGTTACATGTATGCTGCTTTGTATAAAATAACAGGTTCAGAACAGTGTAATCAATCTTTGGTGTCTGCGTATAGCAGTGACACGATTTTCTAAGACAGGCTCACATTCTAAAGGCAACAGTCTTTTTATATTTTTATATATATATATATATTCAAGTGACTTATTTAAGCCATGTAAATTTGGCATAAATAAATACACTTCCCTCACCACTCTGGACACTTCCATGTGACCTCTGTAAGCCCTGCAGGAGACAGACCAAGCAAGAGATATTTCTGTCATTCACATTAGTTTTCAGTTTTCAAGCTGAACTCTCTGCATTATAAATCAGACAATTCTTATATTATAAAATACTACAAAGTAGTATTTAAGACTTTTGAAGGATAATTAAATACTATCAAGATGGTACAATTGATAATTTTCAAAGGCAGTTTGATTTAATTTCTATTACTGAAAATTTATATTGGGTGCTTTAATAGTCCTCTTTCACTATATATAGATGTATGAAATGCTTAAGTTTCATATTTTTCTAGAAAAGTATTTATCTTCCTAATTTTAGCCAGGTTTTATTAGGCCTGAATGAGATGTAGAATTAGTCAGGAAGTGTCAAAGTGTTACCAGCCTTTTAAAAGTGGGTGATGGTTTCCTTCTTCTGGTATGAACACTGAGAAAATGCATGGCAATTGCCTTATAATTGTCATTCAGATCCGTTTTTAACATATCAGTACACTGTAATCATAGTTATGAGAAACTACTTACTTCCAGCACTGTTATTTATACCCTACGCTCGTACACGCAGCCTTTCACCTCCTTAAGATTTTTGTTGAACACTTTAATCCTTAATTTCTGTTTGAAGACTGCCACTGTCCTTGCTTTAAAAATGCTACTTACTTTAAACAAAAAATTGTTTATGTTTCTTCCTTTTGAACATGCCAGCTGTGAAATTTGTGGGCCTTTTTTATAGTTGGCAGTGATTTAAGGCTACTTATTTATGAACAAATGCATTACTAAATTCCTTTGGACATTGGAAACTATTATTAGAATAGAGAGAAACCTCTGAAAGGACACTTAGAGCACAACAATTCTCTTTTGGGCAGTAATCTTAAGTAGAAATGTAACTCAATCAGCTGTGAAGGTGTTTTGCATAGTAAAATACTTTGATTAACAGAGCTCAGCCATTATGTGGATGAGAGAGATGTGTGTCGGTATGGTTTGTTTAGATTTCTAGAAATCTTAAAGCAAAAGTCTAAAGGCTGTTAAGGACGCTACCCAGCCCAAAGGATAAGCACAAATGCCAAAGCATCCATGCAGTAACATTGCATGTTGGAACAGAACATAGACATAAATGTTTATTTGCTTAGTTGAGAGGGTGTTACTGTTGGAGTTCAGCAGGGATATGAGTTAGATCCCATGTTTTCAATGTGTAATTTTTGAGGAGGAGCTAGTAGTGACATGATGAGTCTTTCAAATTGTATTGAATTATTCAAGGTAGTAAAGACCAGGAAGGTGTGTGAATAATATCATGAGAAACTGAGCGTTAAAAGGCATGTACAATTCAATGTCAGACACTATGGGGAAAAATCTTAACTCTGGAAAAAGAAATGATGGGTTCTGTGTTGACCATAAACACTTTAGAGGAAGATCTTGGTCTTGGGATAGATAGTTCTGTGACTACTCAGTGCTCAATAGCTTACAAAAAACATCCCTTAGAAAGGAACAAATATAATTGGAACATGAGTTGATGTAATTGTGTGAATACTTTTTGTGCCAGCACCTTAATTGCTGTGTTGAGTTTTGGTCTGCCTGTTTTGAAATGCATGGCATGAAAATGTAAAGGGTTTAAACAAAAGTTTATCAAGGGTATGGAGAAGCATCCTTGTGAGGAACAACCAAATGAGTTTGGAGTTTTCTATATGAAAATATGTTCTTTACAGGCTACTACTGTTCACTCTTTCCTCTAAAAGAAGGGTATAACAATAGCAGCTGAAAAGATAACAGTCCTTCTGAATGGTATAGGGATTATTACAAACTCAGTACAAGTAGTGTTACCCAATAGAAAACAAATTAAAAGAGCCTAAACTAAGTCACTGTGATTAAAAACAAAATCCTCTAATAGCATAAATGTATTTCTTTACTACTATCTTCTGCATAGGACCTTAAAGTGTAAGGTGGGTAAAAGTGGGAAGTTTTAGGGAGGACACTGTGCATAGACCAGTGAGTATGATTTTCATATTGAAAGAAATGTCAGGCGTTATAAAAAAATGTTAAATATGTGAATTTTAAAGTGGCTAGCTTGTCTTGAAGCAAGAAAAGATCTCTTGTAGATTAGTAACTGATTAGGAGACAGAAAACATTTAGGAATGGTTTGTCAGCTTTCTGATGGAGCAAAGGACTCCTGATGCCATAGGTGTATATGTTCAGTACATTCAGAAAAGACAGATATGGAAAATAAGGTGGACAGTGAGATGATGCATTTTGCACAAATGTGTTTAGGGTAACCAAACTAATTGACTATTGAAAATTCAGGGATTTGAGAATTTGACACACAAGGAGAGGCTGAGAGAGCTGGGACTGGTTAGCCTGGAGAGGAGAAGGCTCAGGGAGATTTCTTCCATGTCTATAAATACTTGGTGTCAGTAAAGAAGATATAGCTAGTGTCTGCTCAGTGGTGCCTGAGACAGGACAAGGGCCTAAACAATGGGACTGAACCAAAACACAGTTGGTGTCTCCATCCTTGGAAATATCAAAAACCTGACCCGAGATGGTCATGGGCAACCAGCTGTAGCAGCGAGTGGGCAGTCTCTAGAGGTACCTTTGGCCTCAGCCCTTCTGTGATCTTGTGAAATTTTAATTATTATGAAGAACAGGGAAGAATCTCACAGCGCTGAATGACTGGGTTGTTGTTGTGGTTTATACCCAATAGACAACTAAAACTACTACCCAGGCATTCGCTCACTCCCCACATTCTGGTGGGATGAGGGAGAAAATTGGAAAAAAATAGATAAAACTCATGGGCTGAGATAAAGACAGTTTAATATGACAGAAAAGAAAGATAGTAATATAATAATAATAATAAACCAATATAAAAACCAAGTGATACACATCACAAATGCTCACCACCCATAGACCGCTGATACCCAGCTAGTTTCCATATTGTGGTCTAAACCCCCAGCCTGCTTTCCCCAAGTTATATACACAACATGACATCATGATATGGAATATCCCTCTGGCCAGTTAGGTTCAGCTGTCCCAGCTGTGCCCCCTCCCAGCTTCTTGGGCACCCCCAGCCTTCTTGCTGGTGGTGTGAGAAGCTGAAAAGTACTTGACTTAGAGTAAACACTGCTTAGCAACAACAAAAAAAAATCATCCTGTTATCAACATTATTTTCATGTTAAATCCAAAACACACCATTGTAACAGCTAGTGGGAAGAAAATTAATTCTATCCCAGCCAAACCCCAGACAGATATGAAGAGCTAGATGAATACTGAATGTCAATAAATGGAAATACTTCATATGAGAACCCCCCACCACCACCACCTGCATGTTTACAAGACTGGGATCTAAATTAACTATTAGCAGTCAAAAAAATAACTAAGTTTGTGATTTACTGTAGAAAGCTCTCTGCAGAACAACTTCAATATTCAATGCCCATCAAAAAGGCAAAATCTTATTACTTATCAGGTAAGAAGATGAAAACATGACAGGAAACATCCCTTTCCCGTTGTAGAAATGGTTGCTTCATCCTGTCATGAACACTCAAAAGGAGTCTGGTAAAACTGGAAAAATCAAGAGAGGGATGCTGAAGAGGATGAGATGTCTCTGCTAATGAACAAAGGTTCTTATGCTTGCAAGCAGATGACTGAGCTGCGCTGTCATGCAATTATGAAGGATACAGAGAAAGTGAATGAGAAGTGGTTATTCTCTGTTTTATTGTACACAAAGTAGAGAACATCCAACAAAAAAACCACAAACACACCACTGAAGCACAACCTTTTTAATGTAATTAAGTGTGTCACTAAATCACAGAGCTGCTTGCCCCAGAACCCTGTGGCAGCCAAGCACTTGAACTGACAGTGCAATTAGAAGTAGAGGAGGTAGGTTCATGGAGAGGCTAGGTGTGAGATTCAGGAAATCTCTGAGACTATTTGCTGCTGAGAGGGTGTATCGAGAAGCATCATTCCTAGACTTAATGCTGTCACTTAAACTTTTCCCTTAAGCACCTGCTACAAATTAATGTTGATATCAGGGCACGTGTCTGGATCTGTCTTTGGTTTAATAGACAGGGCCATTCTTAACGTGTCATTGGGACAGCTGGGTTGCTGAAGCCTAGGGCAAGAATGATGATTTCTTTTCTATTTGCAAACCGACATCCTCCTCCTTACTCAGTTTTGCTTCTTTTCTCAAAGGAACACTTATGATGATATTTTTGCCTTTCATGTCAGAAAGGCATGTATTTAATTCTGACTGCTGTATGATGAACTGGATGACAAAGGACGTGTGGTACCTCTAAGCAAAAGGAAGCTCTGTATCATTTTCTCAGTGTTTGTTTGTTTTTTATATACCAGGTCACATCCTTATGCCTGGCTTTATTGAATAAAAAGTTCATTACTTGGAAGTCTTATGGGTGAGATGCAAGATCTATATTCCTGTTTCCTAAATGAGATTTATTTTCTTTTTATTGATGGCATTATTGATTTCTTTAAAAAAACCCTCGTTTTGTACCGAGTTCAAATTTCCCATCCTCTCAGCTTTGTAGGGGCAGTCATTCTCCTCTCTTACACACATGCTATTTTTTGTGCAGTGCTGTGCACACTCACAAAATCACAATCACCATAAAACCAGCTGATAGAAACTTTGTTTTCCTCTTGAGGCTTTAGATGCCCTCACAAACCCTGTCTTCAGGCCAGTGCTCAGGATTACGACGCTCCGTGGAGGCACCTTAGTTCAAATTTCCAGCTGGAATCTTTTTTATATTCTGTTGCACAAAGACACCCAACCATCACCCTCTGCAGCTCCTTAGTCAGACAGTATACAGAATTCATTACCAGACCACAGAGCTGCTCCCGACAATACATGTATGCATTAGAGTTTACAGGCATCGCTTCTAAACTTGGGTTACCTGAAGTGACCGGGCAGAGTGGTGAGGGCCATTGCGTAGGCCGCGAGCCCTGGAAAGTTGTTCATCATTCCAGGGATTGCCTGATTCGCAATTGCAACTAAATAAGTGAAGGGAAGAGCATTTATCTCAGGTGCATAGGTTCACCAGACACTGCAGGGTGAGGGGGTCACACTTGCCACAGGCCGTGGTGTTTGGGGAGGGATGGAGACGATGTGCCAGCACCGCTGGACTGCTGCTGGGCAGCCCAACCCTGCCTCCCTGCCCAGGGTTTGCCACAGGCTGGGGGGGTGCTTTGGTGCACAGGGCAGCTCTTGGGCTCCTGGCTGGAGGAGTCGGGACTTTCTCTGGACCACCGTGTTCTGGATCGTTTGCCTCTTCTTGGCGTTCATCTCAAGTTTTTATATGCATTAGGATTTTTTTGTGTGTGCGTTTTCTTGCCAAAAGTTGGGAAATTCTCCCCCAGCTGACTTTGATAAGTGAGGGAGGCTTTTCAAATTTGTGGATTTATTCTCTCCAAGCAATCTTAAGCTTTACAGGCTGGATTGTTGTTCATAGACTATTTTAAATTTCTTTATAATGCCCTGCAGTACATTCCCTTTAGATGCCAAGATTTCAAATCCCCATTTTTGCAAAACACAGGATTGGAAAAAGATGCTGCTTTCTTATCAGGATCAGTTTTGTACATAAATTTTGAGTGTGTGTAGGAGTTACTCTCTTGGAGAGATTTTCAGATTCAGTGAAGTAAAAAATATTGTGCACACAGATGTAGGACCCCTTAACTCATGATAGTATGAATGTTTCTCAGGCATGCTGCATTCATATGGGCTGTGTTTTTGCCATCCATATTCAGGCTGAGCAAGCCTCTTTCAGAATTTCATTGAAATCCCTGAAATAACTGGCAGAGTTAGGATCTACTTAAAGTGATTAAGGTGACAGAGCCTGATCTTTACAGTAAGATCCAAAGCCTGTTGTTGATGCTGATAAGAATTCTTCCATGGTGGCTTTAGACCCACATGGCTTGAATAGTGGCATCTGTTAGATGACCATTGAAGAGGAGAGTAATTTTTTTTTTTACTAAAATTTGTATTTAAATCTGTTTTCAATCTTTTTCTTTTTTTCAACATGAGCTTCAGTATTTTACTAAAATTTAGATTTTTTCATGCCAATAAAATGATATCTTGTTTTATACAGGTGCACCCTTTCAGGCTTGAATTTATTTTTATAAGTTTTATTGTTAGATTTGATTGCAGTCAGCATTGTTACTGAATCAGTCTCACCTGAATTTTTCACTGTTCTGTGGGGACTAAGTAGAAGAAAAACACTAGATAGGGCACCGAACAGCTTGCATAAACAGTTCTTGAGACAACTATATCTACTTTGAGTTCCCAATAGACACTTTAAATTTGCATGAAAAGCAAGATTATTACAGTTTTGGGTACTTTGATGATTTAAGCTCTCAAGACACCGAATCCCTTTTTCTCAAGGCTTTTGTTCAGATTCCCTCACAGCATAAAAAACACAGTCTGCCTTCCCTTTCTCATCCTCCTCTCCCAGCCACTTGAATCCAGAGTAGGCAGATCTTACACTACTGTGCTTAAAATGGATAAATTCTGGCATGCCAAATGTATGAAGATGGTGGTGAATCATTGGCAAAAGGTCCAGCCAGAGGATTCTCCTGTCTAGCACTACAAATATGCTATTGAGGATCTAAGACAGCTGAGGGTGGTAAGAATTTGACCCTCCTATGGTAGTAACCTGTCACCCTCCTTTGTTTAAAGTACACTTGAAGGGTCTGCCTTGTCTTCATCAATAAAATACAAATTCCTTTTTTAATTTTTCCTAACCTAAAGCTGATTGTGATGGCTTGGTGACTTAAAAAAACCCCATTTTACTTACATAAAAACAGATTGTTCTTTTTCATGCCTACCACTCACTTTGCCCAGAAGGACCCAGAAGTATGTACTAGCAAAGAACCAGTACAACACTGCAATGTCCCTTTCCTCTCCTACCCATCCTCAGCAAGGGAATGCTGATCTCCTTAAGGTACCTCAGAAGGATAGATGACTGCCCCGATCTTACGATATCTTTCTGATATATGTGTCTTGGAACTTTTTGTAAAGATCTTGGTCATTTGTTCAATCCCTTTATTCTTTCTTATGGGATTTTCTTTGCAAGACCTATCTCAAAAGCCTCTATTATAGCAGCAGCTTTCGCTGAGGCTATTTCAATTTTGCAGTACTTCAGAATCAACCTCACTGTTGAATCAGGCTGGAAACAGATATTTGAAGTGACTGTTTAGCAAAATAATTATTTTTTCCCAGTGGTCTAGAGTGAAAAATATGCAAATATGAATAAAATGAGCTCATTTGGAAGGCACTGAGCTTTAATGAATAACCATTTATATAACAGCAAAATAAAGCAAATTAAAATTTGTTGTGAACACAAGCTCTTTTAAAAGAACAAATTAAGAGAACATACTGAGAGTTAAATCAAGGCACTGGAGGCTTTAATAAGCCTGTGCTCTGCATGAGGAGAGCTGAATGAGAGAGAAATCAAGTAAGACCTTCACAGAATTGGCACCAAAGTATTTTTGTTTCTAGTCTAATTCTATCTGGCATAATAACACACTGAGTTTAAAATCTTATGGTAGTACATCACTTGAGGTGAAGCGGTGAGGAAGACTGATCCCTTGCCCATAACCCCTGCACAGAGATTTCCCCAGAAATGGCAGTTTCACTGGAGGGTGTTTGTTGATTCTGCATCTACATCAGGCAATTAGCATCAAGCTGAATGTTTCTTTTCTGTGCAGCCCGGGATGGTTTTAAGGCTGGGGGTGGGAGGGAAACATGACACATGGGACCAGCATGAAGAAAATATTGCAAATGCCTGCTCTGTTTTTTTCTTTCCTTTCTTTCTTAGTCAGTTTGAGCAATATAATTCCAGATTTAATGGAATTTATGGAGAACTGTTATAGACTGATATGACTCAAGGCTTTCTGTGAGAATTATTTTTTCTCCAGTGCCTGGAATGCTAGCTGTCTTTATGTTGGCTACATTTCTTCTTGCATATCATTAAAACAAAAGATGTGTTGCAAATCATTGGGTTTTTTACTGCAAAAGCACAGCAAAAACTCCATCCTCAAAGGAATGCATTAGCCTACCTCCTCAAAGTCATCAGGTTGTCCCAAAAATCTCTGTGCAGCGCTCTGAGACTTCAGCTAGTGCAACCGATGGATGACACATTATCTGCCTCAAAAGGCTTACTCCCACTTTTTGAACACATTCTCTGTGAGATCAAAGTAATCCAGTTTAGTAGCACTATAAAGCATGTTCTAACGTCTTAAAGTGAATATGAGCATGTACCAACTAACGTGAGGAGGTTGAACCAGATGACCTCCTGAGGTCCCTTCCAACCTCAACTTATTCTGTGATGCTGTGATTCTTTCCTTATCTTTGATAAAGCTGATTCACTGTTACTAAAAAAAAAAAAAAGGAAAGAAAAAGATGAGAAAGAAAGTGGGGAAGTGGAAAATCTGAAATGTCTTCTGCAGTTATCATGTGAATGAGAGGACAGGACACTTCTAGAGTGCCACAAGATAAAGCCTGTATATAAAGCAAGGCAGAGATATCTATAACCAGGAAACAGAGAAAGCAACTACATGAAATTCATAAGAAATACCAATATGCATATCTAATTTAGATAACTAAAAATAGGTATTTTTATGTGTCATGCTATGGAAAATGTTTCTGGATGCATAAATGGAATGTTAAACTTCATTTTAAATACTGCACTTGTACTACCAAGCACAGTATTTGGCTTGTGCTTGGGTTTGTTCCTTTGATATAAATTATTATAAAATAATTTCCAAACAAACGTCACACAGATTTTAGCTGTCCACCTAAACTGAATGATACAAAAGGCATTTATTTGATGTTTAATCACATTATCTGTTAGGTCTGGTAAAGCTTTTCCTGAGTGTTGGGGCCTGGGTAGCTGGGCCTTAGCTCTCATTGAAATTCATCATTTTGGAAAGAAGAGTAAGGGATAGTCTGCTCTAATCTATAGTAAAGTTTTTGTAGAGTCTGGATGTGGAAGAATTCTTTTGGCTCACAGATCTGCATCTCAGTTCAGCTGGTCCAGCCAGTACACTGTCACATCCTGTACAGATAGATGAGATAAACAGACAGAACTCGTGTGAACAGCAGTGCATTAGTATGGCACTCTTCAGAGCCCTCTGCTCTCCAACAGTAACAAATTGTTCCTTTGCACCTAAAATTTCATACTGGTTTTACACTGGGTTTAGCTCTTCATAGTGGCATGCTTATATTCTCTGTCCTTAAGTTGATTATGTTGCTAATTTTCCATTTTCTATATTGAAACAGCTGGAAACAGTGAGAGCGAGGGCCAAGAAGCAGTGAGGAAAACACAAGAAGAAACTTTGACTGGAAAAGGTACCATACTGAATCATTTTTTTTAAGGAACTCTTTATTCCTGTCTTTTATATAAGGTCCCCTTGTGTATTATCAGGCTTCTTTAGGTTGGGGAAATGAGTTCTTAAAGTAAACTTGACACAAAGGTAAAATGAATAGGATGCTGTTCTAAAATGTAAGTAAGTTCCCCTTTTTTTTTCTTGGCTTCTTTACTGTGTGCCATTGCATAAGGGCTGGCTACAAGTTACAGTGTGCCTGTGCGTGTGTGCGAGCGCACTGATTTAATAGCTGGGCAAGAAGTCAGGATACTAGTCATTTCTTCTGAGGGGAGGATGACAGCAGGTAGGAGTGGGTGTGCTCTTTCTCCTTGGCGGTCTCGCCTTTTGTGGTTGATATGATGCCTCAAAGAAGGTGATTTTTAAAGAAAAGATGTTTCTAAAACAACAGGGCTGCTCAGTAGTGTTATTCGATGCGTGATGAGAGCTTCTAAGCTTCTACTGCTGCAGAAAATAAAGCTGTGTTCTTAAAAATAGATGGACCTTTCATATCAAGCCAAAATTCCTACGTTTTTGCGGTTCTCCCAGTTTTGTTGCTTTAATCTGATGAGTGATTGTGTTGGGGGAGGCATAAGGAGGGCATAG
Organism: Laterallus jamaicensis coturniculus; assembly: GCA_022605575.1. Classification (NCBI taxonomy): domain Eukaryota; kingdom Metazoa; phylum Chordata; class Aves; order Gruiformes; family Rallidae; genus Laterallus; species Laterallus jamaicensis. The sequence goes on from JAKCOX010000053.1 coordinate 3,874,743, forward strand.
CTTGATAACTATGAGAAAAGGCATATGCTGTGTGATTATAATTTGCAGTTTATGATGGAGGTTAGCGCATCTAATATTTCCATCTCTTGGATTCACTGGGTGTAGTTCCTAGTAGTATGATGACTCACTCCTGCCACTTTGATGTATCATTTCTTGGCAAAATAATAGGGCAGCACTGGTACTCCACCCTATTTAGGATCTTCATGGCTTCTGCTGAGATCTGATTCTGTTTTTGTGCCTCTAATAATTACTGTTATGATGATCAAAATACGTTAATTATTGTGTTAAAAACCCCTTTCATTAAGATTTATCTTTTGACTTAAATAAATGTGCACCCATTATAGCCTCAGGATACATGTATGCGAGGTAAAGCATCATAAATTAAACTATAGTCAAAAAGATCATGAAGGGAAAAAGGTAATTATTATATCATTTAAATCTTTTGCTGGAATTTTCTGCACAGAGACCAAAACCATTTGGAACTGATTATGTCTCATGCCCTGCGTGAACTGGGCTCTGTCTCATCTTCTCCCATCTGTGTGATCACAGAATTTTCTAGCACCTTAGTCTTCCTTGTTTTTTCTGAAGGAGCTGAGCTTTAACCTCCAGTTACAAACTTTGTCAGGTTACAGCTGCAGTTTGAGGAAGCTGAAACTGTGTCGATATGTTAGCTGAAGTTGTTCCTCATTGTAAGTGTAACGACCGAAGCTTTAGTAACTTCAGGTCCTGATAGATTTGGCCTGAAAACAAACTGGAAGAGTGTCACCTCTTCAGAATTTCTCACTGACTGAGGGATATTTGTATTTGCAAGGGCATTATCCTGTAAGGAAAACTAGTGTGAGTTTGAGGAGCAGTCCTGTGTTAGTGCTTATTGATAAATCTGCATGTCGCTTTGTAATGGGAGGGGTGTGCAGATACTGTGAGCAGGGCTGGGCTGTGTGAATGCATCACCTTTCAAAAGCTACAGGTCAACATCTGTTTAGCTACTGCATGAAAACCTTAGCAATTATGTTGACCCTCCCCCCTTCCTCCCCCCAAATCCTTCACCCCCCTTTCTTTGAGCATTTTTTGTAGCTCATATTAAAAATCTAGTTACAGAAGCTGTTCCCATCTATAATATTGAAGTCCTGAGGAGGAACTACTTGAAACAGTATTGATGGACAGGCCAACGTAGCTGTCCCCCTTTTACCAAACAGCTGTATGAGTGAGAGCCATTGGTTTGCCATGCAGATCTCAGATCTCTAACAGCAAGGAAAATCTCCTTGCTTGTTAGTAGGTTAGACAGCAAAAGGGAGCAAGAGACCTTGTCCTCTCCTTATTGCCTGGCTGAGCCACACACAAACATCCCCAGAGACAGTGCTGGGAAAAGGCCAGTCTTGTTGTATGCATGTAATTACAGTGTTTTTAAGGTGATATCATCCTTCTGTGTCTTGGCCCACTGTCTGTTCGGGGCTCTGTCTCCTCTTTAAGGGTAAGCAGATTTTACTTCACATAATTTACACTTACTTCAGGGACAAGTGAGATTTAAAGCATGTACATAAATGGTTCCTGTGAAGCAGATGACGAGCAATAACGTGCTAACGCTTTCAGAGGAGGATAAAGGGTAATAATGAAATGGTTGTGCACACAGGTGATGCTTTTTAGCAGCAGCAGTGTGACAAGACATGGAGAAAGGACTGGTAAAATTTCTGAAGACAGGGAAGCAGGAAACCTGGTTCCCCATGCTGGAGGCATTCAAACCAGAACCAGTGCCAAAAGATAGTGGAGCAGTGGAGAGGAAAGCAGTTGTGAACGTTCCCTTACAAGGCAACAATGGTAAAGAACACAAACTCTAAGCAGTGTATCACATCACTTCTTCCTACTACCCATCCTCTCCCATGGTGCCACACCAGAAACTTCCTTGGTTCCTCTCCTTGCTGATTCCAGACTGGTTGGGTATCCTTCTTGGTTTTGGGTATCTGTGCTGAATTACCTATTGCTAAGTGTAAAGGGTTAGGAAGGAGGTGAGCAGCTGATTGGAGGAGAATAAGGTAGAGGTCTTTGGGGTATGATAAGACCCAATTCACTTGACCAAGAGAACCTCTGCCATGATAAAGCAATCTAGAACAGACCAGAAGAAGTGCTGCATTGTCATTAAAATTATCACATGGGCACTATTTCCAAAAAGACCAAGGGCAACAGATTGCTATGCTCTGAATCACAAAGCTGGGAGAAGCTAGAATGATACGGGCATTTATCTTGCTTCCATTTGTTAAATTGGGAACTTGTGTTGTTAATAGTACCAATTATATGGCTGGGAAAATTGTTGATGGCTGGGGATTGCCACAGGGATATTCTAATTGTGTAAGTCTTAAATTTGTGCGTAGGGTGTGTCTGTGTTACTGCGCTTGGTAGTTAGATCAGGAGAGCGCTTTTCAGGCAACGCTCAGCTGCTGCCCGCTTGCTGAGTGCCAGCTCACATCAGGAAGGCCACCACGGGTCCTGACCTGGATCCTCTTTGGACAGAACAAGCCTGGGAGGTGAGCTGCAGCAGCAACAGAGCATTCATGCACAGGAGCAAATTTAGAGCTTATCTGAGCTGAGAGTCCCAGCAAGCAGTACAAGTCCCCAGCACAAAATGAGCTCCAGAGATTGACTTCTATTGATCCAAACTGCTTGTTAGTGCAGCCATAGCCGCAGTTACTAGTCCTGAACAAATTACATTGAGTTATGGAATTGGGAAGTTGCCGTGATAAACTCAAATCTCAGTGATACTAAGAAAAATCTTTCCATGTACATAATAGAATGTCTCTCCTGACTCAGATACCCTCAGTTTATGTCTCTGCAAATGAAAGCTGGTTTTAACCTGATGATTACAAACATACAAATGTTGGAAACTAATATATAAACATGAATGAAAGCTTCATTCATTCATTCCTGCATAGGTTCATGAATGCCAATGGAATCAGCAATTAGCCGAAGTTTATGCATAAGTATCACTTAATGCAGTATCAAGGAAAAGCTCTCACAACTGCAGTGTAGGAGCTGGGGTTACTTGACTCAAAGGAGAAAAAAAATTAAAAGTTAGTGAGAAAACAGGGTGTAAAAATCATACTAAGCACGGACCTCTTCAAAAGCAGAAGGCTGTCTTTAATCTCACCCAACATTTTTGTGGCAATTCAAATAAAACCACAATTACAAAACTACGTGCTACATCCACAGTATTCATGAGGCTTCGTTTGAAGCCAGGTGAGAAAGGAAGGGGGGACTTTCTCCCTCGGAGTCAGAGGAATACAGAGGTTAGCACGGTGGCAGCCAAATTGTGTCATTTACAGTCTGACCCACATCAAGACAACGTGGGCCAAGCAGTAGGTGGAACAATATCACCTTTAAAACAGTGCAGTTCACATGCATTCAACATGCCTCGCTTTTCCCCCAAGCTTTCTCTTGGGATGTGTGTGTTACATATGGCTCAGTCAAGGAATAAAGAGAGGACAAGGTCTCTTGCTGTCTTTTGTAGGATAGCCTGCATCTGAGATCCCAGATAGAAGAATTTACCCGAAAGAAGAAGGGATAATCTAGTTGATAAGTACCAAGCATATTTGTAGAATAACTCATGGGTCGTTACTTCACTGACACTTGCTGTGTGTAATGCACCAGTTTTAACAAAATAGCCCACGTTTTTCTGCTCTGTACCAGACTTCATGTTGTTGGCTTTCCCTGAAAGGTGGAGAAGACCAACTACTGAGAGTTCTTAAATTCCCAAACTTTTAGATTTGTTTCTGCCCAAGAGTCAGTGATGGTATTCCCACATGTGAGCCAGAGGCAGTTCAGCTCAGCAGAGACCTTGTTCAAACATACGAAAATGTCACCTGGGACTTTTTCTCTGACATAGTACGTCAAGGTGGCTGTTATGGAAGTGGTCATCCAACCAAGTCAAAAAGAATAGAAAATATTTGTGGTTGAGATGCATTTTCTGTAAGTGTGCATAACCATGTGTGGGTTATGCTTGCTTGTGCCAGATTTGCTTTTCATGACGCAGCTTTGAGGTGTGAAAGTGTAACGCCCCGAGCCTGTGGCAGGACCTGACATGGCTATTTGGTCCCTTCTACCACATCCTGCCATTGACATACATTTTGTCCACCACTGCTGATGCTGAAAGACCTGTAGGATTAGTTTCAAGAGTTTCCTAGAAATAAAAGTGCAGTTTCCATCTCTGTGGTTTCTTTTTTTTATGCTTGTGTATTATCCCCAGCACTTAGCTTTGGCAGGACAGGGAGTGCCCTCAGTTCGAGTTGTACAACTGACTCATGAAGACATCTTGAAAGACAGGCTGGTGATATGAGCCAAGAGTAAAGAAGTCTCAAACTGACAGTATGCCGCTTTGGAGGGCCCTGCATGGCACTGTGGAGCTCTTTTGCTTTGTCACTTGATGACAGGTATCAGAACCTTGCCTAAACGTTGAGATTTCTTTTCTTTCTGTAGTCTGGTCTGTGGTTATACCAAATATATCCGAGCCACGTGAAAATATTTGAATCTTGAAAAATCTTGGATGTGGTTAATCTGAGTCTGTAAGGACTGCATCCTCCCCATACACAAGGGACAGAAGGCCCCTTTGTAGAGTCCAAGAAAGTAATGCAGGAGCTGATACAATTTCTCTGTGTTCACAGACCGTATTTCCTTTGCCCAGTAAAGTTGGTGACTCTGTTCTGTATTGAGATGGGATTATTTTAACCCACAGAAAGGTATCTCCAGAACCCTCTGATGAAATCTTTCAGGTGAATAGTTTGCAGATGAATTGTCCTACTTTTCTGTTTATTTTACGTAATACTTTGGTGCAAAACCACAGTTAAATTCATGAAACTTGCTTGTTCATGTCTTTTTTGTTTGTTGTCCTTTTGACTTTCAGTGTAATGTTACAAGATTTTTCCCCTCAATGCTTACAGGCATTCAAATTGATAGAGAATCCCCTATTATTTTGTGTATTTCTTAAAACACCCTGGAATTTGAATTGTCATGTTAACAGGGTGGCATTTCAGGCATTAAGAGCCATACAAATATGGTTCACAGAGCTAAAGATGAGCTGCAGATCTGGATAGTGCTATGAAGATAATGTCTTTCAAATATGAAATGCATTCATAATGCAGGCACAAGCTCTGCCTGTTAGTTTCCTAAGTTCCCATTTCCAATGGAAATGGGAAACATTTCATTAACAGGCTCTGCCACTGGGAAACACGATTTTCTCTTATTTAAATTGTTTCTAATTGAAACCTAGAGACAAAGAAGTGCACAGGTGTAGCTGCAGGCAGAATAACAAAGTCCTTTCAGATGTCTTGAAACGACTTTCTGACTGTAAATCACCGAAGCTTTGTGTGACTAATGGGCCTGGAGCTCCGAGGTTAGGATTTTGCTGATTGTGCTGCCCTACTGAAGGCAAACTGAAGGAAGGGAATTTCAAAATGAAATTGCCTCTTCAAGGTCTGAAAATGCTCCAATTTCACCCTTTTACAGGATTTTTGATCCTCTTTTATGTACCTGTGGAGTCATGATGTCAAGCAGTGGCCGGATAGAGGTGCTCCTGAGTTCGACACCTCCCATTGCAGGCCATTATTTTTTCCAGCTTGAGCAGGAACTGCATGCAGGTTACATGAGCTATTTCTAGACCTTGTTCTCAAGAAAATTGCCAGCAAATACCAAAAGACAAAGCCAAGAAAAAGGCAGTTTGTTTTCTCTTTGGAATGCTTTCATATCTCTCTTCCAGTTTCTACTTTACATGGTCCTAGCTTCCATGGGTTCCATGTAGGGCTTTAGAAGTTAATTTACTTATAATGAGTAGAATATTTTCTGTGCAAATGCCATTGGCTTCCGTGCTAGGCATCCAGCTGCCAAGAGTGCAGAGAGCTTGCCACCTGAAGTAAACGTGGCAAAAGCAGAGGCTGTATTTGAAGCACTTAGGGGCTGCATTTGTAACCTTCCAGCTGTGAGCTGCACGTGAACCAACAGACTGCAGTCTACCTGAGCATGCCAGCCTTGCAGGTCTTTCTTTGTCAGCTACATCCTTGCAGCAGTATGGTGGGGCATCCTTAACTTGTATTTTGAGGGCTATTTTTCAGTGGCAAAGAACTGAAGCTCTGAATAGAGGTCCCATTTCTTAAGCGGAGTTATGAGCCAGGCTCTTCCCAGCGGTGCCCAGTGACAGGACCAGAGGCAATAGGCACAAACTGAAATGCAAGAAATCCCATTTAAAGATAGGAAAATGCTTTTTCTTTTTTGACATAAGGGGTATTGGATATTAACACAGGTTGCCCTGAGAGCTTGTAGAGTTTCCATCCTGGGAGATATTCACGAGCCATCTGGACACGGTCCTGCAGTTGGCTCTGGGTGGCCCTGCCTGAGCAGGGGCTGGGACTGGACAATCTCCAGAGCTGCCTTCCAGCCTCCACCTTCAAGCCTGTAACTCTGTGAGTCTATGGAATTTTATCAGCCAAAACCATAAGAAGCCCCATCTGCTTTATTTGTCCAGCCCTGACTACAAATACTGTAACAGACATGGATTCCTGGACTGCAAGGCCTTAGAGGAATTATATCAGTGTTCACATAGTGCCCATGTTAAGACTCTTGGGTACAGACAGTGGTAAGAACAGCAATAATTTTTCCATAATGCAGTCTTAGGAAATGAGAATGACTTCAGAGCAATATAAAAAAATCCCATCTGGACAGGTAAAATACCCATTCTGTGGAAGAAGAGGGAAGGAATTTATTAACACTGATGCTGAGTGAAAGGACCAGGAAATACTGCTCATGACTCCAGAGCAGCTTGCCCTTCTTGTTATTTTTTTCTATGCAGTGCATAGACTAACAGATTTTAAGCCCTAAAGTTTTAAGTCTAAGTTTCAAATAAAATATGTTAAAGATTACAAGATGCAGGACATCTCTGCCACATTTTCACAATCTGAATGGAAGTCAGCATGCTCATGTGCACTTAAAAACCTTTCTCAGCCTATTTAAAGACTTGCAGTAAATGTGCAACATTTTTTAATAGTCTTTTCTGATACTTGGTGCTAGAAAAGTGTAAGAAGAAAAAGAAATAGCCCTAAAGAGACTGATAAACTCTTGAATGAAGCAAAATATCTAACATGAGAATAATTAGGTGTCTAATAATCATGTCTGGATTTGGATTTTTCCTTGTATGTCGAGGCAGTGTTTCTGGGCATGGTGATGTGAACTCTGACCAGCCCCTGATTAATTTCCCCAAGGTAATGGTCAGCCGTGTTGTAGTCCTTATTTAATCTTAACATTATATTTCCCACTGCTTTCTCTTACCAGGATTACTGTTGACTTTAGGCTGTTTGGGAGGAGTAGCTCTTCCCAACTGATATGACTCGAGGAGACAAAATAAATCAAATCATCTTTCCAGCATTTATTTTGACCTAGTTGAAAAATTATTCTTGCCAGTGTTGTACCTCCCAAGCATGGAAAATGTCGTGGGGGAGAGAGATCTCCATGACTCTGGGCAAGATTTGCTGTTGTTCTGTGTTTCCTCTCATTCTACTCCAGTCTCATGCGCTTTCAGGTTTGGTTTTGATGGGGTTTTTTAAGTAATTTGCAGCTCCTAGGCTTCCTGGAACATGGATCTCATTTAAATAGTACAGCATCTGTACTTCTTTCTCTTTAGGAGTTTTATGACATATCAGGGGGAAAAAAAGAAAAAATTAAGTAGAAGTATGTATTGGAGGGGGGAAAGGAAAAAAATATTTTATAAGGAAAAAAGCAGTTCAAACCTTGTCAAAAAAGCTGTTCAAAACCTTGTCATGGTAGTTGGGGGCTTCTCAAGTGGAGGTCTGTGTAAAGTTCATTTCCCAACCTAAAATCTTACAGGCTTTCTCCTAGATTATATTTTGCATTTGGAAGTGAGTCCATGTAAAAATCCCATGGCACTAATTGGAACAATTTTTCATCCAGACAGAACATTTTGTGGGAGCATTTATTGGCAAAAGAGAGAGAAATATTTTTTTTGCATTCATGTCTCTGAAATAAAGGGAGGAAAGTGTCGCTGCCTGTAGAAGGGGTTAACTTGAAACGTGGTAGTTTTTGTTCAGGTCAATTCAGATCAAAGGCTTTCTTCATCCTGAATCGTTCTGGGTTTCTTATATCCCAGACTATTGTACTATATAAGAAAATCTTTGCTTTAAAATCTAGACTTTAAAGTCTTCTGGAATTGCCAAGCTGCTGCTTAGCAATGTATTGATTTGCAAATGCACGCTATGAAATACTTTTTGAAAGAGAATTTTGCAAAGATTTTGTTTCAAACAAAGATTTTGTTTTAAACTTGCCACAAAATGGAAATGTCCTATGGAAAACACTTCTCGTGAGTCTGAGCCCAGTTGCCATCGATCTTTTTTTGAGGGTTTTGGTTTTTCTGGCTTTGAGATGACGCAAAATTGATCCCAAGCTAAGTGAGGTCTTCAAATAGGATTTCCTTCTGAATGCGGAAGGCAAAACACATCTCCAGTGCCATGAAGACTTTATGCTTTGAAAGCATAGGCCACAGATAATAGAGAGATGTCCAAAAATGTGCTTATTTGGTGTAAAACTGGTACCTGCCTTACAAAGCTGATGTTGTGAGCAGTCCCCCTGAGAATCTTACTCAGGCTCTTCCTCCACCCCAAAAGGCTGGCTGGGGACTGCTCTCTTAGAAGATACGTGAAATGATTTTTTAGCCTGGAATCATAATCCCGTAGTTACCTTGACAACTATTGGTGATACACAACTACATTGTGTTTGCCTCTCCAGATGCCCTTTCAGCTGGTCCTACAAGCAGAATTTGTGGGTTTTGGTTTTTTTTTTTCTCTTTTATTTTTTTTGTTTGCTTGAATCGTATCTCTGGAAATACACTCTTCAGAAAGCAGCATCCCTTTCTGCGTGTCTCACTAACAGGATAAAATAGTATATTTGCTTTTGCTTGCAGAAAAGAACAGTTTGTGGCAGTGGTCATGTATTATCTGGTCAACTGCCAAACAGTGACTCTTTGTATAAATCTGAAATTCAAATCAATGCATTCGACTTAACAAACCTGGGTATATGCAGAGATTAAATCTGAATAAATCTCAAGTCTCAAGTAATGAAAATGACATCACCAAGGGTGTAGTTCTGCCTGTTCCCTCCTCAAGTGGCATGGGTGATCAGGGCATACAGTGTACATGGTGCTGAGGGGAGATCATCAGACAGTAGCAATTTTCATTTGCTGCATGGGGCAGAGCAGAACACTGTTGACTTTTTCTCCATCTCAATGCAGTCAGAAGTAGAAAGTTTCGGACTGTGTTTGCATTTATTGGTGGGAATTTGGACCCCGAGGTGCATTAGGTACCCAGGAGCTCTGCTGGCTCCCACTGGCTGTTCTGACAGCATAGGTGGTGGGCAGGACAACGCTGTCGCAGCAGCTCTGGGAAGCTGGCAGGAGCTAAGCTGAGAGGTCCTTCATCACTTCTGAGTTCTGAGGCTTGCCTCTTGCCTCCTCCTGGCCAGGTTGTCCAGGCAGACTCCCAGGTCTTAGCCTTGTAGACGTGGCTATGCGACCTTTAGTGGGTGTCTGAGGTAGAGATCTTACCTAGTCATTTTTATGTTCAGGTGAAGAAGAACTCACCAGGGTAGTTCTGAAATACCATTCTGAGGCTGTCTGAAAATCTAACATCTGTCTCCTTAGTTTCCTACGTGTAATTCTACCTTCTTTTCAGAAGACAATGTTTTGAAAGTCATGCTTTTGTGCTTCCAAAGTCTTTGCATGGGGGTTATTTTTAGGACCTAGATACAAAAGGGCTAATCCCTCTCCTCAGCCAGAAGAGTGCTCCCCACCAGCCCCAAGTTTAGAGATTTGTAAGGCAGCAGAATGAGACCAGAACTGGGAATTTCATTAATTACCTTCAGTCTATGGTAAGAACCATGTGCAGTGGGGAGTTTGGGTCCAGTGCAGCATGGTGATGCTTGGGGGGCAGTTGTGTATGGAGTGAGTTGAAGCTGGAAGGAAAGAGAGCAGTTGTGGGTCTGTCCCTGCCTGCTGTCTGTCCTGTGCAGCCCGATGGGGGATGGATCCGAGTGGTGCTTGTCCTACTACCTGTTTCCACAGACCTTTTCCCAAAGCTGCTGTTGTAACTGCCCAGAGAGAACTTTTAAAACAAATCATTTTCTGGCGAGTCACAGAGCGAAAAAATTAGTGCTTTTTCTCCTTGAATTTCTTTTTAACACCAGGTGAGATTATATGTAGCTGATGATTTAAGGAAAATTCAGTCTCAGAGGAATTGAATAAATTTACACCACCAGTAGTAAATTATTCCTTGACTGGAAAGATAGATTTTTAATTGATTCTTTATAGTTTTAAAACAATATGTCAATTTCCTTGCTTTGCAGATTAATTTCAGGTTTTGCAGATTGATTTCAGATAATACTTTTTTCTGTATTGTTTACTCTTTGAGTTAAATACAAATCAGCCTCCTGCTGAAATGAAAGCTATAAAAAGGAATATGTAAGGATGCGTTCAAACAGCAGCTGAACTGGGCAGGTAAAATGGGAGAAAATGAAGGGGTGAAAAAAGGAAAACAAAACCAGGACAGAATGATGGGAGAAAAACCCCCACCATATTCTATATTCCATTTTCTTTTTGAATGGCCCCATGTTCTTAATTTAGTTCTAAATTTAATCTAGAATAGACAGTTAAGACTAACATGCGAGTTAGTAAGTCCAACAAAGCTGAGAGATAGTAAAGAGTGAAGAGAAGAAAGGGAGACAAAGAAAAAAATCAAGTAGTAGAGAAAGAGTAGAAAAGGATGAGGAAGCACCTGAAGCAGAGAGAAAGAAGAACCTGTAAGGAGGTTATGGCCATTTAATATATCCAGAAAATACAATGCTCAAGGGCTGGCTGGGCTTTACTGTATGTGCTAAACAGATTTCAGATAGAGGAGTCTTTGAGGAAAGAATGGGAATCACTCTGTGTTTCAGGATTTTGTTGTTAGGAGTTGCAATCATTGCACTAACATGGTAGAGAAGATCACAGAGGGTCATGTCCCGCTTAACAGAGGCACAGTTTTCACAGCCATGCTGCTGAACAGGGCATGAGCTGGGTGAACACCATGCTCCAGAGGCTGGTTTTTGCTTTCAGGCTGGTTTATACCCCCTGGGTGGCATGTAAGGGGGTATTATTGGCTTTGCTCTAGCCCTCAGCTTACGTGTTTTCTTTCAATCAAGGAAAATGGTGTCTTCCTTTCCATTCTGTGTACTTTACCAGTTTTTCCAAAGGTCTTCCAAAGGATTCAGCACTCCTGGCATCGTTGTATTTCTACCTCTGTCTCTCCCTTTCTCTTTTCCTCTCCTCCTTTCTCTCCCTTCCTTACTCTTTTCTTCTCCATCCCTCTATGCCTCTCTCTTTCATTATTTTTTAAGGAATGGGAAGCATTGCTTTGTAACATGTATGTTGCTGTTTCGTGTTCTGTTTTAAGATACTATTCATGGTCTCATAGGAGTTGCTTTGCATTCTCTGGTTTGTATACTGCAAGGAAGCAGTAAGTATTAATGGGAACAGCCTGTACTTTTATCATGTCTTTTCATTTTCAATTTTAACAATGATCCCAGGTTAATGATGCTTGCATAGTCAGGAAAATGTGACTTTTTAAGGGAACAGTGTGATTCGCTATTCTGTACATTTTGTCCAATAAGCTATGTTTTATTTAGTTTCTCTTTAGCTGAATTCTGAGATGGTGACATAAACCTACTGCCCAACCAGGAAAAAAATGGTCCTTCATTGATTTTGTATGGGATTGGAAGATCATCCATGGATGATTTGGATTGCATGATGTCTTTTCTCTGGCAGCTATTCCATTAAATTAGTTTCAAAGCTGTCATATTAAAAAACACAAAGTAAGAGTGACATGTTATGTCCAGTGGATGTTTGTGTCCTAGGAAGAGGTATCATGCTAGCCTTGGGAAAAGCCCAAAAGATAACTTCCATTATTATTCAACTGAAAACCGAAAAAACAATGACTGAATCATTAAGGTAATTTTCTCTGAATGGGATGAAATAAGTTCTGATGGGTTCTTCTCTCATTCTCTTTGTCCCAATGTCTCCTTGGCTTCTCCGTTCTCCCTGAACTGTCCCTCTGTCCTTCCCTCAAACTTTGCTTATTAACTCCCAGTTGCATGTGCTTCTATTTCTGACTTCCTTTTTTTAATATCTCCAAACTGCAAATTCTGAGTTTGACTGCCAAAGGCAAGGCACAAATAGGTGTCAGTGGGTAGACACAGACAGTGGTGGGAACATTGGCTTGGCTGGAGTTCCTCATGTGTCCTCATGTGTCCTGAGCCCCACGTGTCCTGGCTGCGCTCAGGGGAGCAGCTCTGCAGGAACTGCTGTGTGTGAGCGTGCACCTGCACTCTGCCAGCTGCCGGCAGATGCTAATGGCACAGCAGCACCTACTCCAAGTGCAGCTGGGTGGCTACACTAACAGCTGATGATAAAGGCCATCAGTTTATGTAGAGGGGTCTCCCAGCTCTCAGAAGGGCTGAAGCATCTTGAAAGAGCAGAGTACTGGCAGGAGAAGACAAAAGCCTTGCTCAGTAGAGAAGGACCCTTGAAGGCCATCATGGTGTGGAGATACAGAGCTTCCCCTTGCTATCTAGGCACTGGAGGGTCACAGCACTCAATGTTTTTTGGAAAGTCAGACATTAAAAGGGCATTACAGATCCCCACTACTGAATCTTTGAAGCCCTGATCATTCTTCCCCTTCTTCCACCGCAGGTGCTGGTGTATGCATTTGAGGTGCTTCTATCAGCATATATTAATTCAGTTCTCAAGCACTGTTAAAATACTGGGAGATCCTTAGGTGAACATGAAGATTAAGCAGGTAGAAACCTGTGAAACCACACTGGAGCTGTAGGAAGACAGAATGAAAAAAAATATTAATGCTGAAGCTCTTTTCTTGGTATTTTTTCCTTCTTTTTAGTTGACCTGTATCCCTCCCTGCTAGGGGTCAAGCAACAAAAATGGCCTCTTTAAAAAGTGAGCATTAAAGGAAGCCTTAATATGTCCAGAGCAGAACTTGGTATTTACGCAGGACTAAGAAGAAATGTCAAGGATTCTGCACCTAATAGTTTGTATGATTAACTTCCATAAACATGAATCACAAACCTACTTCATTATTCCATCTGAATATTTCTAACCCTTTTTGGGGGAAGTATAATAGCCTCCTAAATAATGGGGTTTGGGGCTGTAATTCCACCTCCTCTTGAAAACAACAGTAAAATTTCCACTGACTGGAATGCAATCAGGGATTCTAGCTCATAATTTCAAACAGTACAAAATATTTCTGTTTCTTTCAGTGTACTCCCTTGATTTATCAGTCAGGTGACAATTCCAACAATTCACCTGGACAACTACTTGGAGGTGATCCAGGAAGGCCAGAATTTTGATCCCAGCTGGCCACCAGTTTGTGCTAGGAGTCTCACGGTCATTCAAATCTGAATCAAAATAGCTGTGCATGCAGGTGCTGTTCCCATCCATGTACCCACTGATCTCTATAAAATAGTTTTCTACTTTGCAGGGACAGAAATGTGTTTGGTTTGGTGCTCAGACACTGTATAATTTCGGGTTAAAGGTACCACCTTGCTTTGCTAACAACTCTACCCTTGAAGAAGGGCAGAAAGACTGACAAAGAGCAGGCATTGCTGAAACATGTCCTTGGAGAAGAGCTGAAAGGCTGATAAGGAGGAAATATCCTGCCCCAACAGGTATGGAGAGGTCCAGGGTGAGCACAGAGGCCTGAAGTCAACAAAAATGGACAGTAATTGTGGGCAGAGGGAGTAAAGGTGGCAGATGGAGTTTGCACCCACCTACCTAATTAAAGGACTATGCAAATAATCCCCCAACCTTCTAGGAGCATGTGTGGTGATTTGAATATGCTTGACCAATACTAGATGATGCGGTAATTACTAACTAATTAGTGTAGATTTAAGCAGGGGGGTTTTTATCTCTATAACAAGATAAATATGTTATCACTTCTGTGTGTGGTGTGGTGGCTATGTGGGGTTGCACCTAGCACCCATCTCTGTCAGGCATGGAATAAATCAAATACCTCTGCTCTGTGTGTATATTGGCGTAACAACCCCACTTTTGGGGCAACACACTTACTACTAAAACCCCCAGTAAACTCAATTTCCTTATTTTTTTCAGTCAATAAGAACTGTAATTCAGTTACACATTTTAAAATGCAAACCTTGTAATATTCTTGTTTTCAATGAGTTTACAGTTAATTGCCAGGATTTTTTGGAAGGCTCCTACACCTTTCTTTAGCCTGTGTAGCACTGAATAGCAGTAGGGTTTCTGTATATGCTAGAGTTTATATGTACTAATCACTCCACTTAGAAAACCCTGTGTAGCACTGGACTCTCGATTTTCAGCAAGAGTAGCCTGTGCAGGTTGGCCAGTAGGTTGGCCAAAAGGCCTTTGGTCTTCACATTGCCTGAGAGAGAGGCGGGATCTCCGCATCTTGCACAGGCATGAGCCAATGAAATTCCCAGTGCGAGGAGTTTTGTTGCGTTAAGGATGGATTCAAGACAAATACAGTCTGTGACTGCAGTTGCCTTTTATGCGTGGTAGTTACAGACACGTCAAAGATCTTAATTGCTTTATGTTATTCCCCCTGCCCGCCCCTGCCATTTGCAGGCATTTTGCAGTCCTTCCTTCAATGAGCCGCTTATTTTTTGAAGAGGTCACACTCTTCCAGAAAGTTGTTTATTTTTCTCTGCTCTCATGCAACACCTTGCACTTATCTGCAATCATTCCCCTGTTAAGTGTTGCCTAATTGCATACTTTTGCTTGGTCTTTCGGGAGATTCCTAATGATCCTCCCAAGCCTTGTTTTAAGCTAAATGTTTCTGTGTTGTCAGCAACTTTCACCACCTGTCTATTCAGCATCTTTTACAGAAAATTCCTAACACCTGGCACCTTCCACTTGTTTGGGTACAAGGCTAATGAGCCGCTACGTTTCTCTGGAGAGCACTCAGAGCAGGCAGCAGGCAGAGGCCAGGACTCTGCTCCCGATGAGCAGGGCCGTCAGTCAGGCCTCGGACTCAGGTGCATTAGGGAAGGATTCTCCTTGGGGCCCAAACAAACCTGATACTGGCAACCTGGGTTGTTTTCTTTTGTTTTGGGTGGTTTTGGTTTTGGTTTTTTCCTTTTTTTTTCAGTGTGGGGGGTGTGTGTGTGCACAACAGCAAATGTTCAAATAAAACAAACAAGCGTGATTTGGAAATGGCCGGTGCCTTTGCATCAAATCAACCCCATCTTACAATAACAGTTGTGCTGAGCTTGGTGGAAGTGACGAGTGAAGCTTGTGGGTTGCAAAAGCGACGTGCTGAAGGCACGGAGGAGGTAGAATGGTAGGATGCAAGCTGCTGCTGTGTAGCATCTTTGGAGAGAGGGTGTTTTATTCAGGAGCCCTCCTGTGTATTGCCTACTTCAGTGTGTGGGTGTCAAGTCCACTGGGAAGATGGAAGACCGAGTGGTTAGACACAGGGCAGTGGGAATACTGTTGACTCACCAGAAATCTTGTCTGGAAAGTGAAGCTAATTTTAAGTGAGTACAGTAAGGAAATATGTAGTAAAAGATGGATAAATTAGAATTATTTTTTTTCTTCCTTTATGTTGGAGTAAGAGAAGGAGTTAGGGAATGTGGGTGGCCACATCTGGAAGTTTTTGTGAGTACTGCAACATGTGTCTTTAACCTAGATGCATTGAACTGAAAGGGATGCAGATACTGGCATGAACATACAAAGCCAGATAAATGCAAGATTTTTGAGTTACTCTTTCATGGGACATGTGATTTTTAACTCACAAGGGAGAGTTTTGAGAAACAGACCCAAGGCTTGAGACACAGTAGTGGTGGAGGAGCTAGCAACAGCTGAAGGACAACTGGGATACCAACTGCAGCTGGATCGCTGCTGGCTATATTGGACACGTTCACTGCATAAACACAGATCCTTCACCTTTTCTAGTATGATAAATAAACAGTAGCTTGTATTGAATCTCCTTATTCAGTCTCCAGAGTGATGATTTGAATTGTTGATTAAAAGGTCACTTCAGTGTCCTCCTGTTCTTTGTGAAAGCCTCAGAAAGCAGAGGAGAAGGGAAGATGAAGGAACAGTTTCTAAGCATAAGCAAGGTTGGACTTTTTAATTGCAGTCAGTTCAGCCTCTGACTTCATGAGTGTGCTTTGTACTTTGTACTTAAAAAAAAAAGTAATATTTATCATTACAGTGGGGATTTCAAAGCTTCCTTTCAGTAAGTGACTCAGGAAGAGCTATAAAGCGAGATTTATTTTGGCTAGAAATCTTTTCACATGTAAGCTGAAAGTAAAGACTTATAAAGTGAATAATATTTTGTTTTGTTGACAACATGTCAATAACAGCTTGTCTTTGGGAATTCCAGCCTTTTCAAATTTAATTTCAGCTGTCTTATGTATTTACTTACCTGTTTTAATTAAGAATTTTCGGGAAGAAAAGAACAAAATGGCTTGTTTCTGAGCTGATACGATCTTAATTGAGAATGCTGGGCTCTCACATTGTCATTGATCACTTATTTTTGTGAATTATATCAAGGCACGCATAACGAATATGTAATATTCCCCTGTGGCAATATCTAGCAGAAGAAGCTGAGAGAGCCCAGGTGTTTTAACACAATGGTTTGAAAAAGCTCCAAAAACAGTGTGCGGTTTTGAAATCCTTGGAGGAGGCAGGGGACAGCTTTCCAAACACCTGGACTCCTTGATGCACCTGTGGGATAAGCTCTTCTGCCTAAGATGTTGTGGCATATTAATCCTCTTGCCGTGCTTGAACAACACCCGCTTCTTCACGGTGCAGCTTCGGAACAAAGGCTCAGTGGTTCTGCACAGATCCTGCGCCCCAGAAAACTTATTATTCCCTGCTTTGGCTCCATCAGATCTGCAGAGAGGCTTTGAAAGGCAGAGGTCTGGAGGAAATCAGAAATAAGACACTTTAACGTGCTTTAGATCTTCTATGTCCTTATGTGTACCGCCTCCAGTGCCACATGCAGAGGGAAAGGTACAGATAGATGCTTACCTGAGCAACAGTCTAATTCTCAACTGACGCAGTTTCTACGTAGAGCCTTTCAAGCTGTGCAGCAGTCATAGGTCAGGCATAAGCTGTGAGACATGAAAATGTACTGAAAAAGTTAAACTCAGTGATATGTAAGATAAAGTGGCCAGCAGACTTCTCAGCAGACCTTTATGAGAAGAGAAAAGAAGCCCCAAACCTATGTCCAATGCAACTTTGGAAGAATCTATCACATGAACAATTGAGTGGTTAAGTTTGTTACTACTATTAAAAATTTGCCTGCTGTTGCCAGGCAAATCAGCTTTTTGAAGAGCCTAACTTCCACTTTTGAATAATATTGATCTTTTATCTCCCAGATCAAAGAGCTTTGGACCTATTTAAAAATATTTAGACTATATGGTAAGGTTCCTGTTATAAAGTACCTGCCCATGTCATGAGTTTGGGTGATGTAACCATGTTGTCCTTCTGAGGCTGAGAAATACAATCTGTCCCAGTTTTTTCAGAGGGCTTTGTATAAATTCATTGACCTTGGAGGTGCTTCTGACTGGTGACATCCTCAATCCGTACAGAAACACAGATCACTGCTGGCCACCGCCTTTGTTTTTTGCAGGGAGGAAACGTGCATACACTGGAAGGCTAAGTTCTGGATAATTAGGGAAATCTACAGCATGCTGCCACCAAACTACCTGAATTAGAAGGGGTCATAAAATCTAGACTAGTCCAGACCCCCTGATAAAGCAGGATCACCTAGAACAGTATCTAGGTCCTAGCACAGGACAGCGTCCAGATGGGTCTTGAATCTCCAGAGAAGGAGACTCCACACCCTCCCTGGGCAGCCTGTGCCAGTGCTCTGCCACCCTCAGAGTGAAGTTTTTCCTCATGTTGAGATGAAACTTCCCGAGTTTCAGTTTGTGCCCATTGCCCCTTTTCCTGTCACTGCATAACACTGGAAAGAGTCTGGCCCCATCCTCTTGAAATCCACACTTTATTTATAAGCATCCCAGCATTATAAGATCCACTCTTCTCTTCTCCAGGTTAAACAGACTCAGCTCTCTCAGCCTTCCCTCGCAGGAGAGATGCTCCAGCCCCCTTATCATCCTCATAGCCCTCTGCTTTGCTCTCTCCAGTAGTTTCCTGTCTTTCTGGGGAGCCTAGAACTGGACACTGTACTCCACAGTTTTAGCTTCACCAGGTCAGAGTAGAGGGGGAGGATGACCTCTCTTGATCTTCTGGCCCTGCTGTTCTTTTAAGAGTGGAAGATTTTTAGAGATAACAAGGTGGTTCTAGAGGGACATATATATATTCTAGAGGTTGGTACAAGGCATCTTTTCCACCCTTCTGCATCAGAACCTCAGTCTCATCTGGTGTAAGGACTATAAAGAAGAAAGTCTTCCAGATACGGCACTTAGGTCTTTTTGTTCCCACAATGTCAGGAGACAGATAGCATGGATCTCCTCCCCAGACTCTACCCCGTTCACTTAGCGACAGATCTTTTTGCGAGGAAGGAACTCAAGCATACTTCATGCAATTTTTATTCCTTTTTAGAAGTGAGGCCTTTCATTACCCAGCATGATAGCTCCGTTATGAGAAACAGTCCTTTGGGATAGGTAGTGCTGGGCACACTGTGGTACAGTCAGTCTAACCTCATCTACACTATTGCTTAAACTTGGTGTCTGAGAAAGCTTTTGTGGGCTGTATTGAGTAACTTGTGGTCTTCTCACTTGCTGAAACAACTCTGAGGCACAGCTTGGACAGTTAGCGTCTCTAAACTGCTGGTGGCTGGGAGTTGATGGGAAATGGTGTGGGAAGCAGCAATAACTGATAGGCCAGGTGAGCCCTCCTCCTGCTTGGTTTGGGTGGTGACCCATCGGAGTGAAAGCATCTCCTCTGTGTTGCTGGGTCTTGCATGCATTTATTGCAGCTGATTGTTAGATGAGACTCACCAGACCTGGCCCTGGGGAATTGGAGCACCTTTTGGCAGGCCACGAAGAAATAAGGAAACCAGCACTTGGTGCTGCTGGCGAGGATGAGCTTAGAGACTTGGACTCAGGCTCTTCTGCTCCTGTGTGGTGCTCCCTGGCACTGTGTGACTCACTTGGCCATCCTCAGTCATGTGAGAGTTGGTTGGGTCCTCTAAGCTGGTCACCCAAATACCTTCTCTAGTGACAGGAGAGAGACTGGAACATCTAAAAGGCAATATTCTCTGCCTCAGACACCTGGTTTAGGGCAGCATAAGTGACTAGCTGGAGCTGAGCATCTAAGATCTAGGCACTTGAAGTTAACTGAGCTGACCTCTTTTCAATCTGTTCTTTTCTTGCCATGCATAATTCATTCCTTTAAAGGGAAGACAAGTGTTTGTTGGAATTAGTGATATAACAGTTTAAAGATTCCCAGAAATATATATAGTGAAGCATTTCAACCTCCTGCAAAGCAATTTGTGTCTGTTTGTAGTAGAGAGTATTTGTGCATATATATATATATATATATATATATATATATCATTTTTTTTCCCCCACATGAGATAAGGGAGAGAGCAATTTAACAAGTAATACACCTACCACTTCTAGACAAACTCAAGAGATACGTATGTTAGGGTAACTGGCCTCCATCCAGCAAAGCCATTAGCCATGGATCACTCTAACAAAAAGAAAACTGCTTTGCTCCCCATCCTTATGCTTTTTCAGGCATTGATCCTGTGTGTTGATCTGTTTAGCCCATTGGGCTGGAATATTTGAGGACCTACAAGGGCAAGGCCTCAATCTGGTTCAAGGTTATATTTTTCAGCCTCCCTCCCCCCAACCCATAACCAGCCATGTAAACTCTTTCCCACCCCCAAACTCAAAGATCCATCATTCACAAGAAAAGTGAGAGTAGGATTCTCTGCTGGTAGCACTGTTGGGTCCTCCAGAGCACAATCATTATTCATGACAGGCTTAATGATTGTAATGTTAAGATTTTTTTTTCTTTTTTAGTTTCTGTTTTACTTTGGGCCTGGGAAGAACCTGGATCGTCGTTGAAAGAAACAGCAAAGGGCATGGCATCAGTTGTGCTGTTTATGGAGTAAATGGTTTAGATTAGAACCTATCAGAATTTTTCTGTAGTTTTGCCAGTTTTAACTCTCTGTAACAGGAAAACATCAGTGGGTTCTGGGATTATTTTCCCTGAACGTGCTGGAATTACGCAGTGCATTTTATACTTCCCTGTGTTTCTGGTGAGACCCTTTTAGTTCTCTATGGGACTTTGAAATGAGAAAGTGAAGAACCTTTTCTTTTCTCTGTGATACTGGTTGGTGTAAATGTGCCAGGGTACCTGCATTGAAGCTCCAAAATTTTATGTTTGATGGTTGTGTCTCAAGGCCAAGCTTGAATAGCTGATAATCAGCCCCTTTTCAGTTCATCTGTGTGTGCACTGCTTTTTAAGCTAAAGACAGTAAAATCTGCACTCCCAAGCTACCTTCTAGTTGTGCCAAATAGCAGCTCTTCATCAATGAAGCACTTTTCTAGATAGGACTTTGGAGATGTGCATGTCAATAAACTGAAGAGGCAAAATTTCAAGATTACTTTTGTGGTTGATGTGTCTGTCTACCTGTTATCTCTGAATATGCCTCGATAAGCCTTATGCATTGATATATTGTGTGTCTGCTTCGTGGAGTGGATTTTCCTTATCACCTTAGAAAGAAGCCCTGACCTCTGTGAAAGACTGCTGGGGGTGATGGCCATGGCTCCTGCCTCAAAGCTTCATTCAGGTACACACTTGTGGTACATACATTCAGTATCAACATCTGTCTGTGTTAGATACAGCTCTTGGTTCTGTAACTTCCAGAAATGTAGTTTCCAGGCTGGTGCAACACACTGAGTTGGCCAAGAGCAAAGGCCAAGTCTTCATTACTCGAAACGTTAAGTGTTGCCTGTTCTAGAGATCTGTGCAGTGCTCTGTGTGCCCCTTGCTGGTGAGGTGCCTGTGAGCAGCATCAGGGTAACGTGGATGTGCCTTACCCTTCTCACTCCCTGTTTTGTGCAGATGCTCCAAGCTCACAGCACTGCCATCTGCCCCTGCCATGAGCAGAAGACCCTTTGCAGAAATGTTTCTTGCTATGTAATACTCGCAGTCTGCCACCACCATGAACACTGCCTTCATCTATAAATAGTTCAGCTGAAGCCATCTTTAAGCCAGACAGAAAAATAAATCACTCACAGTGGAAAGAGCTCTTCAGCATGATCCAGATTGCCTCAGTGCAGCCCCTTGGGGACTATTTGTGCAGTGAGACACTCTTCACTGTGAATAAGAGTGACAAAATCTGGCCCAAAGTTACTTCCCCAAAAATGTAAATATAGAAACTGCCCCAGAAACATGTGCAGGGGCACAAAAGTGGGGTTTTTTTCCCACCCAGGATTTTTCCCAGTGAGGTGTCTCTCTCAAAGTGTGTCTGCAGCAGTTCGAAGCTCCACCAGCATTGTGTGTTGACAAGGGGAAACATTGCTGATCCAGCCCAGAGACGCAGGCAATTTCCTATTGTAAAATTACACTTAGTAAAGCTTTTGGGAGTTTGTGTCAGGCATATCTGAATCGATCATATCTGAAATGCTCTCAGTCATGAGAGGAAGAGGGGGTCATATGAGGATGAGAAGCTATCTAGACGTACAGAGTAACCTCTGATGAAGTGCACAAGCCAGAGGAAGGGAACCTGTCAGCAGCTCTGTGCAGCAATCTGGAAGCACTGACTGACAGTTTTGTTGTATTTCATAGAGATATGCAAAAGACTGAAGCCCAGAAAACCCAAATTTGCTTTGCTACACGGATGCTGAAGCCCCCCTGTGCCTGACGTGGTAGAAGGATTTGGGCTTTTGTGCAAGGGGCATCTCCTTGGCAGGGTGGTTTCGCCTTCCCTAGCTCTGCTGATGCCACACCATATATTCTCTGGCAAGTCACTTCCCTGCCTGCACTTCTCTCCATGCCCAGGGATGCACCGGTGGGCAGGCAGGGCAGATCAGCCTGAGGCTTTCTGCGAGAGGAGAATGGGGCTTCCTTGGCACAACGCTTGAGGCCACTGACTCGGCCTTAAAAAACGGGTATTGCCATCCCCATGGCATGAGTTTGCTGTGGTCACCCCAGCAAGTGGGGCTGTAAATCAGAATACTGCTGCTCAGGTAAGGGCATAAGGTGTTGCTGCTGGCACTGGTAGCGTGTGTCTCTAATAGCTTCACCGCGCCTTTGCCAGGGCCTATTGCAGCTTTCCTTTGTGCGCCGTGTCCGTGCAGTGCGCAGGGGCTCGGTCTTCATTCCTGCCTGCAGTAAAATGTATTCCTTTAGAAATATCTCGAGTGTTTAGGAAGAGATACTGATTTTGTTGTGGTGCTAACCTCATGTAACTCTTAAATTCTTTTTCTCCTGGTTTGTTTGGGTTTTTTTCCTTCTTTTCAATGGCAGTTACAGATCCCAGATGTCAAACAGCAGCAGCAGCTGGCTGCATGGCAGATCCCTTAGGCTGCAGCTGGCTGAGCACTCCTGGACTTATTTTAGCTGTGTCATGTAGATGATCTGCAGATTATTTCTCTGAGCTGTCATGCTCTTCAAATGCCTCTAGCTTTTTTCTTTGCTTCTCTCATTCTGTTAGTATGTGGAGCCTGAAAATTCAGCCTTGGAGAAATATCTCACGCATTGTATACAAGGTCTGTGGATCAAAAGGATGACCTATGTGTGCATTATTCCTTTTACATAACTAAATGATTCCATTAATAAATAATACCAAATATTCCCCATACAGTATTAGATGAGGGACGACTCTGTCCTTGAATACCCTGTATCTGTGACAATAGCACTCTTGTATGAAGACGAAAGGAGAAATGTTAATTCAGGAAGTCTGACCTCTCTCTTTAAAATTATTTACTCAGTGTCCAAATTGCTTCTCTCTTCATAAAGCCAGTGTGAGCAGACTGATTGAATGTGAATGACAGAATAGAGCTTTGGATTGCAACAGAAGAGACAAGCTGAAATGAGTAAATTTTCAGTAGAAGAGTGCATGCGCCAGACACTGTATTATCTGAAAAAGAGAGATAAAAGCAAATTAAAATCTTGTATTTGCCATGCTGGGTATATTTTTAGGAGAACCTGTGCTAGGCAGTTTTCTTTACTAGTTGTGTTGTAGGTTATATTTAAGAAAATCCTTTTAGTAATGCGTGGTAGTGCTGCCAACATTACCACTAATGTTAATGAAATCATAACAAAGGTATGCTTGTGCTTTCAACTACAATGTATGTTTTGTAAAAGCAGTACAAAAGCAGTACTTAGGCACTCTCATTAAACTTTAGTGTCCTTACTAAGGATCAATAACACCTCAATAGTTGAATGATTTGATCTCAGATTATTGGGGCATATCCTTAAAGCTTCAAGGTAAATATTTCAAAATAACTTACTTCTCCAGCACTGTCAAGGATATTAACCAGCTTGAAATAGTTTGTTCTAGAACAGAATTGCTCTTTGACTCAGCCCCCTTCTTTCCCTTTTGGGCAACATCAAGAAAATAGCTTTTACCAAGTGAGGCGAATACACTCTCTGTAGATGATCTAATCGCTTCTGTGCTCTACTTCATCTCCCTTTTGTTTTCTCAAAACACCACCTGCAGCTAAAATGGAGGTGATTGTTGAAGGTATTTGAGTCCCGTTCCTATTGCACCTTTCAAGAATTATTGATTGTATTTGCAGACACAGGGCAGAATCCAACTCAGAGCTCCAGGAAGATGCCAAAATGCCATGCAAAAGTAACTATAAGCCCACTGAATTTTCATTTCCAGTAGAGGCAGCTCCAAGGGAATTTATTTTAAATCTGAAGTGGTGTATGTGTTTCTGCCTTATAGTCACTCAGTTATGTCTTGTGCATTGTCTCTGAGTGGGGCAGGCATATAGATAGCCTCCACTTGTGTGGCTTCCTCTAGCTGCTCCTGCATAACCCTTAGTTCATCTTCCTACTCCCAACTTCCAACTTCCTAGAGATGCTCCATGGTTTTAACTCTCAAAAGGACGTTGCAAGGTAGATGCTGCCAATGCTTCTCTCCCTAGTGTATAGATACTTTTATTCTCCCTTCCCAAAGGAATTGCTATGTATTGATCTATGCTGATACTTCCACTTGAATCCATGCGCCATTGTGGTACTTCATAACAGACTAATCTGTGTGCATTCTTGATTTCTCTGTCCTTGCTAGTCCAGAACAGAAACCTTCTGTTTTTCTCATCTCCCCAGCAGCTCTTCCTCCCTTTACGATTCTGAAGGGGGCACTCGATGCTGTTGTTCAGCTCCTTTAAGCATTTTTTTTGTTGTCATTGTCGTCGGTAAAGTTCCTGCTGATCCTTTGTTGTGCTTCCAGTTGGTCGAATTCCTCATTCTCAGTCTCACACGACTGACTGACAAGATAGAGTTGCAAAACATCTCAACTGCTCTGAAACAGGCTATTTGAAACCTGCAGAAACATTATCTGCTAAATGTTTTTCCACGCTCTGTTTCATGTCTTTCAGCAGGAGGCTTTGTTCCAAAACCTCTTCCAAGTGATCTTTTTTTTCTATCTTACTTTTGGAATTTTTTTTATCAGTTTCTTTCTGATTTGGCTACATTCAGGAGGTGCAGCCATATCTAAAAAAATTGTACATTTTCTAGAAGCTTCGTTCAACAGTTTGTGATACGTAAAAGTATTCTGCTTAGAAAGTGGGTGATCCTGGAAACTTCTCTTGGGTTTGGGTTTTTTAAAATTTATTTTCACCTGCTTCAGATATCAATCATTTTGCCTCAAGTCTTAAGCTTTATCTTGCTTTCAGCTTGTCTAATTCCTGACCATCACCGTTGTCTTTTTTCCCCAAGTTTCTGATCATATTTGCCTCTATTTTAAGCTGCCGTGAAATAAATTCTTATGTTAATTCCCATCAACGATGACTTCTTCCATCTGTCTGCTTGATCCTCTCCTCCTGTCCAGACCTTTCTCTCCCTAAGCCCTAATTTCTTAGCTTAGGTTGTGTTACCTAGCCTCAGTCTAGGTCAATACGCACAACTTCCCCTGTGATTTCAATGGTCTTGATCATTATCCTTCCTTTTAAAATTTTGTTTCTCTGAAGCCTCCCACTGAAGTAAATGTAATTTTAATTATTGACTTCATCACAAAGAATACTGAGCTCCACATGCGTCACTGCAGGACTGTTATATATGTGATACTGAACTAGTCTGTGCTTTGCTTTGTAAATGCTTTTGATCATTCCTGCTATTTCTCTCCTGAACATACTCATGGAAACATACTAAGAGGGTAGGTTACTTGATGTCAGTGAAAATGTATAAAGGAAGGAAATTTTATAATGTAGACCTTTTCACTTAGGTTTTTGTTTTCTTTTTTCCTGCCATAAAGCAGCATAGAAACACCATGAGCTTGGATTTTTTTATTATGAAAGAAATTCCAGTATGCCAGGGATGCAGGATTTGCTGTTCAGATATGATACATTAATTGTACCATATTGAAATAACTCTTCTGAAAGAACCCCCCACCTCTACAGATAGAAATCTGGAAGAGATCTGACCTGGGGAACGTATAAGACTTGTGAGATTGCAGCTTTTGTGTTTTCATGGGAGGGAAGATTGTATTCTGCATGGAATGTCTGGAAACAGATGAATTGTTCTGCCTGTGAACCCTGTATTTCTTTAATGGTGCTAATATCGCACAAAATCATAAGGAAAATTCTCATCTGTAGAGGAAATGTAAGGCACAATATGGAAAAAAAAACCAGCTGAGAAGAAACATATCAGTAAGAGATGGCATTGTCCTTACTAATGTAGTTTTCTGTCAGTGAGGGGAAAGCTACTTTTCCCTTCAAATCTTCCTGAAGGTGAAGGACTAAAGAAAAACACATATATCAAATAAAAATGTGGTACCTCTATTCAAGTGATAACAACTGTGTTTAAACACTGTATTAAAATGCTTGGACTGGAAGATACTGCAGTCCTGTGGTGTGGCGTGTCCCCGTTCCAGTAAAAGACATCAGACCTGGGTTCGTGCCTTAGATAATACATTGAGCCTCTGCAGCTTGTTGCAGAATTCAATCTGTGTGTACCTGAAAAGTTCTCTTTTCGTGGCCTATGGATGTATTATATGTAGCAGATTATGCTCTAACCACAAAAACCACAAGTATCTGCAGCTCAGGAGAGTATCTCTTGACTGATGAGGGGAAAAGAAAATAAAGAAAGTATTAAAATATTTCTGTGCGTGACAGAACCAGTCATTCATGTGGCAGACATCACATTATTTATTCAATGTATATTTTGATTGCCTGGTGGGGTTCAGGACTCCTGTGAGTGATATTACCTGGCAACAACTGACTGCTCCATCATAATTCTCCATAAGGATTAAAGCCACAGAGCAAGGAAAAGCCATGGGTTAATTTGAATAAAAGATAGAGAAAGGTATGTACTGTGAGCTGCATTCCATGACAGAGCCTTAATGTTGTGGAAAAATGCTAATTTAATCTGTTCGGTAATGTTGGTGAGCTTTCTAATGTCATTCAATACCACTATATATTAGCATTTTCTCCATTTGAATTCTCTTCATACATAATTATATATTTTCAGGTTGTTTGGTCAGAGAGGTGACACAGCCAGAGAGGGAAAATGAATGACTTCAAGATGTACTGTGAACAGTAAATGATGATGTCAGATAGCCATTTTTTAGAAGATGATAAACCAGAAAAGCTCTAGGTGAACTGGATTTTCTACTTGAAATTCTGAGTTGATTCTGCATGAAGCCACAGTGCTGTATAATAGTTTTTCTTTTCCTATATTTTCCTTTTTAATTTTTCAGTAAATGATGAATCTAGTTATCAATTCCATATTTAATCATTTTCATAGAGATCAAAATCCCTTGGAATATGGAGCACCCCTTAGCATGTATTTTGTAATTAGGTGTAAAAATTTACATAATGAATGAAGTAGTTCATTTATGAATGTGATGTTTATCTGTGTGTATGAACCACAGACCCATGCCCCGTGCTCGTGATAAGAAAATCTCAGCTAATCAATTCCTGTTCTGGAACCTTTGAGCCTTCCAGTTAGCTCCAGTCAATCATCTGGACCAATTTACCATGGTTAAGAGGTTGCTAAGTGCTACAAATGAAAACGATCACATTTTTACACTTCTATTGCATGTGCTCTTCCTACAACCGCTCGGGAAAAAAATACAAGGAAAAACAGACCAACCATGTCTTGTCAAAGACATAATGCAGAATACCCTGACTACAATTATACCCAAGTGTGATATGATCTGAAGAGAGTAGTATTTCTTCGTTTGGAACTGTTGCCTCCACATCTGTGCATCTGACACCATTAAAAAAACACCTTTTACAGTATTCAGAGGCATTCACTACTCACAGGCTGTAGCGTGGCAATGGCAGCCTCACAGGTAGGTTAGAGCCGTAGCATTAGTTTCTAGTAGCAAGTGAGAAGTCAGTGGGAAAAGCCTCTAGCATCTGAGATGGTGCCATCAGAGGATGACGTAATTGTTGACCAACTTACATTGACAAATTC
This sequence comes from Laterallus jamaicensis coturniculus, assembly GCA_022605575.1. Lineage (NCBI taxonomy): Eukaryota > Metazoa > Chordata > Aves > Gruiformes > Rallidae > Laterallus > Laterallus jamaicensis. Next base: position 3,902,383 of record JAKCOX010000053.1, read on the forward strand.
TCCAAGTTGTGCTGGGGTGGGAAGAAAACAGACGAAGGGAAGAGTTTTACATTATTGGAAATGATCGTGGTAGTTTCCACTGACAAATGGTGTTACTCTAAATCTTCCTTCAGAACCAGTATTTGTTTACATCTTAGGAGATTCTGAAGTGCTTGGTGATATTCTAGAAGGGGAAGTGAAAGGAGCAATCCTGTCATTTGAAAAGCCCAGCTGAACATGAAGTCACTATAGCCATGACTCCTGCTGTCCTGCCCACTGGGGAGTCGTCAGATAACCATGACAACTCTATGGGGTAGCAAAGTATGACTAAAGGTAATGGGTAGAGGAGTGAAATGTCCACAGTGAACTCATGTAATGGCTTTGCTTCTTGGAGGACTGAGACAGCCTGAAACTGGAGCTATGCCCTGCCTTGCCTAAATAGCACAACCAAGGCCTTATTTCTCTCATTTAGAAGATGGGTGTTCTTCATTAAGGCATGTTTGCTCATCTTAATAAGCTGTATGAATCTATTAAGTAGGGAGGCTTGACTTGAATTGATTTGCTTTGTTTAAACATGCTCTAGCTTTTGCTCATGTATATAGCTCATAAAAAAGAAACCTGTTTGAGTTTAGCTCGGTATCCCATGGTGATTACTTAGATGTGCTGTCGTAGCCAAGAGCTTTGAGTCTAGGGTTTTGTTGGCACCAGTGTAGTTGCAGTAATTACAATGATATGGAAAACTGAACCACAATTTGAAAAACAAAACGGCTATTGCAACTCTTACAGTTCAGAGATTGCTGAGTAATGTCCGTTCAATATATGTAGGGAAAATCCATGATGCTTTGTTATTTCAAGTCATTAATATGGATCAAATCTATTTCAGGAGCCATTCTCTAGTTTAAGCATGCAGGAATGAGGTTTATTTAGCTGCTTTGTTTAACCAACTACTTAAGAGTCAAGTAGAAGTTTTAGAGAAATTAATTTCAGCTAGTTAATACTTACAAAAGCCTTTGAAGATATTTATTGCCATATATTTGTTAGATTTTATTCATACAGGTTGGGGAACGACAACCTTTTGTCTCATAAGCAGCTTCTCTTGTGAAAAGTATTTCAACAACTTTTTGGACTTGTCAGCAGTTTGGGTTGTTTGGGGTTTTTTTGTTTTGTTTTTTGGGTTTTTTTTATTATTACTATTAATTTGTCAGAGCCTGCAAAGGCAGATTTATGGCTTAGATTTTCAAAAGCTCCTGCCAGAGCAAGACACTGAATCGCCCTGAATGCCATGTGCCATGAATTCTGATCCTTCACATCGACTAAAACTGTCACATGTAATAATAACAATGAAGAGAAATGTGAATTTGGCATGCACAACTGTGGCCTTGTTTCAGTCTCAGAAACAGTTTTTGATCCGTCTCTGTCTGGAACACAGAGCGTTGCATTCAACACCTCTGAGGCTGAATTCAGGTTTCTTCTACCTAGGGAAATGCAGTTCATTTGCTTAATTCAAATAGTTTTATTTTTAAGTTGTTATTTGCCCACTTTTTAGACAGTTCTTCTTATCCCTCTGGTGACAGCTAGAGATTGAAAATACAAGCCTTTCACTGAAAAGTCTGCTTGTGAGTGTACCAAACTTGATTCCATCTCTGCAATTTATACTCTGTTTTTACTATAAATACTTGTTTAATACTTGGTTTGGGCAATGTTGACTTTGAGAGAATGATGGCAATGTGGAGAAATGGATATAATTTGAAAGCTGGATCCTTCCATGGTTGTTTGTAACATAATGAGTGAAAGAAAATCAACGTGCGGTGATGGAGTGATCTGTATTCTTATGAAGGAAACAGCTGCAAAGCAAAACAAAGTCTGAGAATGCATGTTGTATGACTGATATGTTTTTCCTCAACACACAACTGTATATCTGATGTAATCAAAGAATCAAGAAAAATTACATTGCTGAATAATTTCTAGTAATTAGTTTAAACAGAGACAGATTTATGGAGGTGCATGCTATTTTGAGCAACCAGTAATTGTATTAGCTACACCTCACAGACAAACTTGGTCTTCTCTTTAACAGCAGGTTCACCATCCTGTCCAACCAGGTTGTTTGGTAACCTCGAAGAGATGATTTTCTGCTTTTGAGAGAATGTTTGAAAGCTGTGGATATGATTTTTATGTATTTGGGCAATCAATCAATTTTATTGCTTGGCTGCCTTCCCAGCTCCTGGTTGCTTTTACTACTTAATTTTGCGTCGAACAAGCAAATAAATGTTCTAATCATATCTAAAGAGAACTGTTTTGATTGTCATGTTTTGAATTCTTAACAACAGCTTAAAGTATTACAGCTATATCCTATCAGCATATTGTGGCAAGTCTTGTGAATTAATTTCAATAACGAGGCTGAGGAAAATGCCACTAAAACCATGTAGTACAGCTCTGACATATTTTTCGTCGTGACTTTCTTGTAGTTTTCATCTAATGAGGAACCGTTTTCCTAGAAAACGAGTTTCTCACAACGTTTTGTAACAGCACAGTGTTTCTGAAAACAGTTGGTTTGAAGGGAGCATATAAACAGGAGGGGATTCAACTTTTTAAAAGGGTAGACAATGGCAGGACAAGGGGGAGTGGATTAAAGCTAAAGGAGGGAAGGTTTAGATTAGACATTAGGGGGAAGTTTTTTATAGAAAGAGTGGTGAGGTCCTGGAACAGGCTGGTTAGAGAGGTGGTGGATGCCCCATCCCTGGAGGTGTTCAAGGCCAGGTTGGATGGGGCCCTGGGCAACCTTGTGTAGATCCAGGCCTGAGGTTGGTGTCCCTGCCTGTAGCAGGGGGGTTGGAGCTCTGTGATCCCTGGGGTCCCTTCCAACCCATGCCATTCTATGATTCTATGAATCATGCTGCGGTCTTCCATGGTTTGGGTGTCTTAAGGGTGAAGGAGGAGACTGTCAGAGTGCTTGATACCTGCTGGCACAAGGAGCAAAGGGTCCTTTGGAGCAGAAGCAGGGTGCTTGGCCCCTGTGGCAGCACTGGCTGCAAATGTGCAGGGCAGCACAGTGGGCACATGCGCCTGAGCAGGCAGTGGGCATCTTCAGCACGGGTGCAGAAACTGCCCTGGGGAGAGAACCTCCTATAACTAGCACCTGTAACCTCGCTAGACCAGGTGTGGAAGAAGGTACCATCCAGGAGCTTCAGTCTGAAATTTACTGCAGCGCTCCAAGACACCTCCCCAGAGCATCTCACACTGGTTGGTTTGTCACTTGAATCCCTGTTGCCTCCTCTGCTTTTCAGTTGCTTCATAACTTCTTTGTGCCTGATCCTGTGCCAAGGTACGTTACTTGGAAAAGCTCAATAAAAATCTGGTCAATTGGTTCTGAGCTGCAGGAACGGTGGTGATGCAAATTGTTGGCTAGAAAATGGTCTCTCCTGATGTTTCATTGTACATGGTTGGCTTCTGGTGTGGGGGGAGGGAGGTGGCTCCAGTTGGCAAAGTTACAGTTTGGCCTGGAAAAGAAAGGAAAAAAATTATAATCTCACCCCCCAAATTACATACCTGTTAAATTGCTTGCCTTGCATTAGAATAACTTCACAGTTAACCTTAATAAATTGGGATAGCCTATAGGCTGCACAAAAGTAAGTAGGCAAGTCGAGGACTTGTCTTAACTCTTTTTTTTATGTGTTCCCATTAATTGTATGCTAATTGTGTGCATCAATCCCATTTATCCTAAAAAAAACCCACCCCACCCAACCCAATAAAACCCTGAAAGAACAAAACTAAAATAAAATTCAATCAAAGAAATTGTGACCCTAAGATTATGGAAATTGAGAATGCATACTTCTCACATTGCTGTGCAAAATCAGGAGAATAAACAGCACATTAATGACCTTAACTGTGAATATACATACCTTTTTAATGACAATCCAAAAATCAGGCTTCATGCAACAAAATATACATGTGTGTGCATACATGTATATATACACATGCATAACATATTGGAAAAACTGGGGAAAGTGTAAGGGTGGATCAAGGAAATGACTGAAGAAGTGGAGAAAGTGCCTTAGAGGGAAACTTAGGTGTTACCCAAGTATTTGCCAAGTGTATTTGCTTATGCACAGCTCTACATCAAATTCCAGACCAGAGCCAGCTTGCATCTCTGCCAGTTTACACCCCAGGCAAAAAATCTGTGTTCAGTTTCTGTCTGACCCTGTAGATTTTTCCTGGAATGGCACAGTCAGTTGTCATAAATTTTAAGAGAAAAAATGCAGAAGGTACTGAAACTAAAGGGCTGTTAGCAGCAGGGGCTGGTGGTGGGGAGAACTGTATAACAAAAGCAATTAAGAACATGTTAGGGTGAGTTGAAAACTAAGAAGTCGTAATACAACATTTCTAATGGTTATAAAGGTTGTTGTATGAACTGTGGTCTCCTGTGAAGACTGGAACTAGGTTTGAAAACTCGGGGCTGTGAGGATATTATCTAGCCTGTGTCCCTCAGTTGAAAGCAGACAAGGCCAGATGAGAAATCAGCTTTAATAACACGGGTGATAAAACGTAAAACAAAATAAATAGAATAGAGAGATAATTTTTCATCTTGTCTAAGCTTAGATCAGAATAAGCTACCTTTCTGGAAGGAGGGTTTCCAGTTCTGAAGTATAAATTAATGAGGTCACTGAGTCTCTTATGGTGTGCGTAAGAAAAGACATAGACCAGGAGGTTTAGATGGGTCACTGGGTTCTTAGGAAAAGTACAAAAGCTGGGATAGATGAGCAGGTAAATCAGTTTAATTTTTCAGCATCATAATAGAAGAAGAATGACAGGCGCAAAGAAAGCAGGCTCTCATGCACGAACTACTACTTTTCAAGATACCTCTGACAAATGGAAAACTGGGAAACTCGTTTACTTTCTCACTACTTAGAAATTCCACAGAACTGCTAGAAATTCTGATTGAAAAATGTTATGTTTATACTAATTATCTAGGCAAATACTCAGATCCCTGTATTTCTGATACAGTCAGTGAATGAAGGTCAACTTCCAGAGCTTCCTTTGAAAGAGCCCACTGCCTTCTTCTGACCACCAGGAAACCCAAGTGCCCCTCCAAAGCAGGATGGGTAAGGTTTGGGCTACAGAATTCCCTTTAGAGAACAAAATGGTTTGTTCCCCCCCACTGCCACTCCCCACTCCTCCACTCCCCACCCTCCTGATTTCCTTGTCATTTCTCTTATCCTGTCCCTATCTGTTCATTCTGTTCTGTAAAATATCTCTTCCTTTCTGTAGGAACAGAGTAATGCCAACACTGTATGTATTGGGGAAGTAAGTATTCCTAGTGAATTAGTGAGAGACAGAACGAATACCCAATGCTAATACTTTCTACCTATTGAAAAACCAGTTAATTCACACTTTTATACAACTACAAGAAGGACCAAAAGCATTTTGTTCTGTTTTTATCATTAAACTTCAGATGATAAATGTGTTGAGTAATGTGTTCAGACCACTGCATACAAGACTGGTAGTTAATGTATAATTAACTCTAATTTTCAAGCAACTTCTGCTTGTTTCCTGTATGCATTTCATTAAAATGCTTTCCAACATAGCAGAATTTCATTATAGGAAAAATAGCAAACAAAAAACACACACAACATCCTTGCTGCTCATCTATTTAAACATGCCCTGCATTTTCAAATCCATAAGCATTTTGCCAAAGTAAAAGCCTGTTCATGAGTGACAGCACTGATGTCTAATGGATCCTGTCTAGACATCAGGATTGGACTCATGAATTTTGAGTGAGGAGGGTCAGAACAAGTTAGTCTGACCAGACCTCACCTGTCAGGGATGAAAATGACCACTGATTGCCGTGAGATCCCCAAGGATTGGCAGATCCCAGAGAAGGAATGTATAGCAACATTTGTGTTTAAATAACAAGCCAGAGATTAGGGCCAAAAGAGGTTTGTCTGACTCTACAGTTAACTGGAGGGAGTAGCACACAAGCTAGCAAGTGGTTGGTGTAGCTGTAGCTATCAGTCATGGGCAGATGGATTTCAGTTACCCACTTTGGGCAAAGTCAAGTGAGCTTGCAGAAAGGATCAGTGCAGTAACTATCTGAACATTGGAAAAGAAATCTTGCTTTCAGCAGTAGGTGCAAAATATGGAAGAGGAAGCAGACAAGCTTTGAATTGCCAATTCATTCTCCCATTCTAGCCAAGAGTGTGGTAGAGCAGGTTGTGATAGGAGACTAGAAAAAGAAGTCATAAGTCAAAAGACATATGATGGGTCAATGGAAATTGTAGTAGGGAGTACACTTTGGTAAGACAATGTACGAGAATGACAAAGTACAAAAATACGTAGAAATACAATACAGGCTTGTGTTAACATGGTTTATCAATCAGAAAGGCTGGAATAGTGTCAAATATTAACGAAGTTTGCAGTCAGGAAAGTAAGGATTATTCTTGTGGCTACGTAATTACAGGAGTGGAGTTTCTTTCTGGGAGTTTGGCCAGGCCAGAGCAGCTACAGATCCACGATGTGCTGGTTGTGTCTGGGACGGTGCACCCAGAGCCCTTGGATTCGTCTCATCAGAATGCAAGTCAAAAACAGGGGTGCAGCCCAATGAGAGCTAGGTACTGTTTACATCATATAGCATGACTAAACTTGAAAGAAGTTTTACAATCACTTATTACTGTTAAAAAAAAAAAAGAAAGAAAAAACTCTAACCAACAAGCAAAGAAAGAAACCTCTACTGCACACAAATCGAGACCAAAATAACCCACCCCAAGCCCCAAACCTCTTTGTGTTTATCATTTCTCATAGTTCCTCATGGCCACTGAATCATTTCTGAGATAAAGTTGTTCAAAACTTTCCTGTCCAATTTACTTTCTTCTAACTAATTCAAGTCTAATTAATTGTTGCCGTTGTATCCTTTGAATGACTCTAGCTTGTCATATATTTTCTTTTTCATTCTCCACATACTTTATCTGGTTGGGTTTTTTTTTCTATTTATTGAGATCAGCAACCTTTACCTCAAAATACCACCCTTTCTTCTACCCTCCCATTTTGCTTCCTGTATTCCCCCAAAGATCTCACAAAGAAGAAGGGGTAGTATATTAAAAAGTTACTGTGATACTTGGTGGTGACTTTTTCTATAGCCCCTGTATGGAGGACAGAGAGCATTACTTAAATGTGCACTTTTCCAAGCCTGTCATAGTTGATTTTTCCCTGGATTTGTATGATGAGACTTAAAAGAATTTTAATGGCAGATTATCCAGCATGTCTTAGTTGAACCTCTCGATATTAAATTTTAATCATCTCAAATGAAGCTCTGCGTGGTGTAGTGAAATTCAGCAGAAGTATGCTGTGCTAATAAGCTGCAAACTGTTAATACTGAGATGCTTTTTGTCTGTCTGGTATCAAAAGGCTTTCCTGAGCCATAACATAAAGTAAGTTTTCAGCTATAAACTCAAAGCTCATCTGTTAAAAATGACTGAGGAAAGGAGGACATCAGTGGATCCGGAGTTATTTGGATGACTAAAGGCGACAAAGATAAGCCATGGCAGCTTAGGCTTTCATATATCTGTAAAAAAAAGATAAATGACCCTAAGATGTATTTGGTGGTGTATATCTAAAAGAAATTAGGTGATATCAGTGCCAACTTGCATTGAATTTTCTCTAAAGGACGGGGCACTGACCTGCTCTGTGTGTTCAACAAAGGTGAATGCAAGCTGAAATAGAGGCATCTTTCTGAGGTAAACAGGGAGTCTGCTTTAGCAAGAACAGACTGAATGAACTTGCCTGGGTTTTTTTCTAAAAGTAATTGAATGTGAGAGAGGGTAGCCCTGCTGCCCATGGATATTGCAATGGGACAAATCATAAAACCAGTACAGATATATTTATAGTAAAAGACTATATACAAAAACAATGAAGTACAAACTAACCATGATCAGGTTTAGGCTAGAAGGTAGGAAAAGTTTCCCACCAGCTGGAAAGGTGTAATTATGGATCAGGCTTCGTATTGGAGAAAAAAGCCTAACTATTTCTAAAGTAGAAAGTGTTACGTTTATTCAGGGATCTGACCTGGTGCATGCACGATCTGCTCCCTCCATGATTCCTAACTGTAACTTCAGATAGGTTGTTTGTATGTAACCTTACACCGTAAAGTGATCAGAGTCTTCCAGCTCTTTTGCTTTCTCTTCCACAAACCCAGACATATAGTTAACATCTTTTTTTATTTTGTTTATTATTGCAGTGATTTCTATAGCTTGACCAAGATTGGGGTTCCCTTGTGTAAAAAGGAAGTGCTTAAAGAACTTCCAATAAATAATTTAGCACTGATTAAATGAATTCAACCATTAAATTAATTTAGAAAACTGCCAGTGTATTTTCACTCTTAAGAGTTCTTAATAATGATTTGTTGTGGATCGATTTTTGCATTTCAATATAGAAAGAATTAATTACAAATGTATATATTTATTTTTCTGTATTTTATCCTTCTTGATAAACTCTGGGAATTTTGCTTACGAAACTGTTTGAAACCTTGGGTTCGAGCAGCTCTCAAACACTCAAATAGCACTGAATACTTTCCCCAGCGAAGGCTACATTTTAATGGATCAAGGACAGAGACTGCTGCAATAAGTGTGATAAGTGGCCAGGAAATAGCTCATAGGTTACAGAGATGTCTTTCTCGTGGTCTGATTATTTTTCTAATGCTTATGCAAAACTCATAATAGTTTTTTTCCTGCTCCATTCTTTTCAGGTAGATTGGGTAATGCGATACGAACTCTGAATCAGAGGTTTTTCAGCCCCACGCTTTGCTGTGGCTCTGATAGCCTTACCATGTGCCATCGTCACGGGCCGAGTATTTGTATCTGCCGGGCCGCCCCTGTCCGCATTGGTATGCAGGCCGCGTTGCCTTGCAGAAATGCAGAGCTGTGAACAGATAACTGAAAACCTTAGCTTTTGCCACACTAACGTGTCATTATTTGCCTACTTTGATGTTCTCGCTCATCCTTTTGCTTCAAAGGGATCCCACTAAACTGTAAGTGCAGTAAGGGCCTGCAGGAATCTCACAATTTGTAGGAAAAAAAGAAAAAAAAAATCACACCTTTTTCTATGGCTCTTCTAATCTTGTGATGTTTTAAATATACAAGCCACATCACAGAATCACGGGATCACAAGGTTGGAAAAGACCTTTAAGATCATCAAGTCCAACCATACCTGTCCTATGCTAAGCCATATCCCTAAGTACCTCATCTACCCTTTTTTAAACACACACAGGGATGGGGACTCAACCCCCTCCCTGGGCAGCCTGTTCCAAGCCCTGACGACTCTTTCAGTGAAAATTTTTTTCTAATATCTAATCTGACCCTGCCCTGGCACAGCTTTGTGCCATTTCCCCTTGTCCTGTCTCCTGTCACCTGGTTGAAGAGACCATCGCCCACTTCTCTACAACCTCCCTTCAGGTAGTTGTAGGTGGTGATAAGGTCTTCCCTCAGCCTCCTCTTCTCCAGGCTAAACATCCCCAGCTCCCTGAGCCGCTTCTCATATGGTTTGCCCATGTGAGGTCCCCATGGTTTGCCCTCCAGCCCCTTCACCAGCCTAGTTGCCCTTACCTGGACTCACTTGAGGACCAGAATGTCCTTCTTATGGTGAGGGACCCAGAACTGGACACAGTACTCGCGGTGCGGCCTCACCAATGCCTTATTATCAATGTCTCATGATAATCTTTCCTGACTCACCTGCATACTTAGGTCAGGGATTTTCATGACCAGTGGCTTTCCTAGAATCCTTTCTTATAAGGCTCTGCAGTCTATGTTTTTCTTTCTGAGTATTTGAAAGGAGTAAGATCTATTCAAAGTGTAAATGTGCAAAGTTTTGGTCATTTGGACAATATTGGGGCATTTTCCTGCTATTTTTCATAAAAGGTTGAGTGATGTTGAGAAAAGTACGTTTTAAAACCCTTTTTCTTCCTGGTTGATGTCCTAAGGAAATTAAGTTGGAATATCTATGAATGATCCACTGTACTTCTAAGGTTCCACTAAATCAGGCATGGGGTTTGACCTGCTTTTGATTTTGGAGCTACATTGGTACAGCTGGAGCTACATTGGTATTAAGCCATTGGGTTTTCATTACAACTTAAAGTTCTCTTCTTCCATCTTGCTTATGCACTTGCAAAGCCCTTTGGCTTTCAAGATTTTTTTTTTCAAAGTGCATTTCAGAATTAATCCCACCTGTATTTCTTTACTTTTTGGTTTTTTTTAATACAAAGATTATCTCTAAACATTCTTGACTTGTTAGTAGGTGGCTTTATCATAAGCTGCCCACAGTATAACAAAAAGGGCATTTAAATAGCCTCTGAGAGAGCATGGATATGTTAAGTTGTATAGGCACCAGCTGTAAATTTCTCTCTTGTGTCAGTTATCAGTTTTGTCACTTCCTCACTAATAACTTGGTCTTATTTCCCCTCTTGCAATTAAAACAAAACCTTATAAAGTTACAGATTAGATGTTTTTTCCTATGATTCCTCTGATTTTTTGCAGGAATTAATGCACAACACACATTCTTCTTGCAAAGTGTATTTCCAGCTACTAGAACGATTGCTTCCACTGTTTAGTAAGTACCAGATGCACCCTCTTCGCCCTCCTTATGTTGAAATGCTCCAGAAGACAGAATTCAGTTGTAGGGATTGATATGTAATTTATGTCCTCACTAATAAGCAAGCCCAGATTTTAAAAGAGAACACAGGACGTTCCATCTCCATGGGAGAAAAAAACCTCTTCACTCTGAGGGTGGCAGAGCACTGGCACAGGCTGCCCAGAGAGGTTGCGGAGTCTCCTTCTCTGGAGATATTCAAAACCCGTCTGGATGCTGTCCCATGCATCATGCTCTAGGTGATCCTCCTCTGGCAGAGGATTGGACTAGATGATCTCCAGAGGTCCCTTCCAGCCCCTACGAACCTGTGAATACAAGAATGCAACTGCAGTATAGGGGAATAGAGAAGTGGCACAGAGGAGGAGAGATATTGCCCTGTGTTTCTGCTTCAGGCTCAGCTGCCCTGTAGCAGTCCTACTCCCAGGAAAAAAAGGAACATCATGCACTAGCCTTTTCCAAGAGTGGATTCACTTCATTGGCAGAATGTAGTAGTTAGAAAACCAGGGGCAAAGGGGATTAAGAAACTCCTCTCATTGTGGGCAAACTAACCTTGTCAATCTAGAGGAGCGTGGAAGGACTCCCTGCTCTGAGCATGGAGTACAAATGTCTCTTACTCAACTTCGTGCATGAAACATAACCTGTAACTTCTGAAATGCCATCAGCAGTCACGCACATTCCTTGATCAGACAGTCTGGCTTTTAATGGCTGCTGCTCACTCCAGCTGAGGTAAAAAAAAATAAAAAAGGCTGGCTATTGTAGCCACAGTCACCAGTGGTGAAATAGGTGTCAGCACTGGTAATACTAGAAGAAAAATAAAATAATTTAAAAAAATCTTTATGGATGTACTAGTTGTGTACGCAGGTGAATGAAGAGAGTTTTAAAAACAGTCCTACATTAAAACAGTATAGAATCATAGCTGTGAGTCACAGCTTATGCAGAGACAATGTAACTTCTGCTTATATTAAGAAAATATATCTTAAAAGAGCAATGATCAAAACCAAGTTGATTAGAGCTAAAGAATGTAGTAAGCGGGAACAATGCAAGTCAAGCATCTCAAAGGGTTTGGTTTCTGTTAGAAATTTAAATCTCCTAAAAAGCATTGCCAAGTTGTAACAAGTCCTTTATTCCACAAAAACAAAATGATGTGGAAAGTGAATATTACCCTCCAGCAAAATGACATGCTGGGTTACTCAAATATCTTAAATTGTTCTCTCTTCTCTCTGGCTCGGGCTTCCCTTTCTTCCTCACTGACTTAGCTGAGGCAAAGAGATGTCTTCAGAGAACAAGAATGCGGTTGTTTCCAAAATAGGGACAGGAAATATTCATGATTGATTTACCTTTTTCTCAGTGGCCTTCACAACAGTTTTATAGTGAATGGGTGTCAGTGACCCTCGAGCCTTTCTGCTTCACCTGATTCTCTTTGAGAAGGTAATTTTAAAACAGAAATGAAGACTGGATTCTGTGGGTATCCAAATACTCCTTGGATGTGTATTATGGATAGCTGTGCCTATTAAAAAAAAAAAGGAGCAAATTTCCACTGTCTCACTGTGAAGTCCGGAAACGTAGAAGATATGTTATCTGACAGATACTGAACTGTTTAGGTAGAGTCAGGTGAAACTCTGCCTGAATAATGTCAGGTGAAACTCTGCTTAGGAAATAACAATAAACTTACAGTTACTAAATCTAAATACTTATCCAAGGACACATAATAGGGAGCACAGAAATTATCCAGTGGTATTATGAACAACTCTCCACCCCCTTGGCTATCATTCAAGATAACCACTGTTGTCTTGTCTTATCAGAGGACAAGCAGGCACAACCACAGCCACACAGGTTTTTCACATCTCAAGATACTAGCCCCATGGAGAAGTAGCAGCATCCTTGCTATTCTTGCTTCTTGCTAGCTTCCCTCAGCTAATAGCTCGTCAAGCCATGCTGTACCTCATCAAGAAATTAAAGGTTTGACATGGGAATGAGTAACTGTAGGGTCAGGGCCTGTGTCATGCTAGCGGTCAGCAAGATGGGCTGTACTAGTACCGATCTGAGCAACACCCAGTATGGTGTGAGGCTCCCTCTTCTTGCCAGGAGCCCAGTGCTACAGGTGTGGGCATACCTCAGCCATACTTGTGGCTTGTTTCCATATTGCTGTCTGTCACTACGACCTTACTGAGCATTTTAGAAAGATTCTGTGGTAAATTCTGTCTTAAATATAATCACCCCTCTTGAATTCAAGTCAAGGCTCATGTCATTTCCAGGCTCACTGCAGAGGGGGGGATGTCTCAGCTCTTACATGCAGCAGCACCTTGTGCCGCTGTGCTGTGCCTGCAGCCTGTGGAGAGCTGCTGCTGACAGCTGGGAAAGGGCCCCATTTTTCAGGAAGGCGCAAGCTGATGGTTTCCTCAAAGTGCAAAACCTCCTGAAAGAAGATTTCTTCTGGAGGGCATGGAGATTGGAAGGAGGGGATAAGGGAAGATGAGGGAAGTGAAGCGAGTGTGTATGAAGGATGACTGGATGGGGATTAGTTCCTCCTTTGATAAATTTGGAGGCTGGGCAAAGAAAAATCCTTAGTTTTCTGCATCCGTCAAAGCTGTTGGGACAAGAAATGTATAGAAGTCAAGTACAGAGTGGATGAGTCCCTTGGGGGTACCTGAAAAGCTAATATTTATATTCAGAGGGAATTTCTAATCGAAACATTGTTTGTGTATTAAAGCTGTCTCAGAGCCCAAGTGACATCTGGACATTTGCCTCTTCACATCCACTAGCTACCACCACCGTTGCAGTGCAGATGGTGGTGTGGCTGCCTTGGGGTATAACTTATAATAGGGATTGAAGGTCTGCAGTTGCCAAAAAGCAAATTATCAACAGCCAGGAGTCTGAAAAAGTGGAAAAAATAAATAGAGATAAATCAAAGAGCATTGATGGCTGCCATCCAAGCAGTCTGAAAGAACCAAACAACAAAGCAGCCAAGCTGCTAACCCAAATATATAATTTACCCTTAAATTAGCAGTCTACCTGCCCATTAAAAATGTGTTGTTCCAGAGCTTTATACAAAGCTAACCAAATTTACTCGAGGAAATCTGTGTCACTTTTATGAAGTAACCACACAGGATGCCAGGGCCGGGTGGTCGCTCAGAGTCTTTCCACAACCCGGCTTTCCCTTTCCTCCCAGGCAGAGACCTCATGTTTTCCCAGGCAGGAGCTGTCTCATCTGTTCTGCCCTTGCCTGGGTGAGGGAAGGGAGGTGGGAAGGGGACCCACCACCCTGTCCAGAGCTGGAGTGGGTCATACAATGCTCACCATGGCATCAGAGGCCGGATTCAGTCCTCTGAAGGTGGGAGTGGAGCTGAGTCTTAAACACAGACTTAAGGAGGCAGTACAGTGGGTGAGAATCTGCTAAAAACAAGCGGTGTGGTTTTTATATGTTGCGGCATGCTGCACCAAAATTTTGCATCACAGCCTTTTGATCTTGCAGCATTGCTAATCTGGGGCTCTGCAGCAATTCAGAATGTATTCTAAAGGTAGCATTCTGATCCAGACCCGCAGTTAAAGTTAGACTGCTAGAATAACATCCTTGATTGCATAAAAGTTGTTATCTTGATTTATTTCCCAATATGTGAGGGGTTATCTTTCCCCAAAATGCTAGCAGAAATCAAAAAACCTTTGTAAATCTTTAGATCCAGTATCCTGCCAGTTGCAGTTCTCTACTCCCTTTCTGCCTAGTGTCAGGATCACAGCTATCACCATATTAGAAATAATAATCTGTGTTGTGGAGAATCCCTAGCTTCTTCATTAAGCAAACACCAAATACATCAGAAAGTGTAGGAAGAATAATTTCATAAATTATTAATTCCCTGCAGAGGATGCAAAATTTAAAAGAGATCTTGTCTTTCTGAGTTTATGTTTCTTAGGTAAGAGAATGGGGAAAAAAATCCTGTTAATGGTTTTTTGAGTTATATTTGGGTACATGCAGACTATTGAGAATCTATTTTCTCCCTCCCCTCTCTTGTCTCTGGAGGGTGTGCACCAAAGGAAAACCAGTGCTACGACTATTGCCTCAAAAAAGACAGACCCTTCTACCTACTGCTGGTTTCCACCCTGCTAACTAGAGAGCAAAAATGTACACAAAAACAGATTCATACACTTGCTATGCATTTAACAATGCTGTACAACTCTTTCCACCAGTACAGCAAGCTCGATTGCCATCACCATGGTATGACTAACGTATTTCTGCAGGTCAGAAATTCACAGAATCACATTAGGAGTTGGAAGGGACCTCGAAAGATCTAGTCCAACCCCTCTGCCACAGCAGGATCACCTAGACTAAATCGCACAGGTTGGCATCCAGACGGGTTTTGAATATCTCCAGGGAAGGAGACTCCACAACCTCTCTGGGCAGTCTGTGCCAGTGCTCTGCCACCCTCACGGTGAAAAAGTTTCTCCTTATGTTCACATGGAACTTCCTATGCTACATCTTGTACCCATTGTCCCTTGTCCTATTGCTGACCATCACTGAAAAGAGCCTGGCTCCATCCTCCTGATTCTCACCCTTTACATATTTATAAACATTAATAAGGTCACCCCTCAGTCTCCTCCAAGCTAAAGAGACCCAGCTTCCTCATCCTTTCCTCGTAAGGAAGTTGTTCTACTCCCTTAATCATCTTGGTGGCCCTACACTGGACTCTTTCAAGGAGTCCTCCTTGAACTGAGGGACCCAGAACTGCAATGAGATTCCAGGTGTGGTCTCACCAGAGCAGAGGGGGAAAAATAACCTCTCTTGACCTAATAACCACACCCCTTCTAATATACCCCAGGATACCATTGACCTTCTTAGCCATGAGGGCACATTGCTGGCTCATGGTCATCCTGCTGCTCACCAGGACCCTCAGGTCCCTCTCACCTACACTGCTCTCCAACAGGCCAGTCCCCAACCTATACAGGTACCTGGGCTTGTTCTTCCCTAGCTGCAAGACCCTACTCTTGCCCGTCTTTAATCTCATTAAACTTCTTCCTGCCCAACTCTCCAGTCTGTCAAAGTCTTGCTGAATGGCAGCACAGCCCTCTGGTGTGTCAGCCACCCCTCCCAGTTCTGTGTCATCAGCAAACTTGCTGACTGTGCACTCTATTCCCTCATCCAGGTCATCAATAAATATATTGAATCGTACAGGTCCCAGTACTGACCCCTGAGGGACTCCACTAGATACAGCCCTCCAGCTAGACTGTCCCATTGATCAAAACGCACTGGCTTCTTCCAGCTCTCAATCGACCTCACTACCTTAACTTCCAGACCAATGTCCTAAATTCAGACCTGGAGGAGCATCCCTCTGATACTTTAAAAAAATTAATTTAGCTGAAATATCTCTAGAAAGTCCACGGACTGAGTGCAAAGCCTTACCAGTACAGGCAGTCCTTTCTCTAGAGGTCTCAAAGGGAAGTAGCAAAGACTTTCATGCACAAGACAGATTTTTGAACAAGAGAAAGACTTAAGTGTCTTTTGTCCCCCTGGCAACTTGCCTAAGCTGTACTTGTACAATTTCTTTTTTCCTGAAGAAAAAGGGGGTTTATGCAGTTAAAAATATGTGTTTCTTTTCTAAATAGCCCCCCAGTGAGACTATATACCCTTTGCAGCCAGACGTAGTCTTCCCAGGGATGTTTTTTCCTAACAAAGGGAAGCATTTCCACAAGGCATCTAATGAAAACAGTTATCAGCATGATGGTTGAGGCTGGACAATACACAGGATTCATATTCCTAAGAGTAAGAATTACTCAGACATCCAAAAGCCAGTCTGTCTTCAAGAACAAAAATACCAGAAGCACCAAATACTGAGATGGAGAAGAGCCCTGTCGCCCCTTGCCCAGCAGCTCTGGCTTACATTGCCTGAGCTTGCAGGTCAGCATTAGCAGGGAACTGCTATGAAACACAATTTCTATAAAGTCCCTTGCTCAGTGGGGACACTGCAGTACAGTGATCACATTGATGGTCAGTGAGGGAAGTGACATATGAAGAATAGCAAAGTAGAGTTGCAAAACAGGATGGTGTGTGTGTGTGTGTGGGGCTGCTGGAGATCTAAGTTTCCAAAGATTAATTGATCTCAAAAAAAAACCCCAAACAACAAAAACCTGCCTTTCTTTATATTGTATTATTTTCCCCATAAATAATAATAAATACCTGTATGTATAGAAGTAAAAAGAGAAAGGAGGTGGAGTCCAGTGTACAGGGAAGCCTCTGAGGCAGCAATCAAGAGACTCTGGTTCTATTCCTGGCATTTTATTCTTCTGCACATCTTTCTCTTATGTCATTGGTAGGTAGTAAGATCTCTGCAGCAGATCAGTAGCTGTGAGAGCTGTGTGATTTATGGAGCAGCAGCAAAACTGCCAGTTCTAACCTGGGATGCGTAGCGATGCTGTCACTGTCTTGAAGTTTCTTTAAACTCAATCTCCCTCATATGTGTGGACGTACACAGTGACACCAAACCCAACCACCACAATTATCTTTACCTTCTTTGTCTCCCAGGATGTATTCATCAGTTAGAGTGCAATGATATCTCAATTTACGTGTTGAGAGTCACAGTTATTTCAGAGGCATTCATAGTACACGAAGAATTGAAACACTCCCTGCCAGGCTCCTTATCTTCTTCCAGCATGAATTTTCTTTGCATTACCCAGCTATCTGTGAGCCTTTGGCAAGATCCCCCTGGAAGTTCTCGCTCTCTTTCCACCCCACCCCCAATCTTGAGTTTGGTGATTAACATTGAGTCATCTGCATACATGCCCAGTTCGGTGATTTTTCTCTTTTCTGTTCATTATTAGTTGAAAATAAATGCTGGGATTCAAATCACCTAATTTTTGAGGTTTATAATGCAGAGGTTTAAATCTGAGTCAGTGTCCCCAAGCTCCCTTTCCAGTCTGTGGAGAGGCATAAACAATTGTAGGACATGATTCATCTCATCTTAAATGAGATTTGTGAAACAGGTCAGATGAATCATATCTTAGAAGCCCTCGACAGACCTAAGCTTGCTTAAGCATGAAAGAGAAACAGCCTAGTGTCAGATCTGGAGAAAAGGGAACAGTAAGCCTATGCATCCTGATTCCTGGAGGAGTGGGAAAGGACTATGGCATTGCTACACAAGGTTATGTATGTTCCCTAACCATGACCCTGATAACATCCCAGGCATGGGTTGGCATGAGTCAGGACAAGCAGATGCACTAGCAGACCTGTGTGGAGTGGCAGGAATGGGGAGGAATAGAGCAGCCTCCGCACTGGGTGATCAGAAACCAGGTTGTGTGTGACCAACCTGGCCCTAAAGCTGGACCACTGGTGGAAAAGGCAGCCCTTGCCTCTTGCACCTCCTCCACCCCAGCTGCCTGCTCCTGCTGCCTCCCCTCCACCAGCCCTGCTGCTTCTGCTGCTTCAGGAGAGGAGTGACTCGCTGATCCTTGTGAAGACTATCTCCAAAAAAAGAGAAAAAACAGAGAAAAAAGGTTGATTGAAGCTGGATCTGAGACCTGCTCTAGATTGTCTCATGGGTGCTGGGACTGACACGAGGGGGAAAGCAGAAAACTTCCAGGGGAAAGGAAGGGTAGTGTTTGCAGAAGTGTGCGTAGGGGTAGTTCTCGTGCTTGAAGCAAAGGATGTATTCTGGACAACTCAAAGTTATTCTTGCTTGGAGCTTAGAAGTATTATTCCCTTCTTTGTTTTATTTCCTTTGACTCTACAAGTTTTTTTGTCGTTGAAGTACTAAAACACAGAGACACTATCAGCCTCTCTCTGCGTTCCCTCAGAGGGTGTGGAACAAGGTATCTGCTAAAGTGTTTTTCTGGTAATACCAAAGCTTATCACAAACATACTGCTTCATAATGGAGGTTTTTATTTTGGTGGGTTTGAAATGGTAAGCAGCTATACTCAGAAAATGCATTCTCTTTTCAGGAAATGTAGCTGATGGGAGAAATGTTTTGCCATCACATAATAGTTCCCTGGTATCAAATATTTGGCCATGAACTGAAAGTTGATTTCATGTATGAAATATCCAGACAACGTTCTGATAAACAGTCCTACTGGATGGGATATTTTTCAGCTCTCCAAGTATATATTTGATACTGCCTTAGGGAAAGGAGCTCCTGCACAGCAGACTAAGATATGCTGGCTGCAGTCTGAGTTTTGAATGCAACCTTTGATACTTGCCATCAAATAAGATCGAAAGTTTATAATCTATTTTTACAAATCAGTAATAGCAGGCAAAAGTTTAAAGACTGAGCATTACAAGCCAATTCACATCTCCTGACAATTACCTCCATGAGAGGACAGGAGAGGTCAGACCCACAGCAATCACAACTAAGTGGCCCAGCTCAGTTCTGGGCCACTGTGAGAACTGGGATATCATCAGTGCTGAGCTAATTCAGTCCAAAAGCAGGCTAATTGGATTTAGAAGTTCATTACTGCAGTGACTAGAACAAAACAGACTGTTTCTATGGATATTATAGCTCTAGGAGAGACTGTAATTGAGGTAGCCCTGTTTTAGCGAACCCCTGACTTTCTGAACAGCCTGTTCTTCACTGAAGCTCATGTTGATACTGGGAATGCAAGTGACTTCCTTTTCATTCTGTAAGGTGAGGAAAGTAGAATTTGACATTCAAAAAATAAATAAATTAGGGAGGCTGAGGGAGGCAAGGTTTAGGGTTGTAAAGATATGAGCGAGGAAGCTAATTTGAAACTAAATTGAATTTGGTAGGGTTTGTCTAGCTTGGCAAAAATCTTTTAAATAAATAAATTACACTGGCTTGTGAACAGTAAGCTGTTCACAAAGAAAAGAAATTGCGTAAGTCAAGAGCTCAAGAGGAGTGGTGGGGCATGTCTAATAAAATATTCCGAAGAAGGCTGCCAGCAAAAGATTGCTGGGCCTTTTATTGGTGTCACTGGTGCTCTTTCATATGCAGGTATGTGTCCTTGATCATCAAATTATACAAACAATCCTATATCTTAACTTTTAAGCTACGCAACCCAGGATGTATTGTGAATGTGCTAGTCCAGAGCTTGAGAAACTGGAAACAAGTGATAGCTCCATATACTTTGCAGAACTATACTAGTTTGGATCAGTTGAGGGCTCAGCATCTTTTCTAGGAAGACTCCTGCTCCTAGCTTGCTCTGAAATACACTTTCACTTTGCCATCTTATAAAAGCCTTGCTGACTTCTTTAATAGCTTGACTCTATTACTTCCAAATAACTCCTCACTTGAGTTTAATTCCTGGTGGAAAGTGTCAGCATGAGGACATTGTAATGTGTGTGTCACATATGTGCCATGTATTTTGAGATTTTAAATGAGATGTAAGTCACAGAGTAGAGATAAGCCACTGTAAGAAATAAATGTCACCCAAGAAGAAAAAGAAACATATCTGCAATTCACAAAATATAGCTATGAAATGTAATATAAAAATCTACTCACCAGGGAGCAAGAGGAAAATACATCTGAAAGTATATATACTTGGAATGAGGGTATTCTAAACCACCTTCTTTTCTGTTCATAAATGGTGAATCTTCAGATGCTTGCTGTGAGCAATTCTGTCCCGATGGCAGAGGGATTTTACCTGGGCCTGTTCTCTTGTTTCTGGTCCCCGTGGAGGGAAGGAAACATATTTAGCTATGGAAAGGATTGAAGCTGCCTTTCTCAATCCTCAAAAAGAAATGTGAGAAGCATTTCTACTACAACACAATTTTTTGTCAAATACCAGCCCCACAGTGAAACTGGTGTGGCCATGTCATTTTCCCACCATTTCTCTAAATAGACTTACGAAGCTGCCAAAATCTAATTTCCTTTCTGCCTATGTGAAAGTACACCAGTAGATACTAGAAATGACGACAGAAAGGGTTCCTAAAACAGTTGTCCAGTGGGGTAAAACCAAAGTCTTCTCATAGCAACAAGGAGGACTTTGTCTCTCTGCAGTCAGAAGCCTGGGCGATTAGCACCTAAACTCACAAGGAGCAGGACGGAGGTGCCATTTAATTTCCAGCAAGAATATGAGAATGTTTTGTATGCAACTGTTACTGCATTCACTATTCTTAAAAAAATAGTTAAATCTTCCTCAGTCAATAATCTGGAGGAAATTTTACCCATGGGAAGCTGAGATAACCTTTCTCACCCTGAGAACTGGCTATGGATCCCACTGCTCTTGTCCTGCTGCCGCCACCTCCTAAGGTTACTCTTCAGACAAGTTGAAGGCAGTTTATTTTTTTTCAAGCCCTGTGCAGGCTGAACAGAAAATATAAAGTATTAAGCAGCAAAACACTGCTTGCTTGCATGTTTGGAAAACCCAGACCATGCTTGTCAGCAGGAATCATGCCAAAACGGTAGCGTAGGTAAATAACATCCTACCAGGTGGTGCAAGGAGCAAAGTCACATGTGGGCATTTCTGTTACTTTACATGCACAAACTCTGTTTTGTATTGGTGTTATGTCCCGGTGCTCTGGTGTGGTGGTCTGTGGAGCTGCTCAGAGGGCTGTCCTGTGATCCTGTGATGAGATGGTATTTTGGCAGTAATGGAAACTGTTGGTAATGATAGAACTAAAACATTCTTACCCTGGAATTTTGCTTACTTTGATTAACCAGTACCTGAGAGCTACTGGGGTACTTGTTGAATTTTGTGAATTAAAGGATCACTAGATTGGGCCACACGCTTCTGTTGTGGAAGCTGAAAGTAGCTAAGCCAGACTGCTTGATTTCCAAGAGCAAATTTCTTTTTTATTTTATTTTTCCACCTCTGAGAGAGAAAGCACCTCGCAGAAAGCTGAAGTGTTTTTTCCCCATTTCTTTTAGTACAGTAGGTTAAAGCTACGTGGTTAAGAAATGGCACCACAAAATAGCTTTTTTTTTTACAACAGATATTTGAGCAGACAGTGTTCAAACTGTCCTAAAGAAAGGGGGGGAAAAAGCAGCATGAATTACTAACATTTACCCAATGTGAGTTTCTGTTTATGTCGTGAACGCCACTGAATAGGCTGGAGGACGACACGCAGAGGCTGTTCACAAAGGCTAACGCCAGGCACAGGAAGCTGATCTCTTTGTGCCGCCTTTAAAGTTAGCAGCACTAGAATGGGTGACTCAGAGAAGGAGCAGCTGAATTTCGGTGCTCTCACTTGCCTGCTGGAAGGCTGTAGACAAACTAGTCTCACTGAAGTTGTGAGTGTATCTTTTAATGACCGTGCTCAAACCGTATGCCTTTAAATATGCTCACTATTTTGATCCATGGCAGAGCACTCACACGCTTTGCCAGATGGATGTGTTCCATCTGTCTTTCTCTTCAATGGCATGCATCGCGAGTGGCAGCCTGAGCAGCGCATCTCTGCTAGAGTTAGCCACGGTTTATTATCTCTATTAAAAGTCTATGGAAGATCAGTGATCTGAAAAAGTGCCACGAAATTATTCAGACTAATAAAGGACAGAGGAAAAGACTGGCTGTGGGAACTCAGGAGGTGCACAACAAATAACAGCCAACATTTTGGTCCACAGTCACAGATGTAAAATGGTTTGAAGGATTAAGGAGCCAAAGTTCTGCAAATTGTCACCATAGCCACAGCTGGAATTAAGGGTCAACCAGTGCCGTGGGTAGGATAGCACATGCTACTATTTTCTGTGTGTAATCAAGTTAATATTTAATTCCTGTGAATCTTGGTTGCTAATGCAGAATGGGGGAGATTGTGGACTGCTTGTGGTGTAGAAGCTGGAGAGGCCATCAAGTACAAAAGGGCAGGAACAGGAGACACTTTACAATGACTGTCTCTCACTGTATAGCTCAATATAGAGTCGGCTGGTACAACACACCTTATTTGCCTGTGGGGTTTTGTTTGCTTTTGTTTTCCTAGAAGTCCTTTTAAAGTAAGCATCTCACAGTCCTGAATACCATGCAAGGTGCTGTCATCATGCACGTCTGAGCAAAACTTGCATCCCAAGCCTTGTGTTAGTCCCAGGCAATGTAGTGAAATTCTGTTAGCCAGAGTCACGTACTGTCTACAGGCACTTGTGTGCTTCCACGTATACCCAGTCTGTAGACTGATAAACCCCAGGCTTGCGTTAGCAGCCTTGAAGCTCTTTTGCATTTTCCACCCACAATGCTTTCATGTAATGGCCACAGTTTTGAGTTCAGCTGGTCAGAATTTCCAGAAGTTAATTCCCCTCCCTCGGAAAGTTGTTTTGATTGAGAGCAACTTTTTCCTTTGCCTGGAAGATGTGTAGGCAGATGAGCAGAGATTGCTGAAAAAGATGAGTTGATTCTGAGGATCCCTTCCTTTGGGGAGAGGAGCATAGGAGAAGGTCTTCAGGCTTGTCTGAAAAATGGACCATCCAAAGCCACTGTTTATTAGTGTCAGCCAGTATAGTGCACTGACAAAAGGGAAGGAGTGTCCAGTCATTACCGCTTTATGTCTTCTTCTCACACTTCATGCTTTTTCTGTCCTGAGGTTTGCTCTACTTCATTTTGACCTGTCGCCTTGCTGACAGAACTCTAGCTCTGCGACACAGCATTTATCAGATGGTAGGTATTTGCCTATTAAGAGCACTTACTGATAAACCTCTCTGTCACACTGTCCAGGTGCTCAGAAGCATAGTCAGTTCTTTCATGAGCAGGACACCATTCCTCCTTGCTGCTATGCAGATGCCAAGGAATAACCTGGTGAGGCCAAACAACAGACCAAATTCCTCAGTGCCCCCTGTGGAGATATGGCAGCCAGAGAATAATCCACCTGTGCGGAGCTTTGCAACATGCTTTTGGGCACGGGTCTATGAGTACTGAGAACCATTTTATATTATCTTATCTAGAAACAATTCTTTGTGTCTTGTTGGCAAAGTAATTCTTCAGCTGGCATCTTCAGGTACTGGAGAGATGGGTGGCAAACAGGAACAGGCAAACCGATCCTTCCTGTAGATGTCTCTCCACTGTGAACTTCAAGTTCTTAGCTTCCTGCCATCATGGATAGAGTTGCAGTGTTCCCTGGAGCGGATCCCCTGCTTGTGTTTCTGATACAAACAAAAAAAAGAAAGTGAAAGCAGGATGGAAAACTGCTTTAGAGTAAGTAATAAAAAGAAAGTTGACTCAGTCTTATGATTTCTGCTGAAGTGGAGCTGTAGCTGTCCATAATTATTTCAAGATGAGTTAGAGCTTAATGCAGAAAATGCAGTAGTTTATTGGTGGCCTCCAACTCATCTTAATCTGATCTAAATCAAACCTAAATGTAATAGTCTTTGCAAGAGCCCAAACATTGCGTTTTCCTGTGTTCAGCTGATCAGTGAGTACCTCAGAAATTGCAGTCCCTGATCACACTGCAATAGCTGTCCATTCTTTTTGCTTCTCAATTTTCCTTCCATAGTAGACCAAAAATATCTTTGTCATGCTTTTTACAGAATCATAGAATAATGGAAGCATTTAGGTTGGAAAAGACCTTTAAGATCATCAAATCTGTTAATGTAGCACTACCAAATCCAGCATTAAACCCTGCTCCACATCTAAATGATAGCTCAACCACTTCCCTGGGCAGCGTGTTCCAATGTATCACAACCCTGTCAGTGAGGAAATTTTTCCTAATATCCAATCTAAACCCCCCCAGCACAACTTGAGGCCATTTCCTCTTGTCCTATCACTTGTTTCTTTGATGAAGTGACCCAACACCCACCTGACTATAACCTCCTTTCAGGTACTTGTAGAAAGTCTCCCCTCAGCTTCCTCTTCTCCAGAGTACACACCACCAGTTCCCTCAGCTGCTCTTCATAAGATTTGTGCTCTGGTCCCTTCACCAGCTTTTCGCCCTTCTTTGGACATGCACCAGCATCTCAATGTTTTTTGTGTTGTGAGGGGCCCAAAACTGAACACATTACTGGAGATGTGGCCTCACCAGTGCCAAGTACAGGGGTACAATCACTTCCCTAGTCCTGCTGGCCACACGCTTTCTTATACAGGCCAGGATGCTCTTGGCCTTCTTGGCCACCTGGGCACACTGCTGGCTCATGTTCAGTTGGCTGTTGGCCAACACCCCCAGATTCTTCTCCTCTGGGCTGCTTTCCAACCACTCTTCCCAAGCCTGCAGCACTGCACAGGGTTGTTGTAACTCAAGTGGAGGACCCAGCACTGAGCCTTGTTGAACCTCATACAGTTGGCCTCAATTGATCAATCCAGCCTGTCCAGATTCCTCTGTAGAGCCCTTCTACTCTCAAGCAAATCATCTCTTCCACACAACTTGGTGTTGTCTATAAACTGAGGGTGCACTCGATCCCCTTATCCATCCAGATCATTGATAAAGATATTAAGAGAACTGGCCCCGGTAGTGAGCCCTGGACAACATGACTGTGACCAGCTGTCAACTGGATTTAACTCTGCTCACCAGAACTCTCTGGGCCCATCCATCCATCCAGTTTTTTACCCAGTGAAGACTACACCAACCCAAGCCATTTGCAGCCATTCTCCAGGAGAATTCTGTGGGAAACAGTGTCAAAGGCTTTACTAAAGTCTTCATAGTCAACATCCACAGCATTTCCCTCATCTACTAAGCAGGTCACCTTGACAGGTTAGTCAAGCAGGTCTTGCCTTTCATAAACCCATGCTCTCTGGGCCTAATCACCTGGTTGCCCTGTAAGTGCCTTGTGATGACATTGAAGACGATTTGCTCCATAATCTTGCCCAGCATTGAGGTCAGACTGACTGGTCTATAGTCCTCCAGATCTCCCTTCCAGTTTTTGCAGATAGGTGTCAAATATGCCTACCTCCAATCAACTAGGACCTTACCGGTTAGCCAGGACTGCTGATAAATGAAGGAAAGTGGCTTGTTGAGAACTCCTGCCAGATCCCTCATGACCCTTGGGTGGATCCCATCTGGCTCCATAGACTTTTGTGTGCCTAAGTGGTGCAGCAGGTTGCTAACCATTTTCCCTTGTTTTATGGGGGCTTCATTCTGATCCCTGTCCCTGCCCCCCAGCTCAGGGGGCTGAGTACCCAGAGGACAACTGTTCGTACTGCTAAAGACTGAGCCAAAGTAGTCATTAAGTATCTCAGCCTTTTCTTCATCCCTTGACACTGCATTTCCCCCTGCATCCAATAAAGGATGGAGATTCTTCATTGCTAATGTATGTGTAGAAACATTTTTATTGTTTTTTACACCAGTAGCCAGATTAAGTTTGAGGTAGACTTTGGCCCTTCTAATTTTCTCACTGCATAACCTCACAACAGCCTTGTAGTCCTCTTGAGTTGCCTGTCCCTTCTTCCAAAGGTCATACACTTTCTTTTTTTTTCCCAAGACCCAGTCAAAGCTCTCTGTTCAGCCAGGCTGGTATCTTCCCCACTCACTCATCTTTTGGCACATGGGGATGGCCTGCTCATGCACTTTTCAGATTTCCTTCTTGAAGTGTGCCCAGCCTTCCTGGACACCTGTGTCTGTCACTACTGCCTCCCAAGGAATACTGCCAATCCGGCTCCTAAATAGGCCCAAGTCTTCCCTCTGGAAGACTGTTCCCAAGGTAACAGTTCTACTGACCTCCCTCCTTCTCCAAGAATTGAAAATTCTACTATTTCATGGTCACTATGCCCAAGATGGCCTCCAACCATCACATCACCCACAAGTCTTTCTTTGTTTGCAAACAACAGGTCCAGCTGGGTGTCTTCCCTAGTTGGTTCACTCACCAACTGTGTCAGGAAGTTATCTTCCCCACACTGCAGAAACCTCTGAGAGGGACACCAAAAGAAATATACAACCAGAGTCGACTGGGCTTGGGTGAAAAGCAAGGGAGGACAACTTCATTAAAAAGAAAGGTGTTCCAATAGTGTACAGAAGAAGATAGACAGAAACAGGGAAGCTAACCTGAGGGGAGAAACTTGGGGGAGTATGAGCACTCAAGGGCTGTGTCAGGCACTCCTATTGCTGGGGCTCCTCTGGGATCCCGTGGGGCTCATGGTGTTGGAAAACTCTCTAAGAACTCTCCAAGGGTGCCTGTCTTTCAGGTCCTCGGACTGCAGTTACCATAACCAAGTGAGCGGAGGGTGCTCAGTGCAGGAACAGGCACTGAAGTGTTCGGGTGCTCAGTGATGTCATGTGTGGTCAGCCAGCATAACTTTGTAGGAATTGTATGGCCTTTTTGAGGACTAGCCCAAAATTCAGCATCGTACTGACTCCTCTTTGTGGGAGACAAAGGGAAATGCCCAGCCTCTTTTCAGTGGTCTGTGGGGACAGGACAGGGGGCAATGGCTTCAAGTTGGAGCACAGGACGTTCCGCACCAATATGGGGAAGAACTTTTTCACAGTGAGGGTGACAGAGCCCTGGCACAGGCTGCCCGGGGGGGTGGTGAATATCTCCTTCTCTGGAGATATTCAAGACCTGTCTGGACGCCGACCTGTGCGACCTTTCCTAGGGAGCTGCTTTGGCAGGGGGCTGGACCTGATGATCTCTGGAGGTCCCTTCCAACCTCTACAATTCTGTGACTCTCTGATTCTGTTACTGTAAAGATCCTGCGCCAGGCAGATACATGTTTCAAAGAAAGCAATTAGGCAAAGCAGTAACTGTAGCACCATCATATACATATCTATTCATACGTGAAGAATGGCATAAATAACTCTAGCTGTCTTTTGGGAAATTATGCTCCTTTTATACTTTATTAGCTAGTAACTTTCTGACAACTGAGTCATCAAATTACAAGAAAATACTAGTAAAATATCTTCAACAGTGAATATTTTAGCCAGCATCTGACAATTATGTACTCACTTGCTTTCATTGGAAAGATTATTTAGGTAAGAACAAGGAACATTTCCACTAGAAGAAAGAAATACGGGCATATCTGTCATTCTAGAAGTACCTGAAAGCAAGGGGAAGTATAGGAAAAGGAGTGAAAAAATGGGATAGTTAGAAAATACAGTATTCCAGTGCATCAGCTACAGGTATTCTATATGTAGATTCTATTCCCCAGTTTTGTTCTTAATGTCATACAGCAAATCAAAACAACCAATTAGATTTCAAAGCATATTAGTAAACTCAAAAGCATAATGACCACTATTGTCAGTTAATAGGTACCTGAATAATTTTAAATCTACTGGCAAGTAAACAAGAATGTAAGAAGTGACAAGTTTAAATATTCATGTTGGGATGTTTCAGTTCGCTTCTTGTTACTGCACATATTTATTCCTTTTGCTTATACCTATCCCATACAGAAAACCTTTTGCCATCATCGTTTCTGAAAAGTGATAGGTTTGGTCATTTCCTCACGTTATTAAACACTGGTCTCTATTACTTAAACCTTTTCTTTTTAAACAGCATGCTTATTATATTTGTGCATGCTTTAAAATGCTCTGTAAACTAACCATTGCCCTTAGCTTCTAGATGTGTAATTCTTCGGTACACTGCTAAAAATGTGAACTGCTCAGACCATGGGACAAAGAAGAAACTGGGTTTCTATTCATGGTCTTTTTGCTGAGTCTGCACAGGACTTGGCACTCATTCGTGGGTGGAATGGCATCTCAGTCAGCACAGCACTTGTGGCAGTGAGACCTCCCTCCTGGCAAAGAGCTGCCATGCACGAATAAGGACGAACAAGGACTTTGGTCATTAATGTTTCTGCCCTGTGAGCAAGGAAAAGGTTGGGTCTTGGTTTGTTTGTTTTTCTTTCCAAAGCATGTTCTGATCTTTTGATGGCAAGTGCTTTAGAAATACTGAATATGCTTACATGCTGCCCAAGTCAGCGAGTAAATAAACTCAGTAATGATAGCCTTGGCTGAGTAGGCCATTAGTCTGAGCACTGTGCAGTCCTAATGAAGGACAGCAGTTGCTCTACAAAACTACAAAATTAAGGGAGGGGAGTTCATCATCAGCTGGATGTGGTAAAAAGTTAGTTCCTGGGAGGGATGAGATTGTACCAGTTAGCCTGAAAAGCACTCACCTTGGCACCTGGGTTAACTAACCACCATTGTAGCTGAAAGTGAAGAAAAGGACAATTTTGACATCAGATGAGGGGAGAGATTTAAATTTAGCTCTGTGAATGCTCTCAGGGGCCTTCTTTCCTTGCATATATAGTGTCATTAGGAAAACCCATGAGGGTCAGTAATGTTTCCACAGTCCATATGTGTTGTAAGTGGTTGGACCTTGCACTGTGCCACGAAATACTGCTGCTGCTGCTGGAAGTCCAATGCTTTCTGTACCAAGATGAGTATTTTGTATTAAGAGGGACTCTTCCACTGGCAGTCTGAGTGACTGCCTCCCAAGAGGGTGATGGTGCTTTCCCTAATCTCTTTCCTTGATGAGCTGCCTGAAGAAGTAACAGCAGCAGACCCAGCATAAAGCTTTGCCTAGGTCTTTACTCCATTTGTTGTAGCACTAGTTACTAATAAGTTAGTACAACCAGGTTCTGTGTGTCTGAGCAATTACAGTGCCATTCATGTGTTTTTATATAGCTTCAAGGCTGCAAGAGGAATGACCTGAACAACTTTATCCTTTACAGGAGTTAATAACTTTTGCATTTCCTTACCACCTCCAGATAACACAACATCAGTGAAATCAAACAAAATTTAAGACCTCCTAAAGGTCTGTAGGGAGCTCAAGAACTTGTCAGTGGTCCAGTGTTATTCATGGGTCAGTGTCATTGAATTGGCCTGACTTTACAGCCTTTTGGAAAAAATGTATTTATACTATCTTAAAACTGGTATCTATGCTTTTTTTTTCTTTCTGCTTTCTTAATGGAAAAGGCCACTGAGTAATTTATATAAATTCACTAAGACAATTTCAGAGGACTAATACTGCCTAGGTTCAACATATATAAGGATTATTAAAGCCCTATGTTGTGTAAAGCTGAAGTGAACTGAAGGAACTGTTCTCCTGTAAAGGATTTTAATAAGAGCTGTGACTGTCTTTTGTTACTTAGCTTGCTGTTGTGCCTGCAGGCTCTCCTAAACTCTTACTGTACAGTCACAATATAAAAAGGCATTGTAGCTAACAGCCTTGGTTGTGACAGGATGAAACAGTTTGGTGAACATCACTGATGGACCAGGGGAAAGAGTAACAGGAAAGGTCTCTTGTTGCAGCCTGCGTTGGAGCCTGTTTACCCAACAGTTTAATGTTCTTGTCAGAAAGGCTTTCTTTTGCGTGTGTGAAGAACTGTGTATCTTTAATTTCCCTTTCTTTTGAAGGCTGTTTCTTTCATGGGAAGAGGTGAGGGAAGTCACATGCAAGGAGAGGGATGGCTGTTCTTTCCCATGGAGCACAGGGGAGAAGCCCTTGGGCTGAAAGGTGGGAGGGCGGAGGGGGGCGGAGAAAAAGCAGTGAGGACCTGGAGCCCCCTTCCTCAGCTATACTGGCCAAAACCCTTCTGGGGACTGGGCATCTGGGCAAAGGGAGCCAGGAAATATGGGATCTGAACAGTAAGAACTCACCCTGCAAGGACACAGTGATAGGGGGAGCATACTTTGTACAGCCTTTACCTTTCTTTCTGCTGGACCTAATCACTGGACTTAGCTCCGTGCTGTCTGACTTCCTAAAGTTGAAACACCTTATTGTTGCCCTTAGAAAATTCACCTTATGGAACAGGTTCAGCCAAATCCACCTGTTGTGGTTTAACCCTCAGCGGAAAACTGAGGCCACAAAGGTCAGACAAAAAAGCCCCCTACCACTTTAAGAGGTGGAGGATGGGCGAAAGGAGCTAAGAAAGGGGCTGCAGAGCCAGAGGGAAAAAAAAAAAACCAAGGCCTGCAAGGTTAGGATAAGGATAGTTTACTAAACAACAGGGAAAAGTATGAAAACAACTAACTACAGTGCTATTATATACAGTGCAAACCTCTCCCCACACTATATCATTTGAGCCGTGCCCAAACCGATCCAGATTCAGATTCCCAAACGCAGCACTCCCCGAGCCCAGCACCCCCGAGCACCCCCCTCACCACCTCCTGCCACGCCGATCCCGAAAGAGAGAGAGAGAAGCTGGAACTCCCACACGCCTGCTCAGACCAGCACTTCCCGTGCCCAGAGCAGGTTCTGATAGGTCCGGAGTCTCCCCCGGAACTGGCACTGCGCCTGCCCAGACCGGGACTTCCCGTGCCTGGGTCTGAAGTCGCCCCTGCAAAGGGGGGGGGGGCAGCCTGTCTGATCATGATGCAATTAGTATGGAATACTCTCAGGGCTAACATAGCCTGCTGCTGGGCTGAACCCAGGACACCACCTCAGAGCCCTAGTGTACTGTGTCTGGCTGGTGTGGAGCTAACATCTAGCTGGCTTGCAGTCCCACCATAAGACGTGGCAAACTGGAAGAGAGAATAACATCTGCACTGGAGGGTCACATTTTCTTGCTTATAACATAGCTAATGCTGGAACAAAACAAACCTGGTGTGCAATCTCTATTGATTCTAAAAGACTAAATCAGGTGGATGAGGCCACAATTTTCTTTCTTTTTCCCCTCTGCAGAATTTCTAAAGAGTTTGGATTGTTTATGTATGGATAGCTACTGCTGTTGTGGTGGGGCTACAGCTTGTTTTCTCTTCATAACCCTGGTCATGGCTGTCATGCAAGGCAAGGCAACCAATGAAGCAGTGCTGTGAGAGTCAAGAGGTGAAAGCTGATTAACAGCAACAGGAGGAGAATTTTCAGGCCTAATGAGTTTAAAGTTACCGTCAGATGTAAGGAATCTTTTTTATTTTAATTAATTTTCGTAGTGTTCTAGTGAAGGTTAATGGCTGACCAGTGGTTTGGCCAGTAGATGCTTTTTTCTTGGAAATAAAAACATACCAGGGTTGTTAAAAATAATTTAGACATTGACATCTGACCTCTTGACCAACCTTGCTGGTGTAGGCAGACTGCTGACCCCCTGTTCCCTGCCACCCTGCCCCTTGCCTGACATTGGCAGCACAGGCAGGGTGCCCTCCACAGTATGCAGATCCTTTCAAATCACGCTGCCATTGCTAGAGCCAAGGAGAAGCAGGACTCTTAAACGTATTCAGAAGACATTTATGTGACTGCTGGGTGACCTGGACACCAGGACCTTGAACGTCCACTAGAGCCATGGCATCACTTATGATGCCTTATTTGCTGTCAGTGATTGGTGAGTTGCCATATAGACGCACTGTTGCTTATCTATTCCACTGCCTCAATAAAGCTTTGCTTTATAACACGTCAGACTCCACCACTGTTTGGACCACAGACACTCAGCAGATGATCTGGAAAAAACCATAAGGCAGTATATTTGGCATCAGTAGCACAGGAGAAGCATTGTGGTTCCCAGTGTGGCTTCTCATCTCCCCATTTGATTTCCATCATCTCAGTGCTGAAGAGCTGTAGCCCCTCTTCCTAAATGGTAGCAGTAAAAAAGCGGTAGGACAGGGACATATTTGTACTGCTTGCTTGATACCCCTCTTCACCTCCTGGCAGCAGCATTCCTCATATTTGCTCTGTGAAGAATCAATAGTTTAAAAATAGAAATGAAAGAAGGAGAAGGAAGAAACCTTCTGAGATCAGCTTCACCCATAATTTTCAGAAGCCTAGTTTATTTTTGGAATCTTTACTTTCCTGGTGACATTATCACAGGAGTCCTTGTTGATGTCTATAAATGTGTTTTTATATCACTGTAACTGACTTAACTCTGTTTTTGTTCATCTCTTCTTCTCTCCCAGTGGAGTTTTTATACTGTGATTTGGCTTCCATGAAGTCTATACGGCAATTTGTGCAGCAGTTTAGAGCAAAGAATTGTCCACTCCATGTCCTGGTGAATAATGGTGAGTTCTGTTTTTTTTTGTTCATGTCTGCACAGGAAGGTGTGACGAATGGGGCTGCCATGTATCACTTCACATTTCAAATTTATTATCTGAATAGTATGGGAAGTTACAATATGGCTGCATTAACAGGGACGTTTTTCCAGGAGTTAAATTGCACCTTCCTTAAGGATTGTTAGCTGAGCAGACTGAACACTCCAGTGCCACCCCTGCTTGTGATGTTATTCTAAGTCTTGTTCCTTTGCGGTGTTTTTTAGCTCTCCAGCACTAAAAATCATATGATTGCTCAAGATTCTAAGCATCCCTAATGGAAAAAAAAAAAAAAAAAGGAAAGCTGTACTATCTGTAGAAAACTTGCCCTTTCACCTGTATTTACTTTCTGTCCCCTTATATTTTCCCGGTATGAACACATGTGTTTACTGTGGTTGCCTGGTGAGCTGGGTTGGGGGTTCATCCCTCTGAAACGTAATCTAGCAAATTTTCCTATCACCTCAGAGAAGTTACTGCTGAAATTAAGATGCTTCTGAAAAGTTGTCCATGAAGTTGTGTACTCGGTGGTAAGAGAACAAATTCAAAGGACATTTATCTTCCATTGACACAATTATGAAATGAATCTCATTGCTCTTAGGGATTTTAACTTTTGTTATTCAGATACCATCTAATTACGTTTTATAGCCACAGTATTTTTGGAAACCAGCCTGTACAATAATTTTCCTCCAAAATCCCTGCATGCTCTGCATGCACTTTCCTAAAGGGGAATTTTCACCTATTTAACTAGGGGAAAAACCCGCCAGCAACAATTCAGATGTCTTTTAGAAGTTTTCTGCTGTTATATGCTGCTGTTCTTGTTTTTGCAATTATTTGCATGTACTTTTATTAAGACATCACAAAGAACATTTTCTGTTTTCCTATGCACCTAGTGTGCAGACGTGTTATGAATCAATGGTTCTGTAAATGGTTCTGTTCATATTCGTTGGTGCCTTAAAAAGCACTCAGTAACACAAGCAAATATTGCAATAAAAATTCAAAACTATTTTATTTCCTGATTGATATGAAACGTTCATGAAATGTTCAATTAAATGTTCATTTTTATTTGATTAGTAAAAATAGCTCTACCGTTATTATTCTAATTGTGCAATGAACAGAAGTGTTGGATATTTAATCCTAGGTAGAAAACCCAGTTTTACATGCCTGCTTTTAAAGATGCAGAGTACAAAGTGTTACAATACTATTTGAAAAAAAAAAACACCCTGATATTTTGTGGGGAAAAAATGGTTTTGAGATCTATGCACCTGTCAGGCACCTCCTGACCTCCATTCATTCTCCACATGAGCAAGAGGGACTTGGAGGCAGCTTGGGGAAGAAATGGTGGGTCTAAAACAAGCCAGGAAGCCTCTTGCATAAAGGATTTTGTTCTGCCCTAGCTGCTACTGAAGCAGAATGGGTGAAAATCATATGAGGAATGGCTGAGGGAGCTGGGGCTGTTTAGCCTGAGAAGAGGAGGCTGAAGGGAGCCCTTATCACCACCTACAACTACCTGAAGGGAGGTTGTAGAGAGGTGGGCAATGGTCTCTTCAGCCAGGTGATAGGAGATAGGACAAGGGGAAATGGCACAAAGCTGTGCCAGGGCAGGGTCAGATTAGATATTAGAAAAAAGTTTTTTACTGAAGGAGTTGTTGGGGCTGCCCAGGGAGGGAGTTGAGTCCCCATCCCTGGATGTGTTTAAAAAAAGGATAGATGAGGTACTTAGGGATATGGTTTAGCTTGGGATGGGAATTGTTGGCCTTGATGATTTTTAAAGGTCTTTTCCAACCTTGTGATTCTGTGAAAATTGCAGTTAAATATGTCTTCTTAATCAAGAAACAGTTATATGAAAACAGATCTCCTAATGTGCCTAGCAGGATACAAGACCAAAGAGTGTAGGCCTAAAGCTTCTTTTAAGAAAGAAGCTTGAGACTACAATTTGCCTGAGTCAGCCTGTATTTTCATGACCTGCAACAAAGGCATTTGATTCCACTTACTCTTGGTTACCAAATATAGCTGGCAAGAGAAAACTGTTGATTGAGAATATCCTGTTAGAAACTACAGTGAAATGAATTGTCCGACTCTGCCTTTTGCTGAATCTTTAACAGAATCACAGAAGCTATCATGTCCAAAGCTGCTGTGAAGACTGCTGTATAATTCGGTCAGCCTCCAACCATTACCTGACAACTCACCAGCCTCCACTTCAGAATGCTTTTCACAGTTGTTTTCTTTTTGGTTTTTTACTTTTTTCTCTTTTTTGCAGGGGGGGTGGGGGTGGGGGGTGGGTAGGGGACACACACAACACGATGGATTCTTTTTCTTCGGTCTTCTAAATAGTCTGTAGCATTTAGTTTTGTTACTAGTTTTGCAGTGAAAACCCAAGGGGTTCTTGGTGCCAAGGGGAAAATTAACATATCTTAGGGATGAGTAATGATGTGATGCAAAAACCTTTGACCAGCTTCTCTTGTTTTTCCATCGCTGTTGAGCAGATCCCAGACAAATACTGGCTTTTGGGCTAACTGGTAGGTTTTTCTTTTTCCCTTTCCCTCACTCTTTCTTTTTCTTTTTTTCTTTTTCTTTTTTTTTTTGGTCATTTTTACCCTCTAATGCAATGCACTGAGGTGGGAGATTCAGTCCCTTGTGGGCTTGCAGGGCTGGAGGCACTATTCACTCAAAAGCCAGATCACAGTTGCCAGCTTCACTGCCTTCACTGCATGGTCCCCTGGACAAAAGGTTGGGTCTCTGGAAGAGGACAATGCTTACAATATTTAAATATCTGATGGGAACAAGTTGTTGGGCAACTTCTCCATGAGTATGTATACTTTCTGTCAGAGAGTAGGAGACATCTTGCACGACCATTAGATGGCTTGTAGGACCTCTCAAAATTACAAGATTTTCCTGTGCCTTGGTGTACACATGTAGAATAGAAAGCTTCTTAGTACCACCTAGTGCTTTCTTATTTTTTACAGATCTTAAAGCTGTAGCATTATTGATATGAAGAGGTATTTTATTTTTTAGCATATGGTGAACAGTCTGTGGTCCAGGAATCTGTAAAATGCATTTGTAGGCAGTCATACTCTTTGAAGAGTCTGACCCAAAGTCATCATTAGGTTTTGAAAATCAGATTTTGTGTGACTTCTGAATCAGACTTTTCCTCTCTATATTCACATAACCAAATTTTTATTATCAAGAACTGTAACACTGCATTTTTTTCCCCACCTATATTAATATTATTTCATAGAATCATAGAACCATTTAGGTTGGAAAAGACCTTTAAGGTCATCAAGTCCAACCATTAACTCAGCACTGCCAAGTCCACCACTAAACCATGTTCCTAAGCGCTACATCTTCACATCTTTTAAATACCCCAAGGATGATGACTCAACCACTTCCCTGGGCAACTTGTTTTAATGCTTCACAACCATGTCGGTGAGGAAGTTTTTCCTAATATCCAATCTAAACCTCCCCTTGCACAACTTGAGGCCCTTTCCTCTTGTCCTATCACTTGTTTCTTGGGAGAAGAGACCCACACCCACAACCTCCTTTTAGGTAGTTGTGGAGAGCAATAAGGTCTCCCCTCAGCCTCCTCTTCTCCAGAGTAAACACCACCAGTTCCCTCAGCTGCTCCTCATAAGATTTTGCTCCAGCATCTCAATGTCTTTCTTGTTGTGAGGGGCCCAAAACCGAATACAGTATTGGAGATGTGGCCTCACCAGTGCAGAGACAATAATTTCCCTAGTCCTGCTGGCCACATGCTTTCTGATACAAGCCAGGATACTGTTGGCCTTCTTGGCCACCTGGGCACACTGCTGGCTCGTGTTCAGCTGGATGTTGGCCAACATCCCCAGGTCCTTTTCCTCTGGGCAGCTTTCCAACCACTCTTGCATTAAATCAAAATCTTTCTAATTAATTGATATAATCACATCTAGGCATTTGTGATCTCTCCTTATCTTATCTCTATGAATATGTATCCTGCTTGTATGTGAAGGTATGTGATATTTGTTGTTGGCTTCTGTGAACCTATCAAAAAGCTGAACATTTCAGGAAGAAAGTTCTAACATCTTACTGTAATGCAAACAATTAAATTTACATTGAAATATTATTAGAGAGACGTGATTTGGCATGAGTGACTATGCTGGGCAAAAATCAATGCTACATGTCTGACCTAAGATTACTATGAAATTCAGCAGTTTTCCATGCTATCTGAGGTTGTTATTTTAAAACATGCCTTTATCACTTGCGCTGCATCACTTGCCTAGCTCAAGTATAAATAAATAAATACTAAAGTACTTTAGTATTCTCCTAGAGCTAAACACTCAGGCCCCACAAAAATGTCAGTAATTTTTCGAATCCAACTAATTCAGGCACTTTAGGAAGTCGTACATGAAAATTTAGGGTGTTCAGAATGGAGATTAGTGCAACTGGAGTCACCTCCTTGCTTTTTGTTATAATTTTAGCATATACATTTAACTTTCTAATTTAAAAGGAAAAAATTGGTTGAATGCACATATTATTTCAGCTGACAAATAAAAGCCTGTTGTTTCATTACTGTGCTTTCTGCATTGGTAATGTGCATGCTCAGCGCTCGTTTTATAAAACAGACAAAATGTATTAAAGATGCAAATAGAATATTGCATAAACATTTGTAAAAAAATAAAATGTGCTAGTGGTAAAAAGAAAAATGCTATGACACAGGAAGTTAATTTTTGGTGAAAAACATAAGGTAAATAGCTGAACTATGAGCTGCAGAATGATGGTTGTAGTACAAGCAGTTTAGAAAACTTAATGTGACAGAAGGTCAGGAGAATATGTCTCCTAGTCTTCTAATTAGCAATTGGGTGCCAATTTTCAGGTTCTGTTTTGGTAAAGAACTGTTGAAAAGCATTTAGCAAATTACAGCACGTACACCAGTGGATTTATTTAATACATTCATTAAAATAGTATTGCTGTTAATGTGCATCAGAAAGTCTGTTATCTTCCTGTGGTTGCAAAGGGGACAAGTAGTAAAACACTTCATAAAATTCCATGAGCGGTAGTCACTGTTTCATGCTAGTGAGGCTTTATCTCCTTTGAAGTCAGTCATTTTCTCCATGTGCTAGAAAGGCTTCTCAGCACCTTGTAGATAATGTTTTAATGTATATATTGTTTACAGTACTTAATCTTAAAAGCAAGAAAGCTAACACCAAAACCATTAATGATAAAAGAATACCTGTGGATACCAAATGTGCATGGGCTAATTCATTAACAGTGAAATGCCAGCTAACTTCTCT
The DNA here is from genome assembly GCA_022605575.1 of Laterallus jamaicensis coturniculus. Classification (NCBI taxonomy): domain Eukaryota; kingdom Metazoa; phylum Chordata; class Aves; order Gruiformes; family Rallidae; genus Laterallus; species Laterallus jamaicensis. The sequence goes on from JAKCOX010000053.1 coordinate 3,939,992, forward strand.
GTTGCAGGTCATTGAATTGTTTGTGATTTTGGCTACAGGTTAGGAAAGGAGAGACAGGGAGAAAGGGAGAAAACTATGGGGACATTTAGTATATTCCTTGACATGCACACAAACACACAAAAAAGAGAACTTGGAGATTTTTTTTTTTTATATTATTAACCTATTGTAGACAGATTGCAGTTAATGTATTTCAGTTAGAAGCCTATCTAAGCCAATTTAAAATCAATATTTCTGAACTGGTGGCTAATTCAGAGGTTCATATTTCATACTTTGTGGGTCATCTGAGAAATCTCACTCTTTTAATAGAATTAATAAGTCTTTATAAGCTTCCCTTTTTAGTTCCTTGGGCACAATAAAAGCTCTATCAGTAGGTAAGTATGTGGAATATATATATATTTCTTTGTGTTACCTATATACGCAGTCCAGCAATGTGCAGTCCAGGCATAATGCTTTGCAGGGAGCCCTGGGAGTAGTCCCTCCTTTGTGTAGTCCTGTGGATGCTGTCATGGTTGATATTAAATTATTTTTGTGTTTGAGTATTTTCAGGGTCAGATTTTCTGAAGAAGTGTGAGATTTGAGGGGTGTGAATAAGTAGATACACCAAATACTAACTGTTTTATAGGTATCTAACTATTGACAGCTATCATGGGTAGGTTAGGTTTAACAATAGATATATTGTTGAAGTGGGGTCTAGATAAAGAGCTTGTCCCACTGGGTGAGCTAAGAGCGAGCTCCCCTTTCTATAGCAGCCGCAGACTATGCAGTCTCTTAAAATGAAAAGGAGAGAAACCCCAGAGATCTGGAAATTCACTGGAGAAGGCCTTGAGGGAAAGTTAGTGAGGAGGGTTGCTGTGGACTCCAGTGGAACTTGGATTTCACAAAAAATGATGCTACTTCTCCACCCACACGGGAAGGCTGTGGTGAACTCAGGACCTGTTATCTCATGAATCTCATTCCAGTCTCTTGCTTACAGCATCATATTTCAGCTTTACCCTTCCTCGAAGATAAATTAGTGCAATATGTAAGTAGAGCTGAGGTGGAAGAGGTGTAGAGGGCCAGGAAGAAAAACAGAGGAAGATAGGCAGAGGGGCAGGTGACTCTTTACCTGTATGTAATGGGTGATAGCTACTAGACATCATGGGAGAACTGAGACTTTGGGAGATATTTAGAGCTGGAAAAGGTAATTTGAGGTGATGGTGGAGATTGGCTTCCCATGGATATTCTGTGGATGATGGGCAAAATTAGAGGAGTTATAAGGACGCTAACATGCAGCATTAATGTGTCCTAAAATGAGAAGATACTCTGAGAACCATATTCTTTGAAGAAGCTCAGTGCATGACAGATGCCATTTACTCATTTTCAGAAGAGATGACTGGAAAATATGGTGAGGCTGTCTGATCACATGCTGCTCTTTACAGATATTACGTGCTTTGGGTACGGGAAGTAACTTGTCTGGGCACATGTGTCAGAGCACCATGATACTGCTGATGGTATCCAACCCACCTTGTTCAGAGCACCAAGGGTTGTGCAAGGCCAGCATTTACATAGTGCTCAGATTTTTAACAGCAGTCATCAGAGATTTTATTATGCTTGAATAGCATTATTGTCTGCCAGAATTATATGTATCCTATATAAACTTATCAGGTATTTTTTTATTTGAAAAACTAACAAGTTAAAAGAGTAACTTTGGGCTACTTCTGACTTTCAAACTGTAAGGATTTCATTCATGAAAATTCTGACTTCTGTTTGATACTATCTTTGCCTTTCTAATTATTTCAAAGGCTTTTTCTGTGGTTGTGATATCAAACACTTTGTGAAAAGGGAAATATCTCACGCTCCACATGCTGCAGGTTCTTGACCCATTTGCTTTTATGTCCTGAATGTGGAAGTTTTATCAGTGGAAGACAGATACAAAAGTCAGCTATTGATGGATTAGACAACCAACCGGTTCTACTTAAGTGTGTGGAATATTTGCCACTGGCTTTTACGAGATCAGGAGTGAACCATGTTTTATTCTTACCTAATCCTTTCATAGCTTTTAGGTAAAAATATTTTTAATACAAATTGCAAAACAAGATATTTTACTTCAAAGAGAATTTCTTATTGAAAGCTGTGACTGACTTTCCTGTTTTCTGATTATGAGTGGGACAGCTCACTATTGTGCCAACTGAACACTACCTGAGCTGTTGTGGTTTTGTGTGGCTGGATTCTGGCTGAGGAGGGGGGGCTACAGGAGTGGCTTCTGGAAGAAGCAGCCAGAAGCTCTCTGCAGGCCCAACAGAGCAAACACCAGCCGGCTCAAGGCTGGAATCGTTGCTGACCAAGGCCGAGCCCATCAGCAACGGTCACAGCGCGTCTGGGAATCACATTTAGGGGAAAAAAAAACAACCCACAAGCAGCTGCTTTTTGCCACCAGAGACGGGAGTGAGAAGATGTAAGAAACTTTGTAGGCATCAAGGTCAATGGAGGGGTGGGAGGGGGGGGGTGCCCCAGGAACTGGAGAGAAAGATACCGCTCTAGCCCATAGAGAAACCCCATGGTGGAGCGGGTGTCCCCCCGCAGCCCATGGAAAAGGCCGAGACCCCACCTGCAGCCTGTGGAGAGGCCCCACGCTGGAGCAGGTGGAGACATATGGAAGACACTGTGACCCATGTTGGAGCAAGCTCCTGGCAGGACCTGCAGTCCATGGAGATATAGGCTCATTCCAGAGTAGGTTTGCTGAGGGGGACTTGTGACTCCATGGGGGACCAGGCTGGAGCAGTCTGGGCCTGAGAGACTGAGAGACATTCTATGATTTATGACTGCACCCCATAGAAGGGACCCACACTGGGGCAGCTGGTGAAGAGCTGAAGCCTCGTGGGAAAGGACTCACATTGGAGAAGTTTGTGAAGCTCCTGTGGGTTGGATCCCACACTGAAGCAGGGGAAGAGTGGAGGAATTCCCCCTCCCCTGCTAAGAAGGAAAACAACTAGTGATGGACTGACTGAAACCCCCATCCCCATCTCCCCCGTGCCACAATGGTGGGGCAGAAGGGAGCAAAATCATGACTAAAGTGAAGTCTTCTAAGAAGGGAGGGGTGGGAGAGGTGCTTTAAGATCTGGTCACATGTCTCATTACCCGATTCTGGTGTCACTGGGTGTGCAGTGCAGTGTAATAAATTGGAGAGTTTTCTTTCCTTTATTTTGTGTTGAGTCTGTTTTGCTCATGACACAGATTGCAGAATGATCTCTCCCTGTCCTTATCTTGACTCATAAGCCTCTCAATATATATTTTCTCCCCTGTCCAGCTGAAGAGGTGAGTGATAGAGCACCTTTGGTGGGCGTCTGGCCTCCAGCCAGGGTCAAACCACCACATGAGCATATTTTTAGGAAACTTTTTTTTTCCCCCCAGTCAGACTGGTTTATTTCAGTATGAAAACAAAACCTCACTCGTGGATTATATTTTCTTTTTATTACTGACTCATTTTCCAGGGAACTAGCCTGTGCTTTTCATGCTTGCTATGTAGCAGTGTGACATTGAATCATAAAGTGAATCTATTCTTTAGGAGTCATTGCAGCCTGTTCAGTTTTGTCCTCAACCTACCAATGTTTGGTTGTTGTTCCCATAGTCCTTGAATGTGGGTTGTCTACATGTTTTTCTTTTTTTTTTTTTTCTTTAAACTACTGATGAAATAAGAGCTTGGGAGGAAAGATGCATTACTTTATGTTCTTTGGCACAGCTACTACAGTCTACTTCTCACTTTCGAGCATTATAGGTGGGTCTGTAAGCACTGGCAGCAGACATTACTCAATTTTCAGTTCTTTACTAGTTATTCAAACTTTGAGTGTTTGGGCTGAGAGTTTCTATGCCAAGCATTTGCCTAAGGCTAATTTATTTGTATTTAACTTTTTCCTAATGCTAGCTAAAAGAGCTCATCTGTTTCCAAAAATGATAAGGAGGCTTTTTTTTTTTTTTTTAAATGTCAAGTATGATGGTAAGTTTCTTTAGAAAAGCTCTGGTTTTATCACAGCTTGGAATGGGGACTTGAATGCAGTCAAGAATGCAGCCTTTGTGTCAGGTGCCGATGCACCTTTCGTTGCCCATGGAATATTCCTATGATGGGTACAGAACCCTGTTAAGCACTGCAGTTTGAAAACCATCTTTTACATTTTAACCACTAAAGATGTTGCCTGTACCAAGCATATCCTGAGTTGAGACTTAGCAGGTCTTTCTGCAGGAGTCACAACCCCAAGCAGTACTGAGTGCAGCCAAAGGCACTGGCACTGAGGCTAGGCACCAGTGTCCCCTCTGCTCTCTATGGCCACCTCTGAGCTGGCATGGAGGTGGGCACTGTGGCTTGCTTTATGTTCCTTCTGATTTCTCCACTCCAGACTATGGGGCTGAGTTCTCTGTGATCCCGATGGCAATCTCTGTCCCATGAAAAGCAGGCTGCAGGGTGATGAATGGCAGGTGGTGGGTGACTGTTTTTTCCCCTTGATATATAGCTGGAATGACACTGTGGAGCTGGGATGTTTTTTCAGTACTCTCAGGACCTAAACATCTTGCCAGACATGGCTGGTGACCTGTTGTAGCTGGTTACCTCAATGGGTTAGTGACCACATCTCTCTGGAAGAGCTGGCTCTTGCATTTTTAGGCATAATAGCAAAACCTGTAGCATGGAACATGAAGAAGCGCAGTTTGAATGCAGGTGGGACAAGACTGTAACTTCCAAGAGGCAGATTTATGAGAGAAGCATTGATGTGGAGGCCTGAAATAAAAGAGTCAGTCCAGGCTGCAAGTTATAGGGAGAGACAGCAGCAGTTCAAGAGTTGATGCAAGATAACAGGACTTTCAGGTGGGAACCATTAGGATGGGGGAAAATGTGATGTCAATACATTTGCATTTGCTGATCACAGAATTAAACTATGAATGTAGCATATGTTCTTCAATATCAGAGAATTCGTAGGAGATAAGTATGGGAGGATTGAGCTGGTGTGGCTAGTGAGGATGAAGAGAGACATTAGTCATGTTTGAACTATAAGGACAGGTCTCAGACAGATTTTGGAAGTGCTTAAACACTATATAGTTCATGAGGAATGAGTCCTTATCTCAAGAACTAGCGTCTGTTGTGCACAAACTGAACCTTTTCTTCCAGTGAGGGAATTCTTGACTGATCTATATTTTTAATTTACTGACATTTAACAAAGATTAGAATTATCCCCCATGGTGGGGACATGACTGAAACCTGTCTTTTTTGTCTGGCCACTGAGGTCGACCTAACTTGTGGAAATTAATTCTCATCTACCTCTGTGTCACAATTGGCTGACACTGAAGAGCTCATGGGGAAGCTGGTGGGAAGCTCAGAGCCACGGATTATGGCCCTGTAAGAAACCAGCCTCAGGAGTGAGTCAAGGATGTGCCAGATGTGGGACTGGCTGCAGGATGCAGAGTGAGATCTCAAGAGATTCAGACACAAGGGAGCTAGAGTGGCTGGGTAAGAAAATGAGCGGGAACAAACTCAGAGTTTGCAGGGAAGCAGAGTGACAGATGAAGCTGATATGCATGTCTGGGGCTAAGCCTCTTCCCTCCTTCCTGCACACATGGTGTTCCTTGATAAGATCAGCATTTGGTCAACAGATTTTTGGGGGAGGGAAGGGAGGGGAGTGCAAGGCCAGAGCTTTGGCTGGGAAGCGACCCAGCACCCTTGGCTTCAGCAGGGTTGTACATTTTGGCCAGCATGGAAAATTGGGGGAATTGTGAGGCACCAGTGTGCCAAAATGAGAGAGAGTGGTGCACAGCTTCTTGTGATGGACCAAACTAGAGCTAGTGGGAACTTGCTTGGTGCTGGAGCAAGGCTCAGGCAGACTTCTGTGGAGGAGCTTGTGGACAGAGGCAGGAGAGACCGAAACTGCAGGAGACAGCTCTCATCTGCAGCCTGGGACTCGTCCCAGTGCTGTCCTGCTCCAGGCAGTTGTTTATCAACCCTGTTTTCACAGTGTCCAGTCCCCTCCGGGGAAGGTCCACACATAGGACACTGTTCTAAACACTGATGCCAGACAGACTGACAGCAGATGTCCTTTCATTTCCCTGAGGGTCATATGCATTGGTGTGGACTCTAGGTGTCATATAGATAACATCATTATATCATGGGATTAAAATTCCTTGCTCTGCTTCAGTTTCCTCACAGTTTGCTTTAGAAAACTGTGTATATGTGTATACAGAGCTTCAGAAATTAGACAGTGCAAGAATCTGAGCTACCTCCACCAGTGCCTCTGAGGAGATAGGAAATCTGGGAGCACTGGGGAGTTGTACCAAGCTTCATTTGTATTTTCGTGTTTGTCTTCTTAACTGTTTGGACTTCTGCCTTTCCAGCTTTCCTATACTGTTAATCTGGTTTCTGTGTGTGGTCCTGTCTAGACTTACAGCACATTTCTGGGAGCCCAGTAGCACCGGGCTCTGTGTTACAGATGTAGATTTGCAAGTCATGTTTTGCAGCAGTGCTATAAATTCACTTTTCTGCAGCTCAGATGAGGCATATCTGTAAGAAGCAGCAATGTGGGTACGATCATGTCTGCAGGAGGTACTTCTAGGGGCAGTTTCTATAATAAAGCATCACACCTTCCTTTTGCTTGCTAGCCAGGAGAGACCTACAGGGCAGGCATATTCTAGTATAGTGTGGCTCAACTGGCAGAGGTGGAATGAGCAATCTAGTATAGACAGCCTACCCAGGGGATGCTGCTATACAGTTGAAATGAGACCTGCCTGCCCAGGTCACAGAAGGCAAAGGCAGGGACCAGGAGAATGAAGAACCACCCACTGTAGGAGATCAGGTTTGAAACCATCTAAGGAACCTGAAGGTGCACAGGTTGATGGGACCTGATGAGATGCATCTGTGGATCCCGAGGGACCTGGTGGATGAAGTGGCTAAGCCACTCTCCATCATATTTGAGAAGTCATAGCAGTCTGATGAAGTTCTCACAGACTGGAAAAAGGGGATGAGCAGTATGAGCTAGGGAGCCTGCTTTGGCAGGGGAGTTGGACCCGATGATCTCTTGAGGTCCCTTCCAACCCCTACAACTCTGTGATTCTGTGATTCTGTGACAACCCGCATTTTAAAAAAGGGGAAACAGGAAGACCTGGTGAACTAGACTGGACAGTCTCCTCTCTGTGTCTGGCAAGATCAGGGAGCAGATCCTCCTGGAAGCTATACTCAAGCACATGGAAAGTAAGGAGGTGATTGGTGACAGCCAACATGGCTTCACCAAGGGCAAGTTATTGCTAACAAATTTTGTGGCCTTCTACATTGAGGATACAGCATTGGCAGATAGGAGTGACAGACATCATCTACCTGGAGTTGTGCAAAGCATTTGACATTGTCCTGCTTTGTAGAGATATCGATTTGACAGGTAGACCAGGGGATAAGGAAGTTGCTGGACAGTTGCACTCAAAGATTTCTGGTCAACAGCTCAATGTCAAAAGGAGACCAGTGTTGGGCAGTGTTCCTGAGGGGTCTCTATGGGGTCTGGTGCTGTTTAACATCTTTGTTGGAAGCATGGGCAGTGGGATCAAGTGCACCCTCAGCAAGTTTGCCGATGACACCAAGCTGTGTGGTGTGGTTGACAATCTGGAGGGAAGGGAAGCCATCCAGAGAGACTTTGACAGGCTGGAGAGGCCAGCCTGTGCCAACTGCATGAAGTCCAGCAAGGCCAAGTGCAGAGTCCTGCATATAGGTCAACGCACTCCCAAGCACAACCACAGGCTGTGCGGAGAATAGATAGAGAGCAGCCCTGAGGAGAAGGACTAGGGAGTGTTGATTGATGTGAAGCTCAACATGAGCCAGTAACACGTGCTTGCAGCCCAGAAAGCAAACAATATCCTGAGCCGCATCAAGAGAAGTGTGACAAACATGTCAAGGGAGGTGATTCTGTCCCTCTACTCTGCTCTCATGAGACCCCATGGAATACTGCATCCAGCTGTGGGGTCCCTAGTACAAGAAAGGCACAGAAAGATGCTCAGAGGGCTGGAGCACCTCTCCTATGAAGACAGGCTGCAAGAGTTGGGCTTCTTCAGCCTGGAGTAGAGAAGGCTTCAGGGACACCTTATTGTGACCTTCTAGTACTTGAAAGGGACCCCCAGGAAAGCTGGAGAGGGACTGCTTGTCAGGGAGTGTACGGATAGGACAAGGGATAATGGGTAGATTTGGAGGGTAGGTTTATATTAGGTAGTGGAGTGTACATAGTCTTGCAGAATCACAAACTGGTTTGGGTTGGAAGGGACCTCAAAGACCATCTAGTCAAACCCCACTGCCATGGGCAGGGACACCCTTCACCAGACCAGGTTGCCCAAAGCCCCATCCAACCTGGTCTTGAACACTGTCAGGGAAGGGGCAGCCACAGCTGCTCTGGGCAACCTGTGCCAGGGCCTCACCACCCTCAGAGTGAAGAATTCCTTCCTTATATCTTATCTAAATCTACCTTCTTTCAGTTTAAACCCATTACATTCATTATAGCTAATTAAAATATGTATAATTTGAACATATTGCAATAAATGCATAAGTGCAACACACTCAAATGTATTGCACTGTCTATAAGAAAAACAGCTGTTCAGCATAGTTATGCTATAAAATATTTTTCTTCTTTTAATTTATTTCTCCTTTTGCCAAATCACACATGGATGTGTCATGTAGGCAGTTTTCTGCGTGCATTCTGTCAGTCTTTTACTTGAATATTTCTGTAACAGCCAATCAATTGGCAAGCAAAAGCTCATGTTCAGCTTACTTATTAATTAATTTTCTAATGCCATGCTGATACCAGTGGCATTTTAAAAATAAATCTCCTGGAAACAATCCAGCTAAATCAAAGGGAAAAGCATGTCAGAAAGTTGTATCAGAAGTGCAGTGTTTGGTATTAATGTCCTCTGTTCTGCCACTTCAAAATTCATATGCACTCCAAAAAACTGAAGAGATTGATAGTTAAAATCATCAAGATACTGGGTTGTATGGATTCCATACCAGAAGAATAAGTAAAATCATTCTAAGTGTACAATGAAGGGGTAATAGAAGCAGCTTGCTTTTTATTTGAGTTACCTTTTGGGGCTCTTGAGTAAAGCTGACGACGTTTCTGGACAAAAGAAAATCAATAGCATGCCATTTTTAGTATCTACTGAATGTTAGGTAGTTAATAATTCAAAAAAAGAGAGCTTGCTGCTACACTTACAAGGTTTTCCCTTTTATCAGAGAAGCAGCCAGGTTCAGATGCCTGTTGGGTATTCAATCATGGTGAATTAAAATGTTTCCTCCTCAAACAGTAACGCAAGATTTTTTATAGCCTTGCCATGAACCACCTTAAATATGAGACCCTTTAAAAAAAACCCACAACAATGAATGTTCAGAGGTGGTTTAGATTGACCAGCTCCTGAAGACAAAAAGAGAATTGTAGCAGCAACAAATGCAGGCAGAGGTGATTGTGCCTGCTCAAGGGCTTTATGACACTTTCTGCTCAGAGAAGGCTCCTGAAGAATGAGTAAAATAATTTCTGGTGATGTGTATCTATCTTAACAGTTGTGTGTTGCACAAGTGTAATTTTTTTCCATCTTCTGACCTGACCTGAGATATATTTATCCTTCTGGGACGTGTGGCACAGATGGTGGAAACTAATTGGGGTGGAGGGCAGAGTTTCTGTGTACTCTTGAAACCCTGTGCCTCTCTGGAGGTCAAGGGGGCAGTAGCACAGGCATCCTTGGGACTAACGTGACCCCTGACAGCATTCCTGGCTTTTCCTGCTGCTCATGATGCAAAGCTGAATGGCTGTAGCAGCCATCTACTGCACTTCTCTCCAGACAAATTCCTCCATCCCTCTGTCTGGATTGGCCAGCGGAAGTATGTGTGTGCATGGAGGTGCCTATAGCGAGCCCTGCAGCAGCCCTGGCAAACATAGAAGTGGCATTTTGGTTTCACATCAACTTTGCTTTGCCAGGACTGTTTTATTTTGGTCACCTTTTCTTGGGCTTGCATTTTACCAGTGTTGCTGCAAATAGACCTCTGACAAACTGCTTTCTCCTGCCTTTTCCAAGTGTCAGAAAATAATTTCCTTGCACCAGGCCTGGTGCTCAGAGGTGCATCGATGTTCCCATCTACCCTCCAACAGTTTGTGCTAAGCTGTCTCAGCTAAAACTTGCACTGTGTCAGGCTGAGACTTGGTCTGGGAGATTGGGGTTTGTTGCCCTTCTGGGCCTTTCATTCTTCCCAGAAAACAACAAAAAGTCACAGCGGGGCTTGTCTCACTCTTATGTCTGTTCCTAATCTTCATGCCAGTGCTCAGTCCTGGCCACTGTTCTGGACATCATTATATGCCACAGATGCAGAATGCAAAGGGAAATCTATTTCCAACTCTGTGGGCATTTAACCATGTACCAGAATAAGTGCTGCTGAGGAAAGAGACTGCAACAGGACATCCAACCAGACACCCTCTAATTTGTGTCTTCGCAACGTTAAAATTGAGATTTGACATACAGAGAGACCCCACCTGGCAGCTGGGTTTTCCCGTCATTCTGAGTGAGCTGGGAAGGTGGCTGAAATGACAGAGAGAGCTGCCAACCAGAGCTTTTGTAGAGCCCCATCATGGAATTTGTATTGTGTTTCTTTCATTGCACCACCAGCCAGCATCACTCATGTTCAGTCTTAAGTTCTCTGCATGCAGGTACACTCAATTGCACCCAAACCTTTTGTTTGCTCTGTCATCTTCTCTTGTTTCTTTTTCTCATGCTGCTTCACCAGTTGCTCCATTAAGCTGTAGGTTGGCCATAGGTGAATCACTATGGGTGCTGGCCATGATGAAAAGATCCTGAAAATATCTCCCCTTCAGTCCAAGCAGCAGCAATGAAGCAGGACTGTCAGGTGGCAGAATGCCCCCCCAAGAAACAGCGGTGTAAATGTACAGCATGTGCAGTTTAAAATAATCATTTAACATGCCAGCATTGGGCTGACATCAAGAAATGGGATGTTAAAAGCTTTTTAATGGACACATGAAGTAGCATGAGTATTAAGCTGACACTCTCCCATGTCTGTGAACAGAGGTGGCCCCTCTGCTGTATCATATTCATGTATTTTAGAGAGAAGACAAATGGCTTACAACATTACTCTCCGCTAGCCACATCCATCTACATTTAAATTACAAAGGTCAGGTCCACTTAAACGATAATTAAATTTTAATAAAACAAGAATAATTGATAACCTTCAAGCCCACATTATCATTGAGCAGGATAGCGGCGTCCCACCCAGTCTCAGTACAGGACATAACTTATGCATGAGCTTAAGATTCTCTACAAGATGCTGATATCAACATTGCCTGTTGGGGACGTGGATACTTTAGGCACGGAGTTTGAAATTTGTGGTTTGTAGAAATGTGGGCAAAAATGTTGCCAAAATAAGCATTCAAAAACTCATTTCAATATGCAGCTGCTTGTTAGCACAGTAATTAAGATATATTGGGTAAATTTACTGCATGTTTTCTCACCCACATCAGTAAGACAGAAGTTGCAGATTTTAGATGAAGACTCAACAGAGCTTTAAACTCCAGCTAGGACTCAGCAGAAAGCTGTCTAGGAGAGGAGGTCTAATGCTTCACCCCGACTCTTCTCCACTGCTCCTAGCTCTTCTATGGAGGGAACATTCTTGGGATCACCCAACTCTCACCTATTGTAGATTAATTATTGTTGTGGAGATGAAGCACTGCATTCTGGGATGCCAGCAATAGGTTAACTCAACTTTTAATGTCTTCAAAACACATTTTACAAATCAGTTAATTTATCCTCACAGGTGTGCTGGAAGGGAGGGAGGGTGGGAGGGAGAGGGAGTCTATCTGTTTTCTGGTTAGAGGAATTGAAGTGAGGGTTTTGACACTTTTCTCAATCAATGTTGGCTTTACACTTCACATGCCATTACCAGTCACTCATTGCTCTAAATGCTGTGTTTACACTCTGCAGCAGGTTATTCGTGCTTCTATATTGTTGCTTCTCTGAGATAAATCAACAGGTTTTACCTCTACTTTCTCCTCCAGCTGGGGTGATGCTGGTCCCTGAAAGGAAGACAGAGGATGGGTTTGAGGAGCACTTCGGCTTGAACTACTTGGGACACTTCCTGTTGACTAACCTCCTCTTGGATACGCTGAAGCAATCAGGAACGCACAGTCACAATGCTAGGATCATCACTGTCTCATCAGCCACCCATTATGTAGGCAAATTGCACCTGAATGACTTACAAAGCAGGTACCGATCCATTTTTGGTATTCACTGATAAGGGTGTGCAGATTGAGCTCCAAGAGAATTGCTACTGAATGCTGAATGTAGAGAGGGTTTTTTTGTTGCCTTTTTAAAAAATAAGTTAATTAATGGTGATTCTCAAGTAGTTCCTTAGTATCCTTCAGGCTTGAACAAAGCTTGCAGCCTGCAGTCAAAGATAGAAATAATTTATAAGCCTGTAAGCCAAGTCTTTTATTCTAAACCTTGAAGCCTTGCTTTCCTTTCTGATGCTTACACTGTGGTGACAGCTGTGGTGCAGGGCCTGGACTCCTCACTGCCTTGTCAGGGAGGCTCTCAATAACTGGAATGCTTTTAAATAGCTTGGATGAATGCTAATCGGCTTCATCCTCAAGTACATGTGTACATAGAGGCCCTGATCCTGCCCTCGGATGGGTGCAGACAGATGCCTGTGGCTGCTAGCTCCCTGCCTGCTGAGCACAGGGCTGCTGACTTGGCCCTGAGGGGACAGCTAGCCCCACCTGCCCATTTGTCTCGAAGCTTTGCCTGGCCTACAAGCTGCCTGCTGCTTCTTTCCTCCCTGGCAGCTCTGCTCGCTGGCCTGCAGCTCCTAGCACACTGTCCTCCCCTCCCTTCGCCTCTGGTCTCTGCCTTGTCCTGCACTGCTCCTGATGTTCCGGTCCCCATCCCTCGCAGTCCTTCCCCAACTTCCCTGCCTGCCTCCCATCCCCTGCATGTGTCACCCTTAAGGCTAAGGCCCACTTGGAATTAAAACTGGCAAGCGATGTCAAGGACAACTAGAACGGCTTTTTCAAGTACATCAGCAACAAAAGAAAGACTAGGGACAGTGTGGGCCTGCTGCTGAATGATGTGGGTGCCCTGGTGATGGAAGATACAGAGAAAGTGGAGTTACTGAATGCCTTCTTTGCTTCACTCTCTACTGCTAAGGCCTGCCCTCAGGACCATGAAGGTAAGAGAGAAAGTCTGGAGAAAGAAAGGCCTTCTCTTGCTTGAAGAGGATGAGGTTAGAGAACATCTAAGCAAACTAGATGTTATTTCTGTGCTAATCTCCATCATCTTTGAGAGGTGACAGAGAGCAGGAGAGGTGCCTAAGGACTGGAGGATGTCACTCTGGTCTTCAAGAAGGGCAAGAAGGAGGACCCAGGAAACTACAGGCCAGCCAGCCTCACCTCCATCCCCGCAGACATAATGGAACAGCTCCTTCTGGAGGTAGTCAATAAGCACAAGGAGGAGAAGAAGGTTATTGGCCATGGTCAACATCGATTCACTAAGAGGGAATCATGCCTGACCCATCTGAGAGCCTTCTATGATGGCAGAACCAGCTGGATGTACGAGGGGAGAACAGTGGATGTAGCCTACCTTGACTTCAGCAGGGCTTTTGACACTGTCTCTCATAGCATCCTTGGAAACAAACTGAGGAAGCATGGGGTTAGATGAATGGACAGTGAGGTGGGTTGGGATCTGGCTGAATGGCAGAGCTCGGAGAGCTGTGGTAAGTGGTGCAGAGTCTAGTTGGAAGCCTGTAGCATGTGGTGTGTCCCAGGGGTCAGTGCTTGGTCTAGTCTCCTAGTCATCATATTTATCAATGACCTGGACAAATGGACAGAGTGCACCAACACCAAATTTACTGATGTTAAAAACTGCGTGGACCGTCTGACACACCAGAAGGCTGTGCTGCCCTTCAACGAGATCTGAGCAGACTAGAGAATTGAGTGAAGAGGAACTACATGAAGTTCAACGTGGGCAAGTGTAGGGTCCTGCACTTAGGGAGGAATAACCCCAGGCACCAGTACAGGTCAGGGGCTGAGCCACTGGGAGGCAGCTCTGCAGAGAAAGACCTGGGAGTCCTGGTGGACACCAGGCTCTCCATGAGCCAGCAGTGTGCCCTCATGGCCAAGAAGGCCAGTGGTGTCCTGGGGTGCATTAAGGCCAGCAGCTTGAGGGAGGTTATCCTTCCTTTCTCCCCTGCCCTGCTGAGGTCACATCTGGAGTACTACATCCAATTCTGGGCTCTCAAGAAAAACAGGCAACTACTGGAGAATGCCTAGTGGAGAGCTACAAGAATGATTGGAGGACCAGAGCATCTCTTGTATGAGGAAAGACAGAGAGCTAGGTCTGTTTAGCCTGGAGAAGAGAAGGCTGAGAGGGGATCTCATCAACATTATAAATATCTAAAGGGCAGGTGTCTAGAGGATGGGGCCAGACTCTTTTCAGTGGTGCCGGGTGACAGGACAAGGGACAATGGGCACAAACTGGAACACAGGAAGTTCCATCTGAACATGAAGAAAAACTTGTTCACTCTGAGGGTGTCAGCACCGGGACAGGCTGCCCAGAGAGGTTGTGGAGTCTCTCTAAAGATATTCAAGACCTGCCTGGACACAGTCCTGTGCAACCTGCTCTAGATGATCCTGCTTGAGCAGGTAGGTTGGACTAGATGATTTTCAGAGGTACTTTCTAACTCCTACCCTTCTGTGAATCCCTGCTGTCCCTGTGGTGCTTGCCCTCTTACACATCAACCTGGTGATTCACTGCAAACTCTGGACTCCCAGCTCTTCTGTGTGTCACCCCCTGTGTTTTCCTGAGACCTCACCAAGGTCCAAGTGTGCATCCATCCTGGGCTTTTAACCTGATAAGATCGGTTAAAATGCATGGCCAGATCCTGTCTGACTACTTTCATTTAGGAAAACCGTGGCTGAATGTCTACAGGATATTTCTATCTTTAGGAAGTCATTAAATGGTGCCATAAATATCTCTGGTGTTTTATGAGAACTATGTAGAGGTTTGTAATTAATTGAGGAATGGGTGGGAAAACTAAGATACCTTTCAAAATTTCGCATGCAATCACATGTGGCAATTCCCTGCTTACTAACAGGCTCAGAGCCTGGCTTCTCATGGGCTCCAGAGTGTTTCTGCTTGCACAGACCCAGCCTGAGTTTTGCATCACTTCTGTGGAGAAATTCTGTCTGCATCCTTTGACTGGGACTTCAGCACGTTTCCAGAGGTACCTGGCCTGAGGTTTCATTTTGGAACAAAGGCTGAAATTAGAGGGCTGGGCTGTTTCCGCTGCAGACATTTTACATACAAATGCTACATGAGGCATGTCAAACTTTGTTTGACTTCTGATTATATACTACAGCACCAGTTTTATTACAAGCACATTGTTTAAGCTCGGCAGGGTAGTCGCAGTTTAATCTCTTGCTTGTAAAACAACCCCAGGAAATTACCCTTACTCTTCACTCGGTGTGTGTATTCATTGTTTCTGATCGGCATGTGCTGGATGGCACCATGCAAGGGGGCTAAGGGGAGTATAATTAGTATTTCTTTGGGCTAAAGTGCAGAATGCAGAATTAAACGTGTCTCTAGACAACAGTCGTTTCCTTGATCATAGCAAAGCCTTGTACTGTGTCTCTTCAATTTAGGATCGTTCTTACCCATGATTCGTCGTTACTAGCTCATATTTTAAAGAAACCAGAAATGTTTCAGTTATAGCTGAGCATGAATGTGACCAATCTGATGTAAAAAAGTGTAATATACCAGTGAAGTTTACCTGCAGCTTTTGTGCCAAACCCTGCCCTTTACATTTCCATTTATCACTCTAAGAAGAACCATAAATGGTGACAGACTCTGGATTTTCCCAATTGGATGCTCTGAGTTGCACAGGGATGGCAGCAGTGCCTGCTTCCCAAGCCCACAGACGCACTCCTGGGACCCAGAGGGAGGGGGCTGTGGATTCAGCTCCTAATATTTTCTTGATTCAGGTGGAAGAACCCAGAGTACTCCTGGGTTGCTGGGGTTTTTTTTTAGCCCAGCCACAGATAATCTCTCACTTGGGTGAATCGTTAGTTATTGCATAAACAGTGATGCTGGAA
This sequence comes from Laterallus jamaicensis coturniculus, assembly GCA_022605575.1. Taxonomy (NCBI): domain Eukaryota; kingdom Metazoa; phylum Chordata; class Aves; order Gruiformes; family Rallidae; genus Laterallus; species Laterallus jamaicensis. Next base: position 3,956,116 of record JAKCOX010000053.1, read on the forward strand.
ACAGTAAGATTTCTTGTGTGTTAAAGTGTGTGCCTACAGCACGAGGGGGTGGTTTAGCAACCCTGGAGGACTGTTGCAGGGTACCACACACAGGCATTGCCCATGCCACAGGGACTTGGAGACGCCTTGTGATTCAGAGCACTGTTTAAGAGCTTTAATGGGTATGATAAACACACCCATGGTGAGCACTGTGATATGATAGCTTTCCACGAATTGCCACAGTTTCCCAGTGATGCCATCCCTCATTTTTGCCACTTGTGTGAGCAGGAATCTTCCTAAAAATTTATTATTTTGAGTTGCACTAGTTGGCCATAATTAATTTCACAACTTGTGTGAGTGTTCCCAGATTAGCCAGTATTCCTAGCCTTGCAGGGAGGCAGCAAAACAATTTGGAATCATTTATTCACAGTGGAGAAAGGGGCTGTACTCTGTGCTAGAAAAATTACCAGTGGGAGCAGACTGAATTGTCTACCATACTCTTGTCCCATTATCCCTAGATTTTGGTTGGGGTGGTGTCCAAAATAGAGGTGAGCAAGAGTGATGGGGGAGGGTTTAATGCATCCGACACAGCAGAGAAGGAAGGGCAGTAGGCTGTCTTGAGATAAAGGAGATGGTAAACTGAGGTTCCGTTCTCTGCTTTACCACAGATTTTTCTGTGGGATTGTTCTCCAACGTGGGAGACTCTGGGTTGGCAGTCACAGTGGTGCCCATTGCTCCCCATTGCTTGTACTTGCTTCTGCGAGGTCTGGTCTGAAGGGAGGTGTCATCCATATCACAGTGACCGCAGGGCAACAGCATAACCAATAATCCTTGGAAGGTCTGTCCCAGGAACAGTATTAAATGCAGCTTGTATTACTGGCTCCTGCTATTCCTCTTTGGTTTGTTTCCTGCCATTTTACCAGTCTGATTTATCCCATGTTTCTCTTCTCAGGTAATTTAATTTTTTGGTTTATTTTCCCTGCATTTTACATCATTTTTCTTCATTTCTTATCTCTCACTTCATGCCTGCCTACTTTATTTTTATGCTCACAGTTTCATCTTCACCCATGTCTTTTCAGGTTTTCGTGTCTCCATTTCCTTTTCCCTCCCACCTCATAATTTCTTCTTTTTTTTTTGGGAGGGGGGGGAGGAGGTGTGTCTTATTGCTCCTCACCAGTTCTTTTCCTCCTCTCCATTTATCTTTCTCTTATCTTCTCCCCCTAACCCCAGCACTATTTCTCCCCTACGAACATCACTTCTCTCCCCTTCTTGCTCATCTTCCTCACACACACACCAGGGAAAGAGACACAGCATGGGTACATCAAGGCAGGACAGAGCTTGTTCCAATCTGGCAGGGCACAGCTTGTTTCATGTGTGTTATTGAAAATGCAAACGCACAAGAGCAATGACTGTTCTCCCAGTTCTTTTGCTGAAGGATATACGAAGAACATCAAACACCTTTGTGGTCTTTTAGATCCAGACCATTTTCAACAGCAATCACATGAGTCGACAAGGGGATCCCTAAGGCAAATCATTCTCCTTCATCCCTGCTTTGAATACGACTGTTTTCAAGGAGGTGAAAGTTTAGCAGAAACGCTATCTATCTGCAAGCCTTTCAGCAGTTACATGCTGAGGGTAGCACACTGTACTCTCTAACAGCAAAGACTCCTCCTTTGACTGCTGAAGCAAGCACACTGCCTTAAACAACATGTCGTAAAGTGAGAGCAAGCGAGAGGACTTAAAAATAATATGGTCATGAGAGAATATGGCTCTCTGGTTTTAGCAAAGGCTTGAAGAACATTGTGCCATTCTCCTGGTTTGAGATAGGCTTGAACAGTGCACTGGAGTTTATGGTGTTTTCACAAGGCTGGGATGGAGGACGCTCCTTCAAATATTCTCCCCCGTGAAGTAAAAGGGAATTTTAGCAAGATAAAGGAAAAAAAGACCTTATTCCGTTCCCAGGCTGCGGGTCACACCTGAATATGCTCCCTTTCCCAGGGGTGAGCATCTCTGTGTGTTCTGTCTAGCTTTTTCTCCATGACTAAACTATTCCTTTCATCGTCCTCTTTTTTTGCATGCCAAATGGGCCCTGCAATGCTATGAATCACAGATCTATGAACTCCCCGGCCACAGTAACACAGCTCCTCTTCTCTTTCACGTCTCCTCTATGTTCAGGAACAGTTAGTCACACTCTTTGTGCTCTTTCCTCTGCTCTCCAGCTGCAGAAGGAGCTGATGTTTTCTACAACCCTCTGAGCTGCTCCAGTCCCCGCATAATTTCTGTATTATTTTCCTGTAGCTCTAGTGCATGAATCATGTCAGAGGCAACAGACATTGAATGAAAGGTATTTCAGAAGTCCCAGCTGCCACATGCAGCTGGTAAAAAGAGGGTACCCTGGAGCCGGGGGTCTGCTGGGGGGACCAGGCAGCTCCAGTTAATCTCTTCTGTTAGGCTGTAACAGGAGGTGTCATGCACTGATCGGCAAATCTGTCCAGAGGCCTCCTGTTCTTCATCTTCACCTCTTGCATGTATGTGATGGTTTTGGTAAATCACTTTGTTTTAAGTTGGGGCAGAAAGTTGATAATTCTGTCCCGTCAGCATTGCTGAGATTTTGAAAATATTGTCCATGAATAGAATGAAAAGTTAAAATGTCAAATTACTTTTGGAAGATACAATTCAATTTTTCAGACCAAAGCCTTGCATTTCAGTGATTGCAGAATATTTTCTTTCTAATTTATTGTAATTATCCTTATGAGTACATTGTCATTCATATTTTGAAGTATAATATTGATCAAACTGAAATTCCAAACCTGTAATTTCTAAGTCATCCTGTTGGAGCAAGGTATTTCCATCAGTTTCAAAAAACCTATTAAAGTTGGATATTTATTTAAAAATAAAGATTTTTTTCATAGAATCATAGAATGGTTAGGGCTGGGAGGGACCTTAAAGATCATTCAAGTTCCAACCCCACTCTTCATTAAGAATAATTAGATGAGTTAACATTTTTTTTAATGAAAATTTTGTTTATTAAAAAAAAATACTTCCTGAAGTACTTTTTCACAACTAATTCTCTCTGACTGGAAGAATTTGTGGGATGTATAACATCTTCAATTCAAGCAAAAGCAAACGTTAAGCTGATGTAGCATAGTACTATTGTTTTATTTAGAAATTCTTAAATAATAAAGGAAAATTTGTAGGAGGAAGTAGGAAAAATCCTTTATATGACTTTTTTATTGTTGTTGTTCATCCATCTTAGTGCAGAATTCTTTCACAGTTACATATCAAGAGCTGTGTCGCTGGACCATTGCTTAATCAAATGCTGTGAAAACTACAAAAATTATAATGAGAAAAGATTTTTCTAGACCATGAGATAGATATATGCTATTATAGATTTTATTTTACTTGAGCAATGTATGATTTTCTTTCAGAGGCGTTGTTTAAAGCAGCTTTCCCACAATGACTTTTATTGCATACTCTTAGTTCTATTTGCAAGAAACATCATGTTCCCTTGACAGGACCAAAACAGCTCCTTCCTGAAGCAGATTACCAAGTTTTTGTGTCTATTCTTTGATGATAAGTATTCAGATGCTTAATGCACACACGTAAGGGTGTTTCAGTCCTTCCTCACAATGTACTTTCTGTGTAAATGCAAAAGGATTTGCTGCTTTGTAAAACGATCCCTTGAGTTTGCAGCAATTAGCATTAATTGCAAAAATTGATTTGCTGGCCTGGAAAATGAGTGTACTGGTGGAGTCACAGATCTCAAATTATATAAATGAATTTAAAAAAAAAAACAAAACAGACCACAAAACTGGGCTATTATGTCAGCAGACCTATTCATCAATCCATCAGACAGAGTGTTACTCCATATGCAGCAAGTGCTTTATCCGTGCTGCAGGCCAAAGGTGATCCCTATCCATTCCTGCAACCAGTAATGGAGAAATATTTAAGTCAAAGTGACGATTTTGGATAGTTTTAATTTTACATTCATTGGTGTATTTTCTTTCTGTCTAATCAAAATACTTCTAGGGTTCTTCATTTCTTTCTGAAGAACAGTAACACTGTAACACTACTATCACAAAGGTAAGGGCAGACTTTAATGTACTCAGGGAAATTAAATATCTCAGAATCACAGAATTGTAGGGGTTGGAAGGCACCTCAGGAGATCATTGACTCCAACCCCCCTGCCCAAGCAGGAATAGCTTCTTTGTGTGTCACTGTTAAATTCCTCCTCATCTAAAAGAGATTAATGGTTCTAACAAAGGAGTATTAATAAAGGTTAATGATTTAATAGGGCACAGTGTTTCTGAACTCCTTCAAAATTGCAACATGTTGGGAGGTATGTGAGATATGGGTGTTCCTGCCTCTCCCTGCATGGCGGGCTGGGAGGGAGAAGTCAACTCTTTGTGGCACACAGGACAGTAGGTATGATGTTTCCCAAAACATCCAGATGGTTTAATGGCAATTTGGAAGTTAATGTACCTCACTCTTGTGTCAGGGATGGCAAAGGGGACTTGCAGAGAATGCGGAGTGGAGAAAGCTTGTCACCCTCTGGAGGGGAAGGTTAGGTTAGCATCTCCCCATGAGCTAAAATGACTCATTAAGGCTGAGTGAACCTTGAAAGCTTTGAAGTTCAGGTCCTGGGTGATGATTCAAATGGTTTTAGTATTCTTACCAATCGCTTTAACTACGACCCCCCTGACAGCACCTTTTCTGTAGAATGGTCCTTCTAGCTGCCTGGTGTAGCTTGGGAAAGCTGGGACACGTGCCTCCAAATTCCTGGAATAATGTGTTAAGAGAAATGGTCAAAACAATTGGCTCCCCTTACACAAATGCCCTCCGGGCTCAGCCCTGATGTTGCTTCTAGTTCTTCACATCCCCTATCTTGCCACTTGCATTAAGGATTATGAGGTGTAGTGGAGGGAGGCTTCAGCAGATTTCTGCCTCTGAGTTTACAAACTCTTAACCTTTTTTTTTTCTGCTCCCTGTCCTAAACCTCTTCTTTCAGTGAAGGACAATGTTGCTGTTCAAAAGCAGACCAAGCATTTATATGCTTAAACCTGTGAAGAAAAAAATATTTTTAGATTAAATCAAGTTCATTATTAAAAATGTGAATTATATGGAAAAAAACCCCTTCCTAAATAAAGTAAATCACTGTAAAAATAAAACATTTTAGCCCTAGGGAGTTTTAATACTGTCGGAATGTTTTATGTAGTTGTAGCTTCGTTGCCCCATTTATTCTGTTCTTGTTTTGTGTCAGGTGCTGTGGTTGCCCTGCATTTCTTGTACAGGAGGTGGGACTGGCTGTACACAGCACTGCCTCAGCCTCTCAAGGACAGACATTGAGGAGCATTTTGGCTCACAGTAGCTTTCTGAGAAGCTCAGGAGCTTTTAAATCTGATCCTAGCTATAATAGGGCACTGCAGAGAGATGTCCAAGTTAAAATATTATGAGTGGTGCGTCTGGTTCGCAGCTCAAAGTGATGGTGTTCAGTATCTGAATTGCCACCAGAAATCCATCAGTCTGACAAAGCAGCAGTGTCTTTTCATTCTTTTTTCAACAAGGGCTGAGGCAGAGACGCTCCGTGACTGTGTGTTGGTTTGGACATGAAACTTCTCATCATTTCCTGGAAAGCCAAACCTGCCTGACTTCATTCACTTGCTTCTGGTACTTCTGCAAGTGGAAGAGATCTCATGCTCCCTGGCCCCAGGCCGTGTCATGCCATACGCCTTCTTAGGAAATGCTTGGTTTTCCATTGCAGATCTCTGTTTACAGTGTTCCAGGGTAACACGGTACTGGGAAATTTGTAAAACAAAACTAAAACCCAACTCTTAAGGCTAAACAGTAGAGAAAGTGATTCCTGTCACTGTCTCCGGTGGTACTTTGAAATAACCACTTTGCAATGCTGGCTATGGACCACTCTGAGACACTAGTCGTCATTTGTTTCTTGAAGGCAAGGTTTTATTTGTTTGCTTGCTGAAGTTGGCTTGTTTATGTTCTTTAACCAAGACATCCTCCTGCCCCGATTTTCACTTCACAGGCCTCTCTCATAAATTTATTTAAATCCCCCCTCATTTCTGACAGCAGCCAAGCTGGTGGTGTATATTCTCACACAACCAAAAGTCTTTCCTGCTGTGTCTGGGCTATGAGTCATTTCATGGGCGCAGAAAACTTCCACATTTTAATCCCTCATGTACCCGTTGGCATTTCAGCTGTATTTCTATCTTTAACCTAGAAAGGTCTTCCAACAGAGGGGAAGACTTCTCATGGCTCTTTTTAACAAATAGTTGTCTTTTCTTTTTGAGCCTGTTCCTTGTCTTAATTCCTATATTGGGAGTCAGTCTCTTTTACCTCTCAGCTTGAAGCTGTTATATTCATATTCTCACTACATAAGAAAACCTTGAAAAAGCAGAAGCTGTTAGATTGTTTCAGCAAACAAAAACTGGTTTTTAAAATTGTTTTGTTGTGCCAGACTTTATAATCTCGTGTTGCTTCTGTGAACAGAGCATGATGGCACAGAATTTTCTGCACAGTATTTATAGACATTATGGAGGGAAAAGGACATTGCGGTCTGTGTGTACACTCAAGCCGGATTTCGCCTGGTAAGACAGACCAGTCCTTCAGTGTGGTGAACTGTTGCACTTGCAGAACACAGACGATGCCTTTTCAACTCCAAGGCAGTGCAGTGGGTTCAGCCTACCACAAAATGAAACCCTACATTATCTTCACATACACACTGACACATATCACGTAGTTTACTGGAAATCTGCTAACCACATTTGGTGCACTGCGCTGGATTTGAAATGGCAACCCTTTATTATGCATAACCAGACCCTACAGTTCCCTTTCAGTCCCAGAATGAAAAGCCCAGCTGGTCTGCAAAAGTCTGCACCAGTTTTAAGATGGTTTTGTCAAACCAAAAATAAGATCTGGGACTGTTTGAGTTATTACTTGGGGCATTTTATGGCCCTATGTGTGTTCTGGTGGAAGGGAAGAAACCTTATGAAGACCCATTGCTTTCTTCCACTTAAAAACTCTATTGCAGGAGAGTTGTTAGGAAGCTTTCCACAGGTGGGTGGAGAGTGCCTCAGAGCTCTTCTTGTTATAGTCCAAGAGATGATCTTAAAAGATGTGTGACAATCTTCAATAACCTAAGATCCAGATTATCCAAGAGATAATATGAAAAGATATGTGGCCATGATGTTTCCCCATCACTCAAAAGGATCACGAGGACAAAGAATGTAGGTTTTGGAGCCTTGATCCGTTTATTGGCTGCAGTAATGCAAAACTCTGCTTGCTGCCATTTATTTACTCATTCATTTGTTTGATGGAGAATTTTAATTGTATGAAGGGATACCATTACACTCAAATACCACTTCAAATATTAGCAAGTACTTAACACTGCATCATATGAAGCAACTGCAGAAAAATGATGCTTCAGAAGAGGCAATTTGTATCATTCTTTATAAAGAGATGTATTTCCTGGGAGAATAGAAATGAAGTAATTACAACTTGAACTTGCCATCAATATTTAAAATCACCCAAAAATTTGAAATTATCATCAATTGTACACAAAGAGAAAAATTAGACTTTTTTTTTTAGATCCTGATTCTGGTGAGACTTTGAGAAGACCAGCCTTTGAGGCCATGTTTCATACTTTTGAGAACTGTGCTGAGCACACAGCCATGGAGCTGCACACAGCGAGGCAATCAGTGAAGCAGGAGGGCTCTTGACACCTCACCTCCTGCTATTAGGAGGGATCAGCCAGTTGAAAAACAATGCACTGATTCCACCTGGATGACAGTAATTCCCAGGATGTCAAGCCCCTGCTTATTTCATAAAAATATTTATAAACATTTTTATGATTAAGACATTCCAGGTTTCTTCACTAAACATAGTCTTCCAAAGGCAGCAAGTTCATTTTTGGTCCTCCCACATTTCCTGCAAGCTGTAACAAGGGGTTAGTCACTGAATGCTGTTATTTGTACGTGAAGTCCTGAAAGCTGGGAAGCATGGCTTTATAAAAAACCCCACAATGCACAATCCAGCTTCTGGCTTGTGGCTCCTACTGAACTGGGGATTAAGCACAAGGCAGGAGTCACTGGCTTGCAGAGAAATCAGCTGCTGAGATCATCACCAGCATTTTGCCTCTGTGAGAAAGAGGAGAGAGAGCATCTCCCATCTCTGAGCTTCTACCCTTATCCTCTAATTTTAAGAAGAAAAATGCTGTTCTACCACAGCTGAAAGCTGTCAGAGAAAGCCCAGTTTTGTCCAGAGCTGTGTGTGAGCAGCACGTGGCACCGAGGGGCTGACTGCAGGGAGAGGGGGAAGCTCTGAGGCACCGTCAGTCTTTGTCCGTGGGTCAGAATGGGAGGGCAAGGTGGGCTGCTCTGGAAGTGCCACTTGCCTCCGTCTGCTTAAGTAACCCCCGTGTAACCCATTAGGACATGATTTGCTTTGCAGCTTGTGTAGAACCACTAATTTCATTTATCAGTCTTGTAGCCTCTCTTTCCAACATGTCCATCCTGGGGTCATGAGGAGTCCCTAATGCTCTAGTCCTTATTCACTCAAATTGCAGCTGCCTGTGTGTTGCAGTTCAAACACACAGGGATATGCTAAGGCCACTTTGACTGTTGTATGTATGTATTTATAAACACAAAAGAATGTGCATTAAGAAGTGTAGTTCTTCAGTGAACACCCAAACTACGCAGGTGTACATGTGAAATGGATAAAGATACAGTAGCCTATGGTCATATATATATACAGTTGGTAATAGGACAGCTACCATACAAAACATAGCTGTAAAGACATCTGAATAAGTAGATACGTTAACACTTTAGATTTTAGTTTCATTTTACCAATGCAGATGCTTGTTTCTTTGAGTTGGCAAAATCCTGGGTTTTAGTGGTAATTCCTGTATTCTCATTTCTCCAACTCTCTGTCTTTTTTCCATCTATGTATTTCCTTTTTGTTGTTTGTTTTTTGTTGGGGTTTTTGTTTGGGGTTTTTTTATTTAGTTTTGGTTTTGGTTTTTTGGATTGAGGGAAAATCACAATTGGTGAGACCCAGCAATTATGATCAAAGGATAAATATATGTAGCACTGTCAGGAAGTCTGCTTAAATCTAGTAAGCAATATTTAGGATTCAGGGTTTGGTTTATAACAGGAAAAATACATACCTGTATTCTGCAATGTATTTCTGCAGCTGCTTCAGAATAAATGGCAAAATCTATCAAAAATCTTGAAAAATCTTGTACTGCACTCCCTGGAGAAAGAAAATTTAACACTGTGAAAGCTTTGTGAGTGTTTAATGATAGACTTTTATGTTCTTGACTAAGCAATAGTGACGATGTATTGCAAGATTAATACATAAATCATTGGGAAACTTTAGTCATTTTAATACAGCAAGTCTGTGTTTTGTTAATTCTCTGATTCATCCTATGGCGTATATTGAAATTTTGTGTGGCCTTTCATTAAAAACCCCAGCATGTCACCCACGTTTTGCATCACTTGTTTTTTAATGGAGCACATAGCAATCGGGTTGTTCTGCAGTTTGATCTCAGCACACTCTGCCCTCTGGGCAAATTAACACGCTGGAAATTGGGGAGCGTGGTGATGGGTGCAGGGAGGATGACATGTGTGAGGCAGCCATGGTATAAAAGAGGTCCACATCAGGAAAAACTTCATTGCTAGCACCAGCCAGGTTAAACCTAGCTGTATGTCGGTCCATAGGGTCACAGGTCCTCCCAGCTTTTTGTTGAAGCGAAGTGTGGTGGGGACGGGGAAGGTGGCTGCCACTGCCCCCTTCTCGTGGTCAGTCTGCCTCGGCTTCCTCCAGACGTGTGTGTAATGTAGAAGCAACCCTTAGCAAAAGAGCAGCGCGAGAGCCCCTGCGCATGAGGTGTGGGGGAAGTGGTCTGCACCCCTGCGCAGGAGGTGTGGGGGAAGCGGTCTGCGCCCCTGCGCAGGAGGTGTGGGGGAAGCGGTCTGTGCCCCTGCGCAGGAGGTGTGGGGGAGGCAGTCTGCGCAGAGCAGCGATTTTGTTTCCCCTGTTACTCAGTGGGTACCCTGAGCTGACCAACTTCATCCTCTTCGCTAAACGCGGTGTCACTGGGTCTAAATGGGAGACTTTTGCAGAACGCAGACCAGCTAAAGCCATCCAGAAAAGAAATCAGAGTAATATTGGCTGCCAAGAGAAGTGCTAAACATGGATCCAGTTTTCAAACTTGGATAGCAGCAGAGTCCATATTTAAACACCTAATTAGCCACTGCAGGTTCCAGTTTGAAATTTGGCTCCTCGTTACTTTTTACAAATACATTGCCCCAGCATGCTGTGGAGTCTGCTGCTGGAGACAACACCATGGAGATGAGTAGTAAAATCAGTTTCTGGTGGAAGAGGAGAAGGGGGGAAAAAAAAAAAAGAAAAAAGGAAAACATCAGTAAACCACAAGGCACCTACTCACTCTAGAATTGAATACTTGCTTATTTTGTTTTGGCAAAAATACAAAACAATCCCTTTCTCTTCTGATCTCTAATTTTTGCAATGACAATTCAAACTTGTTAGTGTATGTTGCAAAAACTCTTAAACCTTAATTAAGAATTTCTGCTAAAAATTATTGAACAGAAAATGCGTAGCCTGCCTTATCATACTTTATTCATCAATATGCAATCAATGAAATGTTATTTTAAATGGAAAAAGAAGGTCGTGTATATTGCTGCTCTCTTGGCTGGGTTCCAAAGCAGCTAATTAAATTCTCTCTGCCCTAACTCCTCCTGTAGTTTCCATTTAGTGAGTTGTGCATTGCCCTATTTTATCAACACCAACGCAGCAAAATGCTACAGAGGGGCATCCCCCAAAGGAGACTGGTTTTCCATGCTAGGAAGCCCTGCCCAGATTTGTGGGTGATCATGAACTTGTCGAGGCTACCTATGGTAGGCACACCACTCCTTCCCACTGGACTTCTTCCCACCAAGCCCTTGCTCTGCTTTTCCTAGTTGCTGCCTGTGCCGTACCCCAGCACATGCTGCCTGGCGTGGTTCAGGCCTGATGGGCAGCATTTATTAGGAAGGATCCCTGGGCAGTCAAACACCAGCACCTCCTAGTTTTCTAGCCATCTGGACGGTGTGTGTGTATATATATATATATATACATATATATATATATATATGTATATATATATTGCTGGGAGTTCCCAGCCTTTTACCTGGCTGGCTACCTGCTTAGGTAGAGTTTGTCTGCTTGAGGATCTGCCTGCTTTGTTTGGAAGCATCGATGCTGTGTGTCCTCAGGGGTCCAAGCATCACAGGTACCTTGTGTGCACTTGTGTCCCAGCACAGTTTGCTGGTACATCGTGTTCTGCTTTGGGCTGGTTGGCCTTTTGTATGCACTGTCATTTCAGAAAGCTCTTAGATCCCTCAGAAAATGAAAGCATAATGTCAATATTATTGTACTTAGTATACAATTATACTTTCATTCAGTGTATGAAATACAGAGAAGAGAGTGCCAAGAGAGGCTAGATTTAGATGCATAGGCTTTGATGCCAGACAATTGAATATGTAATAGGAATATTTTTTATGGTTTTAGACTTAGACTGGAAATAAGGGAGACATTTTTACAATGAGGGTGTGACACCCTGGCACGGGTTGCCCAGAGAAGCTGTGTCTGCTGCCTCCCTGGCAGTGTTCAAGGCCAGGTTGGATGGGGCTTTAAGCTACTTGATCTAACGAAAGATGTCCCTGCCCATGGCAGGAGGGTCAGACTAGATGACCTTGAAAAGTCCCTTTCAACTTAAACCATTCTTTGATTCTACATATATGTACATGAAGGACGCAATCACAGTACAGGTACAGGAGCCTACATGCTCCTATTTTTCTGATGCCCAAAGTCAAGACTGGGTGTAATGAAATCAAGTGACCACTTTTGATTTTTTTCCCCAACGTGGCATTTAAGCAACATGCTTCTAATAAGACGGGGTATCACAAACAAAATAGTTCAGCTAAAATCATTGTCAGTTCCGTGTCACAGGTGATTCCTCTGTCTTATGTAGTACATTGATGTCAAATTCCTGGAAAGCGAAATCACACACAGAGAAAATGGCAAGAGTGCAGGTAATCATTGCAGGGGTTCTGCCAAAAGTGTCTGCTCTGTGTATCCAATTTTATATCCTTCATTCCTATAGTATGTTATTGAAGTCTGATTCCCCGCTGTCTTGCAAATAATTTGCATTTCTGCAGTGTGATATAAAAGGCTTCCTCACTGATTGGATAGCTTTTTATATCCTCTCAGCACTCTGACATAGATATCTATGCAAAGTACAAGGCTTTTGAGGATCCGGCCCTTGTAGTTCATGCTTCATTGCCACGAGGTAAGTCAAAACAGCACTCGCACAAAATGTGGGAATGGGAAGTCATGGGAAGTGCTCATCGTCCTCCTTCCTGGCATCTGAAGGTTACTGAAGGCAAGACTAGACCCAGGCAGAACAAGTCAGAGTAGTCCCCAACCCTTCTTCCCTGTGAGCCACTTGCCAGACAAGATCCCCCCTAATTCAACTCGGGAAGCTTGTCCCGTGCCCCAGCTTGAGTTCTCCACAGGTGGGGGAACGGTGGCACTGATGGAGAAGTGCCAGGGTTGGCTGCCAGCTGGCTGCCCGAGGCGACTTCAGATGAGCGCTTCTTCCCATGGGTGGTGTGAGCTCTGCCCTGCATGGCTGCATGAGGGAAGCTCCTGGCAGCTGAGGATCTGGTCCTTCAAGTTAAAAGGATTGAAATATGCATGAAGCATAAGGTGACATTTTGAGTGTCTCAGATCAGAGCACGGACGTTACTGAATTTAAAATGTAACTGCAATTTCCTGAGTAATGCCAAGTCACTTTTATATTCATGTAGTGATTGTTCTTTATTCTTAAAATAGCCCATCTTACCCCGAGGCACAGGTGATATCTTTATGATCATGGAGCTACATTATCCAGTATGTTACAGCTCAGGCCGTTGGGTGGTACAAGGGCTGTTTACAATCAACTGTCCTTTTTTATTCTCTCTCAATTTATATTAGGCTTATGTAGCCTGTTTGTGATTTGCTTGAACAAGAATAGAGCAGGGGGTAAAAAAAAGAGACAAAAAAGGGTGTCCATCAGAGAGTCAGTGCTGTTGTCTTCTTATTTGCTGTAGCTGAGCTGTGCAATTTACCATTGTGTCTCCGTGTCTGAGTCCATTCAGATAACAGAGTTAAATCACTTCAAAAGCCTTATACCTCTGCAGAAAGTCTACCTGTTTGCTGGCATCCAGGGCTTGCTGTAATGATGTGTACAGGATATATAGGGTTATATATATTATTTATATTATATATAAAGATATTTCATGAGAATAAGATAACAAGAAGAACTCTGAGACGTTTGCTATGCATTCAAAATAAGAACCTTGCACATAGTAGCAACCACAGCAAACTGAAGGCGGGCTTTTCAGCATAGTAGGAGCATCCCCAGCCTGGGCATCTGCTGCATTAAGGGTGAAGCTGTAGGGAGGATCTAGCTATAGTTGTGCCTGTCACAGAGGCAGGACAACAACTAGGAAGAGAGAACAACTAGGAACAACTAGAGAGAGAACTGGGAAAGAGATCTGCTTCTGGGTGGATGCTCCTCTATCTCCCTTCACCAGCAGTAGCTGCTGCCCCACAGACCCAAACCTTTGGCTCCACCTTGTCAGCAGCAGCATCAAGCAGCTTGGCTTCCCGGACTCTGGCATGGAGAAAAGGGATTGGGACCAAAGCTGTTTGTCTGCCCTCAGGAGCCCATTGCTTTAGGCTCCCGCCTGCTTTGCCTATGAGCTGTCTGTAATGCCAGGAATTACCTTGGGTTCTGCCAAGCACAAAAAAGGTTAGATGAGAGTCTGTAGTAATTACAAGAGTGAATTGTCATGGCATAGGAATTTGTGGAAGTGATGCTGAGGCCACAGTCGGGAGAAGCAATTTAAGTGACATACCTGCTACTTTGCCTGGAACTAACCTGCTTATTTAAAAAAAAAGAGAAATACTGCTGCCTGCATGCAGTGAAACCCAACTAATCAGCAGTTCCTCGAAGGTTTGACTTGAAAGAAAAGCAGATTCAGCATCCAGGTGAGAGAGGTGCACAGGAGTCTCACCAGGCAGTGTTTTGCTGTAACTCCCAGTATTTGTGTGCTTTCATCACACCTCTTATTTGGCCTTGTATATGGCATATCTGTGGTTACATTTGCAGCCAGTGTACTTGCCCCATCTTTTTATTAATCTCTTTAGCTGTGCATAGTCTGGTGTGTCACTGGGACAGGTGCAACGATTGCCTTACTCATCTGTGCTGTGCCCCGTATGGGAGCCTTCATCAGAAACTGGTAGGCCCTGCTGCAATACAAATAATAATAGCCAGAAGTAGTATGATCAGGCACGGCTTTACTGGGTGGGAATAGGGTTTGTGCATGTGGGAAGAGGGCAATGAGGAAGGGGAGAGCAGTTTAAGGGCCTCTAGGCGATAATATCCTGGAGATTGGTGCCTTCGCATTTTCAGTTTAAATAGTTTGACATAGAGATTCTGTCAGGTATCATGTAATTTTATTTCAATTTTTTTTCCCCTCTATAAATCAGACTTGGTTCCTGATGGAATAATCACCAGGCCTCCAGCACACAACACGCCTGCCAGTGATAAGCTGTTTATCCTGACAACTCAATGTATAGCTGTTTGTTTGCTGGATATTGCAAAATGCAGTGCTTTTGATGTTTGTGCAATTATGTTTTCCTTATGATTATTTTTATGCCCATTTCCCTGTCTCTTTCTCTCCCCTATACAGATGTTCGTATTCACCCCATGGAGCCTATGCCCAAAGCAAACTTGCCCTTGTATTATTTACCTATCGATTACAGCATCTTCTGACTGCAAATGGAAGCCATGTGACTGCTAATGTAGTAGACCCCGGAGTAGTGAATACTGATCTCTACAAGCATGTCTTTTGGGTTGTAAAAGTGGTCAAATGGATGACATCCTGGCTGTTTTTCAAGGTATGCAGGGGGGTTTTTTGTATCATTTTGTTGCCATGTCCCTACAGCGGGAGAGCTGCAGTCAGCACAGAGCTGAAGGTGTTTTGGAGTTTGTTGTAATATATGGTATTTATTGCATTTCTCTGTGCTGATGAGATGTACAAACTTAATAAGGACAGGCCTTCCCCAGAACAACCACTTATTTTAAATGGAGAGATCGAGCTCTGGCAGTACGGGAAGGGAATGCCTTGCACTGTGCCCATGCACTGATGATCTCTGCCCTGATCTACCTGTGTGTCTTTGTGTGTGCGTGGGGGGGTGAACATCATCCTAACACAGAGATGGAATATGCAAAGTGTTCCTTGGAAATGTCTTTTACGTCCTCTTAATGAGAAGCAGACGTGATCTGGCACGCTCCACATGTACACAACACGTTATAGAGAGGAGGGAAAAGGCAAGAAGGAAGCTGTGCAAAAAATGGCGATGGGAAGTGGCTGTGGTCCAGGCTGTGCAGGTCCAGAGACTCATGCTCTAGGAGGAGGGACAATTTTCATTTAGCTTTTCATCCTAACTTACACCTGTAATGGTACCTAGTATCATCTATTCCTGGTTGGCATTAGGAAACTTAAAGCTGTCAGATAAAGCAGGGACAGCAGTGGGGTAGACCCAGTTACAGTTAACTTCTGTAACACTTTGTAGTGGTGTAAGTAGATCAATCTGCAATCAGTTTAGCTGCGAAGATACAATCTCCTCATGTGGCCAAGCCTTAGGAGTACTTGTGCTGGGAAAATGCACTGCTTATAACTCTTTCAGAAAGTAGCTTTGGATTAAGTGAATGGAACCTGATTCCATTAGAGAAAATTAAATGTCCTAATTAAAACGAAGTATTTTAGATCAAGGGGCATGTCCCACAAAGCAAATTAATTTTAAACTTTGATATGGAAATATCACTAGTTTTAATTTTAGAAATGAAACTGGAGGCTGGAAGTGTCTGTAAAATAAGATGCAAACAAATAAACCCATATTTAAAAAAAATATTAATAGTATCTTCTGGGTACACCTTGAATATTGCAATAAAATTGTAATAGGAATGCTCATAATATGTGATGCATTCTTAAAGAAGCAGAATGCAGCTTTGCCAGACTGTATATATTAACCCCTATATATTAAACTTGTTTTGCCTCTTGTGATTGTCATTTTAAATACCAGTCATTTTAAATACCAGTCTCAGGTGGTGGTGTTTCTATATTGGACTTGCTCCACCTTGCTAACATAACAGTTCCATGTAGATGGGTAGGTTGCGCTCAGCATTTCCTCTAGAGCCACAATTTACGTGTCTGAGATTGAGAATTGAGTCTCTTCTTGCTTACAGCACTCAATCCAGTTCAGTTTTATTGGTGTGCCCAGGGAGACATTTTTGTTAGACTGACCATGTTTAGTCACTGAATGGGATGTCACTGAAGACACACAAAATGAGTTTTGATTTATCACAAGAGGGGGTCTCCTGCAGCTCTAACGGCAGTGCTGCTGATAGTTCCTGATTGTTTCCTATTCTTTGGATGGGATGATACCGCTCTAAAGGAATTCTGCCTTGCAACAGGTGATGGACAGGCATACTGACTTGTGTGGAGGTGTGATATGTGTGCACTGCCTGAAAAGCAAGTGCATCAATTGCTTTTTGAGTCAGAATAACTTCAGATTTGGATAATTGATTGCTTCATTTACTAGGCTTGAGATTTTCACATTTTTATACAACAGTCAATGTGTTTTTCCTCTAAGCCAAAGAAGAGGGTAGTGCTTAATATCACTCTTCACATTCTCCCTTAAACTTCTGGGTTACAGCTCCGACTTCTACTCTTTATTTATTGCTTATTGCATAAGGTATGTTTATGTATTTGGGATTGACTTTGCCTTCCTTTCTCACGTTCAGGAGCCCTTCATCACAATAGGTACGCCCTGTTCACCTCTGGCACAAGTACATCACAAGGTGATGTTTAGCTCCACAGCAAGCTCACGTTGAAAGCCAGCCTGGCAATGTCAGTAGCACTGCATTGAGTGCTGTAGTATCCAGCATTCAAGCCTGGGTGGGTCTTGTGCTGATCTCCTGCACTGGGGTAAATTTCCCCTGAGAAAAGTAAAGAAGCAAGTACAGGAAAATTTAGTTGTCTGATAATATTAGCTGCTAGTTGGTGTTATGGATTTCTTCTCCCCTGGAATTTCATTCCTGAGTGCACGTATATGAATCTTTCTTCTAGGACTGTGGCAGTAATGCAGTGAAAATGAGGTGATAACTCTCTAATCATATTGGCTCAACTAACTTTTATCACCCTGAAGTATTCCGGAGCGGTTTCTAAATGTCTGCAGGAAATTGCTTCACCCACTGCAACCTGGCGCTTGTGACAGCCAACACAGCCCAGATAGCTCCGGTGAGGAAATGCATCATGGATTTATCCCATCACATTCCCTCAGGAGAGAGTCAACATGTTGTTTGATTTAATTCCGAAATATTGTGGCAGAGCCTCCATTACTTTTAAATGCATTTTCACCAGCGCTGGTCCCAGTTGCATTCAAGCCAAGTACCTCCTAGGGATTGCAGTCTGGCCCCCACTCATGCTGGACTGCTTGTATTTGAGGCAGCTCAGTGCGGCAGACAAGGTTTTCAGTGCTCAACATCCACCTCAGAGAAGCCTCAAGATATTAGGTACTTAAATAAACCTATAGTCTCATAAATAGGCCATGATACGTACATATAATTTACTCAAAGTACTAATAGCTTGAGCTTCTCAGAACTGTGAAACATTTTCTTCTGGTTTTCATCCATAGCTCAGAATAATCTTTGCCAAATCAGTTCTGATTTGGTTTTTTTATCCCCAATAAGCTGGAGCGAGAGGCACCCTTGTACAAATAAGATAGGTCAGTCTAAAGGATCCTCTGACAGTCATAAAATTTGTGAAACAAATGCTTTCCCTTTAGAAGTGTGGCTTCTTTCTTTCACACCTCAATTCTTTCTCAGGAAAAGTTATTGTCTGCTGCAGTACTTGTTCTTTAAATTTCTGTTTTGAAAATGTTTTTTCTACATTTTTAATAAATGGGGATTGCACCTGTCACATGCAAGAGAGAAATTATGTTTATTCCTTAAAGAAACAAATTGATTTCTACCCCTATGACTTCTCAGTAAATAAAAGCTGACGAGCTGTCACAGCCCTCTGCAGAGTGCAGTGAATTATGCTATCCCTTAGGAATTTTTAAAGTAAAGTCATCTTCTTTTTGAAGAGATGAAGTCCAAACTAGTAAACAATAACTAATTAATAACATGACAATATCCTAAAAAAGACATTCACCAGGCATCAAATTGCAATTTAGCCGACTGTGCAACACACCAATTTTACTGATGTGTGCTCTCCAGGCTGGAAGTCAGGAAGGTACCATTTTCTTCTCAAGTATCTTCTCAGTATCTGCTTCTGCCACAGATGCTGAATATTCAGTAAGGCAGACAGCCTCTGCTTGTGATACAATTAAAATGCCTTAGAGAAAAGAAAAAGGTTGACTCCCATTAATGTCCAATAGCAGGGACCGTCATGCTTCACACAGCTTCATTATAACATCAAAGTGCCGTCATTTCCCACATAACAGTGTTGTAAACTTCCCCAAAACCTTCCTTATGACGAGCTTGGTGAACGTACCATTCTCAGCTACAGAGTATTGGGACGTTTCAGCCATCTCAGATTTGTATTTAGGAAGGCATCGCATCGTGGAAGGAAAACTGCGCAGCGGATCTTGTCTCAGCTGTCATTTCTGAAGACATAGTGCCACTTAAGTGATTATTGACTGACAAGTTGAAAATGAGTAGGATTAGTGACCCCACTAGCCTGTAAAAGTGAAGGGAAAGGCTTTCGGAACACAGGCTGGAAATCAGCAGATATAAATCAGTTCATTTCTTTCATCTGTCAAAATAAGCTTACATTTAGTGTAATTTTCCTATAACATTTTAAATGCTTCCGTTCTGCAAGTGCTGCTAGAAAACAAGATCTATAGAACCTAGATTTGTCATTCATGCCAGAGGACATCATCATGAAGGTTTTATTGCAGCATTTCTTATTCAAACTGTCCCTTTGGCACTGTGAATGTAGAAAATTCATTTTAACTCTCCCCCCCTGTTCCCCCCCCTTCCCCTGAGATGTCAGAAGACAAACACATCACCACACAATAACGCCAGCTGTAGAGAACAAGAATAATTAAGTTCTACAGCTGAAAGGAGCAATTCATCAGTATCAACATCTTCCATCCATGGAGTGTGTGGTCCTCATGTGTGAAGCTGGTTGGGAAATTTTCTCACAAAATGAGAACTTCTTGCACAAACATGTAATTTGCAGTTAATTTTTACAAAACACTCTTCAGATCAAAAGTAGAATTCTGGTAAAAATCAGAAGGAAATAGCCGACTTTATTCTGGTAACTCTGGTCTTTAACGGGTTCCATTTTTGTACACATTGGTACAGGGATTTATTCTTCAGAGCCATAGGGCTGCATTTTTCCATCTAATAAATATTCAATTATTTGTACAGACATACAGCTATTTTAGGGGGAAGGATGGAGAGATGAGCATGAGAAGGCTACTTAACAATCCACCTTTGAGCTCCCAAATCGTGGCCATCCAGGTATCTTTCTTGCATGCGAATCCCTGGACTGGGGTAGACACCCAGGTACTGCCAGTTCTGGGGTACATGGATGCAACTTGGCTGCTTTATTTCTTCTAACTGCTGAGCACAGAGTCTTTTGTATCTGTCGTCATTAGGATCAGACCTCTCTAAAGAGGCTGACTCAACTTATACCTGAATAGCCTTGTACCGCGGTCTCCACTGAACCTGATGTTCCCCCCGTGTCCCAAGATGTCATTACTGTTGTGCGTGTTTTCTCAGGTCTAAGTAGTCAAAATGTTTATTTTAAGAGATGGGTTGGAAGTTGCTGGAGAATGTTTTGATGGCAGGAAAGTGAAGAATTCATGCAGCATGCCATGGTGTATGGCACACAGAGAGGTAAGGATGCTGTATGGGGCAGCACAAAACAGGTGGGCATGTGTTGCAGTGCCTCAGAGGGAGACAAGGCTGATGAAGTTCTTGTTTATAGCTCTCATTTGGAGTTGCTGCTGGCATGATCTATCCCTAAACCACACCCAGGCTTCCTCTTAGAGGGTGCTAGTTGTAACAGGCCGAAACACAGCCATGGAGTGAGCAAAAATGCACAGCCAGAGAGCCACCTTGTGCTGTGTCCCACAGTTTTAGTTGTTTCCTTAGAAAGAGAAAAGCATCCCTTTGTTTTTTTTCCTGACAGTGTGAATTGGGAAGACTGTCTTCCATCTTTCAAAAGAGTTCGCAGAACAGGGCAACTGTCTCCATGTCTAATTCTACCTGCAGTATTGACCCTTTTTAGCCTGGAAAATGTTCTAAAGAAACACAGGTTAAACCTATACTATGAACTATCTAAAAACCTATGTGAAATTGTTTTGGAGCAAAACTTCTGTACTGGTGACTGAATTGTCATGATACCAATTTTTGGGCAAGTCAGAAGCATACTGAAAACAGGCATTTGAACTGCCTAAGAAAGGGCTTAATCTCTAAATCCTGTTTGGTAAAGGTAACTACCTTGATTTAACCTGATAGATCTGGTAGATTCTTTCATCATATCTGAAAGGAATTCAATTTGTATCAAAAGAGTGAAAAGAAAAAAGTCTCAGTATTGCGGTAATGAGGAGAGAGTAAGTAAAGTGTTATGCAATTGTGAAAATCTATGAGCCTAATCAGTGTTAGCACATCAGCACCTATCATCTTGTAATCTGTAACATTTTCATATTCAGAACCCACAGAGTTAGTTAGGAAAGACATTTTCCATCAATCAATTTTTTCCTTGCAAACATTTCTTGGCAGTACTTTCCTCTGTTAATACTTTTGTATGGTAATCTAATCCCAGTCGGACTCGTTGTAAATGGAGGAACAACAAGTGGAAGAAAATTCTCTGTGGACCAAACACACGCCAGGGACTTGGTAGTGATTCCTTTCAGCTTGAAGGAAGGTAACCACAGTGCCTCTAATGTAAAGGCCTCAAAAAAGAGGTTGAAAGACTGGGAAATTAGAGAAAATCTTGACATTTCAACTAGACTATTACCCTTTCACTTTCTATCTTTATGTTTAGGGGTTATAGCATCACACAACTGTAACTGTCCCTCACGCACCTGGTAATTTCTACCTCCATTCACCACATAATTAAAACTCCATTTTCTTTTGGTCAGGTAAAACAATGTTTTTAGAAGCTTGTACCCACAGGCAGCCGCTAGCCTTTCTCATCAGCTTATCTCAGATACCTCTCTGAGAGAGAGAAAAAGCAAGAGAGAGGGGAGACCACTCCGACCCTACTGAAATGGCCCATTCAACAAGGGTGGTAATGGGGGGTTGCAGGCAGTTTCTCTCTTCCATGTGAAGGACCTGTAACACTCTAAGGAGAAAGTTCTTGGAAAATCATGCCACCAAGCTTGCAGGCAAGCAGCATTTTGGAATTAGATCTCTAAAATAAGGAAATGCAGAGGAGTATGTAGTATATATACCTATATATTCAAATAGGTATTAATACATATATAAATACATGGACAATTTGCCACCAGATGTGGTGTGCACTGTAGATCAATTAATATTTCTTTTGGGATGCATCCATAACAAAACAATGCTGATAAAATTCATATTTCAGAGCCCCATCACCTGAAGCCCCTATTCATTACAGAAAAACTATTTTAAGGAGGTTCTGGAGATTTACAGTCACCTCTGTCGCCTTCTCTGAATGTGACTCCTTAATTTACCACTAATCCACAAAGACTAAAAAATCTTCCAATACAAAGGAAGGAAAATCTTCCATGAACAACATAGACAAAATCTTTAATATTTTTCTTGAGCTTTCAAAGGTTGATGGAAAATGGCAAGTTTTGCCACAAAGCTGCAAGCATTCCCTTTTCCAGTGGTCTAAGGTGCCTATCCTCTTTAAGAGGCAGGGGGCTTCTTTTTCTGACCTTTGTGGCCCCAGCTTTTCCACTGAGGTTTAAACCACAACACCCCCTCACACGTGTCTCCAAGTTCCTATGTGTCTGCAGAATGAATATTTGTATCAGAGCTGTCCATCCAGAGATCTCCTCATGGTCACTGCTAGTACTGGGTCTGTCTCATCCTAAAATAAATATCTACAGTCGGCTAGATGAATCAAATCCTTCAAGTGCCAGTTTATCCCTGTGAATGATGAAGGGGTTCTCTGGTGACCAGCTCAGCTGTGGGCATCTGTGCTGTATAAGGGTGTAAAGTTAGTTACTATGAATCCCATCCCAAGGTACAGGACAATAAATTATTTTAAAGCCCAGCAATGCTGGTATGTTTTTGGATGTGCACAGGAGAGAGTAGGAACGGGAAAGGTGTGTTCACATATCTGGGGCGCGCGTAATCTGTGATCAAGCTGGTTTTTCAGATGGCAGCTCTAAGGTGTTTGGAGTGATGGAGCATTTCCCGTATAAGTGGGAAATGTGTTCGTGGGCAGCCACAGGTGAGGAAATCCCAGTTACTTATGAAATGTATTTCTCAGATATGTTTACAATCCATCGTGTGGCTCCACTGTTTATCACACCGGTATTGCCATATACTTATACAGGCGGTTATGTGTGTTGTCTGTATGTATTTATGACAGTATAATGTATGTAACAAGAGAGAACTGTGGAAAGCAAGTACCACCCACCTTTTGAGGAAGGACTGGAAACAGCAAGCGTGCTTTTAAAAATAACAGGATCATCCAGCACACAACTGGGGAGTTTTGAAAAGTTTCCATTTAGAATTCACTTGAATAACTCCGGCTTTAGTAGTGACTACAACAACTACAGTTGCCAGCCCCAAACATTCGTGTTTGCATTTTAGAAAGGGCACTGATATACTGCAAGACCTAATTCACATGGTTCACTTTGTTCTCATGCTCACAGCTTAATTTGGTGGATTTTAATAAGAAGAGAATTTGGGGCTCTGGCCCCCATTTTTCTAGAAGGAACTTGATCCTAGATGCAGCACAAGTCATTAATGCAATCTGTCCAGAGTTAGTGGTTTCTATACAGCAGTACATATTTAAACATTCTCTTTAATTTGGGTTTGTGAATCTCTTCAGGGCAAATGACTACATTTGCTTGTTGCCATCTCAGGGCTGGAAAGGGGAAGTAACCGCAGGAGTTACGTTACCACAAACCAGGCGCTCTGCGGGGAATGCAGAACATATGCAGAAGAGGATTTGGATGAAACCTAGGCAATGTGCAATAAAACAAGAATGAACTTGGGCAGCTTATCAGGGACAGGATTTATAGTGGTATTTGTTTGGCCCTGTCATGCTGACCTACTTTTCTGTCACTGGGGTAGGAAGGAGGTACTGCTGCTGCTGGTCCTTGGCTCAGGCATGGTCTGAAGTAAATGAGTTGCTCCCAATGTATCTTAGTTGCTCATCAAAGTCTTGGAGCCAGCCGCCACCAACTTGTAACCTTACCTTACCATCTTATTAGTAGCTTATCGGATTTGGTACATATGTGTTACTTTTTGAATGAGTAGCAGGGCCCAGCATTGTTTCCCTGTGTCTGGCTGCCCCGTTCTCCCAGGGTTTTGCTCTGAGGGGTGTTGTGCTGTGGGACTCCAGCTGCCTTGCATCCCCACAGCGGGCAACAGGATGGTGAGACTGGATGTGTCTCGGGAAGTGTGGTATTGATTGACATATTCAATATTTTTGCCTGCCAAGCTCTTGAGATGCAAAATGCAGTCTTCCACAGTGTCTGCCACTTGTCGCATAGCATCCTAAGATGATTAAAAATGTAGAAAGAGAAAAGCTGTCCCATTGTTTTTGGAGCTCAGAGTGTTGAAAATAAAATTACACGCCATGAGTATATTTTGACAGGTGGCTCTGTTCCAAAAGTGAATGTAGAAAAGCCACAATGGAGCAGCATGCCTGTTTCTTCTGTCAGGGCTGTACATTCTCCAGGTACAAAGGTTATTTTTATGACCACCCAAACTGTGAATGCAGTTTAGTCATTTCTCAGAGAGGAGTTCAGTTATCACCACTCTCATACATCTTGACCAGTAATGACAACTTAGGTCCCTATTTTCTTTCGCACATAAAATGATGACTTCCATCTTCATGAAGTTTTGGTACTTCATCTGTGGCTTTGCACAACTGAAGATGATCAGAACCTGCTATACAAGTAAATGATGCCCAAACCTAAAGCCATATGGGTCCCAACCCTATTCTGTATTCTTGTAGCAAGGATTATCTGATCTGACTTTGCATCCTCTACATGGAATACTGTCCTTATGTAAAGCATTTTACATGTCTGATCCTGCTCCTTAGAGGTTCTCCTTGATCTGGGGCTGGCCTTTTATATTTCTTGCCTCATTTAGGTTTGTGGCACATGTGTCCTATTTTATATGCCTATTATCTGGGGAAGTGGATTAAGGCTGGCACAGACACACCGAACCCTAATCGCTTTATAGGGCCTGCAGGTCTCCAGAGGCAGTAAGTACTTCAAATGTTTATAATACTAGATTTAGCTGATGTTGTTTGAATTACTTTAAACAGGCAGATGTAGAAGGCAGGAAACAGGGAGTTTTACATAGTTGTTTTGCTTTTTTTTCTAAATATACTTGCCTCATTAATACTATTTTATATACACTTAGAGCCCAGTTTTGGTTTTGGTGGTGTGGTGGGTTTTTTCCCCCTTGTGTTGGGGCAAGCCTGTTTCATGTGAAACACCATTCTCACTGCAAAATATATCCATTACCCAGTACCTTGGCTGTATAACTTCTTCTATGAGAATTTCAACCCACTCCACACAGCACTGGGTCAAAGGCAAATTGCTGGTGACTCATCTGTTTCCAGCCTTTTGAAAAAGTGCTAAAATATGAAATGTGTTTGTTCTGAGATACCTGGATTTGTCATCCCCAGGTCACTACACAACTGTTTACTCAGAGGAGCCAAGGGGATTATAAAGCACCTCCAGTTCTCAGAAGCAGTGCTTGTACATGTGATGCACAGTCTGTCCCCCACTCCCCCGGTTGGAAAGAAAGTGTTTGCAGCATTGGCATCATTAGGTTTGACAGACGTGAGGAGGTACCATCCCGCTCAGGGATGGTACCAGTGCTGTCACTGTTGCCATAAAGACAGTACCACTTTCGTGTGTTGATTTCAGTTTGACTCTGTGGAAGCTCTAGACAACAACTTTTTTCCTCTTTATTCCCCAGCTATAACATGATATCTAGAAATAGACTTTAATTAAAAAAAAACAAACACAGGAGTGAAGTTGCTTTTAAGGAAACAATTTTGTCAAGACAATGAATTGAAGCAAACTGCCTGCAAATGTATTTACTTTGAGAAATGAGAAAGAAGTAAGAAGAAAGTAAGAAGCTTGTTTGTAATAATTGGAATCAGACTCTGGAAAAGGCTTCAGCAGAGTGGTAGCTGTAAGAAAACTGTTGCTTTTAAGAATGAGCTTAAACAGGTTTATGGAGAAGATCAGCAGCTTCATATCTACAATATGAGATCAAAGGTGTCTGAAGAGCTCCCTACAGTCCCTTGTCCTTTCTGTATTTAGAAAGAATGTATTCCTTTTATATTTAGAATCAATTTTCTTTTTCCCCCTCTGGTTTACCTGATTTGCACCCATGCTGAGAAAATAAAAAGGAGTCCAGTATAAGGGTCCAAAAGCAAAGCTTTCCCGACAAACATTAATTTGTACACCTTGAGTACCCAGCAAATACTTCTCTAGGAAAACCTTTGGTGAAGAGGTGCCAATTCTTGCACTCACATCCACCCTTGCCTGTCTAGACAATAATTCTTCCAGTTTTTTTGATGATGAGCTGTGTTGAACTGTGCTTTGAGTAGTGCTGGCTCTTGTTTACAGGAGCAAAATGAACATGGGGTTATGGGTCAGACTAAAGAGCCTTCAATGAAAATGAGATCTTTTGTTGCCCTGGTCAAGAAATCTGTGCATGCTATTAAAGAAATGAATTAGCCAAGGCAAATTGAAAATGGAGAGGTAGAGGTAATTGGCACAGCTACCCTGCTAATCTCTAATCTGGGTTATCACAGCATTCATCTATAAATTGGCCAGTGGCCTGCCTCACCTGAATTGGTATTTTCACAGCTACTTGCCATATTTTTCTTATGGAGAAATTATACTGCACACTTATTTTTTTCTCTTTAAAGTTTTTTTTTTAGGGTTTTTGTGGACTTTTTCATTTAAGACATGATGTGGTATTTTGGAGGGGGCAAAGCTGGATTCTTGGTCTTTCTTGGGAGTCTTCCAAATCAGAAAACAAGAGACCTGTTGCAGACTACTGATCGTGGATCCATTACGATAGCTAAGATTTGTCAATGTTTCAAATTACTGAGTTAAAGCTTTGCACTCTGATATGAATGGGTGCCTAGATTTAAAAATAAATCCTTTGGATTATACTGGAAATTTGAACTGTCAAGAAATAGATGGTGTGGTGAATTGAAACACAGGTCTCTTAAGCTGCCCTCAATTTAGCTGTATTTCAGTAATCTCTCATTTACCCTTCATTGCTGTCAGCAGTCTGTAGAGTTTCTTTTATATTTATGATGGAAATGTCTGTCTATGAATCATGTCACTGACACATATGTGGTTTTGCCACTCCAAGGAATTAGTAAACAGTGAATAGTTTCTCTGGTAAAGAACACCACATTGCTGGATCACATCTACTGATAGCTTTTTCTTTATGTAAACAGTTTGCTCACGTAAGAAATTCCTTATTTTCCTGTGTGATAGGTGGAAGGTATTTAAGTTAAATAAGTGCATGTACCTTCATTTCTTGTTTTTTCCATATTTTTGATGTCAGTAGCATTTCTGTAAAACTTTTACTGACAGTAGGTATTTAACAGACTTTTGCAAGTAGTTTCTTATTGCAATTATATAGTGCCTTTATCAGAGAAAAATAAATATCTAAAATGCAGGAGCCTGGCGTACCTTTCATGTTTTGGAGTCCTTTTGCTAAAATCTGTGGAGATTTGATAAGTTTCATGTTAAAATATCACTTACCTTCAAATATAAAACTTTTCCATCTACAAAATTGTAAAAATTAAAACCAATTTCTCTTTTAATGATATACCAAACAAAAATGTAGCCTGCTGTAGCTTTGCAAGTTAACTGTATACTATTAAGTAGTTTTCAAGAGTACTCCTTCACTCTTAGTTTCAGTCACCTGAATGCCTAAGAATTTTTAGAAAAGCTAGACAAACAGCTCTAAGGAAACAAGAAGTGCTGAGTATTTTGGAAGAATGCAAGATCCTTTTCATTTGATCCACTCTTTGTTATTGTCAGTGGAGGTTATGGATGAGAGTACCTGCAATTATCCTCCAGTTAATATACTTCAGAATCGGAAGAAAGGGCAGAGCTACAGCGCATCTCGCAAGTAGTCAGCTAACCTCCACTGCAAGCATTTAAAACACCTCTTCAGTGGGGCTTCTTAATGATAAAATACATAGGGCTGGCTTTTCTGACAACCTGTGGAACATGATCGATGATAGTAACCTTTTCTCTAAATTAAACCAGAAAAGCAGGAGCAGGCAGGGCAATGCGTTCAGGGGTATGAGCTTTGGGATAGCAGCTTCTTTTTCTGCTCCTCGCCCCATAAATACATATTTTTATGTTTATTTTAAAATTATGTCAATATATGCCAGGCTATATTCACATCCCTTTCGTTGAGCCTTCTTCACGAGTTGCAGGTTTGAAAGAATTATATTTGTACTTGGGGAAGGCAGCAGCAGTTAGCGCTACATCAGCCGGAGGAGTGTCTCAGTTTGAACTCCTTTGTTACACAAAAACAAATTCTGTGAGGGGGAGCAACTCTCTACGACTTACAGATGAGCTGTGTGCTCGGAAAATCTCATTTTGTAATTTCTCATACCTGACTAAATAAAAGGGAAAAAAACCCAGAGTGAGCATTTTTGAAATGAGCTTACATTCTCAGAGAAGGAGTTAAAGAGCATACTTGGCTTGTGCATCTGTTTTTGTTGAGGGAAACATTTTCTCAAGAACGTGTAACTCAGTGCTATTTTGGCTTCAGATTTCTATTTGTGGTTACAGGGAGGGGGGGTTGTTTCTCCTGTGGTCATCTTTGCAAATTCTTCATAATATTAATTTAGAATAAAGGGGGAACCTACCTCATTTTTCAAGAACATGCACGCCTATGTTTTATTATACAAGTAATTCAAAAATGTTGGCGTTTCCTTCTGCAGAACTGTGGTAAGACACCCAAATCTGGTGATTTCTAGTTGCAGCTGGGAATATATTCCTTTGAAAATCTCTTCTTCCTGTATCAGATGCTTCTGATAACTGTTGTCAGATGTTCATGTAGCTGTGTGCTGATGGCATGCATGGAGTTGTCAGTTCATTTTCTAAGCAAAGTTCTGATGTTTGTTCTTCAGTAAGGGAGCTGGTCTGAAGTTAAAACCTAATGTAAAGGTACACCATTTCAGACTTTAAACCAGCCACGTCTCAAGCTGCATGCGACTCAAAAAGTAGGAAAAAGTTGAGACCCATAGGTATCCAGCTTCTTCACTGCCCCATGTGACTGGGGTATTCATTTACCCAAGTAAAGAACAGATGGGTTATTCTCTCCCCCGTGTTAACGGAAGTCAGATTTGTGCCTTGGACTAGCTCATGTTTTTCCCTTGCTCTATACAGAGATGGTGATAAAAACAAGGCAAAGGGCTGTATTTAGGGAATTAGTCCATTGGGAACTCACCGGTTCATTGTAGGAGCCAGTCATAAGTCTGTCTCCCAGGGAGACTGCGTCAAGCATTGAGGCACATCACCTCCAGCTCGGGTTGCCTCTCATACTTCCAGTTACTCTGAGCAGCAAACCATTGCACACCAAAAGAGAAAACAGAAAGACTTAAAAAATTTGAAGTCCTGCAGGGTTATACTGGTCCCCTGAGAGGCGAGGTCTTGATCATTTTGTGACTGACAATGCCTTATGCAAGAAAGAGCTTTGCACAGAGTCCCATTGCCACAGCACTCTGGCAATGGTCACGCCACTGCTGGCTGTTAGACTGAGCCATCACATGCCTGGCTTTTGCATTTTGTTCTAGTGTCTTTAATATACTCACACTAACCTTTAATATATTCATAGTATTGCAGGAAAGATTGCACTGGGACGAAGGAACAGAGGCAAATATTGCTGAAGAAATTTTAAATAACGTGCAGATCTCTTGTGGGCATTGATTCATGTGCTCCACGGTGTCAATAAGTGTTTGTGAATTGCAGCCATTTTTTTTCCTCTGAACAGAGCGCTACGCCTGAAATACAGTCATTACCTATTGATTAGCTCTGTAGTCGTGTCCATGCATCAGTCATTCCGATAAAAAAAATATTTAGTACTTATTTTACACCACTGTGTAACATCTGTACATTGTTCATTAATAACTGAAAGGAGCTTAAGGAGTCTTTAGAATAGTTTTGTTGGGGTTTTTTTTTGTGCAGAGACTACATCGACATTTTCCCTAGCCATAAATTTCAGGATAAATGGAAATAATCTGAAGGGCATTTGGGGTGGGTTTTTTTGGGGGGAGGAGGGTTGTTTGGGTTTTAAATCTTTTTTTATGGGGACTTGTAAATGTTCTGCTGTCTCAGGACATGGTTGCAATATGAAGGACTTTGTCACTGTTTGGTGGTAATGTAATTTCCTGGCTTTCCTACCATATAACTCTCCTTTTAATCCCAATTGTTGGTAATGTGCTATTTTTTGATTAAATGATGAGACCTGAGATTCAGCAAGGAGAAAATAATTAAAACTATTTGTTTCACAGACTGTCAGCAGCTATTAGGGATTAGACAAATATAAATTAAGGGTTTTTTCCCTGAGCCACGTTACAGACTGCAAAGTTCACAAACAATTGTAATCCTCTTTTATTGAGCACAGACTTAAAAGTAAAGGTCAGTTATGTTTTGGTCACTGAGGAATTTATATAATTGGCAAAAAAAAGGTTTAGGTTATTTTTATATAAAAACATGCTGCATAGGAAACTCATGCTTCTCAACTGTGGCTCCCTTACAGAGCTCAGGGACTAAAAACTAGGCACATCACTTCAATAGATGTTTGCAGAGCAAGATGGGTTTGCAGCTCATCCCTCCAGCCCCAGGAGCAGGTCATGCCCCAGGAAGGCCAGAGCAAGCAGCAGGGACCATGGCTGATGCTGGTGGCCTCCATGCCCTGAGACCAGCCCCACTCGTACACTCCTTCCTTGTAACCCCAGGTGTCCAGCAGCACAACATGCTGCCACACCACCATTTTGCTGCAAGAGGAGCCTTGTTTTCTACCCTAAAAGGCCTCTAAGGTCTTGGCATTGCTTGTGGATCCACCACCTCTCCTCTCTTCTCAGATTTGGGTCAATGTACTGATGAGGTTTCACCTAACACTCCCCTCTTCTTTCTCTGCCATCAGAGGGTTTGGGCTTGCCCCTTTGCTTACTCCAGAGATGGTAAGAGCCATCTGCCCCATGAGTTCATGCTTTGAAGGCTGCTCTCCATCCCTTTTTGGTTTCTGAAGGGGCTCAGTCACACGGATGGGTGATCCAAGGAGGGTCTATGTCAGTGACCCTCCTCTACATACGGCATATGGGCAGCAAAAACGAATCTGACTTAACAGGGCAAGTGCCTGGCATGCTGATGCAGTGAGCCACACTCAGTGAGGTTGTGGTGAGGGCCTGGCAAGAGGGGTTTAGCAATTTAGGAGGAAAAGGGAATGAAAAAATGCTGAGACTATCTGCAAGACTGTCAGGGGCACACTGAAAGGGCAGGCGGAGAAGTGGGTGAAAGTTTAGACGGTAACGTGCTTTGCATACCACCTAGAGAAGCAGAGCCCTAATCTTGATTGGAACAATTCAATTCTGCTGTGAAGTACATATTAAATAACAATAGGCGGCTGCAGAGCTGTGCAGACTTGCAGGTGAAGAGCAGAATTTTAAGCAAGCTGCCGGGCAGGCAGGAGAGGCTGCAGGGAGGGCTGGGACAGGCGGTCTGCACTGGCACTCGAGCCTCTGCTCAGACCTCAGCCTGTATTTTTGCAAGTTAAAAGCAGTTGCTAAACCACAGCACAGTTCTGCATTAATTCACTGGGAATTTTTCCTGGGAAGCAGAAGTTTAATCATCCGGAGCATCGCTGTTCGCAGTGTATCACCGTGAGCGAGCGAGCAGGGAGGGCTCATTGATTGGACTCTCAGGGCAGAGGGATGTGCGTAGCAAAATGGCATATACCAAAGAGCGTGGTTCGATACGGGCTCCCTAAACAAAGGCAATTATTTCAGCACCAGATGAGTCCATAACATGTATTTATCGAACTGCAAAACATCGCTGTATTTCTTTCCCATTCTAAACAACTGCTTTAACCTTTTAGTCAAAAAGCCCCGTGAATACCAGCGCCACAGAAACTCTCCTGGGGCGTGTAATGGAAAGAAAAGGTTAATTCTCACTGCGTTATTTTTGCTATTGATAATTCTCCAAGTGTAAGTCTCTAGGTCATAGCTACCTGTGCCCTTAATCACTCCAGCTTCAGAAGGTCTCTGCAGAGGCAGGAGTTACCAAATAACGAAATAATAGGAATATGAAGATTTTGAAGATTCTTGCCCCACAGATTGTTATATTTGTGGGTGGCTTGTTTTTCAATAGCAGGCTGGGGAAAGACTTTAGGTGTGGAAGAGGTGAAATGGGGTTTTTTTTCTCTTTTCCAGTTTTTCATTGTCCTCCTTCAGGTAATAAGATTTGCCACTGTCAATCTTATTTTTGGATCTTAAACCAATTCTTCCTGTGACATAAGTTTGGAGAGTCAGTGTAGTCATTCACAGAGGGCTGGGGTATACCTGTGTCACTGGTACAGCAACATGACACTTCTGCTGTGATTGCTGTCATCCAGCAAAGGAAAGAGGAACATGGGAGGGACCACATCTGTCACCAGATCCAGTCCTGGACTTTGCAGAGAATTTATTTTTTGACAAATTAAAGACACTATCCGCTATATTAACAAAGATTTACACACTTTAGAAATAGGCCTGGACCTGGATATTAAAATTAAGAAAATCACTGGATAGTAAACCTGGCTCTTGCTACTTACTAGTACTTAACAATTTTCAGTACATCCACTGGCAAAAATTGTCACCTTTGTTTTTCTCTCTTTGACCCCTCCTGAGGCTAAACACCCCCCACTCTGCACTCTGAGCACCAACCAGCTCTTCTTTCAGACCGTTCAGCTGATTAAACATGATTAGTTTAAACTCAGGAGGAATTGGTTTTGCTTCCTTCTGGGACCTGGGGAACCATTTGTGTGGCTGAGAGTTTGTGTGTTTGCTCTCTCCTTAACGAGCCCTGTGGTAGAAGATAGGATGCCTCAGATCTTGTCTGACGTAATTTTAGAAACATGACTAATCTCATTGAAATCGATGACACCCTTTGCCTGTCTGAAGTATCTACATGTTTGTTGGGCTCTTCTGAATTGAAGCTATCAACAGGTTCCTTGGCGGACAGGAAAGAGCCCCGGGGTTGACTGATTTAAACAAAGGGATTGAAGTTACAGAGCTTAAACTCACTTTCAGTTTACACAGTAAGAAGCTTGATTTGAACAATAAGATCCAGCCTTCCTTTGCGTTTTCATTTTTAGCTATTTTGGTAAAAACAGGTTGATTCCGGTGGGGGAGTAAGTGTTCAGATACGTAGATTTGCAACCAAATACAGCCTTTGCCTTTAAATTTAGTACTTCTCTGGGGTAACTGAGAGGATAAGCTACGCAGACAGCTCCATAATCATATGGTTTCAGAATCTTTCTGTGGTTTTATGACTTTAGCATTCTGTTGTGATAGAAAATGGGAAATGGTAGTTTTGTTTACAAGATGACTAATTTTTTCTTTACTCTTTTTTTACAAACTGCTTTCAGGTGAAATATGGTTTTAATTAAAATGAAGGGAACTGTCATTTTTAAAGGGGTTTATTATTTAACCAGCAATACCTTGAACTTATTGGACACATTTTTCTCATCAGAACCGAGGATGTGTAATTACTGAATTGAACTAATTCTGCTTACTGTATCTGTCAGAAAGGTAGGACTAACAAGTCTGAGCCAGTCTCATCTTTCCTGTTCATTCACTAAAATAACTATAGAAAATTAGACTACTCTTCTTATTTTCCATCTTTAGAACATGTCATTAGAGACAGACCTAAATTAACGCCCTTGTTTATATCTTTTTAGTTTACTGCTCAAGATTAAATGCTAAAATTGCCAGCAACTGGAATTCTAGGAAACATACATTTGCAGAATATTACTTCCCTCCTGACCACTTTTATCTGTCTTCCAGTTTGGGCTTTTTCCTCTCAGCTTGGGGAATATTGCAAAACTACAATTTAAACACAATAACTATACTGAGAAAAGAAACTTAGATGATTTGGGGATGGAAAGTGCTAAGTGGTAAGTTGGTGATCTGCTTGAAACTTCCTCCAGCCAGCACAGCCTCCACAGGATTGTCATGTTTCAGTCCAACAGAAAGGTTTGGGGTCAGTGAAAGGATAAAAGACACAAAGGCTGAGAACCAGTGTGAGGATAAAGGCTGCAAGGTGATGCCTCTTTTTTCCATGCAAGAGCTCGGAGTGGAGCAGATCCATCAGCAGGCTGTGTTCTAGCCCAGTTAGCATGCCGCTGCAACATAGATGTGAGAAATTTGGGGGAAAGTGTATTCTTCCTTTCATCTCTCTGATCTTCCCAAGCATATTTTCATCGTGCCTGCTCTTAATGCAGAAATGTAGCACCTTGTAGTCATTTTTGGGTTGACTTGTGTGCTTTGCTATTTCTGGTCCTCATCTTTGCTATCACAGGCATACGGCCTGCCTGAGTCCTGGAGGAGAAGTGTCCTCTGCTGACCTTACCTGGTGATCCAATAAGGGATTCACAACTTCTCACCTGAGCCTTCTGGTTTGAGCAAATGCCTCCAGCGGGCAGGTGAGAAAGCTGGGCTGGCAGCCAGCGTCTCCCAGCCCCTCCAACTGCCTGAACCCACAGGTGAAAATAGCCCCGCTGCTGTTTGGGATGCAAAATGGGGGTTGTAGCAATTTAAACCAGGCTGTGAAATAGCTGCTGGGTTATGTAATTTCAGTTATTTCATTTTGTCTATGTTCTTCACAGTCTTTATGCTTTTTGATCTCATAGTTTGTAAAAGGTTTTCTATATTGTGGTTATCTTTTAAATATTTAGGAGTTCCATGCCTGTCCTGAGTGCTTACAGGCATTTAAAAAAAAGCAGTCCTCCTAAAAATGTTGTGAAGTTGGAGATAGAAGTGTCAGTTTCCATTTTCTGAGAAGGGAAGAGAAGATGTATGGGCAAACTGACTTGTCAAGCGTTAAACAGTAAGTAAAAGAGTAGAGATGATGGTAAGGTGCTACAAGTCAGAAGTGGTCATATATCTTATGCCCGAAGTCTTGTGTTTTCAGCAGAAGTCAGCAAAGACATTTTACTTTGCATGAACAGTCAGGTAGTAAATTCTTCAGAGGTATATGTGCTCAGGAGCATCCTCTTCAGCACTTAGACCCTTGCCACGTTTCCTACTCTGGAGCTGGTGAAAATGCAGCTACCATTTCAAGTGTAAACACTTCTGCCTTGTTTCATTTTGATTGCCAAGGTCTGGCATCATTTGAAAGAATTCAGCAAACTGAAGATGACCCACATGCTGGTATACGATAATACATTAGAGAATGACATTTCTAAAGCTTTCATGGTTGTTTGTTGTTTTAAGTCCTCTTTAATTTTGCTCCATTCACATTTTGAATCATATTTAAATTTTGTTTTCAACTAAAAACGTGGGCATATATTATTAAATGATGCAGATGTTCCAGCCACTACCGATCAAAGAGCTTGCTTCGCTAAGAGCTTTGTTGGAGGGAAGACTAATCTTATGCTCTTATTCGTGTTTCTCAGATAGTAATAGTTCAAAACTTGGTAGAATTAAAGCCTTGCATAGTTAATAAAAATAACAGGATGATTCCTTAACAAATATCTAGCATGAATACTAAGCTGTAATTAAGTATTCTTACTTAATGATAGATCAGTCTACATCTCAGAATGAAGAAGATTATATTGAATTGCTCACATGATATTGCAATTATGGCCATAGAGCTGGTAGTAAACAAATAAATTGTGTCTTTTCCTGTACAAACACAGAGAAGGAGTAACAGCCTAGTGCGCAAGGCATTGGGATTAGGATTTAGGAGGCTCATTCTTTCTTCATCTCTTCTCCTGACTTGCGCATTTGCTTCAGTAAATCACTTTGCCTGTGAATAGAGATGTTGCCCAAAATCCCAGATTACGTGAACGTATCCAGGACAATTCTGAGTCAGGTGTCTGCAGCAATAGGTATCTGTGGGACATCACCTGGTTTCCAGAGGGCTGGTTAACCAGCATGTTGTGCTGCCAAAAGAGACTCCAGCATGTTGTGAAGTACATGTACTCTCTCGACTCCCTCCTCCTGTTATTGCCTGCCTTATTTCCTAGAGACTGGATGTTCTTCCAGCAAGTGACTGTGTCTGGCTGGATGTTTATGCAATGTCTGGGGCAGCGGGCTCCTTTCCCTCGAATTTTGCATACAGTTAGTGAGCTGAGTGTGGTAACAAGTGTAATGTAATTTGAGTGGCTGCAGCAATATCTCAGTTCTGACTTTGGAGACATTTCTGTCTGCTGCAAAGCGAGCTCAGGGATCAACCTTCAGGCAAAATAACCTTCCTCAATGCACTTGACAAAATGAACAAAGGACTCAGTTATGATTAATGACTTTGACCCACAGTTTCAAGTCTCTGTTAAAATTCAGTCATGCAAATTGGGTTCTTGTTTCCGTTTTGAAAACTGCTTAAAACTAAACATCATTCTTCCTGTCCTCCATTTCAACAGCTTAGGAAATGTGAAGTATGGATCCACAAACACTCAAACCCCTGAGCTTTTATTGTGCTTCTGAGTGAAAGAGATTCAGTCTGAAATTAAGGCTTGTACATTTATTTTTGTGGTATCTGCAAGTGAGTTCACTGTTGAACCTACTATTTGAAGTCAAAGGAGATCTCTACAGTGTGTCCCATAAGGCTGGCCAGCCAACATGGGCTTCGTTCAGGTGCCTGATAATATAGGTATCTGATGCTATCTGAGATGATCCATGATGTCCTGCTTAGTCTGAAGTGGCTGCTTTGGTAGAGGAGGGTTCAGAGCCGCAGCCACTGTCTTCCTCAGTCTTATGGAACAGCCATCTCAGGGCTTCAAAGTAGAGCTCCTTGGCTTTTTTCCAGCAAAACAGATTTCTCAGAAGACATTGCTCTGACACAAACCAAAGTGAAACTTTCCACCATGGACTCCATCAAAAGATTTATGGGAGATCAGACATTCAACGCTGCGTGCCTGCCAGCCCCTTGGGCTGCTGAGCAACAGGCTGACCCTGGCCATCTTTTGGGGACAGTTCTTTTCTTTTCTTCCATGGTCTATTCGGTCTATAGGCTTCCAGCCATTGGGGGCTGATGTGAATCCAGCAGCTGGGGGCTGAAGTGAAGGTAAGGAAGGTTTTCCCAGGCTCTCTGTGTACCTGGATTTTCTTGAAAGATCTTTCCGGAAATTTTGGGTTCAATAGAAAGGGAAAGAGAGATTCAGGATTTGATACTCTTTGTGTCTGTTTGCCAGCTATCTCTGCTTCTGTTCTTTACAGCATCTGGTGCAAGGATGCTCAGGGAAAAACTTTTTATTTCCCCCAGAATAGACATGAATTATTCATATTATAAAAGCTCCTTTCCTTCAACAACTTGGTATTTTTTTTAGTTTGAAAATTGCCTTGTGTTCTTAATTCATCAATGTTTCGTCTTTTATTATATATTCATGACTTTGATTCAGAAATGATTTTCCTGTAGCCAAAACATTGTCATGAGAAAGGCTCCACATTTTAACTCAGCCATTTCTGTTTCTAGCTGCTGTCTGTTTTAAAGATGAAATCTAAGGAATTATATTACGGAGTGAATTTATTAAAGAATTCCCTTTGCCGTGAGTTGGGGATTGAAGAGAAATTAATTTGATGGTGCTGACTGGGTCCCTAGGGAGAACTGTATATTCAATAAAACATCTCTATCTCTTTCTGGTCTATAATCAAGGCAGAAATTGGGTAGAAAGAGAATAATAGTGAGCTACACAGGAAAGAATAGGAGGAGAAAGAGAACACAGATGGAAACCAGGGCTTCTGAGTGAAGGCAGGAATATCTGAAAAGCTGTGCTGCCAGACCTCTCTGGAAGCTTTGGCTTCCAGGGGATCTGACAGTTTGTCCTGGCCACTGGTCTCACCAGGACTTACAGTCAGTTGTTACAGCCTTATTGATCAAAGGTTGCTGAAAATGGCCTTACACCTGTGCGATGGCTTCCTTTCTAGCTTTAGTTTTCATAGTCAGTGTTTCAACTGATTCCTTTTTGGCTGAAAGTTTCAAAGCAGCAATGACATTAGGAGATCTAAACACTGCAGAAGTTACGCAACAAGCATTGAGCACATGTAGCCCATGTCTTCAACAGGAGGCTGTGCCACTAGAGCAGCTGCTGCTCACCATGGAGTCTTGCACCCTCACATGACCTGGTTTTGAAATTATTTGGTACTTCACAGATCATAGTAATCAGCTCTCCCTGGAACAGGGGCAATTTGTTTCTCATAAATTTGTTTGTTTAAATATTGGTGGGAATGGAAACCCAGCTACTCCATTCCTGACAGTTTTCAGACTATTCTGCTGGCTTTGTATTTGCCTTTGTGTTTGAGAGTCACGCAGTGCATTGAGGGTGACTGGGTGGCACTGCTCCATTAGCTGCCAGCACAAGTAGATGAAATACTTTGCTGTACCAAGTAATAGTAATTCCATGTTCTCATTGCTAAACCCCAGTGTGCGTGTGAGTAGTACTTGTTGGGTATCCCACACGTTCATTGTCTTTCCCAAGGAAAGACACAAAACATAGCAGCAGGTTTATTTCCAGTCCAGAAGCAAGTTGGGAAAATACTAAAATTTACAAAACATTACCAGAATAATTAATGTTGAGAAAAGTAAAGGGATAAGGAATGCTAGGAAAAGTGCCCAAGTACTCTGTCCCAGAAGATAAAGCGTTCAGTTCTTAACTGGAACTTGGGAAACCTGTCACTAGCCAAAGACATGTCTTCTTGTTACCCAAACCAGGAATGGCCAAATGGAAACTCAACTCTTTAAAAAAGTGAGGTCACAGAGCAAACACCCTGAGCTCCCATGCCTAAAAATATAATCCCCAAAACCTCCTGTAACTCATCAGCCCATGTGTAGATTTCCCATGTGAACTGCAAAGTACATGACATAATGGATGTGAATACAGGAGGTAGGAACACCACAATAAAAGCAGTGTCCATGAGTGTTTGCAGCAGCATACTTAATGTTGATGATGAGGGGTATTCCTCCAATAGTTAGTGTATTCTGGATCACAGATTGTACAGATAAAGGCATTTTAATGTGTTCTTCATGGACAAGGGGTAGTGGCTTCAAGCTGAAAGAGGGCAGGTTTAGATTAGACTCTTGGAAAAAATTCTTTACTATGAGGGTGATAACACCCTGGAACAGGTTGCCCAGAGAAGTTGTGGAAGCCCCACCCCTGAAGGCTTTTAGAGCCAGGTTTGATGGGGCTTTGGGCAACCTGGTCTAGTTGAGGGTGTTCCTGCCCATGGCAGGGGGGTTGGAACTAAATGACCTTTCAGGTCCCTTCCAACCTAAAGCATTCAATGATTCTATGATTCCTCAGCATTAAACCATTTGCCAGGCAGTCCTGGGTACATCTGCCTGCCTGTCCCTTTGTTTGTTTCCTTCAAAATACAATTGCAATATCAGTCATTGAGCTTGCCAGCTGCTTCCTGCTCAGTCCTTTTTGCCCAAACTTCTCTCCTACTACCTCTCAGATGGTACCATCCTGAAGTCATAAAATACAAACCAAATATGATCAGCTGATTGACTGGGGCTAGGGGGACCTATTGCAGTGTAACTACTGTTCTGATATCATGGGTTGTATCACTACTGCTTTTTGAACCCTATGGCAAACTATCAACCAATACGATTTAAAGTATATGCATCCCACCCAGTCAAACTTTTCATCATAGTGTTTAAGACACATGGCAAGGTTCTCACTGGTTGCTGGTTGTTACTGTAAATGCTACTGGGAAAACAAACCTCTTGCAGAGGAGGAACTACAGGAGCTTATTAGTTTTGCTTTCTGACCAATTTTCTATGGTTTCTGATGGATGTACCATCCTGTCTGCCCAGGACTCTGAGCTATGAATTCAGGTGGAGGTGGAACTGGGATTAATATGGATTAACAAGGGAAACGATGTGAAACCATCATGCGTAACTGATGCAGACACATGATTTCCAAAGCTGCTACACTTGTAGACAAATGAAAATGATGTGACATTTAATGGCGACATGGCTGTAGGGGCTAACTGTTGTCAGCTAACACATTTTGCGAGCATTAGTGCCTAGTATTGACAAGATTATGTGGCACTTAATGCATTAATCAAAAGGTGTTAAGTCTTAAAAATTCAAAACTCAACCACTAGCCCTTTTAGTATATGTCCCAGTTTTCATGGAACAGCATATTCCATTTGATGCTGAAGGAAAACTATTCAGTGTCGATGACTTACTGTTGATGAATATTTAAAAAAAAAGAAATAACAAAGCTTCTTCCAAAACCCCATCTCTTTTCCTTGGGAATAGATAGTGCCACAATAACATAATTTTGTGTATATAGACTGCATTTTGCTTAAATAAGCCAGTCACAAGCAATCTTTAACTTGTTCTTCTACAGTTTACCCACGCAGTGTGCCATACAAAGATGTGATTTCAGTGAGACCTTTATTTATTGATGAAGGGATATTGCAAACAGATGGTTAATTGGAAAAAAAAAAGTAAAAGATGTGATCAATACTGTAACAAGAGGAACTGCAGATGCAGAATTTTATTAGAAAATAGCTAAGCAGAAATCAGTTTTCCTTAGACATGACAAAATTATTAGTTGCATTTGCTTGTATAATAATTATATAATAATGTTAAATCAAAAATAATTAAAATTTTTTAAAAGTTCAGCACAAATAAGTTGGAAACTGAAGAGTGAAGAAGCATCATGCAGTTTACAAGAACCCTTCTTGTCTTAAGACACGTCCAAGCAATTCATGAACAAGATGTTACTAAAACTGCATTTATGTATATTATTCTGTTACTGGTTGTTTTGGGCTTTTTTAAAAATTATGGCAATGCATAATATATTCCCCACACACACCATTTAATTATACATATTATTCCTGCCTGTCTACCTGCAGCTTTTGATATCATACTTCAGAGTCCCAATTCCTGTCTGTGTAGGGCATCAGTGCAAACATCCTTGACTTTATAGGTACTCAATCACTGGCTGGTCATGTCTCTGGCCTGTGATCAGGTGCTGTCCTCCCTCAAAGGTCACTGAGATCAAAGGTTGGGTCAGATGTGTTGCTTTGACAGTAGTCTTCTGCTTATGGCAATTTTCTTTTCCAAGAGCTTTATGGTTCCTCCTCATATTTGATGGGCAGACGTGTGGTAGAAGAAGAGATGTGGGTCTCGCAGGACAGTTGGCCACCAGAGGTGGGTCTGCCACTACTGGAACAATTAGTCCTGTTCCCTGTCCAGATACTCATTAATTGTTCCAGTGGCTACAACCTGCTGCCGGCTTTTTCCTTCCCAAGACCTCCTCAGATGCTGGTACACAGGCAGGACGTGTGCAAGTGTCTCTGTGTGCTGCAGTTCCTCTATGTGTGTGTTGTAGACCAACAGTTTGGGAGGGAATCTTGACTGTGTGTTGGACAGGTGGATGTACAGTGCTTTCACAGTAGGTTTGGGCATGATCCAGAGCTTGAATCACAGCATATGTTTTTCTTCCAGCCTCTCAAAGTAGGTAGGTCATCCACCCAGCCGGACGGCCAAGGGACTCTTGGTTCAGGGTTTCCTTTTTACTTTCATGAAAACAGAAAGCGTGCTAAGACAATGAAGATATCCTCAAGTAAGGGAACATTAAAGCTTTCAGCATTAATTAAGCACTCAGAAGACGGGATAAGACAATTAATTAATCATACATGTGCAACTCTGCTCTCCGTTGTACTGGAAAAATTGTTTTCCTTTAACTTAAATTATTATACGCTAATTGCTTAATGTATTATAGTGGTTTTTCCTTATGTATTTAGATAATTGCTTTTAGCAGTAGGTGATAGAAGCTAAATAGGAATTTTGCATAGAACCTTTTACTCAGCATATTAGATATGGTGGACAGGATGAAAAACAAATTAAATACTCTGGAAAATTTACTCAAGCTGGCCTTAATGGATGGTGATGATGTCACTGTGCTTGTAGACTGGTCACGGTGTAGTCATGTAAGCACATGCATTATTTTCCAAATCTGCTTGACATTTTCTTTGCATTGAAGAACAGGAAAAAAATTGTAATGAAGAACAGGGGAAAAAAAAGGTTTAGTAAAGGCCTGCTAGAGCTGCATGAATAAAGCCAACTTTCAACTCATACATAGCCTTTATTTAACGTGTTTGATATTATTTTGAATAGATCCCCTCTGGTGGGGAACTTACTTGACCTATCGTGGAAAAAATAAAAATCCTGCTAAATCATGCATATCCCAGGAGACCATTCCCATCACATCAGCAAAGGCAGGCGGTAATCTGATGCCGCAGGGTGATCCATACAGACCAGGCTCTGAGGCTGTAGAGAGCCCTGCTCATAACAAGATAAATCACACGACTTCCACCCACAGACAATTTTTTTTTAGAGTGTTGCAGTTTTGAGCTGTTGTCATTAAGATTTGGGAGTCATTGACATTGCCATTTATACTTGTTTATGCTGGAGAGTGGCTGAACACAGGAACATAACGTCCAGTGAACCACTGCATGAAGCAACCGTTCGTTTGTGCCATTAGGTTTTTAAGGAGAGCACAGCAGTACCTCTAAAACTTTCAGTTTCTCCCAGTCATCCTGAATACATTGCATGAAACATGAATCTCTGTTCTGCTGCTTTACAGCATTGGGATATTTTGTATTATATCTCAGCACTTCATGAGAGTATCCACTATGTGAGTGTGGAATCCAACTTCTTGGAGTCATTCTCATCCTGCAGAGAATTACACATACACATAGCTTTATGTTCTTTAAATAATCTACTGAATGTGAACAACACTATTTTCCATATAATGAGGAAAGGTGAAGAAGTAGTAGAAGAATAATAAACTAAGGTGAATAAGCACTTTCTAGCTGTTCCTAGATAGTATCTCAGAGTGCAGTCATCTTAAAAAATAAATGTTGTAGCATTCACCTGGACTGTATATATATATTTATTTTTTAAAAAAAAAATATTAACATATTGACTGATATTTTGGTGAGGAAATAGCCTGTTGGATAGCTGAATAATGATCTTATTTCATTAGGAGGTGTTTGGAACAGGACAGACATGCAGTAACTGATAGTAAAAGCAGGCTAAGTTGTGGCCATCAAAGACAAGTATGGTGTTATTAGTGCCCTCGGCGGCC
Source organism: Laterallus jamaicensis coturniculus (assembly GCA_022605575.1). Taxonomy (NCBI): domain Eukaryota; kingdom Metazoa; phylum Chordata; class Aves; order Gruiformes; family Rallidae; genus Laterallus; species Laterallus jamaicensis. The sequence goes on from JAKCOX010000053.1 coordinate 3,998,768, forward strand.
TGCTGACATCAGCAGTTTTCCTTCAGCTCTGAACACCTCTGATCAAGGGCTTGGCGTGGGACCAGCACAGCTGTGTGCTTGGGCACACCTCAGCAGGGCATGTCTCTTCTTTGGCAGTTTGCTTTCCGGGGAGCGTGCCTCTCTGTGATCACGCAGGGAACGCGTTTCCCTCATAGGTGCTGAGGTCACAGTTTGGGTAAACTTGTCTTATCATTTGATTGGGTGACATGACTCTGATTTACATGAGACCATGTGCATCAGATAAATTAATTATTTCTAATAAGCTATGTTCTCTTTACGGTACATGGAGAAAACAGGGGTGGTTGTTCTTTATAAACTACCTGCACCTTGTCACAGAAAGCTTCAAATGACTTCAACTTTTTTTGGTTTTTTGACTTAAGAGACTGAGCATCCTACTCAATAGTGTCTCATCTGTCAGGGGAGTTCTTCAGGAAAAGACCTCCTGTCAGGTGCAGCAGACAAGGCTGTGAGCAGCACTGGTGCTGTTAATGACTCAGAGGATGACTGCAAGGAATGTAAAATGAGACATTATTATCCAGCAGGCATCGATCATAATTATATAACTGATAAAGACAAAACATATCGGATGCCATGTTTTGGATATGCTTTTCAACAAAGGAAATCACTTCAGTGGTAGCTGTCTGATCCTGCAAAATGGAAATATTTTGCACATCCTTGGAATGAGTTATCATTCTAAGCTATTCACTTACTATTTTTCATTTAATACTCATGGAATACCAGGCATTACAGATCTGTCACCATTTTTGCTTTATGACACTGCAGAACTCTGCGTGAAATGTAATTCCCTGGTTTTCCTGCTTGCTTGGACTGAAATATGGAGTCCTAATTTGCTGTCGTGATTTCTTTGCTCGTGTCATGTTGTTGCAATGAACACCCTGAGCACATATCATAGCCTTCATCTTAAAGCAGACTGCAGACCCTTTCATCCTTGAAAAATGAATAATTAAACTAGGATTTTAATAGTTTGGGTTTGGGTTTTGATTTGGGGTTTATTAGCTCTCGCTGTGAAAACTAAATAAATTATTTTGTATGCTGCATCTGACGAGCTCTTGAAAAAATGTACCAGAGTTTTCCATGTATCTGTCCTGTGGATTTCAGCTATCTCAAAGTAGCACTGTTGGAGAAATGGGCTGTACTCTGCTAGTTGGGTGGGTGGCATTTTTACCGACGACAGCTTGAGGTTTGCATAAGAACTACAAATGTGATGCAAAACCAAGGCAGCTGATTATCACTGGTAAGGTCCTATGGCATAACGTAATTCTTATTTTGTACCTGCCTTACCTGAATTTCGGGGTTTTTTTGTGTTTGTTTTGTTTCTGTAGACTCCAGAGGAAGGGGCCTCTACAAGCATCTATGCAGCAGTATCACCTGAGATGGAAGGAGCCGGTGGCTGCTACCTTTACAATGAGAAAAGGACAAAATCGGCTGACGTAGCATATGATGAGGAGCTGCAGAGAAGGCTCTGGACAGAAAGCTGCAAGATGGTTGGGATTTCTGATGAATCCAGCAGGGTTCCCTAGAAGAAGCCACTTTCAGCTGGGTAAATGAAATGTATTGACAAGCATCTTAGATGAATTCTTGCAGCATCAGTCATCATCCAGGAAATCACTGTTCAGTCCCAAAGGCAAACATGAACAGCTCTGTTCTTCACTTGAACCCCTAGTCTGCTAGGGTGTGGGGGGAGTATTCCCGCAGAAAGATGTAGTGGTTGGTTTTAAATCTAACCATCAGTTTTGTAAACCATGATGTTTCAGTCTGTGATTAAAATACAATCTTTAACCTTGTGCAGAGTTGAGTTTTCAGTTTTTGTTCAACAACAACAAAAAAGACTTCACCTGCTGAGTGTGTTCTGTCTGTGGAATGTTGAACTTCACACCTTTGTACATGTAGCTTACTCTTTTTTTAATCAGTTTCAAAAATAGCAGCTGATCTTTAAGACACTCTATAATGAATGTCAGCTTGTTCTAATGAAGACATTTGGTGTTCATGATCATTATGTTATATTGATCATAACGTTAGTTTTATATGTTGACGGTTATCCAGAGGTTTTAAGTGAAAGTCACAAACAAAAAGAAAGAAAGTAAATAAATAAGTAATTCCTTCAGACAGGATATTGAATTCAGTTGTTTTCCATTTGAGTCCAACTCTCCTTTAAAGTCAAACAATAAAAACAAGGAAGGGATGAAACAAAGTAATGGAGACCCTGAATCTGGCAGAGGGTGGAGTCAGGCTGTTATCTCAGCAATGGTCTAAGGTTCTCCTGCACCCATTTAAACTGGCATCCCCAGCTTCCTGCATTTTCTTTGGCAAGGAGATTCACTCATCTACCACCCTCTGCATGAAGAATCACCATCTTTGGCTGGCTTTGAACCCAGTTCGTATGACTTCGAAAACTAGAGCTCCCATTTTAGAAGAGACAGCAATTAATGCTAGCCCACTGTTTTCACATTGGTAAGGGTTTTGGGGATTTCCAACACTTCTCCCTTAAACAGTCTCATTGCCACACTGAAGGGTGATCCCTGCCTACTCATCCCTGGCAGTGTTGAAGTCCAGATTGGATGGGGCTTTGGGCAACCTGGCCTAGTGGAGGGTGTCCCTGCCCATGGCAGGGCGGTTGGAACTAGGTGGTCTTTGAGGTCCCTTCTGACCCACACCAGTCCGTGATTCTGTGATCTCTTGTTAGTGAGAGAAACTTTTCCAAGTGTGGACTCTGTGACAAGGGAGCCTGAATCACAGAATCACAGAATCACAGAATCACAGAATCTTAGGGGTTGGAAGGGACCTCAAGAGATCTTCGGGTCCAACCCCCCTGCCAAAGCAGGCTCCCTATCTCATATTACATAGATAGGCGTCCAGACGAGACTTGAATATCTCCAGAGAAGGAGACTCCACCACCTCCCTGGGCAGCCTATTCCACTGCTCTGTCACCCTCACTGTGAAAAAGTTCTTCCGCATGTTGGTGCGGAACTTCCTGTGCTCCAGCTTACAGCCATTGCCCCTAGTCCTGTCCCCACTGACCACTGAAAAGGGGCTGGCCAATTCCCCCTGCCACCCATGTCTAAGATACTTGTAAACACTAATTAGGTCCCCCCTAAGTCTTCTTTTTTCCAGGCTGAACAGACCCAGCTCACTCAACCTTTCCTCATAGGGGAGATGTTCCAGACCCCTAATCATCTTTGTCGCCCTTCTCTGGACTCTCTCCAGAAGGTCCCTGTCTTTTCTATACCAGGGAGCCCAGAACTGGACACAGTATTCCAGGTGGGGCCTGACCAATGCAGAGTAGAGGGGGAGGATCACTTCCTTCGACCTGCTGGACACACTCTTCCTGATGCATCCCAGGATCCCATTGGCTCTCTTGGCCACCAGGGCACACTGCTGGCTCATAGCCAACCTGTCATCAACCAGGACCCCTAGGTCCTTCTCCATAGAGCTCTTCTCCAACAGGTCATCCCCCAGCCTGTACTGATACAGTCGGTTATTCCTCCCCAGGTGCAAGACTTTACACTTGCTTTTGTTGAATTTCATTAGATTTCTCCCTGCCCAGCTCTCCAGTCTGTCCAGGTCTCGCTGGATGGCAGCGCAGTGTTCCTGCGTGTCAGCCACTCCTCCCAGTTTTGTATCATCGGCATACTTGCTGAGGGTGGATGCTATTCCCTCATCAAGGTCGTCAATGAAGATATTAAACAGGACTGGACCCAACACTGAGCCCTGGGGAACACCGCTAGTCACAGGCCTCCATTCAGATTCTACTCCACTGATCACGACCCTCTGAGCCCGGTCTGACAGCCAGTTCTCAACCCACCTCACTGTCCACTCGTCTATCCCTTGTTTCCTCAGCTTCTCTATCAGGATGTTGTGGGAGACAGTATCGAAAGCCTTGCTAAAGTCGAGGTAGATGACATCCACTGCTCTCCCTCCATCCACCCAGTTGGTAATAACATCATAGAAGGCTATGAGATTGGTCGAGCACGATCTCCCCTTGGTGAATCCATGCTGACTATTCCTCATGACCTTCTTCTCTTCCAGTTGTTTGGAGATGGCATCCAAAACAAGCTGTTCCATCACCTTTCCAGGGACAGAGGTGAGGCTGACTGGCCTATAGTTACTGGGATCCTCCTTCTTGCCTTTTTTAAAGACTGGAGTGACATTGGCTATCCTCCAATCTTCAGGCACTTCTCCTGTAGTCCAGGATCTGTCAAAGATGATAGAGAGCGGCTCCGCAATCACCTCCGCCAGCTCTCTCAGCACACGTGGGTGTATCCCATCCGGGCCCATGGATTTGTGTGCATCCATTCCTTTGAGTCGCTCCTGGACCACCCCTACCTCTACTAGAGGGGAGCCATTCGTTCCCCAACCACTCCTTCTTTCATCTGGGATCTGTGAGTCCTGAGAAGCCTTCGGAGTAAAGACCGAGGCAAAGAAGGCATTAAGTATCTCCACCTTCTCATCATCTCCCGTCACCAAGACACCCGCCTCATTCAACAAGGGACCTACATTATCCCTGGTCATCCTTTTACTATTTACATACCTGAAAAAGCTCTTTTTGTTGTCCTTTATGTCCCTTGCCAGCTTAATTTCTAAGCAGGCCTTAGCCCTCCTAGTTGCATCCCTACAGGCCCTGGCAACATCCTTATATTCATCCCATGATCTCAGACCCTGTTTCCACAGTTTATAGGTTTTCTGCTTCCCTTTGAGTTTACTCAAACCCTTGATGTTAATGGAGGAAGCTCAACCTTGTTGCCATCTCTTTCCTTTTAGGTGGCGTTAGAAAAACCAGCATAATCCTGGAAACACCCTTGTATTTCCTTTTCTAAGCTATGCATGGCAGAAGAGACCAATGGGCAGATGCAAATGAAATACTCACTTGGGGGCACTGGAAATCACTGCATGACAGATCGAAGTGCGGACACAGTCCTGTGCTCTCATTTGCAGCAGACTAGAAACAATAGGAACATGTTCCTATGCACTGAACCCTGGAATAACATCCCTTTCGGCCTCTTTAGCTCAAACTTGGTACTTCACTGACCGTATCTTCAGCCTCTGGTTTAGAGAAAAATCACATCTAACTGAAAGAAAGCATGGCCAGGGACTAGCAAGGAGAGCAGAGACACACACACAAAATTTTAAAAAATTGTATGAAGAAAGAAAAGCAGACAAGTAAAAAAATAATAAAAATCTGAAGGAAAGCATATTTTGCCTCTGAATTAAGCAGTGAGTGATTTATTGCTGGCTTCTCAGAGTTAGTAAACACAAGGGTTAGCAGCAGGGAATTCATCTAGTGCTATAGCACTTTCTCTGTATGACTGGCTGAGTGTTTTGTTGTTAGTTGGGGGTTTTTTTGTTGTTGTTGTTTGACTGAGGGTTTTTTTTTGGTAAGTGAATATAGTGCTTGTGAAATGTGCCAGACTGACACTCTGGGAAATAAATTCCTCTCCTGATTCACGGATCATGCACAGGATGCAGTAAGCCTGTTAGACAGCCAACATTTTGATGTTGCCATAGCATTCCCACGGAACATCGCTGCTGCAAGAAGTATGCCCAGGATTACTCAAATGAGATGGGACCCATCTACCTTCCCATTTACCCTCCCTTGAAGTTCCACAGTATTTGCATGGCCAGTTTCAAACATCTGTAAAAGAGCAGTCACTGGTTACTCTTTCATTATCATCAGAACCTCTTTGTTTAGCAGTCAGTCCAGTAAAATCTTTTTTAACAACATTGAAAACTTGGTTTGTGAGAACCAAGAACAGAGACCATGAAGGCAAAAAACAGGCAGTGTCCTAAGGCCAGGGGTTTCTAGAACGATACTATGCTGTGAAAATATAGCTGATCTGGTTGCAAAAGAGCTATCTCAGGCATGAATAGCAGAAAGCTGTGTCAACTCTGCAATGTCACATAAGCACATGAGCTTGTTTTCAGCAAAATGCAGTGATGCAGTGATGTGCTGCACGTCACTGTGAGCATTCACTTGGGACGCTGCTGCGAAAATCCCAAATAATCCTTACCACGTATGTTTAGAAAAAAAGAATGCAGCATGTAGAAACAGGACAGTGATTTAACTTCTGCTCACAGCAATGCTAAGAGCTGATTAACTTCCACATTTCAAGGACGTGGAATTTCAGGAGATGTGAGAAGGCCTTTCCTTCACTTCAGCAAAGGCATAGCTGGGTGATGGCTCGAGTTCCTGTGGTAGGTGCACACATGTAGAAAAAATGCCAGAGAGGATTTTTTAACCTTGTCAGGAAAGGCAAACTAAGCTCCAGCACCTGTAAACTGAAGTTAGACAAATTAACCTTCCAACAAGAAAACAGATCCTCTCTCTGTGGGAGTAATTACATATTGGAAGATGCAGATCTCATATCTGAAGATAGTGAAAAGGTGCCTCTAGGAAGATCCCTGGCAAGGAGACTAGGGAGTCTTGTAAACCAAGAAGGTCAGTCACAGAGAAGTTCTACTTAGATTGTGTCTCACATCCAAAGTGACAGCACTTATTTTGATTACAATGAGAGTGACCCAATGCTGAGAACTTCTAAAATAGATGGTTCCGTACCAGTATTCCGCCCAGGCTAATGTTTAATTTAAAAAACTGGGTGTCTTCATCTAGGTTGTCTCAAGAAGGCAAACAAAATCTACTGTCCAGTTCAAGTCTGAGTTCAACAGAAGCATCCACTCGAGGGAGGTGGTGGAGTCACCATCCCTGGAGGTATTTAAAAGCATGTGGATATTGTGCTTGAGGACATGGTCTAGAGGTGGACCTGACAGGGTTAGTCTGTGGTTGGACTTGATCTTAAAGGTCTCTTCCAATCTAACTGATTCTGTGATTCTTTTATCCAGTTGCCCTTCTTGAGGGAATGAAGCCATTTCAAACCAGTATTTTGTTCTTTTTGAGAAAAAGGACTAATTTTCTTTTTCCATAAAAAAGAAGAATTTAATCTTAAAAAGGAGGAAAAGGTTGAATGCTATTACGCAGGGTAATTTAAAGCAATGCTTAGATCTTACTGCAATGAATGTAGTGATCTAGGGATTTGATAAGACAATGCTATTTAAACAATGACTCACACAGAAAATAAATAATGTACTGACAAAGACCCCTGGGTTTCTTAGAAGTGTTAACTTTCTAATTAATTAACCAGTTAAGTTGTAAACTGAGGGGAAAGTAATTGGGTACTGAAAGAGTGAGTACTATAATTTGTGTGGATATGATGTTATTCACATGTAAAGAGTAGTCCCATCCTTGCTTCCAGTTCAAAATTGGTTGAAGCCCTAAATGCACAACCTCCAGCCACACTTCCACAACGATGTTTTATAAACAGTTAAACTTTACAGCTCAGTTTTTTGCACCACTACCAATTACCTAAGTACACAGAGAGAAGTGGTATAGCCTAGGAGCAAAGGACTTCACTTCTTGACTTCAGGCTTGCTACTGACTCTTCCAAACGCACGGTAGCGTTGGCCCTAACTATGAGTGTGTGCCAGATATTTAAATCTTCATCCGAAATAAGCTATCTTTATGCCAGCTTTGACTCCTGTACAGTTCTGACCTTAGACTGCCCTTGCACATTATATGGCATGGTTTATGCTGCAGCTGCCTCTGTGGAAAGACAGAATCAGATTCCAGTGAAGTTAACATGAAAGCTGTCACAGATAAGATAAAAACATCTATCTTCGATGCCTGACATGATTTTAAGAGGATGAAGGCTGAGGACTCTGACCAATGTGCAATACTTGAAGAAGTCACTGCAAAATATGAAGTGTTTTGTATAGCATCAGGCCAGGCAAGATAGATAAGCCATTGTTATGAACAAATTTTGAAAGTAATTTTATTCCTTTTTAAAACACCACCACCCCATTGTTTCAGCAACACACTGTGACAATGCTGTGAGCATTGTCAGGAAGAAAACAGAGCATTGGCTAAGGGTGCTGTTCCCAGATGCATGTATTGTTGGCTTCCACACTGTATCCATCAGCTCTTGTTAGCATCGCTCCCTTTGGAAATGGACCCAGGCCAAGAATTCCTTTCACACAAAAAATCAAGAAGAGTGAAAAAGTAGTAGTGACCATAATTTATTTACCCAAACACTGTCTAGATTGAAGCCAATCACCTTAATAGGAAAGAATTCTGTATCCCAGAAAAATAGGAGAAAAAGGACAAAAAAAAAGGGGAAAGGAAGGGAAGGGAAGGGAAGGGAAGGGAAGGGAAGGGAAGGGAAGGGAAGGGAAGGGAAGGGAAGGGAAGGGAAGGGAAGGGAAGGGAAGGGAAGGGAAGGGAAGGGAAGGGAAGGGAAGGGAAGGGAAGGGAAGGGAAGGGAAGGGAAGGGAAGGGAAGGGAAGGGAAGAGACAGGGAAGGGAAGAGACAGGGAAGGGAAGAGACAGGGAAGGGAAGAGACAGGGAAGGGAAGAGACAGGGAAGGGAAGAGACAGGGAAGGGAAGAGACAGGGAAGGGAAGAGACAGGGAAGGGAAGAGACAGGGAAGGGAAGAGACAGGGAAGGGAAAGGAAAGGACAAAGCTAACACCAGGCTAGAACATTTTAAAAATTATATTAACCCTTGGCACCTTGTCACAGACAGAATGCAGACAAACTAAGATGGCAAGCAGGCTTATGTCCTATCTAGGGAACATAGACCAACAAACATAGCTTTCCCTTATATCTTTGTGTCTCAGAATGAGCTCAAGTAAAATCACTGCTAAAGTTCACAAGAAAACAGATCCATTTTATCTATTATTTATCTTCCCTTTTCTGAAACTAGTAACAAGATTTGTTCCAGCTTGCCCACATTTGTGGAATTCATTATTTGGTCCATACTGATCTGCATGTGTTCAAAGTCTGTGATACATCTAAGGCTTTTTCAACAATACGGAAGAAATAAAGCAAATTCCTTGTAAGAATTACATCATAGCTAAGGGCCAAATCCTGCATTATTTTCTCAGGGAAAACTTCCACTGAAGACAATGTCAGTTCTTTACAAGAAAAGTAAGACTGTGCTCCAGAAAGTTAACGTAAAATATTTGCACAGAACTTCTCCCTTAACTACATTGTACAGTTCTGCTGAAGTTAATGAGACATCCCAGAATCACTGTAGAAAGACATATAACTTAATGGCAGAAGAAGCTATAAAAACCTTGTATCATTTAAATTTGATAATGCCTCAGAACATTATCTCTGGAGTTGAAAGCGCCTTCATCCTTCTACTGATATATTAAAGCCCTCTCTTTGTCTCCTAGAGATTAATCTAAAAAAATGTGCAATCTAAAAATTCCACTGATATGGTATATTGAGAAAGGAGAGTAGCATTCATCTCACTTTAAATAAATCATCTAAAAGCAGACTAGATAGTTTAAGCCAGTCAGTTAGGCTGCATCTGTGGTCAGTGAGCATAATACTTCTCTGGGACAATTCTTCTGACCTATTTGAGTGTGAAATGAGTCATGATTCCATCTCTCATGGAATCTGGACTGGCCGGAGAGGGAAAATAAACACATTGTCTGAGGTAAGTGTCCAGTGCCTGTACATCACTGAGCTCAGCCAGCTCTACATGCAACCATGCTGCCTAAGAACCAAGTTTGGGGTTTTTTTCTGGGATGTGTTTTTCATAGTTTCTTAGCTCAAAGGGCACCATAGCAATCTGACGACTTGATCATCTGCAACAACAGAGATCAGCTAATTTCTGATACGAACTGGATCATATCTGTCAGGCAGCCATCAGTCCTTGTTTAAAACTTTCCAGTGAAACACAGAATACCTTAGATAGATTCTTTCCAGTCATAATTGCCCTCAGGTTACAAATCTGAGCTTTACTTCACATCTGAATCGGAGTCACTTTTCAACTCCCAGCTATTTGATCTAGTTACACTTTCATCTGTGGGGCTGGAGAACCCATGTTCTGATCCCGGTGGAGATAGCCAGGCAGGGAAAAAGTCATCTCTTGGCATATTTTTGATAACATAGCTTGTTCTTTGAATCCTTCATGAGAGAAGTCATGTTTTACATCTTGTAAAAATTTTCTTGTCTCTTTGTGAATCTCATACAATTTTTCAACTTCCTTCTGGCTTTTGGGATCTCAACAACTGATTTTGATAGACCCTGCTAATGCAGCCTCATTAGTGAGCTAACTCTTTTCTCTGTTCATACTCCCCAAGGCCATATTGACCTTTTTTTCCTGAAGCATCATAGAGGATCTCAGATTTGGAGACTCTCTAACCCTTTTTAAGACCCATGAAGTCTTATGCCATACATACAGTCCACTTAAATTGTTTCAAGATGTATGATCTAATAGAACTGAATGCTTCTTTTATTGTGATTTATTTTCACTGTTAAAGCCCTAAATCTGCACTAAAGAGTGCTTGAGAGGATTTTGGAGCTGTTGAGTCAGGAGGTGCAACTGGGACTGAGAGTGTGAGCACTGAAGTCATGAAAATATGCCATAGTTCAGCAATTAAAGCCATAGATAAAATGGTAAGCAACAATCTGCCCTATCTGGAGCATAACTGATTTCACAAAGTCGGTAGTACCGTTCCTTTAAAAAATTATTTCTGTTATTTATCACTCTGACAGAATCTCCCAGAAGTAGTTTGTCTCTCATCCCAGCCCGGATCTGCTGTAGAAATGCATATTGTTCTGCACCTGTGAGGTGAAGAGATCCCCGGCAATTACACAGTACTTCAGCACAGTGCTGAAGCTTCAGCAACTTGGCTCCAAACCTTGGCTCTAGCAGTGATTTAGAAAAGCAGATTAAGCTCTCAGAGTGGTTTGTGGGTTTTTTAAATTCTTTTATTTTAAAACCTAGTACTAATTCTTCATTTTTATTCTCTGTTTCCCTCTCATATGCGTCTTCTCTATGCAACCCTGTGTGCAGATGGGAGACTTCTCCCAAAGCTGATGGAAACGAGTTTTGCTCTGCACATCCACTTGGTGTGACAGTTGTGATCACGAGATGTCGTAACTCCCTCTTGCCCTGCTGGGCCTTATTCCTGGACACAGAATCCAAGCTGAAAAATTCACAGCTTCTCTGCTTGTTAGGAGGAGAATCATCGCCATCTGCTTTATGGGACTCTAAACCACATTTCATAGTGCATTTACTTAATACACAATAGCTGTTACTGCATTTATCACCAGTGTTCATGTAGAGCAGAAAGCATTTTACAACCAGCTCATTCTCCAGGAAATACTGAAAAGCACAGCTGTCATCCTGTCTCTGGACAAAAACGCAAGATGTGAGTATTTCCTGCAGAACACAGGTTCTGAAGTATTTCTTTTGGAACCCCAAACCAGGCTAATCAAAAGGTTTAATTTAGATACTTTTAAAGAGACAGTGGAAATAGTATTTAATAACAAAAAATACTCAATTTTCCAGAACAAGAAAAATAGCAGCAGACTAGTTTCTTAATGCTTTGTAAAGAAAAATTGCATGCAATTTGGAACTGATCTAGACTGATATGTCTGTGTTCCTCATACTGTTTCATGGAATCACAGAATGGTAAGAATCGGAAGAGACCTCGAAAGATCATCCAGACTAACCCACTTGCTAGGGCAGGATCACCTAGATCAGGTCACACAGGAATGTGTGGGTTTTGAATGTCGCAAAAACCGAAGACTCCACAACCTCTCTGGGCAGCCTGTTCTAGTACCCTGTCACCCTCGCAGTGATTTTCCTTATGTTCACATGGAACCTCCTGTGCTCCAGCTTGCACCTGTTGCCCCTTGTCCTGTCATTGGACATCACTGAGAAGACCCTGGCTCCATCCTCCTGACACTCATCCTTTACGTAGACATTAACAAGGTGAAGTTTCTTCCAAGCTAAAGAGACCCAGCTCCTTCAGCCTTTCCTTGTAAGGAAGATGTTCCACTCCCTTAATCATCACTTTAGATGACACAGCATTTTGCAGTGAAGCAAGCTCAGGAACAAGGCCTAGTGAAAGATGCATATTTCGTTGTGGTCTGAAAATAAAATTCCACATTTTTTGCAATTGTTTTTTGAACAGATTTTTCTTTTGAAAAAGATGACTGGATGACTTGAACTGTCAGAGGGGATGCATTGCAAGAAACATCCCTCCCACGTCACACTGAAGACCCAGAAAGGAAGACATTGCACATCTGCTTGATTTTTTTAGCTTATCTCCATCCACTAATTTTGGCTAGGAAGACTGCATGAAAAGAAAACAGAGGGAAGTTAGCAGCAATGTGCTTCCATCAGAAAAGTGCAAAAATGACAGAGCAGTTACCTGTATCTCGATCTGACCAAGCACTTCATATCCCTGATGTCTTCCTATCTCGGTGTTTAATAGGCCCTTGCAGAATGACTTTCAGCGTTGCTGGACTTGGGAAATTTGGTCCCAGCCCTTAGGAGGTGTGACCTACCTCCTCTTGAAATGAAAGACACTTAGTTTCCTTGCTTGTTCAATCTTATTTTCGAAATAGCTGGTAACACAAAGTGGCTGCTGTTTTCAGTACAGCTGAAAAGGTCAAATTCTGGGTGTTGCTCTTCTTGAAATACCATCCTCCCAATTCATTGACAAATTCATGCAAAATCATTTTTATTTTATTTCAAAGGCTCCAAGATCAGGAGGAAACACCATGGTCATCTGAGCAACGACCTTCAAGCACAAGTATCTGCAAAGTAGTTTTATGAATGTTTTGACCCTGCAAATACCTTCCTATGCTGTGTTCTTGTAAAGCAAATAAAATGGTCTGGGTAATAGGTCAGACCAAATAATAACTTTTTCCTTTCCCTGAAGTTCTCCAAGTCCACATGACCTAATTCTCCTGAGAGCAGATGTTTTGGGACATTGCAGTCAGACTATTCATCACATTAGTATAAAAGTGTGTACTTGAGCATATTGTAATAAGTAAATGTCTTTTAAGCATGTGCTCAAATTTCAGCATGTAGCTTTACTGACTTGGGGCTACAGTGGGTTGTGCTGCAGATGTGCGACAGGTGACGAAAAGGTTTTGAATTCACACCCTGCTACGTAAAATACATAGCACAAGTGGGGGGGATAATTTCTACCTGTAATAAAGACCCAGCCAAATGGTCTCCACGTTTGAAAGTTTGTCATAAACACCAACACTAACCCAAAGATACGTGTAAAGTTTATGCCATTAGGTTAACACATGTTAATCAGAAAATCACTGTATAATCTCCTGAGGAAAATAATAGAGGCATTAAAACACATTTTCACAACAGAAAACCAAAACTGACCCTATATGGTTGAACAAACCAATGTATACCTCAAGTTCAGATGACACATCAAAGCTTGCTAAGGAGGAGAGACACAGAGTTTTGCAAGATGCCATGGAAGAACGGTCCCCTTGTCAGGATGTTATAAATACAGTGACTATTATTTGCACGTACTGGATGATGTACAGTGCTGCAAGACAACCCAGAGCTCTGCGCTTCTTTACAGGAACATAAACTGGAGTGGTAACTGTATGCCAGCGCAAAATTGTTTATTTTCATGAATGGAAAATAAATAAATTCAGAACCACTTGGATTACCTTTGTTCAAAAAGCAGTTGATTTGCTGAATACTGATGAATGCTTGTACTTCTATTTTTCTTGTGTCCTCTTTCATTTTTAATAAGTCTTTTGTTAGTCAGATGCAATAAAAGAATCTTTAGATCAAATCTCTTGAGGTAAAACCCAAAACTCTGGGGAAAAATACGAAAGACGAATTTGTTTAGCTTCTAAAAACATAACCACTTTGCCAAGAGCCTCCAGCTGGCAGGATAGGAAAGAAAGAAATAAATGTCTCTTCCAATTGCAAATTGCCAATTCTAAAATGGCACAGCAACAGCTTTCCACCCTCACTGCCTACAGCCGGCCTGCCTTACACCCCACCCCCCACCCCCCGCCCCGCTAGGCAAAACAATAGTTTCCTCTTGCCATCTTTTCCATCCACTTTCTCCAAAATGCATCCCAAGTTACAAAACACAGTTGACGACCACTGGTGGGAATTTCAGACAGAGCCTGTGCTGTAGCTGTCACAGGCTCATGAACGTGGAGTGAGAGGAAGTCCACAGCGTTCTCCAGACCAGCTGTAGGGTCTTGGGAAGAAACAGGCAGGCCTCTGGCTCCTAAGCCCTTCTGTGGGTCTGAAAAATACAAGTACTGATCTGGAGAGTAATTGCTCTCGGTTTAACTTCATTATGCTGATTGATTAAGTTACTCGAGAGAAAAGCTGAGTGGCAGCTGTGGGCCCCATCTTCTGGGACAAAGAAGACAACAGCTTTAAATCCCATGGGATTCAGATAGTTGCAAGGAGGAAAGGGTAGGTTGGGATGTTTTAATGGGATTTAGGTGTTCTCAGTGTTGTTTGGAATGAAACAAAACCTAAAAAAGCTGGTTTGTAGACCTAAAAACAGGCAAGGCTGAGGAGGCAAGATGCAGGTAATGTAGCATGCAAGTGCTCTTCGTAGCAGTGAAAGCAAGCACGTGGCTAAATTAAACGTGCATGGGGATGATTTACTGGGCTGGGGCAGGCAGCAGGGCTGACACCTCCCTGCTGCAGGTGAGTTCAGGAGGCTTCGGAGCTTCAGGCTGAAAGCTTTGCTCTTCTCTGGGGCCCATGTCCCTCTGCATCCTGTCAAAGCTTCAGGGCTGGCTGCAAAAGAGGATACAGCTAATCCCTCACTGCTTGTGCTAGGATCCTGGAACGAGGGAGATTAATTGGGGCTGGGGGGAGTGGGAGGAATGGGGGGGAGGGGGTCTGACATGCTCCCTGAGCACTTGAGGCAGTGAGCCTGGTATTTCACAGACCAAACAGAACCAGTGCTTGTCCCGGGCATCCTACCCATTTAAGCGGGCTTTACAAGAACTCAGAGTACAGAATATCATCCAGATCATGAGAAGATGCAAGAAGGTCACTGCCTAGTTCCTAGGTAAAAGAAATTATATAGTAGCAAAGCATCAAGATGCAGAAGGTCCCAATCGTGCACAGCAGCAGAATTCTGATGGGATATTTGAATATTGCTGGGTTTATCCCTGCCCTATTTTAGAGTTTGTGTTTGTTTTGCTTTCAAATCTGAACCTTGCTGATTCACAGATCACTGAAACAGCTTGCCCAGAGAGGCAGTGGAGGCCCCATCCCTGGTCAGGCTTGACGGGGCTCTGGGTGACCTGGTCTAGTGAAGATGTCCCTGCATACTGCAGGGGGTTGGACTAGATGACCTCTAAAGAACCCTTCCAAACTAATGCATTCTGTGATTCAATGGTACTAGTTAGGGAGAAACCTGTGGAATGACCTGCTGTAGCACAGTGCTGGAGCAGCCCGTTTGCACACCAAACAGGAAAGCGGAGCAGGGCAGTGACTAGCAGAGTCCTGAAATGCACCTGCCTACCCTGGGCTTCCGAAATTCTCCTTCCTCAGAGCACAGAAAGGATCACTGGGAGCAAATTGAGCTCCTCAAAAGTGAGACAAACATTTCTGATGGAAAGATGAAAGTAGTACAAAAGCTAAAGTGTTGCATCAGCAAAAACTTCTTGCGCTGACAAGAATTGCAACAGAAAGGAAAAATTAGTCAAGGCTCCTAGCATAAGTCTAATTTAGGAAGCAATTAGGACACTCTAGTGTTAAACTACAGCAGAGACTTGTGTTGTAGCTAAACATCCAAATATAATGAAGGAATAGAGTAATCACAGAAATGAGGAATCACAGAATCATGGAATCACAGAATGGTAAGGGTTTGAATGGACCTCTGGAGATCATCTAGTCCAACCCCCCTGGTAAAGCAGGATCACCTAGAGCAGGTTGCACAGGATTATGTCCAGGTAGGTCTTGAATCTCTCTAGAGAAGAAGACTCCCACAACTGCTCTGGGCAGCCTGTACCAATGCTCTGTCACCCTCAGAGTGCATGAATTTTTCCTCGTGTTCAGATGGAACTTCCTCTGATTCTGTTTGTGCCTGTTGCCCCTTGTCCTGTCACTGGGCATCACTGAGAAGAGTATAGCCCAATCCTCTAGAAACCTGCCTTTAAATATTTACAAATGTTGATGATATCCCTTCTCAGTCTTCTCCAGGCTAAACAGACCCATCTCTCTGTCTTTCCTCATATGAAAGATGCTCTGGTCCTCTGTAGCTCTCCACTGGGCTCTCTCCAGTAGTTTTCTGTCTTTCTTGAACTGGAGAGGCCAGAACTGGACACAGTACTCCAGATGTGGCCTCAGCAAGGCAGAGTAGAAGAGAAGGACAACCTCCCTCAAGCTGCTGGCCTTGATGCACCCTAGGACACCATTGGCCTTCTTGGCCATGAAGGCACACTGCTGGCTCATGGAGAGCCTGGTGTCTACCAGGAATCCCAGGTGATTCTTTTGGAGCAAGCAGCTCCTCAGCAGCCATATTTGATGCTGTGCAGGCTTGGTGGACTTCTACCAAGAATTGGGGAAACATCCTATTGTTAAACTCCTTCAGCTTTTGTACAGACTTCAGTCAAGCAATTCAGGATTTTTTTTTTTAGATAATTTTCTGTAAAAATACTTCATTCCCTCCCACCCTTCCTGATATGTGGCAGATGATGTTCTTGATATTACATTCTCAGAAATGACTGATGAGGTGCCGATAGCAATGAGCAAGTTGTGCTGCCAGCTGGGACTCTGGGGCACTCAGGCTGGCAGGGAGCCCCTTGTGTCCCTGCTCACCTTCAGCAGGTTTGTGGGAAAGGATGAGTGATGTGCAGCTGTTTGTCAGCGCAGGTCATATGAGTTGTGAAAAGAGGACATTTTTTTTGGAGATAACCTTTCCCTTTTTAACTTGCTGTGAGTGGATGCAGGACAAGAAAAGATATCTGTAGTCATGAAGGTAGAGACTAGCAGCCCAAAAAATGTCCTTGGGAGTGGACATGAGAGTTTGGGTCATTCCTAACTCTGGGCAAATTAGATGGCATTTAGGAGATGGAAAAAAATGATGCAGCAGGGTTTTTTTTTCACATAAAGGCTCCACTTCTGTATTTGACTTCTACATGAACCCAGGAATACTAGGAGATGATCTCACTGTATCCAGGTTACCTTTCCAGCGTGGGAAGTGTAGCACAGAGTACAGACACTCTGTTCTCCTACAGTGTCCCATTATTGCTGCAGGGCCAGAGATGAAGCTCTGAAACAGAAATGCTTCAAAGAAAGAAGATGCTATGTTCAGATGTGAGGTGTTCAAACCAATCCAAATTTGAGAGGGGCTTTGCTGTCTGTGGAGGCACAGCCTTAAAAGGGATGGAAGCCAGAGGATGCAAGTGAAAAAAAGAGTTGAATGAAGGGATTAAACTTCAAAACATCCATAAAAGAAGAAATATTAGTCCCACTCACCCAACTTGCTTCTAAATTTTAGGGTCTCGGTGCAGCCATCCTCTGAATTTCAGTAACTCCATCATGTACCAGAGAGTCAGTGCAGTCCTTGGAGTTTCCCAGAAGAAGACCTAGTGAGCTCTGCTTAGGTGTAATAGGTAGACAAAAGCTCACCAAGGACAAGATTGCAATAGGAAAGTGGGAAGGCAGAAGATACAACCCGAATAGAAATGTACTGGCTGAGGAACATAACAAGAGATAAGACAGAGAAATTTCTAACAGAGTGGGATAATGAAATATGAATGATGCAAGATTTGAAGGAGAAGGGGAACCTTCAGGGAGAAGACTGACCATGGAGAAAGCAGCTGCAGAAGAAAACAAATTATAAACCCAGCTAAACATCTTGAAGGAAATGGAGTAAACAAGCAGAAACCTTGTTTGTTTTGAAAGGCTACTTTAGATGTCACTGCCTAGAGAGCAACACCTTTTGCTTATTATTCTTTAAATGCAAGAGTGTGAGAGGCTCTGATTATTCCTGACCTGTTTGTCTTGGAAGTAAATTCCACACATCATCTGTTTGCTTGCTGCATTTGTAAAGGACTTCCCTGATCTTCTTAATATAATCTTTGAAAGAGAGAACTGAAGCACTCATATTTTCTCTGGATCTGTGCCTCTGAGACTGAGAGGAAAAAAAAAAAGTTTCAGTCACTAACAGTCATTTAATTAAACATGGTGAAAACTACAATCTGCAGCTCAGTGCTGGGTCAGTTGGGGTTTTTTCTCATTTCAGTTTTAGTTCAAAACTGTAATCCTGAGGTCTCCTCTTCCAACTTGCTGCCACATTACTCCTCCAAAATAGCCCATCGGTTCCTCAGCCACCTTGAGTTATGTCTTTGCCCATATTCTGCTATGAAGCAAGCTGAAGTGCTTGTTGTCTTCTCATTTGACCTAGGTTGAAGTCTCTGAACCTGGGTAAGGAGCTTTCCTCTAAGAGTTAAATAGCAACTCTTCTGGTTGCTACCTCTATAGCCAGGGGATAGAAGTAGCACACAATTCACTTTAAAGAGCATCTATTTCTTTGTCACAGACTGAAAGCCTCATAGGTCAGAAGCAGTTGTACAGCTTTTAGGTTGGATGAATCTCACTCTGGGTGTTCCTGCCAAGGAATCTTGCAGACACTCTCAGAGCATACCTTGCATATCTGGATTGGACCAAGAATTATGGGACCATCTGAGAGGGACTAGGCTGCCTGGAGAGGCTTGGAGCTACTTTACCTGGACTGGTCAAAGCCCGAACAACCTTATCTTGATCACTGCACTTTGAGCAGAGGGTTGGGTCAGATGACCTGCAGAGATCTCTTCCAGTCTGCAGTGCCCTCTGAACTGCATCCACCACATGAAATAAACCCAGCAGTATGCCCTCCTCAGCCTTTTGAAGTGAAGGATAACAGCATTTAACTTTTTGGACAGTTTTCTGGTCTGCATATCTGGAATAGAGACAACTCAATGAAGAGCTGAATAAGGTACCTGGGAGTTGAAAGCCTGAATTCATGTTCTTCATTCAAAACCAGAGGTCTACCTCAGAGCTTTCTGTTGACTGTCTCCTTGTGGAAGATGCTTCAGCACCAGTTGCACCAGTCCTGCTCCTTTTTTCCGTGTGTGACCTTTTCTGTGCCATTGCTATATGGTGCATAGTGTGTCTCACCATAAGCAGGTTCTCGTTTGAATCTTACCCTGCAGCACAGAAGAATTTTAAGAAAAAGGAAAATAAATTAATAACACATCGTCTTATAAATTTTATGAGCAGAATCAGACCCTTCCTCTTCAGAAACAAGGGCAAACCACAAATTTCTTCAGAAAGAATCTTGGATAATTACAGGGTTGTTGGAAATAGAACCACAGAGACTAATTATGAATTCTCTCTTGATCTTCTCGCTGCCTTCCTCAGATAGTTGGCTGGCATCATGGAAAGACTGAAGATCAGGAAGCAAGGAAGGGAAAGATTTAAGGCTAGAGTCTGACCTGTCTTATCAATTTATAAAATGGTGCGTCCTGCCATAGGAGCGGGTGGAGCTATGCTGGTGCAGAATCTGTTACTGGGATATTATTTTCTGTTTATGCAGTATGTACAGGCTGCAGAACATACATCCCAAAAACCACAAAAAAATTAATAGTTCTTTAATAGTAAATGTCTAAGAGTGCCATACATGGGCTTCTGCATTTCTGCAAGCTTATTCTTTTTGTCCTTCTCACGGCCATAGGAAGTGTTTGTATAAATAAATGTTATAAAGGTACAAAGCTATCTTCCTTATAGATATGCTGATTTTGCAGGAAGATATCTATGGCATGTTCCAGGCCATATGCTAACCATTCTGTGCCTAAAGAACAACATATTCTTCTCACTGTCCAGCAGATCTGATGCTCCAAGAAGAGGTTTTTGTTCTATTGCAGCCATGTGTGACAGTAGGACTTGCTATTCTGAAGCTCTTTAAAAAGGCATATTGCTATATTGCTTCTCATTTATAAATTCATAGCACAGACATAAGGGATGAGACTGGATAAAATATGTGCCCACAATGGGAGCATTCTTGCATAGCAACAATAGGCTTGTGAAAGAGCTGAGCTGCCTTTAAGATCCAATCTCATGCGAAAAGCAGCCTTCAGTCTTTGAGAAACCGTGGTCTGTTTGGGGTTTCTTTTCTAAACCTGTTTCTCCTTTTATGCATGTTCACAAACATGCTGTTTTTCCCTCAGAAGTAAAAGGCATGGAGAGCACAGAGCGTTCTTTCGTTGTTGGAACAAAGGCTGAACACCTATCTCTGTGTGGATGCCGAACAACAAGGACAGCCGTGTCTGTATTCCAGTCATGTTTCCTTATTGTCTGTGCCTTCCTGCCCATCGCCAGAGCAAGGGAAACTGCTTAGGGGTATGTAATTCTGTTTAAAAGTCTGTCACTCTGAATTACTGAGGGGAAAAGGCAAATCACAGGGTAGCATAGCAGTACTTTGGTGCCAAAAAAATCCCAGACCTTTGTAGTGTCAGGAAATAATTTGCAGTGAATATCCAAGTTCCTCTATATCATTTTCTTGAGGCTAGAAACATGCTAATGTCTTCTATATAGAGAAACACAGGCTGCACGGTAAAGGCACATTTGGAAAGAGAAGCCGGCACTTCCGATTTCTACCACTGCCAAACTTCCATCCTTAGACCTCCCGTGTAAACAACTGCCTCTCACTTGGCATGAACAGGTCTACCTATTTTTGCACTATTCCCTCCGGTGATACGGTAGCTGCGTTTGTAGTTCTCTTGCATCAACTTCTTCCCTCCCCACTGCCACCTGCACCTCCTCCCGGCCCCCCCCCCTGCACCTCTCCTCCCCCCTATCCTAGCTTAAAAATTGCATAACTATGTTGTCTTCAAGAAACAGGACATTTATAATATAAAAGCAGATGAGCCTGGGGTGCTTTGGGAGACGGTAGGTCACATGTAAAGTAACTCAAACGTAAAATTATTCAGCAAAAAAGTGGTAGCCTGAAGTGAGTCCCTGGTGCAGCCACTCTCTAGTGCAGTTAAGCAGCTGAGAAGAATTTCTTACCGGCCTTTTTAGAACTGCCATTGATCCTTAAAATGAGACCATTCCTGCCTGTGTTTTCAGAAGTTTTATTCAGGAATGCTGTCCCCAAGGAAAAGACCAGCAGAAAGCCAGTGCATCAACAAACTGCGTGGTGTTCCTCGGAGCAGGGCAGCGGCTGGGAGGAGGTCAGGAATACAAAGTAAGAAATATACCTTAGGCTGGCTCTCTGCACAGCAGCAGATGTCATGTCTACACAAGCCTTAGAAAAAGGCACAAGCCCCTCTCTTGTTAACTGAATGATGGTTAGAATGAAAGTTAATTCAAGCCAGTGGAGAGGTTGCTCAGAAAACACCGATGGCGACGGTCTACTCAGACAGGCAGACTTGGCTAAGACCCACAGATTCTTTGTGGCCATTAGCTTCCCTAAAACATTTTTTTAAATAAGCTGCAAAATCACTAAAGAGAAGATTCTTTTTCTTCGATAACATAATTAGTGGTGGCTGAATTATTACCTCTTTGCAAGACTCACCATATCACAAGCAGAATCTGCCAGTTCAAGTAAATTGTCGCTACATCATGTGAATTAATTTTTAGAAATGGAAAGGATGGACACAATACCTTTCCTTTCCTTTCCTTTCCTTTCCTTTCCTTTCCTTTCCTTTCCTTTCCTTTCCTTTCCTTTCCTTTCCTTTCCTTTCCTTTCCTTTCCTTTCCTTTCCTTTCCTTTCCTTTCCTTTCCTTTCCTTTCCTTCCCTTCCCTTCCCTTCCCTTCCCTTCCCTTCCCTTCCCTTCCCTTCCCTTCCCTTCCCTTCCCTTCCCTTCCCTTCCCTTCCCTTCCCTTCCCTTCCCTTCCCTTCCCTTCCCTTCCCTTCCCTTCCCTTCCCTTCCCTTCCCTTCCCTTCCCTTCCCTTCCCTTCCCTTCCCTTCCCTTCCCTTCCCTTCCCTTCCCTTCCCATTTGAAGGAAGTTCTTGGTCTCCACCTAATAAAAGTGACTGCTGCCTCTGAATATTCTACATAACCTGAACTGGGTAAATGTTAAATGATCAAATTTGCCAGTGAAAGGTGTGCCCTTGAATTGTCTGCTGGGACACTCTCTAGAGACTTGTGTTTTGCCCTTCTTACGTCCTTTCTGTCCATTCTGAAAAAAAAATGCTGTCATTTTACTGTCAAAATTACAAATTAAACAACTTTGCTACAGTGCACACAGTGCTTGGCTGAATAGAAGTCTGATTAGTTGGCTGAGTCTGGGCTCACCACCACAGCACAAAGAAAAGAAAATAGTTTTTAAAATCTGCTTCTTATACCATTTGAGTAGAAAAAAAAATCAAGAACGATGGTATTACCAAAAACTGTAAAAAATTCTATTAAGTTTTTCACTCCTTTTTTATTTCCCCCAAACTTATTATTGACATACTTATTATTGACTTATATTTTTGTTCTGCACAATCTTAGTTTAAGTATAAATAAAGCAGGGATTTGTTGTGGTAGGGTCTTTTTAATTTATTTTTTTTTAAGTACCCTTCCCAAGCTTTTTCATGTTTCTGTCTTTGAATTTTGCTTTCTTGAAGGGAGTAAAGCAGAAAGAGAGAAACACTGAAATGAAAATATGTCTTAAATTTGAATTTTTACAACCAGAAACAAAGAAATGGCATTAAAAAACCCCAAACTTATCTAAAATAACCCACTTTTGCAAATGCACTGACAGTTGGGAACAGCTCTTTCATGAGCCTTCTACAGTAACAAGACCTGAAACCACCTGGAAATCATGGGTTTTTACTCTTCTTCAGGTGTTTACAGAAATCATTTGTCTTAACTCCATAGCTGACTTTCCTTTGTCTTTTCAGTTTTCTATTTTAGTTGCTCTTACAGCTTTTATATAGTTTTCAGTGAAATCAATACTATTCACCACAGCTAAACATCTACTACAGTTCTTTGAGGGGCATTTTTAATAGTGTTTTATGTTTTAACATGTTTTTAGCAATATGCAAAATGCTTTTGCAGGGCTGGTTGAAGCTAAGCTTTATAAATAACTTTACTGTCACATTGCATAGAATTGAAAAACATTAGGCACAAGAAAGGCTGAAAGAAAATTATTTTGATTTGTGTCTTGAAAAATCATTTCAGGCCTCTGGAAGCAGAAATTATTCTGTGTCTCAGGAACAGGCTGCAGCATTTGGAGAAAAGCACAAGCTTGCAGTGTAATTATAAAGGACTGAGCTTGTGCTGTTTTCCCCATTTCTTACCATCAAAACCTTTAAACTAAATTAATTTAGCATTGTGCCATTTCATCTTGGTAAAAATCTATGTCAAGAGGAAGAGAACATTTGGTCCCATACTGTATAAAGGTGCTATGGAATTTCACATGATGGAGAAGACTTGGTCTTACTGGCAAGACACTGCCACGCTCTTGGCGGATGCAAACTGCAGCAGCACTGGCTAAGAGGGCAAATTAACTCCTGGGACCTAGTCTGTGGGACACAGATGTGTTTGTGCCCTACAGGGTGCTTGACAGTTGCATCATGCAGTCAGAAGTGTGACTGTGCCACTCACCTGTCTGTGGAAGGCAGAGCAGCGATTGTGGTTTTGCTACTGGACGTCTCTCCTCAGGCTGGCACGGTGCTCTCAGCAAAGTAGTCAGAAAAATCTGAGTGCTCAGTAAATTCTGAATTACTGAGCAAACTCCCAGAGAGTTGTGGTGAACAGAGTTTCATTTGGCAGCTGGTCACAAGAGGTGTTCCTCAAACCTTGTTTAATATATTTATCAATGACCTGGATTGGGGGGATTGAGGGGATTGAGGGCGCACTCAATAATTCCAGATTACACCAAACTGGGTGGGAGTGTCCATCTACTCAAGGGTAGGAAGGCTCTGCAGAGGGATCTGGACAGGCTGGATTGATGAGTTGAGGCCAACTGTATGAGGTTTAACAAAGCCAAGTGCTGAGTCCTACGCCTTTGTCACAACTCCGTGCAACACTACAGGTTTGAGGAAGAGTGGCTGGGAAGCTGCCATAAGGAAAAGGACCTGGGGCTGTTGGTGGACAGCCAGCTGAACATGAGCCAGCAGTGTGGCCAAGAAGGCCAACAGCATCCTGGCTTGTATGAGAAAGAGCATGACCAGCAGGAGTAGGGAAATGTACCCAGCACTGGAAGGGCTGCACCTTGAGTGCTGTGTTCAGTTTTGGGCCCCTCACAACAAAAAGGACATTAAGGTATTGGAGATGGTTTAGCGAAGGGCAATGAAGCTGGTGAAGGGACTGGAGCACAAGTCTTATGAGGCGTGGCTGATGGGACTGGAGTTGTTTAGCCAGGAGAAAAGGAAGCTGAGGGAAGACTTTGCTGTTTTCCACAATGAAAGGTGGTACTGAGGTGGGTGTTGGTCTTTTCTCCAAGGTAACTAGCAGTAGGATGAGAGGAAATGGTCTCAAGTTGTGTCAAAGGAGGTTTAGATTGGATATTAGAAAAAAAAATCTTCCATGAAAGAAGGGACAGGCATTGGAACAGGCTGTCTAGAGAGGTGGTGTAGCCATCATCCCTGGAGGTATTTAAAAGATATGTAGACATGGCACTCCAGGACATGGTTTAGTTGACATAGTGATATTGGACAGACAGTTGGACTTGATCTTAGAGGTATTTTCTGACCTTTAAGATTCTATGGTCCTATGATTCTATAAGTAAGGGTGGAACAGCGCAGCGGCAGCTTTCTGCTGGGGAAGGTGATGGCGGTGCATTCTTCATGAACCACAAAAGTAAGATGATACACCTAACTGGAACACTGTGGGGGAAGTGGTCAGTGAAAACTCAAGGCAAGGGAATATGTTACTGCTGCCCCTTTCGCCTGTCTCTTTAGGCTGTACAGAGATGTGGTGTACAAATGGACCTCCCTCGGGCCTCCAGGGCACTCTCTGCCCCAGGGGGTGGGAACCCAGGGAACAGCACATCCTGGTCAAACAGTGAAACTGCTGTTACTGTTCACATTGAGCCTTTCATAGAGTCAGCTGGGTGTCAACAGTTCGCATTTCTGATCCCTGACCTCTCTCCCAAAACCCCTGTATTCAAAGAAACTACTTGATGGGAGAGGTCAACTGGTTGGCAAGGAAGCACCAACATCCAAAAGAGAGGCCTGTCTCTTCGCTCTGCCCCAGGTTGCTGCTGTTAGAAATTCCATTCTTAAGACCCTGTTGGAAGCTGTGACTTTAACATAGGAGGGCAGGGACATCTAGGTCAACTTCTTGGCCTGTCATGAATGGCATTTTTTGCTTATTTCCACACAGGACACTGAAAGGCTGAAGCACCTTTTATATTTGCACCATCCCTGTGGTCACATCAGGCTGATACTCAGCTGCCTGCGGGATCCTTGCTTGCTGTACAACCAGCTGCCTCTTCTCTCCTTTACAGCTACGAAGCATGCCAGGACTCTGGAATTTTTACAAGGTTAAATACGTGTGCTGAGACAGTCTCTTAAACTATAGACATTTTATATTTAGTCATCATGCTTAAATATGTTTAGCCACTCATATGCAGAGATTTTTTCATTACATTTTTAATGGTCTAATAACCCTTCTGAGTCTGTGCCCTACTTGTGCACATTTAGCCAACAAAAATGCCAACTGGCACTGTTTGGTCATTTTCAAATGCAAAGGCAGATGTCTGCTCTTGTAAGCAACATGGTCAGGCAGGTTGGGTTTTGGTTGGGGTTTTTTTTTGCAGGAGAAACAGTGGGTACCTATAACCATATTTTTTCACTGATACAGGAGTATTTTTCTAAAATTAAGTTTGGCTATCCACCTATCATGAGCTTCCTTTCATAAGAGAGCAAAGAGATTCCTTATGAAAGGCATGAAGCCTGTGTAACTATAGAAGAAAGGTGCTGTGATTTCAGTTTTGCCTTTTCATTTGGTCTGCAGTATGAATTTTTTTGTCCATTCTTCTATTACCAAAGAAGCTTGTACTGCATGCTCTGCATGTGACTCGACTATTACTGTGCTATTTAATTGGTGTCTGATTGATAGCTGTAGCACATATTTATTCTTTCTCTCTAAAAATACATTTAAAAATTGCTCCAAGAGATCCTTTTCTGTAGAGCACCGCGGCAAGTCCATGCTCAGCATCCCCAGCTTGTTTCCTCAGCACGGTGGCAACACTCAAAGGCTCTTGGCTTTTGTGGGAGGGCATGTGGAATATGAGCCCCTTCCCCACAACAGTGAGAACAGGGACCATCATCCACAGAGTCTCAGGTCTGCCAGAACAGCCTGTGGGTCTTCCTCCAGACACATGGGGTTGGGCTTCCCTGTCCTGTGAGGTCAGGTCCTGGGATGTGGTCCTGTTGCCACCCACCCAATCTTCCTTCTCCTCTCCATCAGCCTTTTCTACTTTTCCATCAGCTTTTGATTGTCCCAGTGAAGGGGTGGAGGGCAAATCTTATGAGGAGTGGCTGAGGGAGCTGAGGTTGTTTAGTCTGGAGGAGTCAGAGGGGAGACCTTATCATTGCCTATAATTATCTGAAAGGAGGTTGTAGAGAGGTAGGCGATGGTCTCTTCTGCCAAGTGACAGGAGATAGGACAAGGGAAAATGGAAAATAGCTGTGCCAGGGCAGGGTCAGATTAGATGTTAGGAAAAAGTTCTTTACTAAAAGAGTTGTCGGGATGTGGAACAGGCTGCCCAGGGAGGGGGTTGAGTCACCATCCCTGGGTGTGTTTAAAAGACGGGTCGATCAGGTGCTTAGGGATATGGTTTAGCAGAGGATGGGAACGGTTGGACTTGATGATCTTAAAGGTCTTTTCCAACCTTGTGATTCTGTGAATTTCACAGCTTCTCCCCTATTTCTCCAAGTCACTTGCCCACATACAAGGTTGACAGAGTGAGCGTCTATGCACAGCTTTAGTCAGACCACAACTAAGGTTTCATATTACATGTATGTAATAGAATGTACACACAGATGAATGTTTATTTGTCATGTTACTTTGACAGAGGCACAATAACTTGAAGGACCTGCAGGAAACTTTTTCTCTAGCCAATATTCTGCCATCTTCCTTATCCCACTCCCATCCATCATATGCAAACATGAATATAAAATCTTTGGGATAAAGAGCACTTCATTTTATTTGCCTATTGGCAACAGCAGTTTTCTGCATGAGGGATGAATAAATAATAATTATTTTTTTAATTTAAGAGTGAGCAGTGGAGGGTTATTTTCTTCCTTTTTCTTCAGAATACAAGCAATCATGTGAAAAAAACCTTCCTTTGCTTCCTGTAATGCTTCTGAAGAGCTCCTTCAGGATTAATTTCAATTTGTGGGAACCTCTAATAGAGGGTGTTTTTCTTTACCATGTGAAGAAAAAAGATTATTGTCATAAAGGGATGTCTCCTCTGCAATTAGAAAAACATATTTTCAAGAGTAAACATATATTTTTTAAAATCCTGTTGTGAGTGGAATTGAAGATAAGTTAATCATCTTGTATTCTGTCTTTCCTGCCTTGTTCTAAGAACTTCATCTCCCTCTAGATTAATAACAAGACAAGAGTTAGACATGAGATAATTTACCACATCATTTATTTACACATTTTAATGAAGGAAAGATCATAGAGGCATAACAGAGCTGAAGTTTGTTGTCAGTTGGGTTGGGAAACATATATAAATTCCAGGAACAACTTAGTCAGTGCCGACATTATTATAATTTTAAATGGAAATTATGCAGCTAACAAGTCGTATCATGTCTTCTTACTGCTGTTGATCTGCAGAGCAAGAATCCTAGAGGGCATAATGGGAGATCTCACAAAAAATAATTCTGAGAAATAAAATCTGATGTGTGATTCTTCTGCTTTGGTCTTAACTGTCCCACTACCCTAACATAAAAAGAAAAAATAAATTTGAAAGCCATTTTAATATACCTCAAAGATTGCATTTTCTTATTTCACAATCAAATAGCATGGACCATAATCTTGAATGATATCAAGTCATCACCAATTCATTGGAAACATCATCATTCAAATACTTGATTTCACACTTGACAGCACCAGGATCAATTTGGAATAAAGTCACGCAGCCCCAGAGCTGCCTTTGCAATGTTTATCTATAAGGAAAGGATCTTTTTAAAAATGCTTAGATATACTTATTCTACAGAACCAAACACAGGAAAAGATGCAGGACCAAGATGAGGAGAAGAGATGAGATGCAGATCTGGGAAAGGGAAATGTTTTGCACAGTCCAGCCATGGAGGGGTAAAACAAAGAAATGTGGATATCCTGCTGCCCCCTGCTTCCAACATTACTTCTCTGCTTCACAATGAACAGTCACAAAATAAAAAAAATCTGTTGGCGAGTTTGCAGTGGAGAGTAAGAGAGTGTTCAAACTAGTGAACTAGGAGCCATCGCTTACTTGTGTGGTTGGAGAAGCCTTGGATCCTTCTCTGCAAGATGAAGCAGCCCAGAAGAGCACATAACCTTCTGATACAGATTGTCTCCTGGGAGGAGGTCAGTATGGGCTGGAAAGTGCTCCGGCTGAGGTGGGAACTGCTCCAAGGCATTTTGTAAGACCAAGATCGCTGTGTTACAACACAGAACAGGTGGGGCATGACTCATCCTCTCTCCCTTTGCATCAAAAGGCATACCTGTAGCTGCACTGGATGAAGATCCATGGAGGGGACAAGAACATGTACGGGATTATGGGGTGGAGGAACCCCCTCTTTCTGTACTGCAATTAAGTTAGGATGTAAATGTGGTGTTGAGATGCCTGGTTCCATCAAAACTGGGTCATTTCTGGATGTGTAACAAGGCATACCATAAAACCCACAATGTGCCTCCAGGGTTACCTGGTGTCTTCCAAGACTAGAAGTTTGGACGGCAATGTGCATCTCCCTGTATTCAGGGGGGCATGGTGGAACTAGACAAGATGTCTCCACCTAAGTGTAGACATACCCTTGTGTACCTGGGGAATGAAAAATCTACAGATAGGCAACATCTGAGAAAGTTTCAGAGAGTTCGTAGCCGGGTGGTTTGCTGCCTATGCTCTCCTGTGAATAGCATTTAAAACCCTGTGTTTGCAGAGGGTCATGTTTTTTTCCACAGTCCCTGGTGCAAAGCAGCTCCCTCTTAAGCTTTTGCCTTCCCCTTTTTGATTCGCCTAAGGACCTTCTTTTGTGACAGGTTACTGCTTGTGGTAAGCTATAAATAAAACCTATATCCTATTTTAGACTTGTAAGTCAAATAACAGATAATTCTATCTATTCTCTGTTTCTCCTACAAGAATGCAGAGATTAATTCATCTTCTTGGCCATTTCCTTATTTAGAATTTCTATTTTCTTATTAGTAAAACCATCAAAATTTCAGATTTTTTGTTGTTCAGGTGGGAAAGGGAGATAGGATATTAAAAACACATATTATGGTTTAATTATTTCAGTCAATATCATCAACTTAGAAGAAATTAGCAGAAATTCTGAGGTTTGCTCTTTCATTTTCTCAGTGGAAAAGTTCAAGTGTAAAAGGAACAAGTGTAGGTCTTCCTTGATCCTTGTGATTTATCAATTCATATTTTCCCTGAATTCATCTGTCTGAATCTTCACAGCCTCGCTAAAAAATCCTTTCCATGACCTGAGTTTAGTTTCCCACATTCATCATCTTTTCATATCATCTTCTCCTTGTTAAACCTCCTGAAAAATCTCATTATTCCCTTGTCCCATTTATCACATCACAATTAGACTTAGGAGCCCAAATCATAAGTGGTTTTAAATCATTGTTATCTATTGTATCAAACATTTTTTTCTGAAATTGAGATCACACTACTCAAGACTACATGTTGGGAAATGTGCCACATGCTTTTACTTCCATGTTGCTCCCCAATGCACAGCAGAAAACTGCAAAGTGACTTCATTGTCCATATGCAAGTTTCCCCTCAAAACTTGTCTCAATTGCAGTGCCAAAAGTCTGACAGCCAGACAGCTGTCATGTTGTAACTGCTGCTTTTCATTACCTACCAGACTGCCTCTTGTGTGTTTTCTCCATCTGTTGCTTGTAACTATCTTTGGTCCTCTTGTTATTGATCATGGGACAAACACAGTCTATTTACACATAAAATTCACAGCAGAACTCTGGTTTCTACATTAGTGCCTAGCAGCATCTTATCCTGGTAGAAATATCTGAAGTGACTTCAAAGCAATCTGCAATGGGATAACATGCAGCCCTGAAAACAGGTACATTGCTCTTTACAAAAGAGTATGTGAAGTGACGTACTCGTGATCCTCTTTTATGAATATCTGATAAGCTGATTGCCATGTTGCCTAGAAGCTCTCCATTGAAGTACATGACATTCAACCCTCTACTAAGGCATTGCTCTTCCTCTAAAGTACTGATATTAATAAGTCAAATATCATCTGAAAGAAAGAAAACGTTATATACTACTCAACCCTGCATATTCCAATGTTTTTCTTATTTCAGTTTCTTTTTGGTCTCATTTTTGTGCTCTATATGTAAGCAACCCACATTTCATTGGTGAAGTACCATTTGACAAAGTTGACCCTTACTGGTGCTTAAGCCAAAGCGGTAGATCATGATTAATACGTAATGAAAAGCTGCAGTTCTATGGCTACAGACATAGGCAGTGCACAGGCTTTATGGGGTTTAGCAGATTATTAAAATGTGACAGTTTTAAGGTCTGACAGATGAGTGAAGCAGATGGAATTACACCCTGAAAGCACAGCGATAGCCAGGGGCCTTTGCAAAGGTAGCTATTACAAATGTACACAGATATGGAAAGCAGGTACTGTTAATGGTCAGGAGTGAGGCCAAAGAATCAATAAGTATTTATTAGTTCAGTTATTGTAAGTAAAGCGTTAGATCATACAGGACAAATCAAATGAACAAGAGAAAACACGTTCATCTGCTTTCCATAGAAATTAATCAAATTTGGGTAAAGAAATAATGGTAGTAGGAGCTGATGAGCAGAATAATGCCACCATTCAGAGCCAGCATTCTGAGCAGGAGCAGAAGAAAAAAATCCTTAACAGCAAATAGAAGTTACAGTGCATCTGAAGCTTCCTAAAATTCAGGCGCCATTCCCTATAGGCTTCTCTAAGGCTGGCACCCCCTGACTTGTCCTCCAGTTCTGCCATCACAGCAGCTCGTATCAGGGAGTCAGCTACAATTCTGCCATTGCGGTCATCTGGAAGAGAACACCTTTCTAGTTTAGTTCAACTTTCCTAATGGAACAACAAATGTGTGTGAGAAACACCTGGGAAAAAGAGTCTTGTCAGTCCCTTGACACAGGCCCTACACTTCACTGCCTTTATATGTGCCCTCCCCTGCCTCCTCCCATGCCCTGACCCCATCACAGCCTGCGGTCGACGTTTCTTTGAGTAGGAAGGACTCTCAGCTCCGTTGGATGGATTATCAGTGCCTGGAACCAGTATGGAGGCAGAGGTTTAACTGGCGATGAGCAGTGCCCTCCTTTAGCTGTCTCTAGAAGCACTTCTGATAGGTTTGGCAATTAGAGCCAGGCGATAAAATTTTGATGACGAGCAAAGGAAACGCTGACTTGTTCAAGCTTCTAATGGGAACATATGGTTGCAATTAAGCACTTTCTGAAAGATTCCTTAGAGCAGGATGGACTTGTGGTAACAGGCTGACAAATGGTTAGGGTAGTTACCTGAGGTAAGGAAACTGGGTTCCAAGGCCCCCCACAGCTTTATGTATGGGGCGCAACCTGAAGCTTTTTCCACCTTCAAAACCTGAAAAAGTCTCAAACTGAATCTGTGTCAACTCACGGCACTTTATGTAGGACAGCAGAATCGCTCTCTGTCCAAATATCCCCACACTTCAAAGGCTACTGTAATTTCTGATTTCTCTCCATGTCTTTCCAGGGCACAAACTGTTCTTTAGAGCTATGTATTTCTGTGGCTTTTTGTCAGTGTTCTTCATGCTGTTAGGAGCTATTTTGTCTTTGCCCTACCTTAATTTCTCATAAAAGACTGTTTTAATCATGGCTTCCACCTCTCTGCCTAATACAATGTGCAGAGTAGCTTGTATTTCAGCAGCTCAAAAATGTTCTTCACTGAGCAGTCAGCACATAATCACTCCTAGGATTCCCAATACCTTCCTCATTACTTATGCCAAATAATCCCCACTGAACCAAGATGCAGAGGATTATATTGAATAGTTAACTCCTAAGCAGATTCTTCTCCACTGGAGGGTCAGCCACAGCATCCAAATTTGCTGCAAACATTCACAGTAACGGGTGAAGAAGCAATAGCAAGTAGTGGGCAGAGAGGATTAGGAAATGGTGACAGCAAACAGGCAAAATATCCAACTCTGAAATGAGCATTGTTTCAGCATGCCAACATCAATGAATAGAAATTAATGAGTGACACACCTGTGGCCCCTTGCCCACTTCACTTGTTACTTTGATCCCTGATTTATGTGAAAAATCAATTGTGCTGAGCTTAACCATCATCACCAAAGGAAAACAGAGCCCAACAGGTAGCAGAATTGCATCTTCAGGAAGTTGTGTGCAACTGCCTTTTTCTGCAGTGTATTATCAGTACCTGTCTCTGAAAGGTGTTGCCTTTATTCCAAGATGTCCACCACTGGTGTAGCCAGAACAGATGACATTGCCATAAAAAGAAACATGAGCTAATTCTACAAAGTCTAGAAAACATTTCAAGAGGGTTCAAAAAGCATTGATGCTGACAGATGTCCCAGCGTTTCGCTTACACACATCACATCACTGCACACTCCTGTTGCCTGTTGAACAAGGACTTTTGAGGTCACAGATAAACACAGTCCTACTCTGTAACTGTATTTTTCTTGGCCCAGTATCAGTGTTTTCAAAGTCTCATGCTATCACAGCTCTTTGATGTGCAATGCCACATTGAAGTATATATTCTATAGCTATGCCTTGAGCTATTGTGTCTAATAGGCTTTCTGGTGGCTTTTCAAAAACATTAAACATATGTAAGGTTTAAGAAGATTCCCAGGCAAGAAAGCCAGTATGTACGTCCATCCCCTGCTAGGCTCAGCATGGGAGCATAAGACAACTTCAAAGCTTCCCAAAGCAAAATTCAAAAGGCTCAAGAAAGCTTTTGCCTGAAAACAAACTTCTGATCAAGCACTTTCCCTGCTTCTTCTGAAGCTGGGCAGTATCCACAAGAGAGCAAAATCAGCACAATAACCCTCGACCACATTTCTCTGGATCATTTTCTTGCCCTCTGACTTCATGTACGTTACTGTTTCTTTGTACTTAAAAGCTAAATCACATTCAAACAAATTATGAATGCAAAGCCCAGTTCCCACTTCTGAATCATGCCATAGTTGGATGTTGTTGTTCCAGAGTGACTAAATCTCTCCTGCTCAGTTGGGATCTGGACCAAACGCAGATAGGGTAAGGATTCTGGGAGATACCAATGTTTTTATGGGAGCCACAGTTCCCATTTCTTGTATGGGAATAGGTTTGAATGTGTACCATCAGGCAAAGGACAATTAATTGTATTCTCTTTGTTTCAGAAACAAAAAAAAATCCCTCAAACAATGGTGAGAGCTTTGTCTTTCTCTTTTAGCTGAGCTACGAAAACCCAGTAACTGAGGTCCCTTACTGGCCACAATGGTTCTTGTTGATCTAAATGGAGGCAACACAACTTTTGATGTGAAACTGATGGACAGAACACAACAGGGGGCATCAAAGTTTGATGATGAAAGTCAATATCCAAGAAGTTTCTAGCATTAAAAGGGACACATTCTAACATAAAATGTGCAACTGAATTAAACTTGTTGAGCATTAGGCAATTTCGGAAAGATTGTGTGGCTTTTTTGAAGCTCACTCACGGACACAGGTGGTATGGAACTTGCCTGGATCCTACTGGAGTTACAACAATATATTTCCAGAAATCAGATGTTGAAAATCCAGAAGTACAAGGAAGATTAGCATGCACCAATTACATTTCTGTAAAAAATGTATTTTCTTGATTTCTTCCTAATTTCTTCTTTTATGGCAGACAATACCTGCTCAAACAAATATTTTTGTGATTTTCAAGTTTTAGCCTTCATAACTTCATAACTTGTACTACATTACAGAGTGTACAAACTGGGATAAAATACTCTGTAGATAGCAGGAACCTGGTTTTGAATGGAGCTCATGCAAAAATCAGTTCTGAATGAGTTTATAATAGATAAATAGTATTTGTGTGCTAGTCGTTTCTGTATTCTTTGTATTTTGCTAATTAAGGCAAAACGTCAGGGAGATGTAAAGTCCAGCTAAACAGTTTTTGCAAATTTGTAGGTATGAAAATAATCTGCAATCAAGAGGATCTTATTTGTAACGTGTGGTCAAGCATTTAAATTTACACTTCTGTTTTTTCCTCAAACTATTTCCACTGAGTAACCAAGATCATCACAGTGATATTGATCTCTAACTTTAAAAAAAAACCAACCAACCAACCCTTATTTCTCTTTTTTTTCTTCCTAACTCATTTCTAATCTACTATTTTGCATTCTTCTAATGCTACTGAGGTTAAACATTGAAGTACCACAGCCTCATGACAAGGAATTTTCTAAAAGTGTTTATGAACGAGGCTGATGTGTAGGCACAAATGTACTTATAGAAGTGTTTCTTGTGATGAGTTTTGAGTAGAGTGGAGGTATAAGTTTGATGGGTAGGCTTTGTTTCTCTGTTCCTCTAAATTTTGGGGAGGCCAGGCTGTCCACATGACACTGGGGAAGCCTTGCCTACAGGATGCAGCAAGTTGGCTGCAGCTGGAACTGGTAGGCTTTCCAAATCTTCCTTCTGCTGAAAGGCTCAAAACTATAATTTTCCTTTCTAAAGCAGAAAAATACTTTTTTCCAGTTTGTTTTGGTTTTTTTTTTCAAAACAAGAATTCAATATTTAAATCACCTCCATTTCAGAAACTGCAGCCTCCTTTTCCTCCACAATTCATGTCTATGTGTTCCAATGTCTGTATGTTCCCACGGTAGAGCTGATGCCCATTTCACTCATCAAGCTGGAAGGAAAGGTGTTGAGGAAATGCTGTTTGATGCTATGTTTTTCTGTGATTAGAAATGATACACTAAGGCAATAACTTTCAAATTCTTCTGTGAAGAAGCATAAGGAAGAAAGAAAAAAAATAAAACTTTATTCATATGTCCTCTAAAACGATGAAATTTAATCACAGCAGATCCTACTCAGATTTTAAAAATCCATTGGACATTTACTTTAGAATTAAAATGGAAAGCAGTTATCTTAAACAGAAAACCTACTTCTGTTCTACCATGCACTAGAGCACAATAAAACAGACAAACAGACAAAACAGTGGGAATATTTCAAACCAGATTTACTTTTCTTTCTTCTTGTCCATAAGGTAAAATGCTAAACCGCACTTTTTCCTTTCATCTTTATTTCAAGGTATCACTGAAACCTGGGAGTTTTCTGTTCAATATCTATTTGTTAATACTATGGTCCTGTTTTGGGGGAAGGAGGGGGAAATATTTTTTTAAAGAGTTGAGACTTCCAAAGTAATGAAATAAATGGGTAAATGATATCCAAAATAGAGGATTTATCAAATATCTATTAACTGACTGGCTACTAATAAATAATGTGTTGGTCCTGGTTTTAGTCCCGGAATTCATGTTGCTGTGCCTTGAAAGGAAACATAACATTTATTTTGCAGATTGTTTGGTTTAGAAAAAACCAAACACCAAACAAGTATTGTTTATCCCCCAGAGCCCTGACTAATATTGCTTCGACTACGAAGAAAACACTGGCATTATATAGAGTTTTTTCCTAATAGTATGCTCTGAAAAACAAAACAACTGAGTGCACCCCTTGGTTTCAAGTGTTTTCTAAGTGTCTGCAGGATGTATGGTGGCACACTCCTGTCCCACCAGGTTGGGTCTCCCTGGTAGACCTTCCATTGATGTGGGGGTATAGGATCATAAGTATATGTAGTGTAGTCATGGGAGTAGCTCTTAGAACTCAGCTAGGTAATCATGGAGAAGAGGAAGTCTGTTTTTTTCCATAGCAAGGAGCTTACTTGTGAAACCCTCACACTATCTAGAAGAAGGTAAAGAGCAAGAATTCGAGGGTGGAGTGATATCCATGACAGACTTCACTTATCCCTTCGATAAAGAAAACAGATGGCTGACAAAGGACTCGAATTACGTCCATAAACCTCCTTACAAGAGGAAAACAGATAGTTAACAAGGACATAAATTAGCTCAAACTGATAAGGACACTGCAAGCTCAAGACCCTCACATTAAGGATCTGAGCAAGCAGGAAGGACTGATAAGCTAATTAGCATGTGAAGCAAGAGCAGGCAGGTTTAGGTAATAATTATGTATAGGCGTTAATAGAATATTCATTGGTTTACTGTATAAACGTGGGGTCAGTTCACTACCTTGGGGTGCACGTTTTTGTGGCAGAGCGATCCCTTGTTCACCCGCGCGCAATGAACATACCTACTTTATAACTTTCAAGTTATAGAGTCTACTTCTGGACATCTCCATGTCTTTTATACCTACCCTCCACAGACACTGCTAAGTCACAACTCTGGTGCCAACTTTCCACAGTTTAGAGTTCCATACAGATCCCTTCAGTGCCTGCAAGTCCATTCCCAATCCTTTCTGACCTGCTGCCACTCTCCTCGTTTGACTAATAAAAGCATTTCTCAAAGCACTGTGGTGAGGGAGACAGAGAGCTGCACGGGCCCTATCCAGGCTTTGACCCAGGCAGGGCAAAGCATTCTCTCCAGTCTCTCTTCCTGCAGTCAAACACAACCTGTTGATGGCTGGAGCAGAGATGCCCTGCTGCATTGCTCTCCCTTCCCTGGGCAGAACCCGGGAGAGAAGTGCCATCAGCCAGTAGAAAAGAAAGGCTGCCCAGGGAAACAACTAAGCGTCAGGTTCACTCAGCATCATCTGATAACCCTGTGGAACGGGTGATCAATATTCATCAGCATCACAGTTCTCTTGCTAGTGATAGTTAATGGGCTGATAATGCCATCCTCCTTGTAGCCAAATCCCATCAGGGACCAGACAGCTGGAGCTAAAGGAGAAAAGTTATCAGATCTGGCAGGAGACAGTTTAGGAGGCTAAAATTAACCTTGGATGGTTCACAGAAAGAACTAATTGTTTGTGACTGCTAGATTCCTGCCAGTGGCAAAGGTTTATTGCTGCACAGATCCTAACCTGATACTAGTTTTTCTGCAACAGGAAAAAAGAAAGACACTGAAGCAGTGGGGGAAAAAAATAATAAATTTCAGGGTTCTTTTTAACCCCTGCAAAACAAAAGATAAATTGGTGTGCATATAATGAAAATTAAAGCTGTATGTATTTATGCCATAATGATTCAAGTTGCTTCAGCACTCCAGGACATATTGCGATCTCAGGAGTTTGACAGAACTTTCATCAAGAGAAAAACTAAAAGCCTGTCAGAAAAGCCTAAGTCTGTTGAGTTACTCTTACTTTAATAAAACCTCCAGTGATATAATTTCTTCCCCTTCCCTTGCCAGAGTACAGAAGCTGGAAGCTGGTTTGGCTGAAATGTCATCATCTGGAATACATGAAAATGGAGGCAAGTAAACTTGTGCCGTCATCAGGATCTGAGGATGAGCAAGATAGGAAAGATGTAACACTTGGCAATATGCTTGTGTTACAGATCTCCTGACTTAGGGTCATAGTGACCTTCAGCAAATATACTACTAACAGGACTCCAGTACGTGGAAGTGAACCTGGAAACGTGCACACGCAGCCTGCGGGGGGAAAGGAGGGAACACAGAGATGGAGAACAAGTTTGCTTCAAAGAAGAAGAAGATGGGACCACAAGTTGAGTTGGAAAGTGAGAAGAGGGCATATTTAGTTCAATAAAGAGAGAGGAATGGACAGCCAAGGAGTCCTTGGTAGTTGGTACAGAGAAAACTAGAAGTTGTATCTAGAAGAGGCTCTATTGGGAAAAAGAAAATCAAAATCCCACAACAGAAGCTGGTGTAGAGAAAACAGGAACTAAGAAACCGGGTTGGAACTCAGAGGATCTTGAAAATGACAAGGAGGACCCTACTGAATGTTCTGGCACAGGAAAAGAACTTGCACTGGAGTGAGTCAAGGTTTTCTACACTAGGCTAGAATGATCAAACAACAAATAGTTTAAGTTATCTTCCTGGAATTAATCTCATGCCAAAGAGAGGAATGTAAGAAAGGAAACATAGCAAGAAAAATGTAAAAGCAAACAACAGGGATTGGTTATAATCAGAAAGACTGAACTTTCAGTCACAGATGTGCCATCAGGTAAAAACAGTTGAAGGACTGACACCATGCAAATATCTGGGATGCTGAGCTGCGATGCAAATGACTTAGAAGTGAGAAATGGAACAGTGGAGACGTGAAGTGTTCTGGAGAAACTTCTGAAACACCATCATGCTAAAACCTAGCTGAAGTGGCCTCAGATGAATGAGGAATCCGTAGAAGTTTAGTTGTTGGAGGGTCTGTAGGAAAGCAGGTTTAAAAACATGCTCCTGAGATGATTTGACAAAATAATGATAAACCCAGAGGTTTACATATATATTTTTATTTATCACAGATCTCTGCAATGTGACTGTAGAGATTAATAAATACTAAAGTTATACCCTTAATCAGACATTTTAATTCCTACATGTATATCACCTGAGACTGAGAAATGTGAGAACTGCCAAAATCCTTGCAAGTAGAACAAATTCTTCATCCATAAGAAGCAAGGAGGATGAAAGAAATTAGTGTAATTTGTTTCAACCCAGACAAGCGAATAAGAATATTTTAAAGAAAGCAAGGAAACTGTTAAGTGCATTTTCTTGTCTTGTCCAAGGAGCTTGTCTGATACCTGTTTTCTTTCATGTTTCTCCCAGAAGATCTTTGTTAGCTGGAAAAAGAATAACATGATGACAAGGTCACTTAGCAATATAACTATCAGTGTTAAGCTAAACCACTTCTCATCAGAAGAAGCTTGGGCAGACGTGCAACATGCCAAGTTTGCAAACAAGTGTCTAAGTTTGGATACGAATGGCAGAGGCTGTGTAGGGCAGGTTGACTTCTATTTTTTCTGTGTATCTCACATGTGAAGCACACCAAAAATAAGCAGAAATGCAAAACTGCAGGATACTAGTTCTTGAGATAAATATGCATTTGGGACTGTTCTTCTGCCAGCGCAAACATCTCAGCTGAAAGAAACTTGATTGGAATAATTTCTTCTATGTTCCAGGCAGCACCAGCAAGATTACCCAGCAGAGAAAGGTAACCATGCATTTATATTCTATGGCATACCTCCAAGAACCAAGGATTTTGGCCTTTTCAAGCACTATTATTCCTTCTTTCCACAACAAACCACAGCCAAAGATCATACTAGAAGATGCTGCAGTAATAACAGCAATTCCCTGCTGAGAAAGAAATATTACATAATTATGGTAGTACATGTATTAGATAATAATTAAGGAAACTTAAATACCTATGTTAAGGAACCACTTCAAGCTAAATCTTAAACACTAGTGTGCAAAAAAACCCAGATAACAAAAGTAAGATGTAGAGTTAATTAATGTATTGTTAAGTTGGAAGTAGAAATAGTATAAATACTACCACATATTCAGGATATGGATAAGAAAACTCTCATTTATGGATATATCAAACACTAGAAGCAGAAGACAGAGACCAAGCCATACAGAAATGCTTCCTCCAATGTTGGCACAGGAGTGAGATGCAGAGAATGAAAATGATCCAAAATACCACAGCCAAACAATGAGAAGGCAGACAGAAAACATAGCAGGAAGGCACAGAAATCAATCAAACTTGGATAAGAAACATGAATAGGTGTAAAAATAAATTTGATGCCCTCTACTATCCCCCCAAAACTGATAGAACCAGTATTTCCTCCTGAAGAATTTACAATAAAATAATCACTACACCCAAAAAATACACTGCTCAATAACAGCAAACTTAATTGGAAATATTTTTGTCTAAAATTGTCTAAATAGAATTACTTCAAATTCATAGAATTTTGATGGACAAGTCTTTTAATCAGGTCGAAATGTTATGAGGATAAAACAAACCAGCATGACAAATCCCAATATTAAAAACCTGAAACAATCACTCCCCACTACTCTTAAACTTAAAAGCAGTGTAATGAAGGAGGGAAAACATTCTAGTTCTGTCCATGAAAAGCAAATGCTCCTTTGTTATAGTTTCTATTCTTGTGAACTCATAAAAAACCAAAGATATTAACTTTTCATGAGTTCTGGTAAGCAGCAATGCAAGATATTTAGATGGCTGGCACTTGAATGTAAAAAGCCTGCTTATTCAACAGTTAGCTCTGCTTCTTTCTAGGTGAGAGTATAAAGAATTCTTGTTAAATCTTAGACTTGTGTCTGTGGATATGGCCATGGTAGGTACTCAAGGGCTTTTGGTTGGTACTCAGATAAAACAAATACTTTTTTTTTCCCCCAAATTGACTGCAACCAATTTTGACAATATAGTTATTGAATGAAAACAATGTGGATAAACAACATAGTTAAAGAACACTTATAATGAAAACGAAGAACGTGTTTTGCATTAGGTACCTCATTGAACATTGTCATCGTTGGACTATATAAATAAAGACCATATGTTAAGGCTTGCTCATTCTCTGCTGCTTGAGCTTTTTCATTTTTTATTTAATAGCAAAGAGAGTACGAACTTAAACACAAACCTCTCACTTCCCAGGCAAGCATTCTAACATTTTAGAAGTTATTTCAGTTCTTTGTCCAATAAACATTTACTATTTCTTCCTCCATTTTACTCCAAGTTTATCTAACCAGCCTTGAAATTCTTTTGGAAATATGTTCTGGGAAAAAAAAAAAATCAAGATGGTTTCTTGCAAAATTTCTAATATGCTATTGCATTTGTTCAACACTACTTGGAAAATCTGACTTGAATTTAAAAATCCCTTTGAAGCACATGGAACAGTACTTTTATGACAATTTTTAAAATCACACAGTTCTGCTCAAGAAAATTCATTTTTGTTAGTTATGTTATTTTCAGTACCACATCCAAAAATTTCACAGCTGTTCCTGAAGGAGAACAGAAGAAAAATAACCTTGACAAGTTCATTGTGAAGTGCTCCTCCCACAAGTCTATACACTTAAATAGTCAAAACAAGCTGTTCAACAATGTCAGGAAAAAAACCCATTCTAACCTCGAAACCAAAGTATGTATGTAATACATTGTGTATTGAAACAACTTTCACAGTTTTTACTGTCTGCTGAATTTTTCTGGCTGCACTTTACCTTTGCTAAATGATAAAACTACTGGCAAGAAACTTCAGACACTCAAAGGCCAAAGTGCTATGAACAGATTGCCTTCATTTTCTTTATCATTCATTATTCAAGTGGATGCTTGTTATATTTAAATGGGTCTGCTAAGTCATAACATTCACTGCAGACACTCATTAGTGCTGATTATCTTGTGACTGCTACCCTACTAGGCAGGGCAAGTGGCATGTGCAATGTACCAAGGAGGATGTGTTAAGTGACAGAGGCAGCAAAAAAGAGGAAGAAACTCTTTACCACTGAAAGAAAATTCGTCCTTTCATCCTACCAATAGCTTCATAATTGCCTGAAGGTCTTCTGCTACTAGAATCATCTAAGTCAGCCTCTAGGGAATAAGTAATGTGGGGACTTCCCCTGTTTTAGAATTTTTTTCTAGTAGGGTTTGGTCAGCATCAGCAGTGCCTGCACGCCGGCTTGTATTGATACCACAGAATTAGCAAGCTCTTTTTGTGATAGATCACATTTCCAGCCCTATTCCTCCTAAAGTCCAGAAGACGAATAGAAAGCAGCCCAGAAACAGGCAGAGGGAATGTCTCGATGCAGTTTGTTTTCCTTTTACTCTTAGGACATTTCTCCTGTGAGTAAATATAATGTTCCCAAGCATTGCTGGCAATACAGACCTACGCTGCACCTGCCAAATATTTAGCAAGATTTTAAGCACTCAGCAGCCTTTTTGTTCTCTGCCCCAAGCTCCCCAATCCTTTGAGGAAGCCAGGCTGGGCAAGGTAAGGGCCACCACAGGCGTGGGGCTGAGAGCTACGCCTGGGCACAGAACTGATCACGGTGCCCACGTGGTGCCGGGCTCCAGCCCTTTAGCCTCTAATTACAGCTTTGCCCTTAAACTTGTAAATATTGATTGGTGAAACATTTTATGATAATCGTGTGGAGATGTTTAGCTGTTCGCTCCTTAATGCTATTACTGGAAACATTTTGTAGCTCATTTGGCCATCCTTTCGTCTTGGCAATTACAGGCTTCCCTCAAAAAAAAAGCTCCACAGAGAACTTCGCAACTGGGCTGGGAGCCACCAGCCATGCACACAGATATTGTGCATGAGGTTCGCTTTGTTTTAACAAAGAGATGGATTTAAGAATGTAGAGAGAGAACTCTATGCTTAAACACATACTTATGACTAACTGTGATCATGCATGGGGGGGTGAAAAAATGCAACAAGTGTTTTGAGTACAAAGAGAAGGGAGTGATGGCAGAAAATAAAAATGAAATATAAACACATTACAAGTTTATAGTACTTCATTTTGACTTAGGATCACACACGCTTTTCTATTACTTTTTTTTATATCACCTAAGATAATTGTACACAAAAGCTTTCATCGTGCTGGAGAGATTAATGTACTTCCATACAAAGCCCCTGCTACCTCTAGAGCAGTCTTGTTCATGTTGGTTTGAAATCCTTTTGGGATATTTTGAATCCCACAACAACATACTGCAGAATTAACAGTATTTCTCTGATATTTGTACTCTGATAACAGCAAGGGAGCACAACAATGAGAAAGGATCTATTCTACTGGGAGCCCTAGCAACAGCGTCCCTATCTCAAAAAGGTTAATCCCCAGTTTCATGACATCCTGATGCCTTGCTGATAGTCCCTGCTTAAAGTGTTCATGTGCAGCCTTCTGCAGTTTCCAGTCCAGTTGTGTGGGTTGGGAATTTTTCCTGAATTCAAATGACAATAAATAAAATCGAAACTGGTTCAGTAAAAAGAATTCTACGGGGCAAAGCTCCTTTGTTGTGTGTGTGTAAAATGGATTTCACTAGAACAATGCAAAGAGCAATATTGCACGCTGTTAAAGTTGGCTGGGATTAAAGTAAGGTTTGAAGCTCTTTACATGCAATGATCTAAGCAAAGGCTAGCAAATAGTGGATTTTAATAATATATTAAAATAGTAGATGAACTTTGAAACAGATGCTTTAGTCTAGAAGTTTTAGAGTATGTCTTTATTTTCTCTGGTCTGTTTTATACCAATAAAAATAGTGGGATGTTTTTAATTGCACATTAAGCTTAATAGTGTCAGGAAAACTTATGTTACATGTTATTCAAATGTGAAATATGAGTTTTCCTTGCAGTTTTGCTTTAGTGATAAACACAAAAATTTCTTGAATATTGAGATCCAGGTCACAGCTGGGAAGTGTTTACAACTAGAATGGGTTGTTAGATCCCCATTTTAGGCACCTAAGCTACCTTCCCTTCTTAGCTACAGAGGGCAAGAAGAAATTCAGACCATGAAGCTACAATGGCTGAGAGAAGGTTTTGAAGAAGACCCTTTCTCATTGGCTAGAGACTGAAACATATCCTAACACAGGATATTGACAGTGTGATATGTAAGTTGTTAACAGAGTGTATACATCATTAAATCAGCCCACATTTTACTGATTCTACCTGCAGCATCTCAAGGGCAGTATCTAAGGAGTATGTTTTCATATTGTTGACATTGCATCCTATCAAAACTGAAGAGAAATTCAGGAGAGGAGTCAGCAGTCCACATCCACTTTCCCAGCATGTGAGCTGAAAAACCTCATCCTCAGAGACCTCCTGCTGCTGCTGCTCCAAACGGGAGCTTTTCCAAGGCAGCCTGGCAACCTAAGCTTTTTGTATCCTCGCCCTCCGTCGGTTCGCTGCCGAATGACCAAACAGGCAGCTCAAAGAAGACACCCTGCCAACCAAAGGCACACATGCACACACAGACATTTTCTTGCTCTGGTGGAAGGCAAAGGATTTTATTCCATTGGCTCTGGCGGCACAATCAGTAAACAAGAGGCTCTGGCAGCTGGTATCCCTGCGCTGACTTGGATGGCCCTGGAGACGAGCAGAGGAAAAGCAGAGTGCCAGGATAGACTGCAGGTTCATACCTGCTCTAATTCACTCCCCTGAGTTTCACAACAATTGCAGCAATATTGGCTAGGAAAGATGCATAAATGCGTTACAAAGGTATGTTTTGGTTGGCCTTTAAGCTTTACAAATCTTAAACAGCCCTCATTAAGTCATGCATATACAGCAAACATTTAGCATTGTGTATATACAGATTGCTTCTTGCGTCTCCAAAGAAACTGTGTGTCAACGTTTAGATGAATGTTCAGATTCTTTTCTGTAGAGCATGAAGCAAAACTAAAGAGCCTGATCATAATGGAGGTTGTTTGGATGTTTTTTCTTTTCAGGATGTGTGCAAACAGTATCCTTTGAATACTC
This sequence comes from Laterallus jamaicensis coturniculus, assembly GCA_022605575.1. Classification (NCBI taxonomy): domain Eukaryota; kingdom Metazoa; phylum Chordata; class Aves; order Gruiformes; family Rallidae; genus Laterallus; species Laterallus jamaicensis. The sequence goes on from JAKCOX010000053.1 coordinate 4,043,158, forward strand.
AGTGACTAAGAGTTGGTCTTTCTTTCAAACAAATCTGTCTCCTTAAGAAAAGCAAAGTTCGTTCTATGGAACTTGCAGTGTATAGCACTATTCCTCTCGTTTGCTACAAATTGCCATATTATCTATATAAGTCAGATAAGAATTTAAGGGTTTTTTCCAGTTGCATGGATTTTATTTTTTTTAACGTCTGGCCCCCTGTACATTCTCCCAAGTGAAACAGCATCAACAGGGCATCAACTATGCAAGCTTTTTTCCTCTATGCTTTATAAAGAAAGTACTACACCGAAACTTTTTGAGTTCTAGAGATACCTGAGCTAGTTTGATACAGCCTGCATAAATATTTGCTTTGTGACCTTCATGGGGCCTGTAGCCTGTCCTTAGCTTCTTGTCATCTTGGCTTCACTGTCGTCAAGAAGCAAGCTGGCAAGTTTAAAAGTCTCCATGAGCTGCAATTTATCTTCTAAGTTCTGGCATAGACAGCCTTAAAAATAAGAGGGCTGTCTGTGCCTACTCAATCTTTAGCCTTTTTACAGAGGAGGTTCGGTTTCAAGCTGCTACATTTTGTGACATATGTGATGTGCCTGACAACTGGAATGGAAGAGAGAACATGAAACGTAATTTTCCTTTATTAGACAAATAAATAAAACACCACTAGAGCATACAGTGGACAAGAAATTAAAGTCTTGGTAAACAGCAAATAGCATAAGAGCTTAACTAATCAATACAAGAGGAGGTTATCAAACACACCAAAACCATTTTTACTCTATGCTGCAGGCTGACTTTATACTCGGTTTGCATGTTTTAATAAATGAAAGGGCAGCAGTGGCAGAAAACCTACAGAAGGCAGGATGTGACTCAGGTATTAACTTTTACAGGTGCACTAGGTCTGGCTGGGATGGAGTTAACGTTCTTCAATGCCCATATGTTTTGGATTTGTGACCAAAGCAGTGTTGATGATAGCCACCAGTGCTTTAGCTATTACTGAGCAGTGTTTGCATGGCCTCAAGGCTTTCTCTGTTTCTCACTCTGCCCCCACAGACAGTAGGTTGAGGGTGGTCAAGACACTGGGAAGGGACACTGATGGGACAACTGATCCTCCACTGACCAAAGGGATATCCAATACCATATGGCATTGTGCTCAGCAGCAGAAGCTGGGGAGGGGTAGTTTTCTAAGGTAGCTGCTGCTTAGATACTGGCTGGGCATCGGTCTGCTAGTGGGAGGTGTTGAGTCATGGCCTTTGCAACACATGTTTCTGGGGTTTTTTCCCCTTTGCTGCACTTATTAAACTTTATCTCAAAACTTGAGGATTTTTTGATTTTGCTCTTCTGATTCCTTACCCAATTTCCCTGAGAGAGACAGTGACCGAGTGGCTGGTTGGTGCTTAGTTGCTGGGCAATGTTTACATCAACCCTCTATAGCATGTCAGTTCCATGTTTTAGAGAAGTAAAAAACAAGACACAACAGCCTAATTATAAATGTAATATTTTTAATTGTTAGAGGTATCATGCTTGTTGTGGTATCATTTGTCACCTTAATTGCTAAGTGCAAATGTCAAATTAATTGAAAAATAAAATGTCTATAGTCTTCTCCTAAAGCAAAATGGTATAGCTATATAACTATAGCAGCAACCAATATTACCTCATATTAAAAAGAGTGTTTTATAAGAGTGTGGTATGTGAAGACCATGTGTATGCATCAACTTTACCCACAGCTTCATATTCCATATAGTATATTACTGAAATAATGAACCCCATGCACTCAATTTAACACCTTTGACACTTTTTACTCCCTTGACATTTTTCAAGTTGGAAATCTTTTCATAGAGATCCCTTCCCTGAAATTGCACAAAGTTGACAATCACATGTCAACGAACCCAAGACTTTCTGCCAGAGGCAGAGAGCAAGGGTAGCAGCAAACTATTTGAGAGTTCATCTCTTCCTGCTATTCCAAAGGTTGGCAAAATTATCATGGAAGTGAAAAACAGCCATATGAACTTGTTTTCAAAATCCATGGGGTTTTTTTCAGATTTCCCTCTCTTAATTTGAACTTCTCCTCCTCCTCCCACAGCTTTCGCAATAAAAAGGGCAAACCTCAGAATAATCTGATAAGTATTTATGTATCTGTGAATTCAGTCTCATCTGAGTGAGGACTTCCACTGCATAAATGTCTAAAAATATTCCTCCCACAGAATTACACAATATGAAGAAAATTCCCAGAAGAAAAAAAAAAAAAAAAAATCTAAATCATGACTCTTCATTCAGAACTCTTCAGAACTTTTAAAAGTTCTGAATTAGTTGATCTGAAATATAATGAAAAAAATTTTGCATTTTTATTTTATCCAAACCAGTTAAGCATCCCTAATCTGTACCACAGAGGATGAAGCTGATGGGGAAAGGACAGCTGGGTTGATTACTTTGCTTTATTCATAATGCAGTTTTCTTCCCCTCCCGACATGTGAAACATCTCAGTGATTTTATGTTCTCCCTCCCTTGCTCTGAAAGTACCCATGAAAATATCTTCCTCCTGAGTGAGCAGATAGTTAATTTTAAATTAAACAGCTGTGTCCAGGCACAATGTGCATATATCTCTGTTGCATAGCAAATGACTTCCAACTGGAATTGCCAACGTTTGTTTTTTTGACCTCCAAATAGTTAATTAACATTTGTCTTAAGTGAGTGGTATGAGGCTGATACTGCTAGCAATAATGCAAAATGGTTTGGCAGCTTGAGTCCAGTCTCAGTTTGCAAGGATGGCAATACTGACCACAGTGTAAAGAAGCTGGGAACTTGACAGAAGTATAAAAGCTATTTAGTAAGTCAGGCAGGACAGTGGGATCCGTTCCACTGTGATAAAACAACACTAAAAATGGTAGGATCCATGGTTCAAACAAGTAACAGGCACAGAAATCATGGGCTCAGAGAAAAGTAGCCTTCTGTAGTGCTTCAGTTCCCTTGTTACAAGAAAGAAGCATCTCTGAAGGCCTCACATGCTCAGTTGAGGCATGTAATTGAATCCAGCTATCCTTCTGGAGGCCTTCAGTCACCCTTTCACTTGCAGGTGAGACTGCATCACCGGACTGCAAAATGCTTGATGTAAGTTAGATACCTGAGGTGGACAGGCTGGTTCCTAGACCATTTTTCCTTCCTCCTAGCTTGTTATATTCATTCCTGCAATTATTTTCTAAAGATTGCTCAAGAAGCCAGTGGATCAAGTATGTCATCTACCTTTCTTCTTGCCACGCGCAAGTTTACCTTTAATTCACCTGTGTGTAGTGTAAAATTAGTTTCACAATGATTGGTTGCTAAAAGGTACTTTATTCAGCAACGCAGGACTGCAAATCAGAGGAACAATGAATCACCATTTATGTAAACCAGAAAATCTAGCTCTGTACTGTATAATTCAATCTGTTTATAAAAGGATTGTCCACAAATAACTTCTCCCCTCTCAAATGCGTCTACTTGGTTGGAGTTCTTCAAGGACTGGTTCTTTACTTTCATCTTTTGAAAGTTCAATCATGAGAGAGAGGTCAAAAGTGCTAGCAGTAGTCCAAATGATGAGAAAAGCTTTGTTGTGTCTCCTCCCGCCTTCATTTGTATGCATTCTCTTTGTCAAACAATTCTCCAAAACGATGCGTTTCTCTGGAAGGAATTATAGAAGCATGTTTATGCATTTTGGTTATTCTCTGATCTCATTTGTGTATCTTCAAATCTCACTTTAGGGTTAATTCATACCGATTTCAAACAGCAGTGCATTCTTCTGTGAAAGAATGAGTGGCACGTGTCTTTATATTCAAAACCTGATTTCGCATTTATTAACAGATTATTAAGCAAAGGGATGGCCTGAAGATGTGTAAAGTTTTTCAAATACAATTTTAAAGTCACTGCTGGATTTTGTGAATATCTTAAATCAAGTGATTTGGTTTTGACAGATGCTGTATTTTACTTCAAAGACAAATCTCTCCTTCCCTCCCTTCCTCCCTCCTTTCTTCCCTTCTTTCCTCCTTCCCTCCTCTCCTGTAATCCCTAATATATGGCGAAATTCATATCCACTATGTCCATGTGTCTCCTATCCTGGAGAGCCCAGAACTGTACCCAGAACTTGAGAGGGGTCCAACCAGTGCTGAGCGGAGACAAAGGATCACCTTCCTCAACCTCCTGGCAACACTGGTGGCCTTCTTTAGCATGAGGGTGCATTCCTGCTTCAGGTTGACTTGTTTCCCACCAGGACTCTCAGGGCCTTTTCTGCAAAGCTTCTTTCAAGCTGATGGGTCTGGCACCTGTGCAGTACATGAGGTTATTCCTCTCCAGTGAACAACTTTGCTTTATCCATTGTTGAACATCATGAGATTTTAGTTGACCCAATTCTCCAGCCTCTGAAGGTCACTGTCAACATGAACCTAGGTCTATAATTTGCTTCTCATGCAATTTTAATATATAATGAAGAAGCTTCATGAACTCAAATTTAAAAAATAAATAAATTCATATTCATTATGAGGACCTAACATTTTATTTTTTTTTAAAGTAGAGCTGCTTTTTAGAGAAGTATTCAAATGTAATTGCCATTTTACAGTAATAAGTGAAATCAAACAAGACTTTTGTTTTTCCTAGTTTATAACACTTGAAATTTGTGTGAAAATTCCCATCTCATTTTTCACTAAGAATGTAAGTAACTTTGACTTTCAGTTAGCAGAACATATTCTCAGCCTTTAATTTCCCATGTGGAAACTCTATGACTTTCTGTGGAAAGTCTATGGCCAATTGTATTTTTCTTTAAGTGTCCTGAAAAGTTGGTGAGTTTACTGTAGCTATCATTACAAGATGTACCTCCTCACATGCTGCATCATTCCCAGGTGTCTGAATTGCCTTTATGCATTCTGGAGCTGTTGAAAGCAGAACATAATACCATGTCATGGTAGTAGCTGCACTGATATTAACATACAGTTGTACTAGAGGTAGGGTTTGTTTGCTTAAGTGTAGGTGTCTAGTGAAAATTTAGATGCACAAATGTATCTTGCTTAGTTTCCAACTGCAGCCTCAAACAGGTCTTCAGCTCTGGTCGGTCCTTTTCATACCTGTGTGACATGCTCGGGTGTTCTGGGTACTGAAAACTTCATATGGCTCTAGACACCTGTTCAGACATCTGAGTTTCACCCACATTGTCCCTACACACAGTTCATCAGTTAATGCATTCATCTACTCTATCATGTTAATCTCTTGATCATTTATATTCATCTAAATATGTATGGGTTTTTTCCAGTCATTTCTTCCCAAGCTAGCAGCTGTTATCCTGCTTGTCCTACAGTCTTATTCTTTTTCTTGGCTTTGGTTGTACACTTCAGTTGGTGCTGAAATTTCCACTTTACTGAGCAAATTAGAATACCCCCAAACCATGTTCTCATTATGGTTCCAATTTTCTCAGTCTTTGAATATCAGAAAGCTGTATAATAATATAAGAAGATTGTTTTTATGTTGTCTTCCAAAGGCTAGAAGTATCTCATTTAAAAAAAAAAGTCCCAGTAAAGCAGTTTACTCCTTGTGATTATAGGCAGAGACATACCAATCAACCTTCTCATGAAAGGCACATTTCTTTCATATCATTCAGTCTCCCAAACGATTTAGCTCCCTATAACATTTCAGATGCCTTATGGAAATCTAAATATGTCAACACCTTGTGTAATCTGAGTCTGCTTCATTTTCTGTTCCGCAGTTGGAAGCGTTATAGAGTTGCCTGTTCACTGTATGCCTTGTCCTTTGATTTTGTGTGTACTTAAAGAAAGGTACATCAGCGTTAAGACTGTCAGACTGAAGCAGTCATACAGATGCAAGAGATTTATTTAAATGAAAGGAAAAGTGGATTTTATCCTTGCTGATGTTAATGGACCAGTACATCTTCATGAATCATAAAAGAACAAAGTGCCCTGGTCTGTACAAACATTTAGCTTAAGCCTAGCAGGATGGTACCCTGGGGATAACTTGAGGACAAGGAGAAAATGGTGACTGAATGAGACAGAGCAGCCAAAGAGTTCAAGCTTTACAATCCCAATGTTTACTGTCCCAGAATGGAAACTTGAGGATGATTCAGAAATCCACAAACCTCCTGAAAAAGTTACCTGTGTTTGAGATCAATCCCAAAATTCCTGTGAGGAGGAGGCAGGGGAAGAATATCTCCTTAGGCAGGGTTAGGTATAACAGTTCTGAGCTGAGGGAGTATTTGTCTGTCTGTCCCTGGCATGCTCTCTGTAGGATGGTGTGGACGCTTCAATGGAATGGTACTTGTGAATATTGTCAAGTGTTACTTTGTGCTCCACTCTGGGGGGAAATGGCTTATCACTGTTTGATTCACTCCTCTCTCCAATATTTGTGTTCTATCAAAGATTTAACATTAAATTCTTATCTTCATTTTAATATCATTACGTCATCATCAGCATGCCTCAAAAGTGCCATTTCCCTGTGCAGAAAACATCTGGACTGTAAAAAAACAAACACCAAAACACTCCCCACCTCCAAAACTCCAAACCCACTAGAAGCAGAAGCAATTTGTGTTCTACATAAAGTATTCACTGCAGGCCTTACTTTCATAAGTACTGCAAATGTTTAGTCATCTTTCAATAACTTAAAAGACACCATATAGATAACCCAAAACAAGCACTTAAAACTGAAGACAAACAGAAATTGTTCCATTAGAATTATAAGCACATTTATATGACTTTTTTAATCTGGAATTTTATGGTGAAAATTTGATGGTGAAATTAAATGCAAAGATAATTTTACATACAAATATATGTCTATTTTTTTTAAACTATATGCAGTCAAATGTACCTATTTATACATACTTAAGATGGTACATTTTACTGCTTTTCTCCCATTCAAGCTATTTGGTTATGAAACAATAGTGTTATTTTACCCTTTTATCTGTGTAGAAATATCTGGTGGAGGTGGGAAAAGGATCCAGATAATTTAAGCTACAATACAGTTGGATGAGGAAAGGATGAAGAGGACAGATGTAGTCCTTCCAACAGCATCCAGCTGTTCTTTTCCTCTCAGTGTTAAAATTGTGGGCTCTTATAGCCAGGTTATTACCTTAAAAATGTTTCCAGAATATCTTATTCAGCTAAATAGGTGTTTTTCTTTAGTCCCACTGTACAATCAACCTCCATGAGTAAATGTCTAAGAATGTTTATAGGACATTTAGTCAGCAGGAGATACTTACATTTATGGAGGTAATAGGAAATCCCCTGTGGCTTTGTACCTAATTTAGTCATCTTTAAAGCTTAGTATATTTACTGTTACAGCTGGGGACATGTACTGTCAAAAGATTCTCAGTTTAGAAAGAAAATTCGGCATCTCATCTGTCTAAGGTGAAATTCCCCAGGTTTCAGGAAGGTCTAACTCTTCCGTTGAATCAGGGAATTGTGGAACAGGTCCTTGTGCCCTGACAATTTTAAGCAGAAATTCATCCATGAAAAAAAAAAGGGGGACCCCATCAAATTTGAAGATGATTTTTGTTTATGGATGGACAGTAGTGGAAATGGTGGGATTGAATACTTAAGTATTAAAAATGGAAGCTATATTTTCAACACAAAGAGAAAGAAATTTTCCCAAAGCTGAAAGATGCTGGAAAAGACACCCTTGCTATATTCTTGTAATCATACCAGCTTGGAGCTGACATGGCCTGCTCCCACCCATCACTACCACATACATTGTACAGTCCCTGGCTCTTCTATTTCTTATGTTGAAACATCCTGATAGAGATGAGAAATGTGCACCTGAATGCCTTAATCAAATTGGGAAAAAAATCTGGGATTAGCCAGAATATTTTGCCTGCTCATTTCCTTCCAGCCCATGTTGGAATTAATTCTTTTGTGGAGAAAATGTAAGCTAAAATGTTGTTTTCAACTTTTGATTAAAATACAAGATATAGTATTAGGATTTGTGCAGAATTAAGAAAGGTGCTGTGGCGTTACATAATGCCATGGGCACTGATGCAACACGACAAAGCACAGGCTGAACCCTACTATTCCTGACATTTAAGCAGATTTGGTCATATTGTTCTTTTAAATTTTGCACTACTAAGCCCAGCTGCTTTGGACTGAATATCTCCCTTAATGCTCTGGGGCAGCACGGTAGCTTTCATTGCTATTTCTGCTTGCAGACGGATTCCATCTCCAGTGATACACCACCGTTTGCTTGACAGAATGAAGAAGAGACCAGATTCCTTGGTAAATCTAAGAAATGGTGAAAATTTGGTTTGGAGTACCTATTTTACCAACTTTCAAAAAAAAAACCAACCCCAAATCAGCAGAATACTTACTTAAGCACATGTTTAAGGACTGATGATGTCACTGGTGCCCCTGAGAAACTTAATGATAAACACTTGCCTCAGTGTCTGTTAGATAAAACCTCTTGCACTATCAATAGTGGCAAAAGGGGAAAAGAGGGAGCAGGTGAAGAAACAACCCAGTGAAGCTGTTCACAACCTAAAGCACAAATTGCAGCATCATCTAGGTGGGAAAAAGGCCATGTAGTATTTTCCACGTCAAAAGCCAGATATATCGATACGGTTGTCCTGTTTTGCTGTTACAGATGAGAAAAGTACTCACAATCAAGAATCACAAAATGGAGGACCAAAACCAGTAAAAGCTGATTCCAAATAAATGAGGATATAAGGCTCAGTTCCTGAATGTGCCTTAACTAAGTTTCAGCTCATCCCACAAAAAACAAATGGGAAACAGAGATTTTGGAAAAAAATCAGCTAAAGTAACAACCTATCAGAAAACCACCTCTGACATATGGCATCTCCATTTCAAAAAGGACTAGAAAATTATCCATTACAAATTAACTCTCTCACAGATTCCCCAAAGGGGACAGCTATAATGATCGCGCTGCTTGCAAGCAATAAATTATTTTTGCAAGTTCCTAGCTGATCTACGCCTTCTTTTACATGTCCTGACCCCGAAGTTGGCTTGTAACCCAGTTCTGGGTGAAATTCAATGCATTTTAATGGTTGGTTTGAATGCCAGTGCAGAGGGCAGGACTTTTTGTTATAACTTCATATCCACAGTGTAGGTAACATTCTTGTAGACTAGTTGAGACCTATGAATCCTGAGACCCAAATGACTTATCTACCCCACACTGGTTGCTCTGTTGTACATACCTGGGTTTTCCTTTTCATGAAAACGTACATTTTCTGGTCATAGTCCTAGACTATAGACGTGTATATCACAAAAGCTGCCACAGTGAGCTCAGGTTGCGCATTCCCCTTATTGTGACTGGTTCCTGCACAGCAATGGCAGGATCATGCCACTCTGTATCCCATCCCTGGCTGCTGGGCTTCCCAACGTTGTGTCGGCTTGGGTAAGAGATCGCAGAATCACTAGGTTGAAAAAGACCTTTGAGATCATTGAGTCCAACCATACCCGTCCTCTACTATACCATATCCCTGAGCACTTCATCTACTCATCTTTTAAACACATCCATGGTTGGTGACTCAACCACCTCCCTGGGCAGCCTGCTCCAGTGCTCAACTCTGCCTGCCAAACACCCTGTAGGTGCTCTACATGACTCTAGAAAGGCTGACCCAAGCTCAGCCATGGTACAAACTGCAGCAGAGTCACAGATGTTCCTTACTTACAGAAGGAAAGCCATTAAGGATAAGACTATTACTTCTCCTTTAGAGATGAACAACACTCCTTACAAAGCACGTACAGCCCTGTTTCCTGTGATGCACAGGATAGAGGGGAGCAGAGCACAGATAGGGAACACTTTAGTGACTGACACCAGCCACCCTACAGCCAGCTTTTCATTATGTAACACTCCAGTTCTTGCAAGGCAAGGGTGACTGAGCAATCTTCTAGATGAAAATGAGCTCTGGAAGAAAATGCTAGCACAATCATCTAGTGGTTGAGTTTTAATGTTCCCTCTATTGGTATTTCGTTTCTTATAAATATTCCATGCTTAACTGGTGTGTTACTGGGATGATTGTTAAATGTGAACATGAGGCCAGCGAGGCAGGGAAGGAGTTAAGTGCTGTACCACTACTGTTCTTGGTTGCAGCTTTCTTAGCCAAGGGTTTTCTTGCATGGATTTAACTGATGTGATAAGACACACCTGTCAAACTTGTGAGAGGTGACTGGTGCCTTTGTGTACTGCCCTGGAAAGACAGCAATTTAGAGTGATGAGGTCTAAGAAACAAAATTCTTTCAAGGTCTCCAGTTGTGCATAAAAAAAAAAGACTGAGTTGCACATCTGATTCACTTTGAAAATAAATATACATAATATTAGAGCCGTGATTTAATCATAGTAAGGCTGATTTCTAGGCACTACACAGATTTACTTACCTCCAAACTGTTGTTTTCCAGGACATACCTTATAAAATGAGAGTGCTTGACTTCTTTACCTCAGCTTGTTCTATATTATATCACCTGAATGCACTTAGAACCATACTGTGCCAACTCTCTGGGTATTAAATAGCATCAGAGACAGGATCCCAGAGCAAATATCTTCCAAGGAATTGCTGTAACTATGGCTGAAGCTGAGTGGATTTCTCTTATCTGGAATTATAAAGGCCAGGATGGATAGCTGGCTTTTCCTAGGATAAAGATTAGGATGGAAAAGACCAAGACCAAGGCAGGATCTGCGTGTGATTCTATAGCCATGATCCTATGAACAGCCTGACAATATTGCTCTGGGTAGCAGATGAATACAACTGGATGCCTCTCATATTAATGTTTCCTCAATCAGATGTTTTGCAGGCCATTTCCTGGAAAAAGGCCACGCCTAGGTATTTGGGGCCAGTAATGCCTTTTGTTGCCTCCCTCATAGTATCAACAACAGAGTTATGTTTCAAGTTCAGCATCCCTGCATTTGTTGGAACGGTCAGTAGTCAAGGGGCTAGTAGCATGCAGGGAAGCTGTGATACAGTGATCTCTTCCCAATAATGTGGAACCACGTGGTCCTTCCAGATGTGTAGATCCAGATGTGCCATAGGTGCATGCATACTTCTCTCTGCAAAGATGTCAGGAACAGAATGTGGTCCTTCACACCTGTCTGCACAAGGGAACAAGAGAGGGAATTCTCAGAGACTGTTGGTTTTTTTGGTGTGGGTGTTTGTGGTGAGATTTTCTGAGAGACCAAATGATAAATCCGAAATGTGCTCTGCATGCAGCATGTTTTTCCTATGTATCTGCTCAGCCTTAGATGTGATTCATGTCTTCTCTGAGCCAGAAAGTAAAAGTTGCCTTGCTGACTGGAGTGCCTTCGTACCTGTCTAGACAGGCCTACCAGGAGACCGCCAACAAATGGCACTCTCTTGGAGATAACAATGACAGCCAGCAACTGGGCACTTTTTAATAACTGGCAGCCAAGGGGCACAGAGCACGGGCAAATGCTGGGGCTAGAGCTTCAAACCAAGGACCAAGGCCTCTGCATCTTTTACTAAGAAGGTGATTGCCTGGTGCAAGGAGTACAGGAATCCTGTGGGTGTTGAGCTGGACAAGCGAGCAATGCTGCCATCAAGGACATGTGTGCATGCTTTGTTTTCTTTATTTAAACCTGAAAGGACTTTTCATAACTAATACCTTGTTTTTAAAAGTTATTGCCGACCTGTCTTGTGCCCTGGCTGCAGAAGACACTGGGCTGCACTGCAGCTGCTGAAAGAGTTGGTGTGAGACCTAAAGAAGATAGTAGGAACCTTGTCGAGGAGAGGAGTCAGGGTCGAGCAATAAATGGCAGGTTTTGGATAAAAGCTAGAGGTAGCTTTGCTTGGTTCTGGTGACAAACTGAAATATTTTGTTTTCACTTCTCAAAATGAAGCGTCTCTTATCAACCCCCCAAATAATTGTAAAAGTTACAGGGAGATTCTTCAAGCTTTATTTCTGCTCTGGTGTGCAAGAAACTTTGAATTAATGGGAATAAATCAATTCCACCCCGTCCTTCATCACTGAAAGTATCATTCTGCATGGGCACCTTGGGTGATCATCTTTCACTTCTGAAATAGTGGCTCATAAAAATGGCCTTGAGGAGGCTCGTGGACTAGAAAAGATACGATCTGTTAATCACCGTTGCCTAGTTCCATTCTTGTGCCATGTTAGATCCAAACAGTGAGTTGTCAGAAGGATAAGAAACAATTATAAGCAGCAAAATACATCAAACAGTGTAGTCCTCTAAATTGTTCCAATATAGATTAATGCCCTTTCTCTTTTTTTTTTAAAACAGCTGTCAAGTGCACAGCAAGCAAGATAAATCTTCCCCTTCTCTGTTTGTTTTGATCAGCACATCTGCAAGACTAACGCCTGCTATTACCTCTTTTAACCTGCATGATATTTTCCAGTCAGATCACAGGTATATTTTTTAACTAGAAAATGGTGATTTAAAATATGTGATAATCAAGAAAAATTTAGAACACACTAAAAAGAAAAATGACAGGGTTTTTTCTTATTTTATTTTTCTTAATTTTTCAAGAGTGAAAGGAGAGAGGAAATCTTATCTTTGTATTACAAACTCCTTTGCTTACTTGTTAGAGCAGGCATGCTTCATATACCTTTGCACTTTATCTAGTTAAGAAAATCTTTAGTAAACAGGAACATTTAGGATCTGTCAGGAACAGACTGGCCATGCATGTAAGGAACTAGAGATGTGCCTTAACAATTGCCAACAGGACTGTACCCCCCTCTTTCATCAATCTCAATCACCATAAAACCTCATCCCTACAAAACACCTACTACAACAAAGTGAATTCCACCCATCTTGCTTGTCTCAAAGTGGGTTATATCAAAGCATGTAACCCAGATCCTCTGCATATATGCCTGGGTCCAGGATCTACTGAAGGACAAAGCATGAGGGGGCTCAGACCCACTCCAACTTTTGAGGACCTTTTGGAGACATGGGGCATGTGTTCCACTGCCAGGTGGAAGGTGTGGCTATGCCAAGGACTTATTGACACCACTGTGAAAAGGCAAGGCCAGCAAAGACAGGGAGGAATGTTCCCCCACTGAACCTGAAGACATTGGATTTACAGGACACCACAGATCCATGGTGGTAGCTATTGCACTCTTTCTCTCTCTTCCTCTTTTCCACTATTTTTCCTCTTTCTTCCCCCATTCTCTTGCATGCTTGTTGTGGGTCAAATAAAGTGGCTGGACATCTGACTCCATTTTGAGTCTTAATTCTGTCATGATAAAACACTTAATTAAGCCTCACCCAGGAGTTAAGCCCAGACACTCCCAACCACCCAGAGCAATCTGAGGTCGGATGAAATGCACGGGAGTTTAACCTCTGCCAAACTAGTCTATTTAATTGTGGATTGAGACAATGCAATGGTAAAAATAAAAAAAAATAATAAAATAAATTGAAGATGGATGCTTGCTGAGTAAAACTACTCAAGGCACAGGAAGGAAGAAAAGACACACAAAGTTGCAGCTATTCCTGGCCTTTTTAGACTGTGACCAGCTTCGTCTGTTTGCAGTGTGCATGGCTGTACACACAAGCAAAAGGGATTGCACCTCCATCTTTCTAAGCGTGTTAGGCATGATGTCAAATTTAGTTTCTAGGCTCCCTCTACAGTCAATGGAGACAGTTACCTGGAGGGTAGGTTCCCCTACTTTCCTTGGACCTGTATTTTATAGACTTCAAGGTGACTTCGTACAGGTTTGTGAACAATTAAGTGAATTTCCTGCGTACCTGAACAGTAAAGGTAAGAGCTTGGCAATAACCATCTCTGCTTATACTTTCCCATTCATCACTTAACAATCAATGTTTACTGAAGAGAAAAAAAAAACCAAAAAACCCCACAACTGTAGGCATTTTTAGGTATCTGTGAAGATGTCTTTTGTCCCCTATGACAAAATGAGACCTTCAGCTTGTTTCAGCAATGTATGATTTTTATGTAGGTAGTATTTTTTTCTTCCACGTTAATCCCAAGGTTTAACAAAGATTTATATATAGGTTTTGAATAATTTCATTTAAATCCATTAAGTGAAATGAAGTTCCTCCTCATCCACATCCTCAACAGATTTTTCATTTGAGAATTTGTTATCATCAACTGTCATTAGCATGAAGCAATTTATGTCCCTAACGGTGCTATCTTCGCCGCCACACTAGCCATCATATAGGGAGCCTATACCAGGCTTCCATAAGTTTTATTCATCATAAACCTTTGCATATTTATTAAGCCTGGTTCAGTCACTTTCTTAAACTATACCTGGCTGTGACCTCATCTCTGTTCAATGAGGAGGGGTTGTTCTGCTTTTCTTTTTTCAATTTTTTTTTTTAAAGGGACACTGCTGAAATCATTCTTTCTTCTTGTTAAGGAGTATGTTGTAGAAGGAGACCTTCAAGGAGATTTGAGTGCTATATTCATACAATAGACAAGAACAAGTTGTTCCAGTGACAAATACACAAGATGAACGTTAGGATAACCTTTGTGATAAAGACTCTGTGAATTTAAATAAGAAGTAAAAAAAGAGAAGGGTCAGACAAAAGGCAATGAGATAAATATTCTCATGTCAAAACATACAAAATTGATTCTCCTTTGGAGAGCTAAATTAACATGGATATTGCAAATGCAGTAACTGACTGCAAAAGGAGGGAAGGAGAAAGAGGCTGTTTCTACCCTCTAATATGGATACTGTAAAAGTCAAGGTATGAAGAGCTGTAAGCACCTCCTGAGTTAGTATTCACTACTCCTAATGCCAGGTGCTAAGCTTTGCCAGCAGACACTGATAAGCACTAACAGAAAATGGACCTTATTAACAGTTCTGGACAATCTCCAACTCCAAGTTAGTAATAGCTATAACACTCCAGATTCTGCCTCTGATAACTAGCAGAGAGCTAGTACTCTTGCAGCACACTTAGCACTGCCTATTGAATGAAAGCTAACGAGTAACAGTGAAACAGACCTTAGTTTTCACAGCACGCAGTAATTAATGCTCCATTGCATTGTCCTACCACAGCCACTGTGTTTTAATTAAAAATGTCATGCTACAGTGGTATTTGAAAACATTCAGGTGTAAGACTGGGTTTTTTCCATATTCTTATCCTTAAATTAAATGAACAATAGCCCCCCTTCCCCTTGATTACCAGGCTGGAAGGACTGACATTTCTGTACTCCACTTCAAAAAGGCAATTTTTCTTGACATTGTGAACACTAGATGCCAGCTTCATCGTTGGTGCCAAATCTTCTGACAGAGCAAAGGCAGAACTTGAGCTCATACATCAAGGAAACTACAGTTTCTTGGTAAGGTCCCCAAACTGTAAAATCCCCAGGAAAGTGGTAGATGCTTTTCTTCTCCCTCATAAATTTTGTTTTTACCTTGGAGAAGACATAAATGCCAAAAATACTGAGTTCTTCAAATATGCTAGAGAGTAAAAATGAAAGGCAGAATTTTGTTTGAAATACCACATCAGCTAGGAATAACTATCTCAGGAATGACTTGGGCATCACAATGAAATTCTTACAGACAATGCATTGTATTAATAAATAAAGACAATGAATTAAATGTTACAATACCATAAACAATTTCATAGGAGAATTTGGGAATATGGGATATTTTAAGTGCCTGTGAGAAAGCTCTGTGATGTGTGTTTCTAAGCTTGAATTTTATTTCATACCACCAGCAGCCATGATCATCTTTTGCATTACTATGCACACATGTTTTAAAAGTGTAATGAAATGGGTGGTGATCGCTGCAGCCGCCCTACCATCCAGGCAGGCAGGGTTGTTCTTCTCCTCTTCCACATGTGTCCCCATGGGACTGTCTTACCCTGGAGTCAGAACAAAAACCTGTTGGGGGAAACTCGAAGCAAGATCACGAGGGTCCTCAAATCAAGACGTAGCCATTCCTCTAAGGCTTGGGAACCCCAAGCTGCTTTAATAATTAAACATGTTATTTTCTGGGAAAGTGGTGCCAATGCTGTTTACAACTTAGCTTTTTCAGAGACATGTACAAGTGTAACACAACATGGATAATCTTTCTATAGGGTTATAAACCAGTAAGCTCTTGACTCCTACAACAGAAATGCTACCATGTCATCAACAGATAAATAGACAATCTATAACTTTCCCCTTTCTTGAAGCTAATAAGAGTCATTTGGATGGTTTGTTCTGCTGTTCCACAGTCCTTTCCCCTGTCTTGTCATACCTCCAAGGTGATGAAGTTTCCTTTTCCCAAAGTGGCCCCACTCCTCACCAAGAAGATATCTCTACTTGGGTAGTCGAGTAGAACTATCCCTTGTCTGGCTGAAGCACTCTTCCTCCAGTATTATGCAACTTGCATATCTACTGAAGACTCACATAATAGTGCAGTGTTCTAATGAATTAGGTGTGCATAAGCTTTACTTATGCATATTGCCCCAGATCCCTTCACCTACTCTCTGTATCCCTGATCACCTGGAGAAAAGTGGCAAAAGCTATTTTGAAATAGAGCTCCTCTGAAGGAGCTCTATTTGATTCTTTACTGAATCCCCAGCACTCTTCCTGCAGATCCCCTGGCATGGCTTAGGAGGGTTATGGACCTATTACTTTGCCTGCACCCCATGGTGAACAGGATGCCTTCTTTCTGGGCCAGCTCTGTCACACACCCAGCATATTGCCTCAAACCAAAGTTTCCCAGCCTGGAGACTTCATCAGTGTCCCGGTCCGATGGGAATGCCTGTGGCCTCTCTGGTTGCACCAAGACCACTGCTTGTGGACCTGGGGTATGAAACCTTATTGGTCAGCTGGTCTGCATGTATAAGTTTCCAATTAACCCACCTGTTTGCTGTGTGGTCCTCAAAAGATCAAAACAAAAAGTGACATGATTACAGCTCAGGGGGCTACCCAGAGAAGGACTGAACAGTGAGGGGTGAGGGGGGCTAGGGGCAGAGCTACATGAACTAGCTGTGCTGCTGAGGTGTATCACGAAACTGCGGTCCCAAAAGTGAAGAGGCTGTCAGCTGTCCTGTGTACCACAGCTTTGGCTCTTCTAACCCAGAAGTGGCTACTTGGCCATTTGCAAATACCGGTTGTTTTCCTGCCCATGGACTTACGGAAACTCACAATTTGTGTGTATGCCAATGTCTGCTGAATGCAAATATACCATAGAATCATAGAATCACAGAATGTGTTAGGTTGGAAGGGACCTTTAAAGGTCACCTAGTCCAAGCCCCCTGCAGTGAGTATGTGCATTAACTTTCCAAATTCTGTTCATACAATCACTGACATGGGAATAATTTAAACTTTATAAATGTGTTTCATTTAGATAGTCTATCTGCTTTTAACATTAGTATTTTCAATAGAAATCTTTGGTAAGGTCACCAGGTGCCCCAGTTTCATGTGTGTCCTGTTTTCATAATGACAATCACAGAGATGGTAAGGTGCCCTAGTTTTTCAAACTGTTGGAAAGCCTTCTGCTGCCTTGAGTGCATAATTATTCAATCTTTGCAAAAGAGAAAAAAAGGATTGTCACAGGGAGGAGAGGCATTTTAAAGTGACATCAAAGTGAAATAAGAGTTTTTCTTTCCTGTTGAAAGTGCATAAAACTCTCCCTGATCATTTACTCTTATGTTTTTCTGCCATGCCAGGTTGCTCATATTCATAAATACTTCAACTGAAATTCAGATTGAAATTAACTGTAATTTTATTCACTGTAAATATGTGTAGTTACAGCTGTTAAAAAAGCCATCAGATTTTATTCCACCTGTTTTTTTCCCTAATGCTACTGTAGGAATTGAAACCAGCTCACTGATCCAATGCCTCTTTTATTTTACAACCAAAATCCTTTGCTAATACTTTTTTGTATCACACTTAGATGATAAACCAAAGTATTGCTTGCTCTTTGCTAGATTAATCGCAAAGGTGTATGAAGCAGTAAGTGAATGGTGCAAAGGCAAGTGATTGATGATGTCAGCCCAGCTTTTCCACTGCAGAAAGTCCCACTTCCAGACGTGGGCTTCAGTACCTTCCTGCCCACAGTCAAGCTCATAAAAATTAAAACCAGAGGGATGTCAAGAAGAAAACAAGAGTTAAGCATACAAAAGGCCGAAAAAGACTATCTGTTTTGGAAACAGCAACAAGCTCTACTTAGTCATGTTTGGATTTCAATACCTTTTTAGGTGAGTAACATGCTTCTGTTCAAATGTCTTCAGCAGAGCTATAAAACAAAGCATTTGAGCCAAGTAAGGAAGGTAACATCTGGCATTCAAAAATTCAAGTGCCCTTGACATTATGTACAACAGCATGCCTCATTCCTTTCTTTGCCCTTTTCTTAGTATTTCTTTAACACTTTCCTTGCAGGTCAAGGACAATAGTAATTAGTTGTGTGGATTCTTCAGTGAATACCTTAAATTAGTTCTTCTAAATTGATGTGCTTTCATAGTTTCTGCCTATATTGAAGTAATAAAGCAAATTTCAGTCCCCCTTCTGCCAAAGCTATGTTTTTATATCATTCTTGATCAATTAAGGGCCCGATGGAGAAAGCAAAGTGGAACAAAGTCTGCCACTCTTTGTATTTTATTAGAGAATACACTGTTGATGACACAATCTCTTTGAATGCAACATATGCCATAATACCTTGCTTAAATAAAATTACAAGGCAATAGGATGTTTCATTTGTGCACCTTATATCTTAATTTCAGCACTCAACCAGACCTGCATGTCTGTTCTTCAGAGCCAAGCACACTGAATGCTTTCTAAAGGGAAATTGATTAGATCCTCACACTGCAAAACAGATACTTCATGTCCAAGAGTCCTGCAAGCAGAGCATAAGCTCTATAAATGTGTTTCTTAAGATGAAAAAGAATAAAGCAGATAGGCCCGTGACTCTTGTGCTGAAAGGGAGCAGTGGTGTGCTGCTAGTACCCATTATAGTGCTCTCTGCACTGGCTGTTTCATTAAAACCTTTCATCCTACTAAAGCGTATGGGGAAAACGAATCTAAGAGATAAAAACCCCACAATAACTGCACACAATTTAGCTCCCAAATGGGGCCTAACATGATTAAAATAATAAGAATCACACTGTGCTCAATAGCACTTCAATGAAAGTAACTAGGGTATAAAAGATAAAAAAAGTCTTCAGTGCAAAGCATTTTGAATAAAAACTGCAATAGCAAGTCTGGGAGAGCATTTTGGTGAGGGCCAGACTGCTGTCAGCCCAAGTGTGCTGGTACAGGTGGGAAAGGTTTGATCAGGTCCTAAGTCCTGAGTTATTAATGATGCTGCTCATTAGTTCCATGCCTAAATACAGAGATGGCCGTGATCTCAGGCTCCTCTAAAGTGACTGCCATCCCCCAGGCCAGAGGGCTGGGCTGTAAGTTTATTTGCCTTACAGCTTCAGCTCAGCAGTGGGCAGTCACCAGAAGGTACATCAAATGTTGGAACATACTAAGAAAAAAGCAGAGGAAAACAGCATCATCAACATCATCATGGCACTGAATAAATCCATAGCATGTTTGTATCCTGAACACTAAATAGATACCTTAGGTCTCAGAGGAGATAAAGAAGAAGCAGAAAATTGAAGGCAACAAGAAGGGCCAATGGAAGGGACTGGTTTTAAATGAGGGATGACCACATAGAGTAAGGGCTCAATAGATGGGAAAAAGAAATAATTGAGTGGGACAAAGCACAGCTAATACACTGACTGATCACCAACAGGGTATGAATTTTTCCTATCTTTTTCAGTGCAAGAAACAAGGGAGTTCTAAAAAAATTAGCAAATGGTCAATTTTAAACAAGAAAAAGGAGAACATTTTTACACTTGCTTATGTAAACCATGAATCATGCAACTGTATACAGTGGAATTAAAATTTGCATGAGGTCAAGGAGCAGCTGGACAAACCACTCATGACTACCAAAGGCAAAGGCCATATCCCTGCTTAGGAAGTCTCTGAGCCACAAGTTGCAGGAGGCTGGAAGAGTATTCTGAGGAAGTACTTCTAACTATGTTAATACTGCTAAATAATTGCTACTGTTAAAATTTTACACTGCTTTTAAGTCGCCAGCCCTCCTGGGCTGGAAGACACAGAAGGCCTGGCTAGACTTTTCCTGGTGTAACCCTTTTTGGCATTGTATGTTGAGTACATTAAAAATGGAACTAGGGAGATGTAAAAATGAAGCCAATAATTTAAAATATGGGGACAATGCAGTAGAAGATGTTTTTTTATTGTTATTGTTTAAATGATATCCCACTGTGGCTCTTTGTGAAACTGATCTTTCATGGTTTCAATCATCCTGGGGACAGCAAAAATATATAACTCTCTTGCAGTCAGTAAATGCTGTAAATAATTTTCCCTGGATAAATGGCTCTCTGGAACATCCACTATTGCCTTTGACAATTTACTAGTCTCTTTGGGAAAAGCAATGATTTCTGACGTACTAAGCTTTGCTTGATAAAAAGTAGTCCCATGATTTTCTATCATATGTCAATTTTAACTTCTCTGGCAAACTGAAAACCTGTTGATTAACACCAAAATCATCCATAATATATGGGATACACTGTGGTACATACCAAGAAAAAATTGGTCTATAAAAATGTTACAAACAGTACTATTTCATCAGCTGAATTTGGTCTCTCTGGTTACACAAATAATAGCATGAGCCACATGGAAATGCAAACATGGCCTCTGTCGTCAGGTTATATTAGTGTGATATGATGATAGGCTTTGCAGCCCACACATGAGACCACTAATGACAAGCAATCTCCAGCTATCTTCTGTTGTCATCTCAAGAACAGAGGTATAAATTTTAAAGGTCTGAGTGTTACTTGAACTTAAACAGAAAACTGTTTTCTGTAGCAGAATCTATGCTTCTGATTTATGGCATAGATTCAGGCCTCGGGGCTTTTCAAAACTCCTGAATGTACTTCTTTATACTGCACTTCAAAGTATGCAGCTACATTGCCTGTAGCTACATAAGCTTTGGGTTGATTTTTACGAATTTTCTTGCTCTCTGTAATAGGAATGGACAAGTTAATAACAACTGAAACCTTTCAAGTTATCACATTTCTGAATTGAAATAACTTATACCTGGCCTGATCATAGTCTTTTTGCAGTCCATAACTTCTATGGCACCATTTGGCTACAGAATCCGAAAGAAAGAAACAGAGTATAGTTGGTTGAAATTAGCATTGAGCAGTACATTATATAGACTAGGAAGATTTTTCTGATTCCTATTGTTCCACTGTCATTCAGGAACATCTGAGTATCCATTCTGAAAAATGCTGGAAAAGGAGGAAAAAAACCCAAAAGGCAAAAAAATCCAGCTGCCTCATTTGTTTATCTTTGTTTTGCGTCACTGAGGAATAAAATGCACCAAACAGTTTTTACACTGTGCCTTTTATGTAATGTGAACTGTGTTTCTTCCATTTAAGAAAACCAAACTCTACTGTATGAAAGGGAACTAAACCAATTTCACCCACTGATGATCTTGGATATTTTTTTTTCATTGCAAAAATCATGCTCATTTCTACAGAAGGCAAAAGTTGCACAGGAAGCAACTGAGACATAGAAAAAAAAATATTGTGTAGATTTTGCTTTTTTTTCCCCAGAGATTAGTTCTGTATTTTCCTTGGTGATTTTATTTTTAATTTTTTTTTTAAATCACTGTTGTGGGTAAAATTCTCTGGAAGCAAGAAATAGCTATGTCATTTGTGCCCAGGTTAAAGAAAAAGATCAACATGAAAAAATGAATAAAACTTACAGGTCCTCCTTGAATTTCAAAGTACCTTTTGCTTTGACTGATCATACCTCAGAAAGATGTACTTTCACCATCTACAGTAAACCTACTCATTTTTGAAGATGTGATTCAGTACTTTTTTCATTTTAGTCACTAAATATACTGATATCAGATACTAAGTAGAGAAGATGAGAAAGGGATATTATTATATCATCTCCCTAGTAATTTTTCAGTTTAGAGGTATTTGAGGAGATCCAGAAAGTTGCTGATTCCTGCAATCAATGTAAGCATTTAAAGAGAATAATTTCCACTCTATAAAAATATTGTTGAGAACAATTTTCCAGAAAAAAAGAAAATGCCTCAACTTCTGCTGAAGCATAAACAACAGAGCCGTCTTCAAAAATTAAATCAATTTTTGCTTCCGTGAATTGGAATTCATTGTTAATCTCAGTGGGATCTGGATGGCAAACATAACCTTTGTGAATCTAATATCAGACTTCTTGAAGACAAGGATGTTTAGCATACTTGGTAATTTTTATGACATGCACCTATTTGTCTGGTTTTGCTTGTCTTGCATTTGATGTCTGTTTCTATTCTTCTTGCTTGTGATTCTTCGATACGTGGTGTGGTCTGTATTTGACAACTGCTGGCAAATTGTAATGCCCCACATTTATAATTATAATTATAATTCATTATAATGAAGTGTAACATTTATAGAAAGAGATGGACAAAGCCACAAGGAAGAAGAAGAGTGTGCTAAGAGCAGAGTGGCTGGCATGACTCTACAACTGTCATGGGTAAATCCATGTGCCCTGAAGCAGATGAGCAAATCTTCAAAGACTGAAAGACAAGTGGTGTTCTGCTGGCTGAGGAACCTGGGCACTGAGCAGACAATGAGTGGCACTCAGCAAGTCATTGGACATCAGGGAACAAGGCAGAGATTGTATGGGAAGTCATGGAATCACAAGATCATAGAATTTTGATTGGAAAAGACCTTTGAGATCATCTAGTCCAGCCATTAACCTAGCACTACAAAGCACTACCACTAAACCATGTCCCCTATCACATCTACGTGTTTTTTAAATACCCCCAGGGATGCTGATTCAACCACTTCCCTGGACAGCCCGTTCCAGTGCTTCATGACCCTTTTGGTGAATAATTTTTTCTTAATATCCCATCTAAACCTGCCCTGGAACAACTTGAGGCCATTTACTATCACTTCTCAAGGTGATCAGCTTCACTGTAGGTGTGTTCCAAAGCAGAATGGGGGACTGCAGCATACAGAAGGGGTTTCCTGAGCTGAGTGAAGCAGAGCCACCAGGAGCCAGCAGGTCTCAAGACAGTTGAGGTGTGGACAGTGCCAAGAGTAATGGTGACAATACCCACCCTCACAAAAGGCCCGTGGGGACCACAAGCCACCAGGAATGCTGTGACCAGAGCATATATTTAAGAAGGAAAAAAAACAGAAAAAGAAAAAAGGGAAACAGTGGCAGCTTAGAGCATCAGCTTTTGCAGCAGATAGGGGAGTGAGAAAATGTGAGAAACTTTGCAGACACCAAGGTCAGTGAAGAAGGAGGGGGAGGAGGTGCTCCAGACATGGGCAACAGAGCAGAGATTCCCCATGAGCCTGTGGAGAAGACCATGGTGAAGCAGGATGTTCCCCGAAGCCCATGGAGGATGGGCAGAGACATCTACATGTCCCCTGTGGAGGACTCCATGCTGGAGCAGGTGGAGGCACTCAAAGAAGGCTGTAACCCAGTGGGAAGCTCATGCTGGAGCAAGCTCTTGGCAAGACCTCTGAACCCATGGAAAGAGGACACCAGGCTGGAGCAGGAGAAGCGTGTAAGGAGTCCAGACACTGAAGAGGAAGGAATGGCAGATACAAGGAGTCATGAACTGACCGCAACCCTCATTCTCCATCCCCCTGTGTTGAGGCAAGGAGGAGGAAGAGAGAATTGGAGCAAAGTTGAGCCTGTGAAGAACCGGCACTGTGGATGACCTGGAGTACATGGCCAAGGTTCTGTGACTGACCAAGATCCTACCTGACCCTCAACAAGTTGTCTGAGAGCAAAGGCTGCACCTCCAGCTGGGGGGGGTCTGTGCCATCTACCCCAGCAGCAGCTGCCACCCGGAGAGAGCTGCTGACGGAGAGGCTGCAGTGCAGACCTCAGGCTGCAAATAGTGCCCATACCTTTCTCCTGGAGCAGGGACAGGCAGCAGACCTGCCTGCACAAGGTGTGCCCAAGTGAGGGACCTCCAGCAGCAGCGGCTGAGCTGCAGGATGCAGTGAGAAGGCTGTGTAACATTGTGGAAAACTCTCAGAAAGAGTTAGATATCTGCTTCCAAGAAGAGTCTTCAGTGGACCTACAGATGGACCCATGGTGAATATTTTTCAACATTAGGACTGAAAAACTAGAGAAGTGAAAACAAATGGGTGGCAAGGCCTGATAGTGCTCCCCCAAAAGCAGGAAAGCAGTGTCTTATGGGAAGTGCTATTAGGATGTCATAGTCAATGAAAGTACCTGGACAACAACAACAACATAATCAGTGCCCATTCATTTTATTCTTCATCACAGGCCGTGCTAATTATTGCTTTCAGCAGCAAAGCCACAGACATTTTGTAACAGGACATATTTTTAACACTCCATGTGGGAGATAGACCTACAAAGCCTACAACCTGCTAATGGAGCTTATATCCTGGGCTTCCTTTGTGGCTATATGCTGTGGCTCTGTGGGGGCACAAAGAACTAGTTGCTATTCCTCTACCTTTCACCCCCTCCTGCCCCACTTTTGTTACTATAGTAGCAACAGTTGGGAGATTAAACACATTTTAAATAAAAAAATGCATTTAGTAAAGATGAAGAGATTAAAACAGGTTTCTGGAGAAGGCATGTTTATATCGTGGTAATAACAGGAACTGAAGCATTTTCCATCTTGGTCCCTCTGACAATTTTAGTTATGAATCAGGATTAAGATTAATTCAGATTGTGAACTGTAAACCACTGTCTGTGTAAAATGCAGTAAAACATTGTGCTTAGGATCCAACCAGACTGGTGTTTATGGAGCCTGGGGAATCCTTTGCTCAAAGAAGCCCTTAGCCACAACACGTCCTAAAGGAAGCCTGATCTGACCCAGTCAGAAGCTGTGGTCCCTTGCAGCTGGCAGAGTGGTGCAACAGAATCAGTTTTGCTGTCCAAGGAGGATAAAGGGAACTCTGTTCTTTAGGAGAATTTTCCTCCTGCATGGCAGTTTACTTGTCTGGAGGATCATGAAAGCAGAGGAGAGCATGGGCTTGGAGCTTGCCGCATTCAGGTGGTCTAGCCAGTGCAGTGACCCTCTACAAGTCAGATAGGATCTCCTATGCCAAGGGATGTTCTAGTATCTAAAGTTAGCACCAAGTGAAGACAGAAATCAAAAATAAAAAAATTAAAGATCTCCTGCTCTGGATCTGACACGCTAGGTGAAGTCAAGCCTTGCGTGGGTCCATTGCAATAGTCATAGCTTCAAATGCATTTACTTGTGTCAGTATTAAAATTACTTTGCAAGGGTAATGTGCTACTCATTCATGCCTTTTGCCTAAACTCATAGCTGAAAAATAATCTGCACAAAATAATTGATTTAAGCTCATGTTTCTGCATCTATTGTGTTGCTTTGAATTTATCTATGATTAAGATCAAACTCATTGAATGTCTCATGGGCACCTAGGAAAAAACCAGATCTGTTAAAAGAGTACCACTCATAGGTATTTCATCATGAAAGAATGGGTCATAGGAAATGCATTTGAATTTTTCTACAGCCCAATACTACTCCTCCTAATGTTAATAATTAATTTCTACACCAAGAATTACCACATTTCATTTTAGAGCCATAATTTCAATTAGTGTTTAGAGAAAGAGCTCTGCTGGACATAGTCCTGTTTCCCCCTTGTGTTTGAGAGAGTTGCTTTCCCACAATTTACTTCTTCCTTCTTGCCCCTTCCCCTGCCCCCCTCAAAAGTCACAATTCTTGAAGAGACTTGCTAACAGAACTTACATTACTGATAGCATGTGGACTCTTGTTTCACTAGACCCTGCATGCCCTCTTTAGCATGCTATTTGGGCTTGAGGTGGGATCTAATGACAGCTTTCTAACCCTTGAGAGGAGCTTTTTGAGGTGACAAAAGCAGGTTCCCCAGAGTGCCGCATGTCAGCAGAGCAAATCACAATGGGCAGAGAACAAGAATGAAAGGAGAGGTTCATACTGAGTATAAACCCCCATTGGGCAGGGCATTGGAGTAGAGACATCCTGAGACCCCTCCCAGCCTGTATTATCCCACAGGGAGAGAAGGTCACATCACTGCCTTGCTGGGATGAAAACACAGGTGATGCCCACATGCAGAAAGGGCAGGCGTGGCCTCATGGGAACTCTCATCCCCATGTGGGATTGTTTCTGCAGAGCCCTATACTGCTTGAGAGCTTCGGGGTCTGAGCTAGACTGGAGGTCATTGTGCTGAGCTGCAATGTTTACATACAATTCCAGCTGGCAATGTTTCTAAAAATGAACTGAGGGGGAAAATCAAACACACAGAAGGGGAAAAAAAATAGAAAAAAGTTCCTTTACTGAAAAAGTGCTTTCCTAATGTCTTGCCTCCACAGCTCCACTTTTCAAAAGAAAACTCACATCTTGTACATAGGTATTTTTGCTCCTTGGGTTTCAAAATATGAATATCTAAAAGTCCTCACTGTTGTTGACTTCGCTACTTCTAGAAATGTTCATTAATATATTTCAGATGAAATCACGCTTCCACTGAAGTTGGTGAAAGCATTTCCCCTGACTTCAGGAGTCTGAATAACACCTTTAAGCTCTTGTGATAAAGGTGGAGGATAAGGCACATTCATAGTTGGGCCACTGAGTATTTCATAGCTCAGAAGAGCATCTTCATTGTTCAAACTGGAAGCTATTAATGGCAAAGTAGGAAACACCTCTAGAAGAAAGTTTTATTTGTGGTCTGTTTTCCTTCACCAAATTGGACACATGACTAGAGTAGCTGTGAACTTTTGCCAAATAGAAACAATGTTACCAATCCAAATAATATTTTAGATTGTGTCTTGTTTTGGAGAACCTAAAAATTCTATTTTTTAGTTTTGTAAATTCACTTAAAATTCAATGAATTTTCTTTTCATTTTACTATATTGTGTCATGGAAGTGTCATTGTCTAAGAAATAGTACATCTAAACGTGAGTGGAAACAACTTTGACTTAATAAGAAAAAGGAAACATTCAAATATTTACTAAGTAGTTTCTAAATTTGTTTTAAGATCATATTACAACGTTGTTCATTATTGTAATCATGATTCCTTTGATGTTGTCTGGCCCCAAATGTTAGCATTTTGAAATTAAAATAATTTCCCAAAAATGTATATTGGGTCTGTGTGGCAACGTTTTAGTAGGGGAGAGTCCTACAGCTTCAGTGAGAAGCTGCTAGAAGCTTCCCCCATATCTGACAGAGCCAATGCCACCCTGCTTCAAGACAGACTTGCTGCTGGTCAAGGTCAAGCCAGTCAGAGATACTGCTAGCACCTCTGGAATAACATTGTTACAAAGGGGAAAAAACCCACCAGAAGCAATTCCCACCAGAAAGAGAAGAGAGAAAATGAAAGAGGAACAACTCCGCAGGCACCAAGGTCAGTGAAGAAGGGCAAGGGGGGGAGGTGCTCCAGGCAACAGAGAAGAGATTCCTCTGCCGCCCTTGGAGAAGACCATGGTGGAGCAGGTTGTCTCCCTGCAGGCCGTGGAGCAGATACTCACCTGCAGCCTGTGGAGAACTCCATGCTGGAGCAGGGAGAAGCACCCGAAGAAGGCTGTGACCCAGAGGGAAGGCCATGGTGGAGCAAGCTCCTAGCAGAACTGGTGGACCTGCCAAGAGAGGAGACCACACTGGAACATGTTTGCTGGCAGGACTTGTACCCCATGGAAGGGAACTACACTGGACCATTTAATGAAAAACTTCAGCCCATGGGAAGGACTCATGTTGGAGAAGTTCTCACAGGGTTGTCTGCTGTGAGAGGGACCCCATTCTGGAGCAGGGAAGAGTGTGAGGAGTCCTCCCCTTGAGAAGGAAGGAGCGGCAGAGATGTGTGGTCAACTAACTGAAACCCCCATTGCCTGTACCCCTGTGTTGCTGGGGGTGTGAGAGGAGGGAGGGAAATGAGGAGTGAAGTTCAGCCCAGGACAAAGGGAGGTGTAGGGGGAGAAGTTTTAAGGGTTGGGGTTTTTTTCCTCATTATCCTACTCTGATTTGATTGGCAATAATTGGTAAATGATCTCTCCCTGTCCTCACCTTGAGCCTTTTGTTATATTTTTTTGGCCCCTGTCCAGTTGAGGAGGGGAGTGATAGGGAGGATTGGGGGGCACCTGGCCTCCAGCAAGGGTCAAACCAAGCCACAATGCTTGCAAATATCATTCTTACAGGAGTTTCTGAAGTGCCTGTTGTTTGGTCTCTGAAGGAAAAAAAACAAACTAGCAAACCAGAAATTCAGAGGGTCTTGAGAGTGTTGCTTAAAATACCTCTATGCCCTCAATGTAAATGGAAATGACACTGTTGGCATTAATGCTGCTTCTTTATCTCAGAGTGGTGTAGTGGAAGAGAGACCAATAAGCCTTGAAAAGATTCTTGCAATTGTTTGTAATAAATGCAGGGAATGTGAGGGAAATGGAAGTTGTTCTGCTTTGTGCCTTAATAGCAAAAGTCCCCTTTATCTATAACCCTTTTTTGTGCAGTTGGTAATTAGCAGTTTATTATGCTGAGGAGGAATTGCTTCTTTCTGACTTCTAACCAGTCTAATTAAACCCAGTCATTAATGTAAAGACTCTGTATGAAAGAGACGCTTCATACCTGATCAAACAATTATTTTGGAAGGTGCTGATCCTCTTATTACGATTCAGGGTATTTTTCGGTTGATTGGAGATGTGGCAATGGCACAGCATATTAAGAAAGTAATGGAGATGAATGGCTATGAAGTTTAAAATTATATTTCTGCTCTGTTGCTTCAGTGAAAACTATGCAAAAACTGTCTTGCAGCCATGACAGGAAATATTTGTAAAATTAGCAGGTAGTTCTTGCTTTCAATGGAGCTACCAAGTTTTTAATGAAAAAAAAGTCATTTGAAATTTCACAGTGCATCAGTAAACATTGCAACATGTGTTATCATTACATATACCTGTCCTGGTTTCAGTAGGGATAGAGTTAATTTTGTTCCTAGCAGCTGGTGCAGTGCCATGTGTTTGGGAGTTAGGATGGGAGCAGTGCTGATTACACATTGATGTTTTAGTTGCTGCCCAGCACTCAGGGACTTTTCAGCTTCTCATGCTGTCCTGCCAAGGATACAGCTGGAACAGCTGACCTCAACTGGTCCATGTGACCATATGATGTCACGCAGCATATAAAGCTGGAGGACAAAGAAAGAGGAGGGAAGGGGAGAGGAGTTTGGAGTGGTGGTGTTTGTCTGCCCGAGCACTCATGGCACATGACAGAGCCCTGCTGAACACCTGCCAGCCCATGGGAAGTGGGGAAAGAATTCCTTGGTTTGCTTTGCTTGTACACAGCTTATACTTTACCTATTAAGCTTATCTCAGACCAAGACTTTTCTCACCTTTGCCTTTCCAGTTCTCTCCCTCAACCCCTCTTAGGGGGAGTAAGCAGCTGCGTGGGGCTGAGTGAGCTGCCGGATGGGGTTAAACCACAACAGAACTGTATCACTCCTGATTGCACACCTTCAGCTTTCATGGCTTGCTCATTTTCCTGAAAAGAGAAAAACTGAGATATCCTTTTATTTTCTGCACGTACAGATTTAACTAGATTGTTCATGGATGTATTTCCTATGTATCAAAATTGCTTTGCAGTCAGGCAGGAAGACTACTCGAGCCATGAGGTTGTTTTCCATGTCAGTAAGACTGTGAGAGTTGGGACCCCAGGACTGCTATGGCAGGAATTATCATAGAGTTTTTTTCAGGGGTGTGTGTAGTAGCTGAACTGGGTGAGGTGCTATAATGGAGGGACTGACTGACATAGAAACACTTAACATTTGGTCAAATTAGGTGAAGATATAATTGTTGGAAGAGGATGACACTGGCCATGGTCTATGTATGGGAAAGTATTACCACTCCTTTCAGGGCTTCTGCACAGCACTGTGCCCAAGACCCCATACAGCACAGGGATTTCTCCAGGCATCCCCTTCGGTTCATATTACACTGAAAGGGAGAAAAATGAGAGAAAAGAGGAAGGATCTGCATCTGCAGAGGGTCTTAACATACCTGTTAGGTATTTGATACATCCCTGCAGCAGGGTTTCATGTCCTGTGGCTCCCAGCTTCCCCTCATGCAAGGCTGTTCCAGCTGTGTGTGTCTAGCCTTTATGATAAGTTTTTAGTTGCTAAGGTATCACTACATTCTTTTGCAGGTTTTTTACTCCTTTTTAAAGTTAATTAAAAACCTCACATAAGCAAATAGAATGACACATAGATTTAGACACTCTTCTTATCTTTGACAGAGTAAAACATCTGAATGCCCAAGTATATTACAACCAACCAAAACAAAAAGCTAAAGAAGGATGTAATCTCTATGCTTCAGGCATTAATCAAATACCAGTCAGTAGGAACTGGGAAAAGACTTCCTCTGTGAGCATATAAAATATCCATTCTGTGGACTTTATTATTGGACCTTCATGTAAGACCTCTGTTACTGGTCACTGTATTAGACAGAAAAGCCATGGGGCTGGGTCCTGAACGGTTTTTATATTTTCAGATAAAAGAAAAACAAATGCATTGCAGAGAAATAATATGAGAAAACAATCCCTAAACTTTATTTTTGAGAACTGATCTGTGATTTTAATTCAGCAAAGTAACAGTGGGGATCAAAGTTTTGAGGATATTCTTAGGCTGTCTGATCCCATTGTCTGCCTGTATCAAGTTCAATACACTTCCCAACCAGCAATATCTTGTCAGCTGTGCATCCACGTTATTTCCACGTTCTGAATCCTGACCAGAATAATCCTTTGAAATGCAGGAAAGGATCAGAATAAGTATTGCTTAGATAGGGCAAATGAAATATTCAAAAGCTAAGCACTTATAAAAAATAAAGATGACAAATCTGTGTCCTGTTTGAAGCAGCCTCAGTTCTTGCTGAAAGTGGAGGCTGAGCTGGAAAAGAACAGATAGAGCACGCTGTAACTTGTTTGATATTCCCAAAACCAGAAAACCAGTGAAATATGCCGCTGAAAAACAGAGACTGATTGGTAACTTAGGACACACAATTGTTTTATGAGAGGTCCAGATACACATCTGTCCCATCTCACTTCATGGTTTCATATAAATGCCATAGAAGAATTAGAAAAATTCTTCACATAATCTTTTAGTTTTGACAGACTGCTATTTTCTGGCAGAATAATTATCTGTCACAAAATTCTGGGTATAAGAACAGGCATTTATGCTACAAATTATGAAAATTAAAGTGGTACAAGTAGATGAAATTCTGTTGAAGGTTCATGCTAAAGTTACGTATGGGTTGCCAAAGATACCAGTGGGAATGGATGTAGCAGTGTTACCATGTACATATGTTGCTGGAGAAGAGTTTAGGCTAATCCTGGGTTCATACAAGTAAATGGTATGTTTATGCTCATTTAAATAGTAAATGTTCCTAAAGAAACAGTTTAAAAAGCATTTTGCCTTCTCATTGCTCCAGTTGCTTCTAATTATCATCCAATATCAGCTGATAGCTCCACCAACAATATTATCTGAAACCAGAAATGAAAAATGAGATTTTAAATGTTAATGATCAGTCTTGCAGTCTCATCCCTATGAATTGCATCTTAGCTGGGTCTCTACACTGTAAGATATGAATGCAGCTTCTTTGCAGAAAAAAATACCTTCACCTTCCCTGAAAGGCAGGTTCACCCGAACAAAGGGGGCTATATTTATTTAAATAATCTGTAGTGCTATTTCCATTGTTCTGGCTTTCAAGCATCTTATTTTATCATTTTCTCATCATCTTCTCTGCCTCTTGTTCTGTGCTTTCCATTATCTGTGGATGAGATCGGATCCTCTGTTTGAGCTGCAGCTTGCTGGCTTTCATCATTAGCAGATTAGAGTTTTCAGGACTTGTAAGTATGCGCTGCTGGAAGTTATTCACTGGTGTCCCCCTTCACTCCAGTTTCTAAAACTTCTGATTGCGCACCAGTCATTGCAGCCTCTCCCTAGAAAGCTCATCATCTTCTTATACAGATGTCTGCAGCAGTGATGGTGTGGTGAGTGGGAAGATGCCTCCTAGAGCTGTTATTTTTCCCCATGGACAAGGGCAAGTGATGACAATCCTTTTGATCTGACTCACGTATCTGCATTTTGGATGATTACAGACAACTGAGATGAAGCTCACCCAGCAATTTTTGGAAGAGATTTCTGAAATGAAGAATCACTTGGTGTATCGTCTATTCAGTTTGTTATCTGCTCTTTGGCTGCATTGGTCATGTGGCATATTTATGTTTCATAACTAAGTACACCTCATAGACTTGCATTTCCACCATGGGTACTGTTAATTAAAATATGATAATAATTTTCTTCCATATTTTGCTATTCATTTCCAATCTGCTTTTTTTTGGCCAACATTTCTACCGTCCTGGGTTTTGGAATATGCATACACAAAACACAAAAGAAGAGTCAGACTGCCAAAGCGAATTATTTTGAAAATTAAAGCAGACATTTCTGGAATTCTTTCTTAAAATATTATTCACTCGGCTCTAGCCACAGTTTCACTTAGATAATACTGCCTAGAGACAGCTGAGTGCATAGATATTATCAGAAAACCAAACTGCACGAGATGCTGCAGATACTATTGGAAGTCAAGTATTTATGTCACAGGGCTGCAGCAGAAACTAAGAATGTGTCCCAGAAGACATCCTCTGAAAAACGAAACCAGAGAAAAATAATTAGGAAGTGAAGCATCTTATGAGCTCAATTAAAAGACTCCTTTAATTTGCAAACCTCATCTCCCTGGCCAGCCCAGCTGATGGAGAGAAGCAGCTTCCTCCAGAGGGCAATTCGGAGCACGTAAATCTAGGTTCTCACTCAGCAGACGTTTCTCAGGCTAAAAGTCAACCAATCTTTTTTAGTAAGAAGCATCATGTGGAGCAACATTCCTCACAAGATAAAAATTGTTTCTGCCCTTGTTTCTGCAGTCCCTACTACACTGAGCAGGACTTACTCTAAAGAGTAAAGTCTTAGGAGCACTCAGTGTCATGGTGTTTTATTACTAACATTCAGGACCCTCATCACTCTTGATCATTCATCATTTCCATCTCTGTTGAGTAACACAGTGCACATTTCCTGCTTTGTGTTTCTGCTGGAGCTTTCCAGTCTCAAACAGATCAAATGTAGTTTGGATTCCAACATTCATAAAACTAATTGGAGGTAGATATCTCTATTTTTTAATGTTGTTGTCAGTGTTGTTTTAGATTCCAGAGCATTAGGCTACAGTTTAAGACAATGTTTTATATCTGTGTGTCATGAGAGAAATGTCACCTACAACTTAGTCTTCAAACATGTTAAAATCTAATAGGCATTTTCACCTGTTTATATAATAATACCTTTACAGACTACAGAAACATTATTTTTAGATGAGATAATTACAGCAACACTTATGGGTCCCTTATGGCAGGCTTCTTATCCTCCTTTATTAAAGGAATGATCACCTTCAAAGCCTATGCTTTCTAATTTACTGAAGGGTTGTTAGATAAAGATTTTACTATGGGGAGATTAAGAAACAATTGTTTTGAGGGGTAAGCCAAGTGAAAGGACCATGACGCATCTTTGCATCTGCATGCCTGACTGAATGTTCTAAATGCTGTTTCTTCTCTTACTCATGATCTGAAAATCTGTGTGGACTCAATCCATGCATGAAAACCATTTTGGTATTGTTCTAATAATTCAATCCCTACCAAATTGGTTTCTTATAAGTAATCTGTACAGAGAGGGGAAAAAAGCAGTATTGGTAGGTGCGTATGATTCTGGTAGAAATGGACTATGCAGCCATCCATTACTCCAGAAAAAAAGAAAAAGAAAAAAATATTTAGATGCAAACCACTTATTTTTATTTCCAATTTTAAAATAAACTGTGAATTTATGTAAGCTGGAGTGTAAGAAACCATGTGGTAATGCAGCAGTCTTTCAGCACTCTTAAATCAATTAGATCAATATTGCAAAATATTAGAATGAAATAAGTCAATGGTGTAAGAACAGTGCATTAAAATTCATTGTACATGGGATTTAAAACATATTAAGTAACACAACAGCTTTATTATGTATATTTCTGTAAGTAAATTTTACTGAGACAAAGTACACCACTAGCAGACATTTCTCAAGGGCAGGTTCCAACAGCTTGAACTTGGCTGCACGTAATGGATTTGAAAATGTGTACTGAATTTGGAGGGGAAAGGATGCAAAATGTGCACTCTAGTTAAAATTCAACATTATTATTACTTCATTGCTACAACATCCTTGGGTTTTAATGTCACTTTCCAGACAAATGCAGGGAGACATTTCCCTGCCCAAAGCACTTACAGAAAGCCTATGGCAATGATCCTGCCACTGATAGCACACGGGAGGAATGTTGTCACTAAATGGAGTGTCCTTGAGGACAAAGGGTAGTTTGAGGATGAATCAATCAGTTCATAAGATGTTTTTTCATATACTGTGAGCCTTAGACCCTAGCTTTGCTCCTGCTGATGTCTTACTGTTACCTCCCAAGGCTGTAGGTTGAGCCCAAAGTCATACAGAGCACACATAAAGGAAGAGAGGTGAGAAGCAGATAAAACACAAAGAGGCAGGATTCATCATCAGCGACTGTAAGCTCTCAGTAGAACCAGCCATAAGTAATGTGTTATTGGTAAGAAACTGAAGAAAAAAGAATTATGGGCAGATAAGAATTACTTTTTTTTTCTCATAAGAAATCTGTTTTAAACTGTGTTTCCCTGCTAAATTAAAGCAAAAGTTGAAATTCTAAATTTTTTATGGATCCATAGGAAATTTCATAGTATCACAGTTCAGACAACCAAGATTTCTGTGTCTCAATAACATAAAGACCATAATATAGAACACAAAGTTATATGTAAATTTTTTTAATGTACATTAAAATGCAACAATCTCAATAACTATACTAAATTAAAGCAATTCTTATTTTTAATTTTATCAGGGAAAAATCATGAAATGGAATTCTGATCCTGACGGATTAGTGTTTTGATGGACAGCTGTGTCATCAGTAGAGTTTCAATAGTCCTAGGTCTTGTATCAGTCACTGGGAATCTTCTGGGGACGTAAGAAAAAAACTACAAGACATTCTCATCTCTTTATCAGTGCCATATTTGAGCTTAATTGTTCTCTAATTCCTTAAAGTTTGGCCAAAGGTGGGCCTGGCTGTGCTGGGAGCCAGCCCTGCCTGGATCTCCATGGGACATAGTTCAATGGACAATACATCTACTACCTCTTATGAACCCAAGAGGGAATGGGATGTTCTGTGCCCTCTTTCATGCAGCTTGGGGCTTTGCAACATCCTTTCTAAAAGGCTATGATAAAGCAACTGAGATCTAAATATCTATATATTTATCTATATAGCTAAATACCTATTTATTTTTAACTACCCTGTTATTCCTGTATGCCTTAATGGTCCTGTTCTGTGCTTACCGTGAAGTAAGTGCCTGCTGCTCCCTACAGAAGAGACCCTGTGACTGGTACAGCCGTAAATAAAGCTCAAGATCTCCTTTAATTTCTATCTCACTCAGTTTACTCAATTTATTGTAGAAGGAGTTTAGGAAGATGTCATGGTTTTGCCCCAGCCAAGAGCCAAGCACCATGCAGCCACTCTCTCTAAGAGATTAGGGTGGGGGAGTAATAGGTGAGAGGGAAGGAGGGAGGGAGTAGAGGAGGAAAAAGAAAAAAAACTCCCAAGCTAAACCTCATGGGTTGAGATAAGGGCAGTTTAGTGGGACAGCAGAGAGAGAGAGAGAACAATAACAGGACTTTATAGCAAAATGTAGAAAGGTCATGACACATAGCACAGTTTCTCACTGAACTGCACACTCAGAGCCGTCCCGAAACTGGACTGTCCCCAAAACTGTGCATCCTGGAGCTGCCTGTTCATCCCCCCACCAGCCCCCTTTATGCTGAGCATGACCAAATTGGCATGGAATACCCTCTCTGGCCAGTTCTGGTCTCCTGCTGTGGCTGTGTCCCCTCCCAGATTTCCGGGTGCCCCCACCTTCTTGTTAGCAGGGAAATATGAACAACTGAAAAGTCCCTGACTGCTTGGCAACAGCTAAAACTTCAGTGTGTTATCAGCATTGCTCTCATCCTGACTCCCGAGCATGGAATTGCATCAGCCTTTAGAAAGAAAATTAACTCTATCCTAGCCAAACCCAGGACAGGAGACCAGCTAAATTGTCCTTCCTGCATCCTGCTTACTGGGTGTGCCTGCATTAATGTTTCTGTTCAAGTGGGAACTGAGGTTTTTAAGCTAGTTTTTAAATTTTCCCATCTCCTGCACCTTGGCTCTTGCCAAGAAACTGTTCACAGCCCCTAGACTGATTTTCAGGTGAAACTAAAACAGAAGAGGATCTTGAAGCACACTCCAATGGATGTTCAGACATCATGACCAAACTAGAGTTAATCCAAAAAAAAGGCCTGTTGAACTGCATTTAGTTTGGAGCTGCTGATGCTCTGGAAATTGACGCTTGTTGTGCTGCACTACTTACTACTGGATGCAAGGTTTTCCTAGCACATCTATGACTGGCATGCAATTAAACCAACTCCCATTACAGATCTATCACAAGGTTTGTGATGGAAAAATGGACCAAATAATTTGTGTAATAGAAATTACTATGACAGATTCCTAAGAAACTGGTTCTCCCCAGCAGTGTTTTCTACATTAATTCTAAAACCAGGGCACAAGAGCCAACTCCATGACAGCAAAGTTATTTTTTGGAATGACAATTACAAATTTGCTATTGTGAATGGTTGAAACAAGCATTAAACTGTTTCTTTGTCCTCAATATCTGGCATTTTTTTTCCCTGGTGGATAAAAGCTTTCTAAATTTTATTTTGGTCTCTGTTCTAATTCCAAGACTTTTGCCATCCCCTGGTACCAAAAAAGTATTCAACACATGCCTAGGAGGTAATAGGTAAGTGCTTGCCAAATGTCAAGTCTGTATGTCTTTAGTAATACATCTGAAAAAAAAATATCTATTTTCCTGTTGGGTTTTTTCAGCAGAAAAAGCCATCTTTTAAATTTTAACTATATGTAGAAACAACTTCTAGATATTTGTGTTTAAAAATACAGTTGTAAAAAAACTGTGAGTCTTATACATCATACGTGCTGTCTCCTTGTAAACTTTGCTCCACTTTGATTAATTGATAAGCCTTATCCTGGGTAAGGTGATCATCATCTCATGCATCCTCTGTAAATGAAAACAGATCTTATTGTATGTGTGTAACTCTTATCCTACCATTGTTTCTAAGGATTCCCTTTGTAAGCCAATTTACCATCTAAGAACTTGCAGAGGTGGTGGTGCATGAACTGGAAAAAACACTGCAGAGCTTTGAAATGCAAGATGAGATTGGGGCTCTAGATAATAAAATCCTTTTTTATTTGTGCACACAGAAAAGAGGGTATGGAAATTGGTAACACCTTGAAGGTGGAAAACCACCATCTCATTTAACAGAGTCCAATTTTATGGCAGAAATGTCATTCCATTGCTGCAATTGTGGAAGCAAATTTGTCCTTGATAATGATTCCAGTGTAATCACCAGGATATATCTTTCCAGATCATTTTAACTGTGCAACCTTGAAATTACAAGGCGCAGTCATAAAAATCTGAGGCAAGGTTCCTGAGACACTCACCCAGAGGCATTGTAAGCAGGTAGGGATGAAGGCACTTACAGATGATATGCAATTATATACCTGCAACAGATCAGGTGAATTGCCCTCTAAAAATACCTATGGGTGACCAAATAACTTGTATGTAGATCTGTACACTGCAAACGACTGCAGATAGTGGGATGAATCCAGTCTCTAAAACTGCGATCCAAACTGGGGTTGTATTGCCCAAGAAATCCCACTTATGTGAGAAGAGGCTGTAAAATTGACTGTTTAACTTTTGAGCTCAACACAGTTAGGGAATAGATTTGGAGGCCTTTCTATGTTAATATTTTGAAGAGGAAGGTCTTTTGTTGTGGGGGATTGTGTGTGTGCTTTTGTTGTTTGGTTTTATTTAAAGGGCCTATTCTCAAGTTGTGATTATAAGTTTCACACATAACTCAAACCTTCAGTTTCAAACAAATCACTATTGGGCCTTGGAAAAACATATATCTCACGTTCTCTCTGGAAGAAGCTCCAGAATAAGCAAAACACATTCTTTGCACTTATCATAGAATCATAGAATGGTTTCAATTGGAAAAGACCTTCAAGATCATCAAGTCCAAGCATCTATCCAGATCTACTAGGTCCAACACTAGACCATGTCACCAAGTGCAACATCTACTCTTTTAAACATCTCCAGCAATGGTGACTCAACCACTTCCCTGGCCAGACTATTACAATATCTAAAAACCCTTTCAGTAAAGAAATTTTTCCTAATATCCAACCTAAACTTCCCCTGATGCAACTTCAGACTGCTTCCCCTTGCCCTGTCACTAGCTAACAGGGAGAAGAGACTGACCCTCACCTCACTACAACCTCCTTTCAGGTAGTTGTAGAGAGCAATGAGTTCTCCCCTCAGTCTCTTTTTCTCCAGACTAAACAATCACAGCTTCCTCAGCCACTCCTCATACGATCTGTCTTTTAAACCCTTCACTAGCTTTGTAGCACTTCTCTGGACATGCTCAAGCATCTTGATGTCCTTCTTGTAGTAAGAAAATGATACTTGGTCTGGTTCTAAGACATGTGTATTTCCTGGCAGAATCCACCTTTATGAGATCATCTTGTACAGGCATGAAATAACAAACCAAAGAAACAGATACTCCTCCCTCCCAAGCAATAAGGTCTATTTGTCTTGAAAGAAAAACAGCCTTTTGCTAGGTACAATGGAATTGTTGAGTGAATTGTTGAGTGAATTGTTGAGGGAATTGTCAGACAAAACATGTGGCTATAGGTGGGACAAAAGGCAAAAACCTTCTAAGCCATAGGTAAATATTTGAGAAACCTCAGAGCAAGAGAATCAGTAATCATGGAAGACAAGGAAGCAAACCACAACTAATACTTTAACTGTGAATAAAAAGGCACTGGAATAAATTATATAATAATAATAATAATTAATATTATTATTAATATTATTATTATTATTATTATTATTTCCCCACTCCTTATTTGCACAACACATTTTGTACTGGAATTTTCTCTCCAGTGCTCATGCCACTGTTGTGTCCCCCAGAAGTAACCTCCAAATCAGCACAGCCTGAGGACAAAGTGGCAGAGAGATGTATTTATAAGTCACTAGCATATTTGAGAGGTGATTTTGGAGGAAGCCCAAGACAAACACAGTCTTGCCAGGCTATGTGAACACAAGTCAAGGTAAAAGTTTAAGTCTGTGCATCATCTGTAGGTAGCTTAAAGGCCTATACAAAGCTTAAAAGACCCAAAGAGCTACAAGGAGATTTTAGAGTTAGCTTTGTGAAACCTCTTAAAATAGTGACTAGGGAAAAAAAAAGCATATTATAAGGAATCTCCGAGAATTGGTTCCCCAAAGCTCGCACGTTGTAGACCTCAGGCTGTCCAGCCTGAAAATCCCCAAGAGCCAGCTACCAATACACAATAGGGGCCAAACCAAACCTGCTGATTGACACTTTCCAATGGTTAAAGCATCTCTGCCTCCCAGCTGTCACCAAACTGAACACTCAAGTCCCAGCCAGTCACTCCCCATTTCTAATCAGTTCCACCTATGCATTTAAAAAGTCACATACTTCCCCCAAAGCAGAAGTCCTAGTGAGGCCCAAAGAGATCGTAGCAAGGAAGTGTGGGCATGCAAGAGGGAGAAAACACACTTGACAAGTGTGACCTTACATAATGACTACCTGCAGGAAGCAGTGAACATGACATAAAACCTATATTGACATTTGGTGGTTTGTTTTAACAGAGGCCTGCACATGGTCATCGTAAGTAAACCTTTCCAATGACACACCATACTCTGAAGTACACAAGTGTTCCTCCAGGAACTTGCTGTCACCTCCTGCAAGACTTTTTACTTCAGCAGCGCTCTGTGATGGTTTTTCCTCTAAGCACACATGGAGAGTGAGGGCATAATTGGAGGGATGGCTGTGGTGGAGCCCATTGCTGCTGCAGAAGAATAGCTGCCTGTTAGCCATCCTTTCAGTTTCAGGCTGAAAAGCGCATAGCAAAGGAAGAAAGGAAGCAGCAGTAAACAAAGAAACAAAACCCCAACAACCTGCCTTTTTCCAGACAGCCCCCTGCTATGTACTTTCTCAAAACACATATACACTGCATTAATTAGTACTATATTACTCATGGAAGAGCTCCGTTTCTTTGGTGGGTCAATACCCAACTGCTTCGCGCCTGGCAAGGCAAGCAATTTATTAATTAAAGCTGCCCTGCAGTCTGTCACTCCTGTTCCAGTACACTTTGTTTGTGCCATTCTCCAGCTGGTATAGCCATGATGCAACTCACTTTTAAAGATGACTTTAAAATGAGGAGATAAAATGTAGCAAGCACTCACATTAATGTGATGCCAAAAAGCATGTTTAAGTGAACTTCTGAAGTGTTGTCTAGTGTTCCTTCTTCCGCAAGCAATGGGCAGCTGTGTATTTGTCTCCTGACAGGTTTGTTTCCTTTTAAAAGTTGCAATTGCTCTAAATTTCCTTGTTCAAAATGTTGTAATCCATTAGTTTTCCAAATAGTAGTGCTAATAATACTATGCTTAGCTTTATGTGCTGCTTTCATCTGGCCTGGAAAGCAACTGATGCTGCTCTGAAAGCCCTTTGCAAAAGAATTCTGCATCATTATCTTCATTTATCCATTTCCGTTCCTTCCTAATCACTTCTTTTCCGAAAGATCCTCTGCAGACCTTTTGCAGATAGGATCTGTCAGTGTTGCACGATTATCTGCCTCGGTCATTGCTTCAGCCATTGTATTTGATCACGCAAGAGAAGCAAGCTAGCGCCTAGAGCACACCACATAGCCCCATCTGCCTTCACTGGTGGGGAATCAGATGCATGAGGTCGTCCTGTGGCACTGGCAGCTTTCAGTAGAACTGCTCTCTGCAGTCTGTTTTCTGAAGGGATTTCATTTCACTATCTCCCAAGCTACTGATCCCAGCTTGTCACCACAATCTGTCATTTTTATGTGGATGTTATATCTCACTAAAGCCTCATCTTACCAGCCTCCTGAGACGGTTTGTAATACCTGTTAAAGGAGCATCTTCAAGAGATCCCAAAAGTGAGGTCACAAGGAGAAGGCTGATAGCCATTAATGGTCCTTTCCTGCACTTTTTAGCCAAAACCAAGTTAAAGGGACTTATTTTTACTCTTTCTCCATTTCTCCTATAGTTGCTATCTATGCGGTACTCTCCAGTAGAAGAAAACCTTAAAGGCATGAAGGTGCTGAAGAAGTTACAGGCCCTTTCCTATGTTCCTGTCAGCTTTTATCAAACCCTGTGTTGGACCTACAGAAGAAAATTCCCATGGATAGAGGCGTGTATCTTCCAGTTAAATTTGCTTGCACCTTTTGTAGCTTTCCTCTTGTACCTGAATGTGCATGTGCATGTGTAAAGGTGGAGGTCTACGATTACTACTGTGACTTAGAGTAGACAGCTAAAAATCTCCAGCAGATTCATCCAAGGTAGACTTTCAGACATTTGGACCTCTGCTGAAGGTTGCAGGCTGGCTTATGTTTGGAGCTGCTGTCTTAAGAGGTGTTTATGCTCTCAACTGAGCTGAGTGCTCAGTACTGCTAGTGCTGGTCCACCCAGACCGTGTCACTGACAGCTCGTGCTTGCTCTATACAACTTTTCTTGTTCCAGGACTTGGTCCAGCTTGACCGGGCCTCAGCTTGGGCTTGCATCTGGCAAGAACGTTTGGACACCAGTGCATGCTTCACTTATCAGAAGGGAGAGAGTTTCTAGAGTATAGATCAGGCCTGTCTTGGCGAGCTGGCAGGAGAGAAGGATGCTCGTAGTGAGAAGCCTGAAAGGCTGTGTCTTTGCTCATCAGAAAAGTCTCTGCTTATCTTTGATAAGGATAAGGTAAGGATCCTTACCAAATCAATAGGCAAACATAGTCCCAGACAGTGTGCAGACTTCTGGATTTTGCCAATAGCAGTGGATTAAAGACACAGCACTGAAAACAACCAGGATGGGTGGCCCACGTTGATATTATTGAACTATCTCACTCTCTGAAAAAGGGCGGCAACGTCCTATCGCCTACTGAAAATCCTCTCTGGTGCATGCTAACTCCCCAGC
Source organism: Laterallus jamaicensis coturniculus (assembly GCA_022605575.1). Taxonomy (NCBI): domain Eukaryota; kingdom Metazoa; phylum Chordata; class Aves; order Gruiformes; family Rallidae; genus Laterallus; species Laterallus jamaicensis. The sequence continues at coordinate 4,085,286 of JAKCOX010000053.1, forward strand.
CACTCCTGGGGATTGACTGAGAGAATGACTTTCAAGTTTCAGGGTCCGGAATGTCCCTTGTCAATATTTAATCTATTAATTCATGCTTTCTCTGTTGCATTGTTTTTCACCTGCTTATTATGGTACATAAGAATTCGTAATATTTGTGTAGAGAACCTTGTTTCTCTGAGGAGGAACACTCCTGCCTACCTTTATGTAAGGACTGGCATTACTCTGAGCTTGCAAAGCTGTTCTTCTCTAAAAACTACCCCGAATGAGATTGAAGTCATAGCACCCAGTTGGCAGACTATGTCGCAACAGATTTAAAAGAACTGAAGTACAAACACAAGCTAAAGGGGCAATTTGAGGTGATCAGTTGTCAAAACTATAGTCTAGCAGCACGTAGCCCCAGTCTGGCTTTTGTAAATGGTTCTGGAAATAGACAGTGGATGACAAAGATCAGGACAAGCAGTGTCCTCCTGCTATGTCAAGATTTTGAGACACTAATGGGAACTGCGGTGGCAGGAAGCAGGTCTATTCTTACCCACTGCTCCTGTCAAGATGATCACTGTACCTAATAAATGGGGACTTTTGGGGACAAAGTAAGGTGGGCTAAGAATTATTTGCAGGGATTTTCTTCCCAGGGAACCGGACATGGGAAGAAAATGCGACATGATTTCTGAAGAAACGAAAAGGAAAAAATATAACCATCTCTCCTCAATATATTTACTGAAGATGCAGGATCAATAAAAAAGAACCAAAACCAAACCAAAACCCAACAAAACCCACAAAAAAAACCCCAAAACAAAAAGGAGGGCAAAACAGAGGAGAGAAAATATTTCTCTCTGCACATTTCCAAGCCTACACTGTGGCAGATGCAGGTATTTTTGGACGAAGCAAACCAAAAGCTTTCTTTAAAAGTATTAAAAGTGCTTTCTCTTTAAGTATGCTGAACAAAGATGTAATTGCAGAGAGCTCTGCCATCAGTTATTACAGTGTAAAATCAGATGTGAGAGGTCATTCCCTGGCACTAACAGCTCTGGGCACACTTGCTCAATGAACTCTGTTTTCCTGCTGGGTAAATTAATTATGTGATTGTCTCTGCTTGAAATTAACAGAGTCCTACCCTTCTTCACATGAAGAGATCAAACACTCCCACGTGACTTGCTAATTGCTCCTCTAAATGAGGGTCCCCGTAGAAATAATTAGGTTGCTTTAGTGTGAGATATTAATATTACCTATTTTCAGTACAAATGCCTGGAAAGTTCTCTTCCGTTCCTCTTAGTTTAAACTGAGGTTTCATTAAAATAAATGTTCTGACAATGGAGACCGCTTAACGCAGAAGGGGAAGACACGTTTTCAGTATAAACAATAAACCTTGAAACATAACAGGTTACTTGTGAATCTCACACATGTGTAAAGGCCACACACACCCCTGTGTGCACACTCGATGTGTGTGTGTGTGTGTGTTTTGTGCCCAGCCTGGCACTACCATCAGGGGAAGACCCTCTGCCTTGAAAAGCCCACAGCACAGCCTGTGCTGTACCAATACTGGTCCTGGTAGAGCTGTTCCTGTTGGAGGAACATCCTTCATTAATAGGAGAAAATTCAAGAGGAACCAGCTCAGAATGGCTGCCTTGGAAAGGGAGAGGGGAGCTGACTAAAGGATGATGCCAGTGGGAAATACAAAGTTCAAGCAGAAAGGACAATGCAAGGCAGTGGCAGAGTTGAAAGCCTAGTAACATAAAATCCAATAATTTGGGTAGAAAACAGTAAAAACTTAAAAACTCAATTGCAACCAGCGCTGCTGTTACCTCTTTTTCACATTGTTTGCTTCTCTGTTTACCTAGTCCCAATCCTATGATTTGAATTAGTAGCATCCAGCAACATCCAGTGGGAGGAACTGTGTTTTATATTAAGTTTATACATTCATTGGTCTCATCTGCAAAGAACCTGACCTGGGTATGTGACTATTCCTGACACAACTTTCATGCATTGCATTTTAGGGAAAAAAAATTGTTTAAACACTTATTGAGTTGATTATAGTAAAAAATAATACTTGTTTCAGTGGACCAGATTGTTCCCTCCCACAAGAGCACATGAGAAAGGGAAAAAACCTGCTAGATTACCCACAGGCACATCCTTTCTTCTGGTTAATTTTCTGAGGGTATTCTTTTAACCCATAGAGTCACATGAATCCCAGGATGCCTTGGAAGGCCATGGCACTCTCTGCAGCTTCATTTGTATCTGTCTACCTGACACCATCTCTCTCAGACCTTCTCCTTTCTTTTTCTTCTCTAAAAGGGGGTTACTAAAAAAGAAAAAAGGAAGTAAGAAGTAGGCCAAACAGGCTTGCTCCTTCAGATTTTAACCATAGAAGGTATAGGTTATTAAGAGAAAGCTCAGATGAGCACTCTGCTGTTAGAATAACGAAGCAGAATCTTTTCAGGCCAAAATTATCGTAAACTCATTGAGACCTTTGGAATTATGGTAGCAAACAAAACTGATTTTCTCTCCATTGATGCAAATTGTTTAGTCACTGCTCTCTCATGTGCGCTCAAAATCCAGTGTATTCACATTCCTTCTATTTCCCCAGGAGAGTGACAGGTACAACACGATCTTACAGTACCTTTCTTGTTCTAAATGGGACTGTCCAGCACATGTCACAAAGAAAGTCTGGTGAACACTAAACCTCCTAATGATATGCTGCAAATTAATACATTTTTCTGTTTAATAGCTACACTACTGGGAATCATAATTTTTTGGTCTGCTCTTGTATCCCATAATTATCTTGTAATTTTGCCTTCCAGACCTTGAAATATCTAAAAGTAACTGAATATTTAGACACTTGATGTTCATTTACTTGCTGGGATGCACATGCCTGTGTAGCTCTGAAGATGAAACATAAAAGAGAATGCTGAAATCTCCTTCACACACAAAACAATCCAATAGTATTAGACAGACAATATGGATGCCAGGCCTTGACAGTAATGCATTCATTGAAAAGGTGCAAATGCCTTGTTAGCAATAAATAGGAGTGAGATCACATTTTAGTATTTCTGGGAATTGGTCAGTGTTGGAACCTGTTAAGCCGTGTAAAAGCAATATAAAAGATTTCCCATCTATTCCTTTACATGCAGTAAGGAGGAGATGGAAGTGTCTGCTTAGACAATAAGTGCAGGTGTACATTACTTAATCCCCAAGTACAGCAAGCAGGTTTCTACTTAATAACTACGTAGGACCATGGAGTGAAGCTTTCTTGAAAAATTCTTCCATGCACAGAAACAGAAAATTTCTCACACCTAAGAAAACACTGCACAAAAACCAAAGCCCAAACTTAGCTGGTCTCTAAGCTCATGACACATCTGGACCCCATGAGCATCCCAGTGATCACCCCGGTGCCAGCTGCGTGACTGCCTTTGGGATCACCAGCAGATCCCAATGGCAGAACTGGGAGAGGGGCTTCGAGGGGACAGGTATTCAGACAAAGGTCAGCTGTGGCCTGGGCTTTATCGTAGGAATGCTGCTGGCACTGCTGCCAAGAGAAGAAAGATGAGAAGGCAGGGAAAGACATTTTGTTATTGTTTCCTGCTTGTGATTTTGACATGCACACAAAGTCCCGGCTGAAACCACTGACAACCAATTTACATCAGGGCAGGAGGAAAGTCTTAGAGTTGCACTGCAGTCCTTTTGGAGACTGTCTTAACGGACTAATGCAGATAACTGAGCCAAACTGGCATGCTACCAGGCAGAAATCTCTCTCTCTGTTTGTAAGTACACTTTTGAGTTATTTTTCCAGCCACATCTTGCTGACTCTGAATCACTTTTGGAAGTGTCCATCAGGAACAAGTGTGCTATTGCATGATAGATGTTTTTTTTCTCTCAGTTTTAACATAGGGAACTGCGACAATGGTGTTCCTTAAAATTGACGCACCAAGCATGCTGTACTCATCAAGTCAAGGGGCTACAGTGGGACAAGAACTCTATGCTCATACAGTGGACATCACTAAGAAGCCCTGCAGTGAGGTTGCAGAGACAGCTTTAGTCTAAATGTCTTCCAACTTATGCATGGCTTTTTGTTCCAATTTGCTGCTCTTTGGACACTCCTTTCTTCAGTCAAATTAAGCTGTGACACAGTTTTGAAAAGTATTGAAGGACACTGAGACCCACACACCTACTATGGACACACAGCTGGAGAACAAGTTTTGCCTTAAGCCTATGCATCTGGACTGAGTTGCAGGAATGTGGTATTCTGTTCATGGACTGCACTGACCAGGCTCATTTTTAAACAAGGGGATTGTTTCTGTACACCTTTCCCTGAGAAATTAATTCTATCTACACTGCAGCAGACACAGATGTGTTTGCTTTGCTGCCTCCAACATGAGAAAGTACCTGAAATAAACCATCAGTACAAAGGAAGATGGAGAGTCTCACACTCAGGGTGGCTGCCAAAACAAAGTTGTAAATATGTAAATATTTTGGTACATTAGCTTCCTGAAAGTCTCCTCCCCCCCTCCCCCAGACTAACTGCTGTTTACCTTCCAGTCTTGACACTGAATCTGGTTTGGAGCCTTTACCAGGACCCCGGGTTTTGGCTGAGCTGCAGGCTGTGCTGAGGGGCATGTGGAGGCAGCCACTGCTGACTGGGGAGAGGTGCATGCACAGGCCAGGCACAGCTTTGCCTGGCAAAAGCACCGGCAAGAGCTGGAGCACAGCACAGGCCTCATGTTTCATCAGCCGGCGCCGCTGTGCGGGGGCAGGTCAGTCCTTCCATCCACATGTATACACCAACCACTCAGGCTAAATTTTCTCAGCCTTCAACAACTAAATTTTGTCAGCCTTCAACAGCGAGAGCTTTTACACAGCATTTGTAACTGTGCCCTCTGTGCATGCTGCACATGGTAGGATGGTGTCTGCAAGGGGCTCCCCACCCGCCCTGTCCTTACTCCCAGTGGATCTGTCACTGCACTAAGGAACTAATCTTCACTTTGCTGCTGGCTCAGGCAGAGGACAAGGTAGCAGCAGTTCTTCCTCTCACCTGTTGGTCCTTCACAACATCTGAGGGTACACAAGGGGCTTGAAATCCTCTCGCAGCCTTTGGATCCCAGCAGCTGCACACAGGCTGGTGGGAATAGCTGCAGTTCGCAGAATGAGCCTGCTGTAAAGAGGTCCTGATGCTAATGACAAGTGAGTCCTTACATGTTGCAGCATTGAGCTAACTGAGGAAGGCAAAGTAAACAGAGATGTCTTCCTCTCCTTTTTGCACTGGAATTTTCTCTAGTCCTGTAGCTAATTTATTCTTGAAGGTGTCAGGAAGAATAAGCTTGTCAGGGTGCCTCATAGCAGCACGAAAAGCTGCAGGAACAGTACAAGCAGTAGTTCTCCACAGCGCTTTGGCTGGCCGACGTGTAGCCATAATGATGCATGCAAAGAAGGCACTTTTAGTAAGGTGTGTACATCTTATCTCCTGTCTCCGGGGCAACTTCCTAATATCTTTCTGAAATTGCTAAAGAGCAACTAGTGTATTCTAATACTGTGACAAGTCTTATCAAGCCAGTACAATGCAATGTCATTTTCTATTTTGAGTCATACTGACCTCCAACAAATCAAATCCAATAACTAAATACAGATAGCTAAATGGAATCATTCCAGTGTCACCATATAAATAAAATAACACTTTTCTCCCATTTGGTATGAACAACAAGTTGAATTTATATATCGAACATTTACGCAAGCCATTTATAGAGTTCTATTATATACAATATAAAAAATCTTTGGAACTAATTGTCTTGAAGATACTTACGCTTTAGAAATAATGTTTCTATTAAAACAATAAACTTTCTGAGTACCAAAATTCTACCTTTCTATTTTTCGACATTCAAAATAAGCAGTATTATAAAGCCTATAATCAGTAGCATCAAAAATACAGAAATACTCTTTTCTCCATGTGGAAGTACTTGAGAAATAAATAAATAAATGCACATAGTGAGTCTTGACACAGTTGCTCATGGATATCATAAGACATTAAGGTTGCGCTGGGATATATACTGTCAGCTCCCATGGCATATCTTGACACAATAGACTGCACTTTTCAAATATTATTAGAGATTGAAAATGATCTTATTCTTTTTTTACACTTGGGACAGAGACAGTTATGTGGAGAATAGGCAATCTTATAATTTTTATTTTAAGTCTGGAAAATATTTCTCTAACATGTACTCTTATACATTTTATAAACAAAAACATTCTACATCTAGCAAGATATACATAAAGCACGATATAGTTAGAAACTCCTCATTTCCAAAGAGGCAGGAAGAAATCTATCACTGTTTTGAGCAAGCGTATTGCTTTCAAGTAAGAAGCTAAAAAAAAAAAAGAAGAAAATTAATGCCCCTTATAAAAGAACAGTGGGTGGGTAGCCTAGGGTAGCTGAGCATCATTTTTAGGTGGTGAGTTATTTTGGTGTTCATCACTTATTTTGTATATTTACTGTTATTGTTATCATCATCATCATCTTCCTTTTCTGTCCCATTAAAATGTCTTTATCCCAACTCACAAGTTTGACCCTTTTTTTTTCTTTTCAATTCTCTCCCCCACCCCACTATGGCAGGGGTGGGAGGAGATGAGTTAATGACTGTGGCTGTTTTAGCTGCTGTCCAGGTTAAACCATGAGAGAAGGTCTTGGCATTCATTTTTTTTAATAGCTTCAATATCTATTTGCTAGCAGAATAGCAATAACCATCCATCACTGCAGAGGAAGACAGACTAGGACAAACGCAGAGCATAGATGAGGATGGAGGACTGGCCCAGGTTCATTCTCAAAGACTGAGGATTTCTTCTCATTTGAAGGGGAAAGAATGAAGTTTCAGGTGTGAGTTGCTTGTTCACCAGCAATAATTATATAGAAACTTTGTAGTTCGTAATATTTCCACCAATGGACCAAAACCAATACGGCAAATTTGCGTACAGTGTACTTCTAAGGACATAAAAGAAAACATGAAGCAGCTGTCAAAGTCATGGGAAAGCTCTACTTGTGAATTCATTAACAGTGGTCCAGGTCCATCCCGAGGAGAGCTCAGTAATGTTCTGCAGGGTTCAGTCCTGAGGGAGTGGCACTATCAGACATTTTCTTTAATCATCTAGATGATCGAATAGAAAATGGGCTGATTACATTTGAAGACAGCAATAAGCTGATAGTGTGCATTGATAAACAGGATTAGAGTTCAGTGGGATCCTGATACACAGGGAAGTGCTAAAAAAAAGAAAGGGTACTGTTTAATGAGGGCGAATGCCAGACTCTGAACTCGGGTAATAACAATTAGGGGCACAACTACAGGAAAGTGAACAAAGGGGTAAGTTAGAGCTCTGCAGGAGTATATTTAGAACTGTGAATCATAGTTTCAGTAGGAATTGGAAGGATTGTGTAAAGGCAAACCCCATATGATTAATCACCCACAATGATTAATAAACTGTCATAGCTAACAAGACATTTGAAGTAATCCTGCTTCTTTCAGCACTGACCTCTGCTGAAGTGTAACAACACTGAGTGTTGAGCAATGAAACTCAAAGAAGATAGGAGTTACTTGAATAGCTTCCAAAGGAAAAAGTTCTGGTAAGATCAGTGACAACAAAGGAAGGGATATAAAACAGGGAAAGAGGAAAATTTGGGTGAGCTCAAGTATTATTCCTTATTGCCTCACTACTTGCAGGATAAGAATTAAGCTTTCAGTTTTAAACTTTGCATATTGAAACTACCTATATGCTAAAATCCTGTCACAGAGGTTTAAAGGCTGTGTTCATTTTTCAGAACCACTGCAAGTGACACAGCTTACAATGTGGCCAGGTTGCCAGTTCCCATTTCTCACAATTCCCTTTCATATCATCTGCCAAAAAGTCAACAATGTTCTTTAACTTCACTTTCTAGCTTTAGAGTCTTTAGGGAACTTTTATTTCATATCTTTGAGCTCTTCCCAACTATCACAACACCTAGAAATGTATTTTTTAATGTGCTTTCTTGAATCCAGGACCTAGAGTATTGCCTCTTTTGGACTTGGGTCTATGGGTCTTAGAAAATATGCCAGATACTGATAATATTGCCAGAAGTGATGGTCCCTGGCTTCTGACCCAACAGCCATTGAATGGGTTTTCACTGCTCAGTACAATTATTTGAAGCTATCCCTGAGCTCAAGCATTGTGTCTGGATCACACAACAGCCAGAGTTGACTTCTTTGTCTTGAAGGAAAGAAACATGAAAGCCACTGAACAATTAAAAACTTCAGCTCCTTCTTCATGATAGCTGTCTTCCTTTTGTAGACTGTATTCAGTGTCCTGTGAAACCTCCAGAAATGTGAGATACTCATTTAATCTGGAGAGCCTATATAGCACAATCCCACTTGTCAGTGTGGAACGAGAGAGGACATATCCTGATCAACTTGCTTCCTGCACTACGGTTTCTAGTGAAATAGCTACCCATCAGAATTGCCCATTGTAGCAGAGGTGGTTCTTATGGCATGGACACACATCTGGGAAGCACCATATTCCTTTGCTTCATACAGAAGAGGTCTTAGCAGGCTGTGCATTTTTCAGTGCTAGCGTTACAGAAAACTGGTTGCTCTGTTGTTCTGGTGTCTGATTGTCCGGAGCAGGTGTCTGGTGGGAGGCATTCACAGCCTAGCTTTTCTCTTCAAGGTAAGCGAGGTGTGGGCTGAGAAGGGATGGGGCTAGCTTGATCTTGTCCTGATGTAGCCTTGGCATCTGGCCAGTACTTGCACCCAGGCCCAGGGACTGGTAATGCTCCCAGCTTCCACAGTATGGACACAGCCACCAAGACCTGGGTTTACCTAGAAATAAATCATTAGGTTGACAGGAAAGTCTGGGTGTGTAGACATCACTCTGGGCATCTGATATTCGGACACCACCCAAAATTGCCCTTCAGTTGCAACGTACTTGCAATGTTTATGAAGGTGTTTAGTGATAGGATAAGGGGTAATGGCCCTAAGCTGAAGGAGGGCAGATTTACATTAGACATTAGGAAGAAATTCTTCCCTGTTCAGGTGGTGAGGCCCTGGCACTGGTTACCAAGAGAAGCTGTGGCTGCCCTCTCCCAGGCAGTGTTCAAGGCCAGGCTGGATGGGGCTTTGGGTGGCCTGGTCTGGTGGATTGTAGCAATGTATCTTGAGAAGAATGGACATGTGGCCCATCCAGACTCACTAGGCTTGCCCTAATATAATCAGGCCTGAGTAGATTCATGTCGAGGCAGAACTGGTAATGCAGCGACAGAATGTGCTGAAGCCTGCAAGAACAAGAAACGAAACTGGAAACAAAAGTGTGAAGGAACAAAGAAATGAAACTAGAAACAAGAACTATGCAGGGATGGGGAAAACGCAACTATTCAGGGGGAAACTATCCAGGAACAAGAAACAAAACTGCAAGAATGCCAACAACTGCCTGAGAAAGACTAATGTGACTGTGTAGCTTTAACCAATCATTAACAAGAATAAGGCGCATGAACAGAGCATGTAGCCAACAGCAATGTAATGTAGCTTGTATACTGATACAGACAATATATAAAAGCTGTGTGTGTGTTTGAATAAATTAACCTCAACATTGATCACATTGATCAGAGTTGACTCCGTCCTTCAGCTCCTGCAGTGGATGATGTCCCTGCCCATGGCAGAGGAGTTGGGACTAGATGAGCTTCCAACCCAAACCAGTTTGTGATTCTGTGATTCATGTAAAGGCTATCTCTGCCCCAGAGGAATGATAAGCACATATAGCTTCCAAACGTTTGCTCCTGTGTCACTTTCCACTGGTTAATAGTGGTAAAATATGTATGGTCTCTTCCTATCTCACACAGCTTCTTCCTCAGTGCTTCAGTTATCCTTTCTTCCCTCTATTTTTCCAGTCTTAAGAGACACATCTTTCAACAAGTTACTGGCATAACCATTAAAAGCCTATACAGAATTAAGAAGTCACAGCAAATTCCCTCACCAGTGACCAGCCACCATGTCCTAATTCATGTTTTCCCATGGCAACAATCTTTCTACAGTGGTTGTCTTTCCATTGTCTCCAGAGTGATTCAAGCTGCCTTCCATACACTTGGGTTTTGGCATTTTCCTAATAATTTCCTGGCCAGAGTTTTAAATAAACTCATCTGACACAGGTTTGCATTCAGTCTTTTCCACTTGCAGCATATTATTCTACACCGTGAAAAAGTGGAATAGATCCAGTACTTGGCATCTATTAAACATCTGTATTCCAACTAACAATTAATTAGGATTAAGGGTACTTGAAAGTGTATCTTATAGCTGAAGAAAATAATTGCCAACTATTAATCACATACTTCTTTCAGATACTTAAAACCTAATTGTATGCATTTTCTCAATGATCTGAGGGGACTTGTGAAATATTTAAATTGCATTATAGCCTAGGATCAATTGAGAAATGTCCAAGTTTCTCAGAGGAAGGCTAACACTTTACTGCAAGAAACACTTTGGTTGCTCTGCTCATGCTAGTGCTTAAAACACAACCTTTACCTTGCAGCGCCCCAAAATGAAGCTTACCACTACATAGCAAGGCAAGCAATTTGTATCAATGTGGTTTTTTTGGAGGCTGTGGAACTGTGCCCCCATGCCAGGGAAAAGGATAAACAGCGATGTGGGATGTCATTGTTGGAGGAGGAGAGAGCTGACTAAGTTCTCTTGCAGGCATTGTCATCCAAGACACTTTTCAGTGGAGAGGGTCATTGCGTGGGGCTACAGACCTTTTAGTTTCTACTTAATGCCTCAAAGATATGTGCCTGATGCTGTCATGTTGGTGAGAAAGGATGTATCAAAAGCAGGCTCCTTCTCCATCCCCGTCATATACATTGAGATGAACTCTTCTACACATTGGATACTTATATCTTCCAAGTGACCTAGATAAGAAGTTCCCTCTGGTTTCACATCAAAAGATCAATCCTAATGTTTCTGGGAAGTCAGCGATGAAGCTGAGTCTCTGGTTAGGCCTCCGGCTCTAGGAACACACTGTATTTCAAAATTCAGTGTAATGAACCTCGGCATTAACATTTTATAGCTCACAATAATCCATTCTAAATCTGAAGGCTAATTAAACTAAACATACCAAACTTGCCTGCAACTAGAACTGGTTGTATGTCATTTAAATAGAAAAATTGCAAAAGATTATTTGCATATCCAGAAAAATTAACACCCACGAAAATGTTCAATAATAAATAAAGTCTTAGGTTTTGAGTATTGGAGCTCATAGGCCAGGGAAAAAAATGCAAATAACAATTATGCAAAACCTATTTTAACTCCAGAAGGAGACTTATCAAATACTGAATCTGAAATACCAGAAAAAGAACAAAATACTTCTGTGTGTGCATTTTGTTGGTTGCTGATATCAGAAGCACCATGGTAGCACCATTTCTGATTCTTTGGGTAAAATGTGCTAGAATAGAATAGAATAGAATAGAATAGAATAGAATAGAATAGAATAGAATAGAATAGAATATTATTTCAGTTGGAAGAGACCTACAATCATCTAGTCCAGTTGTCTGACCAACTCAGGGAGGGCTGACCAAAAGTTACAGCATTAATTAAGGTGATTGCCCAAATGCCTCCTAAATACTGAGAGGATTGGGGCATCAACCACCTCTCAAGGAAGTCTTTTCCAGTGTTTAACCACCCTCTTGGTGAAGAAATGCTTCCGAATGCCCAGTGTGAGCCTCCCCTGGTGCAGCCATTCCCACATGTCCTGTCACTGGATCCCAGGGAGAAGAGCTCAGCACCTCCCTCTTCACTTCGCCTCCTCAGGAAGCTGTAGAGCACAGTGAGGTTGCCCTTAGCTTCTTTCTCTCCAAACTAGACAAACCCAAATTCCTCAGCTGCTCCCCACCGGGTGTTCCTTTCAGCTCTTCCACCACATTTATTGCCCTCCCCCAGAAACATTCAAGGACATTCACATCCTTCTGAAATTGTGAGCCCCAGAACCACACACATTACTCAAGGTGGAGCTGCACCAACACTAAGTACAGCAGGATAATCACGTCTTTTGACCAGCTGGTGATGCTGCCTTTTATATACCCCAGGGTGGGGTTTGTCCTCTTGGCTTCCAGGGGTTACTGCTGACTCCTGCTGAGCCTTCTGTCGGCCAGCACTACCCAGATCCCTTTCTGCAAGGCTCCTCCCCAACCACTCCTCTCCCAATTTACATTTTTGTCTGGTGTTATTCCAGCCCAGGTGCAGTATCTGGGATTTGGATTTGTTAAATGTTATCCCATTAATCACTGCACAGCGGTCCAAACTATCTAGAGCCCTCTGCAAGGCATCTTGCCCCTCAAGGGACCCAACAGATCCTCCGAGTTTGGTATGATCAAGCGTATCATCAGCTCTGTTGTATTCAGAGCACTGATTTGACATTTTTTTTTTCTGTTTTTCATCATGTAAAACACTGTTTTTCCTTACCCCATAGTAAATGGTTTTTGCATGTAAAGAATTCTTTTACTAGCCACACAGATTGCCAGTTCACTTATAAATGAAAATTAGTCCTCTAAAGGAATGACCACCTATTCCAGCCTTTTCGTCATCATAATGAAATTAGAGTGAAGTGAATTTAACAATTAAATTTTAGCAGCCAAGTGATTTCAACTTCTTCTGTTAAAAAAACCAACCCTGAAGTCTTGAGTCAAAGCTATGCTTGAAGAAAAGTTACAATTAAGTGATTTTACTGATGTTTGTAGTATTAAATTCTTAGGAATAAGCACACTTCAGACAATTAGCTGGATAGCATGATAGGTAAATACCGAATGGGACCACCGTGGCGGCTGTTTAGTTGAATGCAGATGTGTCCTTGCAGATAACTTACACAGAGAAATGTTACAAGGAGATGGGGCACCAGGAATATTCCCTGGTGCATCACTTGCTAAGGTTGTAACTCTTTTTTAAAGGTTTTATGGTTACTTACTGAGACATATATTTGTGCTTAAGAAGTGTTTGAACACTTGTTGACTGCTCATAGTGTGCTGCTGTTGAGGGACTCTGACCAGCAGTCATTAAGAAAATTTGGATGTTGAGAGTCTGGGGTGAGGGTCCTCTGTCTCTTTTCTAAACATAGACCTCTAAAGCAGTAAGGTTCCAAGGAAATCATGAGCTCTGGCAAATTTAATCCTTCTGTTTTACAAGCCTTGTATCCCACAGGACTGCCACACCAGAAAAAAATCACAGTGTCTTGTGTCTTGCAAGACCTATAATGTGTGTAAGGGCACCAGGATGCAAGAAACAAGAATGTTTAAAGTTATTCCCATCCCAAATCAACACATCAAATACACTTTAATAAAGGTTTATAATGCCATCGTATGTTGTGGTTCAACCCTGGTCAACAGCTTGGCCCCACCCAGCTGTTGGCTAGCTGTCCCACAGTGGGATGGGGGACAGAATCAGAAGGGTAAAAGTGAGAAAACTCACAGGTTGAGATAAAGACAGTTTAATAAACAAAAGCTACATACACAAGGAAAGCAAAACAGGGAATTAATTCCCTGGTCCACATGGGCAGGCAGGTGTTCAGCCATCCGCAGGAGAGCAAGGCTCCATCACACGTAATGGGTACTTGAGAAGATAACTCCAAACATCCTCCCTTCCTCCTGCTTACCCCAAAATTTATTGATGAGCACAACGTCATATGGCAGAGAATATGGTCGGTTGGGGTCAGCTGTTCCAGCTGTGTCCCTTTCCAACTCCTTGTGCACCCTTAGCCTCCTTGCTGGTGGGATGAGAAGCAGAAAAGGCCTTGACTCTGTGCAAGGGCTGCTCAGCAGTAACAAAAACATCCCTGTGTCACCTTTTTTAGTCACAAATCCAAAATACAACCCCATACTAAGCTGCTGTGAAGAAAGATAACTCCATGACAGTCAGAACAAGTACATAGTGATATCCAAACACAAACATGGAGATTTAATTGAAACAGATTGTGGGTATGACAGGTATGGATGGCAAACATAATTAAAACAGATATCTAGGTCATTAACTAATAAACCCTCCATAATTGATAAAGAAGGAGTAATCAAAGTCAAATTATTCATTATGAATTATAAACAGTTTAAGTCTGATTTAACTTTTCTGCATTTACTTTGATCAGAATGAGATGAAATTTCTGTCAGATGTTCTAAAAAATTTGTGTTTCACAGAAGCAAAGGCTTGATCTAAATACTGAAGAGAAATCTCCTGCAGTATAAATGACAAATTGAGTTAAATCTAATCTGTATGAAAATGCCTTTAATCTGACACTTAGGTAGCTAAATTTTCTTTATAATCACCATTTTAGGAAGGAATGTTCCAGGCTGTTTCATTTAAGGCTGCCATGCTCTGTATATTTTGGGCGGAACAGATACAGTGATGGCCAGTGAGTGCTGCTCGTGTTTGACAAATCCCCAACAATCCTGAATTTAGGCAAACCAACGCACTCTAGACTCTGTGGTGTTGATTGAGAGCCGATTCACCAAATGGAGAGGTGACAAGAGATGGCATGCAGCCCTTTGGTAGTTGGCAGAAAGGCAAAGCAGATAGAGGGCAGGCTTGCCCTTGTCCACTCTAGTGCAGCACTTGTTAACGTCTGACATGGGAAAAGGCTGTGAACTCCTGAGCTGGATTTTAGGCTGTGGCCCAGGAATGGCACTGCTGTCACTGGGCATAGACAGGATGCCTGCAAGGGCTGGAGACCCAGGGAAGGGCACCTCAAAGCCTGCAGCTTTCTGTGGGGCTGGCTGTAAAGTGGGAACAGTAACTAGGGCTGAGGGTCACTCCAACTGAGCAGGATTTGGCAAGGGCAGTTCTTTAAGTACGATAGGTGCCCAGCACAGTGATGCAAAATTATTTCTTCTGAACCAGTGAGGTAACTCACTGAGGCCAATAAATTTGGTGTCTGTGTCAGGAACCTTGGCAAAAACAAAAGTCAGAGTGAATGGTGGATAGGTTAAAAACTCAAAGGCTTTGTTCTCCTTTCAAATTACGAGCAAGGATGTATTACATGCCCCTGTGGACTGTGAGGGAATAGCTGATGTCAAAGCACCGTCTTATGCTGTCTGCCCTTTTCTGTCTATTAGAAATGATAAAGCTGCCAGACTAATACCCTCTCTAATGAGACAGACAAGAAGAAGTCTGGTTATTAGAGAGGGGGGAGGGGGGAAAGAAAAAATAATCGCTTTGGTAATTAATCCATTGTTGCTTAGAGATTCTGGTGGCATTGCTTACAGTAATTCCTGCAGGGATACTGTATTTTGTTGGTAAAACTGATAGTGATTTCATTAAGCTAACAGCTCCTAATGCCAATAATAATTCTGTTAAATCTTTATGGATATATTTGTCCTTGCTTTCCTTTTTCATTTTCCATTTATTGCAGATATACTTCATGGTCTCTTGTGTCTCAGATTAGTGTTCTGTATTGCCACAAGATCATTGCTGAGCTTCACTGTGCCTTTCTAGACTGAAATATCTGCCTCACACCATCCTCAGGGACTTCAGTAAGAGCAGGAGTATTCTTTATCCCAGTTTCAAATCTATGAAATGTGTTTATACATTTCTATTTTTTTCTTTGGTTTAAGACAGAATTTATCTTTAAGATTATTTAAAGAACTTTAAAATGAAATAAGAATTTTAAAATAAGTAAAAAATAGGAGTGAAAAATTGACAAAAATGTCACATTTTAACAGAAATGTGACAGAAATGACTTGCCAAGATCTACCCAAATGAAAACAGCATTCCGCTTCAGCCTTCTCCAGGACAGACTGGAAACAGAAAGCTTTTGTCCAAAATTCCCTTTATCTTTAAGATTATTTAAAGAACTTTAAAATGAAATAAGAATTTTAAAATAAGTAAAAAATAGGAGTGAAAAATTGACAAAAATGTCACATTTTAACAGAAATGTGACAGAAATGACTTGCCAAGATCTACCCAAATGAAAACGGCATTCCGCTTCAGCCTTCTCCAGGACAGACTGGAAACAGAAAGCTTTTGTCCAAAATTCCCTTTAAGACTTTAATCGTCTGCTCCACTCTGCAAAACACTGTGAGCTGCAATGCAGCTAGTAGCGCTGTGCTGACTGCTCTAGCAGCCTTCTGTGTACATGATACGTGAGGTCTGGCAATTCAGATCCTAGAGGAACACTTACAGGGAATGACTTGGACAGTCCGCCCCTGAAAAGAGAGGGTGAGGCAGCCAAAGGTAACATCGGGCCAGCTGATGCCGATGCTTTGTGATGCGTCGGGCAGGGTGGAGAGGCAAACAGAGGAAAATGAAGGGGACAGTCAGACAAAAAATATTAGTTTTCATCTTAAGAGGTAAGTTAGTAGCAGTCATTTAACTTTGGCCAGTTTTCAGGACTATAATTAACTGTGTGCATAGAAACATTTGTTTTCCAGCTTAAGCAGTCTTAAACATATCCCTCCCTCCTTCCCATCACCCCTTCCCCTTCCCTCCCCCCAAAAAAAGGAAGAAAAGCAAATTTTTACTCTATTAATACTTTGCTTTTATAGAACTGTCAGACCATGAGGAAAAGAGGCAGGTCTCCGGTGAACTGTGCCTGACAACACTGCAGTAACACTCAAGTAATGGTTCCCTTAGATTTGTGCTGCTGCTTCTTTCATTGCATGCACGCATATGCAAGTACCTGTTTGACACAGTGGACCTGGGCTGAGTAGTTTTGTGGTTAAGTATTCAGTAGCTTGTGTAGAAACGGTTAGTGGGCTCTGTCCAAATGCTAGTGAAGAGGCAGATAGTAACCACGTTACTGAAACACTAGCCATCTTCTGGGTTGGTGCACCAAAGAAACTTAAATGCCAGGGTACCCCTTCATCCCTTGATGTGATTTTCCTGCTGCAGGGACAGCTGACTGATATCAGGGAAGGCTGAGCTGCCACAGGAACACTTTGACTAACCTCTGATAATGGAGTCTTTATCTCCAGGGATGAATATTTCACAAGCATTAAATTTACTCTTTTTCTCCCAAAGAGTTATTATATATCTTTTGACACATCTGTATATAGTGATTTTTTTTTCCTTAATATCACAGTACCACTTGTGCACTTGATTTATTTCTTAATTTACTTTGCTGGATAACAATGAAATAGCCTGGGGCAATTATTTGCTCTCTCAGGAACTGCCATTGAATCACAGTTGTACACGCTTCCTTTCCCTTTGAAAACAAAACTGTCTGAGTTTTGATGGGGGCATGTGCTAGGTGCGAGGAGCATTTGTGAAGACTGATACAGTGGCTGAGTTTCTTCAAAGGGCTAGATTTGATAACAAAAATGTTAAACTGAATATGCAGGTTGATAATGCAAAAAGTATCATCTTCCTCGACAGGTAGACTTGCTTAGATACTGATCAGAGATACTGCAGTGGTTCAGCATTGCACAGATTCTAATTAAAAACATTGGAGAAAAAAGGTGTTTTGTGTTATTTAAGAATGTACTTTTCAGGCTGTTAGGAAGAGGTTTAAAATAATAAATTGCCATTGCATTGGAATGCTTCTTTTTCTGAAAAATTTTGCTGCAGATTAGATTTCACAGATATATTCAGCATTTCTATTTGCTGGTTTCATATTAGACTTGGCAAGAACTACTGCTCTGAAAAAAACTCTGCAGGCAAGATTGTGATTAAAAGATACAACAGATTCATATCTAAAAAGGATGATGATAGGACTGCCGATGAGAGCTGCAGTGGCTCAGTGGAGCCATCCTGTGTAAGTATGCTTAAATTATACATATAAGACTATACATAAATTTCATCTAAATATTTTTATTTTCTTGTTCAAACTAAACCTAACAAAGGCAAAAGGAAAATCTATTCTGGAAATAAATGTAGATAGGTAGCCAAAACATACTCACAGATTTATGTAACAGTTCTACCAAATAACATGATTTTTTCTGCAAGAAAGCTTTTAAATTTACAGTTTTAACTCTCAAGCAAAGATATGGTCCTGTGTGATGTTCAGAACAGAAAACTGAAAAGGCAGAAGTGATGCAGAGACTCACAAATTTCAGAAAAGAGGCAAAGCATAGGCTAATAACAGAGGGCAAGATATGGAGATAAATGTAGGGAAGAAGCCAGTGACTGGGAGGAAGGTTGGATCATGAGGCAGATCTGGTACAGATTTGGTACCACAGGCTGTAGATGGGATTTCTGCCTCCCATCATCATCCATGGGCTGCAGGGCAACCACCCCACCCCCACCCCACCCCCATCCTTCCCTGGCCTTGGTACCTGCACAGCTCCTTACATCTTCTCACTCTCTTCTCTGGTGGCAAAAAGCAGCTGCTTGCGGGTTTTTTCTCCAAAATGTGATTCTCAGAGGTGCTGTGACCATTGCTGATGGGCTCGGCCTTGGTCAGCTGCAACTCTGGCCTTGAGCTGGCTGGTGTTTGCCTGCAGAGAGCTTCTGGCTGCTGCTTGCAGAAGCCACCTCTGTAGCCCCCCTCTCCACCAGAACCCAGCCATGCAAAGCTGTAACAGTTAGTAAAGATGTTAAATCTGGACCTATTTTGCTTCACATGATAGGATCTGGAGGACTTTATTTTCTGCATGTGAATGTGGAGAAATTTGAGGAAGGAAAATATAATGTGAAATTCCAGAATATCTCAAGGTTAAGTTGACTTGAAAAAACAGGAAGCATGATAAAGAATTAAAAAAATAAATGCTGTTCCCAAATGCGAAACAAACAGCTCATTTTATTAACCATAATCTTCCAAGCAAGGAGTAGGCTAGAAATTTTAAAAGTAGCAAAATAATGTTACCATATTTATCTACAAAATATTAAATTTAAATAAACATACACCAGAACAGAGTGGAATAAAAAACAAAAACAAAAACAAAACCAGATACAAGATCAATATTACCATCTTTGTGCGAAAAAGATCATTTCAGATAAAGCCAAAACCAGCTGACAATGTACTGTATATAATAGACTTTTAGCTGTCTAACTAAGAAAGCTACCATTGAAATACTAAACCAGAGAACCATAGAATCATAGAATGGTGTGGGTTGGAAGGGACCCCCAGGTTCACAGAGTTCCAATCCCCCTGATACAGGCATGGCCACTAACCTCCAGGCCATGTAGATCCAGGCCTGGATCTACGCAAGATTGCCCAGGGCCTCATCCAACGTGGCCTTAAACACCCCCAAGGATGGGGCACCCACCACCTCTCTGGGCAGCCTGTTCCAGTACCTCACCACTCTTTCTGTAGAAAACTTCACCCTAATATCTAATCTAAGCCTTCCTTCCTTTAGCTTAAATCCATCCCTCCTTGTCCTGCCGCTGTCTACCCTTTTACGATGCTGATTCCCCTCCTGTTTGTATGCTCCCTTCAGGGACTGGCAGGCTGCAATGAGGTCCCCCCACAGCCTTCTCTTCTCCAGGTTGAACAAGCCCAGCTCCCTCAGCCTCTCTTTGTAGGGCAGGTGCTCCAGCCCTCTAATCATCTTTGTGGCCCTCCTCTGAACCCTCTCCAACAGTTCCACATCTTTCTTGTATTGTGGGCCTCAGATCTGGACACAATACTCCAGATGGGGCCTCAATTAATACCTTTTTTCTCCATATACAAGAAAACTAATTTCAACGGTGTTTCACACTATGTTTTTCACAAAGAACTTTCATTTGAAAGAAAATAAAATGAAAATGAATGGTGAACATTTGCTTGAAAGTATAGACTCTAGAAAGGTGAGAGTATAGAAAGTACCCTTTTCCATCTATTCAGCTCTAATTAATCATTTACTTTTGGATTGTGTAGCTCACATTTTATAGAGGATCTTTATGATATGACAAATATATTGATTCATTTTATATTATTTGTTTTATATTAATTGGATTTTATTTTAGGCCCATTGAATGAACCAAATATCAGTTTCATGTAAAAGTGCCATAAAAATAAAATACTATTCCAAGTACTTAAAAAGAACTTGCCCAGATAGTTGTGTTTTGCACAGTTTCAAGTCTTTTCTGTGAGTATTTTGTCTTTTCCTTGGCCTCTTGTTATCATTGCTCTTTGTGCACTATTGTTCTAATACTGTGCTATTCCTTAAAGGATGAATTCCCAGCACGGTGGTTAATAAACTGTGTTCCATGACTAATATTTATTTGCTAATAAAATTAATTACATTCACAGTACCTCCAGATCTACCACCCCTAGTTCCCTATTAGAAATACCATTGCAAGATCTTAATGTCTTATACATCTCTGACTGGCAACCTTGGTGTATGAATGACATAACAGTATTACAGAAAGAAATAAAAATAAGCCACTTTTAAGATAGTAACTTTTTTGATGTGACAAAATAATTCATCTGTTGTACCTTGATTCCAGCTCTTAGGATATGACTGATGTGGTGGTATCGTGATAATGTGTCTGTCAAACAGCACTACCACAAAAAATATCGTCATGTAGCAAAAATGGCCAGGAGTTTTAACCTTCTCCTGAGGTGAAAATTATCAAGAAGATCTCTCAAACAAGCCATTCTGGTAAAAGAACATCAGTCAAAAAATAAAAACCTGGTGTTTGGGCTGTCTTTCATCAGAAGACATGCTTCCATCTTCTTTATTAGGTAAAAAGCTTGAACTGAAGTATCCTGCCCTAGAAACTCTGAAGAGCTGATTGACAAAAGATGTATGTTTTTATGAAGTATGAATAGAGGAAAGCTATGAATTTTAGATTTAGAAAACTCTTTGAAAAATTCTATAAAGGTATGGGAGGCAACATAGACTGAACGGATTATGCTGTGAGCGTAAAATGAATGCATGACATACGTGAAAATGCATGTAAACTTGGTGTTCACAACTGTGGCCTGGATACTACTTTGCCTAGGACCTAAATTCCCTAATGTTCAGACTTGACTTTTAACATGCTGTAAAAACATTGAATTCATGTAAGTTCGTCAATTAGGATCTTTCAAGAAAGATTTGCTATTAACAGTTTAAGAGTCTAGAATTTTATCATTATCAATTGAAGCAAATTCAACTGAAAACAGATGAAACCATTGGTTAAAAGAGAAACTCAAAGAAACAGAAGGTCATTTCTCTTTGTAGGCCGCTTCAATAGGCTGCTTCAGTAGACCTTGGCTGCCCTACTTTATCTCCATGCCAAAATGGTGTTTCAGGTGTGTTGTACATTTAGTGGGCCTGCTTGCTTATAGTGTAACCCTACAGTACATATCAACATTTGATTTCAGACTAACCAGGGTTATGTCTTTCTATTACGATTCAGGCCCGCAACACAGCCTGCGATCTATTTTGTCAGCAACAGGCAGTTACTACTAATGATACCTGGAAAGACCAGCCATCATTACTTTGTATTATACTAATAGGTTTGTAGAAAGAGATTAGAGCAGCCAGCCAGTTACACTGGAGAAACCTGACATGAAGTAGAGTAGATATAGACACTGGATGTTGGAATTCATACTTTCCAGTGACAGAAAGATTATTGACTTCTTCCATTACCTCAAGTTTGATCGAGTTATTACTGATCTGAACAGTTGCATTTGGATTGCTATGGGTCATGAGAAGCCATTGGTGATTAACAGACTTTAGTTTATGAAAAGACAGGAAAATTGATACTGGCAACAGTTTTTTGCTGGTAAAAATATTCTGGTAGATAAAGAAAGAGATTTTAATGGTGAGATCATATAAGAGTCAAGCTGTCAGCCAGCTCCATGCTTTCTGACATTCCCAAAGTCTGAATTTTCAGTGTCTTTTAATTTTTAAACAATATTATGTCAAACAACCTGTGCTGACAACTGCCTGGTAGACCAATCAAATATCATACTTGAGACATTTTTTGCAAATAAGAATCTGCCATACAGTAAGTGTTACCAGGGATATTTAATAAAAAATAGAAAGGTCATCTGGTTTCAAGTTTAGAATACTGTCAACTCATTGCTCAGAAAATATCGTGTTCAACTTGCAGACTTAATTTCTGTAGCTTCTATTAAACTGGATGACATCTGTGGTAGGCAGAGTGGCAGGCTGCAAAATCTACTAGGTCAATGGAAAAAAATCACTTTGCAGCAGTTAACTCGTTCCCCCTCTGTGAGCAGGAAGCTTCCCTCACTCAGCCAGAAAGAGGATCACAGACTGCTCCCAGAAATCTGGTAATGCAGCAATGAGTGTAAGATCCCTGCTGGTGTCAGGTGAGTTTCATGATTTGCCTGCATAGACTTTTAAGTTCAGTGTAGGTACTCTGTCTTCCCCAGGACTCGAGAATGCTTCTGCTCAAAAATGAGGTGTGGGGTTTACACAGCACCCACAGAAACCTTATTCTTTGGTCAAGTAGAATGAGAGTCTTTGCTTCTGCATTCATGCCACAGTCAGTAGTGCACCTTGAGGCAAAGTTGGAGTATTTGGTGACCTTAGACCAGATATTTTGCCTTTGAGTAAGTTCCTACACTGCAGATGTTTTCTGAGGAAATAACTCAGTTTAGTGAGTTTTGTCTGTTTTGTGAGTTTTTCAGTTTTGCCTGTCACTCAATTCAACACATTAAGCAAGCGAGAAGACCTGAGGAAGTGACTCAGAATCCCAAGGAAGAAGTAATACCAATGAAAGGACACTCTAAATGCAAGGAAAGCTCTATTTGGATGGATGAGAGCTAAATGGTGGTTTTCCTCAGTGTCCATGTGTGTGTGGCACAGCTGAGTCCTGCCCATTCTGACTATTCACTGTTAACACTGTTCCTATGATGGACACGTTGGGAGAAACATCTGTTTCTGGTATTATATTGTACGTGGTTCTGCTTAATGAAAATCTTAGATACACTGATGGCATTTGCCTTGTTCTCCCACCATGGTGAATGTCTGAAGCTGACAGTCAACCCAGTCAAGCAAAAAGCAATGTGTAGTGGAGGAGAAATTATGAATCAGAGTGTGGACATATTCTATTTATAACTTTCCTGTTAGAGATATACGGTCCAGGAAGAGAGATGGGCAAATGCTACTTATAAACCCTTTTTCAGTATATCTGGTGTGCCTATCTCCATGCTGAAGTTACTGGATGAAGAATTAAGTGTTATCAGAGAGTAAACTGCTGCTTGTGCAGCTTCTTTTTAACATCTTCTGTCCCAAGATTTCCATAACATAATAATTTAAAGCAAAAATGGACAGTAACTTCCAGACTGTCTTCCCAAGACTCTAGATTTGTTCTCAAGAACTTGGACACCAGTATGTAACAGTGCCATCTGGTGTTATCAACAAGGGCAATAATATTGCATTTTGGATGTTTAACTATTCAAGTGTGTTTAACTACTAATTTCTCACAAATTCGAAAACAATGCATCAATCCTCAGAAATATTACTTAACTGTTCTGAGATTTTAGATATTATTAGTTATATGTTGGTACTACACTTGGTTTGGGAAAAAAAAAAAAGAGTTCTTTTGACAGAAATAGAATTTCTCATTAATTTCCACTTCAGTGTGGCCTGATCTAATGTTTTATAAGAGATTTTATAAACTTTTATGTATGTCTTACTAGCAGTAGACATACATTGATAAAACTTTTCCTTAACTATTTTGAATATTCCAATATGAAATATTTTAAAACACTGATATTGCCTCGACATGTAGAAAATAACAGTGCAAACTTATCAGCTAATTAAATAGAAATAAAAAGTTTGCATGTATGTGACAGAGACAGAGAAGGCAAAATAGATGACAAGATATCAAACCTGATTAATTTTCAAATTACCAATAAATTCACTGCCTGTGCTACATTTCCAATCCGACTATGGGAGGGAGAATGGAGTGGGAAAATTTTTGGTCTGCTTTTACCTGAACAATGGCTGTATGAAACAAGAAATTGTTACTGTCTGTGGAAGCAATTTTTTTTTAAAATTAGTGAATACTATCTCCCAATTACTGTATTTGAAAAAAAGAATTCAAAAGCTGTTTGCTCATGAATTTGTAGCTGCGAGAACATGAATTATTTGAATTATTATAATCAAATATTATATAATTAGTATTGTTCTTTATATATCTTTCCTGAACAAAACATCACAAATGGACAGAAAGCAGTCAAAGAGGATTGACATAGAATGATATTTCAATACTTGATGTAAGATTGCAATAAGCTTACCTGCATGTATTACTTCCTGAGCTGTGATCCAATGCAAAGATTGTATAAATCTACGATTACATTGGAAACCCCCACAGACTATATACATTTCTATAGAAAAAGCTGTTTGTTGAGCTGGTGGATTATTCTCTTTACTTTGATTTAGCACTGTGCCTACACCCTTTCCTTCAACTGATTACAGAATTAACTGATGGATATTGATAGCGATAGCAAGAACCTGTTTCCTAAGAGATATTTAGGAGCTCTGATAAAGCCTAAGAGTTTGAACTAAACCTGCTTTAAATTAAACTATAAACAACTGTTTATCTTTTCAAAGAATTGCCATTGAAAAATGAATTACCCAAACCAAACTTCAGGCTGTAGGCTGGTCATAAAAACCCCACACCCCCCTCCCCCAGGTTTGTGGGAAGCTACATCAGGATTTTATGCTGTCTTCCAAAGCCTTTCAGCTACCAGGCCTGCAGCAGGTGAAGCCTGCTCTAAAACACACCAGGGCCTGTGGCCATGCAGAGACTTCATGTCCATAGAGCAAATCCTTGCTGCTCTCCCTTGGGCTAATGCAGCAGCAGCAAACTATTCACAGATGAGGCTCTCCCTTGTTATTCAGCTTTTGCTGTGGGGCCTGCCAGTGAATTTTGGATTCCAGTACTTGCTGGCAATGGCAGCTGAGTCAGTACAAAGCTACATTAGGGCTTTCCCACCTAGGAAGACAAAGAGGACATCCATCTACTCAAACACCTTTGTGCCTCCTGCCCTGAGCACGGAAGCAACAGACTCCCAGCTAACGCTTCTCTCCTTGCAAGAGACATTCCCTGTGTTTGGAGCCCCTCTGCAACCACACAGCACTGAGTCCAGTACCTGTATCACTGCAGCCAAACACACCCTGCACAAGGTGCAGTGAGGGGCATCAGGTTCAACCACAGGAACACCTGGTACTTTCTGTGCACTGTTCCTTGATGTGTCCATGTGAGTAAACTTTGAATCCCTAATGAGACTGCCAAGTGGAACAGATTTTCTCTGCTATACTCATAAAACCAATTGAATAGAGGTAGCCTGAGCAATTTAAAATAGGGAAATAGTCTAGACCAATATTTCTGGGTTCACTTCTTCTTCTGTATTAATTGTCCTCTGTTCAAAACAATAAATATAACTTTCTGCTGCAGACAGAAGAATTCCAGCAGAACTGCAGTGCATTCTGAAAAATCAATATTAATCATTTTCAAATTGTTTGCTTGTTGACTTTCTGAAGACAGCAAGAAATCCTTAGGGCAACTTATGCACAGCACAAACAAAATGTTCAACAGCAAGAAAATATGTTTGGTGGATTTTGCCTCTTACATTTCACATTTGACCTTTAGAATACTGCTGTCATTTATTCACATAAAGGGGCATAAAGTGTGATGAATAACCAATATCTAATCTGCAACAGTACTTGTGTTGTAGAGTTCTGAATATACACAAATTGCTATAAATGACCAATATGCTGATTTAAACATTTTATTACTTTATTTTTATTTCTTGACTACTGCAAATGAGCTATGAGCCTTATAAATGTGTAGAAAAAAACCACAACTTTTGTCTACAAGCACAAGTCTGTAAGAGGAAATAAAGCCCAGACCTATAATTTGGGTTGAATTGCTATATTCTTTCCAACAGATAAACTGTTTTTATTTTACTGAGCTCCTCAAAGTGTTCTTATTTTATCAAGGCCCCTCTCATGCTGCTTTGACAATGATGGGATATTCATAGCAGTGATTGGATCCTAGGGAGAGGATTATTTTGCTCCTGTTCTGTGAAGACTCCTTCAGATGACAGTCTCAAAATGAAAGTGCTACTGGAGTAGTCAAAGAAAACATAAGCAATTTGAGATTTAATCAAATTACATGAACATTAATCCAATCACTTTTAAGAAATATAAACATACTAAATCTGGCTACTAACTCTACCTTTCTTTCTCGTCCTGGGGTAAAATCTTGGGTTGTTGGCTACCTCCGTTTTTTTGGCAATATGCTACTGTAGTAGTAGCAGCTATTGCATCACTTGGCCGTCAGAAACTGGAACTTCACTTGCCTTCTGTGCATTCCTCTGAAGGCTGATTTCCTCCTCAAGGGCAGTTTGTCTGAACAGCAATTTCACTGAGATAAGAAGGTTTACTGGGAATAAGGAAATAAATAGAGTAAGCCCAGGAATGCTTTGTTTAATATGCCCACATTTATATTTTGCACAAATGAAATGAGACAGGAAGATTTTGAATAATGTTACAGAAAGAGAACACTAATACATATATTTTCCTCAGAGGACCCTGTGGCTCTGATCCAAGAATCACATTTCTAACCTCCATATTGTACTCAAATATAAAGACAAAACTGCCTCTGCCATCCTTATAGTCCTCCATTTGATTTCCCAGATTATTAGACGTTATGCTTTCTTTTCGGGTATGCTCTCTCTTCATCTCTGCTGTGACGTGTGAACACACATATGACCATGCACACCATTCCCATACACAGATCTTTGAATTAATAGGGTTTTTTTGCAAGCCCATTTATTAGAGGACATTAGAATTTTTAATTACCTTTTGATGATTTATCAAATAACTTAATAAGACCAAAGAGACTCTATCTTCAGAGCATCCTTGTATCAGGTATGATAAGCCATATCTATTATGCACTGACAAAGTATTTTTCTTCCAGCGGGCAGTGTCTTCCTAGAGCTGCTTCTCACCAATTCAGTTTTCTTAGATATGATGTGCCTATGTTGTCTGGCACATCTGTGCAGAGGTGTTATCATGGGTAGAGATGAAAAGGTTTCAGCAAAGCAACTGAAGAATTACATGGGTAGCTACTGGGCTCTTCTTTTTAACATTTTGGCCATACCCTGTCTTTCTGCTCTTTAATTATTTCAAAGAGTGCCTTTAACATATACTGAGACAGGGAGATATATTCTTTTCAAAGCATGGAATTACAGGCTGAAGTTTTATAGCTCACGGCAAGCTACCTAGAGGACTTATTAATACTTGATGAATCCCTCTCAATATCTCAGCAGTGAGGAGAAGACAAACAACTCGCTGGGTGATTGATGTTGTGCCTGCCAAGGAGGAACTTGAAAGCATAATTCTCTGCTACAGAGTCTGTAAAATAAAAAAATCGGGGCTGGGCATGATCCTGCAGTAGCAATAGCGTGGGCTGAGTAGAGACACGATCTCTGCCCTATTGTACAGTGGAAAGTGCATTAACACATAGTGTTATATCAGTGGCAAGGTTTTCAGCCTTCCATCTCCACCTCCTCCCTACTCACAGCTCTCCCCAGGCCCCCATGGCACACTGCTCTCTGAGGGTGTGTGTTTGCATCCCTGTGCCAGGCTGCAAGCTGCAGTGTGAGGAGGGTGGAGGTGGCTCCCGCACGGCGGGTCAGGCATGGTGGGGCTGGGGAGGGAGACAGCAACCACCAAGTCTTTCACATCACTGGCTTAGGGCATTCAGGAGCTATGTGGGCTGCCCTAAAACTTCAGAATACCTGTTCTGAGATCTTGAAGCTGTTCTATGAGGTCTGGGTTCAAAACTCCCTTCTCAGACACACTGAAGCAAACAAATACCAAAGATGTCTACAGGTGCTGAAACCCAATCACTAGTGAGCGAAGGAATATACAAATGAAAACTTATCACCACTCTTGAGTATTGTTTGCTCTCTGAACCTTGTAATTCCAGAGTCTGTTATCCCCATCTTTCATTGTTTTTCTCCTCCAAATCATGGACTGTCTCTGTCTCCTGTGCAGCTGGTTTCCTTCTGCTCTGTTTCTTCTTGTTCTCCTCAGATGCCCAGACAAATATATCCTTTGTCAGATGAGACACATGGTCTGAATTACTAAGTGATCTACTGTGTGCCTTCCTGACCCCAAGAAATCAGGTTTGAGAGACCCTTTCCTGGAACTTGAATGTTTGCACCAAGTTGCTGTGAATTTTACTGGAATAATGCCATCAAATGTTGAAGCAAACCGACCTGTATTTTCTTCCAAATGAAATCTTTGGTGACATGGATATCACACAGAATTCCCCATATCAAACAGAATCCCTAAACTGCACATGGGCTCCTCAACCTACAGGACCCTAACTGGAACTGTGCTTTGCAATTTACGTGTGAATCCTACCTCAAAGGGAAGCTAGTAATATACATTTAAAGGGTATGGACATTTCAACTGCCGTGGGAATATGCAACTTCAAATAGGAACAGTTTCAATAAAATACAATTTAATTTAAATTAACACATCTGGGCCCATAAATTTGGGGTTTTTTTTCTTCTTTCATTTGGTTTTGTAATCATAACATATTGGAGAAAAAACAAGACAAACAAAAAATTCCACTCTAGGACTTAATGAATTATTGATTAAGGTAGCTAGATCAGTATGAATCCATATAGGAAGCCAAAAGTAAATCAGTAAATGAAAGGGTTTTAAATATATAGTTAGAAAAAGGGATTTTGGCAGCTGAGAACTGAATGATGGACAGAAAATATCTAATAGCTTGAATCATGACCCCTAACTGTCAGGTCAGTCCCTGATCTAAATGAACTGCAATTTCGAGTCTGAATTATGTGGGCAAATGAATCCAATAAAGAAAACAGCTTGTAGAACACTGAAAATGTGACAGTATTTAAATCCTGGTCGTATGAAAACATTTGTTATACAGGCCAGACAAAGGGCTTAGGAAGAACAGAGAGACTGAAATGCCTTTCCTCAATAATTGCCTAAAATGAATTTCCACCAAAATCAATACTTGTACACAGCAAGTCATAACTAGAAAAACATGAGGTTCTCCAGATAACAACTTTTCTCAGGTCGGAAAGGCAATATACTGCTATAAGGAGAATTTTTTTTTTTTGCTTGCACTGCACTGGCCTGTATATTGTAGGGATTGGACCAAATTCATTCTTAACTTAAACACAATTCCTGTGACACACTGTGCTGCTACTCATTTACATATTACCTAATTTATGTCTTTGTTTAAAAGAAAAGTGAAAAAATTGGCATTGTTTCATATCAGAGAATATCAGAGAATGCTTAATGTATTAAATGTTGTCACATAGTCCACTGATTACAGTGACCTCTGCTGCTCTCCTGTACCTCCTGAAGGTTTCAAAATGTAAACAGACATGTATAAGCTTATAATGCTTTCAGTGATGAAAATTCAGAAAAATAAACAAAGAAAAAACAACAAAAAAAAAAACCCAACAGGAAGCCACCTAAGCCAAACTCAAAGGTAATTTTTTTTCCTCAAGTAACGGTGAAGAGCCTTCTTAAAATATTTCTTTAGTTCCCTCACAGGAGAACGCACAGCAAGACCCTTCTGCTTAGAATATATCAAACCCACAATTCTGTGCATGGAGAAATCAGGAAATACTGATATTCCAGTCAGTCATCATATTCAGCAAATGCCAATCTGAATTTTTGGAAAGAAAATATGGAACAAGAGACAAATATAAAACCTTCCAGATTTGCTACCTTTTCTACAAATGGTCTTACTACATTAGAAAGTTATGTTTAAAATAACTGAAAAGCTCTGAAGCACATGATAAAAGATCTGCAAGGGTATTTCTACAAACCCAGGCAGGGCAGTTGGCTCAAGAGGTGGTTCACTCACCTTGCTGCCCATCATCTGGGGCAGGAAACGTGCAGGAGCACACCAGGCCTCCCTCCTTGACCTAGGTCCCCAGTTTGCTGGCACTGCCAAAAAGAGCCAGGATTTTTCTCATGATTGATATGCAGGAAAGAGAGATGTTTAGTTGTTAGGCTGTGGCACCCTTGACAGCATCAGGTATGAGCTCTTTTTTCTTACTATTTTAATGACATAATTTGAGTGGGGAGCACTTTGGAATAAATGGTTTTTTAAGCAATACCCACAGATTAAATTGTTTCTCAATGGCAAGTGTTAAGAGGCTGTCCAAATCTTACAGAGACTAATGAAAATTAATATCTGCTTGAGAGTTTACATGAAGACTAGTAAGGTTATCAGGATGAATCTCTAAATAAATCATAAGCGTGTCAGGATATCTTGAGAGATTGAATGTGTTGCTACTCTGAAAATTGATTCTGACAGATTACACTGTAGGATTATGTGCATTCTGTAACTGAACACTTTTCTCATTCTTGGACTTACATACATGTTAAAATGAATATATATTTATTCTAATGGCAAGTGAAAATTCTTCAGTGGGATATGAAATTCAATTTGATTTCTTTCACCTTTTGAAAACTACAGGAGATCAGGAGAGCAGCAGAGGACACCATAATCAAGGGATAATGAGATGACAAGTAATCAACGTAAGAAGCAGCGAAATGCCAAACAAAAGAAAATCACTTTGGGATGTTATGTTGAAAGAAAATAGGTGGAAGATTTTCAGGACAGTGTTGGTTATCTTCAAGCCAGGGAGGAAATCCTTCTAGTTTAGAAGATGTTGGACTTGAATCTTAGTCCAAAACATAGAGAGCTGTTGTCTTCAGAACTGTTGGTCATAAAAGGTCTGCTCCTCATAGGCTTACAAATTTCCACGTATGAGCTTTGTTGTAGGCTCCAATCAGCCTTTCCCTAATATCACAGAATTAACATGACGTGTCCTCTTTATTCTGCTTGAAGTTTCTGTTGATGAGAAAAGACTTCTTTGAACATCATATTTTTCCAACAATGAGAAACAGACTTATGCACAGAGTTTTGGTTTTATCTTCTAAGCTTTAATTAAATTACTATGGCCTTTAGGAAAACACAACATAGTTAGAATTCACTTTGCATAGATGAGAGAGAAACAAGTATCCCTAGGGGTCATGAACCAATTAATAAAAGCAAAACAACAACTAAACATTGGTCTGTTTGGGAATGAAGTGAATTTCATTTATGACAGATGAGCAACGAGCAAAAGGAAATTTAATGATGTAAAGGAAATCTTATCTCCAAGTTATGCAATTATGCAAACAAGGAATCAACCATTTAAAAAGTTACTCAAAACATGCAAAGAAGCTTCTGCCTTACACCTTTAGATATCAGGTGATAACAATAGTTCACAGTAGTAAACCCAATACTATGGATGATGGATAAGTGTATATAAGAGTCACACTATAAATCCTCTCAGGCAAATTAAATTCTGAGAATGAAATCAATAGAAGGCAAGGAGATATTAACATAAGCCACCAAAATTAAAGGAAATAAAACTATTTGCCATACATGTAAGAGAAATAACATAAAGCATAGCCCTTTTAATCTGCTTTGTGGACAGACATATAACTGAAACACCAGTTATTTTCGAGGGTTTCCAGAAGGGGCTATCTGAAATCCTTTGCCATCAAAATAGTGCTAATTAATAGATGCTGTTAATTTGACTATTGTTTTCTATTTTCCTCCAGGAGGTTACCTTTTTCTTTTTAATGGTATCTTCTACCCCTTGACATGTGGTAGTAATCTTCATCTATCTCCCCAATTCTGAATTACGTGTTTAGGCCATAAAATCGAAGGGTAGTCCCTGTTGAGCACTCCTACATGTAAAACTGTTGTGAACTTATATATTGTTTTCCATAGCGATGAACAATGCTTTCAAAGCTTCTTTCCCCCTTCCTATTCACCAGCTTTAAAGATGTACCTAACTCAGCCGCAATCACAGCCTGTGCTCACCCAACCCAGTGGAGAGGCTGATGGAGCTTCATCCCAGGCAGCTGCTGGACAGGCAGCTGCATGCACTGAGCAGATGCAGTGGGCAAACCCACCCTGGGGGTCCCCCAACCTCAAGGCAGTCCATAAGCCACAGGTTCTCTTTCTGTTTCCCACAGCAGGAAGGCAAGAAGGCATCAAGTCGAGCAAACAACTTCCTCTGTTTTCACAGCTTGAGTACTCCAGGGTCTTTTCGTTTCCATTCCTCCCTCCACAGAGCTTAGGGGCAGTCAGTTTCTCTAAGATCACAAAGTGATGGTGACAGAGCAAGGATGTAAGAAGCAGAGGAATTCACAAAGGGGAAACTGCAGAAGTCTCAGGGGAAGTCCCCAGCCTCAGAAACATTCCTCAGCCTTGCATTGTTCAGATGGTAAATGATGACACTCATGAGAGCTACCAGCTTTTACTGCTGAGGTAATGCTTGACATTTGTCAAGACTTCCAGTGAAAGGTCTTCACACTTACTGGTAGGGATGGGTTTTTTTGGGAGGTTATGGTATTCACTCTGTTTATGCTTTGCATTCTAGGATGTAACAATATTTGTTATTTCTGACAAGCTCAGCTAGCTAAGTCTTTCTGTCATGTTAGACATAAACCATGATGTCTTTAACCAATCATCTCTATAGCGTGAGTGCAAGTGGATTTCTCAGGAAGCTGGATCTTTCTGAGAATGCACAGAGCATGCAGTCATTGGAAGCACTGTCATTTTTTCAGACTGAGGCAGAAGCTCCTACTCACACCTGCCTGGTCAGATCTGACTAACTAGGCCACTAAAGCAGGGTAACAGTAGGATTTTACTACCACCTGCCTTCTGCTCCATACTGCTAGCGAACCTCTGGCAAGCTCTGTGCCCAGCGAGTGCACAGCCACGACACATGTCAGGAGTACAAAAGGCAACTTTGTCAATGGCTTTTCTTCCAAATAGTAACTTCAAGGCCCATGTGCAGGATCAAGCTACCCACCATAAGGTAGGCATTCGTAGTTGTTTAGGAACTGTCAGTAAAACCAGCACTGGGCTTTCAATCAGCTCCATCTCATCTTGTTTCTTCATCTCAAAGCCAGCAAGTTTCCTCCCTGGCTTGAAGATAACTAACTCTGTCCTGAAAATCTTCCACCTATTTTCTTTCAATGAAAGCCAACACGGAACACATTTCTGTCTCAGAGTCTGGGCACAATAGATTGCCACATGTGCTTTTGCAGCTCTGCCTCCCTGTTTGATCAGGTAGGGTTACCTCACCACATGCGCATGGGGAACGGTCTACACAGTCTACTTTTTGCCAACACTCTTTCTTAAAGACTATATTTATACCATCATGATTCCCTGTCCTCGTGATCAATCATAATCCTAAAGTTTTCATATTCCTAGAACTAGAAAGTGTTACTCTCTCCTCTGCTATCAATGGAATAAACTCCTTGACAAGTTTCCAGGCTACCATTGCCCATGATTACAGAAATTCCACTCTGGCAGCTGTAGCCAACTGCTGCATGTCAGACAGGCAAGAAGAAAGCGATGGTTTCCCTCTTGTCAAGAATTTCTGAACCACAAACCACAAATATGAGCAGAACGAGCAGCTTCTAACTTATGATATCGCATTTCCTGGGAAAATAAATATATAATGTGGCCTATGTACATATTTTTGTTGTTGCTGCCTGTCTCTAAGCCCGCTGCCTTGAGTGTTCTGCACTGTCACTTCCATCTCTTCTCCTGACCCTTGATTCCTCTCATTCCAGTCTTAGGCCTGTCACTGGTAATTATCCATCATTTGAGCACTGACATGTAGCTACAAGCAGAGGACACCTGCCCTGTCATTGCACTTGCTGATGAAATGTAGTGGTGTTGTACACATTGCAAA
Organism: Laterallus jamaicensis coturniculus; assembly: GCA_022605575.1. Classification (NCBI taxonomy): domain Eukaryota; kingdom Metazoa; phylum Chordata; class Aves; order Gruiformes; family Rallidae; genus Laterallus; species Laterallus jamaicensis. Next base: position 4,118,907 of record JAKCOX010000053.1, read on the forward strand.
AATGCCACATAAACCCAGACAGTTTTTTCTGTGGTAGGGATGTTAGTAAGCTAAATGCTAACTGAAGAAGGGTGAAATGCATTTTAAAAGGGCACAGTTAATTATTCAAGCAATCTTATTTTTTTAATGACAAAAGTATTGCAAAATATATTTTTTTTTCATGTTTTGGAAGAAATCATAGAAAACACATTTTCCATTGCCGAATTCAAATGTGTTCTTCAGAAGTTTTGTGAAACTGTGCATCTAGATAATGAGTAGGAATCATAACATATCTTCTCTGACCCATTACATCTACGCAACACATAAATCAAGCTCAGAACAAATGAGACAAGCACTATAAATTGAATAATTAATATTTCTGAGGCCGTGTCTGTATTTTGTGGTTATTCTACACAGGAGGTCTAAGTTGCTGAATATATCCATCCATTAATTATTTATTATGTTTAAATTATAATTACAACCTCCAAAATATCAAGTGAAAATATACCTATATTCATACTAGTCTTCCATTTGTATTTAAGTTCTCAACTGTTGCTCATATTTCTACCTTTTTGCTGATAACATTGTGGAATGCCTTATTGATTCTGACTTGCCATCGTTTGCATAAAAGCATAATCCTATTGATGTCATAACTCATTTCTGAGGTTGTTAGACATCATGTCATGGATTAGAATGGTCTTTAATTTAAGTAGCAAGAACACAGAAAGCCATAAAAATCTCAAACCAGCAAATCTAACTTAATTTGTTGTGACAGAAAGCAAAGATGAAGGAATTAAAATTGCAATGACTCTAATTTGAACTGTTGTAAATGTTCGGGCTTATGTGGGTTGAATTTGAATTACATAAAATCAAATTAATTTTGTTCATAGTCTTTTTTGAGAATTGTAATGTCACTCAGTATATTTAAGGAGTTTCGTGAAAAGTCTGGAGTAATATCAGTCACCTAGCAGCATACTTGAAAAAGAAAATCAGAAAGCTGATACAGTTTAAGACAGATACAAAGTCTTTGTATGTTAAATTTGTTGTAAATGAAGCCTACTAGGTGGTTCAACCTCCCATCCCTGTGCTCATCCCCAGAACAGTAAAGGTCACTTCCTGGGGTTTTGCAGACTGGAGGTCTCCTGGTTTAGCACCACTGCATTGCACCCGTTTATGACTAGCCAACACCTGTATTGGTGGCTGGTATTTCACACTGCATATCTACTACAAACACAGTCTCAGTGCTCAGCAAAGTTTCTCTGTGAATCCATTTTTAATTCAGTCTTGGAACACATCAGACAGCTTTATTGCCAAGTGTGGATTGTGGAAATCTTTACATCTGATGCAGCGTGGCACTCTGGGGAATAGAAAGAAGGAAAAAGAGTGTCTCTTAAGTGAAAACTTTATAGCTTATTTCTGCATTCTGGGAAAATGCAGTCTGAGCTGTTAAATCCTCTGGAGTGTTTATGAATATGTGTATCATTTGCTGCAGGGGGAAAAGGGATCAGCAAGAGTGCTACAGGTGTGATCCCATTTGTTTCTGCACAGTGGAGACACAGGGAGGTCTTTGTCTGACTCCAGTTGTCTGCTTATACGACTCAGATGAATATAGGGTTCTGATGATCTCTGTTAGGTTGATATGGTGTTCACTGACTCGCATGAGTGAATAAACTCAGACAAAAAGAGCAGATATCTTTAAAGAGATGAGAGGTAGTGCTGTTCAATAAAGACAAGATTCCTGTACTTCTTTCCATACCCTTGCCTTTGCTTTCTGCAGCGGTGAAGGCATAAAGATGAAAGGCTAGCTTGCAGAATACAACAAATACCACGTAGGTATAAACATCTTAATAGTAGAAAAGTTACTGCACAATGTGAGATAGGAGAATTGGGATGAACAGGCAAACCAGGGAGGATTCAGCTGATGAATGCTGCAAATCTGCTGAATTCAGATCTGAAACACATTTATCTCCTTCCAGCCTAGTCACCTCAACCCCTCTTACAGTCAAAGGTTACTCAAAGCCTATTTCTCTCCATTGATTAGAATGGGAATGTAATCTTAATTATGAAAAATCTGAATTATTGCAAAGGGCAATTACTAACTTTTAACTGTTTAATAATGTCTACATTTAATTAAAGAAACCCAGCTCTATAGTGATGGCTGGCAATGTGACTGTATCTTTACTTAAAAACACACAGCAGGCATACTTATAAAGCATTATTCTCTGATATCATACAGTTACATCACACTTAACAGCCTGGCCACTATGGATACCCTTGGCTTTCAGTGTAATAGTAATGGTCATAACAAACTTTTGGTGCACATGTAGTACTAACCCTCACTCCCAAAGTTACTGTCACTCAGCAAAAGCGAAACTTTGCTTAACAGGCATAAAAAAAAAGTGACCCTGTGTAAATCTGGACTGAATTATAAACTGTAATATACAAAATCAAGAGGCAATTTTCATGCTTTTCAGGAAAAGACAACAGCCTCATCTCTTGATTCCTGCAGTGCTGCTGGGTTCCAACTGACGTACTTGCTTCTAAAACTGCTACATATTTATCTTTATTGGCTAAACCATTCATAAGACTGAGATCCTTATGGAAACCAGGTTGTGCAGCTGCCTCACTGTGCTAGTCTGTCTTTGCCTAGATTTTCACTTTTCCCTTTTGCTGCCTTGTAATCTTCAAAAGTTTTCCCACTTTTTCATGTGAAAAGAGAGTTCATGTGAAGTGGAAGGATAAGTAAACAGAGTACCTGGTAAACAAGGTAGCTGTTTCAGTATGGGTTTCTCTGCCAAAACCGCCTTGTGTTAGAGAGAGAAATACCCCTTCCCAAACTATCAGTTGTTCCTTAGCACCTTAGAAGAAAGCAGTGGTTCCTGTGCCAAATGTAGTTTTCTAGCAATTTTATCTTCTTGAATCTTTGCATGGCTGGGTTCTGGTGGAGGAGGGGGAGGCTGCAGGGGTGGCTTCTGCAAGCAGCAGCCAGAAGCTCTCTGCAGGCTGGACAGACCAAACACCAACCGGCTCAAGGCTGGAGTTGTTGCTGACCAAGGCCGAGCCCATCAGTGACGGTCACAGCGCCTCTGGGAATCACATTTAGGAGAAAAAAAAATGCAATCAGCTGCTTTTTGCCACCAGAGATGGGAATGAGAAGGTGTGAGAAACTGTGCAGGCACCAAGGCCAGTGAAGGGGGTCAGGAGGTGCCCCAGGTGCTGGAGAGGAAATTGCCCCTGAAGCCCCCCATGGAGAACCCCATGAAAAAGGCCAAGACCCCACCTGCAGCCAGTGGAGATGCCCCACACTGGAGCAGGTAGAGACATACAGAAGATGCCATTCCCTGTGTTGGAGGAAGCCTCTGCCAGCACTTGCAGCTCATGGAGAGAGACAGAGACACAGAGATGAATGACAGAGATCCACATTGGAGCAGCTTTGCTGGGTTTGGAAGGCTTGTGACCCCATGGGGGTCCATGCTGGAGTAGTCTGGGCCTGAGACACTGAGAGACATCTTATGATTTATGACTGCACCCACTGAAGTGAGGCAGCTGGTGACCTGAAGCCCTGTGGGAAAGGACTCAAATTGAAGGAGTTCATGGAGGACAGTCTCCCATGGGTGGGACCCCACAGTGCAGCAGGGGAAGGGTGTGAGGAATGCCCCCCCCCTCCCCCCCTCCCCCTCCGCCTCCAGGCTAAGAAGGAAAATGACTTGGGAGGAACTGACAGAAAAAAAACATTCCCCCATGCCCTGCCCCTCCCTGTGCCACAGTGCAGGGGGAAGAAGGGAGCAAGATCATGACTAAAGTGAAGTCTGACAAGAAGGGAAGGGTGGGGGGAGGTACTTTAGGACCTGATCACACTTCTCATTACCTGACTCTGGTGTCAGTGGGTGTGCAGTGCAGGGTAATAAGTTAGAGAGTTTTCTTTCCTTTATTCTGTGTTGAGTTTGTTTTGCCAGTGACGCTGAGTGTGGCATGATCTCTCCCTGGCCTTATCTTGACTCCTGAGTCTCTTAATATATATTTTCTCCCCTGTCCAGCTGAAAAGGGGAGTGATAGAGAGACTTTGGTGGGCGTCTGGCCTCCAGCCAGGGTCAAACCACCAAATACCTGAATCGCTCAGCAAGCATACAAGACAGAAGAAGGCTGCACCGTGCAGATGAGAGATATGCCCTAGTAGCATCCTAGTGAAAGTCTTAACCAATGTAGTTACTCTCAGGATCTAGTTCAAAGCAGTGATGGCAAATAAAATCATCTCAACTCCTCTGCAAGTTTATTCTGAACTGTTTTGAGCTTAGGGAAGCCTGCAAGCATTTATCTTCATTATTTTAGATTCAAGTCTGTCTCCGGCAGCAGCATTACTTTAATTGAGAGCACCTGCCTTTTGTTCCTGCTGCCATGGTGACACAGCAGTTACAGAAATTAGTAAAAAGTGAGCATTTCCCTCCTTCCTAGAGTCTCCTGGGTGTACCACAGTTTCTCCTGTTGTGGTTTGTTTTGCTGCACTTGAGAGCTAGAGGGAGTGTGCTCAGCAGCTTCATTGAATACACACACCACTGCCCGCCCCCCGCCTGGGTAAGTGCTTCTTGCACTCCAATGCCTGAATTACAGGAGAAATATTGCTGGCTCCTTATTTTGTTTTCCAGTTACTTGGCTAGACAGTGGTCTAGCCAAGTCACTTGTCTATAGTGGTTGTCACTCATTTCTGTTGGAGTTTCACTGGAATATAGGATGCCCAAGCAAAGCTCTCTTCAGAGGAATGTCGTCACGCAGACTGAAGCATTGACCACTTCCTCACACTGGTCTAAAACTAGTATGAAAAGTCTGAATTCACTTTGCATTTTAAAATATATATAAGATGTTTATTAGCAAAGGGACCTCATTGTAGCCTTCCAGTACATGGAGGGAGCTTATAAACAGGAGTGGAATCAACTTTTTAAAAGGGTAGACAATGGCAAGACAAGGGGGAATGGATTAAAGCTAAAGGAAGGAAGGTTTTGGTTAGATATTAGGGGGAAGTTTTTTACAGAAAGAGTGGTAAGGTGCTGGAACAGGCTACCCAGAGAGGTGGTGGATGCCCCATTCTTGGCAGTGTTCAAGGCCAGGTTGGATGGGTCCCTGGGCAACCTTGTGTAGATCCAGGCCTGAGGTTGGTGGCCCTGCCTGTGGCAGGGGGGTTGGAGCTCTATGGTCCTTGGGGTCCCTTCCAACCCATGCCATTCTATGATTCTATCTTTTAGAGAGGGTGTGGCATGAAACTTAAGAGCAGCGGCTCAACTGCTTTTCACCTTGTGTCATTCCATTTACTAGCATTAGCTAACAATCTGTAATTCAGATGTAGTCCCATTAAAATAGTATTGAGAACAAGTTTTTAAATCCTTTTTATATTTGGTGAAAACTGCATTCTGATGTTTCCACAGCTTCCACATGAACAAATGTTGATTTACTTTTTTCATTGCTAAGCTATAGTAACCAGAGTGGAAAAAAAATAGTAGTGGGAGAAGCTAATCTCCATATGTGATACTGAGAAGGTTTGAAGTGGCAACTCAGACTTTCTTTTCCATAGTTTGCACTCGTTGATTAAACTCCAGCAGTCTGTTTTTAGGATAGATTATAAATTATCCTTAGAATAGACCTAAGGCTTCTGTTTCTCTTTTATATTTATTCTTTGCAAACCTGGTTCTTCATGACCTCATCAAAGAAGGACCTAGATTGCTACCCTTCCCTGTAACTTAAAATAAACCAGTATTACTTTACACAGGTTCTCAGCTGCATAGGAAAGGAATGTACGAGGTACTTTAGCAAAAGGTTTTGACTGAAGATGGGCTAGACACTGAAAAATCAAATAACAATATTGAATGACAGCTTTACTTTGACCAATCTGAACCATGTGCAGGACATAAGATAGAAACTGGGACGATTCTTTTAGCAAGAAATTAGCTCTAGAAATAAAAAGCTTCACTGATGAAAAGTAGATCTGGATTGAGTTCTCAGTTCTGTCACCATTTCTAGCTAGCTGTTCAGTCAAAAGGGACACAGGCAACAAATCCAGGATTTAGTCAGATTTGAGAGGCTTAATTCCAAGCAACAGAAAAAGCCTAGTGCTCTGGGGCTATCCACATCTCGGGTTACTTTAATCTGTTTCATTTTGCAGTTCTCTTGGCAAGCTGAGTTTCACTCCCACATCCACAAAAAAAGACCTGCATTTCACTTTTCTGTGCAGGTAAGAGCACAAGATTTATGATACCAGAAAGACAGAGTGCAAGAGTGTGTGTGTGTGGCTCAGGATTAGTGGGTGAGACTCTTCATGGCGAGAGTCTGAAATTCCACCCGTGGCATCATGTCTGTCTCCATACTGCCTGGTGAACACTTAAATACAGAAAAACTGGTATCAGCAGCAAGAAGTAGAGACGGTCTCAAACATTTTACTCCACCAGCTGAAAGCCCAAGATACCAGGTTTTAGAATATTTTCCTGCTTTAAATGACTCCATTACTGTTACAGTCTCTTCTGTCCAGAAGCAGAGTTTCTGCAGCGATGATGGCAATTCTTTTTCAACTTCTCACCAGATTGCAAAGATTAACCAGCTCTAAACTAATGACACACTGCCTGATAGCCATACGTATTTTTATGTTTCTACTGTGGTTGTGTCATTTTTTTGTTGTTGTCTCGGTATTAGCAGTCTGTAACATGATTGCCTAATAATTACAGGACTGCAGCCATCTGAAAATTTTATATCTTGATTGATCTGTAGGATATAACACGATAGACTACCTCTAAGGTAGTAGTCAGAGTTTCCCAACTTGGCAGTGTCAGGTACTGTAGCTCTGAGAATGATGTGAGCATGCTCAACATTGTCTCTCCAGCTCAGCATTGTCTCTATCACAGCAGTGATGTGACAGGCAATGACACTGAGAAAATTACTGGGTGTAAAGCTGCAGGGCTTTTTAAAAAATACAAAAAAAGGAAAGTAGAGATCATGATGTGGGACAAAGAGGGTAGTAGGAAACAGACAGCAACAGCTCAGAGTACCTACAAATAGTGTTGCTATTCCACCATTTTTTAAGATGTGGCACCAAGTGAGGAATAAGGGATGCCTCTCTCCAGCACAGTAAACTGTTCCATTTGTCTGTCTAGGCCACCTGCACTACACCAGGGGAAGCAAACTCTTGGAAGGCAGGTATTTTCAGAGACTATATATGCTAAATAGAAATGCTCAGCAAATACATGGCTGCAGTAATGCCTCTATTAAAACTTTCTAATGTAGATATGGCCTTAAGTCGTCTACTAACTTCACCTCACTTCTTCTGCACCACATTTTTTCCCAGACAGACCCACTTCAGCAGCGGATTGTTTAGAGAGAGGAGGACTGTGATATGGGTGACTCAACTATGGAAATAAGCCAGAATCCCTTAAATTGTGTGAGGCTATAAATGATTACTCTCACAGGATTTATATCACTTTGGAAGACCTGTGATTCTTTCTCCATAAAATGAAAAAGACTCAGGTAATTACAGATCTGCTTACGACAGCAAATCCACAACCAGATCTGAAATATTCTGCCTGTGACACAGCAGTGCCCAACAGCTCTTCAGAAAACTCACTAGAAGAGGGTAGGAAGTGTCAGTGGGAACCTTTGGGATAATTCATAAACCAATGAAGCAGTTTGTGGCTTACGGTTCTCATTCTTTTGCTGTTTCTGCCTTTTGCTTAGTACCTCTATTGCTGTTAATTTTATTTCCATGACTATGGTGTGGAATCCCAATGAAATTGTAAATACATACACCTGACCACTTCTCAGAACTTTGTTTTGCTTATCCTTTCTTGAAGACAGCATCGATGAACGTTACTGCATGTATCTAGAATTACTTGCTAGTCAAGGGTGGATAGGTATACCTTTATCTGCAAGTTTTCTGTGTGACAGAATCTCCCTTTTAACCAGCAAGCCACTAAATCAACTAATCTATAAACACTTACATACTTGAAAAATTATGTTATTCCTGTTATTGTCTGCACAAAATTAAATGACAAACTTTCTTTCTTAAGTTTTGTGAATGATATCTTTAAATGTTTTACATTCTTCCCCGTAGTAGTCAAAAGCTTATGTCATTTTATTGACTGCTTTATTTATAGAGAGGTAGATAAACTGAATGGGTGGATTATGGAGATAAGCTATTTGGATATAACGGAAGCCCTTGTTCTCTGTTTAATGTGATAGTCTCCTTCCTAAAGAAATAAGAAAATGACAGCACCTGCCCTTGCTATTTGTTGTTAAGCTCATCTGCATTTTTTCAATTATGAAATAACTCATCCTAGAAACCCAAGGGATGTGAATTATTAACTGAGCTAAGACACACTTGTACTAAAATCTAATGGGAAATCACAAGATTAATATCAACTCTGCAGTGAATATACCTTTTGAGTTTTATTCAGAAAAGACAAAATTGCTGTTCATGTATGAATATGCCATTTACTTATAGTATACTCTGTAGTAATGAATTGAGTCTTATATACAGGGCAAACACAAGACTCTGCAAACAATTTCAGTGATTTTTTTAAAAACTTATAGATAGAATCTATAAACCCAAAATTACTTTATTATATGTAGAAGGCACTGGCGCTAGACTGGTAAAAATAATAAAGAGGCAATACACAGTGACTTTAGACTGTGTGTATTGTTTTTCAGAAAGATGAAATTATATCTATAAACTTAAAGCAAGCAAGACTTTAACAAACTAGTTTTGAGATTGTTCAATGTACTGCACTACTGTGTTTCTTAAAAGGAAGAAACTAAACACACCAACTTTTGATGGATAAACCCACTGCTGCATAAAATCAGAGAAGCAGAGCTAACCCTGGCCTCAGGATTACCCTGTTTAAATCAGCATCACTGCTTTACCTTGGGAAGTTGGTAGAGGAGCTGATCGCCTGTGTTTCTTTTGTAATTCAGCCACCGAACCCGACTGCAGGAGTCTGGCCATCGGTGCCCTAGGATGTTTGTACATCCAAACAATACAGTATGTTTGCAAAGTTGGGGGGAGGTTGTTTGTTTATTTGTTTGTTTGTAGTGCCAAATTAAATTTGGTGGAATTAATGTTCATTTAGCTGACTTTTTAATTTCGGAATTTTGAAACTATTGATTCAATCACATCACCAAATCCAAAATACATGCAAAACAAATTGAATATTTCTAGGTTCTTTTTCAATGTTATGTTCAAGAACAGTTTATCGTGGTACTTTCTCAATCAATTGGAATAGAATTTATATTGCAATAAAAGTATGTTGCAAATAAATAGAGAAACAACTAGTAAGAGCCTGATATTTTGCAGTTTTATATTTGGACAAATGCTAATTATACACAATCTCATCTTTTCCCTCTCATTCTAAAATTATTTCTGAGGAAATGTAATTAGCAGGAAGTTTGACGTCATTCATTTGCTAAAGCTCCCTAATTACCACTATTGGAAAATAATCACTCCCTAAACTAAAGTGTCTCATTATCACTTTGTCAATATTGCTCACTATTACAGGAATCTGTGCCTTGTTACCTCAAGAAAGGTTTTTATTTTCTCCAGAAGGTTTCTTCAGAAAGACAGTACCGTTAGTACAACTCCCAGTTCTGCTTTATAATAAAGTCTGCCATATACTTAATACTAGAAAACCATGCTTACAGTGACTTGATCCAGGTCTGAGGGACCATGGAAAAAAATGGAAATGAGCTCTCCATGGCTGTATCACCTAAACTGGAGCAGATGTAACATACCAAGCCATAAAAATGGAGGTGGTAGAGAGAAAGGGCTGTTAATTTCTCGCTTTGCCCATCAATTAATGTTTGTGTGACTGTTGGCAGAGCTAATAGCAGGTGGAAAGAAGCCAGGTGAGAAAATATTCATCCCTTGGACTTTCATATTGCAAATACTCATGCAAAGAAAACACTCACCTTTTCTACCTTTAGTCTCCTAGACTACCATTTCTATTCCCTTGAATTCAGTATGTCCCTTAGTGAGTTTTTTTTATGGCACCTAATTGCTTACTCTTCATTCTCCCTTTAAATCCTACTAGTTTTCATCTGTCTTCCTGCCATAATGCATCTCTCCTTCTGTGAATTTCATTGGAAATGGACCGCGACATTCAAGTCTCTTTGGTTTTCACTTTAACCCTTCACAACACTGCACAACTAGTTCCTCGCAATCGTTGGTCCTGCTCCCAGCTGCAGATGCAAAAGTGGTAACAAGGTGGTTGCATTGCTGAAGAGATTCAAACAAGGAATAACATTCTGAATGGATTTGATGACAGGGAGATTAACTGCTGTGGGGGTTACACCACTGTGTGTTTCAAGCTAAGGCAGGCAACTGCGCAGTTTACTCAGTGGAGGATCGTGCAGGTGGGTATGTGTGGGTATTGTGTATTGTGTGGAAGGGTTATTACCTTATTACCTAGACTCTGTTCACACCCAGTACAACACCAGCTCTCATTATGACCTTGCTGTAAAAGCAAAATGTGGCCCTTGAGGAATTTTCAGCTGCCCTACAAAATGGAAAGTGCGTGTATATATATATACAAATGTGCATACATATAGCATTGTGTACCTGTGCAACTGTGCATACATATAGCATTGGTTTATTTTTTATAGCTGGAGGAAATGGAATTAATCTAAATAAAGTAGCAAAGCAAAACCAAAAACAAGCAAAAGGCGTTACAATGAGATAGACACATTTGAGATTGTTCTGAGTCTTCCCATTGGCACACTGTGTGTCTTGCTATAGAAAAGGTGTTCTATCTGAACCATAGCTCTTGAACCCAGAAGTTATTAAGTGCTTTGGAAGGAGCAAAACCTTCCACTTCAGGGACTGTGGGAAATGACCTTTTGGTTTATGTAATGCAGTAGTCTTCCTGACTTTCAAAAGCATTGCTATAAGGTCTTAGCCCTGTTTTGGGCAACGGAAAATCATCCATTGAAGTTGTTGGACTCAGAATTTTGAGGCAAAGAAGTAAGAAATTACAGATTTTCTGAGCTAACATCAGGTGTGTCTCAAATACAGAACCAGTAAGTGTCAGTGAGAACTAATGGCTGCAAGAGTTAGTAACTGACAGGTTAATGGCTGAATCACATTACAAAAGCATGGTATATACAAAGAGTACCTAAGCACTGATTTATCCTTGTTTCTGCCTTATAGAGGAACTGTCCATGAGGAACTGTCTTTATGTTAGATGGATCCCTGCCACTATACATTTTCCTTACATAGAATGCATATTGCATTGATCTTTTACCACTGTCTTTGAGGCCTCCCCCTATTTCATCTCAAATCAACCTTGTTCTTCCAACAACTAGCTATTTTTCTGTTTGTACAAAAAAAGATTTCAACAAGGTCCAAAGCAAAGCTGATCAAAATAACAACACACAGCTCTTTTGGTGACTATCTGCTACGATTATTATTGCAAGAAGTCAGGTTTCCAATGCAGCCCACAGCTGAAGAAGCGAGTAGGACCTTGTCATCTGAGTATCAGTGTTGCACACGCCATATGCCGCAGCATGCTGCCTTCCTCGTTTTTGCTTTCTGTGACACTCACCCATTCCACTGCGATCCCTTACATATGCTGTACTAAAACACTGCAGCAGTCCAATGAATGCATGTAACTCTCCTTCTATTCCCATTATACTACAATTTTCAAAGATATAAATGTATAAATGATTTACAAGAGAAGACCAAGTGGGATGAATCGGTCATCTACTCTATCCCGTATTTCTGTGAGGTATATAAATGCTAAACCATTACAAAATAACAACTTGCCTAATGAGTAAAAATTCATCATCACCCCTATTGTTTCACTTAAAGAAGCTATTTTTCATTTCCCCTCTGAAACCATCTTGCGTAAGATGATTGGAGGAGAATGCCAGCTGCATTGCCCTCCTGAGAAAATCCATAGAGATCTTTCCAGCATGAGACACAATCATTCTTCTGCGGGTGCTATGCCCATCATTAGTATTTCTGAAGCGTTCCAATTATATACAGTGTCACTTCCAATTATTAAAACTTCTCCTAGATTCAACTTTTCACTAAGGGCTTTTTTTGGGTTTGTTTTTTTTTTTTTTGTATGTTTCCAGTCAGGGATTGCGTTGCAGAGAGCAAATGGAATTAGCTGATTTGTTAAATGGGTGGTGATAGCTGTTGTTTTTTATGAGACTTTAAGTAAAACTTAGGTAAGCTGTTTGTACTCCTAGTTGAGTACCTTATCTGTTATTTCCATTCTTTCTCATTCCTCACCTCTTCTCCTTCCAGCCTCAGGACTCTTTTTGCAATATGACCAGACTCCAGTATGAGAGCTAGATGCGTTCGTCCTCTATACCTTGGGGTAAGAAGTAGTCCAACTGGTTGGGATTGTGGTTACAGCTAAGAAGACAAGCCCCAGCCCCAGATCCTACAACTGAGTGCTACACAATAAACTATGGTGCAAGAAGCATGCATCCTTTTCTCAAGAGATGACCTGAGACAGCAGAGTGTGTTTTGAGTGATGAATATTCCTAAAAAAACCCCAGAGATGTAGCCACATAACAAGATACCCACCGGAGCGTGCCACTGTGTACTTCCTAAGCTCATGCAAGAAAATGGTTCTTCAGAGGAGAGTGCAAATGCAGTGTTTAATCACATAAGCAATATTCTGGTATCTCAGGTGGGTGTCTGGCATACCCTGGTGAGGTAAGTGGAATCACGTGGGTGCCTGCATTTCACTGGCGTGCCTCTGGAAGCTGCTACATGCCCTTTGGACCTGGCCCAAGTGATTTCATATAGCGTAGAAGTGAAATTAAGTGAAATTGCTCACTGTAAATTATTTACCAACATTAGCTTTGGGAAAGGCCACTAAACATAAACCACTGCAGGAGGGGAAAAGGGAGACTTTCAACAAAATAACAGATTTACAAATTACGTTCTCAAGAAGCTGCAGGCTTTTGTATGCACGACCATGTTTAATGCTTAGTTTGGCCCCTGCCTTTCAAGCAGTATTATACCAAATTTCTCTGTACAGTCATTGCTGCGCTCTTCTCATCTGCTTAGCCATCTGGGTCCCATGGTGGCATATAGATGGTATATCATAAAAGAGAAGTGCCTGGCCCTTCTCGGGGCTGCCACATGCAGGGCTGGGGAGGCAGCAGGGAAGGGAGCAGTGTGCTGGAAAAGTCTTTAAAACCACTGGGCAGCATTGCTTTGTGCTGCTGCAGCAGGAGGAGAGAATCAGCTTCCTTTGGAAGAGAACAAAGAAAGGAGCTGACATTTAATCAACAGGGAAGAGAGAGGGAAATAATGTAACTGTGGAAGGGCATGGTTGATATTTCCACTAACAATTCTGGCAGCAGGCAATCCCATCCCAACTGTATTCTCTTCATTAAAAGGTTACCCCAAGAATCCAAAGTAAAAAAGCTACTGTGACAAATGTTATCAGGAAGCCAATTGTGACTGACTCCAGAGTGGATGGATCGAAAATGTTGATCCTTGAATGCCAGGGAGGTGACAGCTGGACCCACAGCCCTGGTGCTCACAGGGTTCTCCCTGTACACATCCCTGAAGGGCACGTCTGTCTTTGGCCACAACCCAAGGGTGCTGGCAGCTCTTATGTGCAGAATTCTCCCCGCGGGGACACTGAAAAGGCTCCATGACAAAATTAAGCTTCTAAATTCCCTGGTGGCCCGTTAGACATATTTGTGCAGCATACGTGCCTGATTCCCAGCCAGGGCACCAGATGACATCGTGCCTCCACAGAGAGACTCTTGGGAGCCTTACAGAGGCAATGAGTGGGCCTGTCTGACTACAGGCAGCCTTGGCTCCCGGTTAGTGACTAATTTTTCCTTTTCATAGAAAACAGTATGTGGGAGATAACTAGCGTGTCAGGCAGTAACCTGCTCCTGAGCTGTGACTGCCACGTTCCCTGCTGGGAGCAGGATCCCTATCACAACACTGACTACAAATACAGATGGGTGTGCATAGTCGTGGTCTTCAACACATTTCGCAGACCCTAGATATGACAGGCTGGTGTAGCTGAACTTGTGTTTGGTGAATTTAAACCTACTGACACTAGGCTAGCTTTTTTTTCAATCTGATTTTTGATGAATAATTTAAGTCAGCATGTCCATTTTTATAGCTGCTTAGTGAACTGGACCAGAGATCTGGCTGAAAAGCAACCTACCTAAAGCAAATCAGACCAGGCAGCTCCTCATTCTGGCTTACCAAGTAACCACATAAACATCTGCGCTAGAACACTGCAAAAGGTAATTTGGGGACAGAAATGAGTGGCTGGGTTGCTTTTTTTGCCAGAAGTGCTGGCTTATGATGATCTAAAGCATGTGCTGAACTGTAGCCTTCGTTGTCTATTGTACAGTGCCTTCAGCATAGATCCCAGACTGTTGGGATTTTTTTAACCACAGCATGAAAACTACTGCCCTAAGCATAAAACAAAGCAACGGCATGCCCTTGTGCTGACTCTGACTCCCTGTGAGTAGAACATGCTGGGATAAACTGCTCCTCTGGGGGTGTTTCGGGTGGATCAGGCATTGTGTGAGTACTACCTGGGTTGTACTTAGTGAGCACAGCTTATATGAAAGCTGGTAAAGACAGTGACCCACGCAGCTAGAGAATTCTTCTAAGAGCATGATTTTATGTGGTCTGTTCCTCAGAGTTTTGTTCTGAGCTTTTCTGTGAAGGACCTCCTGGTGACATATGATGTTCATACAGTGCTCTTTTGGTATCCATTGTGTTCCAGGAAAGATGAAGGGCTCTGGGCTGAAGAGCCACTGTGGTGATAAGGCAGTCTTGGAGCAAACCCAAGCTTTCAGAGTTATTTATGCTGACCACCCCCAGACATTCATTCTTTCTCTATTTCTAAAAAGCAAAAATTACGAAAAATACTTAGCAAGAAGTAAAAGACTGTAGAAGTAGCCCTACAGGGTGCTTAGCATTGCAAGATTCAGTCCTGAAAAAGCATAATTCGAGACCTGTCTGGACGCCTACCTGTGCAATAAATCCTAAGGAAGCTGCTTTGGTGGGGGGGGGGGGGGGGGAAGTGGGGGAGGGTATGGACCTGATGATCTCTTGAGGTCCCTTCCAGTCCCTATGATTCTGTGATTCTGTGATCATTCACTGCCAGCTCCAAACCACCACTGCTAGTATGCTACTAAATGACCACATGCCTCCAAAAAAGGCACTTGTACAAGTTCACAGATTCACAGAATCGTAGGGGTTGGAAGGGACTTCAGGAGATCATCCAGTCCAACCCCCCTGCCAAAGCAGGTTCCCTAGGACAGGTCGCACGGGGAGGTATCCAGATGGGTCTTGAATATCTCCAGAGAAGGAGACTCCACACCCCCCCAGGCAGCCTGTGCCAGAGCTCTGTCACCCTCACTGTGAAAAAGTTCTTCCCCGTATTGGTGCGGAACGCCCTGTGCTCCAACTTGCAGCCATTGCCCCTTGTCCTGTCCCCACAGACCACTGAAAAGAGGCTGGCTATTTCCCCCTCTCTCCCACACTTGAGATATTTATGAGCATTAACCAGATCCCCTCTCAATCTTCTTTTCTCAAGGCTGAAAGTTGTTTATAACCTAATTCTGCCACCCTTGCTCCACTAGTAAACCCATCCCTACTGACTCAGGGGGCTGCTTACAGAATTAGAAGCTCCGGATTTCCTGATGGGTCAAATTAGCAGAGTCGTGCTTCTAACAGAGATCACAGGGGAAGAATGTTTCCTCATTTCTGATGCGTTCCTCAGTTTCAGTGTGTCAACAGATGGAGTGGGGATTAGTTATAAAGTATTGTGGCCTCTTAGTTTATGTAAAAAGCAGCCTTGACGTGCTGGGGATTTTCTGATGGCTCATTAAATGTACTCACGCTAACTAAAGGATGCTTAACAGTATAAGTAAAATACTCATCTTCAGTGAGTGTTTGTCTTTGATAGATAATGTCAGGGTGATGTATACATGTTTAGAGAAACATGCAGAGAAATGTTGGCAAAGAAATAAGATCTGTTATTTGCTCTTTATAATCTAGGCTGAAATTCTGGCTGTTTATGTGTGGCAGGAGATACTGCCGCTCGCTACGTGTTTCACATCCCGCTGAGGCTGTCTGCATGGCCTTTTGCAGACTGACATATGTTCCCTCTGCCTTTGCTCTGAAGCAGCAGCAGCCCCGTGGCTGTGGCTGGCATGCCACTCAGTGCAGCGTTCTTCTCCAGCCGTGCAGCAGGGCCCAAGGTGCAGGGTGCGTGTTGCTGCAGCTCGGGGTTGATCCAGCTCTGTGGCTTTGCTGTCCCAGTGAGGTCCTTGCAAAGCTCTGTTAGAACAAGTTTCAAGCCCGTGTAGCTGGACAGGCTGGTAGCCTCAGCCTTGGAGGATACAGGTAAAATGCCAGATCAAAATTGTTACTTTTCCCATTATAATATATATGATGAGGGCCCAGATTCATGGGAAATATATAGGATTAGGCATTCCTAACATGATGACTATGTTGCTCCTCTCCCTTCTTCTTCATCCCCCAAGTGAGGGGGCTGCCTTCAGTTTTGCCCATGTGGCTCTTTGGGACTTCTTATGAACCTAAGCCAAGGACTGATATGTGTGAAAATACCTGGGTAAAGGCAGGAATTTTCTCTATTTCAGCAAGGTATTTTCCTTGATTTAGTTCATAGAGGCTAGTTCATTTTAGGTCATTCTGCAAAGGAATGAGTCCTTATTCTCAAGCTGCAGAAAAAACAAGGACTTACTGCTCTTAACCAAGATAACAGAACTCCATAAGAACTCTACCTGTTCTTCTCAATGTCATAATTTCCTGGCAAGCTAACCACTGCACAGAAGCACATCGCTGGCCTGCTAAGCAGAGACTCAACTGGTGGTACCAGGCTGCTTTCCCTTGCTAGAGGTGTTCTTCCATGCTCCAGGAGGAACTGTAAAGATGAGAGTCCTACTCACCTCCAAAACAGAGGATTTCATCCATGAAGCACACACTACAGGGCTAGAAGCCAGATGAAGAGTCCTGTTAGCTAGAAGCAAGGCACAATGCTGTCACTGCACAAGCACACAGATCAGTCTGTTTGTGGCAGTGCCTAGGAAAATTTTTCCCACTTAGGTACCTTCTGAGGTTTAATTTAGCACTGATACTGGGACTTGGTGCCTGTCTTACATGTGCTGGCTGTCTGCCACTATTTTTGGAGTGATAGAAAGGCTTTAGTATTTTGGAATAATGCAAGAATATCAATAGAGCCTTCAAATTCATAAAGCCCATTGTTAATTCTTCTCCCTCACATATACACACTGATTGAACTCAGTAAGTTCCCTAATTATTCTTTTAAATAACAGCACTTGACATTTTCCCTGAGGGCTATGTAAGAAGTGTAGCTTTACAATAAGAATAGTGTCATTAATAGATTAATAGCTGCAATAATGCATATAGCAGCATTAACAGGATGGGTGAACTAATTTAGATAAAATGGATGGGGTTTTGCTTTTGTCCACTCACTTTTTGAAACTTAGATTTTTAAATGGTTAGACAGGACATGGGAAAATAATTTTTTTTGGCCCCATTTTCCCTGTATTTTCCCTTTTCCCCTGATACTTTGATTTTTGGTTCTAGTCTGGTTTCTTTTCCTTCCTCTTCCTCTTAAAATCCACTTCTTCACTGAAAGGAGGACCAACAGCCTTTTACATATCCTGACAGTGAGTGTGCAAAAGGAATAGTCCCACTAATGCTAGTATTTACTCAGCATTTCCCACACTGTATACACTAGCTGTTTATGCTTTTATTATCCCCACTTTGTAGAAATAATAGAGGCAGGAGAAGAAGAAGCACTGCATGAACAGGTCACTACTACATTAATTTCTCAAGGACTGCAAGTGAGAGTGTGAAGCAAGCCCCCTTCCTGCAAGCAAAATTATGGTTCTTATGTGTCAGACATAAGTGGTGGGGACTAAAAGTTGAAGTGACAGAGTTCAGCCTCCCATGCTGTGAAGACAAGGAAAAGGAAGCCTGATTGGCATCTGTGATGGTAAGTCCCAAATCTGGTGTTTACTCACTGAATTTTGACACTGTGTCCCAGAGAACATTTACAGCTGACTAGTTTACTAGATGGCTGCAATGTTTTGTCCTCTGTGAGTCAGTCAATACACTTAAGACATCAGTCAAATATTTGCACTGAGTTTGATAACTTTACTACCTTGCCTCCTCTCTAATTGTTCTGGGACGGTCTGCAGCAAAGCTTCTAAACCTCAGGTTTGTTTTGCAAATCCAAATTCATTGCATCAGATCTTATGGATTCCTTAGCTGAAATATAATCAACAGGGGAGTATTTTGCAACTTTGCCAAAGACCCAGAAGAACAGACAACAAAATTTCTGGAACTTGCTATGCCTTGATAAATGATAACATCCTCTACATGAGTTTATAACCCCCAAATTTTCCTACTAGAATCTTTTTAAAAATTTTTTGATTCTCCTCATTTTTATGAAGCATTACTTATATTGAAGGATAAAAGATTCCAGCTTGAATAAGCAAGAAAATCTAGGAGAAAATTAGGGCAGACAGACTATCTTTCATTGGAACTTTATTAAATGACTACAAAGATGACCATCGTTACAGAAGCACAGCTGAAAAGAGATCAGATTGGAGTAACTCTGTGAGAAATTTGAGTGAAATTGCAATAAAAGGAGGAAGAACTACAGTCTGATGTGGGAGAAATTATGTTTTGGATAGAAAGTGACAGTAGAAAATTGAACAAAAATTTTATAAGGGAAAAATAAATTTTTGCAGCAGAATGCTGAAAAATTGTTTTAGTTTTCTTTGTACGGGATGCTTCAAAGTAAATTTTAAAAAAAAATAGGGAGAAAAAAACCAAGCAAGATTCTTCTGAGCTGGACCACCAAACCTTTTGGAGATTTACCTGTTTATGAATTAGTTCACAGCTGCTTGCTGTACTTGATTTTAAAGTTGATTCTCATTCCCTGATTAGTATTCTAGACAGGACTTTTCCTTGCATGATAATTTAACTTAAAAGAAAATACTATTTCTTGTATCAGATAGCTTTTCAAGTATTTAGTCATGACCGTAAAAAATTATGTATGATATTGCATTTTAGTCTGACTTAGGAGATGTCAATTTTTTACTCTTGTTCTCTGTGAATTCTCTGGGAATGCCACATATTACTCTGCCCTCATATGCTGCTTTTACTTGATCTTGCTTTTAATTAAGTGCATTTTACAGAGCCTACAACTACTAAGCAACAAAAAATAGACAGGTTTCTCATAAACTGTAAGCATTTTTCCCACATCCTGTTATTACCAAAGTACAAAAAATATTAGCATCATTTTGGTTGGAGAAGACCTTTGAGATCATGAAGTCCAACTGTCAATCTAGCATTCCCACACCACTAAACCATGTCCCCAAGCACCACATCTACATGTCTTTTAAATACCTGGAGGGAAGATGACTCAATCACTTCCCTGGGCAGCCTGTTCAGTGCTTCGCAACCTTTTTGGTGAAGGATTTTTTCCCTATTTTTCAATCTAAAGAAATGCAACTTGAGGCCATTCCCTCTTGTCCTATTGCTCGTTACTTCGGAGAAGAGACCAACACCCACCTGGCTACAACCTCCTTTCAGGTACTTGTAGAGAGTGATAAGGTCTCCCCTCTTCTCCAGGCTAAACCCCAGCACCCTCAGCTGCTCTTCACAAGACTTATGCTCCAGAATCTTCACTAGCTTTGTTGCCCTTCTCTGGACCCACTCCAGCACCTCAATGTCTTTCTTGTAGCAAGGGGCCCAAAGCTGAATACAGCACTTGCGATGTGGCCTCACCAGCGCTGAGTAAGGGGAATGATCACTTCCCTAGTCCTTCTGGCCACAGTATTCCGGATAAAGGCCAGGACACTATTGGCCTTCTTGGCCACCTGGGCACACTGCTGGCTCACATTCAGCTGGCTGTCAATCAACATCCCCAGGTCCTTTCCTTCCAGGCATCTTTCCAGCTGCTTTTCCCCAAGCCTGTGCAGAAACCAGCACTGAGTCTTGTTGAATCCCATATAGTTGCCCTCGGCCCATCAATCTAGTCTGTCCAGATTCCCCTGTAGAAACGTCTTTACCTCAAGCAGATTAGCATTTCTGCACAGATTGGTGTTGTCTGTAATCTGACTGAGGGTACACTCGGTCTCCTTATCCAGATCATAGATAAAGATATTAAAGAGAACAGTCCCCGGCACTGAGCCCTGGGGGACACCACTGGTGTTTGGCTACAAACTGGATTTAACTCCATTCACAACAGCTCTTTGGGCCTGGCCATGCATCCAGTTTTACGGTATTAGGAACTCATTGCACCTTTATCAAGATTTAGTGGTGAATCGTGCATGCATCTTGCAATAAATAGAATACAGTCATGTCCAAACAGAAAACTGAAATTATTGGTCATTGCAGAGAGACAAGTAGGTGCTGGGATTTCTGTTAGTTCTGGATAACACACAGGGCTGCCAGTTGTTTCTCTGTACAGCTAGCAGATTAAAGCTTCTCCTGGATGTCTTGACAAGCTTCTGCCTGCCTGCATGTTAATTTTTGCATTACTGAAAACTGCACTACAGTACATGGAAGGACATTGGTAACCACGCACGGAACTGCATGTTGTAGGAGAGGGTTCAGAGGAGAATGTGTTCATAAACATATTATGCCAAATTGTGCTCTTTAGGCAACAAGAAAGATGGTTATTTTTCCCCCAGATACTTCATTTTTTGTACTGCTGAAAGGTATTTTTTAATAGACAATTTCTTCATGAGGAGTTCAAGCGCAGTTCAGTCATCAGGACTGAAACGGTGTACAAACACCTTTCAGAGATGCACACAATTTCACAAACAGCTGCCATTAATCTGTGCTTACTGCACATTCCTTAGAAAATCAGGTGTTTTAGTACACCACTGGAGACCTAAGGGCACAACCAGGCCTTCCCAGCTCCATGTCATTGACCAACCTCTGCCCACATCCCACCAGAGGCTTCTGCCCCACTTATCCCACAGCGCCCTGACCCACAGGCTGTCACCCACCTGTGGGTGCCCAGGGAGAGCCTCTGATGTGGTCCCAGGTGAGTTTGGCCTGCTCCCAGGGCCTCCAGAGGCTTCTGCACTGGGAAATGTGAGGGGCTCTGCTGGGCCTCCCACCCCATGATGGCACACAGCTGCATGTGTGCCCACACAAAATTGCTCACCAACACATTGGTTTTATGGCACTGCTTTTATTCTGACTAGCATCTCTGTAGAAAGTCATAGTTGATGCTAATAAAAATAATTAACATGTTAATTAATGTATTATCTGTTTCCAAATGTTTCCAGAAGAAAAGTCCACTAAACATTAGAAATAAGGATGTTTTCTATGGCCAATGGTAGAGCATGATCTCCTCTGCAGTTTTTGCTGTGGTTATGTATGTGTGTTTGTGTATATATACATATATATACACACACACACACATATATGTATGTATATACCTTATATATAGGTGGGGCATGTATACTTTTAAAAGTGTTTGCACTCATGCACCAGCCATCTCTTCAGTCAAGGCCTTTGTAGACCCTCTCCTCTTTTCAGCAGGGCTTTCATGAAATCTAGACAAGCATTATTTTTTTCTTTCTTTTTTTCCTTTCCTCCTTTTCCAAATTGGGCTGCAATTCTCCAAGCAGCTGATAATCAGGGGGACATAGGCACTTTTCCACAAGTGGCTGTGTTGGCCTGCTTCCCTCATTAACTGACCAAGATTCCAAGACCATTTCAGCAATACCTGCCAGGGAAAAACAGAGTTCCCTCCATATCTGAATGTAACTGAGTCTTATGGGGGAGGGGGGGGCTGTTGTTGTTGCTGTTGTTGTTTTTTGGTGTGGTTTGTTTTTTTCCTCCCAGACAACTTTCTAGTTATACAAAACAGTTTTGATGAATGGTGCTTTTTCAAAAGACAAGGCAGATCGAATATTCAGCCATGGAGAAAGCCAGTGAACTGCTGCCAGGAAAGGAAGAGGGACAGCCCTTACCTCCCAGTCCTGTTGCAGATTTTAAAGACATAAATAATCCTAGTGCCTGTAACAGGACCATTGCCGTTGCTGCACCTGCGCACCGATGTGCTTTTTGCAAGGTCTGACTGTGCCACAGTTTGTCAGATACTGACACATCCATCCTTTCTCTCTTAAAACTATATTTGGATCTTTTATTTTCAAGCTATTATTGATTTTCCAGACTTAGAGACCAGAAGATATTTTCTTACATTTTTTATAACCACTATGTCTACATAATATATGAAAGAGGCATCAGATGTTAAATATGGGGAGTAAGTATGAAGAGCTGTACTTAAAATCTTACTGTGACTTTTCCCTAGACAAAGAGGATAAAGTTGTAATATATTGGAATCCTTTCTTCTTATAAAGAGAGTTGAATTCCCAAGCTGACCAGTGGGTAGACGTGCAGCATTAGATTTCTATATTAGGATGAGATTGACAGAGTCAAGTTAAATGCAAAGCTGAATCCTTCAGGGCAAAACTGCAATCTTCTTGAGAATATCTTCAGTCCAAAGAAGAAAATTTTCTGCATCATTAAGCAGAAGGGAAAGCTTCATGGCTCTTCTCTGGAATATCTGAAGTCATGATCTTTTGTTATATTGCAAATATATGCACAATAATGCACTGACAGTAAAATCCGTTCTGTTTGCTGATACAAGGAAACATATGGTCTTGAAAAACTCACAAAGAAAATGAGCAGAAAATGGCAGAAAAAAACCCTTTACACCAAAAAAAAGAAAATGACATACAATAATTTGACACACTGACCTTGCCACCCATGCAAGCTTTTAAGATGGTTGAAGAAACATTTGTTATGTATTTATTTCCGTTTTGTTCTTAAGTGCAAATCCTGACTTCCTCTGGGAGATAGAAAGTATTGTCATAACAAGGGAGATAGAGACGCATGGAGGCTAGAAAAGCAAATCTGAAAGGATTAAATTGATATGAATTGTAGTTCTCCAGTTGAGCATCATGCAGCACTTAGACTTATTGAAGTCTTTCATAGTCACGCTAAAGCCCCGACATAAATTCTGATTATGTTTTACATCAGGAATTAGGATAGGCATTATGGATTGGTTGTCTCAACAACAATATTGAACAGAAGAAACATTTTTTGGTAAAGAATGTTTTATCTTTTAAAAGTTTTAATATATGTTATAGAAATACATGTGCTAAAGACAAAAGACCAAGTCCTGGAGGAGCCTAGAAAAAAAGGAAATTACAGATAAGAAAGCAAAAAAGGAATTATTGATGTACTGGATTTCATGGGGGTGACAGATGTGAAAAATTAATGTCTGGTATAAACATCTGACTTACCACATAGTGAAGCAAGGTGAAGATATACATGATCTGAAAATATCTAAGCTAGCTCAGGAATTAGAAATGTCACAGGCATATCAGCATAGTCCTGTACTCGTATAGCCTGACCTTATCTGGTAGATTAATAGGAGTATTATATATCTTTTGCACAGTCCTGCACCAACTTTCAGCTTCTCCGCAGCAATACATTGACTCAAGTATATTACTGCTCATCTATCCTGACTTGTAAGAACAAAAGTGCCCAAAAATCAAGGAGCCTTGACATGCAGTGAGAGTGAAAGTATCAGGATACAATCCTCTAACAATGAATGGGAGCTAAGAAACCTCAAGACCATTAAATCCTGAAACTGGTGGGAGGGGATGGGGATGGTGGATGACAAAATGCTGCAGAATAAATGGAGGTGGAGAAGCAAGGGAGCATTTCCAAGAAAGAAGGCAGTGTGATAACAGTCATCTCATCTTTAACAGCAACAGAGATGCCTCTTTGACAGGGGTTTTCGCACCCAGGAGAAGGGGGCAGCAAAGACACAGGAGAACCTGTTAGATGCCAGATCTTGATCAGAAACTGTGACCTTATCAAACTGCAGGAAATTATGCACCTGAAAGACTTTCTCAGAGCAGTGGACATGTCTACAGTGGATTAATAATTAGAGAACATTGTGTAATGTCTACCATTAGGTAGTCATTAAAATAATTTATTACTTTTTAAATACATCAGCCTTTCAGAGAAATTACTCCTCTTTCCTCCAAATGTGAAATATCTGCCCTGTTCTTAAAGATTCCTCCCTGATAATACAAGATTTATATGTATCAGGTATTGCAGATTTAAATACCAAACCTTCCCTGGCTGCAGGCCTCTTGAATGTTAGAAAGAGACAGGTCAGTTATACTTGTTTTTTAAGGAGGTTCATCTCACTAAAACAGTGGTAGGAAAGTTATTGAAATTATAGGAAATATAGTATGTGCACATTAAATATAGAAAAAAAGATGCAATTAACATGCTTTATTACCAACATTATGCAACCATTTTAATGAAGTGAAACTGTAGCAACTTTTATGCAGACCACATCTCATTTGGTAAGAGTTAGATAAATGAAGATGTCAGCATTCTTTTCTAACCAGTCTCTATAAACCCACTTCATCTACATATACTTTATAGTGTGCTTGTGCTGTATTATGCTGCAGATTAATGCTGCATACTGTCATTCCATCTCCAACATTATTAGAGACACTGAGTTCTGAAAGGCTTATTTTTAAAAAAAAATAAGAAGTGGAGCTGGATTTCAGTGATGTCTTATAAGGTATCGCTGCCCAGGGAGGTGGTTGATTCACCATCCCTGGAGGTATTTAAAAGAGTAGATGTTGTGTTTGGTGGCATGGTCTAGTGTTGGAACTCGTATGGCTAGATAGATGGTTGGGCTCAATGATGTTGAAAGTCTTTTTCAACCAAAACCGTTCAATGATACCATGATTCACATGAACACATTTGTGTGTTTTTAAATTTAACACAGTCCAAACTACCAAATTATCAAGGGTTTTCTAGGTTGGTTGGTTTGGTTTTGGGTTTTTTTAACTGCTCCATTAGCAGACATTACACACCCTTTTCACGCTGAAGACAAACATTATAAATTTTATGACTGAGGTTCTACCTTAATTCTTTGTTATATCAAATAGCCTGGAGTCTGTTGTGGGAACTAACTTTCAAATAGATGTCTCAAAAACTTAATCATGGCTTATATCACTTATACCTTCATAACCATTACAAACAAAACACAAATAACAAATGCATAAATGCAATCAATGAAACTAATGAAAAGAACCTTCTCAAGCGAAGAGTGGGATTGTGTGAGAACAGTAATGTGAAATTCCAGGACACTGGGAGTTAAACCTGAGACAATCTCAAGTATCAGGAGTCTGGATCATTCTGGAGCAGTTTTATATTTATTCTTTTAATTTTGCTCTCCCTTAGAAGGGCTGATAATTGCTTTCATGGTAACTAATACGCTCATTTCCCTAGGCAAAGAGATCAGAAAATAATTAAAAATAGTTTTCATTCATGTTTTTAAAACCTTTGAAATGTTTCTTTAAAATAGGTGGTGCTGATCCTGAAGCACCTGTTCTGTATAAGACAAATCTGATTAGGGTAAAATACCAGAGTGTGTTTTAATAAGGAGATCATTTTGAACATGGACTTCAATAGAGCATATAGCCACATGAGAAGACAGGATTTGTTCACATGATGTCTAAATTGGGTAGGGATGCTGGGAGCCAAGGATGGGTTGTCTTGGCAGAGAAATGATGAGGCCAGAAGATATTTGCCAGTGTTGTTACTCAAATACCAGTTTTGAGCATGAACTTATTTAGAATTATTCATGAAATGGAGCAAAAAAACAGAACTATGCTGAAGCTGCTACAAACACAAGTTTGGGAGACACTGAAGTATACAAGTGTGAGAAGATAGTAAAGGAAGTTTAGTGTGACCTTGTAAACTGTAGGAATGAGGCTTTAGGAGGCAAAAATAAGATAGTTGGTTATAAACCAGGAGCTCATCATTTGGAAGTTTGTAGAGGAAAAGAAAAATTTTACATATTACTTGGTCATGCAAATGATTGTGGACAGCTAATGAAATGTGACTGTGAAAGCATCGAGTGTGATCAGGTAAGATTTTCCTAGTCAAGAGGAAGAAGGACCAGTGCCTCTGCACAAGAGAAATACCACATTTCCTATTATGAACTTCCCTGAAAAACAGAATAGAGAATTAAACATTCATCCACTCCAAAGCTGTTGTCAATACAATTTTCTAAATGGGATGAGCTATGAAGAGTGGCATGACTTTCTATGACCTTCATACTGGCAATACTGAAGCTCGATTCAAAAAGATTGATCTATCCTAACTCACTCATAAGCCCGAAACTTCTGGCCAGATGTTTATGGTGCTGCATGTGAGTGTAGCAGACAGAGATATCTTCACCTTTTTTGATTAAATAGTACATATGGCATAGTATTCCTGTTAAATCTTGCCTTGATAGTTGATTTAGTCAATTCCTCTCCAGTAGTGATTGTTTTTTGGTTGGTAATTAGGGCGCTTTCCTTGCTTGCAAGGGCATGCATATGAGCTATATAATGTGTGGTGTAAGGATCTGAGCTCTCAGAGATCAAAGCGGCAAAGCCACATGAGACAGAACAGCATCACTCAGATCCTGGTGCAAACAGCTGGGTGTCTGCACTGGCCCTCCTGCCCGTCTGGCTCCGCTCCGCAAGGGTGCCAGCACCCCGGCTGGTTAGGCATCTATGGCAGGGCACGTACCAAGTAGGATTTCCAAACAAGATCCTTCTGCAAGTTGACCCCGAGTATTTATGCATTTGCTGTTCTCTGATTAATTTGCTTTAGGAACTGGGATGCCTTCCAGTTATCATTGGTTCTGGTAGAGGAGAGAGATGGCCTAAGGGTAAACACACAGCCGCCCAAGTGGAAGAAGGCAAAAGCAGGGACTGGGAGAATGAAGAACCACCCACTGTAGCAGAAGATCAGATTCAAGACCATATTAGGAACCTGAAGGTGCAAAGTCCATGGGACCTGACAAGATGCAGCTGCAAGTCCTGAGGGAACTGGTGGATGAACTGGCTAAGACATGCTCCATCACATTGGAGGAGTCATGGCCGTCCAGTGAAGTTCCCACTGATTGGGAAAGGGGAAATGTAAACCCATTTTAAAAATGGAGAACAGGAAGACCAGGGGAACTACAAGCCAGTCACCTTGCCAGGCACCTCTGTGCTGGGAGGTCATGGAGTAGATTCTCCTGGAAACTGTGCTCAGGCACATAGAAAATGAAAAGGTGATTGGTGGCAGCCAACATGGCTTCACACTTGCACATATATTTCTTGGATGGTTGATCTAGCTGGGAGGAAATCTCTGCTGGAATATACTCCAGCTAGTCTGGAAATGGCCTTGTATATTGTTTTATTTATAAGTAGAATTCAACCACTTAAAAACCCAAACCAACCAAGCAAACACCAAGAATAACATTTTCAATTCAGAATTTTAATCAGTCTGTCTTTAATTTTTTATATTTTATACATTACAACAAATAAACTCAAATTATCATTAAAAATTAGGCTGTCTTGGGTTTGGCTAGGATACAGCTAATTTTCACCAGAAGTTGGGATGGTACACAGCCAAGACAGATGACCCAAACTAGCTAAAGGGGTTATTCCATGCCATATGACATCATGCTCAGTATAAAAGGTGGCTAGTGGGGGACAGGCAGCGTGACTCCACGACACACAGAGGCTTGGGGACAGTCCAGCTTTGTGAGGGGTCAGAGCTGTACAGTCTGAGCTGTGTGGGGTTTGGAGAGAAACTGCATTGTGTGTCACCAGTTTTGTATATTCTGTTTTAAGTCCTGCTTTTGTTACTTCTCCCTCCTTTTTCTGTCCGAGTAAACTGTCCCAACCCACAAGGTTTGGCTCTGTCTTCTCATTCTCCTCCACATCCCACAAAGGGTGGGGTGTGAGGAAGTAGCCATGTAGTGCTTGGCTGCCAACTGGGGCTAAACATGACATGTATTCTAAATACATGTATTTCATGGATCATTGATTTCCAAATCCCTCCCTTTGAATCGAGAAGGAAAAATATTATCTAGAAAAACATTGTTCTGATTTATGATTATTCTGGCACATTGCTTTGGGCATGAAAAATTATTTCCCTTTGCTTTCTATTCCTTTTCCCCCTTGTCACAGAAAGGGTCTTAAAAATCCATCTGACTCATGTTATCGTGCTGAAGCAAGGGGGTCTTGTCTTCCTCAAACATACAGCACAAGAGCAAACGCACCACACTTCCAGCCTCAGACAAAATCTAACAAAGACATAACATAGATGTGTCTGCCAACAAACCCAATGAACTTTCAAATATGACATTTCCAGGGGACAAATCAGAATCAGCAGAGTTAGACTGCTTACGTCTAGAAGTCCTCTGGAGGAAGTCTGGAGGGCTTTTCTCATCTCTCTGTACAGGGATGAGTCACTGCAGGCACTAAAGGCAATGTATTCACATCCACTGAAGATGCTTTTGGGATATAGGCAAAACCAGGTGGAAGGAGTCAGATAGCTGTTTGAAAGAATGACTGAGAATACTGGGAAACCTGTGGGGATATTATTTGTATTAATTCCCTTTGATAATATTTGGTTAGCAAAATCAAATCAATTAACACGTGAGGAAATCGATTTACTGCAGTTTGCTTCACCATGTGCTGTGAAAATAAAAACTTCCTTTCCCAAGTACTTGATAAATGTCTCCTAAATCACTTAGATTAGGACCCAGTTTGCTTCCATGGAAAAGGGATCAAATACAAAATGTTTCAGACAGTTATGATTATTTTAGTCCTTCTATGGTCAGAGTGATTTTGCCTTTCCAGAAATTTCAGGTAGAATTTATTTCACCAGTGACCAAAGCTGTAACTGCTTTCAGAAGATACACAGGACAGAGCTGGCACTAGGAGTGGTACAGAAGGTAATATATGTCAAAATGATAAGATTGTAACTTTAAACTGTTACAATAAATTCTAGATTCTAAAAATACAAATATTCATAGTTGCACTTAACTTTTTACTGGTGTGACCTCTTGTTTGCAAGGCTTGTGATAACTGTTAAAATAGGTCATAGGGAAATAAATCAGTGGGCAAAACATGGAGATGGCAGTCAAAGTCCAGGAGGCAATCACTTGTCCTGTAGTTTAGTAATTAGATAAGTATGCATCAATATTGATGAGGCTGTTCATGGTTTTCATCAGTAAAGTATACAAAATATGTTGGTAGATCTATATATCTGTATCTATACATACCAAAACAGATCATAGAATCATAGAATCACAGAATCTCCTGAGTGGGAAGGATCATGCAGTCCAACTCCTGGCTCCACACAGGGCCAGCCAAGTCAGAGCACAGGACTGAGGGCATCGTCCAGATGCTTCTTGACCTCAGGCAAGCTGGGTGCTGTGGAGATGATTTCTTCATCACTGAACTACAGTTGTTAGGCTACATTAACAACGCAAGTGTGTTTTGTCATTTTCTCATGCTAATGAAATAAAGCTTCTATGACAGGGAAATTCAGAACAATCTGCAGCATCACAGGAAATTTGATGCATGCAAATATAATTATTTAGATTGGAATCTGGCCAGACAACATCAGCCCATATACACAAACACAAGCACAACTCCCTCTGAAGAACAATAGCTGAATTTTGAAAAACTGATAGCTATAGATGAATTTTTGAGGCTATGACTAACCATCCAGACTTTATTCTCACAGTTTGTAATTTTGTCTAAAACTCTGACTTGATTGATAACCTGATTATCGATTCATACCCTTTCATTATCTGATGTGCAGTTTGCCTTTACGTTCATAAACCTTTCCCAACACTGATTCAGCAAAACAGTGATTGCACAAAGCTGAGCTACACCAAAGTTGAATAATGCTTGACAAATGCCACCTTGGTGAATTCTGCAAACAAAGAGCAGAAACTTTCCAGGGAATAAATTGTCGTGATTGAGGACTAACTCCTCTAGAGTTGTGCCAGTAAACTGAGTGAGAACCTACTGTTAGGTGTGTCCAGTTCTGGGCTCCTCGGTGCAAGAGAGATAAACATAACGAAGAGAATCCAACAAAGGGCCAAGAAGATGATTAAGAGACTGGAGCACCTCACACATGAGGAAAGGCTGAGGGAGCTGGGACTGTTCAGCCTAGAGAAGGGTCAGGGACAATCTTGTAAATGGAAATAAATACCTGAAGGAATGACACGAAGAGGACAGAGCCAGGCTCTTCACATTGGTTCCCAGTGACAGGACCAGGGGCAATGAACACAAACTGAGGTTCCCTCCAAACATCAGAAAAGACATTTTTGCTGTGTCCTAAACCACATAAAACATAGGTAAAAACCATAAACATAAAATTATGTTTGCTACAGAATGCATAATGGCAGAGTTAAGAGCAGAGTTTTCTTTACAAGTCAGTGTGATACTGAGATCATGGAAGGTCGTAGGTAGACTCATATCAATGTCAGAAAAAGAAGGGCATGAAACTGAGAAACTGATGTTGAAAAACTATAGAAGAATTTTCTGAGTCCTTGCACTGAGCTAGCTTCTGGGACAGTATCAGATTAAATCGACTTCATGTCTTAGATGCCAAAATAGGCTTAGTACCCATCACTTCAAGCTTGGTGCTCAAGATAAGCACAACATGTATCTTTAAACAACGTACATAAGAGTAACAGGATCCAAAAGGCAGCTTTTCACAATTATCTGTCACATGAAGAGCCTACTGAATTCAGTCACACACCTAACATACATCAACAGAATCACAGTGCCAAGAAAATAGAGTTCTCTTTCAAAGCAGAGATTATGATGTTGTATCTCCCTTACTTATTACAAAATAATGGTCCTCATACTTACCCAGAAAGTCAAAAACTTGGATCTATCACCACCCTTAATGTGTGCAGCTCCATGCCTATTTTTTCCACATCATACCAGAGGTGTCTGTCAAGACTAGTCCAAATGAAGGTACTTTTCAAACCTTCTGTTGAAACCCAGGCCATTGTGTGAAGAATTCAGCAGAAAATAACAACTGGAAAATGACAGTAAGGGTGGGATTCAGATGAGGTGTTCATAGTGAAGGTATATCCATGTTAAGTCAATAGATCCCAGGGAGCTCTCCAGCTGACCACGTGTACGTACTTGCTTTAGCATGTTCTGAAATAACTCTCTATAGCAACTGGATCTCCCCCTGAGTTTAATGAGATTCAAGTATTTCAAGATTCAGTATTTCATTTTCCTCTTAAGATTCTTAGTTTCAGACTTTCCTCTGCATTGAAAGTTTGACTGGGCTAAACTTCATACATATGCAAATTCTCACAGCTGGCAATGGAGATCCACAAATGCCCTTTTTCATGATTAACAGGACTGTGAGCAGAAAGGGGGGAAGGCTATGAAGACAATAGGAAAGACAGAGAACAAGTACATAAAAATAATTATAAGAGTATTTGATGTGTATGAGTTCTCAGGGAGGGTAGCTGGCAGAGAGTGGTCCTGCACAATTCTCTGACCACGGAGAAAAAGTCAATAAAAGTCTTTCAGTCACAGCTTTACAATTCCACTAAGAAATGTGGCTTTAGCAGGGATCTGAAGAAGAAGTAGGGAGTACCTGCCATGCAGGAGGGAATTTTTATGTGAAAAATGGTATGGAAAAAATTTGAAGGGGGTGACAGGCAGAAGTCTGGAGGATCAGGAGGATACTACCAACTGTGAACAGTCCTTGTGTAATTGTTTCAGTTTCCTTATCAGAAAGACATTTCTTCTTCCACTGCAGCGAACAACAAAACCTAACAACATTTCCAGTTTTAAGCAAAAATGAAAAAAGTAAATAGTGGAGGTTCAGTACATTCAAAGAGACAGAAGCTGCAGGGAATATTAGGTTCTCCAGCCACTTAGAGATTCACTGTCACTCACACTCACCTTTTTGGTTAATACCAGCTGAAGTGCATGACAAACAATTGCCGGCTGCTAGTGCTGAGCTGCTCCCTGAGTTAACATAGCAGGAGAAGTAGCCTGGTTCAGCAAGAAGATACCCTGAAATGAGAGGCAGGGAGTTAGAGTACAGGGCATTAATTTGGAGCACAGGGAAGGTAATGCTGCCAGGTGGCGGGATAGCGTGCTAACTCTTAACGCGCTGCCGAAGATGTTAATGGGTTCGTTGATTCTAAGCCTGGAGAGGACCATTAGATCCTCTCATCTCACTTGATAAAAAACACAGTCTGCAAAATCTTCCAGAAATCTTCCAGAAAGGTGCCAAGCCTTACTCTGAAGGCATCATGGGAGGGAACCAATCACTGCCCTTTGAGTTTGTTTCAGTTGTTAATCCTGCTAGTGCACTTTTAAAAATGAGCCTGACACTTCTCAAGAGGGTCACTCTTTCAGTGCCTCTCATTTCTAGGTGAAGGCTCTTACTGCCTGACTTTGGTTTTTTCCTTACCAAATATTGATTTAATAGAACTAATGCAACTTGAAGTCTTTTTATTTTTAACACCTGACTATCTCAGTAGGGCATTCTGTCTTTTTCCAGTTTTGCAAATCTCTTTTATGGGATTATGATGCTACACTTATATGTGGTACCCAGCATCAGCCTCACAGATGCAGAGAAACATCTCACCAATATTCTTACTACTTTTCATACATCTGAAGACCTGCATTTTTTCAATAACAACATAGCTGGCTGTGCCTACACTGAATTCCATGGTTCAAGCCTGGTCCACTAATCACTCAGAAGAGAGAACTGTTATGAAGCACACCCTGGTACCCCTGCGGGCATACAAGTTCCTTCTAAAAGGAATCATTAACAGGCAGGGAATTTAAACATACCTGAGTTACACCAAATCTCACAATCAAGGTGTAGTCCAGGTGTGTTTCCCCGGACAAGGACTATAAGAGCTGTAAAACCAAGACTATAGGTTCATATAATTCAATAAAGCAGGGGAGATTTTGATTGCCTCCTTTTAGCTGGAGTTCTGGTTCACAGTATGAACTTTTCTTAAAAGAAATGGAAAAAGAGAAGCATGAATCCTTTAGACTGACCTTTTGGATACTGATTATTCCTGTAGATGCCATGAGAAAAAGAAACAAAACATCTACACATCTGACCTAACTACCTCTACATCTGAGCTAGGCTCTCTTTCAACTCAGTAGAAAGAAAGTGGCACTTTTTTGTGTGCAATTCATCTAACCTGTCTTAAATATCTCTTTTATGATGAGATTGATATGCTTGAAAATCTACCTTCACTTACTATAACAGGAACCAAGGTTAGGTTACTCAAATGTAGACACAAGATTTTAGACAGATGAGTCCTGCTGCAAGTAATTGACCCTGACCAACTTTCTTTACCTATTTTCATCACCTAGAGGGCATACAATTATATTCTGGGAGGAAAGGAAAATGAAAGTGAAAGATCACAGTAGGAGTTGTTAAATTCTGCCACCCCTTGAAGTATGATGTCTTTGAAATTTATTTCTTTCCCTATTCTGACTTTGGGGGAAAAATGCTGTACATGGTATGACTCTAAAAAGTGTCAAGTATATAACTTTTCTACATTATCATTTTGGGGGTAAAAGAAAGGGTGGGAATAATGCTAATTTCCTTCACTGAAAGTTGTTTGATTTTAAATTTTACATGTCCTGTAACCCATGGCTCAGTCCCCAATTCATCCTGAGCTCCTAGAAACTTATTTAATGCATGTTTTTTGTTCAGCAGAAGGTGAAGAGGGTTGGTAATTTATTTCATCAAGAATATAAGATACGTGTTGAGTCCTCCACTTAAATAACTGTGTCCCTGATTTCTCTGAGGCATTAACTCTAGTCTGTGACAGGCAGTGCAGAGGAAAATGAAATCTTCCTGGATAAAGAACGCTTTCTACAACTGTTAAAATTCTCTTGAACTGTGAGTCACCAGTTAACCATATAGAACCATAGAATATGTAAGGTTGGAAGGGACCTTTAGAGGTCATCTAGTCCAAACCCCTGCAGTAACCCCTGCTTCACTACATCAAGTTGCTGAGAGCCCCATCAAGTCTGAATTTGAATATCTCCAGGGATGGACCCTCCACTGCATCTCTGGGGAACCTGTTCCAGTGATATACCACCCTCATAATGAAGAACTTTTTCCTAATATCCAACCTAAATCTCCCCTTTTCTAGTTTAAAACCATCACCCCTCATCCTATTGCTACATGCCCTTACAAACTGTCCCACCCCAACTTTCTCACAGGCATCTTTCAGATACTGGAAAGCTGCTATAACGTTTCCCCAGAATCTTCTCTCCTCCAAGCTGAACAAGCCCAACTCTCTCTGTCTGTTTTCATAGGAGAGGTGCTCCAGCCCTCTGATCATTTTTGTGTCCCTCCTCTGGACACGCTCCAACAGGTCCATGTCTTCCTTGTGTTGAGGGCTCCAAAGCTGGATGCAGTATTCCAGGTGAGGTCTCACCAGAGCAGAGTAGGGGGGCAGAATCACCTCTCCTGATCTGCTGGCCACACTTCTTGTGATGCAGCCCAGGATGCATTTGGCCTTCTGGGCTGCAAATGAGCACTGGTGGCTCATGTCTAGCTTCTCACCCACGAGTACTCCCAAGTCCTTTTCCTCAGGGACACTTTCAGGCACATCAGCTCCTAACCTGTATGGATAATGGGATTGTCCTGACCATGTGCAGGACCTTGCACTTGGCTTTGTTGAGCCTCATGAGGTTCACCTGGGCCCACTTCTCCGGGTACCCATCCAAGTACCTCTGGATGGCATCCCGCCCCTCCCACATATTAACTCCACCAATCAGCTTGGTGTCATCAGCAAATTTGCTGAGGGTGCATTCAATCCCACTGTCAATATCATTAATAAAGATATTAAACAGCACTGGTCCCAGCATAGACCCTTGAAGAACTCCTCTTGTCACTGTCTTCCATCTGGACTTGGAGCCATTGACCACCACCCTCTGGATGCGACCATCCAGCCAATTCCTTATCCACTGAACAGCCCACCCATCAAATCCATCTCTCTCCAACTTAGAGAGAAGGATGTTGTGGGGGACTGTGTCAAAGGCCTTGCAGAAATCCAGACAGATGACATCCATAGCTCCTCCCTTGTCCACTGATGCATTGTAGAAAGCCACTGGGTTAGTCAGACAAGACTTTCCCCTAGTAAAGCTCTGCTGTCACAAATCACCTCTCTGACCTACAGTTGCCTCAGCGCAGCTTCTAGGAGGATCTGTTCCATGATCTTCCCAGGCACAGAGGTGAGGCTGACAGGTCAGTAGTACCCAGGGTCCTCCCTCCTACCCTTTTTAAAAATGGCCATGATGTTTCCTCTCTTCCAGTCACTAGGGAATGTTTATGTCTTGAAATGTCTTAAAAGTTTCCCTCACACAAATATTCTCATGTTTGATCTGAGTTCAGCAACAAGCACAAACTGCAAAGGACTGCAAAATCTAAATGTGTTCTCTAGCACCTGATAGAATATTCTCCTCCCCACCTCCCTCCCCCCCCCAATATGGAAGATAAAAAACATATATAAACAGATGCTGGCTATATTTTTGCATTTTTCAAAGTTAAGAGTAACTCATTTCCAGAGGGTTAGTACAAATGAATAAGATACATTTTTTGTAATATGCTCCCTACATTTTAGACTAATATTTCCTTGTTATAAATTCTTTATTGTTTCCTGCTGACATGATTGCATAAACACAGCAGTCAGATTTGTGTAAACTAGTCTGGACTACTACAAAATCAGAGCACTTTTTAGTTAAAAAAATAATTAATGGCCACAGCTTTTTCTGATATTTACAGATATTTACAGATATTGTTTAACCTGAGCTTTTTCTCCAGGTTTAGGTGGCCTATGTTTGTCTCCCAGGATTTAGAACCAGGGAATCCTAAAATAGTTTGGGGCAGAAAGTACCCATAAAGATATCTAGTCCAAACTCCCTGCCATGGGCAGGGACACCCTCCACTAGACCAGGTTGCCCAAAGCCCCATCCAACCTGACCTTGAACACTGCCAGGGAGGGGGAAACCACAAATACTCTGAGTGTCTCTTTAACCATATCCCATCCCTGAGCCACTTGAGAAGATCCCTTCTGACAGGTATTCCAGCCCATGCACCTAAAAATCCCAGAGAATCAAAGGAAAACCCTCCAGGAAAAGAGCTCATGGGATAATACAGGCTTTTTTTTTTCTACCTCAGAAAAAAAAAAAAAAAAGCAACTATACTTTAGTCCTAACACATGGTTGCAATAAAGCAAAGTATAGCTGAGCAAGTTCAGTACTGAAGGGGCTTGGTGCAGGCAGGTGTTACATCGCAGTGATTGTTTCTACTTGTTGCCTTATTAGAAAGGAGCCCTGCTGTGTAATCATCTATTTTGATATATGCTCCTGCAGTAGCAAACAACTCTTTTTTTTTTCTTCTCCTGCACTGTTCTAACATGCCTTTTCAGAGTGGTTTGGAATTTCATATGTTTTGTTAAGCAATCTAAAGAATATTCCCCTGTAAATTTGGATGTGTAACATGGTTGATAGCTGGTTGCTTGATTGTATATCCTCAGGCTACTTACTAGGAGAAAGTGGCTTCTCTATTGGAGAATTGAAAAATAAGATTTCGGTATTCCTGTATATATTAATGATTCAGAGCATTGAATAAACGGCATTACATATTTATGTCTCTTAAGATACTGTGCTCTTAAAGAAAATTAGCCTCTGTTTTCTGACAGTAGTGGTAGTCTGTTTAAAACTTGTTTGCTGACACCTGTTTTACTGTACAGCATGAAGTGTTTTCTCAGAGAGGAAAGGGGAAGGGCTCGATTAGCACCTACCTCCTAAATATTTCTGAGCTTGGTCAGACTTCTGTGGTTGGCACAAGATGAGGAGAGGGCTGCCAGAAAAGACTTTCTGGACGTGCACTTGTTTTCATCTTTGTGACTGAGGGCTGATCCTGGTGCCATTACCAAAAGTTATTTTCAGAGATTCCAGCAAAAAAAGACGTTTGAAGCCATGGATATATTCTGATGTAAAACAAGATGTTTCTTTGGGTTCCATGGTTCTCCAATTCATCCAGCAAAGGTTACATCATGCTCTATCAGTTGGAGAGTGCCTCTTGGAGAAGAAAATGTCTTCCATCAGCCTGCTGAAATCAACCTTAAATAAACTGTTCAACAGCACATGGCTCTGTTCTGGCACTTGAAAAATCTCCATTAGCTCTTGGAGAACCCTTCTCTCTGCAGGGTGTGAAAACTGGACCTGACATGCAGCAGCTGAACTACGCACTTCAGCTGAACCAGGGCTTCAGCTCTCCGTTTGGGAGATACAAAGCCAAATGCCAGTGCTACCTGTAATAGCTAGGAGCTACCTGAAGCCAGATGTCATCTTTCAAGGCCATGCCCACTCCATGGATTAAGCTCAGCAAAAAAACTTTCTCCCAGAATCTTGTTGCTCTCACAGCTTTAAGGAAAACAGCTCCTGTGCTTTCCACACTCAATAGTTGCAGGCTTCTAAAGGACTGCCCTGACTGTTTCACTTTCTTTGTATTCAGTCTCTTTTTGAAAGCAAGAATTTGGTTAAGTTAGTCTAGATATACTTGAAATATGAGACAAGCTTAAAAATATAAAGCCAACATAGTTACTCTTGCAAAGCAAAGGGGGAAGTCTTAACAGGCTACAAACTCAACTGCAAGTCTCAGCTGAGTAGTACATTCAAAGATACTGGAATACATTTGAAATGTTCCTGTGCTAATGTGCAGAGCACCTTAACCTTCTCAGTGGAGGTGGAGCATGGAGATACACGTGGCAGCAAAGACATAAGGGGTGTAAATGTGTTAGGAACCATAGATGCACCTGAGAATGGTCATATAGGAATTAGGGCTTCTGTCCCTAAAAAAGTGTTGGGATCAATAGCCCAACTGAAGTGCATCTACACCCATGCACACAGCATGGGCAACAATAACAAGAAGCTGGAAGCCACTGTGCAGCGGGAAAACTATGATATAGTGGTCATCATGGAAACAAGGTGGGATGACTCACTCAACTGAAGTGTTGCAATGGATGGCTATAAACTCTTCAAGGAGGATAGGCAAGGAAGGAAAAGTGGTTTACTCTTATGCATTCACTCTTTCTAGAATTTCCATATGGTGTTCAATAGAACTAAAGCAGATTTAGTCAAATAACAGAAAAATGCACTGATAAGTTTCATTCATGATTGCGGGATGTCTGATATGCTTTGACTCATAGTGCTAGGTGTTCTTGAGGCCTTGGACAATTGCTTGTGAGAATATTACCAAGAGTACTTGTTTTCTAAAGCTCCCTCTGCATGACTGGACAAATACCATGTGTCTATCTGGTGCCCAATCAGATAACACTGCTTAAAGAGTTGTTAAAGAAAGTATTGCAAGTGGTACAGAAGCAATACATGACTAGCTGTCAAATGCATAATTGGAGTAGCTTTGTACTAAAATCCACCTTTTCTTTTTTCCAAGAAAAAAATCAAACTTAGTTTCAATAAATTTTAAATAATTTATTCTGGCTTTTAATGATATGAATTTTTTTTAATATTCAAAAAGGAAGCATGACTTACTAACCTGTTTTACTGATAAGAATTCGATCAAGTTGAAAATCTTGAGTTTGACATTTGAAAACATGGCATGGTACAAGACCTTCTTGCAGTCACCCAAAGTTAAATCTAAATTCAGCATGTTCAGCATAACAAAAGGCACTTTTGTGTTTCTTTGTGCTTCTTGCATTAGAAATAGGAACCGCTTGCAACCAAAGTGTGAACCTCTTCTGATGGTCATGCATATTCAATAACAGAATTGCAAAATAACTCCATGTTCATAGTAATGAAGAACAGATAGAAACAAGGGCTGTTCTTTGTTCAGTTTGATTTTGTAAGGCTCTTTGACGCCAGCCTGATATTAGGGGGAAATTAGGTGCTGGCATAATTCCATTGATGTCAGTTAAATTCTGCCACTAGAAGCTTTGGTCAATGAAGTAACAGATGATTTTTGATATAATTTTGAGTCCTATGATAGCAGAGTTGAAGGCTCATAGGCAATCATTCCACAGTTTCCAACAGCAACAACGATTCATGTAAAACAGAAGTAGAACATAGCAGAGACTGAAATGCAGAATAAAGCCAGGGAAAAAAAAAGGGAAAAAAAACCCTATAGACCAATCTAAATATGTAAGGTGGTTTAATAAATAAAATAATAATATATTAGTATAATAAATATAAGGTGATCTTAAAATCTTCTGGTACACCTTTGCGGTCTATGCTTATAAATAATAAATACTTAGCAGGATATAAGGAATCATAGATAAGTGTCCTGTATTCTATTTACAGAATACAATGCATACACTTGCAAACATCAATTGCACTTATGTTTTAATTATCTTACATCTACCTGGTGTTAACGGTGGGTCATATAAGGTTGACTCCCATGGGAAGAATATAAGATGATATGGAAAACAAGTGGGAAATTTAATCATGCCATGCTCACTGAAACATGCACTCAGTAATTGGTCTGGCTGAGCTTGAAGATTATTTTGGAAAGTTATACCAGTAGTCACCCCAGCAAAGTCCCAGATCCATTTACCTTTCTTCCTACATAATTATTTTTTTAAGTACTCAGTGGGTCTTCAGTAAAAGAGTACAATTATCCCCTCTTACCGTGTAAGACAGACTGATTTGCCCATGAGAAAGGAGAGGTGTCCCGACTAGGAATTTAATCGAGTCCTTGGTTGTGCCAGGCTGGTACCTTACACAGTGCATGTACTGCGTGCAGCTCTCACAAGATCCAGCCTGCCCTGCTGCCAACAGCAGTCGTACAGAAGTCACCTCCATTGGTCTGTGCATCTTCAGACTCATTGCTCCTCATCACATTTAGCAGATTTTTCTCAGGACGTGTTTCCAGCACACAGGGTGATGCAGGAGTATTGGAACTTTTTCATGTGCTGGAAAGAGGACAGGTGTGATGGTGAGATGTGCTTGTCTCACCAAGCAGATGGAGCATGGGCTTTACCAGAGCCCCACGGCCCCAGATTTTCCAGCAACGCAGTCGCCCAGGTTGCCTGTCTGCCTGCTCCTGAAAGGCAGGCAGGCAGCAGGATGAACTGCCAGGTATGAGGCTTTGGAATCTGAAAATTAACCTGAGGAAAATATTCAGAATAAGGTTGTGTGGCAGGGACCCACAAAATCCCAGTTTTCCAAGAGTGCTCTGGGCAAGATTCCATGGAAGCCCTCGTTCTGGTTGACCAGCACTGACCCCTTTGCAGGTCATCATTCACAAGGAAGGCTGTTTCACAGAGTGTGTTGCTATTCTTCATCTGCCCTCATTTCAGTTTATTCATAATCTTTAATAATGCAGATGTTTCTCAGCAAGCATTTTTCACACTAACATATTAACCCTGACAATCAGGCCAAAGGATGAATTAGTCTTGCTTAGTGTAGAGACACAAAGAAAATGTTCTTACAGGTCCTGCAAACTAATGATGCTTGTGTCAGAGGATTAAAATTACTGCAAGAAAAATGGGAAAAGGAAGAGAATGATGAGAAAAATTAAGAAGAAATCTACATTTAGAACTGGTTGTGACTAAGGTTTATAGTCACAAATCATCATAAATTTGTATGCTTGTTAAAAACCCTCTAAGAAAGTCAGAACTACTTTTGCAGAATTTTGTGTCTTGAATTTCATCATTAAATAAAACCAAAGAGGAATGCAGCAACGAGCAAGGCAGTTAAATTTTAAAACTAACCCACAGATATGTGAGATAAAACCCATCACATTTGGTAAATTGAATAAATAATTTGAAGAGAGTTTGGGAGAATAAGCCACAGCTGCTGGTGTCATCCTGAGTCATGTAATGGCTTATTACACAAGTTGCTAGGGCATAGCAGAATGGAGCAGATGTACTGGTAAGCCTTGATGTGCAGTGCCAGAAGACCGGAAGAAAGCGCTGGCACAGATCTGCAGAGCAGCATTTTCACACGTTGGAGGAAGACTGAAAGCCCTTGCAAAGAGAAAATATCTCAACACTTAGAGCTGCTTTTCCCACCAAGATGAAGTTAAGTGTCCCTACCCATGGGAGGGTGCAGCTAGAGCAGGTGCCTATTTGCTGATGGTACTAGGTCCAGGCTCATGTCCTGCAACCAAGAGGTCCGGAGGGAGTAATAGGAAGTCAGGAGTGCATCACCTGGATTAAAGCACTCCTAGTGCTCATCAGGGCATAAACAAGCTTCACCTACATCAGCTCAGGGAGGTATCTCCCACTCTCAGTTCAGCCTTCCTCACCCACCCCAATGATGTCTTGTGCTTGGGCTACTGTTTAAGTCCCAGAGATTGTTGTGCACAGCCACATGCCTGATAGATTTGTAGAAACTCACTCAGCCAGGCAGACAAGTCATAAAAAATCCAAAGAAAGGTTATTTACATTCTTTAAAAAAAAATAAAATAAATAACATTTCAGTAGAACCATGTTTCATTTTCTCATGAGCTCTTTCCCAACATCACTTTGCAGTAACATATAAAAGAGGCTAAATCAGTTGTCAAAAGACTATTTATTCCTACCTCTGAGTACATCTCTCCAACTAATAAAAATATCACATAAGCCTCTGACCTTGCAAGCCTTGTCCTAGGCAGAAACACAGGGAATTCATATATAAATCATACACGAGTGTCTCCAAAACCTCTTTCCCATTCTGAAAGACCATCATTAAGGTCATAAAGCTAGCATGGAAATATCCTGTGATTTAGTTTTGGAGAAGTTATAGATGAGTATAAATGGTGGCTTCTGTTATGAAGCCTCAGGTGTTGGAAAGGATCAGTAATAACGAAAAGGCACACCAGCCCTGCCTATGCTCCACTGCTAGCTGATTGCATTTCTATGTGCAGCTTCCCTGTCCTTAGGCACGGTAAGTGCTCCAGGCAAAAGCTCCATTTCTTGTCTCAATGGAACTGTAAGCAATAAAAAGCAAAAATAATAAATGGCAAAACTCTGTTCTCTGCCTTCATAGAGGTATGCTTATGGAAAGGAAACAAGTGTTAGTAATTCCATGATTCCATTGTATTTTTATTGTAAACCTTCTGCTAAAGGCTATGCTCAGTTCTCCTGCAGTCTACATATAACCTTACAACCAGGACTTTCTGTTCCTGAAGTTATATGAGGCTTGTCTACATAACACTTTTCTTATTGCCACAGAGTAAATTAAGATGCAACTTACAGCATATTAATAACTCAGCACCAAGTCCCCAGTGGATTGTTACCTAATGATGTATGTAATATATATTAGCTTACAGTTAGAATTGCATCTCTTTTCCTACCATCAAGTGAGAAACAGGTTCCCCTAATGCTGAAGAAAATGATGTTGCAAGCTGCTGATGAACTTTAAGAGCATTAGGATGGCAATGAGCAATAATTATAGAACAGATTGGAATTGGTATGTTAAAATATTTCTATACTGCAGACTTGTTGTGAAGACATCGACAAGGACACTGGTTGCATTCTTTGGGTATGGAATGTTTAGCAAGAATGGTAAAAAATGTATGTCCAGTATAAATGTCTTTGTAGCTATTTGTCTTCACTAAGACTATTGCAGCTCCATCAAAACCATTTCTCAGCTTTAATTATGGTCTTAATTATAATGAACAAACTGACCTTAGCACATCAGGTATTTCAAACTTCAACTCCTGTCAGGGATAATAGCCAATAGGACACTCTGAGCACCAATCTTTTCAAGGTCTTTTACAGGAATTACTGATAATGATATTTTATAAGGTGTGTTGCTCCCTTGGAGACAGCATAATGCTTCCCTGCTCTTGATATGCACTTACAGTGTACACAATGAATCAGCGAAGAACAGCTACATAAGTTAACACCTCAGCTTGTGCACTAAATTCTCCACATTGACAAGCCCCATGATCCCAGGTGAGAAACACAGAACAATTGCAGCACAGCTGTGAAATGCAGAAGGTCCCTTTAAGCTACCCAACCTCAATGTCATGACATAAAAGACAGTTGTACATAGTGGATAAGTGAAAATTTGCCTTGTTTATGTGTTATACAAGCCTGGTTTGAGTTCAGACATATCATTCACCAAGAAGAATCTCTGAGATACAAGCCACCATTTACAAGGGCAAGAATTCCTTAATGAAAATGCTTACTCAATGTATATGCTACTAAAAGGTCAATACATTATTTCCTCTATTGTCTTCGAGAGTACTTTATCTTAAAAAGTTCCATTATCTTTTCAAAAGAAACCCATTCAGAAAGTAGAAACAAGCTAGCTATGCAAAGGGTTATTTCACCTTTGTGTAGCTGGCCTCTCAAAAGGGTCCTTTGATGCTTAGACAGATACAAAAATAAAAACATGTTTACCACCCACATACTTGGAGGGGAGATGACATGTAAAGACAAATGAAAGGGATTTACTATAGAAGGTACCGTATGCAGGGAAGTCTTGCAGTGGAGAATGTTTGAGTATTCAGGATGCCATAAAAATATTTAAAAGAATTCTGAACAAATTCAGCATTCCATTGCAG
Source organism: Laterallus jamaicensis coturniculus (assembly GCA_022605575.1). Classification (NCBI taxonomy): domain Eukaryota; kingdom Metazoa; phylum Chordata; class Aves; order Gruiformes; family Rallidae; genus Laterallus; species Laterallus jamaicensis. The sequence goes on from JAKCOX010000053.1 coordinate 4,162,357, forward strand.
AAATACACGTTTCTAAAATGTTAGCTATTTGCTACCATTGGGTTGAGGGCAGCTGTGAGGAGAAGGACTTGGGAGTGTTGGTTCATGCAAAGCTCAATTTGACCCAGTAAGGCGTGCTTGCAGCCCAGAAAGCTGTGTCCTGAGGTGCATCAGAAACAGTATGATCATCAAGGCAAGGGAAGTGATTCTGCCTCTCTACTCTGCTCTCATGACACTCCACTGGAGTACTGTATCCAGCTGTGGGGTCCCCACCATAAGGATGTAGACCTGTGAAGCAAGTCCAAAGGGGGCCATGAAGGTCTGAAAGCAGAGCACCTGTGAAGACAGATTAAGACAGTTGTACTTGTTCAGCCTGGAGAAGAAAAGGCCCTGGACAGATCTTATTGCAGCCTCCCGGTACCTGAAGGGGTACAGGAAAGATGGATGAGGAATGTTTATCAGGGAGTGCAGTGACAGGACAAGGGGTAATAGCCTTAAGATGAAGGAGGGCAGATTTAGATCAAATATTTTTCTGGAAGTAATTCTTCATTATGAGGGTGGTCAGCCCTGGCACAGGTTGCCCAGAGAAGCTGTAGCTGCCCCCTCCCTGGCAGTGTTCAAGGCCAGGTTGGATCGGGCTTTGGACATCCTGGTCTGGTGGCGGGTGTCCCTGCCCATGGCAGGGGGTTGGAACTAGATGGACTTTGAGGTCCCTTCCAATCCAAACCAGTTTGTGATTCTGATTCTATGATAAACTTTTCTATCAAAATACAAATATCAAAATGTATAATTTGATAGCCTTGTCACTATGCTATGGTAGCTTCTTAAATTCCTGATGTTACAAGAGACATCATTCATTGCATGTAAGGAAAAGCACAGTAAAGCATACAATCCTGCTGAAGAATGTCACTCCCACAATACAGCTATCAGCAAGGTGAACTCAATGTCAACAATTCAGAATGAAAAATATCAGCTATATAAGGAGTTACAAGAAAATAATAGCAGAATAAATATTGTGCTGTTGCCATTAAAATTATATATTGTGTCTTTAAAGATGATGGGATATGATATTGCATTTATTCCAAAGCTGCTGTTGTACAATGTGCACTTCCATCCATTATTTCTGAAGGGGAATGAGCAGCCACATGAAAGGCACTCAGCATGCCTGAAGCTGCCATATTTTATGAGTAGACATGCAGCATAGAAAAGTTAAATACAACTTTCTTACTTTAAGAGTCTGCAGAAAGGAGTCGATGAAATCATGATGAACTGAGTCATATTAATAAGTGAGTTTAGGATTTGCTTTCTCAAAAGTGCACAGACCAACTTCATGCTGACCTCTTTCTTCACAGACAAGAAAGAAGAATCTCTCACTCACTGTGTCTGTTGAACTCTTCCTGCTCTCCTCTTCCTCCTGGGTCAGACAGAAGGATCTTGGTACCTTGGAAGTCTGACCTCTAGCCAAGCAGACAGCTTCGTCCATCAGATCACCACTAGGCCTCAACAGTGAGGCATCCCTAAGTCATAGTAGACAGAAGCAAAAGGATGCCTGTGTTCCCTGCTTCTCCCAGGAAGATGAATTCATGGATAAGCTACCGTGTACCTGGGAAGAGGCAATGTGAAAGTGTGTTTAACAGGAAAGAGAAATGAGGAGTACCACTGCAGCCAGCAAACCTTCTGGGATAAGTGAGAGCAAACAGTGGAAGGTTTACGTGGAAATCATAATGGAAATGCAGGGTTCACCTGATGTGGATAGGCAGCATTCCCATCTGCATCTGTACTGTTGTACCCTGGACACAGAGGCAGCCAGTTTGCCCAGACATTCAAAGCCATGTTGTTGTAAAGATGCCATTTACAGCCGGTAGAACAGAGAAACACCCAGTTGATCTCCCCGTTGCTTTCTTTCCCTCCCAGGTAGGAGCTCTGTTCTGTGTTCAAACTCAAAAGGACATTCCTCAATTAAAAAGATTTTGTGAGGGAGTTAGGAGTGTTCAAATAGCTCTGAGGAATTTTCCATGGATGGGATAGCAGGGATTGGTGCAGTTACAGCATGGACAGGGAAGTTGCTTTGTGGTGCTGCTCCTTCATTGAGAACGTGTACCTCTCAGGAGGGTTTCAATGTTAACAAAAAGATAACAATCATCTCCTTAATCAATAGACGCCTATTAGGTCTCCATAGCTCAACAATAGCAGGAGAAAAAACGTAACTTGTTCTGGAAATGTGGAAAATTTATAATAGCAACATAAAAATATCAGTGCTGATATCTATATTATTTGAGGCTTTTAGAGTAAGTTTGTTTAATCATAAAATGATTAAATGAGCCTGCTGAGGGATGTGGCTGAGGTTGGAGGGCAGGCAACAGTGTTAAATGCTGACATATCCTGTGGCAATGCAGATATCATTTATTTTTTTCTCAAGTCTGCAAAAGAAATAATACTGTACATAATTTCAAATGCTCTGGAGAGCTTACTGAATATTTATGGACAGTTTCACATAGCAGTTTGGTTTAAATTTTCTAGAAATGGTTGAGTTGCCTCACAACAAATTCTTTATTTTATTGCACCCAATAACTTTAAAAAATCCTGGAAATTATTTTAGAGCTGATACATTTCAAATACTTAAATATAAAATAGATATACCTATATGAATGTATAATAGACTCCAGCATTAAATCTGTAAACAGCCTATAAAAAGGGGAGAAATATTTAGACATTAATCACAATAGACCAATCTTGCCAAGCATATACTCTAAATAACTCCATAGACAGTTGATACTAACTGAACCTTCAAAGGATATTGGACATTTCATAAAAGAAAATATCTTTTCTGGCTAATGCAAAAAGAAGTACAATGCATAAAATATGGTTTTTGTGAAAATCTGCAGCATTCTATTTTGTATCTTTTCATCATGAAAAGATGTAAAATAAGACCAAAAAAAGAAGAATATCTAACTACATGCCTAAATTATTTTATTTTGCATCAGCTAAATAATGCTGTAACAAAATTACAAAGTTGAGGAGTTTGTAGAAAAATTTGATATGCTGTAGAAAGGATGAGAAATTTGGTTTTCATTTGAAATGGTGTCATGGTTTAGCCCCAGACATCAATTAAGCACCATGCAGCTGCTCTCTCACTCCTCCCTGGTGGGACAGGAGAGAGAATTGGAAGAGTGAAAGTGAGAAAACTCATGGCTTGAGATAAAAAAAGCACACACACATACACACACACACACACACACACAAAAAGGAGAAAACAAAATAGGTACACAAATCAAGTGATGAGCAGCACAATTTCCCTCCACCTGAAGCTGATGCTGCATGAGACCCTCAGCTGCAGCAAAAAAAAACCCCAAACTGCTCAGTCTCTCAGCCCACAAGTAAAGCAAAACAAACCATGGAATTTATTCACCACTCCCTACCAGCAAGCAGGTATTCAGCCATCACCCCCAAGATGATGCTGCACAAGATGCCTACCCTCAGCCAACCCCCAGTTATATGCAGACCATGACATCATATATCCCATTGGAATATCTCATTGGACAGTTTGGGTCTCCTGTCCTGTCTGTTCCCCCTTCCACCCTCTTGGACAACCCCCTCTTTCTCCTTGACAGGGCAGCTTGAGAAGCTGAAATGTTCTTGACTTCTTGGCAAAAACTAAAAACATCAGTGTTTTTATAAACTCCCAAACATGGCAATATACCTTCTGCCAGAAAGAACATCAACTCCATCCCCACCAAAACCCAGATGAATGGAAAACATGTTTATTCAAATTAACTCATCATCAGGGGGCAGCAGCAGAAACGAAACATATGCACAAAACAACTGCAAGAGGAAGCAAGCACAGCTCAAAACCACCTCTCCCTTACAGTGAAGACCAGGAGGATTAAAGCATTTCCTTGCTACCAGGTATATTTCTTCATCACCTCACCATCCTTGATGTCAAGACACATTAGCATTTGATTCATCTCTTGGTTAAAACCAATGTTGTTAGGAAACAAAGATAACATATTAGCTGTAGCTCACATGGATGACCCTTCTGGCTTTGTATGCTTTGTCTTTCTAACCTGTGCTTTGGCTGTTTGACCTCTTTGTTTAACCACAATGTGTTAGTTATCCTTTATTTCTCAGCTCAGGGTTTCTGTTCTGACATAGGCTGACTTGCTGCAGTGATTGGGAACCATCTTCTGTGTTGTTGTTCCTCTGGAGGACTGGGGGCACTGAGGCTGTGCCCATGCTGGCAGGGAGGAGCAGGCTGGAGAGTCCCCTGAGAGCAGCACCACACACACAAATTGCTAGTTTGCAGTCCCACTCCTGCCTGGAGGGTCCCTGTGGTTGCCTGTGTTGGGAAGAAAGGCTCAGATGGCTCAGCCCAGTAAGGGACAGAGGACAAGCAAGATGTCATACAGCAGAGCCTCCACTGGTCACCTCCATAGTGGTAGAGAAGGGCTTTGGTGTATGTTTAATAGGTAACAGGGACTCAGACTTTTCACATGTTGGGCTACAGTGCGGGTTAAAGACTGCTGCCCCTTTCAAGTGTTTTCTTTGGGTAAGATGTATACCTGGGGTAAAATTGACAAATAGACCCTTCAGAGGATCTTTTGACCAGTATCACCAGTTTCCTGCCAGCTGTAACATCCAGCTTATATGTCTTTCATAGATAGATATGTTGTGTTCCAACACTGCTTGGTTACCTTCCAAAGGCTGCTCCAGGAACTTAACCTTCTGTTACATGGAAAACCTCTTTTCATACCCAGGTTGTTTGGTTGGTTTTTTTCCCCATGGTACAGCTATGCTGTATTATACTTACATCAACTTTTTTCTCTGGCTTAATTAGGTCTCCGTGCTCTGTGATACACCATATTCACTTTCCTGGTCACAGGTATACATCTCCCCTCCAATACCATCACTATGCCTCTGCTGTCCCTCCTCATGTCTTCATCCATTGCTATATCCCTTTCTACACGACTTTCCTCTTCCTGTACTCCAATAATTTAATCATTTATTAGAAGAAGTCCTCTTCCCCTGAAACCTTTCCCTTGGAGAAACATGCCCCACCCCCACACCATGAGACTTTGAAACAGAGGGATGTTTGGAACAGGTGGTGTGGGTGATGAGAATATGGGTATGTCCATGGAAAGGCAGGCTCCTTCAGAGATTGCAGCAACACAACAGCCTGGAGTCCAGCTGTGGGACAAGAGAATAAGGGTCACTCAACCTTCAAAATGCAGCCCCATAGACAGAGAGGACTGGGACAAGTGCAGGACAGCATCAGGTGCGCAGGCAGCAGAGCACAGGCTTTCCATCACTGGGTCATTTGGATGCCCTTAGATGTCTGCTTCTGTGGCTACCACATACTTGGCCTGAAGCGTCTCCTGACTATAGGCAGAATCTTCAGAAAAACAACTCTGACACACAAGGAAAAGGACCTATCACCTTTCCATCAAGGACAAATTGCTTAGGACTTTCCTATTCTCTGCTTTCTGTTTGCTGACCCTTCTGGTGCCTCTATCTTTTTTTCAGTATCCACAATGTCCGTAACACTATTCATCATAACTTTGGATCCTCCCACAAACCCCTCAAAAGAGCTATGCCACAGGTTTAATGCCAAACGTTCTTGTAACTACCAGCATGTATAAATCATACCTGATACTGGCAATACAGTTGTTCTTTCTCCTCAAATCAGTATAATATTTTTATTACAGAATGTAAATCTAGATGACAAAGGGCCTTGATCTCCCATCCTACTGGTGGTTTTATACCTTGAATGCTCTTATTTTATTGGATATGCCAGAGTTCTCGTTTAGTATTTTTTATTGAGGCTGTTTCATTATTCACTGGGCAAGAGACAGCCTGATTTTCTGACATATTCCCAGGGCAGCCAGACCTCCCTTTTGAACCTGTGCCATGTACTCAAATCCTCACCTAGCAGACAACTATATAGTCATCTTTTGTTCTGCTTTCCTGCATCTTCCCAAATGAGGATACACATTGTTCTGCTCTCAGCTTTTGATTATGCAACACTCCCTCAAAATCCTGGGATTTCCCATTTCCAAATTTTCACCTGTACCTTTACAGGGAGGCACAGATGCTGCTGACAAGCGAGTCCTCATAGTCAACCATGCAGCCAAGACACCTCACACAAAACCAAATTGCCACACTGGCACATGGCAGCTCACCTCCACCTAGGAAAACATTTTCCAGCTCCTCACGGTTGCCCACTTATTTCCATACATGCCAATTCAGAAGCTGTGGGCATCCTCTGAGGCATTAATATTGAAATCTGTGCACTCCAGAGAAAATACACACTCTTGATAAAAGGACCACATTAAATAATGTCTTTGCTTAGAAAAAATGCCAACCAACCAACCAAAAAAAATCCCAAAAACCAAACCCAAACCATTCTCATTTCCTTAACTTCTATATGCTGCAATGCCACTGTTGTGACTATGAAAATATAAACCTGTCATCCAGGATCTTAAAGCATCCCCACTACACAAGCAGCAAATTAGCACCTGCCAAGTCACAGCATCAGCCTCTGTGTGACCAGCATCACCTGTTTTAAATACTCAGTAGGGCCCACATACAATTTTACAAGCCATTATGTACTGAATTTCTTGCAGCAAAAGCACCAAGAGATGGTAGAGACAAAAATGTGTTTCAATTGGTTTTGGGGTGACAGAGATCCTTTTCCCACATTTCTCTTCTGAAATCTGTGACTAATTCAAACTTCCAGGTGAGTGGTGTTTAATTTAGTTGCGCACCATGGCAACCCAAGCAGCCTCAGCAGATGAAAAGGGTTATTCTGGCAGGAACTGTGATGGTCCAAGCATCAGGATGGTGCCCTTGTCCCGTTGGGCACATTGCTGCTATTTCTTGCTATCCTCTGGATAGTTTTGTCCTTCACTGCTGCAAAAGGAAGGTGTATTTTCCCACACATTGATAAGCAGTCAGCTCAGGGAGCAGAGACTCTCCATAAGCTAGACGATAGTTTTGTCTCCTCTGCAGAGATGTAAGGTTCCCCTAACACACAGAGAAGTAAGATTTATTTCTTCTTAAGATAGTGGAGACCACACACTACACCTCAGGGCTGTGCTTTCACCGCAGGGTTTTGGTGACAGGCTGAGGGCACCATGTAGGGAAAGAATAAAGAAGCCAGGTCTGCTATGGTTGCTCTTGCACTCCATAACCCAGGAGATTAAAGTAATGTTTTGCCTGCCCAGAATTAAAATTGTTTGGCAGAAATATGTAGAAGTGTTGAAATCTAAAACCATCTCCCAGACTTTGATATTTACTTTTTTGCTGGGCTTTTTAAACCCCCACTGCCCAATAAAGCTCTCAATAGACAGTATTTTTAAATTAATGATAAAGGTAGGAATATAGGATAAGGTGAATATTTGGATTAAATAGGAAGATAAAAAATACATTCATTTCAATCATGCTTATTTTCTCCCAAAAGGAAATACATCAGAGTCTGACATATATTTATGTCACTTGCTAACTATGCAGTTACTGGGACTGCATTAACCTTGGCTCTGTTTCTGTTTCCAAAGGGAAATGGATGTCTAGATCTCTGATGTTTATCTCACTTCTGCATTCTGCATGTTTTCATAATGTGCCCAGTTCCATATCAAACAAAATCCTCACTGCTTCTGATTTATCACGATTTGCTTTTTAGTTGGAGAAATTGCCAAAGTTAATTATTATTTGTTGGATATTGGAAAGAATTGATCCAGGTTTGTAATAATTAGGAAAATATCACCTGAATGTAAAATAAGATGCATTGCCCAAATTCCTGAATTTGTCTTTGCATCTATTCAACACTTTGATCATGACTGGATAAGATGGAAATTCTTGTATAATTTTCCAACTGGAAAAGGGAAATATTTTGACATTTGTTAAGATAAAAAACCATGTGATTTAAATGTAATATTTTAATAATAAAAGCAATTTAAAAAACAAAACCCCCAACAACAACTTGAGCCCAGTTGTACACAAACTGGAACTAACATAGCCTGTTCCCATCAAAACATTTATTTTTTCCCAAGGGAATTTTGGCATGTGTATTTGCAGAATGAAAACAAAGTTCAATACCATTCATCATTATATTGTCTTTATTTTGAGGAGTAAATCTGATGTGGTTGGGCAAAAACAGGTAAAGTACATTTTTCTTAATCATAGTTATCATTTTGCAAATATATTCACATTGATTAAACAGCTATGTTTATAAGTCCAGTGCTGCTTATTCACATTTTGTCCAGGCTTAGAAAAATTTAAGTTTCCTTCAAGTCAATATGTGAAATGACTTTCTGTGTGCCACCTTCATTCCCAAACTGTAACATAAAGACCAGGAATTCCATTAAAAACCCTATAAATAAATCATCAACAAAATGATGGTGTTTTCTTTCCCTTATTTCCTCATGATATTGATTATAAGACAGAAATTCGGTTTTCTAAGATTTATGAGAGGTTTTGCTTTTTTGTTTCCTGGTCAATGGTGACTCTTCATTGCACAGGCTGGTGGGATTTCAGAAATTGCTCAGGAAGTAAAAATACTCTTTACTTAAATGAATATTCAGAACCTTTGCCTCCACACTTCTAACCTGTATGCAGGAAGTGCTCCATGAGGACCTGTTTCCCCGGCGCTGGGACATGGTGCCTACCACAGCACTTCGGACAGCAGCAGAATTCTCCTTTTGCAATGTACAGGATTCACTAAGAGCAGGAAGGCAGGAGTTTGCTGGTGAGCAATAGGCTCACTTCCTATTTAAGCTTTAATGAAGTTATGAGTGATAGAAGCATTAAAAGTCCCAGTGGACTTCTCTTTTGGGAAAAAAAAAAAATCAGGATTTTTTTCGCACTGTTCCTTCAGCATCAAAAGAAATTGTCATGCATGATTTTAACATCCCTTCTTTACTGCTTGAAGATTCTTCCTATCTTCTAGGCAATATGCTAATTTTCAAATTCTTCCTGTTTTGGATATAAAATCTTTAAATCTAGATATTTCTCCATTTTTTAATAAGTTAATACCTTATATATATTTTAAATATTCTTAAAATCTCTGTCATTTGATAGTTTCTCAAAACTTGTCTTTTTTCTAATGTGTAATATGACTATGATTATCTCTCCATGACAACTGCAAAGTCTCTGTGCCCAGACATCTTAGATGCATTAGAGGTGACTGACAGATTTGCCACCTTAAATTTTTGTAAAGAATTCAAGGGGGGAGGTGGCATAATTTTAATAATAATTAAATTCCCCAATTTCAAGTTTCCCATTACTCGTTGTGGCATAATAAATCTTGAATGACAGGCAAAGCTGGAAGGATGCAGCTGTTAATGACTTAGTGTCTTCAGCAGTAAAGAAGGGAGTTTTAATACGTCATTGCTGACAAATCTGTGGTTCTTAAAAGTCGGTTCTCTGGAGGAATGAAAAGAAATTCAGTAATTCAGAGTGCAGAAGCCATTTAGCCAGTCCTGATGGAAAAAAAAAAAAAACAAACACAAAAACCCAAAACAAACCAAAACCCCAAACAAAACAAAAATAAGAAAGAAAACAAAACAAAGCAAAAACAAACAAGCAAACAAACCAAAGCAAAACAGAAACCAGCAAATTCAACTATCATTCATAATTTTTAAATTTTGTTGGTGGTATAAATTCATAAACTAAATCAATGTGGTTCACACTACCATGGAGTTGTTCAAGTGTGTATGAGCAGGGGAGAGAGGAGTTTCCAAATACAGGACAGAAGCTCTATTTTGTTATTGTTTGAAGAATGAAATCTCAATCCTTTTGCAATGAGAACAAAGCAAAACCTACCCTGACTTCAGCAGAAGAAAGAATTCACATCCAGCTCAGCAGCTGCTCTAAAAACAATCATTAAGACTCACCCCTCTGAATTAAATGAATGCTATCACTCTCATTTTACAGATGGAAAAACTAAGCTACAGAGAAAGCTGCAGGATTTGCTTAGTGTTGCATGCAAAGTTGAGTACAAACCAGGCGCCTGCCTCCTAATCTCTCTCCTTAATAACTGAACTAAACATCCTTCCCAAACAGAGCTGAATGAAAAATGCTGTCTGGACTCTATAAAGAGATATGTGGGCCCACTACATCATATGCTGGTGAAAATTCTTCTGTGGCATATACATCTTGAAGCACTTCTGAAGTCAAAGCAGAATTTGCAAAACAGACTTTTTTTAACCATAGAATTTTTAGGTTTTATGGAAAGGATTTTCTTTTCAATAACTAAAAGTCAGGTGTGAACAATGAAGGTGACTGGGAGAAAGGTATGTACCATTGGTACACATAAACACACAATGTTTGAGGAAAAATTCCCTGTCTTCCATCACCTCACAAAACAACACTGAGCGTGACATTGCTGTTTTTCAGACAGTTTCCCTGTTTGCTTTACACACCAAAGGTTACCATTCACAACCCATAGCAGCCAGTCACAACCACTCTTAGAATTCAGCATCTGCAAAATTGTGTATGAACTGACTGGCTCAGAAGTCTCATCCCATGTGGTTGTCTTTCAGCAAATATTCGTAAGAGAGATTTGCTTGGAACCATGCTGCAGTCTGACCTGTTGAACACAGATCTCTCTCCTGACTCCAACCTCTTAAGCAATTTCCAGGCCTGTAATTTCTGCTTCTTGAGTATGGCTGTTGGGGGTGGGATCAGCCTGGCCATGCTGCCTGCTGATAACGCCTGATCATCCTCATTTGCATGCAGAAGATGGTCTGCAAATTTATAACCAACAGAGGAAAGTAGGAACTTCTAAGCTGCAACCAATCTTATCCTAAAGACAATTAAAATAGGTCAAATGAATCACACAGTAGGATGTTCCTACTTCTCTCTGTGATTCAGGAATCTGAGTGTGCACAGCTCAGTTTTGTCAGGTGAGAGGGACCCCAGGCCTGGTAGGTTTGATGAATTACAGCCATTCTTCCTCACAGGGGGTAGGTTTCCAACATGTTCTTTATTCCAGTATAAAGTCCTGATAAGCAGCTACTCCTTTCACTCCCCCATGTGAAGTACTGCTAGACTAACTCTTGGAAATCTGTAACTCCCTCTTATGCCAACTACTAATGGCACTTGCTCCCCCAATGACAGATTCCTGAATGCATGTTCTTTTTATCCTCTCCCAGCAGGACAATTTCTTTGTACCTTCATCTGAAGAAAAGAGAGATAAGGAGTGAGTCAGAAAGATGAGGACAGGAACATATAGAAAAATGGAGTGGTAGACGAGAATCATCTTCCAAGCACTAAACTTCAGGAAAGCTGGTGCAAGTTTCACAGAATCACAAGGTTGGAAAAGACCTTTGAGATCATCAAGTCCAACCCTTCCTGTCCTATGCTAAATCATATCCCTAAGCACCTCATCTAATCATTATTTAAATACATCCAGGGTCAGTGACTCAGCCACCTCCCCGGGCAGCCTGTTCCAATGCCTGATAACCCTTTTGGTGAAGAATTTTTTCCTAATGTCTAATCTGAACCTACCCTGGTGCAATTTGAGTCTATTCCCCCATCACTTGGGGGAATAGACTCAAGACATCACCTCTCTACAACCTCCTTTCAGGTAATGGTAGGTGGTGAGAAAGTCTCCCCTCAGCCTCCTCTTCTCCAGGCTAAACAACCCCAGTTCTATCAGCTGCTCCTCATCAGGTTTGCTCTCCAGCCCCTTCACCAGCCTGGCTGCCCTTCTTTGGACATGCTCCAGCACGTCAATGTCTTTCGTGTAGTGAGGGGCCCAAAACTGGACACAGCACTCGAGGTCTGGCCTCACCAATGCCAAGTACAGGGGCACTATCACTTCCCTGGACCTGCTGACCTGTTTCTGATACCAGCCAGGATGCCATTGGCCTTCTTGACCACCTGGGCACACTGCTGGCTCATATTCAGCCAGCAGTCAACTGGCACCCCCAGGGCCTTCTCCACCAGGCAGCTTCTAGCCACTTCAGTGGGATTCATTTTGAGGAATTTACCATCAGTCATGTCAGCATGTAACTCACAACATCCAGGCAATGACCACCCCCAAGTGTGCCTTCCTCTATCATCATACCACAAGCAGACTCATCTCTGCTGATGAAGTTGACACACTTTCTATTCCCAAGATAATATTATTTCATTCATTCTAGTGATTCTCATCAGAGATGGCTTTTCAGAACACAGTATCTCAGTTTTCTACTTTTTCTAAGTTTAGGATAAGTATTGTTTCCCTCTTGACCAATTTCTGACATCTTTCTAATTAGAGCTGGCAGGAAAGCAAAGCTGTCAATCTGCAGGGAATGACATTTAAAAATAGATTATACATGGTTTTGAGCTCAATCAAGCCAAAGTCCTTACCTTATTCTACTGTCTCTTACAAACCCAGCACTTCTGAGAAAGTGGGATTTGAGGACCACTGAAACTGCAGTGGTTTGATCTCTTGTGCTTTCTAGTGCTGCAGCTGCCTTGGCAGCTCTGCCTAGCAGCCTACTTTGGACCACTGACCTCAGCACGTCTCACAGCACCTCTGGCTTCCCTGGTTTGGCTCTGTAGGCAGATCTGAGAGTTGGACTCTTCAGACTGTTCAGCACAGACCAAAGTTGTGGCTGAATAGCCCTTAACTGCACTTAAGTAGCAGCTTAACAAGCTACTGCTGGGGAAGTTGTGTTAATGGTATATATGTTTTGCCCACAAGTGTCTGCAGCACCTCTGATACACGGTACAATAGCAGGGAAACTGAAGTAATCAGAAAGAAATAAAAGTGCTCTGTACTTTAGGTCTAGTTTCCCTCTCTGCAATCAACAGGAGGTTTGTCATGACTTCAAAGGGAGCAGAAACAGGCCCTCGGTTTGAAGTTCAGTTTGCAAGCTTCTGAAGCATGCTACAATGGCTCAAATACAAGGAGAAAATTGAAGGGCTGGAACCTTTAATTAAAAAGAAAATCAACAATGAAAAAAACCCCAACTTTAAAGCCATAAAGAAAAGCTTCAGCTCTAAAGAATATCATCTGAAAACCCTTCAGGGATAAATTATTGTAATTGTAAGCCCTGCACCAACGAGCAGACGCTTCCACTGGAGAGAAAAACAACAAGAAAAACAAAAAGAAGGAAGGTTCTGATTCATTGTGTTGATTCATTGTCATTTAGCAATGAAAACAGGGAGGAAGGAAAGGGAAAAAAGAAACTTCCTAGCTGCTGTAAGGTAGGTCTACTGCCGACTTCTTTAGTGCTATGCAAAGAAAGCAGAGTCTTCTTTGAAGTGCCATGCTGAGGGGTTCCACTGAAATAAGCAAGTGCTTCTGCAGGGAGAGAGACATTTTCTTCCTGCTTTTCGTTACCACAGTTCCTTCAAAGAGAAGAGAGGAAGGGAGCTGGTGCTCCAACACGCCGTCCTCTGCTCCTCCAGCTGCTAGCAGCAGTGTTTCACATGGGGTCGCCCTGCATGTAGGGGCTCTCCTGCTCTTTGCCTGCGATGTGCTTATGGCTCAGACAGCAGTGACCAACTCCTTCAGGATATGCCTTCTCAGCTGTACCCACTGGGAGAAGGATTCAGCAGAAAAGTGTGTCCTGAGCCAGGGATGTGACAACTGCCCATGTGTTTGAAAGATTTTATCGCTTGTGCATTGCTGTTGTCTTCTTACTCTCTACGTTTTACACAGGGAAAGACAGAAAAACGTGGCTGATTTTATTGAGGGCCTTGTGGACACTGGCTTTGGCAGTGTCTTGTCTGAAGGATAAATCCATTCATAATAACTACGAGAGAGCCAATAAATAATGACCAAGGTGATAAGGCAATTATTGTAATCATTCCCATATCCTTTGTGTTCATTTAAAGGCACGTTTAATCATTTTGTAAACTACTAGTGTCTCTGAGATAATAAATACTATATGGAGACAGATCAAGGGACAATGATGATGAATATATCAGCCAACAGAATATACAGCAGTCAGCGTATATGTTAATCAATGAAAACACTGCTATGATGCATCGGAAAATACAAATCATTTTTCAGCGTCTCCAAGAAATGTGTCACAGCTTCTAATCTTCCAGCTTGTTAAGACATGACAGATGAAGTGTCGCTGCATGATTAGTTACAGGGGAGGGCAGTGGTTAGGTTAAGTCTGAACTACCGTCCCTGACTCAAACCCCCGAGCGCCTGAGAAAGATGGGGGACAGATGAGACACCCATGTCCTATTGCTCCCTGTCACACCATCCTGCCGTGATCCAATCTCTACCTACTCTCCACAGTTCCATCATCTGCTTTTAGAGTGGATTCCTCCACACTTTCCTTTTGGTGGGGGGCATGATGACCCTCAGGAATAACCTCGACTGGCTCCTTGCCCCCATCAGTTTGGAGCAGGTGTCCTGCAGGAGGCTGGAACTATATTATCCTAAAACTGTGGGGCTCAGCTGCACTGGAAATATGCCTGTGTTGGCAGAAAAAGGGGCAGAGTGGCTGTGCCTGCGTGCCCCAGAGCGCACGTACTGTCTGCAACCACAGCTTTCCAAGCCTGTAAAGCTGTGTTTTCCCCCAGGACCTGCTAAACAGCAGCCAAGGATGGAGGTTTGTGGAGGTATTTGCTGGGCAGCTGTGGAGAAGCAAGAGGGAGACACATAATGAATTCGCTGTAGATCGATGGGCATGCCTGCTGAATGACTAGTTTACCAGCAAAGAGGCTGAGCAAATGAGAGACAAGGGGAAAACTGAGATTAGCCTCTAATGAAAAGCTGGAAGGGTAGGGGCATACCTGCTTGCCTTTAATACTCACAGCTGCAGCATGTCTCATGGCTGACAAAACAGTTCAATCAGTCCTGCCACCCTTAATACTATTATTTGCAGTTAATAAAAAAATGAAATTTATGTCTTTTTTACTACCTTTCTTCCAAAGAGATCCTTTCCCATCAGCAATAGAGAAAAAAAAAATTCCAGCTCTCAAAGAATTCATTACCAGGTTCATTTTTAATGAATTATTTCCATTTTTTACTCATGGTCATCTTGCAGATTATGCCTGAGATTTTACCAACTTCCCTGCACAAATCAGTTCAGCTCCATTTAGGGACCTTTGAGGATATGGAGCAGAAGCAGAAGGTAAGATTATTTTAGGAAGTTTTTAGTTTATAAAGAGGAGAGAGTTGGGGAAGAGAATATTTTAATAGGGAATAGATGTATCATGCTATGAAGAAAAGAGAAATATGAGTTTCCAGAGGGAAAGAAAAAAGGGAAATGTGGAAAAAAAAAGTGCAAAATTTTACAAGTCTGATGCTTCTTTTCCCTCCATGTTTAATGGACAGTTTAGAATGCTGTAGAGGTAGACCCAGTTCTGGAATCGGCTCCCAGCACACAAACACATTTGTAATGGTATAACTGGGAAAAAAGACATCATAACCTCTACGATTAAGGGAATCTATATCTGGTCGTAAGGATTTTTAGTAATGAGGTGACGTTAAAGTGATGTCTTGTCTGATCAGTGCTAGTATTTGGAGCTGTGTAAATAAGCAAACCTCAGTGCTTCAGGTGCAGGACAATAATTCGGAGTTTTGGGAGAACACTCTATTGACTTAACTGCTTTCCCTGAAGGTATTATTTCATATTTTTGATCAGTAAATCTAATCCCATCTTTTTTCTAGAGCGCTTTATCTCTCTCTGGGTCAGACTATTAAATTTATAACTGTTTCTACCCTGCAGTCAGATGGATAAATTTATAATTGCGTTTATGGTCCTCCATGACAGCCTTCTCCTGAGAGAATCCTGGATTCTGATGGTTTCGTGCTCTTCTTTGACTTTGTGCCATAAAATGTATGGCTTTTCTGGCAATCAACACATAGTTTTCTCTTTTCAGAATAGCATTACCACAAAATTAAAGTTATTGTTGCAGCATAATTTGTGTTATGTGACTTTTTTTTCATCTGGGAAAAAGACAAACCATTCTTGACAGAAACATTCTGGGTTTTTCAGGTCTATCTGACAAAACAAACACTTAGGCACATTCTGATGCATTAAAATTAATCATATTTAGAACAACTGTCACAAACAGTGACCTGAGTACATCAGTGTCTGGAATAAATTCTCCTAAATTAAAAACTTGGCTTTGTTTATTGTTGGCATTAGAGTGGTCTTTTACACAGTTGAATTCCTATTCCAGTAGGATAACACTTCCCCTGTGTAATATAAATAATGTCCTTTTATTTGTCTGCCAGGGCTGAAGCCTTTCTACACCTAAGTTTCTTCTAATCTCAGGAGTTTTTGTCTGAGAGAATGGTAATGTCTGGGTTTGATGTCTCTCTACCCTTTATCCATTTCCACAAGCATTCAAGTTACTGTCTCCAAAGACTACCATCCTTGCAAAAGGCAGTAGAACCTGACAGGTCTGGTCAGAAATAGCTCATATAAAGGGATCTGGCCTTCATACCCTGCACAGTAACACAAAAGTCAGACAGCCTGGGCTTTATCTATTGAGTTTAGTCCCATTCATCCCTTTCAGATTATTTGCTTCTCAAGTGCTTAGTCCATTTCTGCACAGTCTCACAATGAATTCTTTAGTTTCTCCACCATGAGCCAGCTTTAACTTCCCTAGATTTATGATAACTTCCAGATGATAGTACATCTCTCTTAATTTATTATAGCAAACCACTTGTATGCAACATTATGTCAAATAAACCCTTCTGTTGTTTCAGAGTTGTAGGAAGTTCATTCCTACTTGACTTTAATTTGCTTCAACCTTTTAAAATTATTGAAAAACACCCTCCCCCCCCTTCCTTAAAGCATTTAATTTTATTTCTTTTTTTCCAGTTTTAAATTAATAAGCTTCATGTCTTGTCCTTCAAGCCAACAGAACTCACAATATCTCAGGTCTCATTTGAAAACAAAATGGCAGCAGTCCGACAGGAGCAGAGATATCCAGCCTTTGTTTCTTACAACCCATTCAAATGAGTAATTTCATGCAATGGCATGCAACCCCACTGCAAAGCAAAGTCAGGACAGACCAGCACCCTGCAGTTTCTAACTAGTTCTTTACTTTTTCTGGAGGTGGTTGAACTTTTTCCAATAAATATTCATTTAAGAGGGGCATACATTAAACTAAAACTTTTTAATATCACATTTTTCCAAGAAAATGAAAACATGAAAATTCAATTTGTCATCTTATTGTCTTGCATTGTATTTTTTTTCAGTAAAATACTAGAGATAAAGGAAAAAACAGGAGGAAGGCAAAAACGGCTGTGGAAAAAAAACCCCAAACAAACAGGTTCTGTAAAATCACAACAGAAAACTTTTTGCTGTATAAGCAACAATTTTCTAGTCCTGTGAAATAAAAGAGTTGAATATTAACAACCATTTTCTCCTGTTTTATCATTAGATCTAAGAGCTTTCTCTGGACCCTAGGCAATAAAGAGGCATGCTTTGTAATCCACCATATTAGTTAATTCTAGTTTGTGTATAAACAGTTTAATTTATAATAAGGTGTATCCCTCAGCCTTTCTAAATGCAAATTGTATTTGTTATATAAGGAAAACTCATGCTGCAGTCAAACTGGTCATAAAGACAGGCCAGATGTAGTGTTAGAAAGTTCCTCCATTTTCACTGGAAATGGTTATGCCCATAAAGTCAAGAGTAGATTTTGTCAAGAAGATCTTTGTCACAAAGATACACACTTCCCTTTATAAAAAATAAAAACTTCTTTGACTAAATGTCATATGACATTGGTAAGAGATTTAGAAGAAAAACATGGCAAAGTCAAACCAAACTGGCAATTTCAGAGCATTTCAGTGCCCTGAAAGGGGGAGAAGGGCACCAAGTTCTCCGAGTCAGCCTTTGGCCTGGAAGGAGGATAATACTGTCAGTGGGATGCGCTGCCTAAACCAAGAAGCAGTCCTGAGAAGTAGGGCAAATTAGCCCACGGTCAGCACTGTGCTAACTCCTATGCCCTTGGGACTGGTGCTGGCACCTGCAGAGCACTGTCCTGAGGAGCGTAGAGGCACTACTTAGCTCGCAGCTGGCTTGGAAATGCTAGCACCATGCTTTTCTGGTTTGAATAGGTATGTACCAACCTACCTCTAGAGCTGTCCGCCCTCTGTAAATTCAGCCATCCCACTCGAATCCCATAACCTTGGGATTGTAATAATGTGATATTGCAACTCTAGTAAGCACTAGTTCACTTGTATGTTCCTGATTCTTAACATACCTTTCATCAAATGTATCAACTCTAAAATGGATATTTTATCAGAGAGACACAGGCCAAAAAGTACAGATTTTATAGCTCAGTGAAAGTATTTCAATAAACTCCATGTTCCTCCTGATAAATATGCACTTCTTGGCAATATTTATACTTTGTCTTAAATTTTATGTTTTGGCTAAGAAAGGGAATGTTATACCATGTGCACTTGAGAATCTGACAATGTATTTGACACTGGCAGCAGCAGCAGCAGTTCCAGCCCACCCAAAAGCTCCTTATTCTTAAAGATCCAGTACCCCTTCCTTACCACAACCCTGAGAGTACCAAACAAGCAAATTCAATTTTTATAAAGGCATATTAACAGAATTTTCCACCAACTACTGCACCTGCAGCTTCCAGAAATAACTCGGTCTCGACAAGCAATGTGAAATTCTGCAACTACAAAAATGTGGAAGCAGTTGTATGTGGAAATGGAGGTACTCTGTCAGGTTCCTTGCAGGGCTTCACATGGGCCAGGCTGCTCTGCCGGTGTCCTTAGCCAGGGGGACATAGTCCACCGCTGCAAGTAGGCCGTGAACAGATGCCAAGTTTGTGAACTCACTGTTCATTTATTTACAGACTGTTATAGTAAGGGTCTGAGGGTGCACAAGAAATGTCTCTTCTGCAGCCAGTTGCCTTAACAAGCCAGAAGGACTGTAAGGAGTTTCTGGAGTAAATCTCGAGTGTCCCTGCAGTTACTTTTTATTTTTCTGGCAGTAAATCTGTTCATCCACTCTTACAAACCAATTCACTTTTCCAGGCCCTGTATATAGTCTCTTCCAAAGAATGAATGAGTCAAAGGTGTGGTTCTCATCTACTTTTTCTGCTTGCTAAGTTGTAGCAGCTCCTTATCATGCAGGTTGGTATAACAGCTTGTGATCCTGGTCTTGTCCCTTGACACTTGGAAATCCATCTTTCACTTTTGTTCTGCTGTTTTCTTCAAGGAACTCTTATTCATTGATCATATTCATGTGCCTGGATTGCTCCCACCAGGAAAAAAAAAAACAAAACCCACCAACAAACTGCAAATATAAACAGTGTTTCTTAGGCAGGAGTGGAGAGGAGAGTGACAGCAGTCTAGAACAGTACACATAAAAAAGGTCTCAAATAATGGCTTGAAGAAAAAACACACTGTGGTTTTTCTTTTCTCCCCAGTCATCCGCACATTTTTCATACAACTAGGGTGCTTTGTGCTCCCTTCCACTAGCAGGGATAAAATAATGTACAGGTCTAAGAGGTGGAGTTATTTAAAAACTCTGAGGCTGAAAGTTCGGTTCATTCTTGCCTGGTTTGGAAACATTTTTCATGAAGGACAGAGAATGTTTCATTCTTACAATGAAGACAGGAGTCAAGAGGAGTATCTACTCCCATCCTCTGAGCTTTCCTCATCTGATGAAGAAGTATGAGCCGCAGACAGTATGAACAAATTCAGAAGGATAAACTATTCTTCACTCTTTTATAATAGACTATCCTCTGGCTTTAGCATATGGCCAGGATATCACACAGAACAACGGTTTCTTATTATAGATTAGGAACAGCACTAAGCCAACTGCAGTTTCAAATCCATCTGCCCATACAAAAATAGTTTCTCACTGGGATCTTCCTTCTAATGCTGAATTATTTCTGCCCACAAACCCCTTCTTTCCAAATTACTTGGGAAACAACACACTTTTTTAAAAACATTAGTTAAAAGGAAACGAGAGCTCCCCCTACATAGTGTCCCTACAGTGGCCTGGCAGTAAGCACGAGGTCCATGGTCCTCCCAGATCCTGTTGGGATAACTTTATAATGCATATCTCCTTTGTGTTGATTCAGTATTCTGTGAATATCCATATGCAGTCTTTCTCCTGCAATCAGATTTGTCAGAGCAGACTGTAGTATTTATGCAGAACCCCTCTGTAGTCTGTGTGTTCAGCAACACTGCAAGGATCTGTGGCCGGCCCAGGATGTGCTCACACTGGGCATTCCCTAGATTTCTATTGTTTCCTATCCAAGACTTCTGTTAAGGAAAAATAAAACAAACAACTTTGGGCTAGGCTTTTTTTTTTTTTTATGTGCTGGTTTGTTGGGTTCTCCCCCCCCCGCCCAATCACACTGCTTTTTGGTTCTGTGTATTTTACTGCCTATTATTTTTCCCAGCTTCCCTGTCATGCTTCCCAGCCAGATGATTTTCCTACTCAAAATGCTTTTTTGCATAATAATAAAAAAAAATAAATCCACCATCTTTCCAATCTTGTTTAATCCTTATCAGCTCAAAACTAACTACATTTGCTTCCAACAGAAACAGCAGCTCTGCAATTTGTCCTCTGTTGAAATATTCCTTTCCCTAGTTGCCTGATGAAAATATTATCCTTAGTTGAAAAAGGAGACGAGGGTGAGGGATTAGGCAGTTTAACATGAGTGCTTTCTCTGTTGCGTTTTGAATTCATCACTGCAGGTCAGGCACTGCGCTGCAGCACGCTACCCAAAACTCTCAGAAGCCCAGCTCTCATCCTCTTTGTCTTAGCTGTGTATTGGTTTAACCCCACACAAGTCTGTGAGGTTACCCCAATATAAAACTGGGAGGGCAGATTGGAGAATCAGTGCCACACTCATTTCATTTTTTAAAATTTTTTTTTTTTTTGCAAAGCAAAATCTTTTTCTGTTGCAGTTCAGAGCATTCAGAACTGTTTCTAGTCATTCTCCCAAATGACTCTCTTCAGTTTAGAGCCTGCCACTCAAGTACCAGAAACAGGATACCTTGTGTACAGCTCAGCCACTTCTGCGCTCCTG
The DNA here is from genome assembly GCA_022605575.1 of Laterallus jamaicensis coturniculus. Taxonomy (NCBI): domain Eukaryota; kingdom Metazoa; phylum Chordata; class Aves; order Gruiformes; family Rallidae; genus Laterallus; species Laterallus jamaicensis. The sequence goes on from JAKCOX010000053.1 coordinate 4,183,309, forward strand.
CAGCATTTTAGTGAAATTTCCCTATTGTACATCACTCCCAGAACAGATAAAAGCCTTTTGGGCAGGCAAAAAATAGAGCTCTATAAGCTGAAGTGGGCTGCATGAAATCTCTTGCTCACAGCAAAGGAACTGGTGGGGAATTGAGATGAAAATCAAACACTATTTTACCAGGTTAACTGCCGATGTAAATCACAGCTGATCACCTCCCATTTGCTCAAGAGTATCTCTTAAAAAATGCTCAGACTTTCAGAAAAAAAAAAAGCTAGAGATGAATCAGAGGCTCAGAGTTCCTTTTGTTAATTAAATCATTGTCTAGATACACGTTACAGATACAGGAATATAGTTTATGTTTTCCATTAGCTATTGAAATTCTGCTTGGGCAGTGACAAGAAAGCTCGAGAGTAAATAAACTGCTGCAGACTGTATCTTGCAACACTGTTTTACTTAGGGTTATATGCTGCTTCTGTGATAGGAGTTATAAAGCTGATCGTGCCGACATTCCTTTGGGTAGAGAAGGTGGCTTCTGGACACCACAGTCATAATGCATGCATTGTATATTAGAGAATCATAGATTCATAGACTGTGTTAGTTTGGAAGGGACCTTTAAAGGTCACCTACTCCAACCCCAATACTGCTCCTCTCAAGAAAGATACAAGCAATACGTGGCTTCATGAAGAAACCCAGAGGACGGGGTATTTTGTGTGTGTTCTTTCCTACTGAGTACACTCAGTGCTTTCCAACTGCAGGTACATTCTATAAATTCTGCAGTCTTTTTCAGCTGTGGATAGTCTCACTAACTCAAAGATGGGCAATATTGATATAGTGAAGATAACTCCATTAGAACCTTCTGTGTTTGTTTTTTTTCTTTATTAATCTAGGGCTGTTAACAAGTTTTGAAAATGACATGTTGCTGGAAAATATCAACTAAAAGAATGATTACATTTTCTCTATTTTGGGAACATATACTGAGACATTTGACAAGGCATCATGCAAAGCACAAGATGACAAATGCTGTGGAGGATTTTCCATCTTCCCTGGGATGTTTCTTCTCTGGGATGTTTCTTCTCCATTCAGAGTCACTGCATTGGTCTCAGGCTTTCTTGCATTGACCTAAGTAATTAGAAAATGTTTTACAAAAGACATGGCCCCTCTGAGACTGTGAGATGTTTTCCTCTGGCTCCTCCCTCTCTTGATAAGAACTGAATTGTAGAGTTTTCATGGAATCTAAACTACACTTCCAAATATCCAGAAAAAGGTAACAAACAAAAATCTCCAGGCTTCCTCATTTCCCATCAAAACAGCTGAAAACATCATAATTTTAGTCTCACCTTCCAAAGAAATGAGGTTAAACAATCATGTGGCCTGTGTGTTGTATGCCAGACCACCCTTTCCCTTAGTTTTTTACTACTTACTGCAGTTACCCATGTTAAAGAAAATTAATGTAGGGGAAAAGTTCACAGAGATTTTTTTTTTCCTACAAATGTGAGAAAATAGGCAGTCGTTAGATTAGTGGGGGTGATGCTCAGTGCGTCAGTATGAAGACATACATCACCTTCTTTACTGTGAGGATTTATAGAACATAGAGTGGATTGGAGAAATTTACCACAGCAAAACTTCCACAGTAAAGCCAGCTGAAAATGTACGTGCATGGAAAATGCCAGGTTAAACTCAGAGGTAGATTCTGAGTTTGATGGATGCAGTGAGGAAGAGAAATGGATCCCCAGCATGCGTGTTGTTAGCTGTATTGCTGCTGGATTCAGCTGGGAGCAGCTTTCAGGGGGCTTCAGCCCCATGACTTCTGCAGCGATGTAATCTCCCAGGGTGCATTTCGTGAGTTTTTAAAGAGAGGTCTGGGGACCCATATATTATTACACTCTAGGGTAAAACAAGGATAGAAGTAAATGTTCTCACCTAAAAGCTTGTCAACGTAGGCCCTCCTATGTTTCACAGAATAACTGAACAGCTGAGGTAGGATGGGACCTCTGGAGGTCATCTGGTCCAATCCCCCATGATCAAACTGAGCCACCTAGAGCAGGCAGCCCAGGACCATGTCCAGGCAGGTTTTGATTATCTGCAAGGATGGAGACTCCAAAACCTTTTTGTTCCTGTGTGTGAACAAGAGGAGTTATGTCTTACATTACATACAGATTTTGAAAAGCATATCCAAGTTTTCTCCACAAGGATGATATAAGAAGGTTTGTGTCTTGTTTGTCTATACTTCATAGTACACAGAACCTTATTCTACAAACCAAATTTACCCTGGCTGGCCATATTACAACCACATTGACCAGCTTTTCAGTGTTTTCAATCCAATTTGCTCGATTATACATCTTTTGCCACTATCCAACCAACTATTCATTTTTTAGACACCAGTCTTTCTCCTTTGTGATTAAATCCAGGCATTAATAAAATATTTGCCATAGTAACAAGTGAAAAATTACTGATCTGGACAAAAGCTAACAGGAATGCTTCTTAAACAAGTAGAATAAAGTACAAGGGAACTGTAAATGTCAGTGTTCCACAAAACAAAAATAATTGCATCCAGCAAGATATGTACTCTCACACACTTGTTTTAATGGCAGGCCTGAAAAGGCAATATAAAGCATATTTTTAATCTAAGTTCTTACATTCCCTATTTGCTTTCTTTCCATCATGTTCCTTCTTTTGATGGACCTTCTCAGTGTGAGGCAGCTCACCCTCTGCCTGACCATATACTGTGTTGTAGTTGAGTGAGGGGAGCCCTCCACTCTAGCATCTTCCCAGCCTGACTCCAGCTCTGTTTCATCTTCCTCTTTGTGTCTCCAAGCTTTGAGAATACGCTTTGCTCCTGGGGCTATCTACATGTTCTGGTTGCTTGGAAACCATTTTTGAATGGCTACATAGCATTTATGAAAACTTGCCTTCAACAATTCTCCCACCTCCTTTCTCATAGTGGAGCACTGTTTTAAGCACTGCAAATAATTCTTTCTAAATTTCATTCTTGTAATCTTTAATGTGGTTCTTAAGTTGTTCTCTGTTCTTACAAACACCACACTTGCTTGCTTACTTTTTTTTGCTTTCCTTTTCTTTCATCTTTTTCCTCCAATGTCACTTTTAGTGCCACGATACTGTAATGTCCTTCTAATGCAATGCAACTGAGAGAGTCATCAAAGCCAGAACCCTGGAAGCAGGCTTTGTCTGGGGGAACAGTGCAAAAATCACAACGGGTCTGTACTCCTGAAAATGTCAGAAGAGGATAAATCTATGCTGCCATTGAATGAGGAGGAACTGCACTGCCCTCCCCAGCCCTCCTGTGGCTGGGAAACAAGAAGCATGATGAGATCTTACCTGATTAATACCTGGCTGTAGAAAGATCAAAAGCTAAAATAGGCAGCAAACCCATCACGAGAGCCGAAACAATGGCAGAAAAAAAGCTCTTTGTCCTGCCAATGTCTTAACTGGCCAAAGTGTAGTTCACCAATAACTTCCCTGGCTACACTTTGATTTTTATAAACACCATGTGTTTTCTATATATTGATTATCAATATTCTGATTTGGAATAACCAGATGTCCAACACAGGATCTTGTGACATACCTTATTAAATACATGGACAGAGTTAATACTTTCAAAATTACACCATGCTTATTTCACTCTTTGGGACTCTTGATTCTATACCCACGTTTCCTACAACTCTCTGCGTCACATGTAAAAATCTTAATATCCTTTTGAATATTTTTTTGAAAAACAATCAAATAATTCACTGAGAGTGACCTGCCATTTCCACTGAGCTAACATGTAACTCGGATCACAAACAAACTGATTTGTAGCTGAGCAGATAAATGCCCATTTGAAATGTCTGTGGAAATGTTTCTGTTTACAACAAAGATTAGTTAGTGACTATCACTGACTGAGGAGTCCCATATTTATTCTCATGTGTGTCCCTTATATTCCCAGCCTGGAGTCTGACCTTTCGCTGCATCCTGGCACAGGCCATTCTCTCACATTCCATAGTTACAACTGCTGAAGGGTCTGCAGGCAGCAGATGTGTGTGAAGACACATGGAAACGACTGGTTGTACTATGTGTTGGTTCAAGTCAGGCTTAGAACTCCCTCTCTTTAAGGAACATCAAATCAGAGCAATACAGTTAATTAATTTTCTTATGGGTATTTTGTAGTACTCAATAAACAAAAATGCTGTGTCAGCTGAAACTTCAAGATGCTCAGAAGTCAGCTCTAGATTGCTTTAAAAATTTAGTTTGAAAAATGAAGCTGTTAGTGCTAAAAGCAGAAGTGTGTTTGAAGCCACTCAGTAGCACTACAAAGAGCACATCCCTGCCTAGAGGCAGCTGTGACTTCAAGTGAAGACACAGCACAATGAACAGTCACAAAAGATCTCCCAGACATCACTTATGACACCTTGTTTTCCATCCTGCAAGCTCTACTTCCGTAACCTACAAGAAAATCAGAGAAGATACGACTCTTTTGCCCTTTCTCTGGGAAGTCATATGTGTTGTGCAGTGCAGCAGGAGAGCAGGGAACACACTGACTCTGAATACAGGAGGAATGTGCCCTCATGGCCAAGAAGGCCAATGGCCTCCTGGAGTGCATTAAGAAGCATGTGGCCAGCAGGTCAAGGCCACACATCCTCCCCCTCTACTCCGCACTGGTGAGGCCACACCTGGAGTTCTGTGTCCAGTTTTGGGCTCCCCAGGTCAAGAAAAACAGGTAACTACAGGAGAGAGTCCAACAGAGAACTAAAAAGACTGGACAATCTCTCATATGAGGAAAGGCTGGGAGAGCTGGGTTGGTTTAGCCTGAAGAAGACAGAGAGAATATTATCAATACTTAAAAATATCTAAGGGACAGGCGTCAAGAGGATGTGGAGAGATTCCTTTTGATGGTGCCCAGTGACAGGACAAGGGGCAATGGGCACAAACTGGAACCCAGGAAGTTCCATCTGAACATGAGGAAAAACTTGACTCTGAGGGTGACAGAGCACTGGCACAGGCTGCCCAGAGAGGTTGTGGAGTCTCCTTCTCTAGAGAGATTTAAAAACTTGCCTGGAAGTAATATGGTGCAACCTGCTCTAGAAGGTGCTGCTTTAGGAGGGGGGATTGGACCCTGGATGATCTCCAGACATCCCTTCCAGGCCCTGCCCTTCCATGATTCTGTGACTCTCTGAATGTCCTTCACCCTGCCATCTGAAAGTCAAAACCTCAGCAGCTCTTAAGAGCCCTTATTTCTACCACTTCTCAAGTTATTTTTATTTTTGCATCATAACCCTATCTTGAAAGTGATGCTTTAATGGTAGCCACATAGTACAGCCGAGTTTGCTAAAAAACATAAATCCAGCCTTTAAATTTGTACATAGGCACCAGTCTAGAAGTGGTGAGATCTTCAATAGACCTGAGAAGATTCAATGGTCACTGTGTTATATTGGCTCAGTCCTGTGACCCTCTTGATTCTCTTGCTTTGTCCGCTAACATTTTAAAAAGCAGGTGAATGCTTATATCTCAGTGTCCCATATGCTGGGGAAGGAGGGAGAGGGGAGGGAGGGAGAAACATTTATTTAGCTGCCTTTATTCCCATGAGAACAACTAATCACGTGGGAGTAGAACAACAAGTTCTGCTAGGCACACAGAATCTGCTTATGAGACATCTCTGCATACTCTCGAGGTTTCATTAGCTTTAAGTGGATTTTTTTTCCAGTCCTCCAGATCATTGTTATTTCAAACCCAAATTTATTCAAACTAGGGAAAGACACAGCTCCTCAAGCATGCCAACTTCAAGCTCAAGCACAAAATGTACTGAATGTATTTTTGATATTTTTTTTTAAACAGTTCAACGATTAAAATATGCATCAGTTACAAGAATGGGTTTATGGTAAACTCTTTCTTTCCATGCTGTAGGGAATGTTAATAATTAGTGTGATTTCTGTCATCCTTCTAAGACATTGCCAAACCTGAAATTATTATGGAGAAATAATTTTTTTCTCTACTGGCTGTCTTGCAAAAATAGCCAGATCTGTGTGTGTGTGTTAGACGATCATCTAGGGAGAGAGTAACACAATAGCTACACCCAATGGCAGCTTCATTAACTGCTAGTTTTTCTAAAGAAAACTGCTAGGAATTTTCTCACCAGGGATTTAACAATCAAGGTCAAACATGAACACCTAGGCCAGTTTTAACAGTTGCTTTTTCATGAAGATAAATTAATTTTAAATGGTTTCACACTGAGTAAATTTTAACATTCATAATTCAAATTGTCCTTGCAAATTATCTTTTAATGCACAGTGGTGTTGTTCTTTGGTTTATTATCTTCTCCAAGTAGTGCACTTGTACTAGCATAAAGAACTGAGCCACATCTCCTACTCCTTACTGTCTTCTCAGTTTTGATATTTCTACTTCATTGTGGTGACAGAAGTGGCTTTCAGATTAGGAACCATGGGAGACGCTGCCATGTTACGTTCTGGGTTTGCAAAGAAAAATGAATCTCTACTACGGATGGATAAGAGCAGGTTTCCAGCTCCGTAGAATGACATGTTAGCTTCTGAAGCTATAGATGCCAATAAACAAAAAACAAAGCTTGAGTGTGAGGGGAATCTTTTTTACCCCGTTTTTGGCTTCTGAATTTTAGTCAACAGTGACTTTTCCCATTGAAAAGTTAGAAAACTTTGATGGAAGTTTGATGTTTCCATTTTGCTTTAAGGAGAATGAAAAAACATCTTACATGCTTGCTCCACAGATACAGGATTATACCTTGAATAGGAGGACATTTGGAGCCTTTGCTACTAATTGAACCAATAAAAAACAAAGGGAAGAAAAAGAAAAGCATATTCTGAAGTTTTAGATTTTACAGTGCATGGGAAATAGTTTTGACATCACAGCTTGAATGTCAAAGCAGGAACTGAGAAATAGGAAGAAATAAAGCAATGGACTTGCAACCAATGCTTCTGGTGAAAAGTGGAGGCCTTTGTTCTATGGCCTTTTAGTTTTATTTTGTACCATGGCTGATTTTAGTTGGATGGATTAATTTTTGCCTCAGAAAAAGTCACAATGTACTATCAGTCTCACTGGGCAACTGCTTCCAGACCCCTGCTGCCCTCAGCAGTTCAGTTATGTGACATATTGCTTAAATATTCACGAAAGAAGAACCACAATGTTCCTTCTAGGCACATAGGGAGAGCTGATGCTTCTCTGGAGGAACAAAGACTCTAAGGTTTTAAGAAACACAAGGGTAGAGAAGGTGCAGGGGAATCTTTGGTAGGGGGTTAGTGATGAGAGAGGAAGGAAGAACTTTGTTTATAAGAGCCATATGCATCCATTGGAGCAAACTTCCATCCCCAGCACAAGGTCCAAATTTTGGTATCACCTTCACCATTCAGCCATCATCCATAACTCACAAACCACTGTGCTGCCACTTTTCAACGTTAGGAGGGGGGGGGGGGGGAAAGCCTACAAAAGCCAATTTGTTTCTGCCATCCCACTGCTCCAGAAAGAACCTGATCAGATGCCAGGAAAACCAAAATGACACAAAATGAATGGGCACAATTCATCACTCAAATACACCAACACATTTCATCAGCTTCACCTGATTAACACCTGGCTTAGAGGGGCAGCAAAGAGTCTACTAAAATCACATGGGATTTTTTTTTCATCTGAATATCTGGGCTTCAGCACTGTCTTGTGGAAATGGGACACTCATTGATACAAGGCATTCACTCCAAACTGTCTCTCAGATGATCTTTCCACACCCACCCTACTATTTTTCTTCAAAAGCTGGGACTGCTTTTCAGCGTCACAGCTGGGAGTTCAGCAGATCTGAAAATTCACCAGGTGGAAAACTAAAGTCTAAAGTTAATTGCTTATTAGCAAAAATGCTTTTAGCGAGAACCTTAGAGATTGTATTATCCAACCATGTGTAAGAGCCTCCCAGATCACATTTCTCAATCAAAGTTCTGCTAAAACTAGTTATGCTGATTGCAATTTGCTTAAAGGACGGTTAAAGGTTGCTGGGAGGATGCCAGAGTATCTATTGATGGAATACATGCATTAAAACATCCCGTGACAGGCAAAAATGCAGCTGAAAGACCCCAAATATTGAAAGGTGTCAGCAGAAATCCCTGTTGAAGCACAAAAAACATAGAGTAAAGAAGTTTTTAATTTGCCTGCATACAGCAAAGCTCTTGTAGATCGACACAAAGGCCCATACAAAGGCAGGTTCTCCTTAAAATCTGTCAACAGGGTCAGCAGGAACCCTCAACCTCCTCATAAGCAAAAGAAGCAGCTTGGTTCTGCTGAGAACATATGTGTTCCTCATGTGGAGAACAGGTCTTCTTCACAATGTTTGTCATTTATCAATAGAAACAGGAAGAGGCTCTGATGGCACCTCTATGCCTCTGTCTTAACTTCAGAAAAGTCAAGGATTACCCTGTCACTCACCTGGCAAGCACAACTTTGTGAGAGGAGGAGAGGAGAGGAGAGGAGAGGAGAGGAGAGGAGAGGAGAGGAGAGGAGAGGAGAGGAGAGGAGAGGAGAGGAGAGGAGAGGAGAGGAGAGGAGAGGAGAGGAGAGGAGAGGAGAGGAGAGGAGAGGAGAGGAGAGGAGAGGAGAGGAGAGGAGAGGAGAGGAGAGGAGAGGAGAGGAGAGGAGAGGAGAGGAGAGGAGAGGAGAGGAGAGGAGAGGAGAGGAGAGGAGAGGAGAGGAGAGGAGAGGGATGGTAAGCATCTTTTTAAGGGAGAAGTGACAGAACCATCATTTAAGCTCATCTATCCAGCCTGATACTTATCTTCCTAATGAAAATGCTGATGCCTAAACAGCAAAACGGCTTTCAACATCCAAAAGAACAGAAAGGACTCTGAGCTCACTATGTAAAGGTGCAAAAGCACAGTAGTGCAAAGTCCATGTCATTGGCCTTTTCCTACTGTAATGAATTAACTCACATCCTCCTCCTTTAAGGAATGAGGTCTGACAAACCAAAATGTTCCATTCTTTCACTTCCAGAAGACAAGGGCAGAATTACCACTGACTCCAAGACAGGAATTCTCTGACTCATCAAGCTTAAATATCAGTTTATATATACAGCTACAGCATATTGAGTGTGACCAGCCCCTCTGCTGACTCAGGCAATGAAGCAGCAACATGATCAAATGGCACAGTCCATGGGCATGCCGAGGTTTTAGCTCTTTTTCTGCCTTTACTTCCTTACCCACTTCCAGGTTCATCCTAGAAATCAAAGGCACCTTGTTTCATTTTCTTCACAAGCCTTCCTAGTTACAGCACAAAGGTCTTCAGGATTTAGACCGTGCCCTTTTCACTGATGCCTGCCCAAAGTATCTGAGGAGATACTGCTGCAGTATGAAGCCAGAGAGTTGTGCCTAGGTAGGGCACACAGGATCTGGGGCACACTGCACGTGCCCTACCCACACAGTAGCTAGTCACATCCTGAGACCAAACATCTTCTCTTGAGTCACAGCAATCCATGGGCATGTAATGTGGTTTACAAGTATGTGAAGTGATGACTCCATACCCTGTGCAGAAAGAATCACTACAGACAGTGGCAGAGCTGGAAAGGGTTTAAGATGACAGAAATTACAAGCACAGAAGATACACAGAGATGCACAGAGATGGGCTTGATGTTGTGTGTCCACTGCAGGAAGGAAGTGTTTGGGAGAGTTTGCAGGCACACATGCATGAGATTATTTTTTTCCCAGGATACAGCATAGGCTGATTTTGCAGTGCTCCTCATTCAAGGGTAAATTAACATTTCCTTGGTAAAAACTGTAGAGGGTTCATATTTAGCCACTTAATTCATTCACTTAAAAGGGTAATTAATTCACAGATACCACCAGTTCCTTCAGGCTACATTTTAGCATGAAACTAATATTGCTGGTACAGGCAAATAAGCAAAATCATTTCTCTGAACTGTTTTATTTTTAAGGTGGTGGTGGTGAAATTGACAGAGACCTGAGTCAGCCCCACAGATCCCTGCTGGCTGTTTGGTCAGCCTCATTTCAGTGTTGTGCCCGTGCCGGGGTGCTGCAGGAGGTAACACCTCACTCTGCCTGGGAAGCGAGCAAGCATTCGGAACACATTACTCACAGGCTGCAGCTCCTGGCAAAGGCACCTTCATGCCACAGAACTCCCAGGTAGGGAACACTGCACAGACTGCAGCTCAGGAGGGAACTCTCCAAAACCACTTGCACCAACTCCTGCAGTATGAAACTGTAGAATCACAGAATGGCCTGGTTTGGAGGTGGCCTTAAAGATCATCTATTTCCATAGGCAGGGGCACCCTCCACTAGACCGGGGTGCCCAAAGCCCCATCCAACCTGGCCTTGAACATTCCCAGCAATGGGACTTCTACGACTTCTCTGGACAACTTGTCCCAGTGCCTCACCAGCCTCATAGTAAAAAACAAACAAACAAACAAAACCAAACAGATCTTCCTTATATCTAATCTAAATCTGCCCTCTTTCAGCTTAAAGCTATTAACCCTTGTCCTATCACTATCACATGCCTTTGTGTAAAAAAAAATATATATCCCTCTCCGGCTTTCTTGTAGTCCCTTTGTAGGTACTGAAATATGCTGGATATCCTATTGATCTCTTCAGGATGAGATCCTACTGGGGCAGAAGTGGATCATGAAATGTGCCCTGTTGCTTTTAAGGATAAAAAAGGACCATTGGACCATTGCATCCTTGCAATTTGATTTTGCACCTATCACAAAATGGGACAAATGACCAGCTTTTCCCTCCTGAGTCTGCTTTCTCCCTATGTTCCTCCTACAGTCAAGGGAGAGGGAGGCTCCTCTAGATGGCTATAAATGCAGAGTCCTTTGGTACCTGATTTATTCAGTCTCCTGTGATTATAACAAGAGCCTAGTGAGATTAGCCCCACAAAGGTAATAACCTTTGTAATAACTTCTTACACATTCTTTGATGCCTATTACTGAGCTCAACAACTCACTGAACTGAACATTCATTTTAGGAAGGTATCTGCTCTTGAATTAAAGGCACTACAGATAAGATATCTGATGTCGCTGTCTCAGCCAGTCACCCTGACTTTTCTTTCTAGAACATAAGGGACCTCATTCAAAGGTTCAGATGAAATGAGTCCACCTCAAGCAATGCTGAATATAACACTGCTTCTTTGCTTTCATTATCCCTTAATTATTTCTTATTTTTATTTTTACCTGGTAGGAGGTTTTTCCTGATAGCCAGAGAATCAAAAGCAAGCAAAATCTCATCTTTCATTAAAAGAGAGAGATAGAGATACTTCTAGCCTGTGTATCTGTGTAGAGATTCTCATAATTATGAACATGTCCTAGAGTTTCATAAATGTGAAAACAAGTTAAAAATGCCAATAGACTTTTTAAATAAATCTCATGATTTGCAAGCTTTCCTAATCTTTGAGTACTTAAGGTTGATAACACTGTAAATAACAGCTTCTGTCCCAAAAGGAAAGACAAAGTTTGCAATTTCAGTGGAAAATGACACAAAAGATAAATAAAGATGATCTTGAACCTCTGTCAAAAAGTTCATATGCAAAATAAGCTTTTCAGGAAAGAGGTGTCACATTTGAAATGTCTGCTTACACCACAAAACAATATTTTAGATGAAGCCTGAAAGGCATATTGGGAAAGAGTAGTAAGACATTTCTACCATCTGTCCTGGTGGAAGCCAAGAATACAGGACTTAATCAACACATCCAGAAGTCACTCCAACTTTGCAGTCTGCACATCAGATGGAAGACAAGAATTTAAGTTTGTGCTGAGCCTTCAACAAAGTCATCAAGCCATTATCTAGACCAAAACCTCTCCCAGGCAAGTTCTTTTCGTAGCCAATTATTCCTTCTTAGAGCCCATTTCCAGACCCACTCTGTCTGGAGATCTAGGCTTTCTTTCTCTCAACCCAAACACTAACCCTAACCTAAGCCCTAAATGAACTCTGCAGACTGGCCTCTTTCAAACCCACACTTCCACTCCATATCTCATTTTCGCTCTGACATCTCTGTGCAGAGAGGTTGTATTATTTTCTTGAAGGAGCTGGGAAAGTAGACTGTACCATATCCAGGCTCAGATCCATATTTCAATTGCCCCATGATAGTCACTTGTCATACATCTGACATTGGCTTCCTCCCTGGTATTTATGCCAACATCTTCACCAGATCTTGTGTGTCTCCTTCAGTAGTCTTCTTGTGTAAGCTCCCTCTCCAAGGCTCAAGCTCCAGGTGTGTAGGACCAGTTCTAGAGTGTCCCTGTTGTGTGTCTAGGTGCTGAGAGAATGAGAGTGCCTTCAGTTCAGGCTATAAGACCATGGGAGTACCTTAAAATGCATTTACATAAATATAAATGTCTCTTCCTGGGAAGGTAGGCACAGTGGAAGTGTTTCCAAATTCACACCTTAAAAGTCATTACTCAGGTTCACCAAAAGTTTTGCTTTAGAATAATTTTTTTTTGTCTTCTATTTAACATTGGTTTGTTATTCATGAGCATGCACCTACCCTGTCTTTTCAGGACTTTTCCAATGATTATGGGAATTAAAAGATATTTTGAAATGAGGTAGGGTATTCTCAAACATGTGCAACACTCCAGGAGACTGAACTTTAACATGGACATCATATGCTCAGAATAAAACCATGACTACCCATGAGTGCATTTATATATTCACCAATGATGATGGATCAACAGTGAGAGAAAGTAGAGAATGCATTTCCTTCTCAGATACAAAGTATTGACCTTTCAGAAGTTTATTTTAGTTGGCAATACCAAATCATGACCTCAAACTACAGTAGAATTTTCTTTTAAATTGGTGTACTGGATCTGTCCACGATGGAGTTAATTTTCTTCACAGCAGCATGTGTGGTATAGTATTTTGGTTTTGTGACTAAAACCACTCGTGTTTTATCTCTCTCTGAGCAGTGTTTGAAGAGCCTCAAGGCCTTCTTTGTTTCTCACTCTGCTCCCCCAGCGAGTAGGCTTGACAGATGACCCAGACTGACCAAGGAGATATTGCATGACACATAATGTCATGCTCAGCCATAAAAACCAAGGGGTGGGTGGTTTGAGGAAGCTAGTCATTGCTTGGAGACTGCCTGGGAATCAATCTACTTGTGGGATGTGGTGAGTGACTGCCTTTGCATCACTTCTTTGTTTTGTTTCTTCCTCTTTCTTTAGTTTATTAAACTGTCTTTATCTCAACTCATAAGTTTTCTTCATATTCCCTGCCCCATCCCAATGCAAGGGCAAGTGAGCAAGCAACTGGGTAGTGTTTAGTTGCTGGGTAAGGTCAAGCCATGGCAAATGCGATCAGTTTTAGTCTAGGAAAAAAACAGTTCCTTCCCAGTCTCAACTTCCAATGATTTTTTTTTGCCTTCAAAAGATGTCCAAAATTGTCCAAAATTCAAATTGTTCTTATTTGTATCTGTTCACATGCTGCTGTTGAATACAGGAACATGACCTCAACTATTACGGGAAATAAAACCTAACACATAAAGTGTGGAAGTGTGAAGAACATGATTCCAAAGACATGAACAAGAGTGTGTGCTGTCTGCTCATCAGAGGTGAATGTGGGTACAGAAAGTTGAAGAAATACATATGAAATATTACAGTTGCAGGACGTGGGCCATGGAGTCAATGCTACAGTAGGGGAACTCTGGTATGACCAGATCCATGGAAAAAAATGGTTGAGCATCATGGCTAGACCATGACAATGACCTGTATTAATGGAGTTCCTCCAGTCACTACTGTGCCAGCATGGTCTTGGTGGGCTTCAGTCCTACTCTTGGCTTTACCCTGGGCTTTGTGGTGAATCCATGCAGATCACATTGCCTGCTTTTGCTGCTTGCAGACACAAACCATGGGGAGCAGTCATAGCCTCCACTGCACACCTGCTGTGCTGTGCAGTGCTGCACACTTGCTGTGCTGTGCACAGACACCTTGCTGAAGTGCCCTGGACATCAGTAACCCAGCTAGGAAAAACTGCTGCGCATTTATGGCAGACAATGGGGCCCTGGCCTGAGGTGTTGCTGGCCAAGCAGGCCCTGAGAAACTGCCAGAGTGGTGGCTGCAGTCACAGGTTGGCCAACAAAGTAGGTCAGACCCCGCAGAGGGGTCTGGTTGGCAGGGCCTGGCGAGGCAGCACTTCAGGGAGGCCATTAGAGGGCCAGGGATCTCAGGAATGGCATTAGAGGTGACAGTCACTGCATGGCGGCAGCAAAAGTAGGTCTTCCACAAGGGAGACAGAAGCAAGACCCACGAGTGCCACAAGGATGCAGGCAGCAGTTTATGCAGCCAGCTGCCACTGGGCACCATCAGGGCCTCCATGGGCTGCTGCAGCCAGGGTCAGGCAGTGACCTGCACTGGGACAGGCGGTGACCTACACTGGGGCCATCACCCAGGGCCAGGGAGAGCAGGAGGTGGTGGGGTGTCTCTCCATGGCTGGCATGGGGCACTGAGGGAGCAGACCAAAGCCCCTAGTGTCTCCGTGCCAGGACCTGTCCTCCACCTGGCACCACCAGCAGAGGCACCAACCCCACGCATTTGCAAAGACGCTTTCATTCTCCAGGTGACAAGGTAAACGTGCACAGCACTGTCAGTTTTCCTGTGGCATGGTAAAAGGGCTTTTACAACCCGGCTCTGCTGGCCTGGCACAGCCTTTTGTGGAGACGGGCCCAGTGCCCTGCTCCGTGTGCCGGTAGGGAGGGATGGGTTCGCTCACTGCACCTCGCAGAGCTGATGGGTTTGCTCCTTCTCCCTCCCGTGGCTCTGGACTGAGCTGCATGACAAAAGCAGCGTTTATTGTCAGGCGAACGCAGAGACTCTTTAAGCAATTTTATCTCGCCCCCCAACGTCTAAACTGTGTCATTTACACGGCACCTCGGCTGTGACCTGAAATGACCTCGTAGTTTTCGAGCGTTTCTCCCCGAAGCGTGGCTGAGGCCATCCCAGCAGGCAGGCGCAGCAACAGCAACATCTAGTGGCAACTGAGGTGGTGCAGGAACCGGCTCCAGTTAATGGGATAGAAACCAGGCACAGATGTGCAAGAACAGAAAGCAGCATTATTATCTGTAATAATTAGTATTCAGAAGCTTCCTCACGTTTACACGCATATGTAATATTCAGAATACGTATATCTCAAATATAAGCTGGTCTTAACTTTTCTTTTGCTTCACACAGCTGTGTCACTGCAGCAAACAGCAGTGGCTTTGCTGACAATATGTATCCTGGTTAGCACTCTTGGATTTTAAACAGGAACCTAACAGAAGAATTTCAAGGGAAAATTATAAACATAGCCATGTGGCTTTTTTTAGTATTCAGGCAGGAACAGTATGATATGTATGCATGAGATTGTATACATTACATGTATAGTAACATTCAGGATTCCTGCAGGGACAGGGGTGTACCTTATCTTCTCTACCAACATGCAAAACAATTAAAAATATTTCTTTTTTTCTTTTCTTTTTTTCTATTCGGGGCCTAGCCATGTGTTCAGTATGCCAGGTACCCACTGTTCAACATAGACAATTCTGCATTTAAAACGTGCAGCTAACTAACTTACATGTCACCTTTACCTTTGTACTGGGCCTGTCCGAGGCAAAGTCAGCTTTCTTCACAGCAGCCTCTGTGATGCTGTGTTTTAGATTTGTGAGCAAAGCAGTGTTGATAGCACAGCAGTGTTTTAGCTGCTGCTGAGCAGTGCTTGCACAACATCGAGGCCTTTTCTGTCTCCCACTCTGCCCACGCATCCAGTCAGCTAGTGGTGAGCAATCAGATGGGAGGGGACAGAGCATGTACAGCTGACCCCAACTGACCAGAGGGTTATCCCGTACCATGAACTTTCATGCTCAGCAAAAAAGATTGCTGTGTAGTTTTTCCAAGGCAAGCTGCTGCTCAGCGACCTGCTGAGCATCAGTCTGCTGGTGGGAGGTGATGAGTGATTGCCTTTATACCACTTGTTTTGGTTATTTGTTCCTGCCTCTTTCTTTCACTTGTTAAACTGTCCAGCACTATCCACAAGCTCCTTCCTGTCTTTGCTCATTCAACTCTCTGTCCTACCCTGCCGGGTTGGGCCGTGACTGCAGAGCGGATGACTGCTTGATTGCTGGACAGGGTCAACCCACCACAACCAAACATCCTTTTCTTCTCACCCTGTTTTAAATATAAACATTATGTTGCGTCCAGAACTGCCAAGTGTTATGATTCTCAGCTAGACCCTGAAAAAAAAAAAAATCAAGAAATATTTTCCTTCACAAAAAGGAAAATGTATCAGTTTAAAACTCGTGAGGAAGTATCTGTTATAGATAAATATAAAATAATATAGTTAGGCAGAGGCAGCCATTCTAGTACCTGTCTCTACATGGTCACACAAAATTAACAGACTGCTGTTATCATACTGCCTTCTGGAGGATTTATTGCCTTTGACCATCTCAAATCATGCCCTGTAGAAATGTTGCAAAATCCAGTTTCTGGTCTCTGTACCTTATGTGCCGCTGCATGCAGGTTTAACATTCTAACTACTGTATCAGGTAATTCCCTATTCAGCAAGGGTGAGGTGATGGCTGAAATGACATCTGCATCCTATGCATCAAGTCCTATTCCATCCAAAAGCCCTGAGCTGAAATGCTGAGCCAACGCTTGGGGATGGCTTGGGGAGTCTATAGAAGCTATATCTTGACAATGCCATTCAACAGTCTTTGCACTTTGCAGTTGTTCAGAAATGACAGGTCTATTTGTCTCCCAGAACCTTCCAGCTCCATGCAGTCACAAGTGTTCACAGCTGTACTGAAAGCATAGAGCTCTGCATTGGCAGAGGATAACTCTTCGAATGAAGCTCCACCTTGAACTGAGACAATACACCAAAGCACCAAACTCTTTAGCTAAAGGAAAGCCTGGTGAATGTTAACATTGCAGTGTCACACACTACGAAGTGTACAATGTCAAAATTGCAGTAGTTTCTTCTCCCAGGACTTGGAGACCAGGCCTTGAGAGGGAATAAAATCCCTACTTCTAATACAAGGAAGAGTGTGTCCAGCAGGTCGAAGGAGGTGATCCTCCCCCTCTACTCTGCATTGGTCAGGCCCCACCTGGAATACTGTGTCCAGTTCTGGGCTCCCTGGTATAGAAAAGACAGGGACCTTCTGGAGAGAGTCCAGAGAAGGGCGACAAAGATGATTAGGGGTCTGGAACATCTCCCCTATGAGGAAAGGTTGAGTGAGCTGGGTCTGTTCAGCCTGGAAAAAAGAAGACTTAGGGGGGACCTAATTAGTGTTTACAAGTATCTTAGACATGGGTGGCAGGGGGAATTGGCCAGCCCTTTTTCAGTGGTCAGTGGGGACAGGACAAGGGGCAATGGCTGTAAACTGGAGCACAGGAAGTTCCGCACCAACATGCGGAAGAACTTTTTCACAGTGAGGGTGACAGAGCAGTGGAATAGGCTGCCCAGGGAGGTGGTGGAGTCTCCTCTGGAGAGATTCAAGTCTCGTCTGGACGCCTATCTATGTAATATGAGATAGGGAGCCTGCTTTGGCAGGGGGGTTGGACCCGAAGATCTCTTGAGGTCCCTTCCAACCCCTAAGATTCTGTGATTCTGTGATTCTGTTTATCATACTCTGCTAAGATGCTACAACAGCTCCTGCAGACAGTTACCATTCACACCACATGCACAGGTACTCACTTCCCACCACCTCCTCCAAATGCTTCCTGCGCCAGGCATCTGGGCTATTGCAAGCTGTACTTCACCAACTGGTTTAAAGAAATAGCAGATGGCAAGTGGCAGAGAGATCCCTGATGAATAATTAGACCCTCCGCTACTTTCCTCTGCCTCACAGCTGCTATTCCCTGGGCGCTCAAAAGTGTTACCAGTATAGAAGTATCCCTGCACTCCCAACAGCCAACAGGCTTGGCCATGGAGTTCTCTTTGTCACAAATTAACGTGTATTATAAAAGCAATACAGCATCATTTTGCAGACCAGCTTCCCTGGACATTCCCAGGAGGCTTCTCTGTGTACCTGTCCCTGGACACTGCTTTGCTCCTGAGTTGATCACTTACCAGCAAAGCTGCCATTCCCCAAAAAAGCCGGCTGCCTTAACTAAAAGCTGAGCTGATGGCTTATCTCATTTCCCTACTTATGTACACAAGAGGGCAACAGAAAGTAGAGAGACTTAACTTCCTTCCTAAAACAGCATCATAGATTTTTCCAGTCCTCTTGACTTGAATCTCCACAAACCCAGCTGCCTCCAGCAGCACGCTGTACTCTGCTCCTGTTCGCTCTTTCCCTTCTGTCTGGACCAACATATTCATCGAATACAGCTGGGTTTCTACAGGCCCACTTTTGTCTTCATGCAGAAGGGATTCCACCAGCAGTACTCCACCACCTGGATGAATAAAGAGAAAGAAAACACACTCTGAGCTCTGAGAAGACGAGATTTGGGTTTCAGCTGAGGTACTAGATCCTGAGCGCCAGTTTCAGGAAGAAGCAGGCTCTATGTCCAGTCATGTTTCAGCATCACAGAAGGCAATGAAGGAGCAAAAGCATGGGAGCGAGCCTCAGCTTGACTGCATAGGTACTGATGTACCAGGGCTGAAGGGGATGCTGTGGCTGGGATGGAAATTCCCAGCTGCCCCAGCTGGAATCCACAGGAGCTTTCTCATTCTGCTGAGAACCCAGCTCTGTAGGCAGTGGTTTCAAGGCTGTGAAAGTTCAGTGTGATGCTGTTGTAGTTTTGCATGGCTGGGTTCTGGTGGAAGAGGGGGAGCTGCAGGGGTGGCTTCTACAAGAAGCCAACAGATGCTCTCTGCAGGCCCCAGAGAGCAAACATGAGCCAGCTCAAGGCCAGAGCTGCTGCTGGCCAAGGCCGAGCCAATCAGTGACAGAGATTTCCCTGCAGCCCATGGAGAAGACCATGGTGAAGCAGGCTGTCCCCCTGCAGTCCATGGATAAGGATGGGGAGCAGAGATCCCATCCCACCCTGCATGTGGAGGACCTCTTGCCGGAGTGGGTGGAGACACCTGAAAGACACTGTGACCCTGTGGGAAGCCTGCATTGGAGCAAGCTCCTGGCAATGAAACCTGCAGCCTGTGGAGAGACCAACCCACAGCTGAACAGGTTTGCTGGGGGACTTGTGACTCTGGAGGGGAACAAGGCTGGAGCAGTCTGGGCCGGAAGGCTGGCACCCCATGGGAGGGACCCACGCTGCAGCAGCTGGTGAAGAGCTGAAACCCTATGGGAAAGGACTTACATTGGAGACATTCGTGAAGGACAGTCTCCCATGGGTGGGACCCCACTCTGCAGCAGGGAAAGAGTATGAGGAATGCTCCCCCCTGGCTGAGGAGAACAACTTGTGAGGAACTGACTGAAATCCCCATTCCCCCATGCCCTGTCCCTCTCCATGCCCCCATGGGAGGGGAAGAAGGGAGCAAAATCATGACTGAAGTCTGCTAAGAAGGGAGGGGTGGGGGGAGATGCTTTAAGATCTGGTCACACTTCTCATTACCTGACTCTGGTGTCACTGTGTGTGCAGTGCAGTCTAATAAATTAGAGAGTTTCTTTCCTTCATTCTGTGTTGAGTCTGTTCTGCCCGTAACACTGGTTGTGGAATGATCTCTTCCCGTCCTTAGCTCGACTCCTAAGCCTCTCAGTCTGTATTTTCTCCCCTGTCCAGCTGAAAAGTGGAGTGACAGAGTGGTTTTGGTGGGCATCTGGCCTCCAGCCAGGGTCAAACCACCACAGATCATAGAATCATAGAATCATAGAATGGCAATGCTTAATAGGATTTTTAATATGACCCATACACTTGCCTAACAGCACAGTGTTATGTCACATATCTGATGTTTTCTCCTGAGAGTAATTTTAAAACAAAATTAAAAAAAATAATATTTAAGTGTTAATCCTTCCAAGAAAAATGCCTTTTTAAATGCAGCACATGTAGTTGTTTCATATGGAAGGTACATACATAAGTAGAGACGTTAGATGTTAAGTTTTATTTTCTTGAAACATATGAGCTCAAAAAGATGGCAGCTGAACCTGCAGCATGAAGACACTGCAGGGTCTCTTCCCTTGGAGAAGACTGAATGGCAGCAGAAGAGTGCAGGAAGCCCTCCTAGACAGATACAAAGACATGGAGCTCATAAGAGCAAAGAGACAAAGGCTCATGAGAGGTAAGTGAACTATGTCACTTCCAGCATTATTTGACACTTGTAGTGGCCCACAGGAACAAAACACTGGGAATCATGAATTTGGAATTTATAGTGTGCCAGAGGCCACTGCAGACTGGCATTCCTTGGCTTCCTCCTTCCATGGTCAGAAAGGTGGGAGAGGAAAACCACAGTCACTAAACCAGGTGCTGGAGAAGCACTGATGGAGTCTGCGAGGGAACCTGACACATCCCATGAATACTGGCAGCACTCAGCAGTGTAAGAGGTTGCAGACAGTCTGTCACTGACTGAAGGGAGGAGGGTAAGGGTCTGGCACTGCAAGTATACATCAAGCAAGAAAAAATTCCAAATCTTCCACGTATGCATGGGGGTAAGCCACTACTCACACAAATGAGACTCTGCAGGGAAAAACATCAAGCTTCCCAGTGTTCCCACCACTCTCACATTTCTCTTTTTAACCCAATCAAGATAGTAAAATGCTCCCTTTATTGCTGACAAGATTCTGAGATATGTCCTGCTTTCCATGGCTGTATCTGTCATATAACATCCAAATGGGTTTTTCTTTTCAGAGCTTTTTAAAACAGTTCAGAGTCTTGCTAAAGCAAATATACTGACACTCACCTTCAGATCACAGATCTGCCTGAAAGGAGAAAGGTGAAACGCAGCACAAACATCTCTGCTGTGTTTGCCCCATTCTGAGCTCTGGACAGCCATGGATTCCAGCACTGCTTTTCAGCCTCTAGTTTAATTTGGACACATTGTTTTTATATCAAGGCGAGCCTGCAGCAATGCTGAGTATAATGGGACAACCACTTCTTTCAACAGGTTAGCTATAATGTGCTTAATAACGATGTGGTTGGCCACTTGGGACACCAGGGCAAATGGTTGACTCCTAATGAGCTCACCACCAACCAAAACCTCCAGTGCCCTTTCTGCAGACCTGCACTCAAGCCTCTTTTACCCCAGTCTCTAGGTACATCCAGGATGACACAGTGCCAGGTGCAGAACCTGGCATTTGTCCTTGTTAAATTTCATACAGTCGGTGATTGCACAGTGCTCTCATCTATCAGAATCTCTCTGTAAGGGCTCTCAAACCCCAAGGGAAGCAATGGTGCCTCCTAATTTATTATTATCAGCAATCTAATTTAGTATCCTTGGCAAATGATTTGGCAACACCCAGGATGAGAAGGAAGACACTTTTACCTTCAGTAAGGACATGGCTGTGATTGCTTCTCAAACACACAACGTGAATGGGAATTTTGAAAGCACTGTATATTGTAAATGAGGAGAATTAAAACTGAAATTGAATAGAGGAATTTTATGCAAACGCACATACAGACAGGAAAACAGCATCAGCACACATTAAGGAAATTGAAACTACTGCATGCCTGCCTGCCTTAATGATATGCTGTCTAGAAGTCAGTCATTATTACACACTCCATATTCACAGTCCCTTCCATCTGAAGGTACATAACATACAAATGTTATCAAACTCAGCCTTCTGCGTGGTAAATTTGGGGAGGGAAGAAGATATTTTAAATGTCTTGTTTTTTACCAGGTAGGTCAGGAGGAGAAAAAAGCAGTTGAAGTCAGCCCTCTGTTTCCCAAATTCCTAAAATGGCAAGTGGGAAAAAATGCAACCACTGAAGGAGCCTTCCACATTTGAGGCAGTCAGACAGCAAGTCCTCAGCTATAAACCCCAATGTTTGTAAAACCTCGTGCAGAGAAAGTCTACTCATACAAGCCTCCAAAGGTTAGAGAAGTCTCCATAAACGTTCAGTCCACCCTACGGGCTAGGGCTTTTCCTCTCCTGACTGAAGCACAGACTCTCTGGTCCTCTTAGTTTAAATAAGCAGCTTTCCACCAGCTGCAAAGCACACCAGCTCAGCCACTTAATCTTACTGCCCCTGAGAAACACACTGGTTACAAAACCTGTTCATGGAGTCACTTGGCTTCAGTGGGGTTTTCTACCACGTTCAGCTGTTTCTTTGGCTCTCCCATGACCGAGTAGAAGGCTAATGAAGCAGTGCAGATTGCAGCTTCTCTCCTCAGCTCAGCAGTCTGTTAAGGTGCTGGTGCTCCAGGAGCACTCCAGCGCTTGGAACAAGCAAAACAGAAATCAGGACAGGACAGGGTGGAGGGTCTGAGCTCAGTGTGATGCACCAGAGCAGAGACTTACTCAGGTCCTGTTCAAAAGCAGCTCTACTCCACTGGGATGGCTTTTTAATGCTGGAAGACTTCCCCAAAAGAAACAGAAGATAGCAGGGGACAGAGTGTTCCTGGATGAAAAGACAGTCTATGTTGATCAAACGCACGGCTTGGCCAGACAGGTGTACTGACCAGCCGCTTTCAAAATTTGCCTGATACATTTTATCTCACCTTATCTCAGCTTCCCCAGTTTTTCCCCTACCTGCCTTGATTCCTCATATTTTCTGACTTGGGCCATTTCTCTAAATACAGTAATGTTCCCACTAGCCCTACAGTGAGATTCCCACAGTAATTCCCAGAAGCCCACTTTAATCTCCTGTCATGTGTGTTCCCTCTTGTAAACCTACTGAAACCCTTGTTTCTGCCCTTCTCAGACACAAAGATCTAGCTGAACCTCTTCATGGCTTTGAGGGCATTCTCCAGTGGTCCCACATGGAGTGGCCAGGGTGTTCTGAAGTTTGGCACTGATCTAGCAGGTGCCTGTTTGTGTCCCTGGGTGTGGTTTCCCATTGCTTCTGTCTCTTGCTTGAGGGCTGAACACCCGTTAACCAGCTACCTCAAAACTCAGGTATCCTTACATTATGGGTATCTACATATCCTTAACATTCAAAATATCCTAACATATACATCTCTGAAACAGTACCCATTTCCTAGGTTCTGACAGCACAGGGTCTCCTGTGTAACCAGAACTCTGGTCTGAACAGACGACAGTGGAAACACAGAGAACTCCTCATCCTGGACACAGCCTGGAATCTCTGCAGCCTGCATTTAACCAGACACAACTTCTCTGCAGGAAAGGACTTCACAACAGCTTGATTTCATTCATTTAGCTACATTTGCAATGGCACTCTTCCCCTGCCAGCCTCACCTCAAGGAGAGCACATAGACCCTTTATCTACTTAGGAACTGAGGCCTGCACACCCACACACTAAATGGAATCCTGCAAGTTTCATTCATATGCACAAATCCCGATCCAGTCTTGCTGATTATGCTACAGTGATCAGTTCCTTGCATCCATGACAAAGATACAGGAAGGGAGAGCTCAAAACTTTTCAGCAAGTTCTGGCTTTTACCAGTTAAAGTAGAGAACAATGGACATCATTAGCACTTTGGTTTACCAAGGAATGCCTCAGGCCATCAGCTTTTATGTGATCATGGTCATCCACAGAATTATCAGCAAGACTTGGTCTGGGAGTGAAAAATCCTTGATTAGGCAGTCAGTTGGTGGGCAGGTGGAGATTGCTGGTGAGGGTAACTGGTGTTACCACACCATTATCCTTTCATATAGTTTCAAGGACAGCACTGAGCATCCCACTGATTTTATTGTGCAGCTGCTGCAGTGCATATGTGACTGGTTTAACTAACAACAAAATTAGAGGTCCAACCAAACAGCCTTAGTAGTGCAAAAGGTTTTACCTACACCTATGGCAAAGCATTTGTTTGAGCTAATCTACAGATTAATTGTGAGGTAACAGGAGATGTATAGAGAGGATAAGGCATGTGAGGGGATACCAAGTCAAATGGATTTTCTGAGCTGCGATTAAAGACATAAAGACAGTTTCAAAAAAGCCTCAAGAGCACAGTAACAGACACAGTACAAAAAACCCAGAAGTACACTTCCTTTAAGAATAAGAAAAAATATTTACATGTGTGAGAATGCAAGCACTAGAGGGATCCATTCTGCATACCCAGCTCTGAAGCAGTGGAGGCAGTGAGTAGTTTGCATTCATTTTGTCTCTGCAGACACCTCGGCAATGTCATCAATGATGGGCAGCTGTACTAGTCTGTTACAGAAGCCCACACATTTTCAAATTTTGCTTTAAAATAATTTCTATTTACCTGCTGAAGTTGCCTTTACCTGTAACTGATGGTTTGCAATTTCAGTTTAGGCCCCCTGGTATTATCCTGCCCTTGTACTTCAGGTCCCCTTGCCAAAACTGGGGGGGTGGGATTCAGCAGCACTCAGGGTGTGAATTCCTGATAACTGTTTCATTAGCAAAACTAGTCTAGCATTCAACCCTGTTCTACAGCTGTTGAATAGTTTTCACTCCAAAAATAATGGTCCATTAAGAGACAGATGGATGGACAGATGCATGGTTAAAGTTTTGGTAATCACTTTCTACCAATATTGATTAGTCGGGGCATTACGACTTGCATATCATCAATATTGCTTTACTGCAACGGGGTGCAGATGGGAGACAGTCACAAACCTGACACTGGAGGGGTTGACATTGGAATCTCAGGGGAAAAAGATACTTTCTGTGTTACCCAGTATGAATTTGGGCTCATGGGACAAGCTTAATACTTCTGGAGGAATTACTTGCACTCGAGCATTTCCTGCACTGTCAAGAATTTCTTTCCCTTTCTCTGTCCTGTACCCCTGGGGCTGCAATGCCAGGACATATTGGAACAAACAATGACCCCAGCAATGACAAGCTGCCTGAGAGGAACAAAATGTACAGGCTTGGTATGCAGAGCACCCAATTATTTCTGGTGAAGTGTGGTTTTCAACCCAGTGTGTCCTAGGGCACCAGACATACTCAGAAGATACAGCTCATGGGATTTTTAATTATTATTTTTTTTTGCAATGACAAAGTAATAGAGTAATTCCCTAGAGCCACTGAGAGCTGCTGCCATTTTTCTAGAACAGAAAACCTATGATCACACATTTCTGAAAATAGCCATTTTACTCCATAATAACCAATGAACTTCTCTGTCAAACTGGTTTATGCTTACATATGACATACACAGCATTTTGCTTATTAATACCTGCCCACAGTTAAGGAACCTCTTTTCTTCAACAGCTGTTATTTCCTATTTCCTTGAGACCATTATTTTATAGTCAGTACAGAACACCACACAAATGATACAGTTTTGTTAATCACAGTGATGTAAAGCTATGCTTCCTTGTATGCTGTCTCCTGGTATGCTGTCTCCCAGCGTGCAGGTTATCACAGAGGACAGTTCCAGGCTTTACTGATTTGTTTCTTGGAAATAATAAGGTCTGTGTACTAGCACGCTGCCTGATGGAGGTGATATTCCAGACAGAATCCTTCCCTGTTTGCACAACATCTGATGTCCATGAGGGGACAGCCTCTGACAAGCAGGGATAATCCACCTCAGTCTGTATTAAAATATCACTCTGTGGCAACTCCAACAAGATCATTGACCATCAGTGAGAATTTATTCCAAACAGGTTATAGGTCTGTGTGATTCATGATACCACTCACTATCCCCAAATTTCCATTAAAAAACTTAGATCGCTGTCTCTCCCTTTCTTTCCTCCAAGGGTGGGAGGTTTTGCAGATCTCTGTGGGGGAATTTGGGTAGCTGGATTTCTCCCCACAGAACCAGACTTGCATCTAAAATTCTAATTGATCATTTTACTCCCTGAACCTCACTGCATCTCTTAAAGGGTTGTGACTACCATGTGTTTCACACCAAAATTGCTGTCCTTCCCGAATTACAACAGAAAAGGAAAATTTCCCCAGGGGATGCCTAGCTGTGGGAACCCCAATTTCATTAAGTTTAGAGAGACAACAATAAAGTAATTTCAAAAATTTGGTTTTACAGTACCCAGAGTAAAGATTGACCACCCTGTACATTCCAGTGGACATGGAATTTTTTTTATGGTATGTTTGCTAATTTTTACGCTTCGTTTAGCACATGTCATTAATGTGAAACAATTCAGGATATTCCCACCCATGGACAGATTGGGAATCACTTACACAAAAAGATACTGGCATGTATCTAACCCCAACATGGTAGCTAAAGCACCCCATCCTCTGTCTTGTCTCTTCAAATACAACCTCTTGAGCTGTGAATGCCCACCTTAGATGAAAAGGATTTTTGAGGGGTCTGGGTATCAGCAGAGGTCTGTGCTGAAACAGGATTATTCTGTTCTTCAGAGTACTATGGTGCTCTGCTACACATGAGTAATCCAAACAGGGGCTTTCCAGGGCAAGGCTGCTTGGCCTGCTCTCCATGCCAGCTTTTACATGCCTGCTTTCCTGCCTTGGATTATAAACTCGTTAAACCTGACTGTGCTCCAACCACTTGGCATCCTCCATAGGAGCCATCCCAGCAGAGCCCGCAATGGACCCATTTGATCAGCTGTTGGCAATGCACTTTAGACAGCTTGTAATGCTGCTGTCTGTGCCTCCACAAACCGCTGAAGCCTCTGAGCAATCTAAGTGCCATGATCTTTAAATCCAGTGCTGCTCTTCCCTCAAGCACCCTTCCCATTCGGGTGGGAACTTGATCAGCCCATTAACTTCCATAATCTGTTATCATAAACCACCCCATCCTCTTCACAACTGCCAGTGCCTCAAGCATGTTGGCTGCTCTTAGGAGCCATCAGTGAGGCCACAGCACTTAGAGCTGCCACTGTTGCCCACCATCTGTGGGCTGTGTTTTGCCACCTGCTCTGAGCACAGGCCACACCAGAGATTGTCATACACACCAGGTCACTGCACTCACCTGTAGATGAAGTCAGCTTTCCTGAGAGGCCACAATCCTTCCCCAGCCAACTGCTCCAGTGTGGTGGAGCCAAATCAGAACCAGTAACTTCCCTTCAGGCCAGAAATTTCCCTTCCTCTGTTTTTTCTCCATCCCATACTTGGAAAGACACCTTTCTCTAGGAATCACCTTGGTCTCCTTCCAGGTTGGGAGCTCAGTTTGCCCAACACCAATAGAAAGTTGAAATCTGGGTTTTCCTACCTCCTCTCTGGGCACTGCATGAAGCTGATGAGCTAAAGGTGAACACTGACTTACTCTGTCTCAAAAATGAGCTGCCAGTCACATTGTGCCTTAAATCCATCCGTATTTGGACACACAGAATCGCAGGATTTTTGAGGTTGGAAGGGAACTCTGGAGGTTGTGTGGTCCAGTCCCCCCTGCTCCAGCATGTCCACCCAGACCACCCAGCCTTTGAGTATCTTCAAGGTGGGAGATTCTATCACCTCCATATGTCTGTTTCCATATAGTATTTTTACTTTTTTAAAAAGTGGTTTTAGTAAGCATTAAGAGGTGAATTATTTTGTCTCACTTTGGCATCCTTGGCATTCATATCACAGCCTAGAACTGCAGTCTTCCTTTTGTACTATAACTGCTGAAAGAAGAATTCAGCAACACGTCCTGCTGGCCCTGCTTCATTTATCACACCAAAGGTTTATTGATCAAAGACTGAATCCCATTTCAAAGAGCATTACCTGTTTTAAAGCTACAAATTACAGCAAAGGGTAAAGACTAAATATGTACTTTTCTAGCAACGTGAACCTTAAGTCATTCCCTAAACTTACCCTGAGACATTGGAAAGAAATGTGGAGCTTTATGTGCTTTTAGCCAGCTCCTGACAGTCTGAGTGCACTGGTGTGTAGCACACAGACATTATTTCTACTTTAAGAAACCCGTTTCATCCTGTTACAATCAAATTGCTTTCAACAAGCCTGGACACAGAAACCACAGCCTTTCAGAGACTGCAAGGTGTGAGAAGAACCAGTTCTTCAGAAACAGACTGACCTCCTGAAAGCTGCTCTACTAGCAGCCTTGCAGGAAACAGGGAGCTCGGTGGTTTGGACAGGCCACGTCTGCTCACCTGAGACTCACCCTTCAGGCTTGAGAAGCCTTTGTGCTGTCAATGTAATCTGTAATTCACGTCTTTGGGACAGGTAAGATGCATGTGGATCAAGGGGTGGAACATACCCATCCTGGCCAGAACCCCTTTGCACATTTAGGAGGTAGCGGCCCACATGGCAGCTAAGGGGAGCGGGCACAAGCTCGTGCTGCACCGTGCTTCATGCCCAGGTTGGTCTTTAGACCCACGCTGTGCTGCTGGCATCCCAGGGCTGCAGGATGAGCTCAGCCAGCTCACTGTAACCGAGGAGCCTGCATGCAGCTCCCACTCCACGCCAGGGATTACAGGGCCTGCATGGCATTGCCTTTGTCGACGAGTGCAGCAACGAGTTCTTGTGACAGTGTCCTATTTCTATTCAGAAAATGATATAACTCAAATGACCCAAAATGAGTGGCTTCCCTCCACAGACAGGATCTGAACAATGCACTGTGGGAAGATACAATTGATGCAACTTTTTTGGGGAAAAAGTATATCAGAAGAAGCCCAGGGAGGGGATTAGGGTTTTTTTTTTCCCCAGCATTACCTGATTAGCTGGTTGGTACTGTCAAAGCAGCAAAATAATTTCTCTGAAAGTTTGGGGATTTTGAGTAGTGGTGGGAAACAAAGACGTGGTCAGCCTCATTTCAGTGTTGTGCCCGTGCCGGGGTGCTGCAGGAGGTAACACCTCACTCTGCCTGGGAAGCGAGCGAGCATTCGGAACACATTACTCACAGGCTGCAGCTCCTGGCAAAGGCACCTTCATGCCACAGAACTCCCAGGTAGGGAACACTGCACAGACTGCAGCTCAGGAGGGAACTCTCCAAAACCACTTGCACCAACTCCTGCAGTATCCTGTGGATATCTACAGGGCAAGATCCTACTGGGGCATAAATCCACTACCTGCACAGCAGCTTATGAACTGTGCTCTGTTGCTTTTAAGGATGAGAAGGTCTATTATCCCCTTGTGATTAGATTTTTCCATACTGAGGCTACTTTCTCCCTACACTCCTCCTACAATCAAGGGAGATGGAGGCCCCTATCGATGGCTACCGAGAAGGCTATCTCAAGCTTCTCTAGTATTCATCTTAATGTGCAAATGCAATTAGTGTTCAAGCCACAACCGCACAGAGTGACTTTCTGGTACCTTCTCCAGATGTTTCTCATTCTAGTAACCTGTAAATCTGCTTCCAGGAACTGGGTGTGTTATAGCAGGTTGTGATTGACCAAATAATTTAAAAGAAATAGCAGCAGGCATGCAATAAGGACTTCCCCAGTGCATAACTGAATGATTTGCCTGGAGCTGCATCATTCTCTCCCTCAGCTGTCATCTCAGGGGCTGCCCAGCCCAGGTATCACTGGGCTTCAGCCAGTCATGAAGATACAAAATAATTTTTTGTAACTTAAATAAAAATCTAGAGGAAATGAAAAATTAATATCATTTTTCATGCCAAGCTCCCCAAGGCTCATACAGAATTTCTCCTAGACGTCTGAAAATGCTAACCACAAGAAGACCTAATTTTGTTTGTTTATATTACATCAATTCTCCAGGAAATTAAAAAAAAAGAAAAAAAAAGAAGAAAAAAAAGGGAGGGGAATATAGCTCACTACAGTGGACAGCTTTATTCTGCAGGAATTCAAGCACAATTCAGTTTTCCTTTTGTCAGATACAGTGATAAAATTAGAAAGAATGAAAAGTCTGAAAGCAGACACACTGCATGTTTCTTTCATGGGATATTTCTTGTGGAACAGGTGTGGACTCTTTTATCTGCTGTATGGTTACCAAAGGCAAACCCCAGTCAGGCTCCCAGTCAGGCTGCCAGACTCAAAGCCTATCATTAGCAATATTTCTGACAATGTATCAGCTTACATAAAAGTTGGCTGCCTTAACTAAAAGCTAGGTTCAAGATTCCCCTCTAAGAAGATATTATTCACATTTCTTCACTAATTCTACCTTGTTAGGTACACAGAAGAGATACTATTATTTCCTTCCTAAAACAGCATCATAGATTTTTCCAGTCCTCTTGACTTGAATCTCCACAAACCCAGCTGCCTCCAGCAGCACGCTGTACTCTGCTCCTGTTCGCTCTTTCCCTTCTGTCTGGACCAACATATTCATCGAATACAGCTGGGTTTCTACAGGCCCGCTTTTGTCTTCATGCAGAAGGGATTCCACCAGCAGTACTCCACCACCTGGATGAATAAAGAGAAAGAAAACACACTCTGAGCTCTGAGAGGACGAGATTTGGGTTTCAGCTGAGGTACTAGATCCTTAGTGCCAGTTTCAGGAAGGAGCAGCCTCTATGTCCAGTCATGTTTCAGCATCACAGAAGGCAATGAAGGAGCAAAAGCATGGGAGCGAGCCTCAGCTTGACTGCATAGGTACTGATGTACCAGGGCTGAAGGGGATGCTGTGGCTGGGATAGAAGTTCCCAGCTACCCCAGCTGGAATCCACAGGAGCTTTCTGATTCTGCTGAGAACCCAGTTCTGTAGGCAGTGGCTGTGCGGCTTCAGTGTGATGCTTAATAGGATTTTTAATATGACCCAGACACTGGTCTATCTAAACAATACCCTGGATCCCCAATCCTTACACCTAAACGCCTTGAAACAGGAGTCCCTGTAGAGAACGAGCCTAAAACTGGCAGCCAGGTAATGAGAACTCAGACCAGGCACTGTTTGGCTGAGCTGCACATGACTGACTCAGGAAAGCAAAACACCAAACCAAGAAACCCCTTTGCTGGATCTCTGCCACCGAAACTGCTTCACATTACTTACAGGTGAGACTCTCCCTGCTCTTGAAGAGCTCACACCTACCAGGTTTGCAAGCCTGGTGCACTTTTATCAGCAGCTGCCTGCATTTGTCATCGTCCCAGTCATGCAGTATCTTGGATAAAATATACAGCTCAGCTTCTGGAATTGAATCATTAAAGAAGTCTCCTGCAAAGCAAGAACACATGTGCTGCTCAAAACTCTCAGAGTACAGAGGGATGAGTTAAGCAATTATTTTCAGGTCTGTTCAGTTCTAGAGACTTTGGGCTTGCCATGTCCATCACCCACATCAGACCACAACAGAGTTACCAGGTGGAAGCCCTCTCTGGCCCTGCATAGGGTGTTTCGTCCTTGTTCAGTCTCAACAAGGTCTGAAATGTTTAAAAGCAGTAGCTCACCTAAGGCGGCCATTGATGCACAGGGAAGTGTTTGAGTCTAAAAGGTTTTGGTGGCTGGCTGTTGGGGGTTTTTCTGACAGAAATTCAGATTCATAAAGCATTAAAAAAAAAAGAGACAGTTTCTCATGTTTTCTGTGACATGGAAAAAAAAAAAAAAGGAAGAATTCTTTCATCTAAGCCAATTTCCAAAAAGCTTTCAGTAAACATAGAGCTACATCATAAATCCATGTGGAAAAAATCTGCATCTCTCACCTCCTAGCACTGGGTTTGGTTTGCCATCATGCCTTTTGTTCAGCATCTGAAGTATTGAATTGATCTTCTTTTCTCTGTATCTTACTTCCCCATTTTCATTCCCATTTCTTTGCATCATTGGCACAGGCAACATTTCCTGCATTTCTCCCTTGGTTTTTATATACTCCCTTCCTCAGAAGCTTCTTTCCTCTCTCAAAGCATTAAGCATATTGAAGTCCTTCCAACACTCCTGACAGCTTTCAAAAACACTAAAATTAGATCTTCCCACATTCATTTTCATCATAGATGGTGCAAAGACCACGCAAGGTGGATCTGTGAACTGGACAAAAGGAATATGGGCTGGCTCACCCACATTCAAAGCCTGAAACTCCTCAGAACTTGGAAGTCTAACAATCGTGACCAGAAGAGGACAGCCCCTTGATCAGAGCAGGCCTGACAACCAGCACATCTGCCAGGTCTGCACAGGAGAAAAGGGAGAATTAGGAAGATTTACAACACAGCATGGCAGCCTCCCAAAACTGCAGGATTGTTCAGTTATCTGTTTATTTACATACCTTTGTTCTAAGTAATCAGATAGTTGTGTTCAGGGGTAGAGAGTTTCTGGGCTGCTGAATGACTGAGCCATGTCTCTGAGAGAAGGCAGCTGCGGGTGCCCAGCTGGAGCAGCCCTCAGGTAGCAGCAAATCACAGACCTGGGCTGGGGATGCTGCGGCCTCAGGCACTCTGCCCACATAAGGGGCAGCTGGAGACCTGATCCATGGTATATCTGAGCTGAGCTCCATGGTACCTCTGAGCTGAGCCAAGGGGCTGAGGAGCAGCTGCAGTGAGAACACTACACTGCTGTCCACACCTACCTTCATGGAAAGTGATCCGAGTCTCCTCAGGGGGAACAAATTGCTCTTTGGCCACCTGCACGACTTTCGGCAGGTCATAAATTGTGACTGTGGAATTTGGGTACAAAGAAACACACTCCCGGGCCAGAGCTCCTCCACCTCCTTTGGAGAGAGCAAAAGGAGGTCAGTGCTGACACAACAACAACCTATTCAGCAACAAGCCCACAAAACAAAGCAGGCAGCGGTGCATTCATCCTCATGGCAGCTGGCATGGTACACGTGTGGCTGAAAGGGAAGAGGAGGGGACAAGAGAGACCACCACCCAGGGCCTCCAGCACCCAGGTCTGTGGGGTCAGCCCCAGCCCTTACAGGCTTCCTCAGCCAGACCCAGCTGTGGGTGCTGGAAGGTGAGAAATGAAAGACTGAGCCACTAAACTGGGTGCTGGGGAAGCTGTGATGGAGCCTGGGAGGGAACCCTACAAATCTAGCTGGGACAGCGGGGTGCTGCAGGGTAAGGGTAAGGGCTGCAGGGTAAGGGTAAGGGCTGCAGGGTAAGGGTAAGGGCTGCAGCGTACAGGCTGCAGACAATATCTCAATGACACTGACTGAAGGGGAGAGAAAGAGTCTGGCACTGGAAGAATGACTGTGTCAAGCAAGGCAAGAAAAAAGTCTGAGCCTGCCACATACACAGGGGATGGAAGACAAACAAATGAGGGACTGTAGAGGAAAGCATTCAGTGTCCTAATGCTCTCACCACACTCGCATTTCTCTGCTTTCCATTGCTTTGCCCATCCTATAACACAGGAGGGGCTTTTTGGTGGATTTTGTTTTATGGATTTTTTTCAGGGCTCATAAAAAGAGGCAGTTCAGAGGCTTGTTAAAGAAGGTCTACTGATGCTCACCTCCCAGGTCATAAATCTGCGTGAAAGAGGAAAGGTCAAATGCAGCAAGAACATCTCTGCCACATATACTCCACACTGAGTTCTGGCCAGCCATGAATTTCACCATTTCCTCTTCTGAGCTAGTAACACAAACAGACACAGTGCATCAAAAAGGTAACCCACAACAGCCTTGCTATTGTGAGCTTTAGCTTAAACTCTAATCTCTCTTTTTATTGACACTAATACAACTCTCTTTCTGTACAAACCTACCTTACATCTAACTGTGGCAGAAGGGTACAGCTATCTATTCATGCATTTAAATAGGGAATTAAGACTAGCAAATCCAGCAGTGTATTACACTGTGAATTCTCAGGCTTCCTAGGGATTTCTTTTTTCCTTCAGCTACCAATGCCTCTGTGCCAGAGACCTTGGATATGTTTTTCAGAATAGAAAATTACATACTTCTATTCAAAATATCAGACACTGTCCCAGTAAGGGATACTGTTGAGAAAAGAAAATGCTGTATGATGGTTCTGATGAGTGGGATTCTCACATCACCTTACTTAATTGTCCTGAGCCATAATTAAAAACATTCATTTTATCTACAATAAGAACAATAACATTTCTATAAACATAGCAATGTTTTACCTGTACATTGCTCCAAAAGGGTCTGTAGATGAAATCCCAAAAGCTCTTTCATATTGGTTTCTTCCTTCTCTACAATAGCAACCAAAAATATCACACAAGTGTGGATTTCTTTTACCCCAATCACACCTCAGGGCTGTAGTTTCAGCTCATTCATCACCGCAGAAGGTGCTCAACTTTGCACAGAATATATATCAGCCTGTAGGTACTGGCTGTAAAGACACCCTCACTTGCCACCTTAAAATATGCTGATATATTTCTCAACCTGTCACAAGAAAGACTGATTATTTTCAAGGCCAGGTTGGATGGGGCTTTGGGCAACCTGGTCTAGTAGAAGGTGTCCCTGCCCATGGCAGGGGGGATTGGAACTAGATAGCCTCTGAGGCTGCTTCCAACCCAAACCAGTCTGTGATTCTGTAACATCTGTGAACACATCTTGGGTAAAGGTGCAAGACAGATGCAACGATCACACACACTATATGCAATCATCAGTTGCATGGACTGGAACAAGCAAGACTCCAGCCCCATATTAAACTACTCCTATACACCTTTGGAACAGAAGTATCCTAAGCTATTGTACTCATCATTTTCATTGTTGATGCTTCCCCAAGTAAGAGTCACTGTAATGACCAGGTGCTTCCCTGAAGGTCAAACACACACAAATCTGACACTCTTTGATCACCTCTGCCATCAGAAGGAAAACAAGAACACACACAAATGGAAAACAAGAGGAAAGAAGAACACATATTGTTTGTATTAACAGCCAAAACGATCTGTTGATTTTCTGAGAAACAGACAGCATCTTCATTGTGCCCTGCCCTGAAAAAAACACTACTCAGAACATCCACAGATGCCACAAAGCAGTCTGCAACAGACAGCACGCAGCACTCCTTCTTACCTCACAGCATCAGCCAGGTAGTGCCAGCACAAGTAGACTGTGTTAGAGTAATACATCATAATATGATACTGAGACTTGGGACTTGATTTTGTCAGGTAGGTGTTGGAAACTTCTGTGTTTCTGTAGAGGGCTCAAGGGTGAAATAAACATATTTACTAACACATATATCACTTTGCCAAATCTACTGTACAGCATGGTATTTATAACCAGAAGGTGTCTATATGACCAAAGACACAAACATACTGCTTCCACAGTCAGTCCTTGTTTTGCCCCATTCAGTGTAAATACTACATACCTACACTTACTCCAGCACTGAACTTTTCTTTCAAGAACAGCAGGAGGAATGCCTTACAAGTGTCATCACCTACCTACGGGCTTCTGCTACCAGAGGAAGATTTTTTTAATGCTCTATGTAATGAAAAACACCTTGCAAATGGGTCTTTTTTCTGATCAACAAGGTCAGCAAGTGAGAGACAAGTCCCCAAAATACCATGCCAACCACACCTACTCCTCTTCACTAGGACAGGCCTTTCTGCAGACAAATGAATGTCTGAAGGACTGTCAGAAATCTCCTCTGCTTCCTCCAGTGTATCTGTAGTGGCATCCTTCATCCATGAGACTGACGTACAAAAGGAATACAAAAAATAGATCCTGCTCTCCTTAAACTCATGGGGCAGCTACTGTAAGCCCTAAAACAGGGCAAAGCAACACAAGCCAGAACAGGTAACACAACTTGCAAAATTCTGACCAGTCCAAGACCACCCATCTCAGGTTGACAGATCCTTTCAGGCCACGTGGACCCAATGACTCTGATGCAAGGGCAAACTTACCTCATCTCTCACCATTCAGACCAGTAGCCTAACAAAATACTTCATGTGTTGGTAAACATCCCCCAAAAAAAGCCCAAACATGTTTTTAAATCATGTCATGCCCATCCATTTTGGTTTTAGGTTTGTTTTTTTAAAAAATCATGTGCACACCTTGGAGTTTTCTTAAGACCAGCTCTGCAGAGACCCTGAATATCTCCTCCAAGGTCACCCGATGCTCCTGCACAAGGAAGTTTAAAGATACAGAGCCCTTTACCTGGGTTTTAGTTTACACCATCAGCCATGCTGACATTTGCTGCTTCTCTTTCAGCTGAAGGGGTGATAGTGTTTCCAAGTGATTCTCTCCTCCTTCCAGCTACGGTAACTGGCCTAATGATATCACTAGGTATCACTTCTCCCAGAGCCCCTCACCTCACTTTGAAAACCAGCAGAAGGTTTAAGTCTTTTAGCTTCTTTCCCTTTCTTCTACCTTTATTACCTCCTCCTTGTGTCAGCTCTACTGCCAGGAGCTTCAGTCCCACGCAGGCATCCAGCAGTCTTTCCATCCCTGTGGTGCTGGTGCCCAAGCGTGCAGCAATGGTGTCTGAAGGCAGAGGCTTTCCCGACTCCAGCAGAAGATCAAACACCCCCAGTTCACAGGCCGTGAACATAACCTGGGGGTAAGAAAAGGTAAGAGTGAGGGATCAGATGAAAGCACCAAAGCCTACTGATTCCTAAAGCTGCTTTGTTGGAGAAAATACACACATAATACTCTTTTTTTCATGTAAAATCATGCTTTATATAAGCAGGTCCAGTGAGTAAACTGAAGTTTCTCTGAACACTGACAGAACCACATACTGCTTGTAGTGCACATTTTTTTCATTTATTTTTTTTCTCTGGTGAAGCCAGATGACGATTTGAGACCAGGTTTTGGGTGTGAATGTGCCTGCCTCTCCCTTAGTTTCAGAGCACATTCTTACAGCCTCTCTTGCTTTTTGCCTGGAGAGCACAAAGGCGAGAGTGTGAAGTGGCGAGCTTTCCTGTTGCTGTTCTTGTTCTTTAACTAAGGCTCTAATGTATGCTCCAGCGAACCCTAGAGGCTCTCCCGTGGGTTGCAGCAGCAGGGAACATCCCACTCTATATGCCCAGTTTTCAGGGACTGACATGCGTAGCTGCAGTGCTCTCCCTGAGGTAGGGAGGCTCCCCTAACAGAATAAATGCCTCATTTGGCCCACGGAATTGCCCTGTCTTTTCATAGAGTAGGAAGGTGTGCAACATCTCCAGGAGCAGCCCTCAATCTTCAGACATTGGTAATCATATATAAGAAAAACACCCTTCTTTAGGTGTACACACTGAAGTTTACAAGTGTTAGCTGATTACACAGGCCACACAAACACTCTGGAAACAGTAACAAAGGCATCAGCTCAGTTAACTAACTGCCTGTATCCACAGTGATTTGACAAAGTCCACAGGAAATACCTTTACCCTCAGTGTAACATGGTTTAACCAACGTTGAGATTGTTTACCCAAAACAAAGTCCCAGTGTTAATTTGGAAAGCACTGGGCACCCCTCTTTCTTGCCAAGCAAAAGGGTTTTTCATCACCCACTTTTCCTCTTTCCATTGTTAGCTCTGCCATTCAGTATCCTTAAGGATGCAGCAACTTTTGCACAGCCCAAGGAACACTCCTAATACAGTGCTGCCCAGAGGTGCAGCAAGAGACAACAGGAAAGGTAACTAAACAGTAAATAAGGGAAAAAAAATCTCCACTGCTCTCAATATTATATCGTTATGCCCATGTGCTTACACACACAGAAAGGCAAACAACATCAGGAAAGATTAAGGAAATCATAACTATCTGTTCTGCTTTTGTGTCTTGATCAAATGCTGTTTGTGGAAATAGTCATTATACCAGACCCTCTTTCACCTCAAAAGAGGCAATACACAGGTCGTTTCAAGCTCATAATGCACACAGAAACACAGGAGAGGGAAGGAAATTCTTTCAGAAGGTATTTGGAAAATCTTGTCCTTTGCATGGTTTCACGGGGAGCGGGAAAAGGCAGCTGAAGTCAGCCCTCTTTCTCAAACTCCTAAAATGAAAACTGGAAGAACTCCCACCACCCAAGGAACCTTCCATATTTGAGGCAGTCAGGCAGGAAGCCCTCAGCTGTAAAGTCATGTGTTTCTTATAAAGCTTCATGCAGAGACAAGGTCTGATCATCCAAGTCCCCAAAGGTCAGAGAGGTCTCAATAAATGCTGTGTCTACCCTGAGGGGTCAGGATGCTTTCAAATCCTTTTCCTTTCAATTTTCCTGCCTACCTAGATGACGAGACTGGATGCTTTCCTAAGAGACGGCTTTCATTCCAAAGACTTACGTTCAGGATCTAAAGTGAGATCATTGAATATTTCTGTCTGCATACTCTTAGACATCTATCCAAGAGTGAGCTACATTTCTTACCTTTGAGACTAAAAATCCATTGCTGTATTGCAAGATGATTTGAGGATGGTCAAGGTCTTCTGTCGAACCCATTTTCTCTTCTGACTGAAGCACAGACTCTCTGGTCCTCTTAGTTTAAATAAGCAGCTTTCCACCAGCTGCAAAGCACACCAGCTCAGCCACTTAATCTTACTGCCCCTGAGAAACACACCGGTTACAAAACCTGTTCATGGAGTCACTTGGCTTCAGTGGGGTTTTCTACCACGTTCAGCTGTTTCTTTGGCTCTCCCATCACCGAGTAGAAGGCTAATGAAGCAGTGCAGATTGCAGCTTCTCTCCTCAGCTCAGCAGTCTGTTAAGGTGCTGGTGCTCCAGGAGCACTCCAGCGCTTGGAACAAGCAAAACAGAAATCAGGACAGGACAAGGTGGAGGATCTGAGCTCAATGTGATGCACCAGAGAAGAGTCTTACTCAGGTCCTGTTCAAAAGCAGCTCTACTCCACTGGGATGGCTTTTTAATGCTGGGAGACTTCCCCAAGAATAGGGATCCTTACATATGTCAGTCAGACAGATAACATGACTCCAGAGGCAAGATGACAATTTGGCAACACAGTTCTTCAGCTGAAACGTGGACATTCAAATATATTTAAGAGTGAAAAAATACCAGCTCAGCTCAAGCAGTCATAGCATACTGCTGACCAAGTCCTGCATCTCCCACCACCCTAATTCCACTCACCTCTCACTCAAGCATAAGCACAGCATTTACCTTCACTACACTGAAAGGGAGACATATTTGGCCTCTGGGTCATGTATCCAGGGCCTCAGACCTCAGCCAAACAAAGAAAACCACTGCCCTAACAATTGCACAGTAGGCAAGAGCTACCAAAGAATTCATCTGAGAGCACAGTCCATACAAGTAGCTGAAGGAGAAGAAAGCATTCCACCACAGTCTGTGCCTAGAATGATTCCCACTCAGGTGTGGAAAACCTAGGTGTGCCTCTCTGGCCGGGTTTGCAAACTGTGCCCAGAGAAAGGATAAATGAAACACAGGCGTGTTTCCAGAGGGGAGATGGAACTTGCCATGGTGGGCACAGGTCCAGATGACCCTGGGGCTGGCAGCAGTTTACAACCCATCCCTAAGTGCAGAAGCAGACAGTTCAAAGAGAAGTCGTAAGAGTCTGTTGTGTCGCAGTGATTGGTTTGGTATGACAAGAGTAAATTCAGATGAAGTCTACAAGGAATTGAATTTACTCTTCTGTATTTTGCAGCTCTCCCCCCATTCCAGCTTAGAAAGCAGTGCCTGTTTGATAGCTGCCAGTGACAGGGGTGTTGCACTTGTGCTTTGCCATGTTTTGACAGCGTAGGGTGCTGAGGGATGTCAAAATGGTTTACGTTTTCCAGCAGCCATCATTCCTCCCCTTCGCTGCAAAACTAACCAGGGGCATGCTCAAAGTCCTTTGGAAGCAACAATTAAATGACTTTCAAGTACCAGATATGGCACAGATTTCAACTTCATGCACCTCACAGGTCTTCCATCAGAAAATTAAAACCCTGAGGTACTTTTCTGAAAGCTCTCTGCCCCACTGGCCACTGCCCCAGCTTGTAAACGCCTGCCTGCTTGAGGAGATGTTGCAGTCCTCATGTGAGAAAAGACCCTTTCCACCAAGGAAACCGCTGGGTTTTTGCCACACATTTAGTGACCCTTCAGGCAACAACAGCAAAGGAGACCTGACTTAGGCAATCCAGTGATGGCAAAATGTTCCCAGTTAGGTTTTTTTCAGTTGTAGCTTTCTCCATGCTTCATCAATTAATAGGCAAACTTGAGCAATGCAATGATCAACACACAGCCTGACATTCTGTGTACGTTATCTTGGAGTACATTTAAAGACTGCACTTTACAATTGTGTCCCAACACAACATCTTAATGTTCTCTTCTTTTCCTATGAAGTACAGTTCTATTTCTACACTGCTGCTGAAAGTTAGTTGTACACTTCTCTTTTCAACTCACCTTATTTTAGAAGAGACAGGACAGCACGAGGTTTTCCACATGTTCCTTCTGCAGTGAAACTCTCTCAACTGAAAGGTTCCACTGTATAATCCTCCTGAGAATCTCTATTTTCCATTCAGATCCTGACAGTTCAGCCAAAAGATGTTATACTTCTTTTAGCCAATAATGAAATAGCAACCTACTTTGGACTTAGCTAAGCAGATGTCACAGTTACAAGCCTTTTTCTCCTAGGGTGCTGTTTCTGAGCTGCGTACAGTTTCCTGGGTTCTAACACCACAGGGTCTCCTGTGTTAGCAGAACACTAAGAGTACAGAAGTTAGAGCAAACACCAAATTGTATAAACACTTACACATCCTCATCCTGGAAAACACAGCCTGTAAATACAGGGCTGCTGTCTTGCTAGTGCACTGGACTTCATTGCTCCACACAGGTTAGACATGAATTTTCTGCATGTTTTCTACAGTGGAGGCTGGATATGACAACACACCTCTCTGCCAGAGCGACTGTCAGTCGGTGCAGTTTGCACTTAACAAGATTCAGTTTCTCTGAAGGAAAAGCCTGGACAAGAAGTTTCAAGAACGTATCTACATCCATAATGTCCCTCTTCTCCTGCTCAAGGGCAGCACATGAGCTCCATTTCTATTTAGAACCTTACATCTGCACACACATGTGCGTACCAAGTGAGAGGCTGCAGAGTCCATTCCTTTGCACAAATCTAGACCCACTCTCACTAATCACACTTGAGCTTTTTCCATTCCTCACATCCATTCCACACACAGATCTATAGAAAAAGAAAGCTCAAAAACATCTCACTGAATCTTCATCCATATGGATAATCAGGTCAGCTCCTTTCCCTCAATAGCTTTCCCTCTCCTCTAATTAAAACAAGAGAAATAAATTGTACATAGATAAATGTCACTAGCCAAAGATTAACATTATTCACCAGAATGCAACAAAGGTGTAGAAAAATAAAAATACTTCTCTGCTAAAGGCCAATTCTGCCTACCTGCCACTGAGAAACAAATTGGTGTAATTTTGCCCAAGCATAAAGATTCCCCATTCCCAGGACCATAGCAATTACTCAGATCCAGGCCATTAGCAAATGCTCACCACTCTCATGTATTTCTCTCACTATTAAGCTAAAGAAAACAGCTGTAGGAAGAGCTGGCTGTGACTCCACCAGCTTATGTACTGCTTTCCTCAAATGACTCAGCCACAAACTAGCAACCAGATATTACAGTGATAATACAGCAGCATTAAGGACTCATGAGTATGAAAATGCTCAGCCCCAGATTCTTCTAAGTTTGACTAAATACCAGCTGGTTGTGTGTGTGACTGTGGGCCAGCCATAAATTTACTGCACTTACAGCACAGTTACAGGGTACAAGAGGCCCAGGTAATAAAATGACCACTCATTAAATTAAACCCACTTGAAGTCTTGTTTTGATTATGACTAAGTCCTTCTGCTGAGGACACCAGATGTAATCATCTAATGGGATTACTACTGGTAGCAAGATGTAGGGGAGGAGGGCTGCAGATAACCCACACCAGATTGATGCAAAGCCACACACTGATTGCTGTTTCCAAGTAAAATGTTAGTAAGGCTTAAAGTCTAAGCTTCTTTTAAGCTACAAATGCATTTGTGAAAATGAAATTGCAATAGCTTGCTTTCTCTAAAAACCCCATCAATGTTGCTGTCAGCACTTGGACCACATGCAGGCTAAAGCTGTTACTTTACCCTTGCAAAACCTCCTGTTTTGGTGATTAATTATTCTTTACTTAAAGGACTCACTACAAACACTGCAGATTATTTTGCATAACATTTGAAAGTAAGAAATTGATATCTATGAATAAATCAGATTTAGTAAAGTTAACGTGTCTGCAGGTGAGAAATGGCAGGTGGCACTATTTGCATGCATGCAACCTTCCTTGTAAGCAAAAAGTACAAATCTCAGACTGGTTTGGGTTGGAAGGGATCTCAAAGACTATCTAGTTCCAACCCCCCTGCCACAGACAGGGACACCCTCCACCAGCCCAAGTTGCCCAAAGCCCCATCCAACCTGGCCTTGAACACTGCCAGGGAGGGGGCAGCCACAGCTGCTCTGGGCAGCCTGTGCCAGGCCCTCACCACCCTCACAGGGAAGAATTTCTTCCTAATATCTGATCTAAATCTCCCTCCTTCAGCTTAAGGCCATTACCTCTTGTCCTGCACTACATACCCTGGTAAACAGTCCCTCTCCAGCTTTCCTGTAGGCCCCCTTCACGTACTGGCAGGTTGCACTAAGGTCTCCCCAGAGCCTCCTCTAGGCTGAACAAGCCCAACTCAGCCTGTTTTCATATGAAATGCGGTCCAGCCTGGTGCAGCCCAGGACCTAGTTGGCTTTCTGGGCTGCAAGCACACATTGCCAGCTCATACTGAGCTAATCACCATTCCCAAGTCCTTCTCCTCAGGGCTGCTCTCAATCCATTCTCTGCACCCACCCTGGGATTGCGCCAGCCCTTGTGCAGGACCTTGCACTTGGCATTGTCAAGCTTCATGCAGTTTGCACAGGCCTGCCTGTCAAGGTGCCTGTGGATGGGTCCCCTTCCCTCCAGCATGTAAACCACACCACTCAGCATGGTATCACTGGCAAATTTTCTGAGGGTGCACTCGATCCCACTGTCCATGTCTCTGATGAAGATGTTAAACAGTACTGATGCCAATACCAACCCCTGAGGAACACCACTCATCACTGTTTTCCACTTGACATCAAACTGTTGACTACAACTCTGAGTGCAACCATCCAGCCAATTCCTTATCCACCAAACGATCCATCAAATCCACATCTCTACAACTTAGAAGACATAGCAGTCTGGTGAAGTTCTTGCTCACTGAAAAAGAGACATAATCCCCATTTTTAAAAAGGAAAACCAGGAATATCTGGGGAACTAAAGATAGTCTCACCTCTGTGCCTAGCAAGATCATGGAGCAGATCCTTCTGGAAGCTACACTCAGCCACATGAAAAATAAGGTGATTGGTGACAGCCAACATGGCTTCACCGAGGGCAAATTGTGCCTGACACATTTGATGTCATCTACAATGGGGTTATGC
Source organism: Laterallus jamaicensis coturniculus (assembly GCA_022605575.1). Taxonomy (NCBI): domain Eukaryota; kingdom Metazoa; phylum Chordata; class Aves; order Gruiformes; family Rallidae; genus Laterallus; species Laterallus jamaicensis. The sequence continues at coordinate 4,226,282 of JAKCOX010000053.1, forward strand.
CATTGGTGATATGGGAAGAGTGACAGACATCATCTACCTGGACTTGTGCAAAGCATTTAACACTGTTCCATGATATCCTTGTCTTTGAATTGGTGAGACATGGATTTGACATGTGGACCACTCCACGGATAAGGAATTGTCTGGACTGTCACACTGTATGATTTCTGGTAAATAGCTCATGTCCAAACAGAGACCAGTAACAAGTGGACTTCCTCAGAGGTTGGTACTGGGACAAGCACTGTTTAATATTTTTTATCATGACAAGGGCAGTGGGATTGAGAGCACCCTCAGCAAGTTTGCTGACAACTCTAACCTATGTTGTGGTGTTAACATATAGGAGGGAAGAGAAGCCATCCAGAGGGGCCCCGACAGGCTTGAGAGGCAGGCCTGTGCAAACTGCATGAAGTTCAGCAAAGCCAAGTGCAGAGTCCTGCACAAGAATCTGCACAATCCCAAGCACAGCTACAGGCTGGCTGGAGAGTGAATCGAGAGCAGCACTGAGGACAGCTTAGGGGTGGTGGCTGGCAAGAAGCTCAACATGAGCTGGCAATGTGTGCTTGCAGCCCAGAAAGCCAACTATCTCCTAAGCTGCACCAAAACTAACATGACCAGCAGGGCAAGGGAGGTGATTCTGCCCCGCTATTCCACTCTGGCGACACCCCAAATAGAGTTCTGTGTCCAACTTTGGGGGCCTCAGTACAAGATACATAGAGCTGTTGGAGTGAGTCCAGAGGAGGGCCACATAGATGATCAGAGGGCTGCAGCACCTCTCCTATGAAGACTGGCTGAGAGTTGGGCTTGTTCAGTCTGGAGAAGACTTCAGGGAGACCTTACAGCAGCCCTCCAGTACCTGAAGGGAGGCTACAAGAAAGATGGAGGAGGACTATTTAACAAGGGCAGGTAGTGATGGCACAAGGGGTAATGGCCTTTCACTGAAGGTGGGGGTAGACCAGATATTATGAAGTCTTTTCTGGTCAGGTGGTGAGGCCCTGGTATGGGTTACCCAGAGCTGTGGTTGCCCCCTCCCTGGCAGTGTTCAAAAAAGGATGGGGCTTTGGGCAGCCTGGGCTAGTGGAGGGTGTCCCTGCCCATGGCAGGGGAGGTGGAACTAGACAGTCTTTGAGATCCCTTTCAACGCAAACTGGTCTGATTCTATGAAGGATCAATGACAACTAGATGGCTGCTTTATACAAACTCTGGAGGCAACTCTGCAAATTTACTGAGGCAACAAAAGATACATTCTATTAATAGCACGTTCACTAAGCTGGGGAAGAGCCAGATCAGCAGAATGCGACATAAACTTAATTAAATGGGTGTTGTATGCAGATTATGATCATGCCTCCAAGACAGGGTACCAGATTAAAACAGGCAATACATGTATTTCCTCTTAACTATCATATAAAAAGCCCTTAATTTACATAGCAATGCAAGACATTGGTGGTCAATTTTGCTCACCCATTTATGAATTAAGGCATCTGCCCATCTAGCTGGTTTGCTATCATACACTATCAACCTCTCTACCTCTGCTGTCAAACACAGCACCCACACGTCTGTTACGTGATCCTATACACATTCAAAAACTGACCTAAAGCTGTCACTGATGTGATGTCCAGGTAGCATGCACCAGTGATCAACTCTCACTGGTTTATGGTCTTTGGTACAGTCCTGCTCTCAGTGTTTTGGAAGCCACTGCAAACAATTCCCATTTTCTCTAAGAACACTCAAGATTATGCTTCCAAATAATGTATCAAATGTTTTTTTTATATGCATAGTCTATCATGGATAGGCCTTTATTATGGATCATTCAACAGATTATTCTACAAATGTAGAGTCAATTAGGAAAAAAACCCCAGATATGGTCACAACTTTGGTAACCCCTTCTTACTAATACCAATTACTTTGGGAAGTATGACTCATACATTATTAAAATTACTTTACCACAGCAGGCAGTAAACACAACAATCATACTGAAGGTCTTGGCTTCACCCTTGTGGAAAAGCTGTATTGTCTGTCCAATAAGCTGCTTCCTGAGTCACCTTGTGCAGGCTGGGGCTGAATGCGACAGAAACTTAATTAAATGGGTGAAAAGAAAACTGCAGGACAAAGACTGCAGAGGCTCATCAGCCCTTGGGAACCCGAAGAGACATTCTTCTTTAAGGATGTGGTATCTTACCTTTTTGAGGTTCATGTTCTTCTTTCCTTAAGGAGGGCTGCAGGAAAACCACTCCTGGCCACCAGTGCCAACAGCCACAGTGAGGCAACAAGACATGCCGGGCCAGCAGGTACCAGCTCAGGACCTTTGGCCCACAACCTTCCCAGACCCTTCAACTCCAACCTTGCTGTAAGCAGTCTGTGATGAGCAGGGTCCTGATCCTCAAATGGGGAGAGGCCATGATGTATCTAATGATACACTGCCTCTGTGTCATTAGATTATTAATACACTTCTGACCCCTACACATCCTCAAGAGTGAGGTGGGTTCCCACTGGCTCAGTCCTATCCTACTGGTACCTTTTTGAGGACAACAGAAAGACTGTGATCCATCGTGACGCCCCTCCTGGAGCTGAGCACAAGAAGAGAGATGCAACCTCACAACTGAGAAAATTCCCTTCCCAACTCATTGTGTGACTTAAGACTCAAGACCAGAGGCAGAACACAGAAACCCTGAGTATTTTTGGGGGGCTCAGCAAGTGGAACTGGCCTCAAGTGTCTTTCTCTCTGCTGCCGAGGCTCTCCAGGAGGCATGAACACAGTGCTGTGCTGTGGAGTTGCCCAATCCATGGCTTAATGGTGTTCACATCCCACATTTATACCACAGCAGTCTTGCTCACTGAGGAAGAAAAACAACATACCAGCAAAGAGTGAACCTGAGCTTTGCCCAGCAACAAAGACTGATCTTAAAGTAAGCTTAAAATGTCAGACATGGCTGCCTGACAGAGCAAGAAGTTGGGAACTATTTCGGTTCTTGGCTTTCAAATGGCATGGGAAGAGCTCCAGTTTGAAAGCAGGGCATCAAATGCATGGGATAAGCTTAACACTTCTGGAGGAATCATTTGTACCCAAGTCTTCCATCACTTTCAAGGATTTCCTTTCCCATCTATAACCTATATACCTGGGGCTGCCATGTGCTCAAGTCAAGATGAAAGCGGACATCCAGACTCCACAACTTTTAAACAGTAGTCTAATGGTGAAGAAAAAAAGACTTACAGTCTTGCTCACCCAGGCCCTTGATGCTGTGATAAAAACAATGAATAAATCTGTATTCCTGCTTCAAAGCCAGGGGACAAAGCCACCAAAACAAAACCAGACCCTGAATATTGACAGACAAATGCAGATACGCAACTTTGACACAATGGGACAGGAGTAACATGCAACTCATGACAAGCCTAGGCAAAGAGTCAGGTTACTACTGGTATATAGTCCTTGCTGACCAGTTTCAGAAGTAAACAGGCAGCATGTCTTTGCAGACATTCTCACTGGATTGGGTTTCTGGTTGCTAAAGGTCTGAAATCAGAGGGAACATAATAGCCAAGTCACACTCTATCCAATACTCAACCATATCAACATAAATTGTTTCAGAAGTATTTATTACTTTGCTGTGTTGCCAAATCCTATACTTTTCAGTTTCCTTAACATTTATATCAGACCTTGGGACTGCAGTGTGATTTAAGCATTGTAAATTTAATAGTGATACTGATTGTATCTCCTTTAGACAGATCTCACAAATCCAGGCAATCAGGTGAGATTTAAGCAGTCAGCATCACAATATTCTTCTGCAGTAGGAAAAAATATGAGTAACTTTGGTACTTTGGCTTCTAGAAGCCATCGTAAAGCCTGCTAGTATCTTATGTTCTTTTATTTGAAACACGAAGATCCCTAGAAGATACTTGGTAGAAACGTACTGCCTTAGAATCAATGCAGAACAAAGAACAACAGTTTACTATAAAAAAATATATTCTTTCAGTTATTGCATCAGCAAAGTTTTTGCAGTAGTACAAGCACATACCTCAGCTATAATAAAAACCTGAATAAATTACAGTGGGCATGGCATAATCTGTATTTGTGACCTTATAAAAAGATTAAAGTTTCAAGTCCCATGCAGGTCATAGCCCATCATCAATGAAGACCACAGGCAACCTGGTGACCAGCCGTCTTGGAGCAATAGCTACCTTGGAAAGGTGAAAGCCCCCATTTTTATTGTTGAGCATGATGTGGCACAGGTTATCACTTTGGTCAGTTGGGGCCAGCTGTTCCAGCTGTGTTCCCCTCCCAACCTTTCCACTCCGGGCAGCGTGCATAAAACATGAGAGAAGGCCCTGACAGGGCAAGCACTGCTCTGCGCTACGTACAGCGTCAATGTGTTACCATCAGTTTGTCTCGAATCCAAACCAGCACCATAACGGCAGCTGCAAAGGAAGTTACCTCCATCCCAGTCAGACCCAGTACAAGCACACACGATGCAATATCCATTTCAGAAGATTCTGCACTAAAAAGATTTTGGAGACCTTTGATTTAAAACACATACCTGAAGCAACAGTACTGCTCTGTGTTAGAATAGATAAAACTCTGCACGGAGCAGCTACGGGGCAACTCTGGGTACTAGGAGTTTAAAGAGCTTTGATTGGGTTCAGCTGGCCCACTGAAAGATGGCTTCCTCCAAATTTCCTCTGCCTTTTGGAAAGTAAGCATTTGCAAGTAGCTTCAAAGTACTTTCAGGCTTTTCTTCCTGAAGCTGCTGTGAAAAGAAGAAATAACACAAATGCTATAAGCAATGGAGTTACTCTACATTATTGCACTTTAAGGACATTGCATGAAGACAGTGCTTGATATGGCTGCTGAGCTGAATGATTATCAAAGCCTGACAGATGGAATTCCTCCCCACATTACCTTTACTGGCCTTAGAAATTGCCCTAATCATTAGGGGAGCTTATGGAATTTAGTCATTTCAGGGTGGGGTTAGAAACCTGCTCTTTGTGTCTTCTCTGCAGAAAAAAAAAATACTACCAAGCAGAGGGTTTTTTTGTATTAACCAACAATATCTGTTGGGATTCTTCTAGTATGGCTCTAACACTTTCTGGTGACTGCCACTGCTTTCACTGCTGCCACTCTTGGCAATGACACTGCACTCACAGCTGGATGACTTCCTGAAAGTAGCACTGTGAACCAGCATCTCCCTGATTACTTGCATGACACGTCATCAAGAACCCCACCCAACATATCAGTCCCAGTAGAAATCCACAATAGAAATATGTTGCAAAAATACTAGTAAGAACCTAACCCTGAGCTCAGACGTGGTACTGAGAACAATTAATTAAACTTCTCACATAACTGCAGACAGAATTCTTTGGGGTTTTGGGTTGGGTTTTTTTTTAAAAAAGTGATGTTACCAAGGACAGCATGTCAGTATTTCAGAGCAGGCTAAGCAGAACTGCATGCGTGTACAACAGGCATCCCACCAGCCTTATCAAATACTTGCAAACAACATGAGACTGGATTTGAGCGAAACCATTACTGAGGATTCAGGTAGATAAGGCTTTTAACACTTTAACAGTGATAGCAGAAAAGTGAGCTCCCCACAGAAAGCAACTGCTCTGAATTCAGAAGTTTGGTGGAGTTGAGATGATAAATCAGCCTACTTCTCAGCCCTCAAGACAGTAGAGAAGCCCAGAAGAGAAGTCTCAAAAACTGGAGAAGTAACATAATTACTTGGAGATCTTTAGATAAAATAACATCCACCTTTTCTTTCCACTGCCAGCTACAAAGATGGCAGCAGCATGGTCTAGTAAGAAACAAACCCCGTATGGATTTGCACAGAAAAACTCAGGCAGCTAGGGATCTGGCTGAGGTGCAGCACACACGTGCTCCTCAGGCACTCCAGGAAAGGGACACATTTTGATCTGATGGATATGTCCAAGGAAAATGACATCTGCAGGCTGTACATAAAGAGCACACGTCCCACTGAATTAACAGTTGACACAGTTGTTCGTAACAGGACCATTAAGAAGCAGCTGAGCTTCACTACTCAAACACAGGGAGGCTTGTTTTCCCCACAAATGGATTCTCATGTAACACTTCTGCAGATTTTAATATATTGACAGATGAAAACAGCAACTTCGGTTCACTGGAAACAGTTTTCTTTTTAATTTTACCATAAAAAGGCAAAATAAACTCTTTCACCGTAACATTATAGCTTTTAATATTCCTGAGCTGCATTTCAGAAGCAAAAGTATTCTTAAATGGGTTTAACAAGAGACACTGCAGCCTTACTTTCCAACATCACAAGTAAAAATAATTTAGCAAGAAGGCCCCTTTTTCATACAATGGCTAGCTCTGTCTGTACCTGAACGAATGCTTCAAGTGGCTCTGTGCCACCTGAAGCAATTACAAACCCAAACATGTCAGCAAAATAACAGAACAACTTTTCAACCGGTTTACCACTGCTTTTCCCACTTCCTAGATCAGTGCCCCTCTCTTACACAAAAGTTATTACTATACAAGTGGCATGACACGCCAGACTCATTTGGGCCACAAAGCTTGGCACCATGCAGACATATGAAGGAATCATAGCAGTTTAAAAGACACCTTGCGTACCTTTATAGTCAGTGTAAGAATTATATGAAAGCCCTGCTATCGATCTCAGTCGGCAAAAAAATCTGCTCTGTTAAATGTGATCTGATTGAATGCAGCAGAGAGCATTTTAAAACAAATCTCTACATAACAGCTGATTAGCCTGGAGTTCCTATAACTGGCACCCATGTGCTTCTCAAGCCAAAATAGGTGATCGAAATAAAAACTAAAATTGACTAAAATTAAGGTTCAGAAAACTGAAAATCAAGAAAACAGGTTGGCTTTTAGCACTGTAGGAACTCATGCAGAAGCATGGGTGGCTATACCTACATTGTTGTAGAAACCTAGAAAGAGACAACAAAGCACAAAGGAACATCAGAAATATCAGGCGTCCATTTGCTTGATTTCAGGGACTAGATGCAAGTGAAGCACTGGTTGAAACCACGGTGTTTTCCACAGCAGTCACACCAACGAGGTCTCATTTACAGCTTTCTGGCCCTTTTGTGCAACCAAATTTGCAAGGAGCCAAAGCCTTCCATCACCCACTCCTCTGCTTACTCAGTGATCTCCGCCGGTGCCTTCGCCTCCGGCTCGCACTCCTGCGGCTGTGACTCCTGTCTCTCCTGTCCCGTTTCCGCTCGCTGCTGCGAGTTCTTCGGTACCGCGAGCGCCTGGGGCTCACGCTCCTCCGGCGGGGACTGTGGCTCCGGCGGGGACTGTAGCTCCTGCTCGAGTGTCTGTAGTACCTTCTCTCTCTCCTGCGCCTGTCATCCTGGTAACTTGAATCTCTTCTGTGCCTGCTCCTCTCCCGCCTACCCTTACTCTCATCAGTATTTACGCTGCTACACGAACGGCTCTTTCTTCTCCTTGGCTCTGTGCTACGTTTGCCTTGCTCACAGTGCGAGTCCTTCCTGTAGGTATTCTGGTCATAGCCCTTCTGCTGCTGGTTACTGGCAGGAACACATGAAAGTTCCCCAGAACTTCTTTTCTCAGAACACCTCTCAGAGTTTGTGGTATGAAGTTTCTGACCTTCTTTGACATGAACTTTATCATGAATGTTGCCATTCAAGTACGTGCATTGAGCATTTATACTCTCAGGGGATGCCAGTTCTCTCTGAGAGTCGGGAGCCAGCTTGCCTGTAACAGCTTGTCCTGAGGTAGAAGTGATGCAGCTGGATGACACAGTGTGTGGAACAGCACTAGGGGTTTTCAGCGTGTCAGACTGAGATGCTTCTGTTTCTTCTTTGTTTTGATTAATTGCATCCATTTTCTTGCTCAGAAGATTGTTCAGTAGTTTCTCCCTCAGTTCCTTTTCTTTCCTCTGCAGCCCCAGTGCTCTCTCTTTTTCCTCTTCCACACGTTTGAGCTCAGCCTCCTGGAGCTTCCGTCTCTCCTCTAGCTCCTGGAGACGAATCTTTTCTTCATTATGTTCTTGCTCCAGAAGCTTAACTGTCTGTAAGAGAGTCAAAGGGAAGGTAAGAGTAAAGAAGAAAAGATTTATAGATACATTCATGCTTCCAAGTTATACCATAACACAAAAGCAGCAATATGGCAAGAAAATAAAATTTAACAAACAGAAGCATCCTAAAATAAAATGGTTGTTTTCCTCTTAAATGGAAAAAAACCCAACCAAACTAACCCAAACAAAAAACCCTACTAACACACAACTGTTGTAAAGTCAATCATTAGTATTAGTCCACAAACTCTTTGGAGCATCAGTTTCTCCTACCTGTTTCACATGACAGAACCAAAGCTTGGTCTTTATGGCTCCTTAGTATGACAAGGATAACACAAAAACTAAAACAAAATGTGAAATTTGAAGCATTACAATACATTTAACAGGGCCAGCACTTGAAGGTTTCAGTCAAATTTAAAACATGAACTTCTCTGTGGTTCACAGATGAGTGAGCAATGAGTCCATAAAAACCACAGATAATTAAATACACGTATTACAGAGAAACTGATTCTAATTTTGTCAACCACTTTAGAAACCCATGTTACAGGAAGTTCAAACTATGTTTTTAATCTGACCCAAACAGCCTAGAGTTGACCTCAAAATTCTGTTAGCGAAACAAACACAGCCTGTTAGCGAAACAAAAGCCAGCCTTTGCATTTCACAGCTGCAATGTTACAAAGTCTGCAAGCAGTATTTCTGCCTTCTCCTAGCATGTAACTAGCACTGCAGCAGGAGTTCAAAAACACTCCTATGGCACACTGGCACCAAGGGGGTAAAAAAAAGTTTTTACACACTTTTCCACGCTGTTTCTCATGTCTACAGAAATTAGCTAACCTACATTACACCCTAACATGGATTTATCCAAGGCTTAAAGCAAATGACATCCTGTTTCAGTGAAAAATAACAATACTGTTAGAGATAGGATCTAAAATTTGAAACCTTGGCTGACAGTACTTTTCCTGCGGAGAAATCATTCTGCCTGTCTTCAAACATCAAGTACCGAAAGCTCATCCTCTGCAACTGCAAAGAACAGTTAACAGAACTGCTGAAAGCCAGCAAGGGAAACAGCATCAAAACTGGAATTAAGAAATATCCTCTGTGCTTAGTTTATCTCATTCATGCTTACACATTCTTTTACTGGACTTAAGAGCAAGCCTGCCAATTAGTTTACATGTAAAAACCACTATTAATGACTGCAGGTACATGTTCACTCTATTCCCCTGTATGTATTTTACTGCTTTGTTGCACTTTTTTGAGGTTTTGGTCTAAGGAATAGCATCTGGAGAGGTACTAAGCCTGTCACTAAATGAACATGGCTTCACACCCCTTCTCAAGTCAGCAAAAGGCTTTGTTCACTGGGTCCTTCATTAGCTTGTGAAATAAATATTTAAATTACCTTTGCCCTACTTAGCAGTTCTGCAATGAGCCTAATAGACTGAAGATTTCTCTGAGCTAACAGGAGCTTCCTTTCTTCCAACTTTATCTTCTCTTGTAGTTTTTTCTGTTCTTCAGCTTGAAGCTTTTCAAGTTGTTTTTTGTTTCGCCGAACTTCACGATCTTTCTGTTTCTGTTCTCTCTTGCGCAGCTTTTCCTCTCTTTTTCTCTCTCTCTCATACTCTTCAAGTTCTTTCTGCTTCCTAAAAAGAGATTAATATTGTGTATATAGTTGATCTAGGGCAGATACAATTTAAGACTCCTACTCTCCAGAAAAATACGTTTTGTGCTTTGAGTAAATTTGTCTCTAAGTAAGTCTTGTTGATTACTGAAAAATAGAAGTAGAAAACAGTAAACATTGTAACCATCAGTCGTGGCAGCAAACAATCATTAGCTTGTCAAGTTGGAATCCAAACATAAAACACTTGTGATATATGCCCCTCTGATTTGTGTTAATATGGAATAATGTCGGGGGTGCATAATGACAGACCCTTGTATGGCCACGGGCCTGGGAGGGACAGTTGGAGATCTTGCATGTACTGAATGAAGTATGTTGAAGCAGCAACAAACTATATAAAGGATGTGCAAATCTACGCCTAAAGGACCGCAACGTAGCACATTGTGTGCACTGTGATACCTCTGGAGAAACAGCTTTTCTCTGAACAGAAGGTGTTCAAGAAGGAAGAAGAGGAAAGCGTCTGAGTCTACAGAACCAGCTGCCCGGCCATTAGCAGGACAAAAGCTACAGGATGTCTTGTGGGGGTTACCTGGCAGGCACTCCAGCATGTCAGCTTAAGATGTATATGGCTATGTCTTGTGGGGGTCGCCTGGCAGCACTCCAGCCTGTCAGTGTAAAATGATGGGCTGTGTTATCCCTGGAAGGTCTATAACCCAGGGACTGGAACTGTTCAGGGTGCGTCTTGGCGGGGCGCAGACTCCCGGCGCACCCGGTGCTGCCCGTGCACCCCAGCACCGTTTGCTGCCTTTATTTGTTTCATAAATTGTTCAATTTGGCTAAAATCCTGTTTGGGACCAAGTCATTTATAACACACTGATACAACAAAAATGTATGATTTTGAAAACCAATTCTACTAGAAATAACAACAATAGGCAGTCAGTCATCACAGTGGGGAAAAAATTACCACGCCAATTAGCGTGTGCAGGGATTGGTGGGTTTCATTAGGATAAAACATGGATTATGGAGAAGGCCGAGGGTTTCTGAGATCAGCTGTCTGACTTTTAGGGAAAAAAAATGAGGTGCACAATTTTTAAGTAATCGAATATTTTGCAGATTTAACGTTTTGAACTGAACATAAGCATTTGTCATAATCTAAATAACCAAAGAGTTTCTGGAACTGTTTAAACACTAAGCAATCAAGGCAACTGGGCAGTGTAAGGCCTCTGAAACAATTTGCTCCTTTTGTATTTATATTCTGAATAGCTGCCTTACAATTAGACTTATATACATTTTCCTAACGTGCCATTGTTAAGATAGGCTTGTAACTCATCCCCTTCCTGGAACAGTACTGATGTTAAGAACAAATTTGCTCTATAATACCAAAGTCACTTACTAGTAGAACAAGGGTATAATTTGCCATTGTCCATTTACAACACACGTTTTTCCATCAGAATGACATACACATAAATTCACAGCTCTTGGAATTAGAGTTCAACAAAAAAAACCCAAACAAACCCAAAACACCAAACAAAAACAGCTGTAAAACACTCTTCTCCAAGTCTCATAATCCCTGAATCCTACTTCAAAAGAACCCTATTTTAAACCCTACATTTTATCTACTGGAGCAGAACTTTGAAAGGAAACATGCCTTTAGTTATTTTCTATCTATTGATGCTGACTGAAGGAGTAACTACAAGTATTATGCCGCACTGTTAAAAATATAGCTGAGAAATAAGTGGTAACTACCTTTCTTCCTCTTTTTGTTTTTCCTCAGCTTCTTTCTCTTTTCGTTTTTGTTCTTCTCTCTGTTTTTCAAGCTCTTGAAGCTTTTGCCTTTCAAGCTGACGTTTCTTAATTGATGCATCACTGAGGTGCTTTGTTGAGTCAAAAGAAACCTTTAGAGGATACAATTGAAAAGTTTTACGTAGACAAAAAAAACCTTCACCACCCCCAACCTACACAACTCAAGAGTGTATCAAACCTTCTACAAAACAAAGGGAACTCCTCTACATGCCCAGAGCAAGCACAAGACTATTATAGCCAGGTAATGGGGAACTAAAAGCCTGCACAGCAGCACAATCATGTACCAGTTTACACTGGTTTGTGTCTGACATCCAAACCCTAACCCTAGTGTGGTTTAGGCCCTGGCTGTCCAAGTTTTCAACCTGTAAGTAAGAACAGGAACATACAAACTCTCAACTCATGTCATAGATTAGGGACTGTACACCACTAGGCAGAAATGGGCCTAAATAACGGTCTCCTTTAATCCCTAACACACTGATCCTAAAATTCAGCAAAAGAAACAGTTCTGCAACATCCAGCACCTGGACTAAGCCGCCAATTTTATGACCAAGATTCCCAAACTGAGAAGCTGAAGTTCCAAGACTGACACTGGGAACACAAAAGAAAGGGAAGTCACACACACCTAAGCAATGAGACCTGGGAAAACACTCAGTTTACAGGACATCCGTGCAGACCGTGGCCATGTCTGGCTGCGTGCAGGAACAGGACACCAGCAGACTACACAGCCCTGTATCCTCATCTCCCGTTCTAGGTGCCAATGCCTGTGCAGGCAGGCTGGGGTCCTTAATATTTTCCCACAGGCCCGCTGTACAGAACCATGGGGCACAGAACAAGGAGCACGGGCTCTGCAATTTAATTCACCCAAGCTCTATGTATAAAATGATGTTTTCCTAACAAAACCAAAAGGACAGATAGAAACAGACAAGGTGCTGTGACCTTGTACGAAAGATCTGTCCTGACAAGCACGGTCGCAAACTCAGCCCTCTGCCTTTCCTATCAATCTCCAGGGCAGCTGCCAGGAGGGCATGCTTCCTTTTCCACGGCCAAACTAAATTTGGGAACCCTGATCCCCTGCATGGAAGTGCCAGTTTGAATTTCAACCTTGAGGGTCACGGCACAGTTTCTATGCTACGACGGACAAACTTTGATGAAAGATCACAGTATTTTACTTACTGACTGAACTACAATTTAAATAACTACTTGCATGCTCCCACACTACACAAAGGAATACTCAAGAGGTTTCCTGACACAGACTTTCTGATCTGATGAACGACTATTGCACATACTGAAATACACCCAAAACCAACTCACTCGACCAATATGTAAATGTACAGACTACGTATCAGAGCAAGCTTTCCTCAAGCCGCGCTTTCACAGGTGCTACATCTGAACAAGTTGTCTTGTTCTCTTGTCATGCTTGAATTTTCTAAGACAATAAAGTAAAAGAAAAAAAAAAGATCTGGAAAACTCAGTATGTAGACATTATGAATAAAGCCTACTGCATTCACAGGAAACCCTGCTACAGATTAACATTACCGGTTACATTTTTGTGGAGGTTTTCTGTATGTGAAGTACACTAATGATTAACTATGCATTCTACAGGTCACATGATACTAAACTTCACACTTGTCTGATAGTCCTCATGATCAATTCAGGGGCCAAATACAAAGGCTGTGAAATTCTCACTCAAAATTTCTATCTGTAGTGAACACAGGAGAGAACACAACGCACTTAAAAGTCAATCTTCTGATGAAATATGCCTGAACGTTTTCGGAATTAAATTTTTTAAGTGAAATGACAAGATTTATAAATAATATTATTACTTTCTAAAACCCATCTAGTTGTTCGCCTTCATACGCTTTGTCACTCCATCAGGCAACTCATTTCTAGAACTGTCTTGATGCAAAAAGCAAGACCCTCACCCACTTTGTTCATGCAGTCTACCACACTTTTCCTTTTTAGAATTCTATTGCAGATGTTCTACAAAACTACATCAGCGCTGTTGACTTCACTAGTTTATCTCTAAAGCATTAGGAAAATAACATTCAGTGCTATTCAGTCTTTCACGCAGGTTCCCATGAAAAGCCCCGGTTTCTCACCTTTATATTGCAAGCCACTGCTTTGCCGTCTTCTCCTTTGTACATCAGCTTCATCCCCCGCAGGGCATTCATGGCCTTGATAAACCCCGCGTACTCTCGGTACTGGACATAAGCTTCAAAATTTAAATGGCCTCCGAAACTGAAGGTGTGAAAATTTCTGCCCGTCATTTCTTCTCTGTAAGGGTCCAGCATGGGTATGTCCACATTCCGTATTTCTCCAAACTTCTTAAAAACCTGTATAAGGATTTCCTCACTCGGCTTTTCCGAGCCAGAGTCCTTTGCTGCAAACCACTTGCAAGGTAAGCCCTCCAAGTGAATGGTGTCCGGCCTTTCCCCTGGCAAAGTCTCGTTCATGTCTTTGGCATCACGGAAGAACGAGTCCCAGTCGTGCCTGGTAGGAAAGTCAATCTTGTACTCTGCAGCACGGACTTTCAGGATGTCAGAGAAGCCGCTCAGCTTTATTGTTTTGCCATCAAGGCATGCCAGGAACGATTTAACCAGACTTTTGTTTTCGACCTCTCCTTCAAACCGGATGAAATCCATTGTGCTTTTAGAAATCCGCAGAGTGGAAAACTGATGAGTTTGCACCATCCCTTTCAGTCTTTCCATCACTTCCCAGTTCGAAATGGATTTTCCCGGTTGTTTCAGCTGAGGAAGTGCCACACTGATGGTCATTTTTGTAATGGGTTTAAGGTATAACCCACAGGGAGCACAGAGCTCTACAGCTTCTGATGTATCATGAACTATTGTTGCAGCAGCCATAACACAGAAAAGGCATAGGATAAAAAAAAAAAAAATAAAAGATGCAAGTTTAAGTTGCAGGCCAACAGCAGTTGAATAAAACAGCCCTTATACGTAAATAGTTTAATTGTTTGGCCATTTAACCATTCCCAAGTTAAAACAAAGTCTCTTAATACAACGGTCAATTAGAGAGTTAAAACTGAGTAGCACAAACATCTTAAATTACTTTATAACCACCTTAAGTAATTAAATTTCGGTAAGACCTGAGGGGGAAAAAAACCCAAACAAGGAGCTGACGACAATCTTAGGAACACATGGAAGTTGGTATGCGATAGCTCAGAAAGCAGCTACCCTTTTTACAGAAGGGAGGGACCGGCGGAGCGATGCCACACCGCTTTGAAGTCTACTTAACAACCAGAAAGCCTCAGCAGGCTAGCGCCGAGGCGGGTCCCGCGTTCTCCGGCAGAGAGACTTGGAAGGTGTCTGCAAGGAGAGAAAACAGGCGTTTGTTTAAAAGCCCCACCGCCCTCCGACCGGCGCCGAGCAGCCGCAGCAGTACGAGGGGAGCGCCACCGGAGTCAGCGGCCGCCACCGGCTGCGCAACCCGCCGTCGGGAAGGCCGGCGGCTGCCCTCGACGGGAGGAGCCTCGGCGGCGGGGAGAGAGAGCGGGCTGACGCCTGAGGGGAAGGCCCCAGCGGGCCGGGCCGGGCCGCGCGGGGATACCCGCACCCCTCCGCCGGCTCCCCCTACGCGTTCCCCGGCCGCCGGGCTCCCCGCCGCCCCAGATGGATCCTCCCGGCGCCCGCCTCACCCGCAGCCAGCGGGGTCGCTCGGTCCCGGGATCACAGGCAACAGCCCCCAGCCCCGCGTGAGCCGCCGCCACCCCCAGCCCCTGCCGGCCCTTGCCCGGCCGCGCGCCGCCGGGACCGCTTCCGCTTCCGCGTGGCGGAGCGCTCCCCGGACGCGACGGGGCAGGCGCGCTCTCTCTGGGAGCCCTCTCTATGGCAGCGCCGTGACGGCGGCACCTGCCGGCCGGGCGGGAGGAAGGGAGGGAGAGGGAGCCAAGGTGCAGGAGTAAGATGGCGGCGGGCGGCTGCTCGATGGAGTGGGGACGTTTTGCTTCGTGCTCTCCCACAGAGACGCGGGCGGCGTCGCCGCGTGCTCGGTGTGCGTGCACCCACCTTACCCAAAATAGCCACGTTCGCCATTTCCCCCCAGACGCCCTGAGGCACAAGGGCAGAGGCGCCTTGCCAAAAGGCACCGGAGAACAGACAGGGGGTCTGAGGTCACCCGCTGCCAAGGCAGGCAGCTCCAGTTAGCTGCTTGCCACACGCTTCCAGCAGCGTGTGCTTTGTCCTGACAACAAACCCAGCCTCTGTATTAATGAAAGAATGGTACAAATCAACCAGGCATAGTGTAGTTGCAGGAATCTGAGTGACTAGCGCCAGTGGAGATGCCGTGAGACACCCAAATACATACACATGGCTCTGGAAAATGTGCCCCGTGGCCTACAGGGAACCTGTCCACGCTGTCAGCTGGAGGACATCCTGCATACCCCACAAGCAGCCCCAAGGGCTGTGAGGTCTGGGTCCTGCTTGGCTTTCAGCTGCTGCTGCTTTAGGAGAGTGTGAGGCTTCTCCAATCCTGGATTGAACCTACTGCACCTTAGCTGATATCCCCAATACCCTGGAGCATCTCAATCAACTCTAAGCCCCCCTATGCCAGGCAACTGAATCCTGTGTCTGGTCTATAAGTAGCAATTGGCACACAGACACGTGAACTCAGAGGTTCAAGTCTTTAACAGGATCATATTCTTGGTGTCCTCAATATCCAGGAATGGGTTAATCAACTGGAAAAATGGGAAATGATTTCCTTTCCTTTTCCAAGTCTGCTCTGATGGAAGAAAGGGAAACGTGTCGTTAGTTAATCACTCACCAATAAATATTTACGGCAGACCAAAGCACAGGTCTTAAATGTGCTCTCATCCTGCACTAGTCCTCAGTTCATAGTAGTGAAAAAAAGGGGGTTAAGTTGCAGCAATGGGGATAGGAGGCTGCTGTCCATTTGGCACTTGTTCGCTTTATATGTCTGCTTTGCCCACTGTACAAATGAGGCAAAGGGTCTGGTAGAGCGGCAGATCCTCAAGCACAGTCCTTAAATGATCTCACACTATTCTGCAGATAACAAACACAACAGAGCTTCTCACTGAAGCTTTACCCTTGGTAGATTCCTCATACTTGGGTCTGCTGCAAGTGGAGGATGCTGAAGTTACCACAGTTAATGCAGTAACCTTCAGCTGCAGGCTGGTGCTAAGCACTCTGTGGAAATAATGACTTGGGAGCATCACTGAAAACACCCAGCACGGGCGGTCACCATCAATTCAGCAGCTGCAGCGAGGCCACCGCTGTTGTGCAGAGGTGCTATTTCACATCACAGATCCTGGTAACTACCAGCCCTACTCTGTGTCTTTATTGGTTTAGTTAAAGCACTAGCATAAAGGCAGGATAAGAAACCACTGCTACCATACCACAGTTTGAACTACTTCGTGCTTTACAGTCTGGGGCACCCCCCTGCATAGTATGTCACACTTTCTCCTATGAATTTGCACTTGGGAGTGCATGAAGCAGAGCTTGTTACGTTTCTGTGGGTTTCAGTAGCAGCGCAGTGACACACTGTGAATGGCAAAGATCTTGAATCCTGTGCATAACGATATCTCCCACCCTCCTATGACTGTATTTTTAAACTGAGAGAGTAAATCAATGCTCTGGAAAGGTACAATACACCAGAACTGCGGTTAACCATGTTATGACATCAGCCACAGCCGTGACAGCTTTCATAGAGTGTTTTATGATATACTCAAAGTTGAAAGAAATGTTACAAGCATTGCATTTAATAATACTGTAAAATGTATGGGCAAGCAGTAGCAGTGAAAAGGTACCTAACTTTTAAAAGATGTAAGCAAGCATGGATACTGCAGTGTGACAAGGGCAAAGAGTGTTTCTGCTGAAATGCAGTCCTCTGTTGGGCAGATGTGTTGGTTTTATTATGGTTTTTTTCATGGTAGTTAGATGCTTGAATGAGTAAATGGAATGTCTCCCTTCAGGTCTCTGAGTCTGAAGTGAAGGTCAGTAAAACTTGGTTCGCACATCTACCAGGAAGAGGAAGGATGAACAGGCAAAATAAGTGTCAGTAAGCATCAATACTAGAATCACTGAATCTCCTGAGTGGGAAGGGACCCATAAGGATCACTGAGTCCATGCAGGGCCAGATAAGTCAGAGTGTGTGACTGAGGGCATTGTCCAGACACTCCTTGAACTCAGTCGAGCTCAGTGCTGTGACCCCTTCCTTGGGGAACCTGTGTCAGTGGCCAACCATTCACAGTAAAGGACCTCTTCCTAATATCCAACCTAACCCTCCCCTGTCTCAGCTTCATACTGGTCCCTTGGGTTCTACCACTAGTCACCAAAGAGAGGAGATCGGCGCCTGCCCCTTCACTCCCCCCTCATCAGGAAGCCATAGACCATGATGAGATGTCCTCTCAGCCTCCTTTTCTCCAGGCTGAACAAACCAAGGGACTTCAGCCTCTCCTCGTAAGTGTCCCCCTCCAGACCCTTCACCATCCTTGTTGCCCTCCTCTGGGCACTCTTCGATATTTTTGTGGCCCTAAGTGTATATTCAAGTGCAACAGTGTATTTAAAGCTGTTTTTCACTGTAAGATATTCCCAACTCTGACAAAATATATTTTGCTACTGACCTTAAAAACATCTAGTGTGTCTAAAAGCTTGTACCTTTTTTGTGACTTGAGCAGATGGTCTAATAGAAGGTAACACTGCCTATAAACTTTTCTCAGCACAACCTTTAGTAGGTACAACTCTGAATCCCACAGAAGTTCACTAGAGGGAGCACTTGTTATTTACATATATATATATATACTAGATCTATTCATAAACACGGTTAAAATAGGCTGTAAACAGAAGATCCGAGGTTTTGTATTCATACGCTAATGCAGGCCATTCTTCCTCTCTTGGAAGAGGATATAATTTTCCCAACTACACATGTCCTTATCTGAGTCCTTCTGCTCTTCCTGAAATGTAGGGTTTTCTTGACCTTAATGGGCACTTGTGGTAACTCATGCAGGATGCTACATGGGTGTTTACATAAAATAAGACAACAACCCGGTATAATTCCATTTCCTTTGCTTCCACCATCCTTCCTCTCCAAATCAGGCCAAGGAAGAAGGAAAATTCTTTTTTAGTTTAAAACGTAGCTGTATAGGTTGGAGAATGATTTATGTCCTGTGTTCATCTAAATCTTCCCTAACATGGAATATCCAGAAATACTCCTAGTATGCATCTTTTCAGAGACACTAAGAGTATGTGGCACCCTGGGGTAACTTTCAACATGATGACTGTTTTCTGCTGTCACTGAACAGGGAAAAATCTCTTTATTCTCTCTCACTCTGAAGGGAAAACAAAATGATTTGCTGTGCAATTGAACAGTTTATGAACGACATTGGAAGGTGGAGGCACAGAGGAATCTCTCTCTTGGATGAAGAGATTGCATCACTGTTGAAGAGCCATTAGGATGTTGCTTTCAGGCTCTAAATAGCCTCTTCCCACAAAGCAAGATTCAGCCCTGAAGTGGGTAGGAACAGAGGAACGCACCTGCGATGTCTTGTTTTTTTTCCCATGGTGAGAAACAGCTCCAGAAATAGTTCCATTTGCTTTCACTAGCTCTACTCAGTTTCTTTTACCTGAGTGTTGTGTGTCAGTGAGGTGTGTGGGCGTGACAGACTGTCTGCCTTGGAAAGAACACATAACCTTGGAACTAACACATGTGCTGATGTGAGGCAAATCCAGTTACCTGGAATTAATCCTCACTTCCTGTGGGGGGTTCTCCACAGGTCTCATTGTGTTATTCTGTTTAAAGCAGTAGAGTATGGGAATACACAGAGTTGGACTGTCCCTAGATGGTCCTTCTGGCAGAGAATTGGTCCAGTTAATACAGGTTAGAATCACCCACACTAGAACCATAAAATCATAGAATGTGTTAGGTTGGAAGGGACATTTAAATGCCTCCTGCAGTAAGCAGGGACACCTTTAACTAGATCAAATTGCTTGAATAGCTCCAGGGATGAGACCTTCACCACCTCTCTAGGCAACCTGTTCCAGTGTCTCACCACCCTCATAGTAAAGTAAACCTACCCTGCTGCACTTTATAACCACTGCCCCTCATCCTGTCACTATGTGCCCTTATAAACAGTCCCTCCCCAGCTTTCCTGTAGGACCCCTCCAGGTACTGGAAAGCCACTATAAGGTCTCCCTGGAGACTTCTCCAGGCTGAACAAGCCCAACTCCCTCAGCCTGTCTTGGTAGGAGAGGTCCTCCAGCTCTCTGATCACCCTCGTGGCCCTCCTCTGGACACACTCCAACAAGTCCATGTCCTCCTACTCTTGAGGGCTCCAGAACTGGACACAGTACACCAGGTGAGGTCTCACCAGAGCAGAATAGAGGGGGAAGAGAGAATCACCTCTCTCAATCTGCTGGCCACACTTCTTGTGATGCAGCCCAGGATGCAGTTGGCCTTCTGGGCTGCAAGTGCATGTTGTTGGCTCATGTCCAGCTTTTCAACCATCAGTAGCCTCAAGTCCTTTTTGGCAGGGCTGCTCTCTACCACATCATCTCCCAGCCTGTATTCATAACGAGGATTGTCCTGACCCAACTGCAGGACCTTGCACTTGTCCTTGCTAAACTTCATGGGATTTGCATGTGTCCACCTCTCTAGCTGGTTTGGGTCCCTCTTGATGACATCCCGTCCCTCTGGTGCGTTGACCTCACCACTCAGCTTGGTGTCATCTGCAAACTCGCTGAGGGTGCACTTGATCCCACTGTCTATGTCACTGGTAATGATACAAAACAACACTGGTCCTAGGACAGGTCCCTGAGGAGCACCACTTGTCACCCCTCTCCATCTGGACATTGGCCCTTTGACTACTACCCTCTGAATGGGACGTTCCAGCCAATTCTTTATGCACTGGACAGTCCACCCATCACATCCACATTTCTTCAACTTGGGAGCACACAGCACAGAGCAGGTCTCTTCTACAACTTTGTCTGAGTGCACTGTGCCCATCTTACACTAAACATCTTACACTAAACATAAATGGCAACACTTCTGCTTTTTGCTTCTACTGAGGAGGAATTAGCATCTGTAGTGGTATTGATTTATGAACCATCTCTTTGAGCACGCTGAGGCCTCTCAGGCACAGAATTAGATTCAAGTTGCAGAGACACGTTGCATTATAGTTGCTGTCAAGATTTGTATTTTAAATAGTTTTAGTAACAATAAGAGTATCCAGCTGTCAGGTTAATTACTGATTATTTCTACTTTCGTACAGGTACAGCCCTGCTACCAAAAACTTGCCACACAAACCTAATACAGATGCTTTCACATACTGTGAGATTTCCATAGCTACCTCTTAAAATAACCCCAAATCTAAAAGATCAGAAGTGGTTTTTTTCTTTTTTTTTTTCCATTATCCATTTAGGGGGAAATATTTGAATGTGATTCAAATTAACATTTGAAAATTAAGTATTTCCTTCACAATATTGCATGCTACAGATTGATACCAAGCATAACAGCATCTCATGTCTTTATATATACTTTTTAAATCCTGAATATTTCTTAGAAATTTATTAAGTGAAATGCAGGAGCTGCTGGCCTATCTCTTCATCTGTTTCTCAACCAGAATAGAGCAGTGGGTTACAAGCAATAATGTTCCTCACTAGTATATTTCTCTTTCCACAAAGGGAAGGATGCCACAACATTCAGCACCGGTGCAACTTCATTTTCACAACTGTAGAACTATGAATTTCTGAAGAGTTTTAAGCAGACAATACCCCCTCTGTAGGTTCAGCCTGACCTCCCCACTTATGTTTGACCTAATCCAGGGTGACCAGAGACAATTTTATGTAAGTGTAAGTGACTGTGGCATCAAGTCCATGTTTCAGCAGCAGTGTCTATAGCCCTATAGCCCAACCTTGTTTCCCAGCATACAGACTGGGGAGGTCAGGGGAGTCAGTGGCAGAATGTCATTGCTTTTTGCTCCTGGCATTCTTCTTTCCTCATTTTCCAGGGCCTGATTGTGAAACCTGAAAAACTAAACAAAAGGAGGATGACTAAGCTA
The DNA here is from genome assembly GCA_022605575.1 of Laterallus jamaicensis coturniculus. Taxonomy (NCBI): domain Eukaryota; kingdom Metazoa; phylum Chordata; class Aves; order Gruiformes; family Rallidae; genus Laterallus; species Laterallus jamaicensis. Next base: position 4,247,745 of record JAKCOX010000053.1, read on the forward strand.
GATCACATTTGATTTGCTGCTAACAGTACTCTTTTCATACTGATAGATATTGTCATGATGTCTTGAAATGAGCTTCCAGAGTTCATTCATTTTAAGCTTTGAATCTTAAAAAATGCCTTGCAGTCATTTCTGTTGACCAGATAGTAGGTTTATACTAAGAAGCAGATTAGGACAGCTGAAATAACCATCAGGTGGCCAAAAACACTGACAAAGTTTTATCAAAGTTTGTTTCTGGCCCCTAATTTATATGTATTTGTTTATGTATCTCTATATATCTGCCTGTATATACATGTGTCTACATGTGTACAAACTATACTATGGAAACTGATTTCAGCCAGCAGAGCACACATAAGTTTGTGTAGGGAAAGCTCTCTGGCACTCTGGTGATTCTGTGCTTGGGGATGACAAACCACCATATGATGAATTTGCAAATGGTCTCCTCCCTTGTCTCACAGTCAGGAGGTAGAGAGGCCACTTTCGAAGTGTTTGGAGAGGAAAAGAGCCTCAGTAGTCAGAACAAAACTTTGAAGTTGTGTGGGTACCACACATGACTATTATTGGACAGCTATCAAGTTCCTTTGTGAGGCTGAAAGCTCACAAAAAGATTTGGTTGTTGAACTTGATGCAAATGAGGAGATACTCAGGTACTATTGCTTGAAGACGTCTCAGCGGGTATTAGGCAGTCTAAATTGCCTGCATCTGAAAAGCATCCGTCACGCTCCTGGGTAGAGTTCAGACCACAGGTTTCAGCATCAGCTTCTAATTATGGGTTAACTCATCCCACGATAACTATTTGATACAGTTTTCTTTCTCCATCCCCTTTGATTTTAGCAACTGCCAGATCAGGATGGTGAATGTGATGCTGGAAGTGTGGATCTGTACTAGACCATGCTCAATGTAGCATGAAAGTTTGATTTCCTGCCAGGAGATGAGAACTTGCGAAGATCCATGTGCACCTTCCTGTTCCAAGTCTTCTCATGAAATCATGGGAAGGAGTAATTTGATAACTGAGACTGCATACCCTGAGAGCAGAAAGCTTTGGGGCAGGCAGCCACATCCTCACTGATTTTTCCAGAGGAGAACTTGGATTTGTGAATGGAAAGACATACAAGTGACAATCTCTGTGTGACTTGTCTATAAGCAATTGAGAGAGCTAAGAATGAATTCAGTCAAGGGTAACAGGAGAAATAGGAGATTCGGTTTAGGGCAAAGCTTCTTACACATTTCTGGGTCTCTGTAATTGTCATATTTTCTCATGAGAAGCCATCAGCAATGCTGTCTATATCAGAGGCTGCTGTGAAGAATCTGAAGAAATGTGATGCAGGTTTGGCCACTGAGAAATAAACTCTACATGGGGAAATAAGAAATTTAGACACTCCTTTTCATTGACCTGGAGTGTGACAGCAGGCCTTATCTGTCCTGACCAGCATCACCAGGATGATCCTCTGCCCAAGGGCCCCATCTGAGCTACACTGTAGATAGTCCTGACTTCCTAACTGGGTTTCTGTATTGACCTTGGTCTGGATGTGACACCTCACCCTGTCTGATAATCACCAGGCAGTCACCATCCTAAGAGACAGGACAAGGGGCAATGGCTGCAAGTTGGAGCACAGGAAATTCCACACCAATATGTGGAAGAACCTTTCCACAGTGAGGGTGACAGAGCCCTGGCACAGGCTGCCTGGAGGGGTGGTGGAGTCTCCTTCTCTGGAGATATTAAAGACCTGTCTGGACACCTCCCTGTGTGACCTGTCCTAGGGACCCTGCTTTGGCAGGGGGCTGGACTGGATCTCTGGAGGTTCCTTCCAACCCCTACAATTCTGTGATTCTGTGATCCTGGCCCTTCTTGGGTGCTGTGGGGCAGTGTCCTGACTGGTGAAGGTGCTGCCCTGAAGGTGCTGAGCTGAGGAAACCCTCCGTCATGGGTTTCCTCATGGGGAAACCCCCCATCTTCTTGTTCCCTGATAGCTGGCATTTGAGATAAATATTCTGGTAAGTGTTCTCAAAATAAGCTGTGACAAGAAAGGTGGACATTTGGTGAATTTTGGAACTGCTGGTAATCTTCTATTTAAGCTCTATAGAGAACTGAATGAAAATTGTCAACTGAAGATGTCTTCTGAGCCTGAGTACAGCATGAAGCAATGACTCTGCTAAATTTGTGATAACAAATTCATAGACTGCTTTTTTTTTCCTGCTCTCTTTAGGATCTTTGATATATAAGAGGTAAGTTAACACATGATTCAACATTTTTTAACGTGACAGTGTACCTATCTGGTGGTCAAAGCTGCTCCTTGGGAAGAGGTGACACTAATGTTTATTAAAATCTCTTCAGTTTTGCTTTCTGTAACAAGTCCAAAGAACACAGAAACTGTAGTCTGGGTTTTCCTAAATTGCTCATCAAAGCAGCAGCTTTGATTCTGTTCCTTGTTTTGCAAGTGTTTCTCATGTGAATTTGGGCAAAATAATTCCCTATCTGAGAAGTGTTTCTTACCAACTTTACCAACCAGAGTAGACCTGAAAGATGCTAGGCTGAGGCATGTATTTTCATTTTGCAGCTTACTTTGAAGTGTTTAATCAAAAAGAAAAATAAAATAGGCATACCTCTGTGTAGGATTCAGTCACTCTGCCAGTGTCTTGATACTCCTATAAATTGTGGGAGTTTCCAGTATTCTGGCTGCAAGACTCACAATAGCACTGCAAGTGAGTTGCTTTTCCTAACTGGTGATCCTGCAATGACTAAATGGAATAAAACCTTTTTCATTAATTCTCCCTTGGACCTGCACTTCTTTATCCTGTTTTCAGTAATATTATAGGCACAATGGGAAGAGGAGCCAGAAGCAGAAGGAATTTATTAGAAGTTGCCTTATATTTCTTATCTTTGGGCAGTAATAGTTTCTGATATAATGAAAGGGAAGTGATCATCCCCCTGTACTCAGCTCTGGTGAGGCCACACTTCAAGTACTGTGCTCAGTTTTGGGGCCCTCACTACAAGAAGGACATTGAGGTGCTGGAGCGTGTCCAGAGAAGGACAACAAAGCTGGTGAAGGGTCCAGAGCACAAGTCTTGTGAGGAGCGGCTCGGGGAGCTGGGACTGTTGAGTCTGGAGGAGGCTGAGGGGAGACCTGATCGCTCTCTACAGCTACATGAAGGGAGGTCATGAGGTGGGGTTTGGTCTCTTCTCCCATTTAACTAGCAGTAGGACAAGAGGAAATGGTCTCAAGTTGCATCAGGGGAGGTTCAGATTGGGTATCAGGACATTTTTCTTCCCTGAAAGGAAAGGCATTGGAACAGGTTTCCAAGAGAGGTGATGGAGTCACCATCCCTGAAGGTGTTTAGAAAAAGTGTAGACATGGCACTCCAGGACACGGTTGAGTTGACATGTTGGTATTGGACAGACAATTGGACTTGATGATCTTAATGGTCTTTTCCAACCTTAAAGATTCTATGATGCTATGACAGTCCCATTTGAAGGGTAAAGTGAAAGTTTTCTGCAAGTGGGGAGAGAATAAACGGATTCTTATCAAGTAATTTTAATTATAAAAGAAGCAATTAATTCTAACAACAGTGGATTTTCATCCACATGTGCTAGACTCATTTTTTTCCCTCCCAAATCTGCTGTGAAATAACCACATGAAGCAAGCTTCACACCAAAGGAAAAGTTACTTAGGTTAGTGCGGACGGACCTAATTATGAGTCATAGGACATGATTTAGAAAGGGAAAATGTCATGATTGCAAGGTCCCTTGACCTATAAAAAGGAGAAGTTGTGCTAAGAGCCAGATTGTTTTGTAGGAAATAAATCTGTCTGGCAAAGCTACAAGTCCTAAGAACTCTTTGTTTGTAGCTTCAATTGCCCACTTCACCCTTTGCTGCTAAACACAGGTGGTACAATAAATTGGTATCTCCACTACATTTCAGTGATATTTCTCCAGCTTCACAAGCTTGCTGCCGTTCCAGAGCACTTACTACCTCTTTTAGAAAGCCTTTGCTTACTGAGCTCAGGGCTGGAATTTTTCATGTTTCTTCCCCTCTGGTTATTTGTGTTGTGGTTTAGCCCCAGCCAGCAGCTGAGCCCCACACTGGGGGGAGAGGGGGAAAGAAAAAAAAAAAACCAGAGGCAAACCTCATGGGTTGGGATAAGGTCAGTTTACTGGGACAGCAAGGGGAGGGGGAAATAATAAGACTTATACCACAATATACAAAGCTGGTGACACACAGCGCAGCTTCCCACTGACCTGCACAAGTCATGCTGTACAGCTCAGAGCCAACCCCAAGCTGGACCATTCTCAAACTACATTGTGGAGCTGTGTGCTCCTCCTGCACCAGCCGTCCCCCTCCCTCCCCTTCCCATTATGCTGAGCATGACATAATTGTTATGGAATACCTCACTTGTCCAGTCTGGGTCACATGTCGGGGCTGTCCCCCTCCCAGCTTCCTGAGTTTCCTCCACACACACATACACACGCTTCTCGTTAGCAGGGCAGCATGAGAAGCTGAAAAGTCCCTGACTGCTGGGTGACAGCTAAAACATCCATGTGCTATCAGCACTGCTCCCATCCTCACTCCCAAACACATCCCTGCACCAGCTGCTAGGAAGAAAATTTAACTCTATCCCAGCCAAACCCAGGATAATGAGTTTAAATACCTTATGTATAGATGTCTCATTGTATATTGTGGTTTATAGTACTTCAAAAGGACCTGAAGAATTTAAATGCTACATCAGTGATTATCTACAGCTTTATCATCCTTCCCTACAGAGCTGGGCTGTCCTCGTTTTCTTTACAAAGGTGGATGTTCTTGTAATCTCAACCAGTTGATCAGGTACTTTCAACCAAGTTCTGCTGATCACAAGCTTGCAGGAAACATAGTTGTCTTGACTCCCAGCTCAACACTCTCTTTTTGTGCTCTGCTTGTCTTTCACTGATATTCTCACACGTTCTTAGTAAAATGGTAAGTTTAGAGACATGGCACATCATTTTGAGAGTAATGCAATAGCATTGCCAGAATAAATTCTCAAGGCCTGACAAGTCCAAGTTCATGGCAGCTGATAGTAGCTCTCCACAGTGCACAGAAGAAAGCAATCTGATAGCTGAAATTCTTGTCCCAGAGACTGGAATTGAATTTACCTCCCTGACAAAACTTCAGTATAAAGCCTTTCTGGCTAAAGATGATGTTTAAATTTCAAATGTGATGGTGTTGCTCTGTATGGGCACACCTGTATACAGTGCATGGAGGGAGTCAGACTCCTTAGGCAAAGCTCCATAAAGCCAGTTAGGAGGAGCATGAACCTGTCAAAACTGAAGTCAGGTACTTCATAAGGTTTGCTCTCCAGACTCTTCACCAGCCTGGTTGCCCTTCTCTGGACACACTCCAGGACCTCAATGTCTTTCTTGTAATGAGGGACCTTTCTAGGAAGCTGTACCAGAGATGTGATAGTGTTTACTGCTGTTCAAACTGATGAGTTTTAAAAAAATAAAGGAAATTTGGTTTAGCACCTCAATTGCCCAGTATGCAAAATCCGTTGTGAATGCCTTCCTCAAAGATCCGTTACTCAGCCAGCAGTGACTGACTTCAAGGCATGAATCGGTGATTTTTTACAACCTGTGTGATGCTGAGGTTGAAGTCCATGTGACACTACTTATAAGAAGTACTTGGGGAAATTTTCATTTGCATACACAGCATTTTAAAATCGCTTTCACACTGGTTTCATCTCTTTTTCAGGTATTTCACTTTGGACTGAGTCCAGGCAACCACTGCTGGTCAAAGAAAACCACACCTGCTGCTCTGTCAAAGCAGTTCCTATGAACGTTATCCCACACAGAAGGCAAACACCAGTCAGACAGCCTCAGCCTAGCTGACTGTCCTGGTTTTGGCTGGGATAGAGTTAATTTTCTTCCTAATACCTGGTATAGTGCTGTGTTTTAGATTTTGGGTTAAAATAATGCTGATGACACACTGATTCTTTGGTTGTTGCTTGGCGATGTCTACAAGAAGTCAAGAACCTTTCAGCTTCTCACCCCACCCTGCCAGCAAGAAGGCTGGAGGTGCACAAGGAGCTGGGAAGGGGACACAGCCAGGATAGCTTATCCAGCTGGCTGCAGGGATATTCCATACTATATGATGTAATTCAGGGACTTAGCCAGGAGGTACAGGTCTCAGAATCTAGCCGAGCATTGGCTCTAGATTGTGAGCAATTGTGCAGATCATCACCTGTTTTGTACACATATATTTGCTCTGGTGAGACCCCACCTGGCGTACTGCGTCCAGCTCTGGGGTCCCCAGTACAGGAAAGCTCTACAGAGCTGTTGGAGTGAGTCCAGAGGAGGGCCACAAAGATGATCAAGGGGCTGGAGCACCTCTCCTATAAAGACAGGCTGCAAGAGTTGGGCTTGTTCAGTCTGGAGAAGACTCCAGGGTGACCTAATCGCAGCCTACCAATACTTAAGAAGGGGTCATACAGTAAAGTGGGATAGGGACTGTTCACCAGGGAGTGCACAAGGGGTAGTGGATTTAAGATGAAAGAGGGTAGATTTAGGTTAGATGTTAGGAAGAAATTCTTTACTATGAGGGTGATCAAGCCCTGTCACAGGTTGCCCAGAGAAGCTGTGGCTGCCCCATCCTGGAGGCATTTAAGGCCAGGTTGGATGGGGCTTTGGGCAACCTGGTCTAGTGAGAGTGTCCCTGCCCATAGCAGGGGGTTTGAAACTAGATGGGCTTTGAGATCCCATCCAACCCAAAGCATTCTATGATTCTACGTTACATCATCACCACCATCTTCATCCTCATCTTCAACATCTTCCTGTTCTGTCCTATTAAATTGACTTTATCTCAGTCCACAAGTTCTAACGTTTTCCTTCCCAATGGTCTCCCCATCCCGCTGGGATTGAGAGGGGAGTGAGTGAACGGCTGTGTGGTTGTTTTAGCTGCCAGCCAGATTAAACCATGACACAGACCAAATTGATTTTATCTGTGGTAATGGGGATCCCTGCACCACGCCTTTTCCTTTCTGCAGCTGCTGGCTGGCAGTGGACAGATGCTCACTAATTCCCCAGCTGGAGTCAGGCAGAAGTCACTTCTTCAGTTTAAGAAGTTACCAGCTGCAGCTCTCTGTTTGGCTCCTCTGCCAGAGATTAAATATCACATAACAGAGGCAGGAAAAATTGACATTTGTTTACAACTCTGATGCCCTCATGCATAGCCCAACTTACTTAACCAATGCTGCAAGAGGTCATTTGTAACTCTTGACACAAAAAGTGCAGTAAACTATGTATGGAGTAATGAAATTCAATGGTTCTGGAAGTGCCTTTGGGGTTGTGATCAGTGGAGCAGAGTCAGACTGGAGGCCTGTGACTAGCAGTGTTCCCCAGGGCTCAGTTTTGGATCCAGTCCTGTTCAATATCTTCACTGACGACCTTGATGAGGGAATAGCATCCACCCTCAGCAAGTGCCGATGATACAAAGCTGGGAGGGGTGGCTGACACGCAGGAACACTGCGCTGCCATCCAGCGAGATCTGGACAGGCTGGAGAGCTGGGCAGGGAGAAACCAGATGAAATTCAACAAAAGCAAGTGTAAAGTCTTGCACCTGGGGAGGAACAACCGCATGTATCAGTACAGGCTGGGGGTTGACCTGTTGGAGAGGAGCTCTGTGAAGGACCTGGGGGTCCTGGTAGATGACAGCTTGGCTATGAGCCAGCAGTGTGCCCTGGTGGCTAAGAGAGCCAATGGGATCCTGGGGTGCATCAGGAGGAGTGTGTCCAGCAGGTCGAAGGAGGTGATCCTCCCCCTCTACTCTGCCCTGGTCAGGCCCCACCTGGAGTATTGTGTCCAGTTCTGGGCTCCCTGTTATAAAAAGGACAGGGATCTCCTTGAGAGAGTCCAGAGAAGGGCTACGAAGATGATTAAGGGCCTGGAACATCTATCCTATGAGGATAGGCTGAGAGAGCTGGGGCTGTTCAGCCTGGAGAAAAGAAGGCTGAAGGGGGACCTAATCAATGATTATAAATATCTTAAGTATGGGGTGCAGGGGGAATTGGCCAGCCCCTTTTCTCTGGTCAGTGGAGACAGGACAAGGGGCAATGGCTGCAAATTGGAGCAGAGGAAGTTCCGCACCAACATGAGGAGGAACTTTTTCACAGTGAGGGTGACAGAGCCCTGGCACAGGCTGCCCAGGGGGGTGGTGGAGTCTCCTTCTCTGGAGATATTCAAGACCCATCTGGATGCCTATCTGTGCAGTATGAGCTAGGGAGCTGCTTTGGCAGGGGGGTTGGACCCGATGATCTCTCGAGGTCCCTTCCAACCCCTACAACTCTGTGATTCTGTGATTCTGTCTGCACTGCTGACCAATTCAGAATCACTTTAATTAAACTGTGCACCAGATCTGAGAAAGGGCAGAAAGACAACACTTACCTGGTTCTTCCTCCGTCTCCTTCTCATCACTTCTCTGTGCAGGAAACTGGCTGCAAATTTTGACGTTGTACCAAAGCAAATAAAATCACTTGTATAGATCAGCATCTTTTAGGAAGTCTTCTGTACATGGAGTGTGTTGCTCTCTTTGCTGACCTCCATTTATAATCTAAAAAACACAGGAGTTCAGTGTGCCCCAGAGTAACGAGGCTTTCACAGCCTCAGCTGGAAAGAGCTGTATCTGACTTTTGATAAAAGAAGAAAGTGAAGAGCAATGAAATAGAGGATATACAAAAAGCTTTTGCGGATAACAAGAGTATGAAATTTAGCTTATATAGATGATGACCAAGCAAGAAAGCAAACATTAATATTCAAAACTGAAGTTTCACATTGAAAATGACTAACAGGAGAACAGACTAAGAGAAGGAAACCAAAATGCAACTCAATCTGAGAGACTGAACTTCAAAGAGGGTCTTGAGGAGAGCTAGGCATGGCCACTGTAGCATAGACATTACCTCAATGCAAGACAGAGACCATACAAAGCCTCTCTTTAACTAAATCAAAATGGTATTAATAAGGGCAAATTATTGGGGCACTATTTTTGCCAAGTATTCCTAATTGTTATCAGGAGTAATACACCTAAAACTGACACACAGTTTTCTGTCCTGTATAAAGTTTTCTGAATATCTACTGTTTTTAATCATGCTTTCTGCCATCTACTTCTGGGAAAGCCCCAGCTTACTTCTCACTTCTTAATCTTCTCACCTCTGATGCTTTCAGGTTGTTGTGTTTCCTACTTTCATGAATAAGCCACACTGAACATGTGTAACATTTCTCGTTCTTACTAAAGCTGTGAAAGCTGCTTTGCATGTTACTCCCTCAGTCTGTTTTGCTGCTAACTCCTACTGCTTAATATATTAAGTTCTCTTAGAGGAGCACACGTTAAACAATCAACCTGCTAAGGAGAAAATGCATAGATGAGGTAATAATTTCTTTCAGCATCCCAGCTAGACCTTGAAGAGGACATCTTGTTCCAAATCTGAGACAGGTGCACCAGTCAGGAGTGATTCTTACCTGATGTGATTAGGATGGGGCACTACTGCTAATGCAGATGAGTTCTCTGGATTAAAGGAAGAGGCAAGCAAATCCAAAAGCTATCTTTTAGGAAGAAACTTCAGCATAGGAATGGATTTTACTGGGACAACATATCTAATTGTCATTAGGATGCTAGGTGCAGCCACTATTAGCACTAAGGTGATACCTATGTGAGTTGTCTTCAGAGAAGGGTGCACATGCCCCAGGAAGTGTGCAAGACAGGAAGAAAACAATTTTGAATCATTAATAAATAAAATTCAAATCTAATTTTAAAAATTGTATCTCATCTTTATATCAACCTTTTAAATTTCTATTTTTGAATGTTTAATAATGTGCATAATATATTAATGAAGCAGTACATGTGTATAACTTATTTATGCATAACATACATATACTGGGGGTGTGTGCTCAAAATTTTTTTATTCTTAGGGATGCATGATCAAAGAAGTTTGGAGATGACTGCTCTATGTCCTACTGGAGCCATCTTGCACTGGACATCTTGTCAGACCAACTACAAAGCATGAGTCTTGGTAAAGTTTAGGACATCCTCATGTGGCTAATCTCAAGTAAGTAGCACTATTGAAACAGGTTGCCTACTTTTTTCCACTCTGGAAAATTAATCTTATGGATAAATGTCAGAGACAGATCAGTCTGGGGACATGGAGACAAATATACGGTTCCCTCATATTTGTGCTCATCTTGTGCTTAGATTGAACATAACATTTTAAGAAATTCTTTGCAGCTTTCCTTGTTTTACAGGAAAGGTGGATATACATTAGAATGTCAGTGTTGCAAAATTGTATGTTCATTCTGGAAAAGGTTCCTCTGGCAGTGACTCCAGCATTTGTGATGCAAGGTGAGTGAAACAGCCACACAGTGCTCCATGAGTAATCTTCCAAAAATAGATTTTTTGAATTGGGAAAAAAACATGTATCTTTTAAGTGAACATTGTAAAATAGCTTTGTCAGTGCATAAAAGAAATGAAAAGAGGAAGTAGGTGTTACAGTATACCACATGTTTTTATCCTACAGCAGAAATGCATTCGGCGAGAAAAGACTGTGGAGACTCTGTTTAAAGATCAGGTAAGAAAACAACTTATTTGTTAAGGATTTACAAAGACATTAGGAGCAAAAGTAACTCCTTGGTTTGACTGACAGGAGTGTTTGATTTGTTGTAGTGTTTGTTCAGTCATTGTTGTTTGAAGAGCTTGAGTTTCTCTTGCTTGGAGAAGAAGGGTGCTCGGAGAGTTTTTGTAGGAAGAAGCTCGTTCTCTGTGTTCAGGGTAAGACAGGATTCCTAGGCTCCAGACAGAGTAAAGAGTCACATCAGGAAGATGGGGGTTTTTTTGGTCTAATTTAAAGGTGGCACTTGATCGAATTACCAGGGGAAATTATACTCCCCATCATTCTTTCTAAGAAGATATTAGATGAGCATTTTATGACAGAAATTGAACTGATTTTGCAATAAGGAAAGCATATGAACAAGTAAGACCCTATCTGGTCCCATTTGTTTTATGAAACTGTGACTGCTGGTTTTATATAGTATTTTGAGTTATACAAGGCTAAATCCAGGTTGTGATCTACCTTTATCTGTTAGTGAGCCAAATTCCAGGAAAGTACAACTCCTGAGATGAGTGTTTGATTATAAATTCCTCAAAGTCCCATGTTTTTTAAGCGATGAGCTTTTATTTTGTTAATTGTATAATGATGTATAACTGTGTTGAACTGAGCACTGTAACAAGCTGCGTTTTCTTGAATATGTCTGTATCAAACTCAGGCCTGACCATGGTTAAATAAAGACGTGAAAAACTTCCCAGTTTAAGGCAACAGATCTTTTCTGAAAACAGGGTTTTGGTGTTATTACTACTGATCTAGTTAATGTATGTAGCTAACTGTGTGTTTAGCTCTTGCTTACTGGTGTATTTCCACTCATGCTTTATGGCGTCAAGTACTTTACGAACATATATATATATATATATATATATATATATCCATCTCAGGAAAAGGCTGAACTTTTCAGATCTGCTTATGTAGTTTTAGACCCCGAAGTCAGATATTGCCTTCTGAAGTCACTTAGGGTTCTTAAAGAAACATTTTACTGAGCATCCTTTTCCAAAGGCCTGCTAGAGTGAAACGTGGGTGAGGTGCTCGAAACAGCCGAAGTGAGTAGGATGGGGACAGCACAACAACAACAAAAATGAAAAGTCAGAGAGCTGCTCAGTTAAATTCCCTTGTATTTCATGGGTTTGCTGCAGGGAGAGGGACATTTTTTTGTCTGTCTGCATGCACATGTGTTCAGCGTGCTGCCCAGAAGGGAAGTGAAATCGGTGTGGTGAGAGTGAGGGAAGGTGGGTGAGATGGGGACAGTGGAGGGACACTGGAGCAGAGGAAGGTGACTTGCACTGGTGTGGACACACCGTGGCCAGCTGGTAAACGTGGGTAGAAAATGAACTTTTCTGCAAAAAGCTTTCACTGAGCTGGATGAACATCTGTAACTTTAGACACCGTGAAGAGGTATCCACACATTTGAGCAAAGCTAGCAAAGATGTTATCAATTTTATGCTTGCTGCATTCAGAGCTTACAAATGCTCATCTTTGCATTATATAGAGCTTTTCTAGTATTTCAGGTAAAGAAAATTAATTGCAATTAGGCAAAAGGTGCTTTGCACAGAGACAGGCTATTACAGAAGTGGGGTTTTTTTGTGTTTTGTTGGGCTTTTTTCTGTGAACAGACAGTGTGAAAAAAGCCTAGTGTCCGTCTTCCCACTACTGTTTTCCTCACAGGGCAATTACTTGACTGCTTAGGATAAACCCCAGGGAGACACTGGAAAAATGGCAATGTTTTTCACCAATTTCTATATGACTTTTTTGAGAAAGATGACACATCATGTAAGGGGATTTATATCTTTTGCAGAAAGTCCCATTGAAGTATTAAAGCAGAACCTGAAGCTTTATAGCTTTTCCCCTTCTGTTTGTTACGATACTGTAGCTAGGGAGTTCATCAAAGCCTGATACCTGCTCCTCTCTCCTGAAAGGATATCTCCTAGTGAGAAATCTCAGAAGTGCTTCCTTTTCTGCTCAGTTGTGCTGCTTTGCTCAAGTACTTGTGTCTTCACCTACACACACAAATAGCAGCTGTATACTGGGCTTTTTCCTCAGTTTTGTGCCCTGACTTTTGAGGAAATTACTGGACCCTGTAAAACCAAGTAAGCATACGACTTAGAGTAGCTCAGAAGTGAGCAGAAGAGTACCACTTTTGCTTTCACTGTCCCATAAAGACAGTGAGACATGGGGATGTGCTGCAGCTAAGGGCCGGGAGGCCAGCAGGGCCGTGCCATCCAGCATCCCTCGGTGAAGGAGCAGGGATGGGATGGAGTGACCAGAGCCCTGCAACTGCCCAGCAAGGCCACAGTGGTGGTGCTGGTGCAAAACCCAGCAGGGTCCCGTAGGTGATGGCAGCAGGTAGGAGGTTGGGCACAGACCGTGGTGTGGCTCAGGCAAGGACTAAGTCTGTGGGTCTGGTCACAAATGCAGTTCCCAAGAAAGTGGGAGATGTAAAGCTGCCCCAGGGGAACTCCCAACTTTTCCCCAGTGGTGTGATCCCAGGCTGCACAGCCAGGCTGCAGCAGGGCTGGCCTGAGCGGGGATCCCCTGAGGATCAGGGTTGGGTGGTGGAGCCTGGGGCTGCACCTGGGGCCTTGAAGCTTGGGGTCTCATCAGCAGAGCCGGTCTGAATTTTTCCTGGGAGCATCACTGAGAAATGCTGGGGTTCTAACTAAAGTGCTTTCTTAGAAATATATTGCTGTTGGGTCCCAACTGGGACTCTCAGGGTCCTTGAGCGTGGGGCCAGCAGCATGAAAAAGCTGTAGGGTCCAGTGTGGCCTGAGCAGCCCGTGCAGGGAGCAGAGGCTTCAATCTGTTTGTGCAACAGGCAATGGGAATACTTAGTAAAATCCTTGAGGGTTTGAAGCAAGAAATAAACATGAAACTCTCAGAAACATCACCCTCCTGGAACAGGGACAGCACCCATGATGTGTTTCATATGAGAAAACATCGTAATTTCTTGGAATTTTTAGTTTGTGAGAAAATTGTTTTTTTTATAAAAAAGGTTTGTGTGTTTTGTTCTGGTTCAGCCCAAGCCCAGATCTCAAAAGCATCCCAAAAACATCTTGGAAACCTCAGAATTCTTTCTGATTATCTCTGAAAGGAGATTTGCTCGGCCACTCATCTCTTTGTTCATTAGAACAAAGTAGTTGGTCTCTGCACAAGCCTTTTTCAGGAAGCACATTCTTTTCATGTGTCTGTGGCTGAATATTTCAGAACACAACATAAAAAGTAAAAAAGACTTTCACAATAGAGAAGAGAGAAGTCTAAAGCTGTGATGCGGTAGGATAGATTGGAGTAGGTAAAAGCCTTGAATGTTGAGAACATCACCCTTATTTGCATTTACTTCATAAAACCACAAAGATAATGAATTTCTGTAGTGTGGTGTGGACTGACTTACTGCTCTCAGGAGGGGATAAAGGCAGACAATTTTAAAATCTCTCTATCTCTCTGTCTCTATCTCTTTCTCTCTCTCCAGGCAGTGGTTAGACCATAACAGAAATGTTAGTTGATAACAATGGGGCTTATTTGTCTTTCAGTATAAAGTTTCAGTTCAATACTTGATACTTTGATGCAGGAAAAATATTGCTAAGGTTATTACTGACATTAGCATGCAACTGAGCTTCATGTCACCTGTTTTAGATATTAAAGCCTGTTTCCAGGCAGTGAGGTATCTCAAGATAATCTGAAGAATGTAGAGCTTTTCCACTTCTCATCAGAGGAATTTTCTCCTTTTTATTTATTTATCACTACCTCGCCATTCCCTTGCAAGGGTAGGGGTGGAATTGGGACTAAATCTTCTGTGCAATTAGGGTATCAATATAAAAGTCTTAATGGAGTTGAGGAACTGGTCTGTATGGTCTGGCTGACTCCCTTTAAATGGCTTTTACTTTTGGCAGTTCAGCACAGAGAGATGGGTTTAGCTTCAGCTGAGCACAACAAAGTAAAAACTAAGTGTCTGATTTCTGGTGAGATCCTACAGGGAGAAAAGAGACCTTTGTTGACTAAGTGCAGTTTCATTTATGGATTGAAAACATGACCCGGCCATGGCATGAAATGAAAGCAAACAGGCAGGACTTGCTATTGCCTCATACGTGTACGTGTGGTGGAAACTACGTTTTCTATGTACCCGGCAGGAAAGAAGTCCTGCCTTAAATAAATTAATTGCTGAGCTTGTCAAACCGTTATGTGTCCTTCCTGGAAATGGCTTGAAACTGGTTCTGTGCCTGTGAAGCTGCTCAGAGATAAGGGTGGCTTGAAGTCTTTAACCGTTGGACGCTGAACTGACTTGGTAGCAAACCGAGGTCCTGGCTGTAATTTATGGACAAGTCATGAGCAGCTGTAAAGGTCAAGGACCCCACTGCTAAAACACAGGGAAGGGAAAAGGAAAGCAATGCAGAATTTGCAACTCAGGGCTTCCTTTTTTTACTGCCAGGTGATACAAAGTTCATTTCTAAAAGTGGGTGCAGGGTGCAGGCACCACCCCTGCAGCCCTCCCCCTTCCCCCCCCCCAACAAAAACCTTGCTACAGAATCCCACAATAGTTTGTGAAACACCAAAAACCACTCATGGTCCTTACTGGTGAGTGACGTCTAGCAAAAAGAAATACGACTGCTGTTTCTTTGCCTTTTATTGTATTTGTGAGGTTGAAGTTCAGCATGAATTCAATATGAAGCCATGGCATTATGACGAAATGACTTCTGGTACCACATCTGAGTCAGAGCAAAAAAGTCCCTTTCTTCAGAGGTGATTCAGGTGCTTTATTACTGTTACAAGAACAGTACTATGGGAATGAGCTTGAGTTTCAGCCCTCCGCTTGGGGGGTTGGAAACTTGCCATTTCAGTCATACCTCAAAGCCATGGCATTAAACAGGTTCCTCTTGCCCTGTCTCAGCAGCAATTCCCTGGAAACAAACAACAGGGGGTTTCAGCAGGTCCCACTGCTTCAGCATCAGGAATCAAAAACTGACTCAGCAGCAACCCCTTTGCTATGACCCTGCTGAACCTGAAGCAGGTCTCCGTCTAGATGAGACAAGAGCACTTGTCCTTCTGTCCTCAAGTCTCAGGCACCTTCACCCAAGGATCTCCTCTGATGGATGTGAAGTCAAGCCATCTGTGCTGAGCCCCAGGCCCAGGACCATGTCCCAGCAGCAGGCGTTTTGCTTCCAACATCTAGAAACTCTGTCATCCCTCAGCCAGGTGTTTTAGAGTCCTACTTTGGAACGGGTGTATTCATGTTATCCCAGTGCATGAAGACTGACTTCTCATGGTGTTTGTGAATGAGATGGGCCCACTTTGAAGTTGTTCATTGGACAGTACCAAACTTTGATAACTGTATTGTGGGCCATTGCTTCTTGGGCTTTAAGATTTTCCATATATTTTTTTAAAGCATGTTGGGTTATACTTCAGGGTTACCTGGGCAAAGCTATCAGGACTTGATGATTTTTTCCCAGCTCTCTTCCTCCCTTTGCATCAAAGCACCAAACAGCTCAAAAAGCCTTTCAAAAGTGGGATGTATGGAAAATCCCTTCTCACCTTCTGCCTATACTGCATCATTTAACTGCTCCTTCCAAAAGTGCCAGGTTTTCCTGCTGCAGATGAGCTCTATCTAGAAGAGGAAGTCAGACACAGTAGATACCTTGGCAGGAATGAGTCGAATGGAAAAGGGACGAAAGGAAGTCAAATGCTTGGTATATATGAGTAAAATATCCTTCTTAGGGAGTTCAGGAAGGAGATGGAAGCCCAAAGGATGAAGATAACCTTCATTTTAGTTTCTTACAGTCTAAAAAAGGTTGTTAGGAGACCTGTGGGGGAAAGGGCATGCTAGTAAAAGTAACTGAGGACAAGTGGAATAAAGAGTGTTGCTGGATGTCAGAGCTCACATCCCACTCTAGGATGGCAGACACACATATTTCCATCCCAAGCTGTGTGCTGTCACACTTGGTGTCTGCTGACCAAACCACAAAATGTTTTCATTATTGTAGCACCATTTTTCCTGCTCATTGCTGATAAGCACAATCTTTTCAGCGCTGAAACATCAACTGAAACTTTTATCTCAGGAGTGAATACATGCTCTTCAACACTAAGCCAATAGAGACAAAACAAAAGCCAATAGAGACAGGGTCCAAAATGTACAAATTATAGCACTAATTTCTTCCTTGTTCTTTACATTGTTTCCTGAAAAACAGAATGCATCTCCAAATAGCAGGGCAACAACAATATTGCAAGAAATATCTCCCAGGGCTGATGTCTACCACAACACAAAAAAAAAAAAAAGTCTGCCTATCTGGAATAACTCAGATTTCTAGTTAGGAGGTGAAGGTGAATCAGTGAAGATAACTCTTGTGCTTGCATGGCACCACCTGGTGGGTAGCTACGTATCGCAACAGTTTCCAAATCCTACACAGGTGATGGTAATCGCTGGGTAGGTTTTTTGTATCTTGCCTACAGCCGGGCTTGCATTTGAGCCCAGATGCACCCACACCTCAAGCCCATTGTCTTCAAATCTTTGTTGCAGTGTCCCTCCCTTCACTGGGTTTCAGGATGGGGCACAGGTGTGGTCAAATGTACTCCGGACTCATCCCCATGCAAATGTTTAAGTCTGGTTATTGATAAATACTGAGCCAGAACTATGAGATGGAAAATAAATGAGATTGTGGGGTTGAGGGTGCATAAACCTAGCTCCTGCTCCAATGAGCAGTATCAACAAAACCTGGTTTCATAGCATGCATGACTGGCATTGGCAGTCCTTTACATCCATACAGGCAAGTAAAGCTGAGGTAGCCTGGCAATAACCACCCTCCAACTGAGGCAGATGCATGGGAGAAGAGGGTGAATATGCTTATGTAGATAAAGAGCAAGCTTTCTCACAACGGTTGTGCAGAGGGGTAGTGATTTTCATGCTATTATCTCCTAGTTTCCACAAGTTTGACATTCCAAACTACTTTAAAAAAATGTCATTTTACATTTAGTAAGCACTCACCTGCCTTTTGGCTTTTCCTGTTGATCTGGAAGCATTTAGCTAGCAGCCTGTATCTCTACATGGCAACTGCAATAATATCCTCCAGAGAAGGATTCACCTACGTCTTGCACCAGCAGCAGGACTCCCCCTGTGTCAGTGCAGCTGCCTGGGAGTCTTCCACCTGGTCATATTTGAAATGGCCAATGATGCTGGATATCTCTCTTTTCCTTGGAGGAAGAGTTTTCCTGAATAAATTAATATGGTTTAGCTTCAACTCCAGTTTACCTCCATTCCTTTTTTAATTGCATTAATTGGCTCCTTGTAACTTGAACTTTCTTCTTCTTTTTTTTTTTTTTTGCTCAAGAGAAAATTTTTCATCCCAATAGTTGCAGAAAATGGTTTAAAGAAGTGAATCTCAGTGAATGACAATGCATAAAGACAATATTTAAGAAATAGCCTGATTTTTAAAACAATCCCCTAATATTTCTCACATTTAGTGTTTCTAGATGCAGGAGACTGGAAAAATGGAGACTGGTAAAAGTGTTAAGGAATAAAAATTCAGTGTAACTTTCTGGTCCCCTGCTCTAATTATGACACATTTAATTTGAAAGGCCTGTGTGATGCATAGCTGACAAAACCCTAACCTGATCTGCTAGAATATCAGTTGCACCATCTAGGACTCATGTTTTCAATTGTTCTAACCTATACACCCACAGAAATGAAATCGTAATGTGTCTTTATGAGAAACTGAAGAGGAAAAAATAACTTTTATACTCATCTGTTCCCAGGTTTCATCTAAACTTTAAAATAATTCATTTTCATATACTGAATATACCAAGGCCAGTTTTGGGAAGCTACCTGCTGAACATAAGCTCAGCAATGAATTTAACTCATTAAAATACCCATGAATTAAGACTTGCCTTTCTGGAGTAAGCCACAAAGTAGGGGGGGATTCAGCTCATGTAAATTAAACAGTAGGTGTCTGGTTTAATCTTGTCAACAGGGGAGATACAGGCACTTCTGGGAAGAGATTTAATTTAATTCCAGGACAGCTATTTCAGAGACATGGGGCAGACTGCCTTCCGGGCCATCCCTCTCTCTTCAAGGGTGGAAATCTAGTCAAAGAGGGTCGGCAGCCTTTAGAGAGCTAATGTGAGTCCTAACCTCAGAGCTGCAGTGGTATCAGTTGGTTAGTGCTTGAGCTCTAAACTCACACGTATCTGGCCTGACAGGGTAGAGGAATATGAAAAGGAAACAGCATTTTCTTGTCTCAGCTAACAAAGCAACAAGGGTGAAGCTGTTCATTGCTAACCTGGCAGTTTTGCACACTAACCTAACGCTTCTGTACAAGTGGCCAAGTCTGAGTCAAGTGAAGTGATGGTGGCAGCAAAGAGGAAGTGTTGGGGTTGTGGGTGCCCCTGCACACCTGTGGTTGGGTGCGAGCCTGTGTCTGGGCTGTGTGCAAGCTGTGGCAGGCCAAAGCTAGTAGTCAAAGAGTTTCTGTTTCATCCAGCGGTCAAAGCAGAAGCTGGACAGTTCCTTGAAGGCCTCTCAGGCTCCCTGAGTCGCAGTCTCAGCTGCCCTGGGAGCGGTGCACTTCAGTTTCATGTTGGGTCAGTGGGGCAGGATGTGCTCTGCAGTGGTTTGAAAACGTGTTTCACAGGACAGAGCCCCAAAATTGCATCCAGACAGAGTCTGCTGAAGAGAAAGAGGCTGAAGAGTGGGGGAAAAAGAAACAAAGGCTTTGAAATCAGAAAAATTTATTTTCCTGAAGCTGACCTGACATAAGTTACCACCACAGAGAAGTGTTGCAGGCACGGAGTAGGGGCTGGGTTGGCCATCCCTCCTGCTGCTTCTTTTCCCTTCCCTGGGACAGCAACTGTCCTGGTGGGAGCAGGAGGATATTTGTGGTGCCAGCTGTTCCTGGCAAGGAAGGGATGGCACAAGCTCATCTTGAAATGGGGGAGCTGGGGACTTTTGCAGTGAAGGAGGACCTTGTTGCATGTGGAAGCAAAGATTTCATGCTCATGAAGGTGCACGCCTTCGTATCGGGGAGGAAGGCGATGTCAATTGAGGCTTCTACACACGTGATGAAGAATATCGGCCTACCAAACAATTAGATTTAAATGCATTCATTCAGTGTAGCTCAATGGTCTGCAATTACTAGCCTTAATTTTTATCCTGTTTGCTCACATTCTTTCCGAGTTTTGGTATTCCCTAATGCTTCCTCATTAGGGAAAGAAAACTGACTGGCTCATAAAACCACTGATTTAGAAAACACATTTAATTTTTCCCCCATTGTTATGAAAAACAATAGATGGAGCTGAAACCTACAGGAAGTACCCCTTATCATTCCCAGCCACAGGCTCATTAAAGACTCAGCCTCTCACATTTACAGCTATGTTTCTAGAATCAGAAATGACAAACAGGTCGCTGCATATTAATAAAAGCCGAGCCTGCCCCTCATCTATGTGTGTGGGTGTCAACAAAGAAGGTGAATGGTATCCCCCGCCTCTGAGGTGGGGCAGGGGAAATCTGCAGGATAGGAAAGCTAGTACATTTTAGTTTGTGCTGTGGGAACCAGGGAAACACAAATTATTTTGATATTCTGGAGGCTTACATGTGCTCAGACACTTGAAAATCTACTCATCATCTAGCAGCCACCGGAAGTTCAGAATCAAAATACTTAAATTCTCCACTAAAGGCCTTAAAGTTAAGGTTATAGATATTTGAAAATTAGATGGGGAAAAAGGAAACAAACCCAGAGAAAAGTTTGCTTCAGGTCGTGGTGGGAGCCTTTTCTTTTGAGAAAGCCATAGTGTCAGACTACAGAGAAAACAGAATTCCTGCTTTTTTTATTATTATCATTATTTAATTTTTTAAAATTTTCCCTGTTCTCATATGGCTCCTAGCTGCACCTCAGGAATTTGTTCAGTGCTGAACTGGTCAGTGATGACCACGGAAAATGCTCTGCAGGTGTTTTTGGATTAAATGTTTACCCTCAGTCAGTCAAACAGATTTGTTCCTCCGACACTGGCTCCAGCTTCACCAAAGGAGTCCAGGTCATGTAGGAGACGAAGTGGCTCATAGAGGTCCACCAGGTTGGCCACCCCGCCTGTGATGGCTATTGCTGCTGTCAGTGTGTAAATTAGAGCTACAAAAATATGCTGGGGCCTTCTTCCAAACACCTTCAGATTCATTTGCTTACTCATGGGTGCATTTTATTAGTAAAATCCCCCACGCTTGCCACTGGCCAGGGAGCTGCGAGCCCCACTCAGTGACCTGCTCCTTTGCCTTCAGTGAAGGGGGAAGCTGTCATTCGGTTGCTGACATTAGGTCTTTCAATATTGGTGTGTGAGAGCGTACAGCCTGCGGGAGAACTTCAGAAAATTTCAAATAATTAAGTACACCCATGTTCATTGCTTCATGTTGGCACCATGGCAGAAGTCAGCAGGAGGCACTGTTACCTGCCTCCTCTCCTTGAGGCCCCAGACACGCTTCACACCTCACTAACTTTGCAACAGCAGGAGCTGTGGCAGGTACAAAATTAGATTTTCTGAGGTGGTGAGTGGGTCCTGTTGGGAAGAGGGACAAAAAAGTGAAACCCTGCATAATGCACAGGGAGGAGCTGAGGGATGGCGGGGGCCCTCACTGTGCTCATGCAGGGAAGGTGCATTTCAGTCTCCAAATTCCTCTCAGCCCTCCCCTCCGGTTGCTGTTGTGGCAGGCTGTGAGGTGAGGAGCAACAAGCCGTGACCTCCCCACCTTCATGGGCCTTACAGGAATCAGTGAAGCTGAGCCACATGCTGAAAAGGAGTGTCTAGGGGGCCTGAAAGCAGAGGTTGTCTTTAGGCCGATTGCTCGCCTCAGGCCTTGAGAACCACCACCTTGCTAGCATGGAGTGCAGTAGGCACTGCAAAGGTATTCCTAGCAACGGTGTGAGTGCTTCCCCATCAGGACACTGACTGGCAAGACCAAATAGTAGGCTTATGCTGGGGCTGCGTGTCCCCCCCTTCACCAGTCCCTTTTGCAAGTTGCAGAACCACAAATGCTCTGGTCCCAGGTGGGAGGGATGGGGAAATTCACCTTGCAGTGCCTGGTGATGCAAACCAGGAACAATGAAAAGCACACAAGGCCCCCATCCTGTGTAAACAGCCAGGTTTGTACACCCATTTGGGACAATATTTTTTTTAAAAAGCATAGGTTTAAGTCCAACTAAATTCAAGAAGTCTGCACACATAAAGCACCTTCTAACCAGAATCCTGTTATCAAGAACTGGACTGAATCTGACAAGACAGAAGATAGAACTGGAGAAAAGAGAGGAATAATAATTGAGTGGGTGTAAAAAACATACATTAAGGGAAACATTTATTTGGTGGAACAGCTACTCAGGGTACCTAAGAGAACATACTTTCCTGATTCATTATATACAAATACCTGAATTGCTATTACAAGTGGAAGACATACTAAACACTGCTGTGTCCAGGAAACACCCGCACCTCTGGCTCTGCTGTTTCTAACCCTGTGGCTGTTTCCTGTATTGTGAACAGGCAAAACTCTGGTCCTTGCCACACACAGCACCTCCAGGTGCTGCCCACAAACCGGTTGCTCATAGCAAATGTTTGAGATATTCATCACTGCACCTCTGGTGTATGTCTTCTTCAACTCTACTTCCACTTAGGAAGACATGCCGTGTTCTTCAGCACAGGAGTGGCAGACAGCAGCTCCCTTTGATGAGTTAGTTGCCCTGAATGATGTTTTCCTTGAGGAACACTGCTTACCATAGAAACACTGATTTCACTCACAGGACTGTTTGTGCTTTCTTCTTTCCTCACTAAGAATGGCATCACAATTATTAAAAACTTTTTCCTGAAAACTTCTTACTTCCCCTTGTACACAATTTGGGGAAACCAAAAAGCACACCAGTGCTTTCAAGTTTTTTCTCCATAAGATTTTTATGATGTGCTATATGTTTGATACAGTGATAACAGTAATCTCCTTAGCCTATGTCGCCAAACTGAAGCGTGTGTTTGGGGTTATATAAGCTTCCTCTGGCACTAAACAGTCTCTGCTTTCATCCCATTGTTTATTATTGTGCTGCAAAGAGTTTCAAGGAGGCACAAATGAAGATTTGCAGATGCATTCCTGAGACGTGCAATGGAAATGAAGATATGCCAAGAACTTCCTGAGAATGCAGAACTGAAACTACATTCAGTCTGGAATAGCTGCACATTACGGTTTTATTTAGGAGCTGAAAAGACAGCTATTTTAGAGCTCAAATTGCAAAAACCACAGAAGAGAATACTCTGCTTTCTGCCAGAACATGATTGCAACTTCTTTGGGAGGCAATTATTAGCACTAAATCCAGCTCAGTGGGAATATCAAGAACGGAACTGATCTTCCCTGGCATCAGACGACGCCTGCATATGAAAGCCTCCGAATTAGAAATGCAATGTATACATTAGTGCAGGGGCCACGCACCCCGCTGCACTACATTTCTTAGGCTTAAAAGAAATTCTTCTAAAGCTTCTTTCCCGTTTGCGTTGTTAAAGGAAATGACTGAAGACAATACAATAAACATTCAGTCATGCAGCAAAGAAATATCTGGGCTGAGAGCAAAATTCATTGTTGCCTGGGTCAAGGGTAAGTACAGATGAGTTGGCAGCCTGCAGTTAAAAAGTGAATGGCGAAAAGGCCCACAGATAAGCTTTAATTTGTCTACGTAAATTTAGTTTCCTCTTTGCGATCAGTATTTACATCACTGTTGCATTCATTGTCAACACATGGTATGTACATTTTCTAATGGTGCTTTTATAAGCCATGTATGAGCATGGCCCATCACATTATGTCGCATCTGAAGTGTATCGTGCAGCACAGCACAGCACAACCCAACACAAAATCAACACGGTGCTGTGTGTCTCTCCTCCCTCCTGGCTCTGGCCTTACCTCCTCACCTAACACCCAAAGATTGGCACATGCACACTGCCAAGGTGCACCAGCTGCGTGAACAGCTCTGCAGCCCCTGGCTGTGCCCTGTGGGAGCACAGATCGTGCTGCAGCTGGAGCACTGCTGGGCAGCCGAGCCATCAGGTCTGCGTGTGAGACAGCTGCTCCTCTGGGAAGCTGCAACGGAGGGGACACCTGCCACAGTGAGAGCCCCAGGACTGCTCTCTCCACAGCTGCCTGTGCAGTCCCACGAAGGCTTCCCAAACCATCCTCCTTTTTTAGTTCTTTTCTTCCTCCTCCCCACTGCCCTTGTTGCTCACCACACGTCCAGAGATGCTGCACCTTTTGCTCTCCTTCTTAGCTGGCTCCCTGCGCCACCCGAGCACTCCAAGAGCAATACTTGTTCTTCCCCGAGTGACCCCGAAGTTCCTTCCCTGCCCCAAGAGGGAGCATTTTGCATGCACAGCCTTGCAAGCAAAAAAGCAACAAGGATGTTAGGACCAAAGCTGTAGGATGACAGTAAGCATGGACACCTTCCAGGAGCTGAAGCGATGTAATTTCCACTTCAGCAGAATTGGGAACACAATTTGACCCTCACTTTTTTTTATCTGATGGTCCACAGGAATAATTACAAGGCTGTAAAGTACTGTAGGATCCAGATTTCTGCAGCAGAGACTGCATTGGAAATATGCACCACCTAACTTCTCTCTTGCGCACCATTTCCTTTCTGCAAGAAATAACGTTAAATCGTTTTGTATCTTGATGAAAGGACTTTATAGCAAATATGCAGATGGAAAAAAATCAAAATATTTTCTGTCTGTAACTGCCACACAATTAAAAATTAATGAGCAGTATGATCATCCACTTCCTCCTCCCTCCCCCCCTTTTTCTTAAAAAGAAGGACAAAAAATGAGATTTCTGTTGAGACACCTCTCAGCAACGGTGCATGATAAATTAAGAAACTGGGTGGAGTGCTTCCTTCCTGTAACTGAGAAGTTAAAGACAAATAGGACATCTTACATAACGTGTGAAAAATAACCTTTTCACAGTAAAAAATTAAGAAAAAAGAAAGAGGCTCTTCCACCTCCTAGGTGTGTCTAATCCTGTGTCCTCTAAAATGCCTGGATGATGGTCCCCCTGCTTTGGCACGTGGAATCGCTGGTGCTGGGCAGCTGATAACTCACCTTTTGTTTTCCCTTCCTGTTCAGTAGGCAGGCTTGTTTCTTGCATATCTAGTGTTGGGGGTAGAAACAAACACTGTCTTCCAAGGATTTTTGGTGACAGTCAAGACTTGACAGTAACTGCTTACCCAAACATAGGTGAATAAATTTTCCCAACAGCTGTGTGATGCAAGAAGGGAACAGAAGGGAAAAAACCCACCCAAACCCTACCAAAAAACCCTACAGGGATCCTACTATCCTCTATGAGACAGCCACAGCCTCATTTTTTGGCATCCACTGTTCTAGAGTTCATGGCTCCTGCAGAACATCATGGCATATTCCAATCTGGCACATCCTACACCTGGGCAACAGAGCCAAAAGGAACCCGCTTTCCAAACTGGTGCAAAACAAAATTGAAATGCTTTTGTTGTTAAAAACAAAAAGCAAAAACAAACCCAAAGCATTAAAAAGCTAGTATTTTTAGTCAGAGAAAAATGCTTCTGTAAGAGGGGTGTATTGACCATTGTGGGAGCAGGCCATTTACCTGCCTGTTTTGTCCAAGAGGTATAGAGTATGGTTTGAAGGAGATAGGAAGCTGGAAAGCCAGAGGAAAGGCTTTCCTCCTTACACATCCTTCATTTGGAGGTTGGACTAACTGATCTTTAAAAGTCCCTTCCAACCCAAACCATTCAGTGATATATCCATGAGATGGTTAGCCAGGAAACAGGCAGACAGGAAACATTGTTTTCCTGCCAGTCTGTACACCAGTCACACAGGTGCCTGGTTTGGCTGAGGATGGGAAGGAAACAAGATTTTCTTGTGGCTATGGTAACCAAACAATCTTGATAACCACCTGAAGATGGTCTGCTGGAACCTCTATGTCCCTGGTAACACAGTTTTTGACCAAAGCCTCGCCCCTACTGACTTCAGTTGGTCAGCTGCCAGGTATCTCAAGGCATGTTCCCAGAAACATGAGACCAAAGAACATGTCCACTTCAGGAAAACTGCTTGCAGTGGTTAGACTAGCATGTCCTAGGAACTATGAGGCAGAGGACCAAGACAGAGTTTAGTTCTGGGGCAATGCTCAATTGCTTCACCCATAAGACTGTAGAGGGACCACCAGACCACTGCAGAGTCACAGAGATTTGTCTCTTGAGCTGACCTGGGAGGGCCTCAAAGCATGGCCATGTCAGCAGACAGCACCATGTCTGTCTAACCCTGGGGGCCTGGCTCAAGCAGGTGGCTGGAGAACGGCAAGAAGTGAGTGCATTTTCCTCCAACCCAAGTTACCTGAGCTTCTGACCGCTCTGCTTGTCTCTGCTGAGGAGAAAGCTCCCTCTGCAAAATGCAGCAACCTGATGGAGTGAGGTCAGGATTCTGCCTCTTCCCAGCACTTCTCCCACAGAAATAATATTTGAGGTGCTCAGTCCTGAGGTTGAAATTTAAATATATCTTAAACAAAGAAAAATGACAAGCAAAATTGGACTTTATATGACTGGCAGGAAAATACATCCAATAGTTAAATGCAAAGGAAGAAATTCTGATCCCTACTTTAACTCTTTTACTTTGCCTGTTTAATGGTCCCTTGACATTGCAGGGGGAAGATAAGGGAGACCCACTTTTATGGGCCTCATACCCTGAAACAGAACTGATTGCAAGGGGAAGTCACTTTTAAAAGTGTGACTGAGTATCGGGATTATCAAACTGAAATCTGCCTCGTAGGGGTTAGTCAGACCAGCAAGCAGCTAGCAAGCACGCAGTTCTCTAAATGGTTTCAAAAGCATTTATTAGTTTTTGTGAAGCTGAGTCAATTCAGGCTCCAGCCCCTTCGTGCTGCGCTGCAGGTGGTTTGTTCAGAGTGAGCCTGTGTGCTGCTGCACTCCACTGAGGTCTGCAAGGGAGGCAGCAACCAAAACTGCAATGATGGGGCAGTGAAAACCTTAAAGCCCCTGCCATGCTGAGGGCCAGGGATAAAAATCCTGAGAACTTTCAGTGAATCAAGAAACATGTGTTTTATTTTGAGCTGATGCAAATTTTTTCAGCCCCAACGCTGTCTTTTCATCTGGGCATCTTTTTCCTAAAAATAAGTCTGTGCTAGATCCACAGAGGTGCTGCGAGGTGGCAGCTGCAGAGCTGGAAGCAGAGCTCTGGTGCTTCACAAGGTGGCTTTAGTTTCAGCTGCAGAAAACTGCAGCTCTTGGCTCTCAGTTGAAGCGTCACCCCCCTCCCAAGGACAGTCACCAGTCACCGGGCTGCAGTTTCATTCTGCACAGAGAACAGTGCAATATTTTACAACATGAAATGGGAAAGACAAAATCTCCTGCTTTGATGGGTGCCACCATGCATCTGATGAGCCTGGTTATTTCTGATTTACAGGTTGTTCTCCCCTCCATGTGCTCCTACCTAAGGGCTCTTTCCCCTTTTCCCTGCTCCTCTGCTTCTGCCTCCCATTGCATACTGTACAAGGAGTGAACCCCTTGGACATCTGTCATCACTCTCACCCTTTTTTTCTTTTTCCAGGCTTTTTGGCATCCCTTGCTTGGAATAAGATCTCACTCACGTGTTTCCATTCTGCCTTCATGCAGCACAGGGGCCTTTACTCAGACTGCAAGGATCCTCATTTGGAGAATGCCTCCAGTTTGGGATAGGAAACAATGGGCTTTTGTGACTGTGTTTGGAGGTGATGTTGAGAATCTCCTCAACAAGTCATAGAATCATAGAATCATAGAATGGCATGGGTTGGAAGGGACCCCAAGGATCATAGAGCTCCAACCCCCCTGCCACAGGCAGGGCCACCAACCTCAGGCCTGGATCTACACAAGGTTGCCCAGGGCCCCATCCAACCTGGCCTTGAACACTTTCAGGGATGGGGCATCCACCACCTCTCTGGGCAGCCTGTTCCAGCACCTCACCACTCTTTCTGTAAAAAACATCCCCCTAATATCTAATCTAAACCTTCCTTCCTTTAGTTTTAATCCATTCCCCCTTGTCCTGCCATTATCTGCCCTTTAAAATAGTTGATTCCACTACTGCTTATAATCTCCCTTCAGGTACTGGAAGGCTGCAATGAGGTCCCCCCACAGCCTTCTCTTCTCCAGGCTGAACAAGCCCAGCTCCCTCAGCCTCTCCTTGTAAGGCAGGTGCTCCAGCCCTCTAATCATCTTTGTGGCCCTCCTCTGAACCCTCTCCAACAGTTCTACATCTTTCTTGTATTGGGGCCCCCAGATCTGGACACAGTACTCCAGGTGGGGCCTCACGAGGGCAGAGTAGAGAGGGACAATCACCTCCCTGTCCCTGCTGGCCACCCCTCTTCTGATGGAGCCCAGGAGCTGTCCTGAGGCAGCTTGGTTCTGGGGTGTGACCAGAACAAATGTGAAAAATAGGAAGTTTCCCTGAAAGTGATAGAATAGATCTAATTGGAGAGTTTCAGTCCAGTGACTAAAATGCTCCCTTCCCACAGGAAATGGAAGGCCCATCTCAAGCAGAGACCCTATCATGTTCTACTACCATTGCCATCAAATTAGGCAGCACTCATTTCCTATGACAGAAACACCAAAATTGACGTTTTCCTGTGCTGAAAACACTGAAATTAATATTTTTTGGCTTTGAGTATTTTCTCTTGGGCAAAACTACATGAACCTGAAGTTTTGGAGTTGAAGTGCTCTGACTCTATGAAGGCCATTGATGTTGGACAAGGAAGCAGGTCACACCTTGCACAAGGGAAAACTGGTTGGGAGGTTTTCTTTCTCACCATACCGCCCTTTCATGGGCCCAGGACGTCTGGATACTGAATCTATCTTTAGAAGTATTTGAACAAGATTTTCTGCTCATTCCCTGGAGAGTGGAGAGTCTTCTTTCTGGGGAGCTCCACAGGTGATTGCATGTTAGAACTGAAAAGGACAATCAGTCATAGCTGAGGTCTGGAGTGTCATCATATGTGTAATGGCATCATAGCACAGCCAATTCAATGGCATGGACAAAAATGAATGTCCCAGAATACTCTCATCCTTTCATTTCCCTATGCTATGATCCAGAATGGATGGCACCAGAACTTCTCTCCTCCCCTCCCTTCTGCTTGCCCTGCTCCACAGTTCTGGGACTTGTTCTGCCAGCCTCCATTGCTCTTACCACCTTCCCTCAGTTCTCTATCTCCTCACTCCCAAAGCACAGGACTTCTTTCTTCAGGTTGCCCACCCTCCACCATCACGTTCACTTGCTCATCTCACCATGCTTACAGACCCCTCTGCCACCACCACCACCTGTGCAAACTCTCTTTTCCTCCCAGTTCCCCTCAAGCTGAGATGAAGAACCCTTGAGGAAGAGTCCCATGAGAGCTTGTCTCTCTTGCTCATTTTTGTTACAACTAGCATCATGCTGTGCATTTATCCTGCAGCTGTGCGTTACCCCAGACACTCCTCAGCTGCAGAAGAGAAGATAGAGCCTGCTTCTCTGGGAATAACATTGCTATTAACAAATAACCACATTTAGCCTCAGCGCAGCTCCCCCAAACCATTCATTTCTTCTCTATTTTTGTGCAAAGGGTTGGTGTGTCTTGAGACTGGGGAGCCTTGTACAAACCAGATCCCCATCTGCATCTGTTTCTCTGGGCACTAGGAGCCAGAGAGCCACATACAGGATGATCTCAAGGTTGGTGCAGATTCACCTGAGGGGAAGATCTCTGCACTGGAGATGTATTGAGAAGCTTTCTAACATTGCTTTTTAAAAAAAAACCAAACCCCAAAACACTACCTACAAAAAAACCACTCTAAAATATTACCAGAGTAGTCTAAAATGCCTTACACAGAAGTCATGTCCCTGTCTTCCTGGAGAACACAGCCAAACTGCAGTCTTACCAACAGAAGCAGGAATGCAAATACTCATAGACCGCTTGAGACCCCTCCAGGGAAGACTTGCAAGATGAACTCCTGACCCTACTGAGCTCAGTAAGAATCTGACTATGAACTTACAGAGGGCTAGAACTTCACTCAAAGGAAACCCAAAGGTCTATAACAAGTCACAATATTGCTCATAATCATCCTGAAACACATGATCGTAGAATCATAGAGTCCCTTGGGTTGGAAGGGACCTCAGAGATCATCTAGTTCCCCTGTCATGGTCAGGGACACTCTCCGCTACACCAGGTTGCCCAAAGCCCCATCCAACTTGGCCTTGAACAGTCTCCAGAGTGATGCTTTCTTAGCACTCAAATATTTTCTGAGGAAATTTTAACATGGCCAAACAAGTCCCATAAAATTGATTACCATACGCAAAGAATCATAATAATGATGATAATAATAACAGTAACAACAACAACAGCAACAAAAACTTCCTTTTCATTATATTACAATATACCACAGTATTTTATACAGCAGCATTAATTACTGCTTAGTTACTCATTATATCATACAATACTCGAGGACTGTCAATTTTCATGTTTTTTACCAAAAGTAAATGCTGATTTTATTTTATTTTTTTGTTCTGACAGTTCTTTTCCCCAGTTTTAGAGGGGAAAGGATCTTTAAAAATAGTAGTGAATAAAAGGTGCAAAACTGAAATATTTCTAAACCTAAAGATAAAGCTCTATTTCTAACCTGCTATATTTGAACTGAAAGAAGGTTGTTATTAAAAAAAAAAACCACCTAGGAAGCAAACCAAATCTAGTTACTTTTTAGGAGGTGGAATTCAATATTTTTTTGCATGCTTTGACGTTGTGAGACTGAAACTCCTTCCTGTTTACCTGTAGGCTCATGCTGAGAAGTGAGTGTGGCAGCTGACAGACTGACAGTTGATTTGGGTTTTTTTTGTATATGAAAGTGAGAGGAGCCACAGCCAGAAGAACTTGAGTCTCCATCCTGCCACCACGTTTAATATAAAGCTCCCTGATGTTTCTGCATATGCAGTGATACAGTATGTAGCCCTGGCTTGAGCGGTCACCCGACTCTTCTGGACACCATTCAAGGAAAGCACCTAGGCACCTGGTTACACTGAGGATTGTGCACATCTCCATTATGTTTGTGGTAGTCTGTGAAAGGATGGACATCAAGCACAGATCTCACTCCTCATCGTCTCAAAGGAGCGTGCCTCGGTGAATCATTGCTACTGAAAATAATCCCTGGGAAGTCAATGGAAGAACTTTAATCCAAAAGAATAAGGACATTATTTGTTGTTTTTAAAGAGTCTTGATTGCATAAAAAAATATGCAAGCATACATATATATATATACAGCATAAGGAACTTTTACTTGGCTGTTAAAACTTACAAAGAAAAGTCTGTTTCTCTTCCTTGCCTGTGTTCAAGAGTGCCTTGACTGACTAGCTCTGGTGTAGACATCTGCAGTGGAAATGCCCACAGCTAGGTGAGACAACCCCACCCTGTCTCAGATAACCCAAAACCACAAGGTCTCTCCACAGGCTCAGCTCTGCAGGCTGAGATACTAGATATGCCATCATCCAGAAAGGGGAGGAAGCACCCCACTGTGTCTGTCTGTCTGCCCACAGGAGTCTGAGCCTTGTCCAACACATGCACAGTAGTACTCTCCACATAAGACAGGGCGGCTGTAACCAGTGCTAGGGAAGATAGATGATCCAAGCCACCCATGTTGCAGTATTCCAAAATACTGGTCCAGGCAGTTGAAAACCCTTCAGTCTGGACAGGTTAAGATTTCTTACTCCCACTTTCTGGGATAATCCCCTAAGTACAAGGCTGGGATGTGTATCCTTTCCAGTACTTTTAGTGAAACTGGACCACTCTGAGGAAAGGAATCCAAGGCCTGAGTGATCAGGTCTTGTAAGTAGTTATATTCTAAAAAGAAACCCATTTCTGAAACCCACCATCCACTGAGAGCTGGGCAATGCTGATTTCTGGTCCTTGATACTGAAGTCATTTATGTACTTCACAAAATGCATCTCCCATGGATCCGCTGTGGAGCAGATCATATCAGCTCCATATCACCTTGCTGATTTGTCAGCTGAGAAGAATGGGTTGGATTCCTATCTCTTCTAGCTACTGTGGACAACATGTTTTATGCTCGAAACACAGATTCAGGGATTCTTAAAGAGAAGGTTAACCCAAACCATCATCGCTGGGTGCTTGAGCTATGAAACTGCTATATAAAAGAGTGTGTTGGTGTCATTTCTATTCTCTGTTCCTCTACCAACGTCCGAAATGCAGGGTGTGACACTTCCGTCCCATAAGCTTTTTAAAGTAAAATGTGCATGTGCATAGGTGAAGAGACTTCAAGCCTGTGGAAGGGACATGTATGCATACATGTCCAGGGCTTGTCTTCTAGACCATCAACCAAAATGAGACAAATGGAAAAGGGGTCAGCCTACAGTGTTGCAGTCTGGACTGTTGTGGTTTTTTTCTCAGCCTGCTGTTTTGGGTGGGGGGTAATCCATTTTGGGGTGCTGTTGCTCCCTGCACCTGCACACAGAGCTCCTGGGTCCTACCTCAGGTTCCGCATGGAGATGACTGCCTCTCACAGCCAGCCCGTGCTCATGCCTGTGCCCTCGCATGGAAGCAGCCCCTACTAGCTGTCAGGCTGATGGTGATACAGTGCTTGGGCTCAGAAATGCCAGGCAGGTGAATGGGTATGCCCAGCAGGAGGAAGCAGGCTTCTAAGGGCAGAAGGGTTTTTATGCACAGCGGAGCTAACTCCTGGTGTCCCAGCACTCCCAGCTTTCAGCTGGAGACCCCTGTGTATAAAAGTATCGTAGCCCCTGTGTGCATCAAATGCCTGGCCAGTCTGCAAAGGACACTGCTCCTTTAAATAACATTTTTTCCCCTTCTTCTATTGAGTACCACAACACTGAAGTCATGTTGAGAATACTGGTCTAAGCATTACTTAGTCATTTCATGATACAATTCATCACATAAGCTCCACTCAACAGTAAAGCGTACTTGGTCACAGCTCTGCAGAAGGCACTGCAAATTCCCTCTTCCATGGAGGTGGCCAGAGTCACCTCCTCTGGCCACCTGCATATTCTCGGTGTGAAACAGAAATTGCGTGTAGGGCATGGCATTGGTTACCAAACTGCAGTGGAAGGGCACGATGGATGTTTTTCACTGTGCTTGAAAAGCAAATGCTTTAGAAGTAAGGAAGGAGTTAATTCTTGCAACACGGTCATTTCCTGAGCCCTGAGGTTGGATGATTGCAAACTATTTCTAATTCTTCTCTGTCATTTAAGAGGCTTTCAAGGTGCACTGTACATCCCAGACCAGGTAAGGAGAACAGCTTTTCACTTCTTAACTGTTTATTCAAAATTGTTTGTGAGTAGAATCAGACTCGGTCAAAACCGATTTGTTCTGCCTCCTTTTATTCACATCCGAAGGGAGAACAAAGTTCATTGCAGTCCAAGTACATGTGTGTCTTTGTGCCAGATGACTGTGAGCTGTAGAAATAACGAAAGGGGTGTATGGGTTAATAATAGAGCACTGATAAGGAAGAAGTTACATTACGCATAGTCAGAAGTTAGAATTATTACAGCAAACACTGTAGTAACATAGGAAAAAAAGCTTACTGTCAGTTTTAAGGAGTTAACTCTGCACAAACTACTTTCAAAATAAGGGGCACTCAGGTGTACAGTTTGTTTAGCAAACAAACTAGTAAAAATCATAGTGTGTCTTCAACGATATTTTCAAAAGGAGGAAGAATGAGCTTCTACATACCGGGAGGGAAAAAACCCAGATAATTTTGGACCCTTTTTATTTGTAAATTTGGACCTGATACTTAAGTTTAGCAATTGCAGAGTCATGTATTGTAGTCATCCTGAGACTGTTCCTGAGGTTTGCAGCAACTGAACACACACGCAGAAGTGACTGTGGAACCATATCATAAAGGGATATAATTTCGGCAGGGTCTTTTGATGCATAAAAGCTGAGCTCAGACAGACGGGCACCAGAAGGAAGTCTCATTGCGCAGCGCGCTCTTGCATGCCGTGTTTGTTGTCTCCTAACAGGCAGGGAGGGAGACCGTTTGCATGAAGCTTTTTTTAATAGTTGAGAAAGAGGCATAAGCCAGCCTTCTATACAGCTGCAAAACTGTGCTCCCACCAGGTTGCCCTACAGAAGGTGAAATTGTACGTGCCATGAGGATTCCTGGGTGAAGTCGTACACTGGAGATTCAGGGGTTTGGCATTTCGGGTTTTTTAAGTCTGCTTGTGATCAGTTTTAGTGTTTGGATATTGGCTCCTTGACTGCTCTCAGTGTTTGGTATAAACACTTTCTGGACGTTATTCATAGTGGTTGGGAGAATCTAATTAGGGTTTTCAGATGCACTTGTTTGACTCAGACATGTAAGTCCCATCAATCAATGCTCGGGCTTCATCCCTAAATCACCTCACTATTTGTGATGTTGCTACTATGATAGCTCTTGGACCTCTGTAATGAATTCCACCTTTGAAAGACTGTGAACCACAGAAGTTTTGTCACCATCTTCTACAGATGGGGAAGTCAGAGGAATCCCAGTTGACACCAGACTTGTGTCCTGGCTTCCACAGCTCCCCAGCACAGGCTATCTGATCAGGAATCCCAGGTCTTCCCTTGGAAACAGCTGCACGTCGGTTTAGATGCAGCCAAAGATCATGTCATCATTCTGCTAGGGAAGAGGCTACAGCATTGGTAGAACCACTTTAGTCAGTCTTAGACTTCTCAGTTTGAGTATCAGTGCTAAGCAACCAGCTGCTCCTTACAACTTTGTATGGCCTTAGCTGCTAAATACTTGCAACCTGTGCAACAGCTTGCAGAAAGCTGGCTGAGGTGTACCGAACCATCCTGCAGTCACATTGCCCACATACCGCATAGGCACAGCTCAAGGGAAAGTACTCAGCAGTGAGTACTATTGTGGAGGGAAAAGCAAACTGAACCCAGGCCCTCCCTGTCATCATCCAGCAGCTTACCTACTGCTTCTGCCTTCAGTTTTTAGCATCCCATCAGGTGTATTTATTGAAAGTGTGTGTTCACCTTCTGTCTTCAGGGCGGGTTTGGGTACAACTTGGAAACATCTGCCAGTGCAGACAATTTTGCTCTCTCTGATGACCAGAAGTGCAGAGAAGGCCAGCTTAGGTGGTTTAAAACATTCTTTCTCAGCCCTCTCTTTCAGCATGAGTATCTTCATTTGGTGCAGGGGAAAGACTCTTTGGCTGTTGGAGAGAGGCATACGTTACATGTAGCAGCACAACAGGATGGAAGAAAAGCAAACCCTAGAAAAGTCATTCCTTGTACGGTTAACTGTGGTCAGCGTCAGTGACAGATGTGTTCTGGTTGAGTGGCTAGAGGGGAGAAACCCAGTAGCCCACAAATCAGCCTCAACAACTTACTGTGGTGGAGTCCTGGCCTTTCCAGAAATAGAGAGACATAAAGCCTATTTCTCAACGCACTCAAAAGATGCGGTAGTGTTGTGCGTGCAAGTTGCCTCCTAACACGTCTACTGCATATTTGCATAGGTTCCAGATTAAAAAAAAAAGTTGTTTTGAAGAAGAGGTCCAGGGGGCTTCACTGCTCACAACTGGTGTTTGCAGAGCCTCCACATGGACAGAAGGATGTGCTTTGTATTGGGCATGTTGGTTGACACTGCTGCCATGTTTTTGGCAGCTTGAAAATGGAGCTCTCTTCTGAAAAAACTGCAGACAGAGGAGCATTTGGCCCTTAATTACTGTCTCAAAAACTCTTGGATGAAACAAGCTCATTTTATAAGTAAATGTCTTTGGGACTGTGTCTTGGGTTTGTTTTCTCTTACTGCCAGCTTTCGAGTGGGAAGGTCAAGTTGGTGTTCCTCCTAGACTATTTATATGCAAGAAAGCTGAGAGGAACTCTTAGCCAGGCTGTTACAGTTGTTATTTTAAAACAGGTTTAAAATAGGTAATATAATCATTTTTTTTGGCCTAAATTTAGGCTCTGATCAATGAGAAATGTTCCAAAAGGTTAATTTTCTATATCCTTTGAATCTGGTAATGTCACTGTGATCTGATCTCTTTTCATCCAATTTTGATCAGAGTCCTTCCGTCCTTGCTGAATTTTTCCATTGGTAGTTTCATTGTTCAGTGTTGAGTATTTAGAGCTATTTTAAATGCTGGATTTTAGCTCTCACTGATATCACAGCAGAGAGATTCTGCCTTTTTGTGCACAGACTGATGAGGGCCCAGGAGCTGCTCAGGCTGAAGCAAGGCATCTAGAAGGTTCTTCATCAAGGGCTGCCTATTTTTGTCACTTTTTCACACTACTGTATGAGGAATTCCGGCTCAGTAGCCGGTGAATTGAAAATAATTTTACTCTCACATCCTCACTCTCCCAGCTCCTGGTTAAGTCTTGAAATATCGGCAGCAATTATGTGCGGGTATAGTCAAGATGAAGACGCTCGGGTCACTTACTACTAGATAACGCTGCACCTTAATCAGATCTGTAAAAATAAGAAGGGAAAATATCAAGTCATCAGAAAGTATGTGCTCTTTAATCTTCTCTTCAGATGTGGATATTATGCATTTTTAGTCATCCCGCACAGGTATGTCATACGGCTCGCAAACTGTGTTTTAAAGCTACGAAAGGCAGTGTTAGCAGTGTCAGTGTCACTGTTCGGCATTATCTTTAGATGTGCTTCTTTAAAATGTTTTGGGGGGCTTTTTTATAACAATTGATTCTTAAAAAAATTTTTTTGTTGGTCCTTTCTGCAGCTCTAACTTACAGAGGAAATCTGATCTGCTACAGCACGGAAGCGTCAGCGGTGACCACGGCGAGACTAAATCCTTAGGGAGCTGCTTGTAAGTCTGATCAACATTTAAGATGAAAAGTTTTGCATTTTCCTTGGCAGGATGTTTCATGCAGAGCTTAGCTGTATGAGGCAATTGCTGAGGCAATAAGGGAATATTCAGGACACAAGCCTTTGCTTTGAGTAGATGAGTAAGCACAAATAAAGGCATCATCTTTTAAAGACTTTTATTTTTTCCCCTATAACTTCTCAAAAATATGAACTGTCTTTGAGACTCTCTAAGGGATTCCCCATTGAAATCCTGTTCTTCCAGGATGATCTTGGGTACACTGAGTAGACCCTGTTTCTGGTCTACAGTTCAGCAGCAGAAGATTGGAGGAATAAGTCTTTTGTACTTTTATTACTTCATCTCGTGACAGTCAGTGAGTGAGAGGATCAAAGGGAAATCCTCCTCCTGGAGCACAAGGGATGGCAAGAGGTAGGGTAGGAAACTGTGGATAAGCAGGAACAGAAATGGTTGAGACAAAAAAGGAAACTGGCAGTACAACATCAAGGTAGACAAGGACAGAGGGCAGTGTCCGGACAGCGGTTAAGGGGACAAAGATAGACTTTGGGTCTTGTGCTACGGATTATGTAAAATAGTTGTAGAGAACAGCAAGGGATGGTTCTTTCAGCTCTTTTATTCAAAGACACAGGAGAAAACCCCAAAATAGCCTTGTTTCTGTAACAAAAAAATAATTTTTAAGGCAAAGGAGGCTTGTCTGCACCCTCTAGTGGTACAGACCGAAAAGATGTTTTTACCCAACTAATTTTGCACTCCATCCAGAGGACCTGACATACTCTGATCTCCACTTTACCTGACACATCTGTGACAACAACTGTGCTCAGCCTCTGAAATGACCTGGAAGAGGGAAAAGGCCTGGGGGTCCTGGTGGGCAGCAGGATGACCATGAGCCAGCAATGTGACCTTGTGGCAAGAAAGCCAATTGCATCCTGGGGTGTATCAAGAAATGTGTGGCCAGTAGGTCAAAGAGGTTATCCTCTGCCCTTCTACTCAGCACTGGTGAGGACCATCTGGAACATTGTGTGCAGTTCTGTGCTCCCCAGTTCAAGAAAGAACAGAGAGTTACTGGGAGGTTACTAAAAAGGGCTACAAAGGAGATTAGGGGACTAGAACATCTCTCTCACAAAGAGAGGTTGAGGGACTTGGGACTTTTTAGCCTAGACATGAGAAGGCTGATGGGGGAACTTTTCACTACTTATAAACACTCGAGGGATGGATGTCAGGAGGATGGGCTGGTGCCCAGTAACAGGACAATGAGCAATGGGCATAAATTCAAGCACAGGAAGTTCCATCTGAACATGAGGAAAAACTTTTTTACTGTGAGGGTGTCCCAGCACTGTCACAGGCTGCACAGAGAGGTTGTGGAGTCTCCTTTTCTGGAGACATTCAAAACTCGTCTGTATGCTGCCCTGTGCAGCCTGCTGTAAGTGATCCCCCTTTAGCAGCAGGGGGTGGACTAGGTAATCTGTGATTCTGTGTGATTCTGTGAAATATGATGGCTGCATCCAAGCTCCTTTTTAGGAATGGTCTTTGGTCTATGATAACTCCTAAACTACATAATATGGCTGTGTAGGGCCCAGAGTTGGTTGACAGAGGGAATCAAATATGTGACAGAACTGTAATAACCCAAGAAAATGAAATTCATGGCCTGAGCCTAGTTTCTGACAACATGTTATTTACATACCCCTTGTGCAGTAACAGCTCCCTTGTGCACAAGCACTATGGTATAACCATCTGTCATCTAAGACTAAATATTACAGAATAATACTTCAGCACAAAAAATTAGTCAACAGTTGTTTCAGAGTGAGACTGTTGCCTGTGCCCCTGATCAGCCCTGATCTCCTTGATGCTGCAGGACACACATTGACTGAGAGGTCAGCACTGCAGGAAAAGGCAAAGTAGCCTCGTGATTTTGGTGACTGAGCAATATCTTGGGAAATGAGATTCTGCCACTGATTCTGACTGCAGTCCTGTGTGATGCTGAAGAAAGGGTATCTCCATAAGAAATGGATACATGAGAAATGCCTGAAATAGAGATGGGGTGAACCAAAATGGAGGTGGGGTAGAAATTCAGACCTTCAGCTCCAACTGGGGACAACTGTCTCTGACTACTAGGGAATTATACCCTGGCAGTTACCTGTCATAACCCAAGACAGGAGTATTTAAGATACTTAAGGACAAGTATAAAACAAATATCCATATGCAATTATAGAGCAATTGGATTTTGACAGGACTGAGTCTATTGCCCATAAGGAGTATGTTTCTCTCTGGAAAGTATTTAAAGTCTTCTCTACCTTTCCCTTCTTGCTAGCTAGTATGGTAGCTATGACAGTCTGGGCTGATTTGCATCTGGCCATTTGAAGCTGGAAGATAAAACAGTGGTCACTGGACAAAAAAGGAGCAGATGCCTAAATTACTGTTCAGCTAGAAGGCAAAATACGTGACCTCTCATCTCATCTTCAAGGACACTGTTTCACATTCAGTAGTCACTGGATAATCCCAAAGGCCAGTCTGAAGAGAAGGGACCAGGCCACATCCAGTCCTTTTCAGATGATTGCCCCTGTCTTCAGATGATTGCTAGCGAATCTCTTGCCCTCCCACATGATATTTTCATCCTTCCCTGATTTATCGTATCTGTAATTTTTCATTGCACATCTTTGATGTGAATTATGGGCAGTACCCAGCAGCTTTGTGGTTAAAACAATCTCCTGCTCAGATAATAAGTCCCATGGTCAGACTTGGGAGGCATCTATTTCCTGACCTTAACCGCCACTTTATCATTTAGGCAGGGAAAGGAAGTGTTTCTCTTCTATCAACCATCTTAAAAGATTGTAGCAAATCATTTTCGGTCCCCAGAAAGAAAACCCAGCAGGGAATCTTCATAAAAGGAAACTTCAGAGAGGTTCAAGGCTCAAGTATCCCTGTAGTTTTCCTGTGTGCTCTGTGAGACTCACTAAGATTATTCTTCCAAGTTTTTATGTTTCCAAGACTCACCTATAGTTGCCAGTGACCTGTGTATGTAGCAAGTGAAGAGTGCTGACTTCACACTGTCCCTCGATCTTTTGCTGATGATTGCACATCCCATTCTGAGTCTCCATCAGTGCCTTAATACTTTCACCCATGTGATGCTCATCTTACAAAGCCTGAAATCCTCTTGCAGATCTGGCTGCAAGGGGTTAAACTTGCAGGAAGAGACACTAACACCAAGTTCCCCATTTTCAAATGCTCATTAAAAGACACCTGGGTCTAACTTGCAGAAGTATTGAGTACTCACAGATCCAGATATAGTCAATAGAACTGTGGCTTTGAAACAGTAAGATGCTATGTAATGCCAAAATGCTCTTAAAAATCAGATCCTAGGCAACTCAGAGCCTTCATTTTTCACCTTCCTGTTTGCAATATGTTATTGAATAATCCTTGTGTTACAGGAAAGAGGCAAAGAAAAAAAATGTGGGTCTTTCTGAAGCACTTTTATCCTGCAATGCTGGATGCCACTAAAATCCCACAAATAAATTATTTATTTGGTATTAAGGGCAAGAGTTTGAATAGTACATAGGAGGTAGCCTCACTCATTAACAATGAGTAGAAAAGAGTCTAAATCCAGCCAAATCCAGCTGGAGGATGGTCACAAAGGGGTGCCCACAGGGCTCAGTTCTGGGTCCAATTCTGTTCAACATCTTTATCAATGACCTGGATGAAGGGATTGAGTGTTCTCTCAGTAAGTCTGCAGATGACATTAACTGGGAGGAAGTGTTGATCTGCCTGAGGGTAGGGAGGCTCTTCAGAGGGATCTGAACAGGCTGGACTGATGCGCTGAGCCTCAACAGGATGAGGTTTAACAAGGCCAAGTGTAGAGTCTGCACCTGGCACATAACAACACTGTGCAGTGCTACAGGCTTGGGGAGACTGGCTGGAGAGCTGTCAGGCAGAGAAGGACCTGGGCTGTTGGTTGA
Source organism: Laterallus jamaicensis coturniculus (assembly GCA_022605575.1). Taxonomy (NCBI): domain Eukaryota; kingdom Metazoa; phylum Chordata; class Aves; order Gruiformes; family Rallidae; genus Laterallus; species Laterallus jamaicensis. The sequence continues at coordinate 4,288,132 of JAKCOX010000053.1, forward strand.
CTGCGGATTGAATATGAGTCAGCAGTGTGCCCAGGTGGCCAGGAAGGCCAATGGCATCCTGGCTTGTATCAGAAACAGCATGGACAGCAGGTCCAGGGAAGTGATTGTGCCCCTGAACCTGGCATTGGTGAGGCTGCACCTTGAGTGCTGTGTCCAGTTCTGGGGCCCTCACCGTAAGAGGGACACTGAGGTCCTGGAGCGAGTCCAGAGCAGGGCAGCCAGGCTGGGGAAGGGGCTGGAGGACAAATCATATGAGGAGTGGCTGAGGGAGCTGGGGATGTTTAGCTTGGAGAAGAGGAGTTTGAGGGGAGCCCTTATCACCACCTACAACTACCTGAAGGGAGGTTGTAGAGAGGTGGGCGATGGTCTCTTCAGCCAGGTGACAGGAGACAGGACAAGGGGAAATGGCACAAAGCTGTGCCAGGGCAGGGTCAGATTAGATGCTAGGAAAAAAATCTTTCACTGAAAGAGTTGTTGGGGCCTGGAACAGGCTGCCCAGGGAGATGGTTGAGTTACCTTCCCTGGATGTGTTTAAAAGACAGGGTAGATGAGGTACTTAGAGATACAGTTTCACATACAACAGGAAGGGTTGGACTTGATGATTTTAAAGGTCTTTTCCAAGCTTGTGATTCTGTGATTCTGTAAATGTTTCTGACGGGGTATCTTGCCTTTGGAAAATCACTGAGAGGGCCTTGGTTCCAACAAACATCAAATGGAAATGGGCAGGCTTAAACTTGTCCATTTTCCGGCCAGCTGTAAAGTTTCTTGGCAACTGGATTGATTGGATGTCTTCAGCTTGTCGACTTACAGCTTTTCAATAGTAGGATCCTTAAACTGCAAAGCAACGAGCTGGTAAAATTCTGTCTGCCAGGCCTTTCAGCTGTTTCATCGTCCAGGCTGCAAGAGCAGTAACCTTCCTGAGATATATAGGCATTGTGAGTATTTTGGCAAAGAAGGAGAAGACATTTTCATGTCTTCCTCTTCCCTCACAGAACCACAGAAGGGCAGGGGTTGGAAAAGCATCTAGTCCAACCCCCATGCTAAAGCAGGATCACCTAGAACAAGCTGCAAAGGGCAGCATCCAGGTGGGTTTTGAATGTCTCCAGAGAAGGAGACTCCACAACCACTCTGGGCAGCCTGTGACAGTGCTCTGCCACCCTCAGAGTAAACTTTTTCCTCATGTTCAGGTGGAACTTCCTGTGTTACAGTTTGTGCCCATTGGGCATCATTGAGAAGAGTCTAGTCCCATCCACTTGACACCCACCCTTTAGTTATTTACATGTGTTGATAAGGCTCCTCCCTCAGTTTTCTCCAGGCAAAACAGACCCAGCCTTTCATCATATGAGAGATGCTCCTGTCCCCTAATCATCTTTGTAAGGTCACTGCAAAGCCAATAAGCTCAGTTATTCAGTGCTTAAATAAGCAGCTCATTGATCAGAGCTGTTGTGATCATTAGAAATATGTAGTTAATAAAAAAAGTTTGTATCTTATCCAGGATTACAGCTAACAGAAGTTTACTGCTAGTAGAAGAATGTGAAACTGAGTTAGGTAGGAGAAAGATCAAGCCCTTAAGCTTTGTGCATTGCATACATATCTTTATGAGCCAAATTTGTGACCTAAATGTGTAAATGCTTGTCAAAGAAAATATCTGGAACCCACTTTTTCACATGAAGATGTGCTGTCTTAGTCACGCATTTCTCCCATGATGCATAAAGATATCACTAACACCTCTAAGAGGATGAAGAATTAAGTTTCCTGCTAGTTGTCTGGCTTTAGTGATCTCAGCAACTCTCTGCTGTGAAGATACATAATCTTAAAATCTGGTCTTGGTGGATAAAGCAGTCTCACGGGCTAATCACAGATGTTTCAGGTTCAGCATTTCTTAAGTATTTGAGATTTTAAATAATACATACTTGTGAAAGGTTTTTTCAGCTTTGTAAATGAAAAGTTTTCCATCAACAACATCTGTTAGAGGAACGAACAGACCAGGGTGCAGCATTACATGTTGCAGTAGGCTGATAGTCTTGCTCAACTCACATGACTATTTGTGCTAAAGTTTGTGGGCACTGTTATGTGGGTACACGAACCCCCACACATGAGAGAGGCAGAGCTCATAACTGACCTGGGTATCAATAACATGTATAGATGGTCTACCCTTGACTAGAAAGTGTTAGCACTGGGTGAGGTGGATTCTCTCAGCACCTCTGGGGTTTTTTTTTCTGCTGCAGCACTACAAAAAGGAACTCTGAAGTCTCTCACAGCAGTGCCTGGGGATCACTTTGTTATACGGGTGACACCAGCATGTGGAAAGATTCTTCTTATGCCAGTTAGCAGTGGGAGAGCAGGGACACAAATTGTACTACAGAAATAATGGCTTCTCTGGTTGCACCTACTCTTTCCTGCTGCTCTAACTTGTTTCTGGGACTGGTAGTGTAGTCATGAGCACAGAAGGTAAAAAAGGTGGTCAGAAATATATTTGCCCACTTCTAAAGAGCGTGGGGGGAGCTGGGGATTTCACTTCCTCATGTTTGAAATAAAAAACATTGTGTCTCAGCTTGCCGTTGCTGTTACATGCTTCAGATTAACGTGCTGCAGGAGTTGTGAGTGTTCCTCTACCTCCACCTGCCTCAGCAAAGAAAAAAAGCTCTTCCCTTCCATACACCATCAACTTAAACTTCTCTAGTAAATCTGAAAAAAGCGACATGTGAAAACAGGAATTCGTTCACAAAGGACTCGTGAGAAATTCGAAGCCTGCCAGGCATTAGAAATAAAGTCACACTTCTATATCAGAGATAGTTTTGTATCCAGCTGTGGGCTCAAGAGAGATAAATGCTCCCACTTCCTTTTGCCTTCAGTGGAAGATAAACATACTCACAGGGTCTTGGCCCATTCATAAATTCAGTCTGTCATGTACTGATCGAAGCAGGCCTTGGTGTAGGATTGGCAAACTGGTTTTTGTAACCACATGAAATACTCTGCCATTTATTCTGAGATACATTTTTATTGCTTTGATCCCAGGCTGGGATGGGTGAGAGTCATTCTGAGTGGTTAGCATGAGACTCGCAGTGACACCCTCCCAAAAGGGCAAAAAACACCAGCAAGCTCCCCAGTAGCTCCGTGGGCAGCAAACAGTAGCCAATTTTCTTCCGAAAGTTCTGTGACTTACAGTGCTTTACTATGTAGCAAAGATTGTCATTACAGTCGTTGCACACATCTACCACCTTCTCCTGAGCTGTTACGGCCATGACACACAGAAGATCACATGCAGAAATCAAGGAGAGGAGCTGAAGCACGTTAGGTGGAATTATCAATGTCTGGATCCTAGGCTTTCATCAAATTGGCCAAATATCTTTAGGCAATGCAGAGAAAGTTAGTTCATCTTGGGGCCCACGACCTGTAGCAAATTTAGCTAGAATTTACCAACATGCCCACATTTATTGAGGTGGAGAAGGGAAATACAGACCTGTGAACAAAGACCAAAGATCCTCTTCAAAGCAAGCTGCACAGCAGCTCATCTCAGCAGCTGTTTGTTTGGGTTTTGTTTATATTCCTGCTTCTAAAATCATGGTAAAGTGAACAAGTAGAAGCAAATGATAACAATGCCTGCTGCAGCTGCCAGTCACATGGGACTCCCATGTCTTCTTCTGGATTCTCCTACATCAGATCCTTCCCCTAGACATAAGACCATAAATCTCAATTGACAGGTAAGAGGGTGTTCTGAAAAAACAGAGTCTTTCACTTTTAAGTCCAGGCAGCCTACGCTTTTTCTATGAACAGTTTTTATTGACTGGCTTACAGAAAGCATTCCATAACCCAGAATCTCGGTGTATGTTATATGCATGGTAGTGCACAGGGCCCTGGCCCTCACCTTCTGTTTCTGCAGCCCAGTGCTGCTGTGCCCTTGTTCTTTCTGCTGGGAAGGAGACAAACATCAAAGCCTTCCCTGAAACACATTTAGACTGTTTTCTGTGTCAGCATTAATGCCTCAGTGCTCCCCTCCTCCAGAGGAGAAACATGCTGTAGAGGCAAGTGAAGTGTGTGTGTGCGTATTTCCTTTTTTGAGAGCTGAGCCAAAGCTTAATTCTCTTGATGTGTAGCCATCAAAGATGGTGAAGACAGACAACTCTCAGAGATGGTAAACAAAAATCTTGCAGACAGTTAAGTGCTGTCTTACAGCTTCGTGCACAAGTGTTAATGGGATTATATAGAAGCAGAAAGTTAAGCATATAAACTACTAAATGACCCTGAAGATCAAGATGAAATATTTTCAACTTTATCTACTTATGTTTATTTCATTTATGAAATCACTTAATCCCAAACTATCCCTAATCTAAGTCCTCTTCCACAACCACTCTCGCTGGTGAAATATGGTGCCGTAGACTTTGGCAATGGTCTATGTACAGACACATTGCACATGACAGAACTTTTTAAACAAATATCTGCAAGACACAGTGACTTTAGCATTAGAACTTCTTTTTCCTGTGTTAGGGCTATAAAGATTGTACAGCTGCTGAAACACTGCTGTCGATGGCAAATGACAAGAGTTTTGCAGTGTGCCCAGGTGGCCAAAAAGGCCAATGTCGTCCTGGTTTGTATCAGAAGTAGTGTAGCCAGTAGGTGACTGTGCCCCTGTACTTGGCATTGGTGAGGCAGCACCTTGAGTACTGTGTCCAGTTCTGGGCACTTCACTACAAGAGGTCCTTGAGCATGTTTAGAGAAGGGCAACCAGACTGGTGAAGGGGATGGAGGGCAAATCTTATGAGGAGCAGCTGAGGCAGCTGGGGACGTTTAGCCTGGAGAAAAGGAGGCTGAGAGACCTTATCACTGCCTACAACTACCTGAAGGGAGGCTGTAGAGAGGTGGGCAATGGTCTCTTCAGCCAGGTGACAGGAGACAGGACAAGGGGAAATGGCACAAAGATGTGCCAGGGCAGGGTCAGATTAGGTGTTAGGAAAAAAATCTTCACTGAAAGAGCTGTCAGGACCTGGAACAGACTGCCCAGGGAGGGGGTTGGATCACCATCCCTGAATGTGTTTTAAAAAAGGGTAGATGAGGTGCTTAGGGATATGGTTTAGCATAGGACAGGAACGGTTGGACTTGATGATCTTAAAGGCCTTTTCCAACCTTGTGATTCTGTGATTCCCCAGTGGAGAGACACCGAGTATAGTGTCATTTTCTAAAATCCAATATAGCACTATTAGGGAAGAATTCTAGAGTATGTAAATGTTCTTTGCAAATCAATTTGTGTTTGCCTTTTTGGCAAAGACAGTCCAGCTGTCCTTAACTGGCAAACCACAAGGTGAAGTACTTTTGATAAAAGAGATCTGACATTAAATACCTGGGTAGAAAAAATGGTGTTATCCTACCCTGGAAAGGTTTAGAGACCAACCTCTCATTATTATTAGAAATAGTCTCCTCACTTCGTGTTTCAGTATGTGTGGGTGAAAAACCTGTATTTGTTATGTTTCCTTTTCAAAAGTTCCCATTATAGTTTCTACTAGTTCTGAACACCCTCACACCCCAGGGAAAAAAAAAAAAGGAAAAAAAACCCCAACCAAAAACAAACCCAACAAACCCAACACCCTACCAAACCAGTTGGGGCTTTTCTGAGTTGTTTATACACTCTCTTTAAACTGTTATCAAGACTTTTAAACTTTTTGTATGCTTAAAAGCAAATTGTTTCAACCACTACTTCCGTATTTCTCCTCCCTTCCTCTTAACTCTTTAATATACAATCTCTTAGATACTTTTGCTTTTTTTTCCTTTGTTTATAGTCTATGAATGAATTGATTTATTAATTTTCCCAACTAATGGGTGTACTCTTCACTGGGTAAAAAAATAGCTGGATGGCCAGGCCCAAGGAGTTGTGGTGAATGAAGTTAAATCCAGCTGACAGCAGGTCACAAGGGGTGTTCCCTGGGCATTGTGCTGAGGCCAGTTCTGTTTAATATCTTTATCAATAATGTGGTCAAGGGGATCAAGTGTACCCTCAGTAAGTTTGCAGACAAAACCGAGTTGTGTGGAAGTGTTGATCTGCTTGAAGGTAGAAAGGCTCTACAGAGGGATCTGGACAGTCTGGATCAATAGGCCGAGGCTAACTGTGTGAGGTTCAACAAGGCTCAGTGCTGGGTCCTGCACTTGGGTCACAACAACCCTGTGCAGTGCTACAGGCTTGGGGAAGAGTGGCTGGGAAGCTGCCCTGCAGAAAACTTCCTGGGGGTGTTGGTCAACAGCCAGCTGAATATGAGTCAGCAAGTGTGCCCAGGTGGCCAAGAAGGCCAACGGCGACCTGGCCTGTATTAAGTATAGCATGGCCAGCAGGAGTAGGGAAGTGATCATCCCTCTGTACTAAGCACTGGTAAGACCACACCTCATGTGTAGAATTCAGTTTTGGACTCCTCATTATAAGAAGGACATTGAGGTCCTCAAGCATGTCCAGAAAATGGCAACAAAGCTGGTGGAGGGTCCAGAGCACAAGTCTTATGAGGAGTGGCTGAGGGAGCTGGGGTTGTTTAGCCTGGACAAAAGGAGGCTGAGGGGAGACTTCTCTCAAATAGCTAGCAATAGGACAAGAGGAAATGGTTTCAGGTTCTGTTGGGGAGGTTTAACTTGGATAGGAGGAAAAATTTCTTCACCAGAAGGGCTGACAAGCACAAGAGCAGGCTGCCCACAGAAGTGGTTGGTTCACCATCCTTGGAGGTACTTAAAAGATGCATAGATGGGGTGCTTAGGGTCATCATTTAGTAGTGGACTTAGAAGTGCTAGATTAATGGTGGACTTGATGATTTTAAACATTGTTTCCAACCTAAGTGATTCTATGGTTTTATGATTTTAACTGGTAATATGAAAACCATGGAAATTTCCAGGTAGCTTCTTATCAGAAAAGCAAGACAGCTTTAAAGAGCTGACAACAGCTTGGTTAGCAGTGTGGTTTCTTCATGCTTTTAAATCTTACCATCCTCTCATTCATCCTTCTGAGAGTGTTTTATTTGTAGGAGCATACATCACACATTACACTAGAAGTTTCAGGACTGCCTGCCATCTGCCACTACACAACACTAAAAACTGATGGATCGTCTCCTCCTTTCTTCACACCCTGTCCCTCGTAGCGATGCATGCCCCCCGATAGGAGTTAGTCATACCAGCAATGACAGGATGTTGCAAGAGATAGCTGAGGTCTTGTGCTGGGCCGAGGTGTTTGATAGCTACTCCATGTATGTCCCGTGAGCCTAGTTCTCTTAAACAGCAGCTTGGTAACGGGGGTCTCTACTGCGAGGCCAACCTGCCCTGTGTTGTGGCTCCATAAAGCCAACTTTCATTTTTACTGAAGCCCTTCTCTCTAGCCTTGAAGAAGGGAAAAAAATTTCATAGGTGTCTCCCTGTGTAACTGCCCCTCTTATACATAGTAAGTGTAGCAATTGCAGCAGGTAAGTGTAGTCAGTGTATGTACAGGATCTTTATATTGTACCACACCCATCCCAGCCTGGCAGGGGCGGTGGGGGAAGATACATAAAGAACCTCAGCAAGAGAGGCAGAGCAAGGAGATACCTATAGCCTGGTGAGCTGAGGCTCAACATCATTCTCTAAACAACCCAGGAAATCAGGCATGTTCATGCACCAAGAAACAGCCCTACTTTGCTCCTGCTCGTCAGGCAGGAAACACGAGTGCTCAGCCTGGTGATGTGCAGTGAAGACACTGCCTCTACCTGTCAGGCTCACCCCGGTCCACAAGACCCTTACCTCCAGACTCCTCTGCCTGGGAGAATGCTACAAATATGCAGAGTTGAGCCAGGTAGCTTCTCCCTGACGAGTGCCTTTCTAGGTCTCCTGGGACAGGATATATGGACAGCATATCTCTGCTCCAGGATTTTGGCAAGGGAAAAGTGAAAATGTCTGTGGACATGCCATGATCTGGGAGGACTGGTTAGCTAATCAAGTGGCAGCAAAACATGGAAAAAATCAAAATAGGATAATGAGAAATATAATAAATTCTTAAACATCTCTCCCCACCCCTTCCTTCTTCCCAGGCTTAACTTCATTCCCATATTTTCTACCTTCTCCCCAACAGCAACACAGTGGGACAGGGAATGGGCAATGGGGTCAGTTTATCATATGTTGTCTCTGCCACTCCTTCCTCCTCAGGGGGACGATTCTTCCCACTCTTCCCTGCTCCAGTGGGGGGTTCCTCCCATAGGAGACAGTCCTCCACCACCAACTTCTCCAATGTGAGTCCTTCCCATGGGCTGCAGTTCTTCATAAACTGTCTCTTCCATGGCATGCAGACCTTCAGGAACAGATTGCTCCAGTGTGGGTCCTCCATGGAGTCACAAGTCCTGACAACAAACCTGTTCCAGTGTGGGCTCTTTTCTCCATGGGTTGAAAGTCCTTCCAAGACCTTGCTCCAGCGTGGGCTTCCCACAGGGTTTCAGCCTCCTTTGGGTGTATCCCAGAGGTACTACCACTGTTGCTGATGCGCTTCAGCCTTGATGAGTGGTGGGTCTATCTTGGAGCTGGCTGGCATTGGCTCTGTCAGACATGGGGGAGGCTTTTAACAGCTAGCTTCTCATAGAAGCCACCCTTCTAGCCCTCCTGCTGCCAAAGCCTTGCCATGCAAACCCAGTACAGTGGCTCACATTATATGCCAAACAGCAGGCCTCTGCGTTTTTATATGCCTTATCTACTTGTTGGCATTCCTCCCAACTTCACACTAAAGGAGAGAAGATTTCTTCACAGGTGGAATTTCCAATATCTGATCTTAATTCTAGTGTTGCAAAAAGGTTTTAGGAGCCTAAATACTCTCTTGTTGTCATTGTAAGTGCTAAAACTTGCTGGTTTCGATCTTACCTTTTTTGGGGGAGATAAAGCTGATGCAAGCAAGTCACTCCAGAAGAAATTTCAGTCATTATACATGGTTGTAGCTAGATGTCTCACTGAAACCCTCATCAAAGCGTTGAAAGCTGCAGCTTTCTCAGGGACCAAGGCGTTTCCTGTTGTCTAGCTTGCTTGCTGCTCGGTGTCCTGGTTTCCTGGATCTCATTCTAGAATGCCTAATTATGAGCTGCCAAGGTATGGGACATCTCAGCTGCGACTGTGAAGACTCCTGAGCAGGCAAGGGCTTTTACCTACTTATGTTTCTACAACCTGGGGTAGAGGAGGTGTGGATGGTGGGTGTTGTGCTCTCTGTCCGTGGATTCACATTCTGTATTAACTGCCTCTAGGTACTTGTTGCTTTCCTGTGTATCTGTCTCTTTATTTTTTTTTGAGCAAAACTAACCACAATCTCTTTTTACACCCAGTTTCTAAAGAAATTCTTTTAACTCATTTTTAGCTGAACTGTGGCTTTCTTGAGCTTGACAAGTGAAAAAACAAGACATCAGATATCCATTGTAAAAAGTCATACCCTGTCTGTTATACTGTCAGCTAATTCTGTCATTTGAGAACCAGAAAATCCTGTTGTAACTTGAAGTTTGTGGAAATGTTTCCAGTTAGGATATCGTTGCATTATTATAATTTGGACAGAAAAAATCCATGACCTGTAAAGAAAGAATTTTCTATTTTGATAACTGATTTGGGAAGTCCTATTATTTGGGTATCACAGTTTAAGGTACAAGGAAGTGCTCAATTTAAAAAGCAAGACATCTGAGCACATTTTGACACATGCAGTTCCTTGAATATTTCTAGAAGTGGACATGCAAAAAGATGGCACAAACCCTCTCTCATTCAAGAGCTTTCTGTGCTAACTTTTGAATTATTTCATCAAGCTTACTACATTGTCTTAAGAAGTCATTGAAAGGTTTGCAGAGATCATAGCATAAGAGATCTTGATGCCTTGTTTGGGAAAAATGTATGAGAACAAGTCCACTGGTTCAAATAACTTAATGTTCATTAATTGCCTTAATACATTCTGTAAAACTGCATACAGAACACATCAAACTTTTTGAGGCACTCTAGAAAAAGAACAGAATATCTCCTAAGTGTATTGCACCATTGGGTAATGTATTGCAGAAGCAGTTTTCCTCTGAGGGTAAGCATTCAAGTGTGGCTTTTACAGATTCCTTCTGCAGTTAAATAAGAGCAGGTGCTGTGCTAGCCATTTCAAAAGCCACTTGTTTTCCTTATAATGCTTGGAGCATTTACAAAGCAAGATGCTATTATTGCTTAAACCATCATTAGCAAGATAACTAAGTACTGCAAATATATCAGCATTATTAAAAGATTTAAATCAGAGTAGGAGAGTGACTATTTAAAAGGCACTGAGCAACTGCAGGACGCAATGGAATTGATTATCATCATCAAGGACACACCTACAGTCTTGATAACTCTCAGAATGAGCCCTGCTTCTTAGTCATCTCTCTCTTGCTATTGCAAGGAGACTTTTTCACAAAAAGATGAGGAGAAGTCAGTAATGGTTTACTGACATGGCCTTCTACAGGAGTGATGATGAGGAAGCTCGTTGTGGGTGATTTCCTCAGCCCACTTCACCCCAGCCCTTTGGAAGTGCTCTTGGAGTGCCAGAGCCTTCCTTTTACACAGGCAAGTGGATCCTTACTCTACTCGAGAAAGCCATAGTGTTTTGGTTACTGTGCAGTTGCAGAGAGGCATCAAGTATCATTGACACTGGTCAAATTATCAATGTCACTTTTTCATTGACAGTTTTGGCAGCAGGAGACAAACTTGCTTTTGCTGTTGCAGAATGTTGTATGGAAACCAGTCAGGAATGTTCTTAAAAGTATTTGGATGCCTAATTCCTTTTGAAGATCTAGGTCAAAATTAGCATCTTTATCCAATATTGTTTTGCTGCAGGTGCTTAAATAAATGAGAAAACAAAAAAGGCAATAACTATGAAGCAATGAAAATCCAGACATTTAAATGTAAACTAGATAGTTCTCACTCTTTGCTTCTGTCAGATTATGAATTTAAGTATAGCAAGTAAGACCAAAGCAAGAGTGAAGTATGATTCTATTATTCTTGAAGACTGCAAAAGTTGTCATCTCATTGGTAATTAAAGTACAAATGGCAGTGGCAAAAAGTTGGCATGTGATGTGACTTAAAAGCAGGAGACTGCTATAAACACATGTTCAGCCTAAAAAGTAGTCTGTCTTGTGACTAGTGTGACCATTTCAAAATATTTCCTGTTGTGATTATACAACCTTCAAAAGAAAGGAAAGGTTTCAGCTGGTGAAATGCTAGGTGTCTTTCTATTGGCTTTGGAGAAAAAAAAAAAAAAAAAGAAAGAAAAATATTTAGGTTTCTTTTACATGAAAGAAACAGGTAAAGAAAACTAAATAGCAAGGGTTTTTTTTGTGCAGGGTAGTTTATGACATGATGTAACAGAATGTCTAAAAACAGTCTACGCAAAGCAAGCTCAAGTGACTTTAATACTTACTCTTAGAGGTAACATGAGAGACAGTGCTGGAGTGGTGGGAGGCTTGAAGTGAGGAAACCACTTTTCAATTTTTGTGTGTGCATGTAATCTTTTTTAAGAGTTTCAGAGAATTGAAAGGGGAACCTGCACTGAGCAGCTAGTCCTAATTTGTACAAACTTTCCCCACATCATGTGATGAAACGTCTTGTATCACTGCCCTTATCTTTAGTATCTAAGATGTTAAGAGCAGTATGGCTTTGCTTACCTGCATGGAGTGTGCTAGAAGGGGCTATACAAATTTATTTTGCCTTTACAGGCTTTTATGGAAATGTACAGCCTTTACTTCAGTCCTCAGAAAGCAGATTTATTTTAAAGCTTGAAACTCTGCTTTCCTTCTCTTCCTCTCTCCCTGTCTGTATGGGGGTATGACACAGAGCACGAGAAAGAGAAACACGTACAGGAAAAGAAAGGATTCTTAAAGCCTTCTTCCTGGCATTTACATTGCCTTTATGCTTTTGTAAAAGACTTGCTGAGATGTTAAAATTGAGATGGCTTGGCCCTGTTTCCTCCAGTTCCCTGAAAGAGTTTCAAAACACTGGCTTTTCCCACCATTCGCTTGCCAAACCACATCAAACCCCTCTTGGGCTCGGTGACTGTCCCTGGCGTGTGGGTGACTCCATCTCGCACGCCCCACCAAGCCTCCCCACCGCTAGGATGGTGCCACATGGGGAAGAAGGCTTGCTGCCACACACACCTGCTAAAATCAAGCCACATCCCCCAGTGATTTCAGCAGGGCTGGGGTGGGCACGGGCTTGGCAGGTCTGCAGGAAAAGCCTGAGGTGTCCCTGAGCTCCCACCCACAACTTCATATGAGCAAGCATGAGCCACGGGTGCCAAAATAGAGCTGGGAACTAAGTCGTAGCAGCAATTGAAGGATCTCCACTGTTCTCAGAAAGAGAAGCGAGAAAGTACTTGGCGCTGGTGTTCCTTCACAGCAGGCCAGGGGGGTGGGGGGGTGGGTGAGTGCTGTGCTTTCAAAAGCACGGTCTTGCCTCTACCCCTCAGGAAGCTGAGGGCACTCCTGGGGTTTCAGAAGAGAAGGTGACTGCTGGAGGTGGGGGCTGCGATCGCCTTTCAGTCACTGGCAAAGCGTCAGGTGCCTGCCAGTGAAGGAGCTCCAGGCGGCAACTCTCCTTCAAGATCTATGGCACTAGCAGGGAGTGAAAAAGGGAACCAAAACCTCTCAGTAGGGAAGCCCTCACGAGACCCCAGGTTTCAAGCTTGCCGGTTTCTACCAAGTCTCATTTGTCATCAGATATTTCCCTGTGTTGTGCATTTCTCTGGAGCCAACAAGTGGTATGTTTATGTCACATTGATGCCAATAGATCAGTCGGCTCCAGGGAAAGTTTTAGGTCCCTGGGATGTGCTTCTCTGCTCGCAAGAAGCCTCCCTGGTGCAGTTTTGGTTTGTGCTATCTGACTTCTCCCACCAGCTCCCAAGAAGGTATTTTTATGAAGGAAAGAGATTCCTCAGTGACATTAGAATTTCCTTTGGTGTTTCTCCAAGACTTGTTTCCGTGCCAGTGTAGCAAAGGGCCAGGTTCACCACACTGGTTCCACTTTCTGATGGGTCTTTCCATCATCCAGCACTGCTTGTGTCAATGGTCCAAAGTAATGCCTGGGACAACTACAATGGGCTGGGGTGCCCTTTCCCAACAAGCACTTCAAGGATCCAGAAATAAAAGCAAAGGAGAAGCTCTGTCTCCTTAGCTTATCCACTAACCACAGGTAGGGTCAAACCTCACACACAGACTTAGAATATTAGTTTTTAATGAAAGAACGGGAGTTGTACAAATTTATTTGTGATAGGCTAAAGACCAAAGCTCTTGGGTGTTCTGATGCACAAGCAGGAGACCCCACAGCAGTGCTCTTGCTGCTGAAGAGGCTCAGGACGACAGAGGCCTGAGTCAAGAGCTGCTTCTCCACCTCTTGTGAGAAGCTCCCATCTGGATCTTGAGTGAGTGGCTTCCATGAGGAGTCACACTGTGGTGCCTGAACATGTGCATCACACCTCAGGACTCATTTGCCCAGTTTGTTTAGGGGTAGTTGAAGGGGTTTGTTGTTTCCATATTGCTTGCTCTCACAGGTGTTTTTCTGTCCCAAGAACATCGCTACCACATTTACCATCCTCACTACGTGACTAGTGATACAGTCCTGCAGTCGCAGCCTTCAGTCCATAGAAATGGTGTCTCAGTTGATGCAGCTGAATTATTTACTGGCTGTGACACAAAGCTTCCTGTAATACAATAGCACTGATCCTTCAGTGACACAACCTATTTTGGCAGGGCTCTATCGGCATGACACCACTTCCACCAGCTACTTTCTGTCATCAGAATTCTCAGGTGCCTAAGTTAGGTCAGATTCCCAGATGAAAACTGGGGTAACCAGCCACATCATTTTACACATTTTACGTATTTGTAGGGACACAAATATCTCTTGTTTGGTGGGTTTTTTTCTGGCTGGCTGTTTTATGTAATCTGCTTCATACACTTCACACGTAGAAACTGTTTGCCTGGTTCCTTCCTGGACTTATATTAATATCTTTTCCTGTGGGTTGTTTTATTTTTTCCTAAGAATACAGAGGGTTTTAATAACATTCCCACCTCTAACTATATGTCATTCTGAACTATATGTTTTTCTGTGCTAGCTGGGTTTCTTTAGTCTTTGGTTTGAAAAATATAACTTTAACTTGTAGTAACAGTAGCCATGCCTTGTTTTGGTTTAGGTCAAGCCATATTTTCCAGAATAGGTGCCATCCAGACCAAGTATTTTCTTTATCCTCAGTATATTTATATCATTTTCCTACACACCTATTTTCAGTTAACACACTGAAGCTGCAGGAATGCAGTAATATTTCAGAGCACATCACTTTGAGGTCTCTAGAGGTCCTAACAATTCCAAATTTAGCTCCAAAGATCTCCTACTGCTCTAATGTTAATAGTGTGTTAACAGAGCAAAACCGTACCGGTCCTCAGCACTATTTTAGAGTTTGTCTTTCCATATCCCATGAGTTTCAGCGTCTTCATCTCCATCACACAAGCTGATCCATGCCACTGAAGGACCTCCCACCTGTAGGAGCTTGTTCTCCAGCTCGTTCCTCCTCAGTAAATGCCTGTTACTCTCAGGAAAGCCAGGACTGCCAGTCCTGGGTGGGACTGCTCCTTTATGGTACACTTGCAAGTCTCTTCAGGACTAATTTTATTGTGTTAATAGGTTTCAGCAGAGCAGGAGCAGTTTCTTTTCCTTTTCCTTTCAAACTACTTGGGTGAAGGGAAGCTCCCCCCTTTATTTTTTTATTTTATTTTTCAATTTTCAAGTGCCAGAGAGTCAGATGTATTTTCTTTCCCACACCTGAATTCTCACCACAGTCAAGTTCCTCTCTGTCCTGCAGACTTGTTTTGAGACCTCAGATCACCCTGTCTCGCCCTGACAAAGCCATGCATTTCACTTGAGGTTAGACCCTAGCCTTAGCTAAACCTCAGCTTAGCCTCAACAATTTGATCAACAACAGGAAGTAATTAATGAAGGGCAGTAAAGTAGCCACCACAGTGTGTGGCACCTCACTGAAGACCAAGCCACATCAGACCCTATGTGTGTAGATACATTTGGAATCACCTAGCACTTGCATTTAAAATCTGTGGATTTTTTTTTAATGACAAACTTTAAAAGTTCTGTTTTCCAATCTAGGGGTAAACTAAACAAACATAAAAGAAACCACAGTCATGAAAAAAGTTTAAAAGCAGAAGAAATTTTTTAGTTATAACTATACTATGAGGCAATAAAATAATGCATTACATGTTATCATACAATATAATACCACGCACATATGTATGTACATACACACACATACATATATGAGTCTGTAACACAGGCTAAAATATCATCTGATCAAAAAGAAATTCTACCACTTGGGATGTTGATTGTGGGTTTTATAGTAATTTCAGTTTGTGGTACCAGTGAAAAAATATTTCTAGCATACATATATGTTTAATATGTATTATTTGATATGCAGTGTTATATGAGTATATTATCATAACAACATCCCATACATAAATACTCATTTTCTAAGTTGGGTAAGCAAGGCATCCTACCTGTCACTGTGAGGGCTTTCCATTTCTCCCTTGTTTTGCTGGTGTACCTTGTCCTGAGGCACTGCCAGCCTCAGAATTGTGCTAGGGCTTCTCTAACCTCATACCCCTCTGTGCTGCCTGCATGCAGTCACCATTTCATACACCTCAGCTGTGGGCAAGCAGCCAATTCATGGAGAGATAAAGTAGGGCATAAAGTGCTAGTATATTTGCCATAGTTTAGTCTGTGCTGTAATATAGCAATGAGTGCCCCTCCTAGCATAGTAACCTGGAGCTGTTTTGCTAAACTTCATCCCAGAGGGGTCAGCAACCTCCTTTCTCTGTAGGACTGAGATCAAATCTACCACGTGACTGACAAGATATGGATTCACACCTTCACTTACATTACAAGAATGTGTTTGCTTGCCCATACACTTGACAACAACAGACCACAGACACATGTAGTAGCAGAGATTGTGAGATACAGGCTGCTTATAAATGGAATACCCAGAATTAGACCTACAATGTCAGAGATAACTGCCAAGGTTATGAAAGTTATAGTTACGACACTAATGTTTAGTGGACAGGTGAATAAATAACAGCTCTTCAAAGCACATCTTTTTTTCCTCAAGATGGCAAGGCTCCAGCAAGGATTTGCAGAGCAGTGATGACCCACATATTAGCAATAAAGAGAAACTCAAATAAAGCCAGTAACAAGCTGTTGTGATGTATTGCCTGTTCATAAGAGCAGACACTAGCTCCCCCAACAAAAACACCTGCAGAACACGTTTGACTTCTGTGACTATTTCACAGGTAACATGCATACAATAGTGTATCAGCACGTATCTCGACTGTAATTGCAGCACTTCTCAGTGTAGGAAGAGTATGTTAGACAAGGACAGAATCCAATTTCTGTCTTATTTAGACATTTAAGTTGCCTAAGCACAGTGTGGATTTGAGAGGAAAACCAAAGCCTGAATATGAGAGCACTTGTAGTGTGGTTCAGCTGAAGACCTGACCTTTAACCTGCTGTCTCACCTGCACTCGAGGACTTTCAGAAGAATCAAACAGCAGCAGATGTGGTTTCAGGATGATGTTCTTGATGTATCTCTTTGTATTAGTGTGATAGCCTAAGTAGGCATGAAGAAACTGAACAAGAGGTTAAGCTTTTGTTAGAAATGTTTTCCTTTTTCCCATTCTTCCCTTCTTGTATGCTACCAGTCATACTTCTAACTGGTATCAAATTGCCAAACTGAAAGCAAGTCAGGAAAAACCTCTTAAGAGGCAAGTCAGGGGAAAAAAATAGTAATTATGTTGGCTCTTTCTTTTTCCTTTGTGTGCATCCATAACGCTGCTTTTAAAACTAGCTGCCGTGGTTTAGCCCCAGCTGGCAGCTGAGCACCACACAGCCACTCACTTCCCATGTAGTGGGGGAAAAAGGGAGAGAAAGAAAAAAGAATGGGAAGGCAAACCTCATGCCTTGGGATAAGGCCAGTTTACTAGGACAGCAAAGGGAGGGAGAAATAACAATGACAGGACTTACAGCCAAATGTACACTAAACTCTTGTTACACAGCGCAGTTCCTCACGAACCTCACAGCTCAGATCGTACAGCTCAGAGCCATCCTGAAACTGGACCATCCCAAAGCCTTGTGTTGCCGTGAGCTCTGGAGCCCTGTGCTCCTCCCATACTAACTCCCTTTTATATTGAGCATGACATCATGGCATGGAATACCCTATTTGGCCAATTTGGGTGACCTGTCCTGGATGTGCCCCCCCCCTCCCCCTTCCCCCGCATCCCTCCCTTATCATTAGCAGGGCAGCATGAGAAGATGGAAAGTCCCTGACTGCTGGGCAGCAACCAAAACATCAGTGTGCTATCAGCACTGCTCCCATCCTAACTCCCAAACACAGCACTGCACCAGCCGCCAGAAGGAAAATTAACTCTACCCCAGCCAAACCCAGGACAGTAGGTCATACAATGTGTCTGTTTCTGTAGCTACCTCTGAGGTTCCCAATCCCTGTGCCCCATGCCTTTGGGTACACCTGCCCAACCACTGTTCAGGCACATGTGAATTTATGCTGTGCCCTGTGCCAGACACAGGCAGCGCAGCTGTAGTTACTGATGCTCAACATGAGCCCTGAGCTCTTGCAGAGGAGTCAACTTTCAGTTCTTTCAGCATGTGAACAACGTGAGTTTGCATAAGCCTGGTCAGGGTGAGCTGGCTTCTACCTACTGAGCAAAGAGCTCTGAGGTGGTTTGCACACAGTGCACAGAGCTGCCTCAGACTTCACTGGGAGTTGCACAGACACCAGACCTGCAGGACTGGTCCCGAGATAGATAGATGAATCCTGGCCACACCATCTGGGACCCACAGTGGTACTTCATGTGCCTCAAGTTTATCCTCTAAAGACAAGTGCAAGTGATACATGGCTGTCCCAGTGACACATGCCCCGGTCATGATACGACCATAATTCAAAGGCAAACTCAGGCAGGGCACCCCCATGATTGTAGCTTGAGTACTATTGACTGCTGATGGTAACACTAAAAACACTAAGAAACCTTCTTGCAGCGAATCACAACCACTTGCAAGACCATATACATGGGAAACCGATACAGTGACATACAGCTCAGTGGTGCGGATACGATGCAGGGTTTGCACTCTTAGCTGTGACAATGAGCAGTAAGAGAAACTCTGCAAAAGGAAGGCTTGTAAGAGTGCAAGATTTCTCATCATCACCCAACAAGAGCCCCAAATGCTGCTCCCTTCAGACAAGACTGGGAAGACTGTCCAAATTGCTAGGGAATGAGGAGACAGCCACAGAGCTCATGCATTTCCCAGCCTTGGACTACACGCATCACTGCCTGCTGTCTTTGTCAGCCCAGGCACACCTCTTGTGCTGAAATACCCAAAGGCACCTATTAGCAGGGAGTCCAGGGGAAAGAGAGGACACAGTATCAGTTCCAACCATACAAAAGATCTTCCAGTAGCCCATATTTTGTTTATCAAAGCCTTCCAGTAAGAGGCATAGTTTGACAGGAAGCATCTTTGCATCTAGTTCTTTCCCTTTCAGGAGCAGAGAATCATGTATGCTAGAAGGCTGCCAAGTGCATGTAATTTCACTCCTACAGAGTCCCTGGCATCATGCATTTTCCAGCCAAGACTGTTCTTACTAGTGCTGATGTGAAAATCACTTGTAACTGGTCTGTGAGCCAGGAGAACGCCCACTTTGCCAGGAGTTCACCACCAGCACCTTGCAGAAGGCATCTGGAGAGAGCAGAGCAGTTGGTCCTGTGGGTGGGCTGCCAATAAAGGATGAGTAAGATGTACTGAGCAATTACAAGCTGCAGAACCAACAGAAGACAAACGCTACACAGAGATGGTAAAAACTGACCACAGGATTTGGCATGCAGGAGGAAGAAGATGGGCACAGGTAAAATGATGCATTTGGTCCTATACCATGCCAATTCATTTAGACAGAAGCTGGCCTGGTCAATCTAAAGTGGCAGCTGAGTGTTCCCAGTGTGATGGGGGATGATTACGTGTTCGTGGACTGGGTCAGATTTTAACCGAATCCAGGCTATGACTGGCCTCCAGGAAACCAGGATCTGAATCAACGGGATGTTTAAAATGGGCTGGATTCAGCTTCAAACACCTGCATTTGCAATGGAAGTGACTACATACGAGCCTGCTACAGTCATTGGAAATCTGCCCAGTACAGTCAGTGGCATCCACACTTTCCAACTCAACCTAAAATAGACATTTACATTTCTATGGATGCTAAATCCATGGCTGTAAATAAAGACTCATCAAGAATGCTACTTCTCTGGGAAAAATAAAAAGAGCTGACTGTTCATATAGACCCCAGTTAACAAGAGGAACAATAATTCAGCCTGTATTTAAAGTCATCTGTCATTATAAACCCCAGCACAGCCTTTTTGGGATATCTAGGAGGTAGGAAGAGGTTTTGTAGGTACTGCAACCAACTAGTGGAAGCAGTGGAAGAAGGCCTATCTGAAGATGGCCTACATGCTCAGCCAAGTTTTTTGATTCAACCCTAACAATACTGTTTCCAGTTTCTAGCCCCAGCACTGTACATGAATGGTAGAATTATCTTTGATTCTTCATACAAAACACTTCCCAAATACGATGCCAAACTCTCCTTTCAGCTACGCCTGCAAAAGTTGATTGACTCTCCTGCTTATGGATTCCATCAGATGTTAAATCTATCAACAGCTACGGGCTGCCATGTCCTCAGTGTGAGTGCAAGAAAAAGCAATGTGAGCTGCTTTTTTCTTTCTCCTTTTTCTTCTTTATCTCTAAAGATAATCTTCAGAAACCCACATGCAGCTCTACCTCAATTCCTTTGTGGACTGAAAAGGAGAGGAAACATTCAGAAAGAGTTTCACAGAAAAGACAGATGAAAAGATAGAAAGTACAGATTTCAAATTGAATATATATATATATGTTTATATAAAATTCACAGAATCACACAGAATCACAGAATGATGGGGGTTGGAAGGGATCTCTGGAGATCATTTAGTCTAACCCCCTTTGCAGAGCAGGATCACCTACAGCAGACTGCATAGGACAGCATCCAGGCGGGTTTTGCCTGTCTCCAGAGAAGGAGACTCCACAACCTCTCTGAGCAGCCTGTGGCAGTGCTCTGCCACCCTCAGAGTGAAGAAGTTTTTCCTCATGTTCACTTGAAACTTCCTGTGTTCCAGTTTGTGCCCATTCCCCCTCATCCTCTCATTGGGCACCCACCCCTCAAGTGATTTTAAGTATTGCTAAGTTCCCCCCATCAGCCTTCTCTAGGCTAAAAAGTCCTTCAGCCTCTTTTTGTAAGAGAGATGTTGTAGTCCCCTAATCACTTTTGTAGCCCTTTGTCGTACCCTCCCCAGTAGCTCCCTGTCCTTCTTGAACTGGGGAGCCCAGAACTGCACACAATGTGCCAGATGAGGCCTCGCCAGTGCTGAGTAGAGAAGGAAGTTAATCTCCCTCAACCTGCTTCGCATCAGACCATGTACATTCATATATAAGAGCACACAGTTTTCGGAAGATTAAGAGATTCTTTGTTGCCTATCACAAACACCTTGTGCCAAGAAACTCTTACTTCTTTTCCTGGCATCTGAGGTCAGAAGGGAAATGATCAACTATGCTTTTTCCTCTGACTTTCACAACAGCTATGTGAAGCCATTACTTGTAGTAGGAAGTAACTGCAGACCAGAAGCCACTGTCTGCCAATTCTGGACACAGACCACATTTGGAAGGTTTAATCAGTTCATGTGCTATTTAAGTTTAGACTTCATTGGGCACTTTCTATGGTCAAAGTTCTATAAAAACATAAATCTTCACAATTTTTATAGAACTCAATATTGTGTAATAATAATTTAGGAGCAAGCTACCCTGCAGGAGGGCTCTCTGCCGCAGGATAGCTTCACATTACCCAGGATGTTCTCCAGAGTGGTTAAGAGGTGCTTTTGCAAGGTGCTGAACCATGGCCACCAGCATCTGACAAACACTGTGGTCAAATGAAGTCAAGGTTCCCCGCCAGGCATCAGCAATATTTCAATAACTGCCTACGTGCAAGCTCTTCCTCCATGATACATGCAAGACAGCATCACTTCACCAAGATTCAATCTACCTTGTGTTCTTAGGAAATAACAGCATGCACACGAGCAGTGACAGGAGAGGAGCATGAGTCTTGTAGAATTCGGTAGAATTAATTCCTGGGCTGTTATGTTGAATTCTTAAAAGGGGTTACCTTTGCTTTGCTAATCCTTTTAAAAATATCAGGCTTGAAAAAATTAAGCTTGTAAACTCTGAGCATGTAGAACAACATACATATATATATATATATATAATATTCTAGCTGTTAGCCCATAAATCAGAATGTCTTTAAATCCAGTTTAGGATGTTCACTCTGGCTGACATTTAAGCCAGCCTAGAAAATCTATCTATGGAGTTACCCAGGTTGCATTTCAATTCACCTCAGGTTTTGCTCACAGAATTTGTAAAAGCTGACTATACTGCACACCAATTTAAAAAAAAAACAACAAACCAACAAAAACCCAAAACCCAACAAACAACCCTGCAAACTACTTCATTTTATAGTGTAACTAGCACTTAAAGTCATAGAATCACACTTCAGATGCTGAGAGGTTTTTGTCAACACTGGCCTTACCATTTCCGTAAACAGGACTGCCGCGACTACTGAACTTTCTGAAGACCACATTGACTAGTTTCACTCGGCCAAGTTTGATGGTCATGCAGATGAGGGTGGCTGTATTGATGCAAACCTTATCTGAATTTGGATGAACGTTGCCAACACCAGCACAGAATCCTGACCTTGCTAATCTATGGTTAGCAAAGGTGAAGGTTCAAGTGAACTTAAATTCAAAGCGAACTTAAATTCAACTATCAGCAAAACTGCATAGTTCAGGACAGACACAGGAAATGGAAAGGTAACTATGTACAGTTAATTTTGCTATTTAGCTACTTCAGGAGAATCAGTAAAGTATTGTCTTGGGATGCTTCTTTGCTTCTCACCTGTATATTTACTTTTCACACTTAGTGAGACTTCTCTGGCTGCATCTTGGAAGCTGCCCACTCACCCTCTTAGACAGGAGAAGAGAAGAACCCTTTCATACACAAATGAGAAATGATGAGATTATTTTCCTTCCCTTTTGAACAAAGCTGATTTCATCTAGATAGATATAGCTACATGAGCTCAAAGGGCATGTGCCCCTCCACTACACTAAAGCTGGTAATGCTTCTACATTTTCTTGCTGAAGGCGGAGGGGTTTTTTACCTCTCAATGTGAAATCTTTGTGGACAGCAGACACTTTTGTTTTACCTTGCTCTAACTATTTGAGGTCAGAGCTATAACCGCCATAGGGTTTACTTTGACTGGGTGCACTAAGATAACAACCGAACTTTGTTTCCACGGGAGTTTTTGATTAATACAGCAGATAGTTCATCATAAAAAAATACGCCGTCATTCGCAGTGAGGGCATGCATATGGTTTCCTTGTGCCTTTTATCTGAATAATCGTTGGTGAAAAACAAGAAAAAAAGAACAGTTCTCCTTTTATAAGGTAATATAACATAGAAGGACGGGAATATTGCAGCTGGGTAGGATGTTTTCAGATTTGTTTTGCTTGCTCAGAAATACCCGTAATGCACAGAGGGTAAAAGTCTCATTTCCCAAAGTATTTACTCTTAAAACATGATAAACTAAAGCCTCATGTGAAATAATGCCTTTGTGATAATAGAACTACTGGCTCAGCAATGGTCTCTGATCTTTGCCATAATGATACTGGGAAGAAAACAACAGAAACAAAAAAGAAATCAGCAAAAAAGAACAGGGAAGGCCCAAAGCAAAGAATTTTCTTAGAAGACTTAGGTTCAGATCTGAACCAAACCCTTGGCTGTGAGAGATGTAGAGATGTAACCCTGCAAGTTAAAATTTGCATGAAGTTTACTGCAAGGGTGAGAAGAACCATCCAGACAAAACCTGCAGCTTCTTTCGGTAAAGCCCACGTTCAGTTTAAGGAAGGCACAATCAGAGATGAACTCATTTACATTCCCCAGTTTGGTGAACCTGAACATTTGCAGAACTGTTTCTCTAAATCACATTGATGGGGCTTTAGGGCCAGTAACTGAGATGATTTGCAAAAGGGCGCTTTTCCTTCTTGTTTCTTATATAACCCCCCTACTCTATCTAAATACTTGTGTGTTCGTCATTTTACCCACAACTCAACATTCTTTCATCTCACTAGCAATTCAAACAGTACAGGAGGGGCTGAATCCCCATCAAGAGGATCCCCAAGTTTTCACCAGTTTTAGCTGCTTTAATTTAAGACATAAACTATCCTAACCCTTTAGTTCTTGTTACCACTTTGAAACACTATTAAACTGAGCAAGTAAAAAAAAAGAAGTATTCTTTTCAAAAAATATAGTAGTTTGAGAAGAAACAAAATTCAATCTTCAACAATATTAGTGTTGAATAAAAACTGTTAATATGATTACTCTAATGCCATTAATTAAATCTGTGATTTCAGTTTTCTTCATTCAGAATGCAGTTACAGTTGAGTTGAAATTGCATTTCAATTTGGTTTTCCTGTTATCTGAAGCATGCCATCCTACATTCCTCAATTGGAAGGGTGTCTTTCAAAAAGCGTAGCAGTATCAAAGAATTTATGAATCAAGACCTTTTTATTCTGCACAGTAGTGCTTTGTCATGTAGTCAACTGAAACCTCTGAAAGAGAAGAGGTTTTCGAAGGCTTTCTGCTGCATGCGATGTTTTGAGGTTTATTTTTCCATCTCAAGTTGCAAAACAAATCATGAGCATTTTAATAAAATGGAAATTCTGGTTTTCATTTGGCTCATGGGCCTTTCAGTATTTTTCACAGGTGCAGTTCACATTGATGACAGGAAAAGAATAGATCTACGAGAGGAAACACATCAGTTTTATATAGTAGCCCACTAAAAAGAAAGTAGATACATCTCTACAGTTACTCTTCCATAGCAAAGAAACAGCACAGCCCTCTTCTGATTTCTTACTATTTGATTTTCCGCAGCCCTTTAATGCTTTATTGGTCATCTTTTGTCAATGAAAATTAAATAAATCAGCTTTTCTGTCAAAAAGGCACTAAGCTGCTGTCCCTTTTCTGTATGGTTGCAGCTCAGATGAAAACCTGGCATTACTGAATTTCCAAGTGAACTTTCTGTGCTGAGTGCCATGAGCCAGTGAGTACCAAGAGGCACAAATAAATCCTACCTGCATTTAGTGAGGGTTACTATAGAGTATATAGGTGCTCTTAGTACCTGATAGAAAACTAAAGTACATCCATCCACTAAATGTTCCAAAAATGAAGTGAGGAGAAAAGCTTAGCAGTTCCCTTTCTATGTGAGAAGGTTGGGCACTGGTACAAATGGCAGTAAGGCTAGATCTTCTCACTGGAAAAAACCTTACTGATTTTTTGTTTCAGTCTCCCTGTATGTCCATTTCATAGAATTATCGAATCATAGAAACATTTGTCTGCTATAGTTTAAATGCAGTTTCCCCAAAATAAAAGCAAAACCAGGTCTTTCTAACAGAGTTATTTATGTAACAGAACTGCATTTGTACAGGTTACGTATATGAAACTCTAGCTGAGGGTTGATGTTTTAAAATTATCCTGCAGCAAAGTTGCTCTTGTGGAGACTCCATGCATGCCCCCCTGATTTGAATCATGTTGGAAACCTGAAATTGAATGGAAGCAACTCATCAAATGTAAGGGGAGTCTAATTCTAATCCTTGTAATGATTACTTTCCCACTTGATTTATGACATTTTCAAGATTAACTGCAAAATACGACAGACATACTGTGGAGGAAGTAATAAAGTTACCTTGAACCAGCTAAAAATATAAATACAGTGTCAGCTAAAGCCAAATAGGTGTAATAATGCAAGAAGTGTGTTGAAAGGCTACATTTTTGTTCCAGCAGCTTAACCTCATTATTTAAAAAGCAAAGCATGACAAGGAAGGGTGACTCAGAATAGGAATTGCTGCTAGCCCAGGCTTTCCTGAACAAGGAATTCGGGGCTAGAGACCCAGAAGGATTTGGCCAAAGGGAAGGCAAGATTCTCCCCCAACATTTCCCCAAGAGGCTATTTACCATGGAGAATGATTTGCAGCAAGAGTCTTGTATGCTTTGCATGCCCCCAGGTACCCTGCAGAAGACACTAGGGAACCATCGCATTGTTCTTTTTCTCCTTGTGATGGACATCTTCTGATCCAAAACCATGTTAAGAGGCCTACACTTTTGTAGGGCTCTTGCATGCATAGAGCCACAAAGTTGAGTGCTTTTACCCCCCTATTCAAGAGAAGCTTAAATTTGGGAGGCACTTGTCTTTTAGTAATGGTAGTGTTCCACAAGCGCAAAACATCCGTCTTTAGCCAGGCCACAAATCCTGACGCTGCATTCCACACTGCAGCATCTATCCGTGTTTCTTATCTTCTTAGCAGGATGTGATCTCAGAAAAAGTCCGTTTAGAATAGAATAAATTTGTCATTTAGCCCTAACACAAAACTGAATGTATGAAGCGTTCAGTAGCTTTGTGATCAGTGTGACCGATTTAACGGAAATTTTCACCTTTCTCCGCCCTCCAAAGCACATACAGTCTCTACAGGAATAGTATCTAGGGGTGAGATCTCATACTTTCAGAGCTCCATTGATATAGGTTAAAATTCTCTGTTTGTTTTGGGAAGTTTAGAGTTGTTAAGCACAAAGGAGTGCCACTTGA
This sequence comes from Laterallus jamaicensis coturniculus, assembly GCA_022605575.1. Taxonomy (NCBI): domain Eukaryota; kingdom Metazoa; phylum Chordata; class Aves; order Gruiformes; family Rallidae; genus Laterallus; species Laterallus jamaicensis. The sequence continues at coordinate 4,313,917 of JAKCOX010000053.1, forward strand.
AGGCCTTCTGAGCTAATGAGGAGTTAATTAACTGGTACTTACTATGGTAAATCATAGATAGAAAAGTTAACATAGATAAAATTAGGGTTATTTTCAAGAGCTTTATGCCAGGATGTGTTTTTTCAAGTTCCCCTGAAAACTGAAGGGTTAGTTTCATTCTTGACATAGAGCTACTGACAAGGGCAGCGTTTCGTGTGCAATGGATTGGGCTTGAAGGGGGTTTTGCAGTTGTGATCATGTGATGTGCTCATTACTTGGCACATGTTTGCTGTGTGTCATGTGCATGATATATTAGGAACACATCTCTGACTTCTTACCAATTCCTATTTTCTTGTGCCTTTTCTTGGGGCTTCCAACAGCTCAGCTAGAAGCTCCTGAAAGACCAGCAACACAAGTCACGTGTTTGATAGTGACTACTTCTGAATGTTTTAGCTGATATTTGAAGCACTTCAGCGAGGCTGCATCCCCTGTGCCTGTGGTTAGATGAGAGGGAGCACACGTGCCTGTAGCGCAGGCTCCTACACTCTATTAAAATAAGCTAAACCATAAGCTATTGTATCTGCCAAGAAAGATCTATCTAGGCCAGGCAGTGTGACCATGGCTTTGCTTTGCAGACAGCAAAACTGAAACTAAATCTACTGCAGAATTACAGGTGATTCCAATAAGACAGCTACAAACAGAACATTTTTAATAACCCACATCTTGCAGAAAATGAAACTCAATAGCTTTTTTTTTTTTTTTTTTTGGTTAGGAGAAGGCTTGTTACTTCTTCAGCCTGTAAAGCAGTCCAAGCAATTGCAGTCCTGTCCCTGGCTCTTGATTATGCATAGTGTTATTCTTATATTCTGTTTATATCGTTAAAACACCAAGAATAATTGATTTTCCTTTCCCCAGTTGGAGGGGGAAATAAAAAAAGTTTAAAAACCCACACCACTTATTCAAATGTATCACTGTGTAGTTGAAGGAAAACAAAAATCAGAAAATATTGTGCATTGCAAGAATCAAGGTCCTGATATCCAGGGCAGATAGGATGGATTTAGCTCATGGAGATCCTATGGGATAGTGTTCTCATGCAGCCATCAATTTAATTTCAATTTGTGATAAGTGATTTCCTTTATGCTACACTAACATAAGACGTGTGGTAACATACAGTCTACAGGAAGTATCAGAAAGCTATTCAGCAGAGAAAAGTAGCTGTTCAAAGACAGGGAGAAGTGAGACTGGTAAAACATTACCATGATTCGGAGATAATTTTAATGGATTCAGTTCATTCAGAGATAACCTGTCACACTACATAGGATTTTTTCATAGTTTGATTAACAGAAGAAATATGTTCTTAATCTCTGTTTTGACATGTTGCTTTTCTCTCCTGATGTTTGTCCTGTAGGTTTTTAAGCGAAGTCTTCATGATATGACCCAGCTGGCTTATAGGTATCAACAATCCCCTTGCGAATAATGGTTAAAAACGGATCACACCTGGATGCTGCAACGCTGTCAATGCTCCAGAATAAATCTATCTCCATCAGTCTCACAGTTGTGTATACGTTGGTGACCATCATCAGTATTCCTGGCAACTTGTTCTCCCTTTGGGTGCTCTTCTTTCACATCAAACCCAAAACACCTTCTGTTATCTTCATGATCAACCTAAGCATCACAGATCTCATGCTGGCCAGCTGCCTTCCCTTCCAGATTATTTATCACATCCAAAACAATCACTGGAAGTTTAGCAAGACTCTTTGCAGTCTCGTGACTGTGATGTTCTACTCCAACATGTATTCTTCCATACTGACCATGACCTGTATCAGCATAGAGAGGTACATGGGTGTCGTATATCCCATGAAGTTGATCAAGTGGAGAAGAAAAAGATATGCCTTTGCTGCCTGCCTATTCATGTGGTTTTTCTTGCTATTAGCCTTGTACCCACTAGAAAGCACAGATCTGACCTATGAAGTGGAAGAACTGGGTATTGTAACCTGTTTTGACGTCCTCAAATGGGAAATGCTGCCCAACTTTGCAGCCTGGGTAGCCTTTCTCCTCACACTATTTGTCGTGCTCTTCCTGATCCCTTTTATTGTAACAGTTGGATGCTACATTGGTACCATTCGGAAGCTGGTTCAGACATCAAGCAGGTATGGTAACAGGCAAAAGACTAGATCCATCCATCTGGCCATTATAGTCCTTACAGTATTCATCACTTGCTTTGCTCCCAACAACTTCGTCCTATTTGCGCATATGATCATCCGCCTATTTTACCACGGAAGTTTGTACCACATCTACAAGATCACCTTGTGCCTCAGTTGCCTCAACAACTGCATAGATCCCTTCATTTATTATTTTGCATCCAAAGAATTTTACCAGAAGTTCATGCAAGTGTTTCGCCCTCATGCACTGGTTAGCGACAGTTTGGAAAACAGAAGGGAAAGCTTATTCTCTGGCAGGACCATGTCAGCCAGGTCGATGTCAAGTGGACCTATGGATGGGTTTGAGGGAGTAAATGTCTATTTGCAAAGGCAGGAAAGCGTTTTTTAGTCTTAGAAATCCTCAGAACAAAGGCACCTGTGAGATCCATGGACAGACACAGAAAACATTCATTTAATGGCTGTCCTCAAAATACCTTCTTTCAGTGACAGAACACAAGACATGCTCATAATGTGCATCCTACTTCACTATTTTCTGGTAGGAAATGGAAGCATTAAAAGAACTGAGTTTATTCAAGAAGCCACCGAAGCAAACCCAACATTGATAATTAGAGGTTGGCCTGGAATTAGCCCTACTGCATGAAACCAGGGGGTAACTTTAGGACAAAAAGTGCTTTCAGGTTGTATGATCTCCACATTTAAACAACTATTTGTGATTCTCAGCGAATGTGAGATATTACTGTATGAAACAGAGTATACACTGAAGATGGATTTGTGGTAGGGGAGTTATTTTTCTAAGCAGTGTGCTGGGTTGGGTTTTTTTTTTTGGGGGGTGGTATGGGTTTTGGGTTTTTTTTTAATATATTGCTTTCTCTCTTGTCTTTCTATAAAAGAATGAGTAAAAATAGCTTTTCATTCTACCATTAATGAGTAATGCATAGCCACTGTGAATTCACCACAACACTCACCCAACTGCTTGTAAGAACAAAATCACTCTAACCTTTGAAAAGGTTAGGTTGGCTCATATTATTTATTTCAATTTTTCATAGCACAATATCTCATTCAATGAAAAGAAAGCTAGAACTAACAATGTTTGAGACTACTTCAGCTGCTGGGAGGATTATATTTTCATTTCTTGAAGCGGGGAGCAGTTGATTGAAGAAAACGGATTTCCTCACATTGACCTACTACAGTAATGATGCTGCTGCTTGTCTGGGATTGATATCACTGTATGGGATGGGTATCAACAAGTCAGTTCCACCAATTCATTATAGGCTATATGTGGGAGCACCATCCCCCTCATCAGAGAATTTAGTTTTATATTAGATTGTGGACTGTGAGTTTATGTTCCTTGTGGCAGTGGTGTTGACTATTAACCAGATTTTCAGCTGGATATATGAGAATTTGACTGCAAAGGAGAGTGATTATGTGCCAGCAGAAACCAGAAGAAAACCTGTCCCTATGGCCAGATGTCAGAAACATGCTTCCTTTCAGTGGTCAGACAGAAAGAATGAAGAAAAAATGAGAGCAAAGCCCAAAAAAATGGGGGAGATACCAAATACTCAGGGAACAGATTGATTGTGCAGTCCTGTGTTTGGGACCCTTCCCTGAAACAGGCTTGTTCGCATATACTGTGTCACGTAATTCTTCTCACATCTCAGCAACTGCCTGTGCGCTCGGAAAGGCAACTGCTACAGAATTAGGTCCTGGGGACAGACAAAGGCAAAGTTTTCCAGTAGCATTAACAGCTTTTACCTACCCTTGGCCCTCACTGACAGTGAGGAGCCAAGAAGACACCTGATAGAGCTAGGCAAGTTGCCCTTCACGAGACAGAGAAAGCTATATGATATGCCATCCCTCCGCTGTGCTGCAATTCTGTGTCATGGTGAGGAGGGGCCTGTCAGAGCACAGGACCTTCCGCACCAACAGGCGGAAGAACTTTTACACAGTGAGGGTGACAGAGCCCTGGGACAGGCTGCCCAGGGGGGTTGTGGAGTCTCCTTCTCTGGAGATATTCAAGACCAGTCTGGACACCTATCTATGCAATATATCCTAGGGAGCTGCTTTGGCAGGGGGGCTGGACCCAATGGTCTCTCGAGGTTCCTTCCAACCCTTATGATTCTATGATTCTAGGATTCTATGATTCTATGATTCTACGATTCTACGATTCTATGATTCTATGATAGCTGGCTCAGGCACACCATGCTAGCTCTGCCTTGAGAAGACCTTTACTAATTTCTCAACTCCCATGCCTAAATGAAAGACAGCACCCACAGCTATCAGAGTCTGTCATTTTTCTTTGTGCGTGGTAAGATTAAAACACAATTTCCACCACTAATCACCAAAAACTTCTTTATGACAGAGGCCAGATCACCACAAAAGCGATGATAAAATATTTGCATACCCTATCTTCTGCTAAAGTGTTGCCAGTTGTTGGAGCAGGATAGATGTGAGCAGACCTAGTACTACCCTTCAAAAACTGTATGAAGTGCTTTGTGCCACTTCACAGTATTAGTTTTAATTGATCTGCATGTTTACTGCCAACAAGGCCAAACTTCATGATATATAACCTGTCCAGACCTTCCCAGCAATGTGCCTGGCAGGCACCCTGCATTACCAGCCTGCCTGCTGGATGCCCAAGTGTGATGAGTTGAGCTTCTTACTTCAAAACACCTTGTGCGTGCTGAAAGAGAGGAATGCATGCAATACATTCCCGTGTAAGTCTGGGGCTCAGAGGTTCTGTGTCAGCTCTAGAACATGCTCCAAAATGCCTGCTTGCACTAGGATGCCTGGAGAAAGAACAATGGCTTTTCCTAAACCTTCCCATATCCATCAGGTAGAAATTCAATTAGTTTTGCAAACCTGCATAATAATTTAGCAGTGCATGGTTTCATGTTGCTGTTTAAATCCCTTCACAGTCCACTTCCATGGAACTCCATCTTTCTCACTATCAACATATTGCCCTGGCAGAAACTTTTGGATGCTATACTAAAATACCTCTCTCTCCCCCCTTTTTTTTTTAACATACAAGTATTTTTTACAATGAAAATCATTACTTCTCCTAGTTCTAGTGCAGATTTTTCCCACTGTTTTATATTGAACCTGATTCCCAAGCACTCAGTGCCTCCTAAAATGTGCTGCAATGTGCCTGAACTGACAACAAATAGAGCCAAAAGGGCAGAAACTTTGCACTTCAGAGATCTACTTCTATATTTTGAAAAATACCGAATTACTCCTTTTACAAGAGAGAAAAGATACTCAAAACTGACTGAAAATGTTCTTCTCTCCAGCTTCACACAGCTCTTCATAGCCTGTCATCCTTCTTCTGACATTGTCTAAATAGGAACAGGAAGGATGCTAGGGGTTGATCTCCTGGGAGGCAGCTCTGCAGAGAAGGACCTGGGAGACCTTGTGGACACCAGGCTCTCCATGAGCCAGAAGTATGCTCTTGTTGCCAAGAAGGCCAATGGTGTCCTGGGGTGCATTAGGAAGTACGTGGCCAGCAGGTTGAATATGGTTGTCCTCCCCCTTTACTCTGCCCAGGTGAGGCCACATCTAGAGTTCTGTGTCCAACTCTGGGCTTCCCAGTCCAAGAAAGACAGGGAACTACTGGGGAGAGTCCAGCAGAGAGCTATGAGGGTGATGAGGGGACTGGAGCATCTCTTGTATAAAGGAAGGCTGAGAGCTGGGGCTGTTTAGCCTGAGGAAGACTGAGAGGGATGCCCAGGGAGGTTGTGGAGTCCCCTTCTCTGGAGACATTCAAAACCCACTTGGACACGATCCTGTGCAACCTGCTCTAGGTGATCCTGCTTTACTGGCGGGGAAGGGGGAGAAGAATGAGATGATCTCCAGAGGTTTCTTCCAACCCCTGCTCTTCTGTGATTTTGTGATGCCTTGTCCAGGTACCTCTTCATGCTGTTTTACTAACTGTAGTTAGCTCAGATGAAGCAAAATTCCCATTTGGGTCAGTGAGATTGTTTCTTGAGAAAGGAATACAGAATTCAACCCAGCGACTGCAATCTTTTGAGTCCAACAGCATGTACTGTGAAGTTCGCAGGTTGGGGTTTTTAAGAGAGGAGAAGAAATCATAAAGTGGCCCAACATACTGGTTTTTTACACTGGAAACATGTCCTTCTGGGGCACTATAAGGTAGCAAGACTTACACTCTCCTCAGTCAGTGGGTGTGAGTTGACATACATATATCTATATATAAATGTATACACATACATATAGGTTGCCATTTGAGATGCTATTGAGAAATCCATGTCTATATTGACTTTAGCCTGGGAAGGAAATATAGATCCTGGGCTACATGTTTACTTGTCTCTGTGGATAATGCAATTTTAGTGAGACGACATCTATGTGCAGGCTCCTGCTTTGATTTGGTTTTGGAATTTTTTCATGTTGGGGGGGTAATTATTGTTTAGCAATTTAATCTATGAATATGCCTGGATTTTCTTTTTTGTATATATAGCAATTAAAGAAAAAAAAAAAAGAACATGATTCAAGATTCTTTCCTTTGTTTGCCACTGCCATGTGTGAAAAACTTCCAAGCTTAGAAGAGGGAAAGGAAACCAAGTTATGAAATAAAATGAAGCATTTTCCCATTGCTATTGTGCTTGGTTTAGATTTTTGTATCATTTTAGGTCTCATCTTTTTCCTGAGAATTTTGAAGACTTATTTTATTTTTCTTAGTTTGCATACCTATTATTTTTTTTATGGATATATCTTAGAAGCTGGCATTAACATATGGCTTTCATAAAAATTTTAAAAGCAGCAGTACTTGAATGAGATGTTGGCTAACTTCTCCTTGCCCAATAGGTGCAGCAAATTAAGATAGTTTTAAATTTCAATGTATTTCTGAAGGGGATTGGCAGCCAGAGCCCGTCCCAGACAGGTACAGGGCAGCTGAGGGCACTGAGGATGGGCCCCAGCCCAGTCATCAGGCACCTCCCTGGGGATGGGGATGGGCCAAGGCTGGGCTGAGACCTGGGCCCATGGGTTGGCCTGGCTTGGCAGGACCCATGGCCAGGCAGGGCCGGGCTGTGGAGAGCTGGAGACCAGTCCTGCTGTGGCCCTGGGGTGTTGACACGGGGTCTTGGGCCATGGATAGGGTGAGTGGAGTCCTAGGGGGCTGGACAGGGGGTTGGGGGGTTGGTGGTGCCTTCAACACTCGCTACGCTGACTATGCTCCATTTTGTGTTCAATGTCTGTTTAGCTACATCAGCCTGCCAGTATCTGAAAGGGGCCTACAGGAATGCTAGAAGGAGACTCTTTCTCAGGGGAGGTAGTGACAGGACAAGGGGCAGTGGCTTTAAACTGAAAGAGGGGAGATTTAAATTAGACATTGGGAAAAAATTCTACATTCTGATTGAAGGTGGTGAGGCCCTGGCACAAGCTGCCCACAGAGGCTGTGGCCACCCCCTCCTTGGTGGTGTTCAAGGCCAGGTTGGATAGGGCTTTAGGCAACCTGGCCAAGAGGAGGGTGTCCCTGCCCATGTGGGATGGGGTGGTGGTGAGGGGGTGGAACTAGGTGATCTTTAAGGTTCCTTCCAACCCAACCTATTCTGTGATTCTATGATTTTGTGTTGACACATGAGAGGGCCAGAGACTATTCTTAAATAACTTGATAATTTTTTTCCTGTTCAAATGCTTTAAAAAACCATGAGGTTATTGCTGCTCACCAGAGTGGTGCTGGTCTAAGGCAATGATAAGGGTATGTGCTATATGGTCAATGGTATGCATGACAGCATGAATGTTTCAAGGTGAAATTCAGCATTGGTAAATATGAAGTAATACACACAGGGAAATCCAGTCACAGCTTTGTGTACAAAATCATCTTGCTCATCAGTGGCCACTATGAATCCTAATACGTATTTCCACCCATCAGCTCAGCATTGTAGAAATCCACGTTTCACTAGCACATTGTTTAATTTGTGCAATTCTGGTCTCTTCATCACAGATAGGATCTAGAAGAACTGGAAAATGTCAAGAGAAGGGTATGTGGGATGGTCTAACGCATGAGTTAAAAACTATACATGTTAAATAGGTGAGGACTCTTCAAGTCAGAAAAGTGACAATGTAAGGTAGGTAGGAATGAGGTCTACAAAATCATTATGGATTGCAGAAGTTTATAAGGTGAGCTTCACTGCCTTTGCCCAAGCAAGAACTCGGGAATAACATATATATAAAATATAAATAACATCCAGACTCAAAAACACAGCAAGTTAGTACCGCCCCTCATAACACATAGTATAAATGTGGAACACCATGCCAAGGTTTTGTGAAGGCACACAGCATATGGGTATTCTCTTTTCCAGAGGGACTGGGAAAGCACCTGAAAATGAAATCCATTGCATGTTACTAAATAGCAAACCACAACAAACTCAGGAAAACCCCTAAACTTAAAATGGTCAGAGGTTGGAGGATTATTAATGGGAAGTGACACTATGTGATTGCCCTGTTCTTCCTTTTCTTGAAATGCCAATGCTTTGAGGCAGGACACCATATGCTCAACAGTACATTCCCTTGACCCTACTTGCACCCAGTCTCAAGCTCCTACATAAGGTCTGCCAGAACTGCTGTGGAGCCCAAGCTCTTCCTCCTTGCCTGCTAGGGTGCTGGAAGTGGGGATGCAGCAGGGAGCTTTATCAGCTACTCTCTTGGAGGAGGCTGTCCCAAAGTCAGGGAAGAGCTGAGAGTGCCCCAGGGGAAACCTGCGCCACAAATTTGGCTGTTCTGGTTATGCATGGCTGGGTTCTGGTGGATGAGGGGGGCTGCAGGTGTGGCTTCTGCAAACAGCAGCCAGAAGCTCTCTGCAGGCCTGACAGAGCAAACACCAGCCGGCTCAAGGCTGGAGTTGTTGCTGACCAAGGCCGAGCCCATCAGTGACGGTCACAGCGCCTCTGGGAATCACATTAAGCAGAAAAGAACTGCAAGCAGCTGCTTTTTGCCCCCAGAGAAGGGAGTGAGAAGATGTAGGAACCTGTGGCCTCTAGCCAGGGTCAAACCACATTGTCCTTCTTTCAAATAGCCTGGTTGTCAATCACAGAATTACAGGATGGTGAGGTTGGAAGACACCTCTGGAGGTCCCCCCACTGATGAAGCAGTCCCTCATGCTCAGGCAAAGATGCACTTGTGTATCACCCTTCAACAAACCCCTCCGGCTGCTGGCAGCATTTAACCCATTTTGCTTCAAAGAACATCATTATGTATTCAATTTCTAACATCTTTTCTCACCTCTGCTCTCATTTTTTCCATCACCTGACTGTCTTGAAGGCTGCTGCTGTTGGAGCTGACTAGCAGCAGACCTCACCCTCCTCCTCTTGGGGCAATTTGCACTTGCTGTCTCTCTTTCAACTTCTTAGGCAGCAGCCTAGTCTACACTTAAAGCTGTCATAGCTGCATGACTGCAGACATTGATTCCCTGGCCTGAACTGTCACAAATACACTGGTGAATACACTCTCCTGCCCTCTTGCTGAAAGAGCATGTAACAAGGCATTTTTCAGTGACTTGACAAGCTTTCTAGAGAAGCTGATTTAAGCTATTCTGTCAGTATCTTGCCCTGGAAAAGTTCATTAGGAGAATCAGTTTTGTTGGCAACATTTTTAGATGTATCTAAAGGCACAGTTCTTTTAAGTGCCCAAAATGAAAATTGTAATATAAAGTGACCCTCACAAGAAGGCTTAGGATATAAGCCTTGATTATTTTACTAATTAAATCCATCCTAAAAAAATAGGAACTCATTGGAATAAATTTTGCACTGTTTTTTGTCATTAATGCCACGGCTCACAGTCTTACAAGAAGTTACTGAGAGGAGAATTTCAATCATATTATTAATCTCAATATATTTAGATTTCTTTCATTCTGGATTAAATTTTGCAAGTAGGTGTTCTCTTGTCAAACTTATGAAGTGTAATTATGGAGCACATAATAGAGCAGAGCATAATGCTTAGCTGAAGTATCTTTTTTTAAAGCCTGCTTTCTTGTTTGACAAAGAAACCCTGTCTGTCTGAAGTCTGGACTCCTACTGAAGTCCTGGTCTTTCATGACTTGGTTGCAAGTCTTACGATTTGTAGTGTTTTTCCTTAAAGTCTAAACAGCTGGACTATGTTATCAAATGAGGAGACACTCTGAATTCTTTCATTACAAAACAAGAAATACATAGGTGCCAGACAGTGCTTTTCTAGTTTTTAGCATAAATAAATACCTCAACACTCTGCTTGCCTATCTTGGCTCACGATGATGGCTTGCAGTCTTTTTCTTCTACAGAAGTTTTCAGCACTGGTACCCTGATGGACCTCTTTCCCCAGTTGCTGCACCACTGCCCATATGACCCAGCTCTGGCACGCCACAGTTACTCTGGTGAAGAAAGTATAGTGTGCATGTTGTCCTGCTGGGAGATGCCAAAGCTAGATGTCCTTTGAATCTTTCCCCAGTGTCTTCCACACCCTTAACTGCTGTTGTTGGGTACGTCAGGTACCAGTAAAATGGGGAAGTGTTTTGTTGAGTGTCTTAAATCTGAGTAAACTCAAAGGTTTGTCTCCTCTGCTGTATTCCTGAAAGGCCTTCTGTCGTGGTTTTGCCCCAGCCAAGAGCCGGGCACCACACAGCCGCTCGCTCTTTAAGAGGGGGGGTGGGAAATGAGGGAGGGGGAAAGCGATGGAAAAGAAAACCATAGAAACCAAAGCCTCAGGGGTTGGGATAAGGATAGTTTAATGTGATAGCAGACAAAAAGATATAATATTGGGACTTTATAGCAAATGATATGAAACTGGTGACACACAGCACAGTTTCTCACCGAACTGCACAGCTCAGGCTGTACAGCCCAGAGCCATGCCAAAACCAGACTGTCCCCAAAACCATGCATCTTGGAGCTGCCTGCTTCTCCTCTCACCAGCTCCCCTCCATGCTGAGTATGACATAATTAGCATGGAATACTCCCTTTGACCTGTCCTGGCTGTGTCCCCTCCCAGCCTCCTGGGTGCCCCCTGCCTTCTCATTAGCAGGGCAGTATGAACAACTGAAAAGTTCCTGACTGTTTGGCAACAACTAAAGCATCAGTGTGTTATCAGCATTGCTCTCATCCTAACTCCCAAACATAGCATTCCACCTGCTGCTAGGAAGAAATTAACCCCATCCTAGCCAAAACCAGGACATGTTGTCAAAAGAGAAAGGACAACAGACTTGAGGGAAGTATAAACAGATTCAAAATAGAGATGGGAGAGAGCCTGAAGAAGTAACCTTTGTGGCAGCAGCAGGATGGGGGGGGAGAGGGAGGAAATCAGGGGGAAACAAGTGAGAGTTTGGAAGAATACCCAGGAAGTTAGTCTCTGCAAGACCTACTGCAGTGAGAGAATGTCTACAAATATTTTTCTTCATAAACAAATGGTTTCATTACTGAAACATGGCTCCCTTTTCAAATATCCAGATCTCTGCTGTAAAGAAAGGAATCTGATTAACAGACAAATAAACCACTAACTACATACTGAGCAAACATCTCACAGAGGGACTCAGATTTCTAGAAACGTGGGCTTGCCAGGCACAAAAGGGGCAATTTATCTGATCAAAAGTAGATACTACACATCTTACTGCTCATCAGCATTCGTGTTGACTGCCTCCTCCGTTTCTGAAACCTGCATGATAGCTGCTTAAGCTGTGGGTTGCATTCAGACATCCAGATGTTGGTAGGCTTCCATGTTACCATGAAGCCACACCACAAAAGAAATGTTGGCATCCCAAGACTGTTACTATCTTCTTCTTCACAGCTGTCGCTGGATTCTGCCATCCGCGTGCTTGTAACAGCAGTTTGTTCATCCAATGGAAAAAACATGTAGGCTCACAGAATCACAGCATGGCAAGGGTTGGAAGGGACCCCAAGGATCATAAAGCTCCAACCCCCCTGCCACAGGCAGGGCCACCAACCTCAGGCCTGGATCTACACAAGGTTGCCCAGGGCCCCATCCAACCTGGCCTTGAACACTTCCAGGGATGGGGCATCCACCACCTCTCTGGGCAGCCTGGTCCAGGACCTCACCACTCTTCCTGTAAAAAACTTCCCCCTAATATTCAATCTAAATCTTCCCTCCTTTAGCTTTAAACCATTCCCCCTTGTCCTGCCATTCTTGATGCATACTTGTCTCATGACCTGGGAAATTATGTTTCTGGGGCCCTCAGCAAACACTTCAATAGGCTGCATGTCTTCCTCACCTCCCAGACTCATATAGCTTCAGAAAATAAAGGGAAATGTGTAAGTTAAATGACTGGAAGCCTCTTCCCAAAATTCACCTCTACAAAGACTGTACCACCACTGTGATGAGAAACCCTCTATGGAGGTGCAACGGCTTTTTCTCCTTCAAAAAGATTCAGCACTGCAAAAATGATGGTTCTGTCTCCTCAGTTCTTCAATACTGTCCACAGGCTGACATCTTTCCATCCCCTACTTCACCTTGCTTTCCCCAGTATATGCAGGACAAAACAGTGTCTCTCACCCTATTCTGCTGAACTTAAAATGTTAATATATTTGAGCTTTTTTTAACAAGACAAATGTTCCCACATATTGCTGCTAAATCCAAGCCATTAAAGGAGTACAAAAATAAAATACAGCAAATACCTTAGTTGATAAATCTGATCAGATTAGGAAAACAGGAGACGAAAATAAAGTCTTTAATCGGACAATAGCAACACTCAGAGTTTATCTTCATATCCAGTGAAGTTATTTGGGTCACAGGGGGGAATTATTCCTGTTCTTACAACCATGCAAATTTGCAGGAAGGGCGTTAAGCTCTGCTACAAACATCTCTTAGCACCTACTGATGTGTTTTTGATGTCGCTTTAGAGCTCCAATCTCAACGCATCCCTTTCCATACACATAGCATTAGCTCTGGTGGCCCTTACACTTACACACAGGCATGCATTCACCAGTTACACCCAGTAATCCTGACACAGAAAATGAGGACGTGGAGTGTTTGTGGTGAGTGGTCTTTGGTCCTTTAAGTGAACACTTGACATGTCTTCTCTCCTTGTGAGTGAAAGGCTGAAAGAAGTGGGGCTGTTCAGCCTTGAGAAAAGAAGACTAAGAGGGGATCTGATGGATGTTTATTAATATCTCAAGTGTGGGACACAGGGGGAAATGGCCAGCCTCTTTTCAGTGGTCTGTGGGGACAGGACAGGGGGCAATGGCTTCAAGTTGGAGCACAGGGCGTTGCGCACCAACATGGGGAAGAACTTTTTCACAGTGAGGGTGACAGAGCCCTGGGACAGGCTGCCCAGGGGGGTGGTGGAGTCTCCTTCTCTGGAGATATTCAAGACCCGTCTGGACGCCGACCTGTGCGACCTGTCCTAGGGAGCTGCTTTGGCAGGGGGGTTGGACCCGATGATCTCTGGAGGTCCCTTCCAACCCCTACAGTTCTGTGATTCTGTGATAAACAGCTCTATAGAGCTGCTTAAAAGTACGGAGCAAACAGGTGGAGAAATGATGGGATGCACTGCCCTCTCGTGGAGATGCAAACAGCAAACGTAAAGAGATCCACAGATGTTCTTGATACTACAGCCAGGGAAATCATTCTCTGGAAGAGCTGGTGTTCCAGCTGTGCCAATAAACTTTCTCTTCTCTGCACCTCGTCTTCCTTTCCCCCAGCTTTATAATATTACCTTTGGAGAAATCGTTACACTGTACAAGTAGAAGGAATACTTTGTTTTCCATACTCAGGCAAATATGAATTTGTATTTTACATTATATATGTGTACATGTTCAGAGCAATCTGAGATTGGTTGGAATGCAAGGGGGTTTAACCCCTGCCAAAATAGTCTATCTGGTTGTGGATCATGATGTATCTTCAGCACAAGCACAACTTTAGGAGAGGCTCAGGGATTTGATATGATCTGCAGCCCCTCAAGGAAACAAACACACAGATTAAGTGTGGTCAGCACACATGTACCCTCTGGGGTACATGGACTATGAGAACACAGCACTAAACACTAAGACTAGTGAAAGAAATCGGCATACGCATCCCAAGAGCACTCCCCGAGTCTGGAAAACAGCTCTGGAAAGCCTCACCACCTTCCAGTAAAGCTTCAGCAGTACTCTGCAAGGAGCAATGACAGAATAATCTGAAAGCCAGCATGTGCTTCTGCTTTACAGATATTGCAAGCATCTGAAATTATTTTTTAAAGCCCAGAACAGCCCCCTTGATAACCCACAACTCTAGCTGAACGTGTAAAGCAATCAGCATATCAAAGAGAGAGAGAGAAGCAGGTACCTGCTCAGAAGACTGCTAGTTAAATACATATAAAGATAAAAGTAAACCATAGCACAGGTAATGTTAAATTTACACAATGATGATTTTAAACAGAGAAGTGTACCTGATGATTAGCTTGTGAAATAGAATCTACCTGAAAACCACTGACATTCTTTTCCCTGCAGTAGTAGAAACAAGAGGTAGTATCTGCTTCATGAACTGTGTGGACTCATTGAGCTATGACAAGGATTTCCATGGCAGAAAGAGGCTCCTTGAAAAGCCTTAAGTCTGAGCTCTTAGAATTAACAAGGTTATCCCAGAAAAACACAGCTGCCTCCTGAAAGGTGAAACGGTCACTCCCTTCACAGCAGCGTCCCTGGGACTCACTAATTTCTGCTCCCCCAACAAGTTGGTCTTCTGCTTGCACAGATGACTCAGCCAAATTACACATCCAGGTTGAATACCTGCTCTCACTGTGATACACTTAAAAGCAGGCACAAGCATTTGATTATCACGGTGTTCTTCCCATGCTGGAAGGTATTACTGTGACGAACACAGCATAGACCTGTGGGCAGAAAAGCAGAGAAGTCTGGCACACAAATATCAAGAGAAGGTCTCTGCAGTTCAGGACTCTGCCTGCCATTTTGCTTTTGTTCAAAATACCTCAGGTATTTGAAAAAGTCAACAGTTTCATAACCAACCTTGGGAAAGCTAATCTTTGACTAGCACGGTCAGCCAAGACAGAAACGTTTCTGATAACTGCTGGTGTCATTGATCTTCACCTCGGTCAGCTCGCTACAGCCTCACACTTGTTCTGCCTGACTCTTGTGAGGCTGCTCTGGAGCAGTTAATAGTGATTACTTGTCAAACCTCCCCCAGCTGTTGTAGCTTCTGTGATTTCATTTAGCTTGCTCACACAGGGTTTTGGAACTCACATTTTTACCAGCAAAAATTACCTTAAAGGTAAATGAAAATGCTTATTTTAACTGCTTCACAGTTTTGCCTTTTAGAAAAACTAAATCACTTTTTGTCATGTAAGTTTATCAGAATAAAAAACTGAGTAATTTCCTCTAACTAATAATAATAAAAAGATACATCTAATTTTTTCCATATTAAAAATTCTTCTGGCAATCTCCATTTTTGGACATTGTGTGAACTTCAGTGGAAAATACTTTATAGAAATCACAGAATCACAGAAGTGTAGGGGTTGGAAGGGACCTCGAGAGATCATCAGGTCCAACCCCCCTGCCAAAGCAGGCTCCCTACCTCATATTACATAGATAGGCGTCCAGATGAGACTTGAATATCTCCAGAGAAGGAGACTCCACCACCCCCCTGGGCAGCCTGTCCCAGGGCTCTGTCACCCTCACTGGGAAAAAGTTCTTCCCCATGTTGGTGCGGAACTTCCTGTGCTCCAACTTGGCAGCCATTGCCCCTAGTCCTGTCCCCACAGACCACTGAAAAGGGGCTGGGCAATTCCCCCTGCAACCCATGTCTAAGATATTTATAAACACTAATTAGGTCTCCCCTAAGTCTTCTTTTTTCCAGGCTGAACAGACCCAGCTCACTCAGCCTTTCCTCATAGGGGAGATGTTCCAGACCCCCAATCAACTTTGTCGCCCTTCTCTGGACTCTCTCCAGAAGGTCCCTGTCTTTTTTATGCCAGGGATCCCAGAACTGGACACAGTATTCCAGGTGGGGCCTGACCAATGCAGAGTAGAGGGGGAGGATCACCTCCTTCGACCCGCTGGCCACACTCTTCCTGATGCATCCCAGGATCCCATTGGCTCTCTTGACCACCAGGGCACACTGCTGGCTCATAGCCACATGCTTCTTTTGCTTACATATATGTTTAACCTTCTAGAAGTCTGTTGAACAAATGAAGGGTGCAGTATACAAGGCAGACTCAGCCAAGGCAAGCAAGTCATGCTTGTATTACTCTGGAGTTAATGGGATGCCACACGTAAGAAAGATGAGTTACACTGCATACATCTCTACCGGCTCTGCATATGGCCAGGGGCAGATCTGCACTCCGTTATTGTCCATCAGAATGAACCAGCAGGAACAGGCAGCGTTCTTTCTTGTCTTTTCTTTATATACATGTGTTGAATTGGGAGTCACAACTTCATTGCTTCATTTCCACGCCAGCAAAACTACACCAGAAGACTGGAAAAAATGAGAAAAAGAAGAAATTTGGGCCTGCTGGTTTGAGATAGAACACTCAGCATTATCGTCTTAGTTCTCTGGAGTGACTGAATTTAGTTTATCTACCTTGCTCATATCTCACACAAGGCAAGGCGTAGTATAGAAAGATGACTCTGGATTAAGAAGAGTGCCCCAAATCCTAGGAGCATCCATAGAATTGCAGTTTCCTTTTCTTTGGCTGGCACTGCAGTCACGAGGAAGACGTACACATATTAGGATTTACAGCTTACATGAAACTTGCAGGCATTAGGGTGGGGATTTAACATTTTTCCAAGAGGAATAACTCCACATCTGTCTCCAGTGTGTACCAGGAAACACATGTTTTTGTTACTTGATGAGATCTTTGTTCTTTCATTCAAAAATTGTATTAGTATCATATGAAAGGTACTCTGTTTTCCATTTCCATAGTATCTTTCAGACCTCCTTGTTTGCAAGGAGCACTGTTCACAGGCCTGAAAAAAAGAGCAGTGACTTTGTTCTGACAAGAACTACGACCATCACAGACCATCACAGAGTACTTATCTCTCTGTTTCACATGGGCCCTTTCTTCCTAGTTGGCTCTCCAGCTATCCCAGAACTATTTTTGGTATTCTGAATTTACTGAGGACAGCAATCTCCATTCATAGTTATATTTAAGTATTTAATTTCCATTTTCAATTCAATATATTTTCCATAGGTTCTTAGCATTTTTTAATTATTTTAGCAAAAATGGCTTCAGAGATATATTTCCAAATGTGCTCTCAAGTCACTGCTACCCATTAAAAACAAAATAAAAATCTAACCTCAAAATTTAACTTCTGACACTTAGGGTGATTTTTAACCTGTCAGGTCATGGTGATGAAGGGCTGATCCCCCTGTGCACTGTGACAAGAACAGCAGGCTGAGGGAAGGCCTGCTCCTAGAGGGCTCCACACTGTGTGCACGTGTGTGTTTGTATATAGCTTTTCTATTTTTTCTGGGCCATAAGAAGGACATTGAGGTCCTCGAGTGAGTCCAGAGAAGGGCAACCAGGCTGGTGAAGGGGCTGGAGGGCAAATCACATATGAGGAGCGGCTGAGGGAGCTGGGGATGTTTAGCCTGGAGAAGAGGAGGCTGAGGAGAGACCTTATCACCACCTACAACTACCTGAAGGGAGGTTGTAGAGAGGTGGGCGATGGTCTCTTAAGCCAGGTGACAGGAGACAGGACAAGGGGAAATGGCACAAAGCTGTGCCAGGGCAGGCTCAGATTAGATGTTAGGAAAAAATCTTTCACTGAAAGAGTTGTTGGGGCCTGGAACAGGCTGCCCAGAGAGATGGTTGAGTCACCATCCCTGGATGTGTTTAAAATAGGGTAGATGAGGTATTTAGGGATATCATTTAGCATAGGACAGGAAGGGTTGGACTTGATGATCTTAAAAGGTCTTTTCCATCCTTCCCCCCTCATCAGCCAGCAAGGGGAAAGGAGAAGAGGCCTCTGGCGCTGCATGCATCCATGCTGGTGCTGACCCTGCCTGCCTGCACTGCTGCATGGTTTGCTGTCCATCCCCGTGCACTTGCTGCATGGCCCCTGCACGCCTGCCCACTGGCAACACACGCTCAGCGGCCCATCGCTGAGGCACTGAGCTGGAGCTGCCTCGCCTGTAGCACCACGGGGTTTGGTAACCCCTCACTGAGCCCGTGAGACCTACAGCCCACAGGACAGATGTCAAGGGACCTGATTACTCAATACAAACTGCTGTTCTAATGGCTGCACATATGTTTTTAATGCTAAGTATTTTACCTTTGTATTAGCCAACTGAGAGAACACACGGCATCACACTATTTATGTAAGGTTTTGGGAGTAAGTCTGGGGTTTTATGTTGAATTTTATAAAAAATTCGAGTAGAAGTTCACTTGAACAGCTCATTGTGGGATTATCGAAGACTTACATCACATCAGATGATGGCAGCAGTTCCTTCGGACCAAAAAACCCCCGATGAATGGCGCCGTGCCTTCGCCCAGCACTGCCCTGAATTATTGCTGGGGCGTGGGGTACTGTATGTGGCCCCTGTGATGCCAAACCTGCCTGCGCTGTCCGCCTCTCCCTTCAGGCTGCCGTCAGGCCGGGTGCGGCCAGGTACCGGCAAGGCTGCACCTCCTCGTGTGTCACCCGGCCCCACAGCCCTGCGGCCGGCGGGGCGACGCTCGCACACCGGGCCCTCAGCAGCAAGGGCGGGCCCGGAGGCCGCAGCCACGGCCGGCGAGAGCGCAAGAGGGAGGGAGGGAGGGAGGGAAGCAGGCCGGCTGGCCGGGCCGGGCCGGGCCGGGCCGGGCCGGAAGCTAGCCCCTAAACACACCGACTCGCCTTCGCCCCGCGGGGCCTCCGCGGCTCGCTGGGAAGGTCCCGGCCCGGCTCCGCCCTGCGGCCCCGACGCCCTATAAATGCGCCGCCGCCGCTCCCCCGCCCCGGTCTGAGCGGGAGGCTGAGGCGTGCGGGCAGTCATGGTGTTGAACCCGGTGCTGAGAAAGCTGGTCAGCAAGAGGGTGGTGCTAGCCAGCGCCTCGCCGCGCCGGCAGGAGATCCTCACCAACGTGGTGAGTGCGGGCGGGCCGCTCGCCTCGCCTCCCTCGGGCAGGGGAGAAGGCCGGCGGTGCTGCCCCTCGGGCCCTCCCGCCCGGGGCGCGTAGGCGCGGGCAGCGGCCGGTGCTGGGCCTGCGGGGCAGTTACCTCCCGCCCGTTCCCCCCTCGGAGCTGGTGGCCCAGGGCGGGCACAGGCCGGAGCCGCGCCTCCTCCGCCTTGTGGCTGGCGGCGATGGCGGCGGCGCAGCGCCGGGCCGGCTGACAGCCCGGGCAGGAGTGCGCGGCCCCGGGGGCGGCCGGCTGCGGGTCTCTCTCTGCTCCCTGAGCCGCGGCCAGCTTACTTGCGGGATTGTGCTTTATTTTCTTCCCCGCTCCTGATCTCCTTGCTCAGGGTTTCCTTTTGGGCCGGTACTGGTGCGATCGTGAGAGCAGCAGAAGCCGTGCTCAGCCGGAGGAATGCCTGAGTTCTGGTATTTAATAGAAAGGTTTGGAACGCCTTGCACGGGCTCCAACCTTAATACCCAAAGTTCTGAAAGCTTGACTTAAGTTTTCACATGTTCCAGAAGCCTAATGGGATGTGTATTAGGGGGAGGCAAGGGGAGTAAGGCAGTTGCTCCTCTCTGTAGAGCGCTTGTGTCCCTTCATTGAGATCCTTGAGTCCCTGTAGAGGGACCTCATCAGGCAGGCTGCAGGAGTCCTTTGAATTTCTCTTGAGTATTGCAGTGCAGCTAATTCAGGTTTCTTAGTGTTGCTGCTCTTTGTGTGAGAAGCTGAACTTAAGTGGGGAAAAAAAAAGGTATAGTCTCTCCAAAATACAGAGATGTGGAGAAGCACCAGTGTTCAAGCATGGGCTAAGTAAGTTATGAGGACCATAATGTGCCTGCTGAGTTTGGTACCAGTACAGGTATAACCTGGGGACAAAGAGTAGGAAAAATGGGCTTTTTTGACAAAACTGTACAGAAACTGGTTCTTGTTTTTTGTTTATCATATATGCAGTAACAAATAAAGTGTGGGTGGTCATGCTTCTGTCAGAATCTGTGCTACTGGTGCACAAGTGCTGTGGAGGGGTTGAATTAGAAACAAGCTAGTAGCAGAATAGTCTGTTTATGAAGCGCATAAGGCTTATACGGTGAGATTTTTATAGTGCAGTGAAATTGCAAGTGTGATTAGATTCTAATAACTAATAGGGATAAATCAAGTAAGCATACCAGTTCTGAAGTTCTTTCTGATTTGGGGTTTTTTTTTCGCCTTGTTGTTTCAGTTTTGTTTTGGGCTGCTTGCAAATGCCCGGTGTGTGTACACCAAATACCAGAATAGAAGCTCTGTTTCCCCCCCTCCCCCCGGTGCTTGTGGTGGTATTAAAGTGGAAAGAGCAGAAACCAGATTTACCACTTAATACATCTTGGGAACAACCTTTAATAACAAGATTAGATTGACTGTTGCTTTCCTTTGTTCCAGGGCCTGCGGTTTGAGGTGGTTCCGTCCTGGTTTAAGGAGACACTTGAAAAATCCTCTTTTGCAGCCCCCTATGAGTATGCTGTGGAAACAGCAAAGCAGAAAGCTCTTGAAGTAGCAAACAGAATGCATGTAGTAAGTTACCAGCTATTTTGCCAGTGAGTATGTCACTGACTTAATTTGCTCCTTCAGTGGTCTCCGAGTATGTTTTCCCCACTGAAGGGAAATGGATGTTTTCCTGTCACTTGGGAAGGATAACTTTCTGAAACTAACTCACCTAATCAAAAGAAGGTCTCATGCCTGCTGTTTGGGCTTTCCAGGAACAGAAGTGGATTGCATGTCTTGTCAAATGCACACTGACTCTTTCTTGGGATATATACATGGTAGTTCCTTCCAGCGTTTGGGAGTGTGACTGAACAGTTGCTCATCCCAAATACCTGGAGCACACAGATTGTAGAGGCAGGCTCTATGGAAAAGCACACTGATGTGAATCCAAGCACTTTTCTGTAGAACAGTTGTGACAAGAGAATAGCTCAGAATTTGTGAGCATAGACGTGCTGGAGGAAAGCAGAAAGATAAGAAAGCTTCTGTTTTAGAGAAAGAAGCAATTTAATTTTAAGAAGGAAAAAGCTGATATGATTTTAGGTTCTGTAGTCAAGGCATCAATTTTGTAGCCTGAAGGTTACCAAAAGCAGTGGTAACCATTAGCAGCATATTTGACTTCTGCCCTTTTTCATGACCACTGTGTTTGAGCACATAAGGCTGTTTTCTACCAGAACCTATTTGGAAGTCTGGCTGGTTAGATCCCCCAAACGTACCACAGTGATTTCTTAATACAGCTCTGTAAGAGAGGACTCTGTGTGTTGGCCCTATACTGGTGGCAGGAAAGGAATGTCCAACACTTTAAACCAACAATGTTGCCAGATGTCACCATTCTTCAAAGCAAATATTGCATGATCTCCAATGTAAATCGTTATCCAGGTTGCTGTCGACTTCTCTTCAGAGAACCATGTGATGGTAGGAGAGTGGATTTTAAACCCAGCCTCACTAACTTGACTTAAATTGGGGTTTGATTGCAAAATGCTGCTGGTGATAATGCTGGATCAGTGGGTTTCAAAGTGCTTCATCACACAGGGATTTTTTTAAGGATAGTTTTTAAGTCTGATCTTTAAAGCACATCAACAGCCTTCCTGTAGAAGAATCGCCTCCCTCCAAAGTTTTTAATACAGTGATAACAGGCATAGATAAATTTCCTGCCCTGTTGTGTTACATAATACCAATCTCAAAGTGTAAGTAAACCAGAACTCAGCTATAAGAACAGAGATTACAGTTTAAAGCCTGGAAAAGACCACAATTGAACTTTATATCCCCCTACCTCTCAGTTTCCCAAAATGGACCCTATGTGTTCCCTTTTGAGAGAGGTAAGCAAATTGTCGTTAAAGAAAGTGAGGTTTTTTCAGCAAAAGTTGCCTTGGAAGAATGATCCTAGAGGCCTTCCATGCTGTACTCCCTGCCTTCCGTTCACAAGGTGCTTCCTTTAAAGGAATCCTGCCTGCCACCTAGAAGATCAGGTTGACCTTTGAGAATGCTGTTAGTTCTTTCCTGAATGCAGGTGTTTGTCAGTGACATGCTGGTGCAGAATTGTAGCCTGAGAATGGTCTCTTCAAGCCTCCTTTTTTCCTTGCTTGGATGGTAAGATAAATGATTAGTGTTTTGTAAACAGTGTAAAAGGAGAAACACTGTCTTGGTTTTCAGGCCAGCATAAAGCCCTACATGTAAACTAGCACCCTCATGCTTTCTTACCCTAAGTTTTAAAAGATTTTGCTCTTTCTGCCTCTTTTCAGCAACAAGTTTCTTCTTTATGCCTTTGCAGAAACACCTGAGAACCCCCGATGTTGTCATTGGAGCAGACACTATTGTGGTAAGAAGTCTTGTGGTGGTTTAGCATTGTCTTTTCTGATAAGTGTAGAAAATACTTGTATCTTTAGGTTTAAAGTTAGAGTTTGAAAACTATCTTCACTGACAGGTTCCACCTGCAGTGTGATACCTCTTTTGGGTGGCTGTGGGTTTTAGTTTTGGGTTTTATTTTCCCAACAAGGCAGTTCCTGATACCTTGTGTGCTAGAAGCTCTGCTGCTGTTTTTGCAGAGACACAAGATTCGCCTAAGTGTTGCCTTGGATCCTCTAGTAAGGAATGGAAATTCTGTTCTTAGTCAACTGCTGGCTGTCAAGAAGCCCAGATCATGTGAAATGTTCAGTGTTGTGCCTTGTAGTGGGCATCACCTGCCATCTCCAGACAGTGAACAGTTAAGGGGAGAACAAGTTGAATTACCTTTTTCTTTGAAGTGCAGCAACTACAGGGCACAGTGTTGCACTCATTATGTGTTTGATGTTATAGCCCTGGCTGAAATCGTAGCTTAAACATAATTTCTGGCCTCAGCTTCTGAAAGGTAAGAAAAAGGAGCATGCTCACTCTGTCTTTCTGTTTCAGACTGTGGATGAGGAGATCCTGGAGAAACCAGTTGATAAGCAGGATGCATACAGGATGCTGTCAAGGTCTGTACTTTTAAGTAAGATTCCTAATCTGCTTATTGAGCTGTTTTTAAAGGGGCTGTAAAGATTCCCTAATGTATATGAAGAACTCCCTGGCCACTGATCTTTCAGTAATTTTAAGTAGTATATGCCAGTTCTGCCACTGAACAGGTTGGACATGCTTTTGTTACCCACAGCTGCTTAATCTTGCCCCTTCACCTTAGGAAGCTGAACAGGGACACCATGAACCGTTTTGTTTTCCCTTGGATGGGTTCTCAAAATCATGTGTCACAAGGCACTATGTATGCTCCAGCTGGCAGAAGGGGAGATACCAAGAGAAACCATGGTGGGAAGGTGGACTGAAGGATCAGAAATGGTTTGAGGCTTGATGTGCAATGCAAGAGTATTGCATATACAGGAAAGTACGTGGTGATACGTGTTCTTGGGCAATCTTAAATTCTGTAGTTTAACTGGGGAGGGAAAACTTCATATCAGTGTTCTCCATGGAGAGTAGGCTGGTGGGTTTGAGGCTTCTGCTTTTTTTCCTAAAAGAGTATTTCTCCTGCAACTTTAATGTATGTTGTAATGTATTCTTAAGAAGCACAACTTGGCACAACTCTAGTCACCTCCTTT
The DNA here is from genome assembly GCA_022605575.1 of Laterallus jamaicensis coturniculus. Lineage (NCBI taxonomy): Eukaryota > Metazoa > Chordata > Aves > Gruiformes > Rallidae > Laterallus > Laterallus jamaicensis. Next base: position 4,337,659 of record JAKCOX010000053.1, read on the forward strand.
CTGAAGGATGAGATGTGATGAATCCATTGGTCATACTGGGTTTTTTATGGGGCTAAGATAGCAGTTCACCTTGTCTTGCTTCACCAGTTCATGTTTTAACTCTGGCATCTCCTAAAGAGAGAATACAAGTGGCTTGGTAGTTTTTGGAGTTTTGCTCTGTAAGTCTGACTTTAGATTTATTTTTTCTCATCAGTGACTCAGGCTGATTTTTTTTTTTTGATTGTGGCATGTTACTAACTTAAAAATAGTAGTCTTTAAAAAAGTAACAGCAGCATATGTTATTAGTAAGAGATTCCCAAAGGAGTCTGGCAAGAGATTTTGCAACTGTTTTCTCTTGAAATCGTGCCAAGTTTGCTCAGTTCAAAAATAGTACTTTTAAAAAAAAAGAAGAAAAAGCTTAGCCTACTTCTAACACACACAAATGTTCTGGCTTTTTGTTTTAAGTTCAGTAGGTCAGTCTGACATGCATTTCATATCCATGATTAACAAAGTTAGAGTTTTTTAATAACTCCTATTTTTTTAATAGGAAAAATGCAGATGATACATATTTACCTATATATGAGGTGTTAAATTAAAATTTTTACTCACTGCTTCATCTTAGAATTGTGTGGCATCTTATGGGGGGACAGAGTGCAAGAGGTTTCTGATCACATCAAATAAGTCTGGCTAATCTCTAGGATACTGTTCCTTAACTAGTCTCTTCAGAGATGGGAGAACTCGTGCTGTTTATTATCACTTCCATCGCTTACACATCAGATGAATAAAGACCTCAAAGTTAATCGCCCACAGCGTGGCGCTGTGGAGCCACGGCAAGAGGGAATGCCGGCTCCCTTCCTCTGCCTTCTGCACCTGTGACTGTGCTTGCCATGGCATCCCTGGGCAGGCTGTGTGAAAGTAGTATGTAAGCTGTAGTTGCCTGTCACTTGTCGACCTAAGTTGCATCACCTAGCTATTCATTGCCAGCTGGTAGTGTGGCTGCTGATTGGCTTTTCCTTACACATTTGAAGTAGTCACTTCTCCCTGTCTAAGGTAATAAGCCATGGACTGGTTTCCAAATTGTGGATGTTGGTACAGGTGGGATTTTGGAGACTTGAAATGACTGACTGACTCTCTTGGTAATACTTTTGCTTTGCTGATGTCTTTTAATTTCAGTATAAGTGAAAATGTTTATTTAGGATACATGGCAGAGCCATCAAGTGGTGTCTTAATGTAATGATATGCTTTTCAGGCTGCAGTAATGTAACTGTCTAAAACACTTCTGTACATGGCAGATTTCACTAAACTGTTGCTTAATATATTCTATTTTCCCTGGCAGGTTGAGTGGGAAAGAGCACAGTGTGTTCACAGGCGTGGCTATTGTACATTGCAGCAGTAAAGGTACATCTCTCACTTCATTAAAACTCATTATTTTCTTCTAAGTTATTCTTATAAGAACTTGATCCTCACTAGTCAGTGATCCAGTGCACTTAAAACATGTTATCAACCTGTGAGCAATCCAGCAAGAATAGTGATGCCTTTCATTGTTTACTCTAGGAAGGTATTAGCAGTGCATGCAACTGCAGTCCTGATGTCATGAGAGCACATCTCACTTGAAGCTTACACATTAAAGCCACTTCATGTTCAGATGAATAAAAATACCTTAAGTCTGCATATTCTCCAAGTGATGCAATCAGTGGAAGACTTTACTGGAGCATGTTTTTAGTTTTAGTTTATGATTGGAATGCTGTTGTTAAGTACCCCAATATGCTACAGGTGGAATCTTCATCTTGAGCTGATAAGGTGTTTTATCAATACTGAAAGATGTGGCAATTGGTCTCCATATGCAACAGCTTAATTTAATCTGCGTCATTAAATGTTTTCCCAACACCAACACCATTGGCAGTTCGTTACTGTTCTTCCCTTGGTCTGCTGTGGATCTGTAACATGCACACTCATTTGTGCAAGGCTGTTGCCTTTTGGAAACACTTTGGCAAAGCCTGCAGTGGTAACAGGTTCACAGTGTGCCACGTGCAGCAGGCTCCATGCCCAGATGTGCAGTTTTCTTGCACCCCTGGCACCTTTCAATCACTTGCAAATCTAGAAGGCTGAACTAACTAAAATTACACTGATGGGACTGATGGATGCCCGAGTCTGCAGCACAGATACAGCTGCACATTCTCACTCAGTGATTTATAACAGCCACGTGCTTAACTATGATGTGGTGTTGAGAGTCCTTTGGCAACAGCCATAAAGGTAGGAGGGTGTTTGTAGTGTTCTTTGTACTCCCTGCTGGGTGTGCATGCAAGCAGTCCCTAGCTAGCCCTGCGTCAGCACCGTTCACTTCAGAGTGCATCCCGCACAGGGAGAGCAACCTGTTACCCCACAACAGGACTGCAGAGGTTGGAAAGGCAAGCTGCTTTTACTTTTTTGGGGGAAACTGAGCCCACTGTCCCCCAAGACCATTGTTAGCCACGTAGTACTGTGTAGTACCCTTTTCCCAAGCATAAATGTTGATTACAAACTGGAAAAAACAAAAAAAGAAGTTAGGCTCTCTAAAATACAATTTCTAATAAGACCTCTTCCTTTCTGTAGGCAGTCAGCTAGAGACAGAAGTCACTGATTTCTATGAAGAGACTAAAGTAAAATTTTCTGACCTGTCAGAAGAGCTGTTGTGGGAATACATTCACAGCGGGGAGCCAATGTAAGTAAGAGCCTGAAGCCACCACGCAGCACCTGAGAACAGTCTTTAGGGTGTGTTACTAGACACCAGCATTAAACATTTTGTCCTGTGTTCTGCAGAACTTTGCTGTGTAGGGATGAGGCCTGATAGCATGGGTGATGCAAGGCAGGGCATTCTGTTCTTGTCTAGAGCTGTCATTCCTCCAGGGAAAGCGAGCTACCTTTTTTGTACCCTTAAAAATTTGGGAAGTGAAGATTGTTGAAATGCTCTGGATCAGAGCAAGTGCTCCTGCAATCTAAAATTACCTCTCAGTGAACAGAGGCATTCTGGGAGCTTGGATGCCTGAGGCAATGAATAGTTCTCATTGTAAAACAGGTAAACATGGGATACCTTCAGGGTATTGTAGGACTTTATTGAAAGAAGCTAGAACTGTGTTTAGTTTTATCAAAATAGCACTGCTCTGATTCAGGACACAACAGCTTCATTTTCACTTGGGAACAGTTTATGTGTGTTCTTATGCCATAATTGTCTTAGTTTGTGTCCTCTGCCCTTGCAATATAGACAACATTGATACCATAGAAGGAGTAGGATGAGAACAGAATGCCTAGCTACTCCTAGGATGATGCTGACTAGATTGTTTAAAACCAAAAAAGTACTCACTTGGAGTTTTACAACAAGGGAACATGTGACTTCATGGAATTTGCCTTTCTTTTGTGTTAGCTGCAGCTTGCTGAAGTGCAAATCAGGCCACAGTTAGCACTATGGACTGTGCATATCTGGGGATCTGAGGTGAACTTTTGGCTCTGTCACTTCAGTTCTGACTGTGTAAGACTAAGTCACAGTGGGGTTTTACTCGCTTGCGTTGTAAAACTATACAGTCATGTTGTACTGGGGAAAGGAGAACCAGGCTGGACTTTGGATTTATTGAAATGTTTATGTATAAATGAAGCATACTTTCTGAACATGTAAAGTTCCCAGCTTACTTAGCTTCCCAGAGCTAAATTGGATTATGCAGAGAGGAATATTTTGGCAAGAACACAGTTTGTAATACAAATTCCTTGTGAGGTTTTCCCAAGGTGATCTTTAGTATGCAGCTGGTCAGAAAGTCACAGTTTGAAGAAGGACCACAAATTTTTAGGAAGAATGTGAGTTTGAAAAATATTTTGGAATATTATGATTATTTCTTTTGGGGAAAAAAAAAACACTCTAGAAGTTCTGTGCTGCAGCAAAATGATTTATGAGCAGTGCTGGGTAATTCTGTTCATACTGCTAAACAGGGTGTGTGACAGCAAGGGTTTCTCAGGAACCAAAGGTTCACAGAGTATATTTCATTACTCTCTGGAGCAGAAGCCAACCAAGCTTTATTCATACAATCAAGAGGATAGGAAGCATTTGCTCTGACCTTGCACGGAACTGCTAAATATAGTGTCCTATAAATTTTGCAAGACAGTAAGGAGAAGTGGGTTTTGGTTTGGGTTTTTTTGGAGGGGGTTTTGTTCTTTCCTCTGTGGACACAAACTGATGACACATTTGTGTGCATACAGGTTTTTCTAAAAACTATTGGAGTTCAAGTGACTGTTTGTTTATTTTTTTAAACGGTGATTTAAATTTATGAAACCCTAAAAGACAATGAACATGTGAAATTAAAATAAAACTGTCTCTTGTGCTGTTGAGGATTGGTTGAGTTCCTTTTGTGGCAAGTAGAAAATTGGTCTATAGTATTTTAAAAGCAACTGGTGACATGGACTAATTCCTGAAGTACATAGCTGTATGTGTAGCATATAGTATATGATTAAGGGAGGAGGGAAAAGCACTTCTGAAGGTGGAATATAGTAAGGCTATAAAAACCCTCAAAAACTTTGGCTGCAGAAAGATGTCTTTTCCTTTTCTGCTTTAATCCTGTTCTTTCCAACCAAGGACCATGGTTGGAAAGACTGGCTCTGGTTGGACTTTCTGGCTCTCTGTAGGAAGAAGCCTGGACCATAATAATCCTAGCTGCTTTGGGCTTGTGTAATGATTAGACTTGGTTTCTGCTGGCCTCTTTGAGCTTTTTATTTTGTAATCTTTCCCTCTGCTCACAAGTTCCAGCCTGAAGATCCTATGTAGTTTTTGGTAGCTCTGCTCTGAGTGGTGGCAATGAAACCAAAGGACCCCTCTGCACTCTGGGAAAGAGGTGGTTACAGAGGCTGCAGCTCTACAGTTCCAGACTTAATTATGGAGTAATCAAACGTAGAATGTAAATGTCTAGCTTTCTTCCCTTGTATGATTTCCCTTGAGAATTACTTCCATCAAGGCTCTAGTAAATGTATCTGAGGGATTTTGTGAATAGTTACAGTGTCATAGCACAGGTTGGCTCAGGGACAGCTTGTGGTTAGAGTGTAAGGATAAAAATCTTGCAGGTGCAGGATTACAGAGGTAAGGGGACCTGTACTGTTCTTACACTGGAATAGATTTGGTTTTAATCTATTGTGTTGCTACAGTTGACTCCTCTAAATGAAATAGCTGTTGTACATTCACCAGAACTTCATAGCAAATCTTTCATGTATCTGCCTGTGTCTCTTCCTTTGCAAATGGAAGCACATCTCTGGTGCCACAATGTGTGTGTGTGCCCAGTGTGTATACCAGGCATCTAGCTGTTGTCTCTCCTGAGAGAAAGGTGACCAAATTCTGCTTCTCCCTATGTCTGTCATGCCACTAATTTTTGTGTCTCTGCTCTACAAACCCACTAACTTCATATTTAAAGGAACCACAGGTAGAACTTCCAATTTGTAGATATGTGAGGATAAAAAAGCTTGGCTATCCAGTCAGCTAAGTAACAGACTCAAAAAAATAAATGTACAGCTCCTAATGTATTTTAAGTTTACCTCAGTGAAGATGATGTACTTATGTCTTTCTGGCCATTAGTAAATCCCAGTCACTAGCTCAGATGGATTTTTTTGATGTGGCTCAAATTTGTTCATATTTCTACTGCCATGACAGTGCATGGGCCAAGATGTGTATAACTGTTGTGCCTTATGCTCCTGATGTTGTGATCCTGCCTAAAACCCAACCAAGCATCTCTCTGTAGGAGCAGTAGGGCTGCTTAGTGGGTTGGTTCTGTTTTGGGCAATACAGATATTGTAAACATGGCCTTAGTACTGTTTTAAAAAACAAAACCAACAAACACAAAAACCAGTGGATGTTGCACACATTACTGCTGAAATCATGTGTCCTCTGCAGCAGTCAGTTACTGAAAAATGTTTCAGTTGCAGCAGTGATCTTACTGTTTGTCAAAAGGTCTTTAAAGTGAGTTGTATTTTTTATTAGAATGAAAAATGAGCTGGTGCTATGCACAGTATTATAAATGAAGCCTTAAAGTTAGTGCTATGCTAATAAAAGGATCCAGTTAGAAAAGCCAGTCAGATTGGCCAGAGCCAGTTGAGACCAGTGTCAATACTGATACATCCTGGGGTTTAGCATGGAAGAGACTTGGTGGAAAAGTCAGTGGAATTAACCACACAGCCTCATGCTGGTGGGGTAGGAGCTGTACTTGTAACAGAAAATCCTACTTGGGGTGCAATGCCAGAGTGTAAAGTTTTGTATAAAAATAAACAAGATGTGGCCAGTTTAGTTAATGTCCTTGCTGGGAGCATGATACCACTGCTTGTGATGATGACAATGTTTTTTTGCCTCTCTGTCAGTATATACTAGAATGACTTCATCCTACTGGGCTGCTACTTCATTGAAAAATAACAAGACTTTTTAGTCATTGGAATGTTCCTAATTTAGATGGTGTAAGTCTTAAGTACGTTAAGAAAGAGTAATTTAAACTATGACAAAGCTGTACAGTGGTGCTTAAAATGCAAGATTAAAGGAGAAGACCTGTTTCCTACTTTATAGCATTTCAAAAATCCTGTTTGCTGGAACACCAATTCCTCCTGTTTCTGTCAGGAGCCTGTCAGAGAGGGAATCTGGGAAAAAGCTGCTTCTGAGCAAGTACAAGATGAAAAAAATCAACATTCTTCTTTGTGTAGCAACCTCCTGTCACAAGTAGTTTGTGTAATTCCATTCTATCTGAAGTTAATAGATCTGAGACTGACTGACCTTTGGTTTCAAGGCTTGCTGAGTTAAGCTTCCAGACTCTGGTGTTATCATGTAAGCATGCTTCCAGCTGCCTTGTTCCTTCAATGTGAGCAGTGAAATGGCAGCTTATCAGTGCCACGTGGTGGAATTTGCATAATTGCACCTAAAGAAAAAAAGAGATTTCCAAGATTGCTTTCTGTGAAACTACATTCCTGTGCCAGACTTGGTGTTACCATGGCATCTAAGAGCACAGCGTTGTGAATCCCAACCCTGCTTGTATCTCAAAGGGTTACATGAGAATTGGATTGGGCCAAATGGGACAGTAGCAGATTTTGTATTTGAATAGGCTGCCCCTTTCCAAGGAGGTCTTAACTTCCTGATCCTCATTTTTGATACTTTGATCTGCAAGATGCATACTACAGCCACCTGAGTTCTGAGATGCCTTCTTTTGGAGCTAATGCGTTCCTAAAGGCCCTTCAGCTTCTTGGGGAATAGGTCAAGGGTTGGTATGCAGCTGGGTGACCCAGTGGCAGTGCTGGTCTCAGTGGTGCTTGCTGTTAACCTTTGTGGTAGCCAGGGCTTGGAGAATGCCAGGCAACCTATGGCAGTGTGCTCTGGCTGCAGTCTGCTGATGCACCTCCTGCTAAGGTGGCTGTGACACTTGAACTGAAGCATGAAGTCCATAGGCTACTCACCCTTAGTAGAAATAATGATCCTTATCTTCATGTTGTGATTTATAAGTTGTTGACCTGCTATATGACCAACTATACTAGTTACACGACCAACTATAACTAGTTGACCTGCCTCTAACTTGAGTACACCGGGCTTCATTCCAGACTCTGCAGTACTGATGGATTGTTTGTGTTCTGTGCTACTCCTAACCTTAACTAGATACCAGTTGTCTTTGCTTTCTCTCCCTCAGGGACAAGGCTGGTGGATATGGGATCCAGGCCCTCGGAGGGATGTTAGTTGAGTACGTCCACGGAGACTTCCTGAACGTGGTGGGATTTCCTCTCAATCACTTCTGCAAGAAGCTGGCAGAGTTATACTATCCACCCTCCAAACAGAGCATACAACATCAAAAGTATGACTCCATCCCTTCTGTGGAGACTTTTGAGAACCTAAGTGATGGAGAAAGTGAATCTTTGCATTTCACAGAGCACGAAGGTGTTGGTGAGTCGGGCAGGAGTGGGGTGTGCTCTCCAGCAGCTATTCGCAGCTCGGGAGGCGGTTCTGGTGTCAGAACTGGTTTTGTGGTGCCCTTGGAAAACCAGAACGGAGTGTCGGGGAGTGCAGCGAGACTTCCACCCAAAATTCTAGAGCTGATGGATGGCTTTAGAGCTTCAAAGGTAAGGGGGAGGGGTAATAAACTACTCACTGCATTGCTGACTGATGTGATTGTGTTATTGGAATTCGGTAGATAGCAGGTAAAGCACAATACTCGAGCTGGGGAGAGTGGAGTAAGAATGTGTTAATAAATGTGTGAGTAAAAAACCACTGAAAAACCAGAGAATCTCAGCAGAAATTTCTGGTGCATTGCAAACATATTTTTTTTATGTTTGCTTTTAATTGTTCTATGAAGTTTCAAATACCCATTAGATTAAAAAAAAAATTCTTGAAAGGAAAAAAAGGTGGGGTTATTTACTTTTTCTTTGGGTGTGGTTGGTTGTTTTTTCTAATTTTAACTCCTCCCAAGAGGTCCAGCAGGAAGCTACCTTTATGTAATCTGCAAAGAAATAATTTAAAATGGTTAGCTTATCTGACTTTAAACTGCAACAGGAATTGCATATTCTATTTTGACTTCTAATGCTTAGCATTAGAGCTCTCTAGAATATCTCATTTTTTTTTTTATTCCCTATTAAGGAGATTAATTTTTTTAATGCCCTGTTTTGTTTGAGGTATGTTTAGCAGATTAGCTCCATGCAGTATCTAATGGAGACAGGCACGTAACAGCTTACAAACAGGAGGTCACATGTTCTCTGTTGCAGCCAAGTGTGATGAGAAATGAGTAGCTGGACGTTCTAAGTGCTGCCAAATTTCCTGCTTGCAGCTCAGGTGTAGTGAAGACAATAATGAAGGGGAAATGAACAGCAATCATTCTAATAGATTGCTGATCTCCATCAAGTCACTCATGTTTCAGGAAGAGGTGAAAAAGCTGGCTTAAGTGAAATGAGAAACCTCAAACTGAGGGTAAAACAAATTTTAGGGGTGGTGGAGGGAAACATGTAAGACAGTGGACAGTGTTTTTGCTGAAACAGCAGAAAATTGTGCTCAATTCTAAAGGAAAACCCTAGTGTGGTCACTGTTGATCTCTGGGTGTGCTGTTTGCAGGTGGGCAATGCAGTACTGAGAGATTGGGGATAAACAGCCTGGAGACTGCTGCGTTTGGGAACTGTCTTGTGTATCCAAAGGGAGCAAGTTTTCATGTACCTGAATGAGTGAGATGATGCTTAGCCTTTCTTCAGGCTCAGGAAGAAAATAGTATGGAGGATGATCAGCATTTGGTTGCACGTTGTGTATGCTGCGTGAAGTGATGGGATCCTGAACTCGCTTTGGTGCAGTGGAGGCTGTACATAGAAGCAGCTTTCCCACTAGTTCAGTGTAAAGTCATAGCACAAAGTGCTGAGCTTCATGTTGAGCTGGTGGCAAAAATTTTTCCTCAGGGGATGGATCTGTGTAAAATGAATTACCAGTTGCAATGAGTGTTTCCTGTGATCTGACACAACTCATCGTTTCTTCACTTACTGAGGGGGTGACAGTACAAAGCTCTCAGGTTTACTTGAGTGTTGTTTCAGGGATTTCATCAAGCAGAGTGAAATCTCCTGTGGGTGAAGATGTTGCTGCCTGTTTTACTCAGAACAGGAGCTTGCTCAAACTTACTGTGTTCTGAGTTTGCACAGTCTGATACATACTCAGGCTTTTGGGGTGTTTTGCTCTTTGATACCTTTTTTGCCTCTCCCCCAAACTGGGAATTAGAGCATGCTAGAAAGGATCAAAAATTTGTCTGATGCAAATCATTCTATTCTCTCACCTTCTCTTTCCTGTTCTTATGGCTTCCAGGTAATACCAGTCTAAAGATTGGGCAGGTCTTGGAAGCCAAAAGACTAGAGGCAATGGGCTCAGTATCACAAAAGCTTGGATTATAACAAATCCCAGCTCTATGTTCTTACCAGAATAATAGAGAATGAAGGTGATAAAGTGTGTAGATGCATGGTAGCATGCCTTCCTTTCAAAGTTAATCTCTTTTTCTCCATTTGATTTTTTTTAAAACCAGAATGTCAATTTTTTCCCCCCCATTGACTCTTTGATTTTCAGAATAGAATAAACTATCACAGTTAGAAGTGGTCTACAGTGATCATGTAGTCCAACTGCTTGAACTGCCTGTAGTTTGGAACAGATAGACTCTGTGACTACTATGTGTCCTTCCACTCTAAGTAAATTCTCAGGATTTTGGTATGCTGAAAGCTTCAGAATACAGAAACCAAAGAATTGCAACTGGATTCCAAATGGAGAGCATATATATTATCATTAATTTTCTTCTTTAGTTCAGTTAACTTATCTCTACAACTTCAGGTAAGGTTCTCAATTTACACAGATGCACTGCCCATGGGTTTTTCATTGCCATCAAGAACTAGCTGTTGTCTCTTCCCCATTCCATATGTACATGTCTTTTTAAAGTGTGCATGCAGTACAGTTGTGTTCTGAAGTTTGGGGTTTTTTCTTCATCTCCTTAACTTTTATTAAACACAGGCCAAGACGATAGCAACTGAAGCTGTTACACTGCCTTAGGGAAGCTTTCCAGTTCCAGTTTGGGTTTTTCTCAGTAAATCAAATTTGATTTTTGGCATTGATTTTGATGCTTATGGAACAAGCATATAGATGGGGAGATGCAAAATACCCAAATAAAGAGGTGGTCTTCATACAAAATCTGTAGGCTGTGTGCCAGAATACTTTGAGTTCCCTTCTCTCACAACTTCTGTTCATAATTCTCTTACTTGGCTGAAAGAAGGAAAGGTATCATAGCAATTTTCAGGAGTTTTCTTAAATGGTGTTGCACTTCTTTAAGACTAGTAGCTGTGTAGAATAGTTGTAGCCAAAAAAAATCTTTCTTTTGTTTCTTGATTGCAGTCCTTTAAACACAGCATGCTAAAAGGTTTTTTCCTATATGTAGGCTCTGTTTGTAGCCTCTAAGCTAAAGATGTTTGATCACCTGAAGAATAAAGGTCCACTGAAGGCCGTGGATGTTGCAAATGAGGTTGGAACCTCTGTGTGTGGAACAGAGAGACTCCTTGATGCATGTGCTGCTCTTGGATTGCTGGAGAAGACACCACAAGGTGACTGATTTCTCCTTCCCCCAGCTGCACGTAATACTGGAAGACATGCAGGACTAGAAGCCATGAAGGTCACAGGGTGTAATGTGATATTGTGGGTACCTTGGGTTTGAAGGAAAAGGGGACAGATCATTGCTGCTGTACTTTCATTGTTAGCAGCTGGGTGTTTTTAATGTTGGGCCAGGCTTTATCTAATCAACACATTCAGGTCTCTGAGGAATCCTTAGATTGCTTGTGCTCTCTGTGCAAAGTGTGGACCAGACTTCTAAGAAAATGCAGAGTGGCCATTCCCAGGGAGCAGTGTCACAGCTCAGGTCATGCACTTGGGTCACAACAGCCTCGTGTTGTGCTGCAGGCTTGGGGAGGAGTGGCTGGGAAGCTGCCTGTCAGAAGAGGACCTGGGGGTGTTGGTCAGCAGCCTCCTGAATACCAGTCAGCAGTGTGCCCAGGTGGCCAAGAAGTCCAGCAGCATCCTGGCTTGTATCAGCAATAGTGTGGCCAGCAGGAGTAGGGAAACGATTGTGCCCCTGTTCTCGGCACTGAGGCTGCACCTCAAGTGCTGTGTCCAGTTCTGGGCCCCTCATTACAAGAAGGGCATTGAGTTGCTGGAGCGTGCCCAAAGAAGGGCACTGAGGCTGGTGAAGGGTCCAGAGCACAACTGAGGAGCAGCTGAGGGAGCTGAGGTTGTTTAGCCTGGAGGGGGCTGAGGGGAGACCCGATCGCTTGCCACAACTACCTGAAAGGAGGCTGTAGCCAAGTGGGTGTTGGGATCTTCTCCCAAGTATAAAATGATAGGATGTGAATAGGAGTAGCCTCAAGCTGCACCAGGAGAGGTTCAGATTGGATATTAGGAAACGTTTCTTCTCTGAAAGGGTTGTGAAGCACTGGAACAGACTGTCCTGGGAAGTGGTTGAGTCAGCATCCCTGGGGGGTATTTAAAACACACGTAGATGGTGCTTAGGGACATGATTTAGTGGTGGACTTGGCAGTGTTCGATTAATGGACTTGATGGTCTTTTCCAACCTAAATAATTCTGTGATTCTGTCTAAAATAAGGACCAACTTCCATTCCATGCTGCAGTGGTGTAGAGTCACACTCTTTAGTAGAAGGTTGGTATTTTAACAAGGAGAGCTCTAGAATATCTCTTCAGAGACAATAGCTTAAATTTTAGTGCCCTAACTGAAACCGTGCTTGAAGGTGTGGGTGGGTGAGGGAGGTATTACTAGGATTAACTTCCTCAGGCTGTGTTGTGTATCTATAAGTTTTCCTATGCATTGTTACATAGTAATACTTGAAATGGTCAAGTGCCAAGAAAAGGAAATAAAGGATGCTTTCAACTCCTGCTAGAGAACAAGTCCAAGGAGAAAGCCCTAAAGGCAAACTGTACTGCAGAAGTCTTGAATTTAATGGAAGAGAAGCCCTCATATAAAGAAAAATGTAGTCAAGAATTAACTTCTAATATACTCCATTGGGTATCAGGTGTATTAACTGAGGTATTTGGTTTAAAAAATAAAATCAGTGCCTATCTACAACCTTTGGCATCTAAATTTTCTTTATAAATACCGTACCTGCTCCTTTAAGAAGACTTCTCAAATTATTTCAGAAATCTTTGGAGAAAAATGAATATGATCCTAAGGTGAGGATTTGCTAGCTATTTAACAACTATGCAGGAAAACACCTATAGACTTTAAATGACAGTTGTAAAGTACTGAAACAAAGCTAGCTAAAATTGTTCTCTTCCCATAAGGCTACAGTAACACAGACTCAGCAGATACCTACCTTGCCTCAGATGGTGAATACTCACTTCATGGCTACATTATCCACTCTAATGACCACCTTTGGCCTCTCTTCACACACTTGGAGTCTGCTGTCAAGGAAGGCAGCAGGCAGAACCATCGAGCCTTTGGAAAGAAAACAGAGGATTTATTCAAGGTAATGTAAACTCTTAGTGGAGTCAGCACTAGCTGTGAGTTGTCCAGAACTGATTTAGGGAGAAATGGAGCTTGAGCTAACAAAGCTGGTCAGTCTCAGGGATGGAAGAACCACGATGTAATTCCCTACCTCAGGCTTCTGTTCCCCTTAGCTTCGGGCTCTAAACTGCTGGGGCAATCACAGAATATACTGGGAAATTGTGATGAAATACTGGGAAGTGCTGATGAAATCCTCTGGCTAAAGCATTGCCCATCCAGCTGACAGTCTCAGAACAGCCTCTAGGCCTGTTTAATGTACAGCTTTGGCCTCCCTTCACCCCTGGGCAGTACCTTACCTCCACACTGGCTGCCAGTCCCTGGGTGCTGGTGTGTCTGGTTCGGTCTGTGCTGGCTGTGTAATCCAGGCTCATTTTCAAAGTCGCTTTGTGTTGATACAGTGGAGGAGGGATCCTGTCACCTCAGTGAAGGTTTGCAGTTTTGTATGTGCTTCAAGCTGATGTATATTGTTGGTAAGAATTGAAACCTTTTCTTCCATCTGTTTCCATCTCTAGCATTTCTTTTCCAGTGCTAGGATGTGTTCAAACTGGAGAATCACTTAGGGTTCTAACTAGCCTAACTTGTCAGTTCGCCTGGTGAAGCAGCTTAGGGGCATAAATATTTGTGCCTGTTTGAGGAGAGCTCGTAGCCTGAGCAGAACATGTCCGGGCTTCAACTCTGACAGCAGTGCTGGCTTAGTGTACTTCAGACTATGTCCTGAGGTTCTGAATTTGTACTTAACTTCTAGATGCTGATGAAGCTAGCCTGGCAAGTGAGATGTCTGCATCCCTCATAGAGTTGAGGGAAGGAAAAGTAAGGACTTTTGAAGAATTAGGAAGGGCCTGCTAACCTGATGTTAGTACCTAGATCTGTGGTAGACAGAACATCCTTTAAGAATCTTTTTAAAGGCTCTTTAAAAGAGAGTTTAGTTACTTTGTTTTAGGAGAGCTGCTGCAGTAGGTGCTTAAAGTTATATGCAACTTAAATATTTTAGCAGCTGAACTGGATCTCATCCTTTGTTCAACATCTGGATTGTCAGCTTGAGTCTGCTTGGGTGATGCTTGTAGCAGGAGTCACCACCCGTTCAGGTTTGGGCTCCAGATGTGTATAGATGACTGTGACCAAGCAGAATATTATGGGCTGCCTGTGGCACTGTGCATACCACAGCCTGGAGATACTTCCACTTGGTGGTGGCTGTGAAACCAGACATAACTGATGAAATCTGTATGAAAGTGAGGCATAAAGAGATTCATGCTTGTGCATTGTTTCAAAGGGTTGAGGTTTTGGTACTGAACACTTGCTTCTTCCCTAATAAAAACAAAACAACAAACAAACAAACCAAAAAATCAGTATGAGCTTCAATGTTTCTTGTTTAAGTTGTGGTCCAATCATCTAGGTCTTTTTACCCATCATGAGAGAATAAATGTCAGAATGAAATGAAAGCAATTTAAAAGAGGAATCTGACCTTTCAAAAAGTTTAAAGTTTGGAGGAATCTTGCTGTGGAGCAAATCTGTTAGTAAAAAAAAATACATCAAAATATACAGTATTTCTTTAAAAAGCACTTCTCAGATTACCCCTACTCCCTACTATGCTGCTTCAGTGGGAAGAAGCACTGAATTGAACAGCCCTTGAGACATCCCCAGGCTCAGGTTCGAACCCACCAAGCACATATTTTCTGAGGTCCACTGCAAAAGGGGTCTGTGATCAGGATTTTGGAGAGGACGCTGAAGTCTGCCTGTCGCTACAGTGAAACAGCAAAAGGCTTTGGAGGAGCTTCTAGTCAGTGGCACTTTTAACTGACCTTTTAGTTTTTGAATTCTCACGTTAATGGTGTGCACCCCCTGCCTTGGGGGTGTGTAGTTTTAGTGAAGTAATGAAAATAACCTTCAGTCAGTGTGCTTTTCTTTCCCCTCCTTCAGGACTGCTACGAGAGCCCGGAGGCGAAGCAGCGTTTCATGGCTGCGATGCACAGCCTTGCCCGCCTGACGGCTCGAGACCTGGCTACAGCCTTCGATCTCTCACAGTTTGAATCTGCTTGTGACTTAGGAGGTACTGCCTAAAAAACAAACTTACATAGAAATTAAAGGGGGGAAAAAAACTTTATTTCAGTTCTATGTTTCATTACTTAAAGCATATATATATTACTAGAACTGCAGTAATATTATCTGCTGTTACTTTTCTGGTATTGTCAGAATAGAAGGGCTGGGTACAGTTAACTGGAAGCAGAGTTTCTTAAATAGTATTTGAGTAGTTTGAAATAAGGGAATGTCGCAATCAGTTACATACTGACACAGCTCAACACAAAAACCAAGATGGTTTTTGCCTTAGCTGGTAGATTATTGGGCTGGGAGCTCCATTTTCAACTGTGCTGTTGCTGTCCTTTGACATGTTGAAGAGTTTAGAAGGTAATGTAGGATTTCATTCTGAATCCTTCTATATTGGGGTGTCAAGCTTGAAACGCTGCACTCCTGGAACAAAAAGTTTTGATTCTTCTAGACTGGCTTTGTTTTGTGTGTGTTAATTTTTAATATCTAAAATGACCACCAATGTGTTGAAGACCAATGATAGACCTGACAAAACTCTTGTTGTCAGTGGTCATTTTTTGCCCTGTGCTTGGAGCTGCACAGAGGGAATATTATTACACAGGGAAAGATCCACTAAGGAAGAACACTTAGTGCCTGGGGAGGTGGGCAGTGTGTGAGAGGCATTAATGCAGTACTAGTGCCCCTTGTGCAGACACTCCAAGACTACAATCCCTGTCCTTCACCTTGTTGGGAGAGTATTTTTCATACTTCAGATATCAGTGTTTTGTAAATGGTAAATAGTTGTGGTACTCTTCATCCACAAATTACAAGTTCTTGCCCTTTAATTAATGTTGTTCTACCCTCGCCCCCCTGGCCCCCCCAAAAAACCACCCCAACAACCCAAAACAAACCCTGAGGTACCGATATCAAAGGTCGTATTAGCAATTCTATGACAGTAAGAGATCATGCCTGCATTCCCCAAGCTTTAAAGCATTGCTCTGTGCACCAGGAAGTGCTATGACCCATGTTGATTGTGGAGCTGTCTACCCCTCATAATAATTTTATATCTCTAATGTTTTATACAGCCTTGTCTCTAAAAATGTTTGCAAATGCTGGGAGAAAAGACTTGTTTTGACTTCTTTTAAAACTTCCAACAGGTTGCACGGGAGCTCTGGCTCACGAATTAGTACAAATATACCCAAATCTCAAGGTCACAGTATTTGACCTTCCAGAAGTCATTGCCAACACCCCTCACTTTCAGCCTCCTGGACAGCAAGTGGCTCCAGTGACGTTTGTGTCAGGTAAGTGTAACACATCATCTTTTGTCTTCTGTCAGTTACCCTGGAGCACAGAACAGGCTCTTCTGCTGCACAAAAGGGTGTGCTGCTGTGCTCCAACCCTAAATGTTTGTCTTAGTACAAGGTTTGTGGGCTCACCTATGCTAAATGGGGACATTGTATTTCTCGAGTCCCTGGGGCTAAAACCAAACTGGCTAGGGTTGGGGAATGTGGATAAATAGGTGAGAATTAGACACTTTTGAATACCCCTGGGAGCAGAGTCAGTGTGTCCTTGTCTCGGGTTTTTCTTTCCTAGGCAAGATCAACATGGTGGCTGTGAAGGACAGTGTCTCCTTCCTTGCTCCGGGCTTTCTCTCCATTTTTATACATTACAGAGTTCTTACCTGTGACCTGCTCTTTAACTACAGTCACCTCACCTGCAAACCAGTGCTTCTCTATACCTGTTCATTCTTGTTTGCTTCTTTACCTCTGCTGAAGCTCCAAGTTCCTCTGCAATACTTAGAATTTCATTCTGTAGGAATGTGCTCTGTGGTTTCTGTGGGAGTGTACTAACTCTGCTTCCCAACAGGTGACTTCTTCAAGGACAATCTTCCAGAAGCAGATCTCTACATCCTTTCACGTGTTCTTCATGACTGGCCTGATGAAAAGATAAATGTGCTCTTAAGCAAGATATCATCTGTTTGCAAACAAGGTAAGTGTTCTTCATATTCTGGGCTTAAAGGTGCACATTAATGTATAAACAAAATAAGTCTTCATAAGGAGTTGATATTAAAAAATATGTTTCTGTCCAAACATAGTGGTTTTTCCTTGAATGTCAACACTTGCATTATGGTAATACCTACTGGGGGAGAAAGGAAACAAAGCTGCTAATAAAACTATGTAAAATAAGCCATCACTATAGTTGCAGACTTCACATATGACTAAGGGGACGTGACAATCTGCCATGCCCAGTCTTTCTTACTATAGCCCAGTATTGTCACATAACTAAGCATGTGCTTACTTGTAGTAGGCATACAAGTAGTCTAACTAAAGCTCCTTTGGGTTAATCGAGATGCAGTTTGTTTCGCTGTCTTGATAGTGCCCAGATTATGGTAAACTGGAGTTCAGCACTAATTTATGCACAGATTTTGGGAGCATTATGTAGCCTCTTCTGCCTTCTCCTGCATTTGAATCAGAGTACCTTGAGTGGGAGGGATCATTGAGGATCATGGAGTCCAACTCCCTGCTCCCTGCAGGACTAAGCCATGTGACTTAAGTGTGGTCCAGATGCTCCTTGAACTCCTGTCAGGCTCAGTGCTGTTACCACTTCCCTGTGGAGCCTGTTCCTGTGACCAGCCACCCTCTCACTGAAGAACTTTTTCCTAATCTCTGGTCTGAACTTGCCCTGATGCAGCATCATTCCATTTCTTCATGTCCTATTGCTGCTCATCAGAGAGAGGAGATGAGCACCTCCCCCGCTGCTGCCCCCCCTTGAAGTTGTAGATGGTGATGAGGTCACCCCTTCTCATTTCCAAGCTGAACAAACCAAGTGACTTTGTAAGTCTTGCCCTGGAGGCCTTTCAGTGACTTGGTCACCCTCCTCTGGACACTCTAATACTTTGATGTCCTCCTTAGCACCCTGAGGCACCCAAAACTCCACACCAGTGCAGAGTGGAACAATCCTCTCCCTGGACTGGCTGGCAATGCTGTGCTTGATGCACCCCAGGACACAGTTGGTCCTTTTGGCTGCCAGGGCATGTGGTTAACTGATACTTGGACAGTATTAAAGATCAAAGATGACAACAAAAAGCAGAAAAGCCTGACTGCTAAGAGCAACTGATTCCTTAATCCAACAGGTCTGACTAGATATAACGAACATTCAAAATTAGATCTAGGCCATAAACCATAATCTTCTTTATAAATTATAAAATGAAATTATGGGTGACTGTCCCCATCATGTGAAGATTGGGATCTGCAGATGCTGACAGGAGTTTCTTAGTTTTGAATAGAAACAAGGCTGAGTTTAAGCTCAGCATAGTCAGGAAGTGTTCTGAACTTCACTGAAGTGGAGGCAATGCTCTGAGTTCTCCCTCCCTTTCAACAATTAAGGGCTGCTTCCAGGAGGTGACAACTGAAAGTTAAGTCACTGCTTTCCAATGACTAGCAGTAAAATGCACATCTGAGGGGCCTCTATATAAGTGTCTCTGAACAAAATACTGAAAACTTGAAGCTAAAAATACTTGACTGAACCACTTCTGGTTGTTTTGGAAATGCAGGAGGTGCCTTACTAGTGGCAGAAATTGTGCTTGATGAACAGAAGACCCACCCTCCTAGAGCTGTTCTGCAGTCCCTCAGTATGACTGAAGGCAAGCAGAGAAGTGGCTCAGAATATAAACAGCTGCTGGAGAAATATGGATTCACAAATGTACAAATTAAGATCACAGGAAGCTTGCTGGATGCTGTTTTGTGCTTCAAGGAGAAATTGTCTCTGTAATGTGCTGTTTTACAGCACTCATGCAATAGACTCATCATCAACAGCCTGTATTGTCAGTTCAGGATCATTTTGACTCTCTTACCTGAAACATGGCTGTTACAGCCCTTGAATAAAAGCTGGACTGCAGCTTCTGCAGGAGTGTGAGCTCTGTGCATAAGTCGCTGGGCCAGGCCCAAACTCCTGTGCACTAAACACCTTCACACCCATCTGGTTCTTTAGGCCAGTTTGCAGACAGAATTAAGCTTAGACTTGTCATAGCTGTATAGCATGGCAAGTTAAAACAACAAGTTTGAGTCACATTAATGCCTTTGTTTTCTTGGACCTTAAAATTAAAGAATTCTCCCTCTGCTGTGTATGGGGTGGTTACTGTTCATTTTTTATCAGAACCTTAAAAAAATAAAGATGAGTACTGTATCATCTGCATGAATTTGGGGATGCTAGTCCTCTCTTCCACTTCCCTGTGGGGCTTTACTCAAAACCATCTCAAGGATACCCTTCTTGTGAGGACTCTTGCCACAGGCAAAAATGAAGAGGGACATGTTTAAGCTTTATCCTACAGGAGCAGTCATGTCACTGAGAAACTTTAGCAGCCTCTGCCCTCCAGCCATGGTATGTTTTCCCTCACAGGCTGTCTTCAGTTTCAGAGCTTTTGGAATATGGTTAAAGGGACATACATGTCTTCTGTCTCATTACTTGAGGGGAGTTTTAGGAATTATGTATAAATTCTCCAATGAAAATCAGAAATTTCTCTACATTCCAGCCTTTTAATTGTGGGAGTACATACTGTATCCTGCCCCTTCAAGTAACATGTCACTGATGTTACCTCTCCTAATGTTTGGTTTTTTCCTGATTCTTCATTGATATTTATTTTTTTTTTTCCCTATTTAAAGTGTATTTTGTAGTGGAAACCTTCCTGGAAATTAAAGTTGCACTTTCAAACTTGCATTCTCCTCTCTCAGTTGTGAGTTTCTTGCCTGTCACCCTTTTATGGCAATAATCCTAATAAGCCAGTGTGAAAGAGGCCGGGCCGGTACTGAATCACCAGCCTCAGCGAGGTCAAGCGTGGTATCTGCCTGGTAGACTCTGTCTTATGTTACTTAATCAGAAGCTACTTTGCTCTTTGAGCAATGAGTGAAGAAAAAGTGCCACAGTTATTTAATTGTTCATGAGAAACATGCTTACTGCAGAGCATTTCAGCTGTGTGAAACCAGGTTGGGATTTTTAATTCTTGGCAGAAGCTTTCTTATGAAAGGAAATTTGAGTGATCTCATCTGTGCAGACATAAATATTCCAACAGCTAAATAAATTTAAAATAAGTTTATTTTCCATATTGATAGGAAGACTGCCATTATGCTTAACTGGTGTGTGCTTTGAGAGGAACTCATTGCAGGAATCAGCTGTTTCTCATCTCAGTTACTTATAAAGTTCATAATGCTGTTCTTTAAGCTGTATTAAGCTGTTTGAGTCAGATACTTTCCCTCCTAAAGCTGGCACACCTGTAGCTGTCTCAGGCTTTAAGCCTTTAAGTACTATGTATCTGACTGTAAAATCAGAACAGAATGGGCTTGGCTACCACATGACCTCAGCATAGCCTGATGAAAGCACAGCACTCTGTACACACCAAGCAGCGGTCCCTCGGGTGTGCTGTCTGTGGTAATGCGCTGCAGCGGGGCCCTCGGGATACTGAAGCACTGGAGCAGGGTCTCCAGAGAGGTGATGGAATCTGTCCTTGAAGATTTCAAGATCTGAGCACAAAGCCCTGAACAGGCTGAGCTGACTGTAAAGCTGCCTAGGCTGTGCTACAGCCACTTGAGGTATCTCAGCCACCTTGGGCATTATAAACTTGTCTTCCCTCAGTACGTGGCCACATGAAGTTTTTTTGGGAGAAAGCTGCCTGGTAGAAGGGGTGGATTTAATGGTGTTACTCTGAAAAGGCTTCCTAAGCAGCAGGCATAACTGAGGAAAGTTTTGGGCCTGTTCACTAGTCAAGGCCTGAAGAATGGGGAGGGGGGTAAGATTCAAATTCCAAATGAATTTCTAATAAAGCCTGTAGGTGGTGTGTTACTCTTCGGGAGGTGACATTCAGCTGTGCCTTCCTGAGGATGCTTTTTACCCACATCCTGTGTTAATAGCAGTTTAGAGGAAATGGGGTGCACAGGAAACAGTATTTTGAGGTGAACAGTCGTGGGGGTTAACAGAATCAGAACAGAATCAGAAACAAGAACTTCAGCATTTGCTCACTGAACCCTGAGGTGAGAATCCTTGAGGAAAATAAATTTGTAAGAAAGAAGAGATGCAGCTTGGTTGGCTGTCCTGTGCCTGTCATTTTTATATCAAATTTTTCACCCAGTCACAGCTGTTGGCAGTACTTGTGCCTGGAAAAGTAATGGGATAGAAGCAAAGGGCAGTACATCATCTGAACCACCCAGCACAAAAGTTTAGGGAGAGCTATTTAATGGCTAAGCCCCTTTGTGTGAGCTCTCACTCTGTTTTGGATGTGATAGCTGGCTCCTGTCTAGTGGAAGTATTTCATGTGGGTTTTGTTTTGTTGTGTTTAAAAAAATAGAAAGGGTTTTTAAGGGCTTGCACACCCCACCCCAACCCCCCTGCCCACTAGAAATAGTCCTTGTTAAACAATTACAATCTGGATTAAATCACTTTCTAATTCAAAAGAGACTGCTACATCTATAATTTTTATCTCCTATAAAATCATGGCCAGAATTTCTTCATCACAGTATGCACCCTGGAAGGGTTGGAGGTTAGCTCTGTTCCGGTCCCTCTCATGATGCAATTTCAATCCCATCAGTAAACCTTCATTAACTGTAGACAGAATATTCTGTTCTTTTTTTCCCCTAGCACTAATTCAATCTACTGTGTCTAATCTTTGAAAATCTTCTTCCCACCTTGGCTGTGCTATCTGGCTACATCTTTTCAGATTACTGTCATACTACCTGGATGCCCCAAATAATTGTCTGTGGCAAATTACAATGGCTGTTCTATTTGGGTCTGCCTTTCAGAGTATGCAAAATTTGGGCAGTGTCTTCCAAAGCTGTAATGTTAGGGTGACTTAGAAGTTACAGTCCTGTGTTATTCCACCTAGCAATGTTTGCTGTGTAACCAGGAACAGCGATTCCCAGGTCTCTCTCTGTTGAAGGCAAAGGAGAATCACATGGGAATGGGGGGGGAATGGAGGGGAGAAGTAGAAACCACTGTATCATAACAAATGGGCTTCAGCACCCCAGCTTTAAATACCTAAATATTAAGCAACCACCTAGCCACCCCCATCAGTAGAAAACAAGTAATTTTTAGAGAATGATTCGTCTCACACATCTGTGCAAGGAAATGTCCTAATTTTCCTAATAAGAGTGATTATATGTTTCCTACTGGATAGAGTATGTTTAAGAAGTGCAGATGCCTGATGTATGAATGACTGAATTAGGGCAGAAGAATCCCAATGGAGAAATAATGTAGGTTCAGTCTCACCCTGGACGTGCTTGGCTCATCCTTTTCCTTTCTGATGCAAACCTGTGTCACTGGGTCAGCACAGGGTAGGCAGCTTGAGCTTGTATCAGTGTAGCTCGTGATACAGGGAAGAAACAGGGAATTTATTAATAAGCTGTCAGAAGGACTTTCATGACTCCTGATAATTAACAGCCAACAGTTTTATCAAGAGATCTCAGTCTCTTCTCTAAGAAACTGCAGTATTACACCTAATTTACTTTCTGTCAGTTGTTACGTGTCTGAGATGTGCACGCAGGAAGGGCTCTGAGGAGATTGCCTTGAGGGTCAGAAAGACAGGGATGTCAGGCAGCCCTTAGCAGTACTGAAATCACTGTGAAATCTGAGTTGGTGGCCTCCTATGCCAACTGTGCCAGGAGACACCACCACAGGCCAAAAGACAATGCGTAAAGCAACACTCCTTTTGTCAGTAGGAACCCACTCCAGTCTTCCCTTTCCCCTCATGGATCTGAACAGGGGCATTGAAGTTCTGCTCACATCCCTAGGGCACCACAAAGACCTCAGTTCCAGCAGAAACAATGTATAACACTGACTTGTTTTCTGCTGCTTGCCGCCCACCCTTTTGTCTGCTTGGCACCATTTCAGTATGAACATGAAGCTGCAGTATATCCCAGAGAGATGGAACTACTGTTCCTCTCTTAGTGCTTTCCACGACCCTCACGCCAAGGCTACAGAAGTCATTCCCTCTTCCTCTGAAAACAGAGGCGTGACTTGACTTGTGTTTGATCCCTCCATGGTGTGGAAGGGAATCTTCCCCAGGTTTCCTGAGAAGGGTGGATTATGTATTTAATACCAGATTAGCCATTTAACAGCAGAGCAAATCTGTAAATGAGAAATTAAGCCCCCGGTGTGTTGTAGCTTGTACCCTTAGGTATATCTGGTAGCAGGAATTCTCTTCCTTGGTAATGGATTAGTACTTTTGCATGTATCTGTTTTTAAATTAGGCTGTGGGATTTTGCTGGCTGAAATGGTATTGGATGATGAGAAGAAGAAGAGGAGCACAGCTCTGCTGCAGTCTTTGAACATGCTTGTGCAGACAGAGGGAAAGGAGAGAAGCGGCTCTGAGTACCGAGGCTTACTGGAACAACATGGGTTCACTGATGTCAGAATCGGATTGACAGGAAACTTGTTAGATGTTGTTCTCTGTGTTAAGACCTAGGGGGAAAAACTGGATTTAAGTAGTAGAATCTGGATGTTTCTAGTCATGTTTGATGCTTTGTAAAATGTATGCAAATAAATTCTCAGTTTCCCATCTATGTCATAAACAAGAAATGCTACGTCAGCTTTCTGGAGTTAGATTTGAAAGGAGGGAGAGGTTGACTGCTTTTAATTTGAGTTTGAGTAGGAAAATCATGCCAGAAGATTCTGGGCTATCATTTGATGTCAGTGATAGTGTGGCTGCAGACCACCTGCAGCACCCTCAGAAACACGTCTCCAGCCAGAAATGGCATCAGCAGCCCTCCTGCACCATTCACACCCCAGTTCCTTCACAGTTGTTGCAATTGCAGCAGCCTTCAGACCAGCACACATCGCTTTGCCCCTGGTGCAGGAAGGTAAAGCAGGAGCCGTGTCGATACTCCATCACCATCCTTTTCCCTGTCACTCTGTGTCACGCTCCCTGCTGTGAATGAAGGAAGATTGTCTAACAAAGTCTGGAAACCTCTTCTGCAGTGGCACAGTCAAGACTGGAGATAGAAGAACTGGAGCAGCAGCTTATCAATAGTCAGGACAGACTCTTCTGCTTTCTGTGAGGTTTCTGGGAAAAGGCAGTTGCATAAAACCACGAGTTTCATCTGTGATTATAATTGGAGATGAAATGTGGAGGCACCACATTTGGTTGAAGAACATCCTCCTCCTCATCCTCCTCTTTAGCCCTACTTAATCGGGGAGCTCTACAAAAGTGAATACCAGAATAAGAGAAGAAAAAAAAAAAGAACATTTATAGAGTAAAAAATGAAGTACAGAAGGAGAAGGAAAAGCATGACACTAAAGAGAAAAGGTTTTTCCCCAGTCAGATGCATCTGAGCTCCCAAGATGACCAGGACAGGGCAACTACTGAGTAAACAATTTCATATCATGAAGTTATGTACACTTCATTTTTCAAATCTGACACCACTTCAGAGCCCCAGAGCATGACATTCTTTTTTTATTCAACAGAAAATCTTAGGGGGAAAAAAAAATCCCAGCCTTGCACACACTGTGATATAGTAACATGTAGTTATGAGCATTTTTTGAAGGAAAAATTGCACGGTAGCCTCTGTGTGCCTGCCTGAGAATACACACCACAACCTTGCATGAATTACGTCCAAAATACGGTCCTGTAAAACTGTATGTGCCTAACCCTGTGTGGGCACAGGAGTCACTTCACTGTGTCATGATTTGGAATATAAAATAGCACACAATATATTCCGAGGGGCAAAAAAAGAAAGGTACAGTGACATCTAATACATAGTCTATTGTTCTAGACCAGAGACAAAGGCCAGGCCTGGGGCACATCCTGTTCTCACAGCATGCCCTCCGGGAGAGATACTCTCATTTCTAAATCCTCCGAGGTATATACATGTGTAAGCAGTGGTTTCAGACACCTCAATTACTGCAACTTTGTGGTTTACCAGCCGTCTATTTAAAAAAGAATGCTTGGCTTTATTTACTGTTGTGGGAAGCATCCATTACAAGTGAAAGCAGTAACAAAAGGTGTTCGCGAACTAATGCCCTCCAGCTAGAACCATTTCAAGATCAGCTTTTAGAAGGGTTTCAGGCAGAAGTCTGGCTCCTAGGTGTCATAATTCCACTTTCAGCATACAATACCATTGGCAGAAATTCTAACCTGAGACCTGGCCTGTCTGCAAGGGCAGAGGCCCTGCTGTGACTGCCTGCTTGGGCAACAGGACGAAGAGCTTTCCGCAGCATCTAACTTCCAGCAGCTAAAGGAGAAGCTGGGACCACGCTTCCCCATCATCCGCTTGGCAAACTGCCGTTGAGTTCTTCCAGTGTTTGGCTCGGCTCAGTTCAGCGGCCGTTCCTGCAGGTGTCTGAAAGGCGGGTAGGTGCGGTGCTTAGGGATGCGGGTTAGTGCCGGGCAAGGCAGTATCACGTTAAAGGTTGGATGTGATGACTTTAAGGGCTGTTCCCAACCAAAACTATAACGTGATTTAGTGACCGACGGTGAAACCCGGCGGTGGGACGCTAGGCATCGCAATGGTCAGCAGCAGCGGCCGGGAACAGAGCCTGGGGACAAGCGAGATGCTTTCCGTCAGCATGCTCCTGAGGGTGGTGAGAGTGGAGCAAAACCTGCCGGTGTCCCGACAGCACCCCAAATCCGCTCCGTGCCCCCGCCCCGCCAGCTGCCGCGGGCAGGAAGCGGAGCCCCCACCCCGCCCTGCCCTCCCTTCCAGCAGCGGCCGCACAACGAGCCTCCCAGCCCGCCTGCTGCCCCGCTCGCTGCCCGGCCGGCGCCCCAAGCCCGGGCTCCGCGCGGCGGGCCCCGCCCCGCGCTCCCCTGCAACTACCCAGAGCGGCTCAGACGACCGCAGGGAACGCTGCGGAGAGCGACTGTTGCGGGAAAAACCTCTCCGAGCCACGGCGACCCTCACACCGCGCTGCGGCCGGGCCGGACCCCGCTGCGCCGCCGGCCCTGCCGCGCCGCCCCGCGGGGCCGGGCTCGGGCGGAGGCAGGGCCTCTCGCCGTTCAGAGGCGGTGGCCGCGGTCGGCGGGGCCTGCAAGGCCCGGGGCTCCCTGGGCGACGCGGCGCTGCACCACTGGCGCCGCAGGGGCGGGGGTGTGCTGGGGGAGGGAACGGCCCCGCCCGCCCGGCGCGACGCCGCCCGCCCTCACCACCGCCCTGAGGCGGCGCGGCCCCTCCCGCCTCGGGCGGCGAGGCCCCGCCCCCGCGATGGGGCGGCCAATGGGAAGCTGGGGGGCGGGGCCGGCGGGCGCCGGCATTTAGCTCATGCGCGGCGGCGGTGCCGCCTTTTCGGCCTGAGCGGCAGCAGCGTTTCCTTTCCGGCGGTTCAGGCGCGGCGCGAACATGGCGGACCAGGCCATCTCCTTCCTCAAGGACTTTCTGGCGGGCGGCGTCGCCGCTGCCATCAGCAAGACGGCGGTGGCGCCCATCGAGCGGGTCAAGCTCTTGCTTCAGGTCAGCGGCGCGGCCGAGCCCCGCGGGAGCCTGCGAGCGGGGGCGGCCCGTCCTCTGCCCCTGGCGGGGCCCGCGCGGGCCGGGCGGTGCGCGTGTGGGGGGGGAGGGGGTGGAAAGGCGGGCGGGGGGCGCGCGCCGGCCCCCCCCCCCCCCCGGCCGAACAAAGGGCGCGCGCCAGGCGGTGCGGCAGAGCCGGCGCCGGCTGGCGGGGGGGTCACGTGGGCGGTGGGCGCCAGCGACGGCGGCGGGGAAGCCGGTTCCGCTATGCGGGGCGCGGCGTTGCGGCGGGGGCGGGCTGCGGAAGGGAGGGGCGAGGGGGCGGCTCCCGGTGTCACTTCCTCCCGTCCAGGTCCCGGCGCAGAGGGCGATGGAGGGAAAAGGGGGGGGGAGGGCGCCAGCGCGCCGCCATCTTGGTGACCTTCACGTGACGGCGCGGCCGGGCAGCGCATTGGCCCGCCGGCGGGGCGGGCCGGGCCCGCGGCCCGCGCGCGGGGTCCCCGCGTGACCCCGGCGGGCGGGGCGGGGCGCGGCGCGCGGCAGCCCGGCGCCCCAAGGTGACTCGCGTGACCTTCGCCGGCGCGAGCGGCCGCCTCCGCCCCGCCGGCCGGGAGCCCCTCGGCGCCCCGCGGCTGGCTCGGGCCGCCCCTCCGCCCGCCTCCGGCAGCGGGGGCTCGCGGCTGAGGTGATGCAGCCTCCACGTATTTGTCTGGGCCGGGCCTCGCTCCTCGCCCCTGCGATGCCGGGCGGCGCTTAAGGCCCCGGGGGCTGGGAAGCCACAAGAAGCCGCCTGCCGGTTCTTGGGAGCGCCCAGGGCGTCCGGTGTGGTGGCTTTCGCCTCACAGGCCTTTGCTGGCTCTGTGTGAGAGTGACCCTCCGCCTGCCGGCTCTCGAGGAGTAGCCCGAGCCGGGTCTCGACATCTTCATAGTCTCCACTGTAATACGTATAAATGACAGCTTTAAATTTGGATTCAGGCCGGCCCCAGAGGCTTTTCGTGGAAGTTTGCCATCACAGCTGATTTGTCATGGGTGACAGAGGCTTCCTTATCTCTGTGCAGGACCCCCATCAGGCATTCAGGGTTAACAGCTCTTTGGTTTGTAGTGGAAGCAGGTTTTGGAGCAGCTGTAGCACAGGCCTGCCAGGGCATGCAGTCCAAACGAATATTTTTATTTGCAGGTACAACATGCAAGTAAACAAATTGCCGCTGATAAGCAGTACAAGGGTATCATCGATTGTGTAGTGCGTATTCCAAAGGAACAAGGAGTGCTGTCATTCTGGCGAGGAAACTTGGCAAATGTCATCAGATACTTCCCCACTCAAGCCCTCAACTTTGCCTTCAAGGATAAGTATAAGCAGGTGTTCTTGGGAGGTGTAGACAAGCACACTCAATTCTGGAGGTATTTCGCTGGTAACCTGGCTTCCGGTGGTGCAGCTGGAGCCACTTCCCTCTGCTTTGTCTACCCCTTGGATTTTGCAAGAACCCGTTTGGCTGCTGACGTCGGAAAAGCTGGCGCAGACAGAGAATTCTCTGGTCTAGGGGACTGTCTAGTCAAAATTACCAAGTCTGATGGTCTGCGTGGCTTGTATCAAGGGTTCAATGTCTCTGTCCAAGGCATCATCATCTATAGAGCTGCCTACTTCGGGATCTATGATACAGCAAAAGGTAAAATTTCAAAAGGGATCTGATAAACCTGTTTTCAGAATTGTCTTATGTTCTTGGGTGTTTCTTTTGTCTGTACTGACTGTGAGCATGAAGGGGGATGGACGTTAGTGCCAGCATCAGTGATACTGCAGTGTTTGAGGCAAAACTTGGGCCTGGGTTGATGGCATTAGGCTACTTGCAAGTACTCCTGGCTTTGTACTTAAAGGAGTTTGTCCTGATGCCAGCAAAGTAACTGTGCACAATTAGAAGAAGCTTCTTTGTTCAGTACATTATTTATGTTAGACAGATTAAAGTGTGTTTAGCAGAATGGGGTGGAGCTGTGCTTTTACAGAGCAGCTGTTTAAGCTTGAGGTTTGGTCCTAGAGGTCATGGATAACTAGCTTACAGTTTAATGTAACTTGTGGGGCAGTGACTTAATTTAATGACATTTATTTCTGAAAAGAGGAGGGAGTAGTTGGCTTTCTTCTCCTGCCAGTGTGAATTCAGAGTCGCATTGCTTAAACATTGCCTGTTTCGATTGTTGAGAAGAAAATCCTCTGGATTTTCCTATTTCTTTTTACATTGCTTCAGCGTGGTTAAAGTTTATCAGGTGTCTTGTTGCAGCTGGCTTTACAGCGCTCTGCAATCGTTCCCCTGTCGCTGTCACGCACCGAGTGAACTGGAGGAGGATGTAGAAGATAAAAAGTTAATGGCTTCTTTTTATTGCAGGCATGCTCCCAGATCCCAGAAATACTCATATTGTTATCAGTTGGATGATTGCCCAGACGGTGACGGCTGTGGCTGGGGTAGTCTCCTATCCTTTCGACACAGTGCGGCGTAGAATGATGATGCAGTCAGGACGCAAAGGAGGTGGGCCGTTAACTTGTGCAGTTCTTCTACCAAACAGTCATCCTTCAGCACTTGGGGTTTCTTTTTCCATCTAATTTAAGTTATATTACACTAAAGTAATATGAGGAGGCCCAGTAGGGCTCATAACTTGTGCTCTTTGGCAGGAATTCTGCTGAGGGTTTTGCTGTTAATAGATTGTGAAATGGGCAGACAGACTGTTTGCAGTGACAAATGTGTGATGTGTTAACAGTCTTAAAGCGTGGCTTGGGACATCACAAGTGAGCTGGAGGGGAGTGGAACAGGGGAGTTGTTTAAGAACCTTTTGGGTATAATTACAGGAGTCAAAAAATAACTCCTCTGCTTTTGTTTTGCTCTCTTCCTACAGCTGATATCATGTACTCCGGAACAATTGACTGCTGGCGGAAGATTGCACGGGATGAGGGAGGAAAGGCCTTCTTCAAGGGTGCATGGTCCAATGTTCTCAGAGGCATGGGGGGTGCTTTTGTGCTTGTGCTGTACGATGAATTCAAGAAAGTTATTTAAGCAGCCTAATTAGAATTGGGAATCAAGTTGAGCAGATCATGTAGAATAACTACCATTATGGACCATTGACCTTCAAGAAATTCCTGTGAGTCTTATTTATCGGAGCCAGATGATGTTTGTAGATGGGGCTAGAAACTGACGTAAAGGACTGATCCACTTCCTGATAACACGCCTGCAGACACTGAATCTGGCAATTCAGTGTGGTGATTTCTTCTTTCTTCTTTTCTGCAGTGGGGAACTGGTGGGGTAGATTCTGGGTCCAAAGTGGCTGGGTCCAATTTAGGCAGAAAAAAAATTGCCTCTGGATCAGTCCCCGGTTTCAAGTCCTATCTTGTAGGACCATTAAATTGTATTTGAAAGTACTTGCTAACAAATCATGTTCTTTTCCACTTGTACTGAAGCACTATGTACCATTTTGCACAGCTGAACATCTAGCAATTTTGTTCTTAAATTGGGGCATTCTGCTGTAAAACAATAAACGTACTTACTCTTTCTGTGTTGAGATTATTACATAAAAGCTTTGGGAAAGCCTCTTTTGCTTGAAAACTTGTTTCAGGTGATGGTTCCTCTCATGCACTTACACTGTGTTCTGTAACAGAATAAGCTCAGTTATTTTTTTTTAAGAAATTGAATGTGAGAACTGGAGGGGTAGGGAGGGGGAAGCATGGGTTATTCTAATAGGAGCCACACCCATTCTTTGTGCCTGATAGTGTGTGATGATGGGCTGCTGCAAGTGGCTTTTTGCATGATCCTTCAAAATTGATTTGCAACTTCTCATGTGACTTGCAATGGGGTGATTTCTGTTGTAATGCTAGGAGAATCCAAAGTCCTAAGGACAGTCTGAAAGTAATGCTCTTGCCCTTGGTAAAATAGCTTAAAATGGAAATGAATTTTATTTTCTTTAAACCACTCTAGAAAGCAAGGTGGCATTCATGCAAAAACCCAGGGTCCTAGTACCTGCCTTCATCTTGAGTTCCCTGTGTATTGTATTGTTGCTGCTATGTGGAAGTGCTGGTTGTGCCATTTGCCATACTGTGTGCCCTGGTCTGTAGCAGCAGTGGAAGGTTAATCTGAAATGAGGTGAAGCTGGAAGGGTGCATAAGAGGGAATACTTACGCTTCTGTGCAGCTGAAGATAGGTCAGCCTTCAGTATTAACTGACTGATGTCAGAAGACCACAATCAGACTGAACAAGTTCTCATACTGCTATTTGAGATAATGTAATACCTGTATGCTGTTCTTCATATGTATATAATCTTACTTTTGTACTCTGTAATCTGCAAGGACATGGCAATGGGACCAGTCAAGCAAAATGAGGTGTTCATCTTCCAACCACGTTTTTAAGAACTCTCCTGTGTGTATCTAGAGAAGGAAATGGTGTGTCACTGTATGAGTTGCTGAAGGCTGATGGAGCTGACTTGAGTTCATTTGTGTGCCTTCCTTCTGAGGTTGCTGTTCAAGACGAAGTATTTAAATTAACCACTTGGCTGTGGCTGATTATTACCTTCCTCTCAAACACAAACTGCTTTTTTCCTTTCACATCAGTCTGAATGCAAGTACATAACAGCTTCTTTGCACACAGGGTTGCAAGCTAACATGACAAACCTACTTCAGTGCTTTAACCCTGGTTGGCTATGGTAGCGCTCTCGCTGTGCGCAGGTCACTTGGTGTTGACTTTGCTGAGCAACCTGCTGTTTCAGTGGGAATTACATTGATTTTGTGAGGCAGCGGGGAAGAGTTTTGGTCTAAATAAATACATTGCTTAGTTTTTTCTGCATCTGCCTTGAAAGCCTAGAGGTTTTGGGTACCTCCTGTAGTGTCACCGACTGCCCAACCTCTGGTTTTCCTTACCAGCATCACCAGGGCTGGAGCAGCCCCCACCTTCTGTGCCAGAACCAGGCAAACTAGGAAATTGGAGCGAGCGTGGGTGGTTTTCATAAGCAGAGCTGCAGTTTTCCTGTGCTGGGTGTACTGCTCTGTTCAGCTATTATTTCTTTTAGCATATGGCTAAATGTGTGAGGATGCAGCGTGGAGCATAGGAAGCAAACAATAAATTAAACTTTTAAAGCATTTGCTTTCTGCCTTACTGAAACTGTATGGAATGCTGGGAGTTTGTAAAATGGAACGCTGGCATCTAAAGCCTCTGTTACATTAAAGGCATTGGAAATGAGGCTCACAGACTTTGCCACCAGTAGAAAGTGTCAATGGGAGGCAATCTTTACATTTTACAATGCAGTTACTGGATCTTTTCACAGATTTTATTCCAATTCTCACAGCTGTTGCTGAAAATAGAGCTGCTGTCTGTCTATCATTGCTGGGGCGGTTCACGTTTGCACCGGGAGCGCGCAGCTTGTGGAGCGGCTGGCTGGCAGCCTGGCACTAGTCAAGTGTCATTTCCTGTGTCCTTTGGCATAAAGCTTGTTGAATGTGCTGCAGTGATTTGGGGGTGTCGGGTCAGAAGGTTAAAGGGCGATTCCAAACACGTATCGAATAGCTTGCTTGCTTCCCCCTCAGGAAGCGTTCTAGGAATATAAAAATGATAAGCTGGGAAAACCAGCTGCTGTGGTATTCTCTTCCAGTCCTAGCATCCTGCAGGGAGTCTGTGTTTTGAGGAAAGAAGCATTGCGGTGCTGGAGCCAGTA
Organism: Laterallus jamaicensis coturniculus; assembly: GCA_022605575.1. Classification (NCBI taxonomy): domain Eukaryota; kingdom Metazoa; phylum Chordata; class Aves; order Gruiformes; family Rallidae; genus Laterallus; species Laterallus jamaicensis. The sequence continues at coordinate 4,369,805 of JAKCOX010000053.1, forward strand.
AATGGCAACAAGTTTCTTGTGTGTTGTGGATGAGAAGCCACCTTGCCTTGTGAAGAAAAGGCAGGCAAGGTTTGAGCAAGGCTCCGCAGTAGGTATCTGTGGAGGGGCTTAGCTGCCAGGTGTCGTGGGTTTGAACAGGGGTAAATTAACACATCTCACTGGTCTTTTTTTCCACCTTTTTTTCCCCGACTCCCATTTTAGGTGGGATAAACAGTTTTACAGGTAATGATACCAGTTCCTAGACTGTTGTGAAGTACTCCTGAGTTGTCAGGATCCGTGATTTCCTTTCCTGTTGGGGAATCCAAGTGTCGTTTCTTTTTGGAAAGTTAGGTCATCTCTTGAACCATAGTTACCTCCTCGATGCAGATTTTTTTGGGTAGGCTTACATGCTCTGCCTGAAGAGACAGGAAATGGATTGGTTAGCCTGTAGCACAAAATGAGCTACGGAGTCCCTGTTGATTGGAGAAGATCTGTGAGTGTTGGATGCACCAGTGCTGAGGGCACCCCATGTTTTTGTTTTTAGGATCTGTAAACAAGGACATGAAAAACACCCCATGGTGTGCACCCAATAGTGCGAGCTATTTTAATGCATGAGACATGATTGTCTGGTCTCTAACATAGGTGATTGGTGCTAGCTCTTTGTCAGCTGCAGGGGAAAGCTAATTTAAATACTGGACATCCTTAACTGGGATAACAGAAGGAGTTTACTCAGTGACCGTGGCCTGAGTTTTCCCCGTGTAGGGATGGACTGAACTGCACACAAAGCGTTTTGGTTGCTGCTGCATGCTTTCATGTTGGTTAGCTTGGACTCCTACAAGGGTGGAGGCCGCTGGGTGAGGTCATCATGCTGATAACAGGGCTTGGGGCTTAAAACACAGGGAAGAGAAATTCGATTAAAAAAGGTGGGAGGGATGTACTGGGGCATGCACACCCCCAATGGGATGGGCTTCCTGTTGTATTGAGGGGATGTCTCAGTGGGGAACTTGATGGGTTTAGGAAGTCTCAGATTGGGAAGCGCTGTGGGGCCTTGTGCCAGTTGGCAATTCTGTGGGGAAAGAAGACACAGAGTGTATCTTGCACTTCCTTGGCATCTGTTTCGTTCAGGAAAAGAAGAAAAGAGTATGAAAAGTTTAGTTCTGAGTAAGGGTGAGGAAAGAATTTGGGGTGAGGATGACTGAAAAGCGAAGAGTAAAGCAAAATGGATTAGAGGAACGCACGGTGCCCAAGGTACGGAATGAGCTGATTCATAGCATCTTGCCCACGGTGGGCAAAATCGGTGCAGAAAGGTGGGGGTTGTAAATGGTGAGGTTTTTCAGTGATCTGAGGAGAAGTTGTATTGTGAAACAGGGTGAAAAATGTGAAAATGTGGAAGGTCATCCAGTAACTGGGGACAAAATGAGGAAATGGAAGCTTTATAAAGCCCTTATTAGCAGAGGATGTCACAGGTTTCAAAATACCTCATAAATGCACCAGTACTAAATGATGGTATCCTGGTGCTGGATGGAGAAAGAGAGCTCTCCTGAGATAACCTCTTCATGTTTCTATTATCTGCTTTGAAAAGTTACAGCATTTGATTAGTCTTAAAGGTACCCAGGTGTGGAGAGAAGATTGAAATAGGCAAAGAGTCTAGAAACCATTTAGAAACGTCAGGGACTGATGAGTTGTATCTTCACAGTGCCTGCTGGCAGGTGTGAGGCAGCCTGAGCCAACGGCTTCACCTGAACCCCAGAGGTCCCTTCCAACCTAAGGCATTCTGTGAGTCCATGACTCTACATGACATCGCTTCCTGCCATCTGTTAAAGCCCAAGGTGGTATGACCAAAGCAAAGTAAGTTAGGACAATGTGCTGGTGTATAGTTACCAAAACTGGGAAGTCTCTGTGCTCATAGCTTTGTGGATTCTTTGTAAAGGACTGACAGAAAATTTCTGTGAGGTCTTTGGAAAGCCTCTTTGGAAAGGCTAGTTTTGCCCACTGACACATTGTAGGCAGTAAACAACCAGCCTGATTTATTGACTAAGTGCATCTCTGCTTTAGCCAGCTGATCCCTCGCTGAGCAAACCACTCTTCAAACGGACAATTGAGAATCACAGAATCTACTGAGCTGGAAGGGACCCATAAGGATCATCGATTCCAACTCCTGACTCCACACAGGGCCAGTCAAGTCAGAGTGTGTGACTGAGGGCATTGTCCAGATGTCTCTTGAACTCAGCCAGGCTCAGTGCTGTGACCCCTTCCTTGGGGAGCCCGTGCCAGTGCCTGGACACTTTCTCAAGTAAGAAGCATGAATGGTTCAAAGCCTGGTTGTCACGGCATGTGAAGAAAGACTGGAAGAGTTAGTTGCTGTTGACAGTGTGCAAGTGTGTAAGATGGTGTAAACAGGAAAGGAATAAGGAGAAAAGGTAATGGATTTTAAGAGAAATAAGACATAATTTTAAAAAGCTTTGTAAAAGGAAGGATAATTAATCATTAGAATATGCTGCATAGGGATGCTACAGGGTATCGGTCAAAGGCAATGTGCACAGAACACCAAAACTGTCATAAGCAATCCTGTGCTGAAGGGAAGAGGAAGGCTCCTTAAGCTGATGAGACTTTCCAGCTCTGCCATTCCTCATTTAATGCTATGGGGTTGGGTTTTTTCCACATGGGTGTCAGTCAGGCTTATAAAATACATGTTCACGCTGTCTTATGATCACTGGTGTTTGAAAATCCCAATGGCAGATGCTTTCTCCTTTAGGCTACTTTCAAAGTATGAAGAGCAACCAAGCAAAACTGGCACATGCAGAAATTCCCAGCCACAGGAAAAGTGACAGCTCTGGTCTTAAAATGTGGCTGCAGATGTGTACTGGATAATCACAAGTCTCAGCACCGGCACAAAGCATTTCTCTTTCCAAAACAGCATAATTAGCTTTTAATGGACCAGATTTAATGCTCATCTTTATATGCCAATTATTCTAGTCTTTGGCCTGTCGTGATTTATAGTTAAATACTAACAAATTGGATTGGATTGAAAGGAAAGCATACCTGGATGTCTTCACCAGTTGATAGATTAAATTTGTCTCTTGGTTGTGGAATGGGAGAAAATATGCTTTTGGAACGGCAGTACCTTTGGGTAGAAAACAGGATCAGGAAGAAATTAAAAATGCTGGTAATAAAACTTACACATTGTCTGTTATACTTTAAGCGCTTTTTAAATTTTTTTTTTTTTTTTTTACTTTCAAGATTGAAAAGCCATTGCTCTACAAATCACTATGGGAGAGGGAAAGTATTCTGAGTGTAAGCTGGTGGGTAACTACTGTTACACTTACCACATGGGTGTAGTGATGAGAATCACAGTAATACTTCAGTAAACAGTGACTTCCAATAAATCACTTTCTTCCACCACTAAGTGAGAAATTTTATCAAAATAATGACACATTGGCTTGTCCTGACTCCTTCTTGCCCAGTACTGTATGAAGCCAGTGACTTCAGAGCAAAGTGTATGTTAAATGCTTAATAGTAAGAAAAGGAATGTTTCTGCAGGATCTGGTGGAATCAGTCTCTTACTTAACTCTCACATCCTTGCCCCCTGTTTCAGCTGTAGTGATTTTGCATGCCAAAGCGTCATGCACGACAATACTGGTGATAATACCTCATACATGACATTAATAACCAGATTACTTAAGTTTGTAAGTAGGAAGGGCAGGAGAGAGGAGGAACGTGTCTCTTAGAAATACTGTAACAATAGTTTCTACGTCAATAAGGTTGATTTACCTCTTGCAAAGACAAAATAGGAGCACTGCCACTGAGATTATTCCAAGTGTAATCAGAAATACAAGCACAAAAACCATGTAATCTTGCCCTTGACCTGAAACATCCAAGAGAGAGAAATATCTTAGCATGCACAAAAAGCTGTCTTTGTGACTCTCAGCAATGGAGGCAAATTTCATCAAAGTTTTTGAATCATCAGAGGAACTTAAACTTGGCCTCTTACAGAACATTTTCAAAAGGTTCAGGTATGCTTGGTGCATTTTAATCCATTTCAAACATTTAAAATGTAGAGAATTTAAAAAAAACGAAGTCTGGAAAAGCAGAAGGAGAAACGGAGTCACAGAATGAATAACAGAGAAAAATGTGGTGGAACTGTAAAGAGAGTGTTAAGGAAGGGGTGGAGAGGAAGATGCAGAAGGAAAGAGATTATATACCTGGCAAAAAATTAAAAGAACTGAAAGGCAGCCTGTGGTGAGTTGACCCTGGCTGGAGGCCAGGTGCCCACCAAAGCCACTCTGCCACTCCCCTCCTCAGCTGGACAGGGGAGAGAAGGTGGAATGAAAGGTTTAGGGGTTGACAACAAGGAGAGATGATTCAGCAAGTATTGTCATGGGCAAAGCAGGCTCAACTTAGAAAAAACTAATTTAATTTATTATGCAAGCAAAGCAGAGGAGGATAATGAGAAATAAAATCAAATCTCAAAACACCTGCCCCCAGGGCTAACTTCACTGCTGATCTCTCTACCTCCTCCTGCCAAACAGCACAGGGGACAGAGAATAGGGGTTGAGGTTAGTTCATCACAGTTTTCTCACCCCGTGCCCTCCTCCTCAGGGGGAGGGCCACTCACACCCTTCCTCTCCTCCAGCCTGGGGTCCCACCCATGGGAGACAGTCCTCCACAAACTTCTCCAATGTGAGGCCTTCACAAACTGCTCCAGCATGGGTCTCCTCCATGGGTTGCAGAACTTGAGGACCAGACTGCTCCAGTGTGGGTCCCCTGTGGGGTCATGATTCCCCCCAGAAAACCTGCTCTGGCACGGGCCCCTCTCTCCACAGGCTGCAGGATCTGTCAGGAGGCTGCTCCAGCACGGGCTTCTCACCAGGTCCACCTGCTTCAGCATGGGGTCCTCCACAGACTGCAGGTGGAGTCTCTACTCCTCATCATCTTCCATGGGCTGCAGGGGGACAGCCTGCTTCACCATAGTCTCCACAGGCTGCAGAGGAATCTCAGCTCCAGTAGCTGAAGCACCTCCTACCCCATCGCCCCTTCTTCACTGACCTTGGTGTCTTCAAAGTCTCTCATATCTTCCCAATCCTCCCTCTGGCTGCAAAAAGCTGCCCCTAGGTTTTGTTTCCTTCTTGAATACATTATTCTAGAGCCACTTCTACTGTCGCTGATGGTCAGCAGTGGGTCTATCTTGGAACTGTCTGCTCTTGGCACTGTCAGACCTAGGGGAAGCTTCTAGTAGCTTCTCACAGAAGCCACCCCTGAGGCTCCCTTCGCTAACATAACCTTGCCATGCAAACCCAAAACACAGCCTCAGCACTCTGGACCAAAGACATGACTGAGACTGTCTCAACCTGTTCTTGTAGCCCAGGCATCTGATAAACTGCTGCTTTCCCAATCCCAATTAAGCAAAGGCTTGTATCAACCTCCATTGCCAGAGTACTGGAGCATCTGCTCCACATCAGCAACTTCCACCATGTTCCTTCCTTGTCACTGGGTAAGAGCTAAGAATGTATTCATACCTGTGAGTGTGAAGGGGAAAGGGAGGAAAATATGGTAATATTGAATATTAAAATCATACTGCACGTCTTACCAAACTCAATGGGTTCACTCCATTCCCCCCAAATTTTGCTTACTACACAGCCTCTTCCACGTGCTCTGATTTCCAGAATGTATTTTTTTTTCTCATTGTAATTTTGGAATTCAAATTTCCTCTCATATACCTAGAATCAAAGCAATCAGACCATGCATTTAACTTTATAAACTGATATTAATAAAATTTTGGGGGTTAATTTCCCAATACCATTTCTAATTTGTATATTTGTAGGTATGCAGTAGCTAAACATTCTTCTCCCTAAATTTAAACCTGTGATAACTTAGTTCATCCTGCCACCAGTCTTTCTGGGATTTGAAGTTTAAAGTTGGATTTTGAAGTTTATTTGGTCTCTATTTTATTATGCTTTAAGGACATGTTTTTCATGTCCTTGTTTGCAGATCCTAAAAACAAACAGGATGGGAAGCTGAAACTTCAGAAGCACCCTGTAAATTCACCTTACAAGCTTTACAGGGATTAATCCCAGAAAGAATATTCCCTGGATGATGTCTATCAAACAGACTAGATGTTTTTGAGATGATTCTATAGTAGATAAGTATCATCTGACCTCATGGTACTTTATACAAAGTCTGGAATCTTCCAGGTCTAAGGTACTTCCAGGGCTGAGAAGACCACACAGTTTCAAGGGGAAGGCTGACGCTGTGTGTTAACTTCCAGAGGTTTTGAAGATCTCAGCATTCCCTTGGTCTAGCTCTCCTGAACTACAGTGGCATTCTTCCACCAGCAGATATGAGAAGGGGATCATTTCCAGTTTATATTAAGCAAAATGTCACATCTGTCTTAAGCAAAATCTCACTCTATTTGTGTGATATATAAGTATGTGAAATGCTTGGGAAATTCTGCCAGTGTAAGGCACCCCAGCAAAAGGGACATATCAAATTTACACATAAATATACTGCAGGGACATGCTCTCCTGAATTCTCATGACTATATTGATACAGAAACTGTAGGTCTAGAAGTAAGTGTATTCTGTATAAGGGCATTTGTATGCTTAAGTCGGCTAAAACATAAATTAGTATAGGACAGGAATACTTACTTTATGATAAATTTTCTTGTTTTCTCTTTTCTCATCCTGAAAACCAGAGATAAATCTTCAATTTTTTTACTTTCATGTCAAATAATCAAACATTTCTCCCCCCCTTTTGTTGTCATTTTCTGGCTTATAAAGATCATAAGCAATTTTAAACTGAAAAGTCAATTGGCTATCCTGCTCCAGTAATGTCCCACAATACAGTGCTCTATTCAGAGTTTTGGCTCCCTCCATTTAATTTTAGAAAAAGACGGAAAAGTTAATTAATTATCAGTGGTTGTGAGAAGCTGTATTTGCCTCTAAGGGCATATTTGCACTGTGCATTGTCATCCTGGAGAAGTATATCCAAATTACTCAAGCAATCACATCACAGAATCATAGAATCACAGTCTGGTTTAAGTTGAAAAGGACCTCAAAGACCATCTAGTCCAATCCCCCTGCCATGGGCAGGGACACTCTCCACTAGCCCAGGTTGCCCAAAGCCCAAATTCAACCTGGCCTTGGACACTGCCAGGGAGGGGGCAGCCACAGTTACTCTGGGCAGCCTGAGCCAGGGCCTCACCACCCTCACAGGGAAGAATTACTTCCTAATGTCTAATGTAAACCTACCCTCTGTTAGTTTAAAGCCATTGCCTCTTGTCCTATCACTGCACTCCCTGATGGACAGTCCCTCTACATCTTTTCTGCAGGCCTCTTCAGGTACCGGGAGGCTGCAGTAAGGCCTCCCTGGTGCCTTCTTTTCTCCAGCCTGAGCAAGCCAAAATCACATCCTCCAAATGCAGCATATCTGAAAGCTGTGATGTCAAAACTTTTTGGCAGAAAATTGATCTGAACAGGAAATGTATTCTCCTTCCAGTCAAAGTCTCTGTAGACATCTGAGTGATCCATACTCAGGGGCTTTCTCCAAAGTCCTTTGAAGACCTACAATACACATCCCATGCAACCAAAATTTAATTAACTGGAATCAAGCACTGACCTGGATCAAAGAATATAATCATTTTTTAAAAAGGGTGAGTTCAAAAAGATGAGTGAAGAAAATCAACTGCAGTGATTTTAGCAAGGATCTCAGAGAACACTGAAAAACTGAGGTCCTGGAAACATCTGTCACATGTAATGTCAGAAGGATAGCTGGCATTATGGCAATCTCAGCAAGATGTTATTGGAAGGAGTGTCTCATTTCAGAAGATAGACACACATTGCTCTGTAAAACTACACTGGTATTTTCCACGAGTCATTGTCAGCTGAACTCCTTTGACTTAGGACGTGATGGTAGTCATCAGCCTATGCTGTGAATGGGGAGGGTGCAAATGAGTTACTTAAACTTTAGGTGCACAGTGCCATTTTAGTGGCTCTGGGGCATCCTGCCAGACCTCCAGCAGCCTGTCCCAAAAGGTGTGAGTTACCTCTGCCATCTCCATGTAAGTACCTCTGGTACCTCCAGTGCCTAGAGCACCTTCAGGGGCATGAGGCACCTACTGGTGCACATCCAGGGCTCAGCTGCACGGGGCCCTAGGTGTGCACTGACTGTTACAGAGTATTTGTGCTCCTTTGCAGACACCTACATGAAGGTGTCTCACTCTCTGAGATGAGTTTCACACCCAAATGTAGGAAGCTACTGAATCCTAGCCATTCTGACTGCAGCCTGGGAAAGAAGAAGTAACATATATTTCTTTAAAAAACCCCACATTTTGATAATAACACTTTGGTCACAATGTACAACCTATAGTATTATGTAAAAAATTTTAAGTATTACCTTACTGCCAAAGTATACCAGCCAGCTGGAAAGCTATTGCTTCCTGAAACAGCTACCAAGGTAGATACCATGCATTCATGCAAGACACAAAATCCAGACAAACCAAACAGCATGCAAGCTGCAGGCCTTCTTTTGAGTAAATTAATGAGTGTTAAGGATGAATTGCTTTATTCCAGTTCTATGTTTGTATTTAATCCTTAGTTGGGCTTTCCTGTCTTATGCTATAAATGCCTGAGGATCTGCCACTATGGTAGGCTTCTGAGCAGTGGTCTGGAAAAAGGGTGGTGGGCAGGTGTGTTGGTTTTGGCTGGGATAGAGTTGATTTTCTTCACAGTAGCTGGTACAGGGCTGTGGTTTAGATTCGTGCTGAAAACAGCATTGATAATACAGGGATGGTTTTGTCACTGCTGAGCAATGCTCACTCAGAGCCAAAGCCTCTTCTACTTCTCACCCCACCCCATCAGCAAGGAGTTAGAAGGGGACACAGACAGGACAGCTGACCCCAACTGACCAAAGGGATATTCTGTTCCATATGATGTCATGCTCAGCATATAAAGCTGGGGGAAGAAAAAGGAATGGGGGGAGGGAATGTTTGGATTGATGGTGTTTAACTTCCCAAGTAGCCATTATGTATGATGGAGCCCTTCTCTCCAGGAGATGGCTCAACACCTGCCTGCCCATGGGAAGCAGTGAATTAATTATTTGTTTTGATTTGCTTGTGCTCACAGCTTTTGTTTTGCCTATTAAACTGTCTTTACCTCAACTCATGAGTCTTCTCACTTTTACCCTGCTGATTATCGCCCCATCCCACCATGGCAGGGAGTGAACAAGTGGCTGTGTGGGGCTGAGCTGCTGCCTGGGTTTGAACCATGACAGTAGGGAGCCCTAACTTGTCATAGTGCAGGTGTTATCCACGTGTGGAAGTCGTGTAATGGTGAAATAGGTATCCCAGGGATAGGGAGGAAGAGCTCTATTTCTTGCCTCATTGTCAACCTCATAGGGTCAAAGAATTTTCCTGCCCAGGGAAGCAGGGTGAGCATGAGGGACCATGGTCTGTGCTGGAGGCTGCCACTAAGGGAACAGCCACATTGCAGGTCACAGACTCATGCAGAAAAGCATCTCAGATGCTCTCCCAGTCTTTAGTTGGGGACCCCTCAAGGCAGTTCCCTGCTCTCCTCTGCTTTTGTGCTTTGCACCTCTGATTAGTTCGAAATAAGGTCATGAGTGGTGGGCTGCAGGTTCAGCAGAGCTGGAGCGGGAAAACACCACAGTTTATGAGAGAAAAGTTAATAAATAAAGGAAACAGACATTCTAGATATGCATGCACGTAGGTACAATTCCACATACAAAACAAGAAGTTGTTTTTACCTTATTTTGTATACTAATTTCATAATCAAAACAATCAGGTTTTTTCACATGACTTGTAACAGGTGGATTCCATGTGATTATGCAACCAGCCGAACCTCTAGTACAATTGACAGTGATATTTACTGGAGGGGTGAGTATTTCTGGAAATAAATTAAATGATTAATGTAGGCATAGTCATTAACCAGCTACAGCTCATGTGTTCATAGCAAAATACAAGTGCAGTTGAGGCACCTGGCGTACAACTGTGTGCTGCTGATGTTGAATGTTATCTAGTAAGGAGGAGTAAAATACAGTAGCAAATCTTGGGGATAGGTAATTTCAGTTGTTGGACAGCTGAAGTAGCTGTAGTTCATGTATGAAGGAACTTATGTGTTTCAGGGTGCTGGTTTCTTCTGCGTCTGATTTTCATCCTAGCAGTGCAAGTCCTCACAGGAGAAAAGAGATGGAATTCTTTGTGCAGTGATAGTGTTCAGGTAGGGGATCAATTCATCTGAATTTGTGTGCCTACAATATAATTGACTAGGTGTGACCCAGGTGCCTAACCACTACAGTCAGCGGAGGCCTTGTCAGAAGAGCCCATGACTGCAAAGTCATCTGGTGTACCACAGAGCAGGCATGCTCGCCTGAATAGCTTTGGGCTAGAGCTGCCTCAGCTGTAGGCAGGAGTCAGTCTTGCGCTGTGCATCACAGACCACGGAGGACTCTGGTCTCTCACAGGTCCTAGGCCACATCTGCAAGCCTTATGAATGCCTGAAAGGTGTGAGGGTGTCTCAAATGGCACTAGAAGCATTTTTTTAGGTAAGTGAATCTCATTCCAGGTCTCTATCAGTGCTTAAACAGTTAGCTCACACACAGTTCACCACATATTTAACTAACATGGTTTTAATTTGGAAGTTGAACCATCCTTCTGGTTTCAGGACAGGTAGCACTTGTGGTTATCAGAGAGGTGTGGAATTAGGGGATGATGAGATGAGCCCATTGTAAAGCTGGCTTTGAAAGTCTAGCCACTGTGTCTCATCACTTGGATTCCACAGATATGTTCACACCACTTCTCTAAGCCATTATTTCAGGCTGCCTCTACTAGTTTTAGGGTTTTTTAAAAAATTATTTCTGTTAGCTATTAGGAGCAAAATCTGGCTTGCAGTGAAAAATCTTGTGATGGCTACAGACTTTGTTTTATTATTCTTTTCAGAGAAAGATTCCACACTTCCTAATTTTATAAAGCATTAAGAAAAGGAAAATATTCACTTACCAATTTTATGCAGTTTAATGTACTCATCATAGAACTGGATCAGGGAGTCATTGCTAGACCCGTTCACCAAGAAGTAAACGCTTTCCTTCATATCCCCTATCATCACATTTTGGAATCTGCATCCTGTGTTTCTGCCATGTTCATCTTTAATGTAAAGCTCACATTCCATCTCATTGACGTCACTGTAGACAGCATTGCATGCTAGTTAAATGTGGGCAAGGTGGTGTGTCAAATGAGAATTCAGACTTCTATGAACTGAAGCCTACTTACCTCCACTGCTTCCAGTAGAGAAAATATTGGGTATCTTCTGGAGCACCCCTGCCTGCCTGCCAAGTGCAGTTCATGAAGGAAACGTTAAAAACCACACAGGAGAAATTTTCAACGGCCGATCCATTCGCACCTGCAGACACAGGAATATCTGTGATGAGGAAGAACTGAGTGCCTGCTCCAAGCTGGGGGATCTTGGCACATGCTTAGATATGTGAGACACCTGCAACTCCAGCTGGTTATCGGTTGGGTTAGGCATGACAGCTGAGAGAAAGACAGACTCCCACCCTGTTTTGACTTCCTCTGAACCTTGAAACCTGGAAGCTAGTGGAGCATTCACACAGGTAAAGGAAGGCACATTGCCTTTCAACACCATCCTTGAAGCGACTCAGAGAAATATTTCTGCTTTTGAAAGTAATGTTTAGGAATCCTGAAAGTGCTTGCCCACATTTGAAAAGCTGGGACTTTGAAAAGTAAGGTGGGCCCTCTTATTCAAATAGCTTCCTAGGTAGAGCTGTCCACCCTGATGTGGGGACAGAGTCTTGATGTCTTCCTATTCTGGAGCCCATTGAAGTGGGAACTTCATTTCTTTGGAAACTCCCTCGTGGCTGGGCTGTGCAGGCACGCTCAGCCTCCTTCTCTTTTCCCCTTCAGCCGATTTTCTGCTTCTTTCTGTGGTGTGCCCCAACTTCACTGAAAGGGTGGAGGCTTCCTCTGCTGCTGCCCCAGCACCCAGGACTCAGGGCACACTTGTTGAAGCAGGGGGGAATTCCCCAGGGAACTTGCATGCTTGGAGGCTAGGGCCCGCTGTGGGGGAACTCCAAAAGCGAGAGTCTTTAGAAGGCAGAGTGTCCTGGATTGTGTTTTGAGGGTCACTGTGAGAGTGCTTCATCTCTCAAGCCCCCAGGAAGAGATGAGTCGGAAGTACTCTGCTCGGATATAAGCAAACTCCTAATCTCCCCCCCCCAGCCATGGCTTAGGCTACTTTTGTGAATCATAGAATGGTCTGGGTTGGAAGGGACCCCAAGGATCATAGAGCTCCAACCCCCCTGCCACAGGCAGGGCCACCAACCTCAGGCCTGGATCTACACAAGGTTGCCCAGGGCCCCATCCAACCTGGCCTTGAACACCTCCAGGGATGGGGCATCCACCAGCTCTCTGGGCAACCTGTTCCAGCATCTCACCATTCTCTGTGTAAAGAACTTCCCCCTAATATCTAACCTAAACCTTCCCTCCTGTAGCTGTAATCCATTCCCCCTTGTCCTGCCATTATCTGCCCTTTTAAAAAGCTGATTCCCCTCCTGTTTATAATCTCCCTTCAGGTACTGGCAGGCTGCAATGAGGTCCCCCCGCAGCCTTCTCTTCTCCAGGCTGAACAAGCCCAGCTCCCTCAGCCTTTCTTTGTAGGGCAGGTGCTCCAGCCCTCTAATCCTGTTTGTGGCCCTCCTCTGAACCCTCTCCAACACATCTTTCTTGTATTGGGGCCCCCATATCTGGACACAGTACTCCAGGTGGGGCCTCACGAGGGCAGAGTAGAGAGGGACAATCCCCTCCCTGTCCCTGCTGGCCACCCCTCTTCTGATGGAGCCCAGGATACCATTGGCCTTGCGAGCTGCAAGAGCACACTGCTGGCTCATGTTACTTTTCTCATCCACTATGACACCCAGGTCCTTCTCAGCAGGGCTACTCTCAGGAAGCTCTTCTCCCAGTCTGTATCTATGTCTGGGATTCTTCCAGCCCAAGTGCAACACCTTACACTTGGCAGTGTTGAACCTCATTAGGTTCACCTGGGCCCATTTTTCCAGCCTGTCAAGATCCCTCTGGATGGCTTCCTTTCCTTCTAGGCTGTCGACCACACCACTCAGCCTGGTGTCATCTGCAAACATGCTGAGGGTGCACTCAATTCTGTCATCAATGTCATTGATAAAGATGCTAAAGAGCAGTGGCCTCAGCTTGGTGACTGCACAACAGCTGAGGGAAAACTGTGTGTGTCTGTGTGTCAGTGTGACTGCACCCAGACCAGGAGATTGATTTGTTCAGTTTCCACTAGCCACTATCAGTCACCAGCATTTCCTTTCCTCTCTTTTCCTCCTCCCATTTTATGGTTTCCATTGCTCTGTGCTCTGGCTCCTGACAGACTCACCAACAGCCTAGCAGAAATGCATTTCAGAGAGAAATGGGTGTTAACAGCTTAATTTTGTAATGGCCTGAACAGCTGGGTGAATCCACCCTTAAAACACTGTGATTTAGTAGCATTTTGGAGCCCTGGTATGGAAGAGAACATTGCAATTACTGATACATTTGTCATAACGCATCTCTTGCAGAATGGTGAAAACTTTCATTACAGAACAAATAATTTTAGCAGTTCAACAAAAAGCATTTTGAATAGAAAATAAAGCAGTTACCTACTGTGTGAGGAATTGGTTTCTAAGGCAGCATTTACCTTTACAAGATTGCTCACAGTGAAAACCTCACCCTGAGCATAGACATTACCTCCAGGGAGGAATCTGCAGGTTTTTGAGATGTTTGTGTTTGGCACTTCAATGATAAACAACACCCCTTTGTGCAGAGGCAGGTCTTGTTTCTGTGGAAACATGCATAGCGGACTATTTGCCTGAAAAAAAGAACAATTTGATGGTTTATTTCTCTATTTTCCCCTTGCTGGTGTTAGATGATGCTCCCTATGAAAGTGCAACTCAGAAGCTCAATTTGTAGGGCCAAAATCTTGTGTGTATACGCATGTGTTTTAGGTTCAAGAGCTAACTCTGTCCTGTAGCACTCAAGGGTGATGTATAACAGCTGAGCGAATGAAACCGTAACAAAACCAGCTTTGCCACTCAGGAGTTGGACGCTGCACAAGTGTGCTACTATTAGAGAAGGCAAATACTACCCCAGTGGCCTAACAGAGGATGGCTAACATATGGGGGAACCACAGTGGAATTTAATCAAAGGATTAAGCAAATAAAAGTCCTTGTCTGACCTCCTCAGGGGTCAGAAAGATGCCTATGGCATTGTCCTTAAAATCTTCAATAAAGACTCAACGTGTTTTTGTAATATGCATCTCTAATTAAGGCATCTGCTTTGCTAGGGTAAATAAGCCACTTCTAAGTCTCTTTCTGTGAAGTTTCCTATGTTTCTCTGTGGATAATGCAGGTTTATAACAACCTGTGTTACAGGCATGATCCGATTTTCTGGGAAACAAGTGAAGAGATAAAGAAAATCCATGATGCTGTTTGGGGAATCCCCTTTTTCTTTGACGGATATTTTTCTCTGCTTCTCTCAGTTCTCTTGGAGCCTAGGTCTCCCAGTCCCTTTTTTCAGCCTCTACAACCCTCTTCATGATTCAACGTAGCTATAGTTCAAACTATCACCTCCCTTTCACTTTGGTGCTAGAACATCAGTTCTGTGGCATGCAGAGGATACTCCTTCTGCAGAAAATACACCCTGGCAATGGTGAAAGCTTTCCACAGCCCCTGACAGATCAAGCTGTAGACTGTTATCACAGATTTTACCTGCAATTTTTTAAAGGTAAGTGAAAGGTAAAGAACAGGGTACAATTATTTGTCTCAAAGAAATGCAATTTTACCTCTTCATTGTAGGTTCCACCGTTGCTGTCCTTGAGGAAGCATTTGTATTTAGAGAAATTCTTGCTGCTCTCCCAGGAGAGTTCCATTTTTTCCCAATTCATTTTCACGTTTGTAAAAGGTGATTCATGTGGCTCCGCTGAAAGTGTTACATAGCAAGTTCAGTAAGGATATGCTATTGGTTTTGGTTGGATGCAGGGGAAAGTATCCATTGGTGGATAAAGTGAGGCAACTGATGTTATCTACCTGGACTTGTGCAAGGCCTTTTACATGGTCCCCCACCACACCCTTATCTCTAAATTGGAGAGACGTGGATTTGATGGGTGGACCATCCAGAGGATAAGAAACTGGTTAAAAGGATGTAGACAAAGGGTGGTGGTCAATGGGTCTATATGCAGGTGGAGGCCAGTGACAAGCGGTGTCCCCCCAGGGGTCTGTCTCCGGACCACTGCTCTTTAACATCTTTATCAGTGGTGCTGGAACAGGCTGCCCAGAGAGGTGGTGGATGCCCCATCCCTGGAGGTGTTCAAGGCCAGGTTGGATGGGGCTCTGGGCAACCTTGTGTAGATCCAAGCCTGGAGTTTGGTGGTCCTGCCTTGTGGCAGGGGTTTGGAACTGTATGATCCTTGGGATCCCTTCCAACCCAGACCATTCTATGATTCTATGATCTGTCAGGTTTAAGATGACAGCTTCTGGTAGATTAATTGCAAATATCTCTGCTAAATGAAGAATTAAACACGTTTCTCAGCTTATATCTTGAAAAATGTACTTACACTCTGTACACTGGATGTCAGCATGCACAGGATGAAATAGCATCATACACCACCAAATCGTGCAAATGAGTCCAAGAGTATCAAACATCTTTTCTTCTCTGGAAAAAAGACAATAAAGCCTTTAGGAAAAAAAAAAAAAGAGAGAGAGAGAAAAGTTATGTACTTTGGTTTCTGAAACTCTTCATTATTTCATGGGAAGAGTCAAAGACTCTAATTCGTTTCTGGAAAATACTCTTTAGAAAAGCCAAGCAGCAGGCATGCTTCAGGATATCTTCCTCTTTGAAAGAACCAAGTAGGCTCACGATTGTCTGCTACAGCCCAGTGGTTTGAGACAGACAAGCCACAGACTCTTGTTATGATACATACACTCACTGTATTCAGTGTAAAGACCATGACTCAGGATTATTGCTGTCCTACATATCTATCTTGGCCACAGCATCAGAACATCAGGTTTTCTTGCTCTCTGATCCTGTGAACATCACTGCAGAATTTCCTACTCAGTGCTCCAGCTTTTGCAGCAAAGCACGCATTTGGACTGGCTTTCCATCACTTCTTGAAGGCACCTTTTGGGAAGTGGATGGTTTTGCTTTTGTTCGGGGTGTGGATGACTCACTTCCCTGGTACCGCTCTGTCAGAGCCCGCATCACCACCTGGCTGTCCAGGGCCTGCACCTGCTCCTGCCAGCGTGTTGGTAGGAGCACATGGAAAACACCTGTGAGATCCAAACTGTCTAAGCAAAGCAGGAGAGGAAAGGGCTCAGTCTCCATAAGGTTTTAGCAGGAATTCAATGCTGGCCTGCTAAACATTTTTTTTTTTTGACTAATCTCCAATCTTGCCCGAAAGGCTTTTGGGGCTGATTTCAAGGCCTCATGTAGTAAGGCTTTAATAGCCCTTAGAGTAATGTTTAGAGCAATGCCCTGAATCACTTTCTTATCCTTTTCCTGGAGGCAAGGATCAAAGCCAACTGCAGACATACTGTTGGTTTGGTATATGTTATCAATCAGTTTCAGTGCTTCTTTCAGTCATCTTTTCTTCTTTTCTGACCACAGATCAGCTAAGAACAGCTTGCCATTCAGAAGAGTACCTTAGGAGCAGGAATTTTGATGGGCCATTTGGCACTGGGTAGCACTGGATTCGTCCACTTTCCAATTGTCCCAAATATCCCAAATATCAGCATTTATCACAAACTTGATGACACTTCTGTCAGTTCCTGACTAACATTTCCTGACTAACATTTTTTAATGTGTGGACTCTAACTTCTCAACTTTTTTCATAGAAAACTGAACATACTAAAGAATGACAGTTTGGTGTGCTTCACTGTACCTAACTAATAAATAAAATATCTTTTTCTACACTTTATTTGTTTTTAGTTGTTTTGGGTCCAGAAATTGTTGAATCTTGCTGTGGACATTATTAAACTTTGAGGATGTCTGCTCTGTAATCAAAATACGATGTTAGCTCATAGAATACATCCAAAATAATTTTAAGCTAATATAACTACAGTGATACACAATTGAACTGGGGCTATAAAATGTGCTTGAGAGACTAGGAAAAAAGGCTGAACCTGCTTAGACCTATTTTAGAGAATGTGACTCTCAAGTCTTCATGTACAGCTTGTTTGAGCAAAGGTTTACATAGCTACAAACAGTATGCACCTTTATTCTTGGGATTCCTGGTGCACCTGCAACTTTTGTTTCTGTAAGTTGTCAACTTTTTCTAGACCCTACTTCTGCCTCTGTGTGTTTTCCAGTCCAAAGGACCATATAGTATTAGCATGTCGTATATGCCAATGCAACTTTTCAACAAGGAACGCTACAAAAACCTAGACAACTTGCCTTCATTACATCTTGGCAATGAAACAGTACTATTAGCATAGCTGTGGATACCCTAGGGGGGATGAATTTTGATATTAAGACATCTAAAATGTCTACAACTAAGTATTATTGTAAGGACAAGTTGTTGAAACACCAGTTATAGTCAAGGGAGATCTGGTTGAATTCCATTCATGGCTCTGGTACACATAAATAATTCCTCACTGCTTGTTTTAAAGCATTGTCTAATGCTACATACAACTCTTGTTGAGCTTTTTAGTCTCTTCCTACTCTTCAGATATCTCATTTCCTGTTTCCTTCTGCTGAGTTTCTTTGGTTTGGAAGTCTTTTTTCTAAAGGCAATTTTTTTAAAGCAGCAACCAAATCTTATACCTGGTCATGTTTATTTTGCCTACCTTTACCTTTTCTTGCCTCTCACAGAGTATGTGAATGGAGTTGCCTCTGGCTAAGCGGTATATAGACCGTGTGTAGGAGGCTATGCCTCCTCCCAGGCAGTGTGAGTGTAGGAGAGGGTTCCCACTGCCATCCGCTTCAACAAGGTAGTTCCTGACTGTACTCTCACGTGATGTCCTTTTCTAGCTTAAGAAACATTGGTTCTGGCTAGGCTGGCATTAGCTTTCCCTACAGCAGCCCCCATAGTGCTGAGCTTTGCGCTGGCAGTTAGAACAGTGTTGATAACACACCAACATTTTGGCTATTGCTGAGCAGCGCTGGCACAGCATCAAGCATCTGCAAAAGAGATACCAGCAGCATATAGGAAGGCTCGAGCTGCTTCAGAAGTTTTTACAGAAGCACAGCTACCCTTGGCACCTCACTGGTCTGCACTGCACTGGATGTTCAAAAGAAATTTTCCCTGCACATCACACAACCGATGCAACATGGAGTAACTGGCTAGCACTGATCGCTCAGCAGACTCAAATGGAGAACCCCAAACACCAAGGAATCCTGGAAGAGATCATGGACTGGCTGGAAGACAGAGTTTTTGGAGCATTGTCTGAGGAGGTGACTCATGCCCGAGAAGCATCACCAAATAAGTTAGGAGAAGATGAAAGGCATTTTCCTCTTTCACGTTGTAGGAAACCATCTGTGGTGGAAAGCTACTGTGTGGAGTCCCACAAAAGTTGCTGAAGAAGGTGAGTCAAGTCAGTTTGCAGAAGTGAAAGCCATCTAACTGACCCTAGAGATTACTGAATGAGAAAAATGGTCAGTGATCTATCTCTATACTGAGCCATGGATGGTGGCAAATGCCCCATGGGCAAATGCCCCAGCAGTGGCAGCTGCCCAATCAGCAGTGCAGAGATAAACCCACCCTGGCTGCTGCATTGTGGCCAGACATTGATCCTTGGTTGTAAAACATTACTGTAGAGGTATGTCATGTAGATGCTCATATGCCCAAGAATCAGGCCACTAAGAACACTGAAGCAACGAGCAAGTGATCAAGGCTGCCCAAATTGAAGTGGCCCAGGTGTATGTGGTGTGAAAGCATAAGTGCCATCTATTTGTAGCTCATTGGGGTCATTAAACATTGGGACATCTAGGGAGACTTGCAACTTACCGACGGGCTTGGGATCAAGGGGTGGAGCTGACCGTAGTGACCATCACACAGGTCACCTATGAATGTGAAAAGTTTGCCACAGTTGGGTAAAGCCATGTGAGTAAAGTGGCTGGTTTTCTAATATGGTTGGACTTTGTGAATTGACTAAATTTGGCCAGTGCCACCAACTCACCAAGGAAAGTATTACATACTCACTACGGTGGAAAAAACTACCAGCTGGTTGGAAACACCTGCAAACATGCCACTGCCCAAAACACCATTCTGCACCTTGAAAGGCAAGTTTTATGGGAACATGGCACCCCAGAAATAATTTAGGTAGAAAATGGGACTCATTGCTAAAATAACCTCATAGACTCCTTGGCTGAGAAACATGGCATTGATTGGGTATATCACATCCTCATCACCTCACAAGCTTCCAGAAAAATTAAGCAATATAATGCAAAGCTAAAGACTATGCTAAGAACATTGGGCATTGGGGCATGGAAGTACTGGGATTTAAATTTAGCAGAAGCCACTTGGCAACCAGAGGATTTGCTAACCGTCCTGGTCCTGCCCAAACAAAGGCCCTGCAGACTGTCAGAAGAGATAAAGTCCCCATAGTGCACATAGGGAAGTGGCTGGGTAAGGTGGTATGTGTTCTTCCTCCTTAGGAAAAGGTAAACCCACTCAGGATATTGTTTTTTCTCAATGACCTGTATGTACACAATGGGTAATGTGGGAGGATGGGAAGATCCAGTGTGTACCTCAAGGAGATTTACCTTGGGGGGAACATAAACCATGATGTGAATGATATCTTGTAGGAAGTAATGTAACAGGAACTACCTGAAACAACAAACAGTGAGTTTCACAAGGAACCAGTGAGCACAGCTGTGACCCAAACCAAGATGGTGTTGATACCCAACAATCAATATGGTTTTTTTTACTTCTACTTGAAGAAGCAACATTGGTTAATGTTCTGGTTAGGGGTTTTTTTTGGGTTTTATTTTTAGTGTTTCCTAGTACTGTAAATTCTTACAAGCTTAGGAAAAAGGAGAAACATGGTAATATTTCATTAATTGTCTGTCCCTAATTTTTATGTCCATTTCGTAGTGGCACTTCCAGATTGACTCCATTTGTGGTGAAAGCAAAAACCCAGCCAGACCCTCCATGCAAGCTGTAGTCTTACTGGCTTGATATGGCTGTGTCTGTCATGGTCTGCAGGAATCAAGCCACAACAGAAGACAGTGTTGGGGATGCAACAGCCACAGACTCTTCACTGTAGCTTGATCTGTTCTTATCTCTTACAGCATCAATCTTTCCTTTTTAAATCATCATGCTACAGCAGGGATGTGGGCACAGCTGCTGGGAAGTGATACTGCAGCATCTTAAGTACAAACAGTAAGGAGGACTGTCTTTGAAATGCTACCCGAGATACTGGTCTCAACAGTTATTTCCATTTTCCCATGCTATCAGTGATCTCCACAGTGATGCACATACGAACACCAAGACCTCTTGCTCTTCTAGTCTGTCCCTTTTTATATAAACATATTTTTTCTCTATTTTGTGCCATCTGTTCAGTTGCTTCTAACCTTCCCCCCTTCCTTTCCTCATCCTATGTTCTTTTTCTGGCATTTGTTCTCCAGTTCTCTGGCAACTCTCTCCTCACCTTTCCTTTGCAAACTTTGCGTCATTCCTCTTGTCATCTCTCTGCTTGCCTGACTCCTCTGCTTTCAAAATCTCCCTCAGGTTTCCTACATGTAACAGCAGCCCCATACCACAAAGCACTCTTCATGCTCTCTCATGGAAATATTTGTCTGGGGGACAGCCAAAGAGGTCACCTGTAGCCCTGCCTGCTTAGGGAACTCCTTGTCACCATTGCCTCCGCATTCTGGCCATGTGTATGGTACCTGGCTGAGATGGACTTAACTCTCCCCACGGTGGCCCTCATGGTTCTGTGCTCTGTACTGGTGCCAGCAAGCTGTTGGCAGCACACCAGTGCTTTGGCTGGTGCTGAGCAGTTCCAGCACACATCAAGGCTGTCTCTCCATTCTGCCCCCCTAAGCAGTAGGCTGGGGTAGGCAAGGATAGCAATAAAAGCTGAGAGATAGGGGGAGGAAGTGGGGGGAATTAATTTTTTATGGTGTTTGTCTTCCAGAGCAACCACTATGCTTACTGAAGCTCTGCTTCCCAGGAAGTGGCTGGACATCACCTGCTGATGGGAAGTGGAGAATAATCTTTTGCTTTTGCTTTGCTTCTGCAAGTGGAATTTTGCTTTATTAAACTGCCTTTATTGTGACCCACAAGTTTGGGGTTGTTTTTTCCATCTTACTTTTCTCCCTTCCCTGCCCCACTGAAGAGGTAAGTAATAGAGTGGCTTGGTGGACACCTTGGCATCCACTGGAGATTAAATCACCACAACATATCAGGCTTGCAGGGAGAATAGCAGGACCTGTGTTCACCTTCCTCATGAGAAATTACCATTTCCATTGACCACAGCACTAAGGAAGGTTGATTCCCAAAGAATTTGTGTTTCACAGTTGACTGACTTAAACAAAAATATACAAGAAAATATTAGTGCTGGGTTGTGCCTATGTTTTCTCTGTCACACCAGCTGAAAGTACCAGCACATAGCCAGTCCCCTGGCTGTTCTCTGTCCTGCAGGCAGGGTAAGAGAGATAAAGGATATGTGGTGAGTCCTAAGCAACTTGCCTGACCCTTCCATACCTTTTTGTAAGTGGCCAAGCAAAGGGCTCCAGCATCACATCTGTAGCAGCTTTGTGCCACCAAGTCTTCCACCCTCTCCCAGACTGGTCTTTTGCAAAAAGGAGTGGTAAAACTCCCTCTGCTCTGAACAGACCAGAAGATGCCAGAAGAAATGCTCACTTACTTCAAACTGGTTAGGAGTGTTATTTGGAGGACCAGACCAGAGGAAATACTAAATTTCTCCTGTAAGTGGTGTTTCCTCATATTTCATTAATACAGGAGCTGATAGCCTAGAATCTGATAGAATTAAATACCCCATACTTAACTCTAAGCTTGTTTCTGCTTTGCTTCTTTCTGCCTTCTTGAGGCTCTCAAGTATCTTGATGTCTTGGCATGTGTCTACCTTGTTATGTAGGGGAGGGCCCCAGAAGGTACTCATGTACCTGGTTTGCACACTCCTCAAATCTTTGCTCATTCCCTAGCTCTCCCCAAGACAGATTTGCTATAAGCCTACTCTACAGCACCTGAACGAAGTGAATATGAGCCAGCCAGTGATTATTGGCCTTGGAAATTTCTTTTATTTAGAGGTATGTGCCCAGCCTGTATGTTATCAAAGAAAACATTGCTAAACTTATTATCTAGCCTTACCAGATGGATGATGTGTCTTAATCAGCAGCAGCGATCGTATCCCTGATAGGCTGAATGCTAGAAAACATGACTCTGGTCGTTTACAGCAAGGCATGGTCAAACTGTATCTGCTCTAGAGTGATCTCGGTATCAATGTGTCATCAAGGAAAATACAGTCACACTTCAAAGTGTGAGCATCATATTAAATACTGACCTAAGTGCTTTCAATTCTTACCTTTACAGCCTGTATAGTCTACTTAGGCTGTGAGTGCAGGACGCTACCAGAAAATGTCATGTGAGACCACGATTCACAGAATCACAGACTGGTTTGGGTTTAAAAGGACCTCAAAGGTCATCTAGTTCTAATCCCCTGCCATGGGGATTTGCACAGGTTGTGCAAAGCCCCATCCAACCTGGCCTTGAACACTTCTCTGGGTAACTTATTTGGCTGCCTCACCGCCCGCACAGAGAAGCGGTCTTTCCTAATATCTATTCTAAATCTCCCCTCTTTTAGTTTGATGTCATTGCCCCTTTTCCTATCACTACACTCCCTGATAAAGAGTAGATCCCCAGCTTTCCTGAAGGCCTCCTTTAGGCACTGGAAGGCCAGAATAAGGTGTCCCCATAGCCTTCTGTTCTCCAGGCTACACAACCTCAACTCTCTCAGCCTTTCTTCATAGGAGAGGTGCTCCAGACCTCTGATCATCTTTGTGGACTTTCTCTGGACCTACTCCAACAGGTCCATGTCCTTCTCATGTTGGGAACCCCAGAGCTGAATGCTATACTCCCGGTGGAATCTCATCAGAGCAGAGGGGAAGAATCACCTCTCTTGACCTGCTGGTCACACTGGTATTGATGCAGCCCAGGACCTGGTTGGCTTTCTGAGCTGCATGATCACACTGCAGGCTCACGTTGGTCTCTACATCAATCAACAACCCCAAGTCCTTCTCCTCAGGGCTACTCTCAACCCATTTTACACCCAACCTGTAGTTCGTTCCTTGGTTCTAAGTTCCAGCTTTGCCACTGACTTTATTTTCTTGAACGGCTCTGGAAAAGTTACTCCCACTGGTGACACACTTCCAGAAAGTAAAATCTGAATTTTATCCATAGGGTAATGTGAGGATAAATTGATGCTTATATACTGTGGACATATGGAAGGTATCATAAACTTGCTAAGCATACCAGAGGCCATAGAAATAGGAATACAAACCTTACAATGCCATCCAAGCAATGAAATATTCTTAAATGCAGTTTTCCCAGAATCAGTTCAGCCTTTAGTTCAATATGTTGATTTCTGATGATGATACAAAACTGGGAAAAGTGGTTGATGTACCACTGTGTGGCTTCAGAGGGAGCCGGTTACAGGCTGGAGAATCTCATGCAACTCACCAAAGTGATTATTCTGCTGAGGCTAGCACCTAGGGAGGAACTACATCTGGCACCAGCACAGGCTGAGGATGACCTGCTGGAAAGCAAACTTGCAGAGAAGGCAATGGGAAAAAACTGAACAATTTTTACTGTGTGGGTAGTCAACCACTGGAATAGATTTTCCAGCGAGGTTGTGGAGTCTCCAGCATCAGAGATGCTCAAACCTGATTTTACAAAGCCTGGAACAACCTGCTGCATCTGACCCTGCTATCAGCAAGGGTAGGGACAATGTCCAGAAGTGCTTCTCAGTCTCAAACATCCCAAGATTCTGTGATTTACTTTCTTGCAAGAAAGAGAAATCTGCATAATTTCAAGTTAATTTATAGAAAGGGTACAGGAAATAGGATTTCTTTCAGTAATTGCAAAATAAGTGTCATATAACAAATGTCAACACACATCACAGGCATTTCATAGTCTTCCTTGAACCTTGCAGAAAGTTTTAGAAATCATATACATACACAGACCTACATTTTCAATCAAGCAGGCTAAAGCATCACCAAAATTTTGCTTCACCTTTCTGAAGCAGAAAGCCAATCCAGATTTGTACATGTGCTAGTATAACAGTATCTAACTCAATCTGTGGCAAGCATTAGTATTCTGCACAAAATGTTCTGTGGCACATAAAAAAAAGCAATAGACAACATAGAAAGACATACCTCCTCTTGAAAAATACCCTCCTCCTTTGTCTTGTTTGATTTTGGACTGCAGCAACAAGGACACTTGAACCCGTGGTTCTGGTCATGCAGACATTAGTAAGTGTTTTGCTGTGCCAGCTAAAATGTTACTGCATGCTGGTATTAAGTAGCAAATGCTGCAAGTCAGAAAGCCACTCAGTTTATCATTTCCTTTACTGCTTTCGAACTTCCTTAAATTTCCTAATTTGCAGATGCTAATGATTTCACATGAACTGATCACGCAACTAACCCTTCCTGTTATGTTGGATGAACCAAGCATTGATAGTCACAATATACGAAGTCTTTGTAGAAAAACACATGTAGTATGTAATAGTAGTCATAATACATGGCTATGGTCATAGAAATACATCCCCTACAAATAAGAACTTTTCCATATGTAGTATGTACTGGAAATAACAGCAGCATTGTGTGATGAATCCATGTTTAAAAGACCATGTTTAAATGACCACTTAGTTCTGCCAAGACCTGTCTGCCTGTAGACACACTTTGTGACCTCTGCACCAGCCCAAGCTCTCTTTTGAGGAAGATTAATGCTTAGCGTTCATTTCCCAACAGCCAAGAATATCCTGTCTTGTGTTTTTGTAGGCAAAGTGACAAGGAAAAGATCAGATCCAAATTTCTAAATTTCCTCACTTCCTGACTTTGGGTTGACTTTGTTTGGTTCATCTTAGGTTAGCTGCAAAAGTGTCTGAATTTTTAAATTAAAAGAAAATCTCCAAAGCATGTACTGAGTTCAGTAATGTCAAGTTTGCAAAAGACTTGGCAGTCATATAAATACGAGAGTCTAAGCCACAATGTTTGCTTTAACTTCCAGCAAGTTCAGATGTGGCCCTGAGTGTTAGCCACTTCCCAATTTGTTTTACGTGATATCTGGTGTGCAGATATGTAATCTTCATGTAATGGACTCTAATTCTAGCTGTTCTCCAATGCCTGTAGCAGGAGCGATTTGAATGATGCCCCACCTTTCACTCCCAACACCAGCATAATAGCAGGAAGGTGACTTCCCCAGGCTTCTTAGAAGTAAGGTAGGGTCCTTGGTAGTCATTCTGTTAGAGGAAGAACTATTCTTGACTGCTTTCCTTGAAACATTCTTTTTTTCTTTTTTCATAGTGTGTGTACTCAAATTGACTTACTCTTAACCCTGCTTTCCTTTCAACATTTTTGTCTTTTTTTGGTAGTGTGTGTGCTCAAATCCACCAATAGCAAAATACTTCACAGTCGTTTCAAATTTTTAATTCGATTGCTCAGACTTGCCTACCTTTAGCAGACAGGCAGGTTAATATTATTTTCCATTTTGAAACCTTGATGTTACAGATGAAAAAACCCTATAAATAATTTAAATGAGCAATACTGAAGGCAGAGAGCATGTGAGGCAGTGGCTCATCTCCAGAATTTGGTCTCTAGAACTACATGCCTAGTACTGACTCAGCCCTTGCCAGCTTTTTCAGTAGCTTGGGAACAGGACTGGAGTGTTTCAAATCTTCTACTTGCCAAAGGATTTAATTTCTTTATTTTACATAGCCTAAAAAGGACACACTCAGTGTATGTGTTATTGTGGTCTGAAATTGCATATTCTTCAAATATGCTCTGCTCGGGTACCACCAGCCATGTTGGTGACCACTAACACCTTGCATAACTTCTCTATAGCACCATCCTCCCATGCCAAACATATCTGTGATGCAAAGCTCTGGTGGTTTAACCCTGGCTGGAGGCCACAAGCTCACCAAGGTCACTCTATCACTCCCCTTTTCAGCTGAACAGGGGAGAAAATATGTATTGAGAGGCTTAGGAATGAAGATCATGACAGAGAGAGATCATTCCACAATTAACATCATGAGCAAAACAGAGTAAACACAAAATAAAACTCTCTAATTTATTACACTGCACTACACACACAGTGACACCAGAGTTGGATAATAAGTGCGACCAGATCTTAAAGAACCTTCCCTCACCCCTCCCTTCTTAGCAGACTCAACTTTAGTAATGATTTTGCTCCCTTCTGCCCCCGCATTGTGACATGAGGGGGTGGGCAGAGCAGAAATGGGGGGTTCGGTCAGTTCCTCACAAGTTGTTTTCTTTCTTAGCTGGGGTGTGGGGGAGCATTCCTCATGTCCTGCCCCACTGCACCATGGGGTCCCACCCACAGGAGAGATTCCTTCACAAACTTCTCCAATGTGAGCCCTTTCCCACAGGGCTTCAGTTCTTCACCAGCTGCCCCAGTGTGGGTCCCCTCTATGGGGTGCTGTCATAAATCATAGAATGTCTCTCACTCTCAGGCCCAGACTGCTCGAATCTGGTCCTTCATGGAGTCACAAGCCTCCCCACTCACAGTAAACCTGTTCTGGTGTGGATCTCCCTTGCTCTCTCTATTTCTCTAGCTCTCTCCATAGGCTGCAAATGCTGGCAGAGGCCTGCTCCAACACAGGTCACAGCATCTTCTGTATGTTTCCACTGCTCCAGCGTGGGGCCTCTCCACAGGCTGCAGGTGGGGTCTCTGCCTTTTCCATGGACTGCAGGGGAATCTCTCTATCTGGCACCTGCACCACAATTTCCACCCTCCTTCATCACTGACCTTAGTGCCTGCACAGTTCCTTACATCTTCTCACTCCCTTCTTTGGTGGCAAAATGCAGCTGCTTGTGGGTTTTTTCCTCCTAAATGTGATTCCCAGACGCGCTGTGACCGTCACTGATGGGCTCGGCCTTGGCCAGCAATGGCTCCAGCCTTGAGCTGGCTGGTGTTTGCTCTGTCGGGCCTGCAGAGAGCTTCTGGCTGCTGCCTGCAGAAGCCAACCCTGCAGCCCCTCCTCTTCCACCAGAACCTGGCCATGCAAAACCATAACAAACGTGTATGTCATTATGCCTGATTAACTTCAGGATTTGAATCCTGTTTCAGTGGCAAGTTTGGTCAGGCTCTGAGTAACCTAAGAGTGGTCTTACAGTCTCATCTGAACAGTATCAGACCAAACAGTGGCTGAATTAGTTTTAACAGATCCATTATAAAATCTAATCTGGAATAATTCATCGGGCTCTGTGTGCATCAACTGCCACAGTCACTCTTCACCTCTTTTTGGGGTCCATCAACCTTCTCTCCCTCACTGGGTGGGGTGGACGGGCCCTGGCTAAGGAGGGTATGGCCCTCTTGACTCCCGGTCTGTCCTCAGATCCTGGACTGTCCTGGGAACCAGCTTCTTTCAGGACATATGAAATCTTCTGTGTTACACTTTAACAGGATCCACCTTCTCCTGAGAAGGATCACCTCAACTGCTTGTGAACTGCCACAGTTTTCATTCTGGTGTTTATGATAAGCCAGCAATGATTTTGCTTTTGTTTAATATGCACTTACATGTTTTATTCTAGTTCTGTGTTGCCAGTGTGAGTGGCTGAAGACTCCTCCAGGAGTAGTCATGTGTAGGCAGAGACTCTCCAGTTCTCCCAGGACAGCCCCTCCCAGCACCAGAGCTGTTGGTCCCCAGGTGCAGGGTGGTCTACTGGGATGTTGCTATGTAGACATTGCTAGCTAATTCATGAATAGCTTCTTTGAAATGAAAGACAGGAAAATCACTCTACATGGTCAAAAAAATCTATTAATAATGTCTCAGTTTAGCATTAAAATTCACAGCATTATAAGGAGCTCTAAGAAAAACAAAAGGCTAGTAAAAGCTTCAGAAATGTTACCAACTCTTCAAAGAAAGGACTAGATGGATCATTTGTTTTTGTATCCTGCCAGAAGTTTCCAAATCTGTGAAGCTCTTTTTTAGCAGACTTACAAGGACTACTGCAATGAACAGAGTTCTAGAAAACACACAGGAGAATTTTTAAAAACATGGGTTTTGGGAAAGCTATTTTTAAACAATGGTATTGTTTTTACCCCTTCTGGACATTGTAAATCCAAGTGAGTAGTGGATGACTCCAAGATTCCTTTTGGAATACTCCTTCAGTGTTTCTGGGTCCCTCTAGGTGGCAGCCCTCATCTTGAGCAAATCGGCTGGTCGCCGCAATTTGTTGTTACCTGCAAACCTGATGACAATCTGCAAACCTCCTCCAGGCTACTGATAAAGACGTTAAACCAGACAGGTCCCAGGACAAATCCCTGTGGTACCTTGCTTACCAGAGACATTTAGCTTTGGTAAAATCATAATATTGATTGTTCCCAGGGACCTTTTCCTTACTGTGCCTGGAAATGTGCTCCAAGAGGACTCATGCCATGAATTTCCCAGGTTGATAGGCCTGCAGCTCTCTGGCTTGAACTTTTGGGCTTTTTTGAACATGGGTGTAACACCTTTCCTGAATAAGCTGAAGTATGTTATCCCTTTCCAGGAGAAATCAGGAAACAAATCAGTAGTTTGCATAACATCTATTTAAGAAGACCATGATGCCATCTCCTGAGTGTCTTGCTATTGTTTTTGTTATAATTTCCTATCCGTTCCCTACAGAGCCCCAACGAATAGTTAATAGCTCATGGCTAGGTTTGGGTGGATTAGAGCCAAACTACGCTGCTTCGCTCTGGCAATTTTGCTCAAGGAGAAATAAAGCATGCAAGGCTGTACAAACTAAAACTAGTGCAGTCTAGTAAAACCCCATCACGCTCTGTGGAGGTGATTGTGAGCATTTCAACTCT
This sequence comes from Laterallus jamaicensis coturniculus, assembly GCA_022605575.1. Taxonomy (NCBI): domain Eukaryota; kingdom Metazoa; phylum Chordata; class Aves; order Gruiformes; family Rallidae; genus Laterallus; species Laterallus jamaicensis. The sequence goes on from JAKCOX010000053.1 coordinate 4,398,856, forward strand.
AGCTCATGCTGTGTAGTAAGAGAAATACAAAGATGGTTTGCATGTGTGTCCAGCATGACCTCTGCCACATTAAGAAATTGGCCTAGTTGTTCTGATCTGCTGCAAAAAGCTTCCCAGGCAAGTCTCTGACCAAAAGGCAATCATTAACTTTGTCAAAGGCACTAGGTGTGCCAAGTTTGTGTGCTGTTTGTGTCCAGTTACAGTAGAGGTTGGAGCATGCAGGGGATTGCCCCTGACTGCACTAGTAACTGGAAAGCTCCCCAGCACGAGAACATGCCAGGAACAACTGTTCCCAGCATTGATTTGGCCAGGATATGCAAGCAATGTCCTGAACATAGTCCAGAGGTTAGTTCAGGTCAGGGCTAATTTCTAAAGGCAGTTTGCATGTGTCTGCTTAATTTAGAGGTTTAATAAAATGTATCTGGGCTCTTACATAGCAGTTTGCCTCAGTGCAAGACAGTTGTCGTGAGATTATTTAGTCTAATAATCAAAAATCCAGTATCATTATAAAACTAACCTAATAATCAAATAGCTATGTTTGAATGTCCAGAATAGAAATCTGAGTCTCAGTGAAACCCAATTTTACAGCAAAGCATTAATGAATACGAGCATAAATAAATCAGTAGAAGAATGAGCATGAAAAAGCAGTAATGAAAACATTGCAGGACACCCAAAATCTGAATCTCAGAGAACAAAAGGAGCAGCAAGATGTTTGTGTCATCAGATTTAGTGGGATTGTCAGGGGATGAACTTCTTTTCTTGTGAATTGTTGTAGTTTTGCATGGAGGAGGGTTGCTGCAGGGGTGGCTTCTGCAAGAAGCAGCCAGAAGCTCTCTGCAGGCCCCACAGAGCAAATACCAGCCAGCTCAAGGCTGGAGTTGTTGCTGACCAAGGCCAAGCCCATCAGCGACAGTCACAGCACCTCTGGGAATCACATTTCACTCTCTAAAGAGTGTCTGGCTGAAAAGGGGAGTGATAGAGCAGCTTTGGTGGGTGTCTGGCCTCCAGCCAGGGTCAAACCACCACAGAATGAAAGTGCATAAAGGTTAATTCTATTAAGGGGGAAAAAATATTGAATGTTTTCAGTATTGGGTGCTACAGGTGCCCTCAAGAATGTTGGATGACTTTTCATGGATGCAAGAGGAATGTGAGGAAGCTTGTGCCTAAAATGAAGCGCTAGTCAAAGAGGTTAGTGTAAAAAATGAGCATCACATTGTTAGACCAGAAGAAAAGTCTAAGCTGCCCTGAGATAAGAGGACTTGAGCAGTTGCATCACCTGAGCATGACAGAAGTCTACCTGTTCTATGGAACAGGGAAGACACTACAAGAAGGACGGAATCTCTTCTGAAACCGCTTAATGACGATAAATTTCATCAGTGCAGGGATGCAGCAGAACAGGAGTGTAAAGATATCTAGCACTGGAAAGAGTAATTGCTCGTGACAACAAAAGTGTAAGCAGAACACTGCCCAGGGTTACTAGGAAGAGAGGAGACCATGAAGGGCTGAAATGCAAACGGTTTTCCAAGGCTTACTTGGAGACACTGGCCGCAGTAGTCATCTAATATTTAGCAGCAAACCTCTCAAGCCTGCCAGATGTAGGTAGTACAGCTCTAAGCAGGGAAAACAGGCGATAGGGCTTCACCACTAAAGCAGGACCTCTCCCGCGGAACACAGTCTCAAACTTGAAATAGGGCAAAACAAACCTTGAGTCTCCCAGGCTTTTGGGAAAATGGCCCAACAGAGCCTACTTCAAGAACAATACCCCAGCAGATACCCCTATTTGCATCTCTTTAGAAATGGTTCCCTATGTTTACCCCTGGTCTGAAAAGGCTGTTGCTAGTCCTTTCAAAAGCACTCCATTCCTGCAAATGAGTTTATGGCAGGGTAAGGCCATGTCAGAGACCCGTGGCCAACAACAGAAACAGAAGTAATTTTTCTGAAAACCTCTGGTGGAGCTTTTATGTTTTCCAGGAGCGAACCTGTAAGAAGAGAGGTTGTGTATACGCTTCCCATAGAAAATGAGAGAGGGAAAAACAGTTGGTTCACATCTAAAGCACTCATCCTCCAAGATGAACTATTGCTCTGTGCACAAGGTGCTGATCATTCCCAAACAGAAGTACAAGTCTTGGCTTGTCCCAAAGGCCTGTGCAGAGAGGGTACTTCTTCATAAGTCTGAGAACTCTCTAACATTCAGAAGAACCTAGGCCTTCTCAGGCTGCTTTCTCCAGCTGTGTGTCTTCTCATACAGGGAACTGTAAAAGCCATTAGAAATGTCTGAACCCTAAAAAGGACAAAAGTTCATACCAGACTAGCTCCTTTCCCTTCTGGTAACAATCTCTGTACTTCTCAAATTCTCTGGTCTGCAGTATCATTGGATCAGAAAGTGAGAAACATGTTCCTACATCTATATAAAATGAGCATGTTATTAAAATGGGTTACATTCCTCCACACTAAGAAGGCCTTTTGCTACTATACCATGGTTCTTTCTCCACTGATTAAGAATCACAGTTTAAGTGACCGCAAATCCTAGTACTCCTTTTGGGATTCTCATGTAGAGTGAAGCTAACTTCAATGTCAGATCAGGTTGCTTTTGGGCTGATAGCAAGGCGTCTGCTCTCTTAACATCTAAGCAATAATAGACTTAAACTGTGGGATTAGTTAGGGTTATAATATACTCCTCTCCTTTGAGATTCCTATTGATTACAGGCTGCCACTAAATGTGTCAGCCTGTTTTCAAGCCCATTCCTAATTTCTAGCTGCCCATGTGTAATTCAAGAGATCTGAGGAAACTTGGAGTACGAAGCAGCCCTTTCTTAACAGTAGAACAATGACATTCAGGCACCAGATTTTTTTTTTGTTTACATTTTATTTACCTAAATAAATTAATTTGTATTCTTTTTAATATGAGACAAACCCATAATTTTTCCTGAAGCAAATCAGGTAAAAAGTAACTAAAACTTCTTGGCTTAAATATTTTGATCATATCTACAAAATGAAAGATAGCCGACATGGACAAGGTACCCAAACAGTGAAAGTTAACTAAAATTCAGAGCAAATACAATGGCAGTTTTAAAAAAAAATTTGCATGCAAGGCCTCATTCTCTCTTGGCCACACTACTGTTTATGTCAAGAAAGGGAAGAAAGTGAAGAAAGCCTATATATTATTCCAGACTTTCCCTGGGAATACACAGGTGCCTCAGGTAAGGAATGCACTTTCAAATCCCTCAGTTCTTCTCGTTATTTGACTACATCAGCAACTACTGTTATGTCTTCGTTTTGAGATGTTATTGGCTGAATTTTGCTCCCCGACAGCTGAAAGGGAAAGAAAAACTTCCATTAGTTTTATCCATATGGTATCGTTTAGCCTATAGTTACTTATAGGAAGTTCTGAGAGTATTTAAACTTTTATTGCATATTTTACAGAAATATTTTGCTTATTTGTTCCTTAACTGATAAGCTTCCCTTGGCTGGCCATAACAGCGACATTCCAGCTAGTCTGTGATACTGACAGCAGATTTCTGACTGGTGTGGAAGTGGACTAGTGAACATGTGCTTTTCTCCAGTGCACTACACAGATCACTGCAATTCATCTCAAATGAGTGAATAAAAAAGAATTAACTTTGCTAAGGTGTGGAAATAGATGAGAACACATTGGCCTGTAGTTTAGGAACTACTGGGCTGCATTTGACTTCCCTTAACAAACTTGCCTGCAGATTTGCTCTTGTAATTCCTCAAAACATGGGAAACAGAAGAGTTAACACAAAGAATGGGTTCCTCATAATTTACAAATTACCTGCAATGGAGTCTTGTATGTATTTCACACATTCATTATAAAACCAAAAGAGAACATACCTCTGCATTTGTCCCAGACAGTCGATGAAATGCATTTTTTGGCTCTGGGATTTTTGGAAATGCTGCTTTCCAACAGCCAGTCCTGTAGATCAAAAGGGATGGAAAAATTAAGTAACCCGCCATATGTCAAAACAATTGCACCCTCAAACCAGCCCTGATCTTCCTGTTCCAGGATAGAAAAGGAAAAATACACATCCTCTCAATGCAGAGTGAACACATATCATGAAAACCAAGAGTTTAGAATTTGGTAATAGTTTCATTTGTGGTTAGAGAATCACTAGTAGTTCTGGTCTTTGAAAGGAAAGGGAACTCCCAATTTTCCTGCTCTTTAAGCCACCACAACCAGTGAAAAGCGGATGCAAAAGAGGTAACAAGTTAGAAGACAAGCATCTTCTCTGCATTACTGTCTATTTCTATGCAACTCACATGATAGAACAGAATATGCTTTTGGCTGCTTCTCTTGCACGGTTTATTTCAAGCAGCAGCTGCTTAGCTTATGTGCTTTCAGGTACATTGAGTTTGCTGGGACAGCTCTAGCCAACATCACCAGATTTTACTGGCCAGTACAATCAACTCTTGTGTTTGCCATAAATGCAGCAGCTCAAGAAATCAAAGAAGCTATTGCATAGGCAGTCTGCACTGCAAATATTCAGAGCAGCTGTACTGTTCATGTAAGTAACTGCATATAATTGCCCTGGAAAAAGTTGTGTGGATCGGCCAGGGAGGGACTTTGGGCATCACCACTGTAGCACTTGCCTCAGGATCACTCGTTTGCATTGGTTTCTACTACAACACCAGGGAAAAAGCTTTATCTGTACTACAGAGATACCTCTACCTTGAGAAAGAGCCGCAGAGGTTTCACAGACCCCCCCAAAAGAAAATAAATGCATAAATTAAGTTTACCTTTTGCATAAAAACATTGCAGCAGTTACCACTAAGAGGGTCACAACTACTACCATGGGTATAATCCATACTGAAGATGAAATAGTTTCTTCATTGCCTGAAACAGTCACGAAACATTATTGCTAATAAAGAGGAATAGATGCAGAGCCTTGTCAAACATCTGCTGCGGTGAGTGGCTGGTGAATGTCCACCTGGAAGGTTTCACTTAGTCTAAAAATCAACTTTTTAATGTGGCACCTCAGCAGTAACATTTGATAGGAAGGACTGACATTGAGCTTGTTTGTCTATCCCTTGCAGTGAGCAACTGGGCATCTCCATTGCAAAGGTGTACCTTTTGTATTATTTCCAGTGTCAGACTGTTAAAAGATGCATTAATTATCTTCCTCTTCTTCCTTTCAGTAACATGGAAGGAAACAAAATGTTTCCAAAAACAAGCCTTTTTAAATCTGAGTGTTTGCAGATGCACAGGGCTGTGTGAGACAGGCAGGGCGTTTTGTAGGGAAGGAGCAGCCCAAGGGATGGACTTCCATTCTTACCAAATGCTACAGGTGCACTCCACTCCCCCCAGGCTGGGCTCACCAGGCAGGCACTGCCGGCTGTTCTCATTTTCAAGAGGTACTTCTTTCTTGTATTGGATCTTGGAAATGTGTGGCTATTCCCCCCTTCCTGAGAAACAAAGCAAAACCAAGTTGTTTTCTTTGTAAAGTGTCATTTACCAGTGAGACTTTTACAAGGCAAGGACAGAGTTGCTTGTCAAAGTAGGCTACTGTTATAAAGCAAAATATAAACATATGCATATTTGGTATGCATAGAATATATCTGTATCTGTGTGTCTCCTTAAAAAAACAACCTGTCAGTATACTTTTTATGTTTGGAAGTGTTTCTAAAGTATATCCTGTAACTTCTTACAATATAGTGTGATCTGTTCCACTGGCAGGGGCTGAAAAATGTCTTGAATTGTGTCATTTCAATACTGTGAAAACTGGGTGATGGGAGGAACAAACTGACTGCTTGCACCTCACCTTCCTCAGTCTTTGCTTTTTGACTTTTCAGGAAAAGCATAGCCTGCCAGCCAAACTTGTAAAACAAGCAGAAAGCTGCAATAGTTTATATTATGACAATTTACTGAAAGGTGCTTGCTGTTGGATTCTGTTGGATAGAGGTGGATGTGCAAACTGTCCTAACAGAAGGAGGAGCAGCATATTGGGGGGACAGCCTCCACCCCAAAGGATCCCAAAGGGCTTTTGTGGTCTTTGTTTTTCATGAAGAAAATGAAATTCCTAGGAATTGTTTTTTCTGCTGTCACAGATGTGCAATTTCAAATTCTGTTCTAAATATATGAGGGGCAGAGGGGACAATATAGCATAAAATGGAAGGATTTTCAAAATACTAACAGAATATTAATAAAGTTCTGCCCTTCACTATATAATAAGTGACATATATAATGATGACTTAGCAGTTTGACACATTCATGAAACATAAATAAGGAAGATATAAAGCATAGGACATTGAACACATACTGACTTAAAGGCATGTGCATACTATTTGCACTTCAGAAGTGATTACGAAATTATAAAGCATTGCTAATTAATAGAACAAGCAGACTTACTTGTATAGAAATATATTTGGGTTTTCCCTCAGGACTGTCCTGTAAAATGAGAAAAAATACCCCACTTTAATATTATGATTGCTTGTTTTGTGCTGAAGTAATAAGTTATTTTTACTTACTTTTCCCTTTTTATTTGCATTGCTCTTCCTTGCTTACTTGATAGTTTTTTCAAAAGTAGTAATTTATCTGATGCTTAGTATATAGTATGTAATTCATCTACAGTACCAAGTTTATCTAGTTATTAATTCTGCTACAGAAAAGTACTACCAGAGTTTATTTCAGACTGATGATTAAATTGAAACACAAGCGAAACAGACCTGGATGAAACCCGTGTCTTTGGTGGCACCAATCTACTGACCTGGGAGCAAGGAACCTGGGAAAGGCTGAGGTATTTGGTGCCTTTTTAGCTTAGTTTTCAGTGGGTGAGTTTTGCCTTCAGGCTTCCCAGCTACCCTGATCTATAAAGCCTTAGCTTCAGACGTCGCTGAAGAAGAATCCGAGATGCTCAGCAAGGGAATTCATTTTTTTATGAAAGCCGCTAATGGCTATTGAAATAAATGCCAGGCTGTCCAGACGTGGTGTGAGCTGAATCTTCTCTATAAACCGAATATTAGGCATATTAGAATAGTTTTAGAACCATTTTGTTCCGGCGCCACGTGGGATTCCCTATCGACCTCCTTTGGGGCAGCCCCCCCCCCCCTCCCCGGGATTCGAGAAGCGATGCGGGTTTATAGCGGGTGCTGGGGCCTGTGAGAAGACTCCTCTGCGGAACACCAAGCCCGATGCGGGCAGGAGGCTCCGAATGAGAGAGACGCACGAAACGCCTTACATCAGCCACAGGGCGGCCGAATCTGGTTGCAGGGCGGGCTGTCTTTGTGGGGTGTCACGGTCTGGGCAGTCTCTCTGGCGGTCACCGTGTGGGCAGGCTTTCTGGGATGGTCACGCTCTGCCACCCTGCGGTCACAGGACGCAATTCTGCCACGGTTACCGTGGTTTGGGTGTTCTCCTGCAGCAGAGCGCAGCAACCTCTCCCCTCCGCTCTGACTGCAGAAAGACCCGGGAAGCCAAGGAGTGATTCTGAGTTTTAGTGCTTGTTCACGCTGACTTTCTGTTTTCTCTCACGCTTATTTTCCTTTTACTTAGCATTAAACGGCTTCAACTCGCAGAGCAGCAGACGTGTTGCTTTCTTAGATAGGTTATTGCAGAATCACAGAATTGTAGGGGTTGGAAGGGACCTCCAGAGATCATCGGGTCCAACCCCCCTGCCAAAGCAGCTCCCTAGCTCATACTACACAGATGGGTATCCAGACGGGTCTTGAATATCTCCAGAGAAGGAGATTCCACCACCTCCCTGGGCAGCCTGTGCCAGGGCTCTGTCACCCTCACTGGGAAAAAGTTCCTCCGCATGTTGATGCGGAACTTCCTGTGCTCCAACTTGCAGCCATTGCCCCTTGTCCTGTCCCCACAGACCACTGAAAAGGGGCTGGCCATTTCGCCCTGCACCCCATACTTAAGGTATTTATAAACATTGATAAGGTCCAACCTTAGTCTTCTTTTCTCTAGACTGAACAGCCCCAGCTCACTCAGCCTTTCCTCATAGGGGAGATGCTCCAGACCCTTAATCATAAGCTGTGAACATTTCCTGTATATGTAAGTTTCTTTCAGCTCCATCAGCTTCTACTTGTTAAATGGATGCCCATTTCTCTGCCCAGTCTCTACAGCTGAGCTCTGCCTTTTCACAGAGACACCATCACCACTGGAAGGACTCCAGCCCAGGACAGCTCTCACAGCTCTAAGTGAACAGAGTGCCTTTTCCGAGCTTCTTTTCATAGCCAAAGCTGTGATGTGTTCAAGTCTTGATTAATGATGACCCCTCCTCTTAGTCCCAAACAGTCACAGTCAGCCTGTTTATCTCCAGCAATTTTTCACACAGGGGAACAGGGGTCCAAAATGGAGCAGTATGGCATAACAGGGCACCTGAGAGGGGCAACGGGAAAGGAGTACAGTGCCAAGTATGAGGAAGGACACACTATACAGAGAGATGGATTTTCTTTCTATCCATGTGTACTAGTAAATGCAAGCATATATTAATGTTAAATGTCAGTGATGAAATTCCTCTTACCTTATACTTAATGTTGATTTCATATTTAAAACACTTATCTTTTCTAGAATGACTTATTTGTGGTTGTTGCCATTGAATTATGCAATCTTTTTTAATCTCATCACATCTGACAGTGATATTTGATGGAGGCATAAGCTTTTCTGAAATGATATAACCAAGAATTCAAATAATTAAACCCACTTTTTCTGGGCCCTAGGTGAGACACGGTACCTGGTTCCTTCTCAGACATAAATACTCTAGTACCCTCATGCAATAATGAAAATAAAGCGGAAAGAAATTATTTACTTACCAATTTTATACAGTGAAATGTACTCATCATAGAACTGGATCAGGGAGTTGTTGCTAGATCCATTCACCAAGAAGTAAACATTTTCAGTCTCTATCATCACATTTTGGAATCTGCATCCTGTGTTTCTGCCATGTTCATCTTTAATGTAAAGCTCACATTCCGTCCCATCAATGTCACTGTAGACGGCATTGCATGCTAGTTAAATGTGGGCAAGGTGGTGTGTCAAATGAGAATTCAGACTTCTATGAACTGAAGCCTACTTACCTCCACTGCTTCCAGTAGAGAAAATATTGGGTATCTTCTGGAGCACCCCTGCCTGCCTGCCAAGTGCAGTTCATGAAGGAAACGTTAAAAACCACACAGGAGAAATTTTCAATGGCCGACCCATTCGCACCTGCAGACACAGGAATATCTGTGATGAGGAAAAACTGAGTGCCTGCTCCAAGCTGGGGCATCTTGGCACATGCTTAGATATGTGAGACACCTGCAACTCCAGCTGGTTATCGGTTGGGTTAAGAATTACTTGCTTCATTTTAGGTAGTAACAGTGGAAAGTATTAGCACTGACAGATTCAATGAAGACTTTGTCATGGATAAATTCTCCAGAGGTATTACAGCTGCATATGATAGAACAAGTCTCAGGGGAGCCTATATTGCTGCAGTACAAACTGACACCTACGGTGGCTACCCCGTGCTTTCAATTCCTCCAATTCAAAATAGGAATTGGTGCACAAATCCATGGGCCCCGATGGGATGCATCCAAGTGTGCTGAGGGAGCTGGCAGAAGTGATTGCTGAGCTGCTCTCTATCGTCTTCGACAGATCTTGGAGAACAGGAGAGGTACCTGAAGACTGGAGGATGGCCAATGTCACTCCGGTCTTCAAACAGGTTAAGAAGGAGGATCTGAGTAACTATAGGCCAGTCAGCGTCACTTCTGTCCCTGGAAAGCTGATGGAACATCTTGTTCTTTATGGCATCTCCAAGTAATTGGAAGAGAAGAAGGTTATGAGGAGTAGTCAGCATGGATTCACCAAGGGGAGATTGTGCTCGAGCAATCTCATAGCCTTCTATGATGTCCTCACTGGCTGGGTAGATGGAGGGAGAGCAGTGGATGTCATCTACCTTGTCTTCGGCAAGGCTTTTGATACTGTCTCCCATGACATCCTGATAACAAAGCTGAGAGAGCGTGGGATAGATGAGTGGACAGTGAGGTGGGTTGAGAATTGGCTGTCGGGCTGAAATCAGAGAGTCGTGATCAGTGGAGCAAAGTCAGACTGGAGGCCTGTGACTAGCAGTGTTCCCCAGGGCTCAGTTTTGGATCCAGTCCTGTTCAATATCTTCATTGACGACCTTGATGAGGGAATAGCATCCACCCTCAGCAAGTGCCGATGATACAAAGCTGGGAGGAGTGGCTGACAGGCAGGGACACTGCACTGCCATCCAGTGAGACCTGGACAGGCTGGAGAGCTGGGCAGGGAGAAACCAGATGAAATTCAACAAAAGCAAGTGTAAAGTCTTGCACCTAGGGAGGAACAACCGCATGTATCAGTACAGGCTGGGGGTTGACCTGTTGGAGAGGAGCTCTGTGAAGGACCTGGGTATCCTGGTGGATGACAGCTTGGCTATGAGCCAGCAGTGTGCCCTAGTGCCTAAGAGAGCCAATGGGATCCTGGGGCTCATCAGGAGGAGTGTGGCCAGCAGGTCTAAAGAGGTGATCCTCTCCCTCTACTCTGCCCTGGTCAGGCCCCACCTGGAGTATTGTGTCCAGTTCTGGGCTCCCTGGTATAAAAGGGACAGGGATCTCCTAGAGAGAGTCCAGAGAAGGGCTACAAAGATGATTAAGGGCCTGGAGCATCTCCCCTATGAGGAAAGGCTGAAAGAACTGGGGTTCTTCAGCCTGGAGAAAAGAACACTGAGGGGGGGACCTAATCAATGATTATAAATATCTCAAGTATGGGGCACAGGAGGAATTAGCCGGCCTCTTTTCAGTGGTCTGTGGGGACAGGACAGGGGGCAATGGCTTCAAGTTGGAGCACAGGAAGTTCTGCACCAACATGAGGAGGAACTTTTTCCCAGTGAGGGTGACAGAGCCCTGGCACAGGCTGCCCAGGGGGGTGGTGGAGTCTCCTTCTCTGGAGATATTCAAGACCTGTCTGGACGTCCACCTGTGTGACCTGTCCTAGGGACCCTGCTTTGGCAGAGGGTTGGACCTGATGATCTCTGGAGGTCCCTCCCAACCCCTACAATTCTGTGATTCTGTGCCACAATGCCACAGACTGAAAAATTTGACTGTCATCCGTCAGTACCATGTTGCAGCATTTCTATTGGAAGGATGTTCTTCAGCACCCTGACAAATGAGCAAAGAGCATGAGGAGTTTCCTTGTGGACTCCAGAGAGGGAGAGAGAAACCCAAGTTCAGAGCTGTGAAGCTTTTCAATACTTCAGGGATGTGTGGATGCAAACTTGTGAGGTGTTTGCGCTTTGCAGCAGTACTTTCTTCCACCTGAGATGAACATGAAGAGTCTTCTCCTGATCCCAAGCATATCAATTTACTCCTTAACCCCAATGCCTAACAAAATACAATGGAGACTAAACATACATTTTCAAAGGAAGAATTACTTATCCTTCCTTTTATAAGGAATCAGCAAATACTTTGAGACAGGAAGTAGTGTCATTTTGTATGTGCCAACTTTGTGTTGCTTAAATGAAGAAGCCCTTGCTTCTCATTTTTTTAACAGACTCATGTACTACCCCTTTCATAAAAAAAGGAATAAGTTATGTCAGGCTTTCACTTTATTCCATTCTTGTAAGACCTCACCTGGATTACTGTGTCCAAGTCTGGAGTCCCTAATACCAGAATGACATGGACCTATTGGATTGAGTCCAGAGGAGGGCTACAAAGATGGTCAGAAGGTTGAAGCACTTCTCCTCTGAAGACAGGCTGATACACTGAGGTTTGTTCAGCCTGGAGAAGAGAAGCCTCCCAGGAAACCTAATTGCAGCCTTCCAGTCTCTAAAGGGGTAAAGATGGAGAGGGACTCTTTTGTAGGGAGTGTAGTGATAGGACAAGGGGTAACATTAGAGATGTGGTGATGTGCTTGCTCAGGGCTGACTGGTGTTACACAAAAGCTGGTTTCTTTAAACTGAAAGATGGGAGATTTAAATTAGATATTTGGAAAAAAAAAATCTTCCCTGTAAGAGTGGTGAGGCCCTGGCTCAAGCTGCCCAAAGAAGCTGTGTCTGCCCTCTCTGTGACAGTGTTCAAGGCCAGGTTGGATGGGGCTTTGGGCAACCTGGTCTAATGAAGGGTGTCCCTGCTCATGGCAAGAGGGTTGAATTAGATGATCTTTAAAAGTTCACTTCCAACCTAAACCATTCTATGATTGTATGAACTTGCTTGGCCCTCAGGAGCCACTGCAGAAATATTGTGTCTTCACAAGCTTTTGTGTCACACCAGTCAGCCCTGAGCAAGCTCATCACCACATCTCCAATGTCCCTGAATTCAGTCTGTCCTTTATACTTAAAAATTCTCATCTCCACAGCATGAGATGCCTCTCACCAAAGTTCCTATGAAAGCAGGAAGAGATAATCTTACACTTCAGTCCCATCCAGTCCCTGATTCCACAAGAATCCCCTGAAGGCAATTTCACAAGAGTTTTCAGAGAGGACCAGTACCAACATAGGTCTCAACATAAGCTAGAAAGGACTGCTAAAACAGAGACTATGTTGATCCTAACAAGGATACTTTTTTTTTCACTTAAGGATATGAAAAAACAAAAGAAAGTGTATTTATTTATCTCCTTTAAAAATTTGCATAGCAAATTTACCATTATAGTCTTGGTAAAATCTCCTGCAGTCACTGAACACCAACTGTCAGTGAAATTCCTGCTGCTCACCCAACTCTGTTTCATTTTCCATGGATTCAGCATCAAATTGACAATAGGGGAATCTGGCATCTCTGCTGCAAGTGTCACATAATAGGATCAGGAAGGTGCAGGACTGATTCCCATATTTCTAGGTGCAGAGTTTACTACCTACTACCTAAGAGAGAAGGCAACTTAAGCACAACTACCCATAATAGAAGTATTTTCCACTTCACTTCTGAGGTTTGTCCAATGCTAGTGTTCTACTCACAGTCTGTGCAGTGCCAGCCAACACACAACTGGGTGTTCAGAAGCATCCAGTGGGTCATTAAGATGAGTGCAAGAGGAGTGGCCATCTCTTCCTCCTTAGAGACAGAGAACAGTGAAACCTTCACAAGGTGAAAGATGCCAGCATGAACCACTCCCCTCTGACTTTGTCTAGTCTGGGACGCTCGTTAAGCCTCCTTCTACACGATCTGATCACCTCTGCACAGACATGAAATAAATCAAATACCTCTGCTCTGTGTGTATATTGGCGTACTGCTCACCAGGTAACGACCCCACCTTTTCAGACAACATTAGTTCTGGTGAGAGGAAAGATTAAATAGACTCCTCAAGCAGTCAGAGAAATATTAAAATAAACATTCAAATAAACAGGAACAAAGTTAAAGAAGTTGTCTTATTCTGTAACAACTTTGTGTAACCTTCCCTAAAGCTGGTGATCACAGGAGCGCTGTATAAAAGTTACATACATACATTCTGTGACTGCTATCTTAAGGTCTAAATATTTTTCTACCTGCTATAGACAAAGGTTATGATGAATAAAAGTCAAGCAGGTGGGTAAACAGCTGCGAACACAAAAGATCAAAATTGGTCACAGTAATAATAGTCAGCTTGAGTTACCCAAGGGTGAATGTAGTAAGTTTGGTGGGGGCATCGGTTCATGTACTTTCAAGAATTTTCTTGAGTACATCCTTAAAAGCAGATCTGGGAGCTACAAAGTGGGATCTAGCTTCTTCTACAAATTAATTTACTAAGCCCATTAAGAAAATAAAAATTATGGCTGGGACTTTTCTTTGCAGACAGTAGGTATTTTATTTTTAAAAAGTTCATTCAACTTAGCTCTATGTATTCTTCTGACAGCTTTTCAGATTTTGTCTGTAATATCACCCCTCCACTGGACTTCCTACAGTCTCAGTCACTATGTCAGCAAACAAAACAAGACAGAAAGAAAGAAATGGACCTACCTTCTATTTCAAAACATCTCGTTTATCATTCTATCATAGTCTTCAGATTCAGAGTAGAAGGAAAAAGGTCTATTTGAAATGTTTGCATGGTTATAAATAAGGCTGTTTCCTGGGCTGGTGTGTTTTTGAGAACTGTCTTACCATCGGAACTGTTGCAAGAGACAATGGTCATTACTTCCCCCTGTTTACTAATTTTATGTAATTACACAACTCATGATTTCATAGAACATCAGAAAGCAGCCTGTTTAATTTTCCTTTCTGTTTTAGAGTCCACTGCTGCTTGGACATCTGGCAAGTGCAAAACCCTTTTCCTTTACAGATATTTCTCTCTTATTCTAAGTAATATTGCATGGTACAAAGCATCTCTCAATATATACCGTCTCTAGGGGCTGTGGACTGTGGGGCCTCCCCATGGTGGCACAGGGCAGGGCCTGGCAGCCAAGGCCTGTCCCAGCCCCAGCCAGGCACAAAGAAAGTGCAAGACATCAGGGGCAGCTCAAGCCCCAGGAATTTGGCACCTCCTTGGGTAAGCATCATGGCTGGACTCCGTGGGACATGTGGACAGGGCACAGGGCAGGGCAGGGGCTGAGATGGAGTCCTGTGCCCTGGACAGGGTTAGGAGAGCCCAGGGAGGCTGGGCTAGGGGGCACTCAGAGATGACAATGCAAACTGTAAATGTTCCTTAAGCCTGTGGGAAAAAAAAAGTCTTAAAATAAGATAAATCACAATCAAAAGTTGTGATCTGGGTTTGGTCTCTCAGTGTAAGAAATACCCAAACCACAAGGCACTGTAAAAAACAGACAAAAAATTGTAAGTAGTAAGCATCCAAGTACAAAAACCCACTCTGAGGCCTGCTGCTGAGCGGTTTTTTTCACCTCAGGTCACAGCTGTGAATCTCTAAAGGAGACAGTTATTATAAAAAATATAAACCATCAAAAGCTCCCTTATACACTGAAAGGCTTTCCTTCACCAAAAAAAAACCAATTTATTGAATATGGAAATTTATAATCCTTGTAAAAGAATTTCATTTATTCACAGGTTGAAATTGAAGGATGACTGGAAAATATGGTATTTTTTCAAGCAGCAAGATACATTGACATTTTCCTCCTAAAAACCAGGCAGTTCTGTTCTGCTCGAGTCAAAAACTTTAGGAGAGAGAACTGTCCATGTACTTCTCTACCACTTCCACTTCTTTCCTATTATATTTGGAAAACATCATCTGATACCCTTTCAGGATGCTCCAGGATTCACCTTTATCAAAATCTGAAACTTGCTCCTAACCTATTACTTCTTCATGGACATACAGAGTGATACAGAGTGATACAACTGCATCAGCAGTAGTTCATGTGTCAGGTACTCATGTGTATAGTTATTCCCAAAAGGGAAAGCCAAAGATAGTGCAGTGCTGAATTTCTTTTGGGAAAAAGAGAGTTTACTCTCTAGAGAGCCAGAAATGCCTAGGTTCATAGGTATTTCTGCTTCCTGAATTCCTGTTAAAGCGTGAGATTAATGATCAATGAGCTCTAAGTATGTCATCATTTTCCAGGTCCATTCTCTCCCATAGCTTGTAATTGTAATGTCATACTGAGTGGTCACTGAGACCAGCCGATGGGATGTTTGATATGCTTCCTTCTCTGCAGCTCATACAGGATAAAAGAAATAGGTGTAAGACAGTAGGTCAACTCATTGTATTAGCAACTTTTTGACTGCAAAAGTATTTTTTAGAAATAACAAAAATTAAACCAGCTCCACTTCTGCTCCATGTGCAGTACTAGAAGCAAGGAGGAAGGCCTGAACTGGAAAGCAATGTATTAAGCAACACCCTGTAGTCGTGTTCATGCTTTTGATTATGTCTGTCAGTAACTTGGCATTGATTGAGGCAATGAACAACTCCCTTTGAGCACCCAGAATTAAAAAAACCCCTCCAATTATCCTTAGAAGCAATAATCATGAGAGAATGAATAGACCCTGCCCTGGTCTTTTGTGGTTTCAGAAGGAAAGGTCTAAGACAATGGTGGCTTTATAAGGACCAATGAATGGGAGCTCACTTTCTCAGATGCTGGGGGTGAATAAAAATGTGACACCGTTTTTCTGAAGCATAGTGTCCTGGTTTCAGCAGCTGAAAGTTTAGACTTCAGGTCAGGACCCATGGCAATCATTCAGTCCATGGTTAGAGGTCTCACTGCACCTCCAGATTAGAGAAAATCCGTACTTACCCATGTAGGTGTTTTTTTAACACTTACTGTGTTGTAAAGTTTGAAGAAAGGACTTCTGGTCACAAAGAATGCAAAAACCCCACATTTTATTGTGTTCTCATCTTTGGAAGAAAAGCAGTCGATTCTGTGGCAGTGACATGCTGCATTTCATGGAGAAGGGAAGGAGAGAAGTGCCCTGGGTTATAAAATCAGAGCCACAGGAAAGGTTACAGAGAATTAAATAGGGTTCCAGACAGAGTTTCCACGTTTCTGCCTTTCTGCTCTCCCCCAGCCTTTCACCTCCTTTGGTCTTCCTCCAGCAGGTCAGTTCCCAGAGCACTAGGCTCCCACCCGCTCCTGCAGCAGACACATCCAAACCAGGAGGTCTACTCATGCTATGGCACCTCACGCTAAAAGGATCCAGGAAGGGAGGTGGTTCAGGCAAACAGTTCAGCCAGAGGTTGAGCTGTGGAGGAGAAAGGCTAGGACCAATTGCACCAAAGTTCCATTTACTGATCCTGCAACACTTTGGGGATGGCATTTAAGGGCAGCTGTTGCTATGGGGAGGCAGAAGCTTCACAATCCTATGCAGATAGACTTTCTTGGCAGAAGTGGTTAGACAACAAGGCTGTGCTCACTGATGCTGTGACTGGGAAGTGTCTGTATCACGCTGCTTAGAGTTGTAGTAGGATGCTGACTGCCCTGGGCAGCTATGTGTTTTCTGTGCCTAAACCTGATCCTGGGAAGTGCTGCAAACTTCCAGCTTTCAAGCCATCCCAACTACGCATCTTGAAATGGGTGGACAAGGACAAACTCATCTGTCCAGTGCTGGGTTATCTTTCTCCAATTGAATTCTCAACTGTGTGGCTATTTGTGCACCCCAAGCAAAGTAGCATGCTCCCACTGAGTAGAGATCTTGAGCCCGTGCATCAGGCAGTAGAGGAGCAATGTTGTCTCTGGTGCTCTGTCAGATTATGCACATCTGTTACATAATGAGGAAGTCTGAGATTTGAGGTTTGGTACTTTTTGTTTCTAAGCTGTAATGTGTTGCAGCAAAACAATCCAAACAGCCCACAAGGACAGTGGGGTTACCACATTCAAAGGAACTGGCCTACACAGGGGATTTTTTGCTTGCCTATATTTAGGGCAAGTCCTCACCCAAGGCTTTCAAAAATGCAAACAAATTAAAAAATAAAATATCCCCAAGAAAAGCTGGTGCTATTGATGGTGCTACCAAAGTCAGTTACATTTTAGAGGGCAGAAAACTACTGTTGATTGGCTTCACTATGATGCAGGAGCTTGAAATGAGAAGAAGAGAAAGAGGAAGAGAGAAGAGAAAGATAGGCAGAGATGCTAGGGCTATTTACAGACTTTTGGTTCTGCAAGGAGTAGAGTCACTGCAGGTTGTTTAAAAGCAACCTTTCTTAAAATCCCAAAAGCTTGAAGAATAATTTGTTGCTCCAACAGCAATGATGAGCGCTCACAAGAACTGCCTGAGTATTTTGCTATGCTGGTGTGTTACAGCTTTTGTGTAGATACGAAGATACAAATAGGAGATGACACCCTCTCTTTGGTCCTTGGAGCAATAACTGTCTAGATTTCAGCAAATTGATTTCTACACAGAGCAGAGAAATGGCCATAGGAGACCAGAACAAAGGACCTCTACCTATGCAAACATCTGAGCCATTTGGCTAGAAGGTTGCATGCTGCCGGGTGCGTCGCGCCTTCTCTCCCTTTGTTTTTTGGTTATTTTATTTGCCCTTGCGGATCAGTGCCCAGAGGTTGCCGCTTTAAGGAAGGGTCCAATGACGGAGTCTCCCGTTCCAGAGGGGTTTTCATTGTTTCTTAAATATTCTCAAGTTTTTATTAGCCTCCCAGAGTTTAGGTTAGTGCTTCATTATAATTTCTCTGGTTCCTGCAGATGCTTCGTGGCTTTGCTTTCTGGTTGGTTGATTTCTTCTTTGCTATATATGACCAAAAAAAAGAAAAAAAAGAAAAAAAATCATGCTCTGTTTGCTGCTGGAGTAGCAAACTAGTAGTAGTGAGTGTGGTTAGCAGTTGCGTTCAGAGGGCTGATGAAGAGCTGCTGATCCTGATCCAGTCATCCTGACGAATGCTTTAGTATTTATGTGACTAAAGCACCACGTGAACAAGAAGTCCATCCTTGGCTGTTGTTAGATGAAAACAGGCACCGAGCAAAATATTCAGATTCAAAGCAGAACCTGTTTAAAATGAGATGACCAAACGTTCTTCCAGTTGCAGCCACCATACAGAAGCAGCTGGGTTATTTCCAGTCCCAGCGCGTGGCTCTTCCAACAAACTGACTCTCCATGAGCCAAAGCCATCATTGCTTCGCGAGGCCGAAACACTGGAGCTGAGAAACCTTGCTGATAATTATGGGTTGGGAAAACAGACAAGGCACAGCCAAAGCTATATTTAGCATAAAACATCACTCCAAGGGGAAACGGTTTCAGTGAAAGAGGGCCCTACGAGGGCAAAAAACTTACCTCTCACTGGGCCATGGCCAGCTAGCATGCAGTGCACAAGTCCAGTAGCGTTTTGGCCATGACACTTTCCCCAGGTTGGCATTTCTCTCACAGGACAGTGGCCAAGCTGCACGACATATTGCTGCTGCAGAGCCGTGGCCACGGGTAGGCCCAGACCTGTTCACTGGTATGTTGGCTCATCCCAAGTGTCTGTTGCTGTGACATAAACACTAACTGTCCTTTCTCTGGAATTTTATATCCTGATACTTTAACAAAAAATCTCTGATGCCTTTCAAGAGCTTTTTGAAATACAGATCATGCTAATGAGACTGATCTCATGTGTTAGGGCCAGACTTACTTACTTACTAGAGGCTTTTTCATGTTCGTAACAGGCCAGAAACATTTCAGGCTTTTAAAGTCTATTTGTTAGAGTTGGCAGAATAGAATTGCCCTTTAGGAGCACGAAAATAGTAACTGAAATGAATAGTAATTGTTTCTCCACTTTGCTGGGAACTTTGTATTTCTAGTAGCTTCCAAGTCTGGAAGAGGAAAACTGACTCAAGGTAGTGGCCCTGATGTTGCTCTGAAGAAATGTTGTAAGCAATCAGAAGAGCTGCGAACTCCCAGAAGAATCAACAAAGATGGAAGGGAGAACTTGGAATGTTAAATTGCAGCCTTGAGAACTTTACTTTAGCCACAGCACAGCCATGAAAATTCATTTTACTATATATGTTGTCTTCATATGTCTTGTAATAAACTGTGTTTTTAATTAGGAAACATCTCTTAGCCTATGGAAGGGTACAAATTTTAGTTATGTTGTTTTAAAAAAGTAGTTTACTGGGGAAAGTGCATTTTCAACTGAACAGCTTTAGAGTAGGGAGTGAAGGGTTTGGAAAGAAGATAGGAAGTTTTTGGCCCACGGGCTTTGCTCTCTGAAGAACTCCAAGTGGAATGTGGTAGGTGTTGGTTTGGGATCTCACCTCCGCCTTAAAGGGAAGGAGGCCATTTTTGCAAGATGAAGATTAAAAAGTAATTAGGTGGGGAGAGAAACAGTTGGAAGGTGGATCTGGAGTGAGAGACTGGGGAGGTAAAAGGGAACGGAGGTGTATTTGGGGTTTATATTTGGAACTGCAAGGAGGGCTGTAAAGGATTCTGCAATGGTGGGAAGGTGGCTTCAATTGCAGGTGTACCAATAGATGAGTGTGGTTTTGTTCTGTGCTGTTTGTAGGATACACCCAGAGAGTGGTGCTGATGAGTATTTGCAGCTTACCTGGCACACTTCTGTTTGTGACTGGCTGTTCCTCAGTGAATATCTTGCCTCTGGATTTCCGCATGGGGAATTTCCAAGAGATACAAGTAGGGGGCAGGAATTGTTACTGTATTTTCAGACAATAACGAGGCGTTCAGAACTGCTGTTTTCTTCTGGGAGGTTTGTGCGTCGCTTTGAGACTTCAAAATGAAACCAGAGTTCATAGAATCACCTGACTGATCACCACTCAGAATCTCCTGAGTGGGAAGGGACCCCTAAGGATCATCGAGCCCAACTCCTGGCTCCACACAGGGCCAAGTCCGAGCGTGTGACTTAGCCCGTTGTCCAGATGACTCTTGAACTCAGCCAAGCTCAGTGCTGTGACCCCTTCCCTGGGGAGCCTGTGTCAGTGCCCAAGCACCCTCTTAGTAAAGAGCTTCTTCCAAATATCCAGCCTAAACCTCCCCTGTCGCAGTTTCATGCTGTTCCCTTGGGTTATATCACTGGTCACCAAAGAGAGGAGATGGGTGCTTGCCTCTTGCCTCCCACTCATCAGGAAGCCAAAGACCACGATGAGGTCTTCCCTCAGCCTCTACTCACAAGACTTCCCTTCCACTGGTAGTCAACCAGTGACCTCTGGGATGGGAGTTCTGGCTTGGGAAGGACACGTGGCACATCCAAAATCTGCAAATCTCCCACCCCAAGGGTTGTTGCAGCCTCTGGTGTCTCCCGGTGGCTGACAGCAGCATCAGTTGGTCTCTGTAATTATTTATATTGTTCCTTCTCCCTTTCTACAGGTGAGGCTGAAGCCCCTGTGGGCTGGAGCCCACATGGAGAAGGCAACCCTGCTGTGCCGTGCTGCTTCTGCCTCTGGCCCCTGTGACAGCTGGGGAGGAGGAGCATGCTCTGCTGAAGACATCCTGTCACCCATCAGTCCTGCATGGCCTGGTTCTGGCCACCAGCATTTCAGTGTAAATCAGCTGTGGACAACTGCCAGATCACTAGAACAGGAGTTCCCCACCTGCTTTGTGCAGGGCTCCAGGTCACTGCATCTCTTCTGTGATAGCCTCTTTTCCCAGTGGGAGAAAACACACCTCTGAGTCATTTTCTTCACTGGGTTGTCCAAAGGCTCGTGTGACGTCCACGTGCTCAGCAACCTGGCTTTTCCTGCCTCGAGCAGACCAAGCTGCAGAGATGGCAGGTACGCTTCCCACCTGCCCATCCTGGCCGTGAGAAGATCTGTGAACTCCCTGATTTCCAGGAGAGCCCAGCTTCCGAGTGCTTTAAGCACTCAAGATGGAACTTCCCTCAAAGTCTGAGCTTGTCTCATTCATTCTGCCTTTGAAAACAAGAGTCTACCTCTGCTTTTGTCCTTACTTCTCCCCAAGTTGCTTTATCTTAAATTGTCCTTCCGTCAGGATGTAGCATGAAAGGTCACTCCTGTCAATCTGTGATGAAGCTGGAGGGTAGACACAAAACCTGTGTTGTACCATACACAGAGCTTTCTTTAGAAATACCTGACATGTGCCCAGACTTTATTTCATCTACATTCTGTCAATTACAGTTCAGACTTCATTTGAAGGCAGCTCTTTTGCTCTCTTTAACTAGGCAGAGGATATTTTCATTATAAATATTGGGAGAAGAACATGCTTTTTCCTCCCTTAGGAAACTGAAAACTGTTCATCAAAGATCTTGCTAGGTTGTTACACCCCTGGAACTTAAGTAATATTTAATCGGTGCTGAAAAGCAAGAACTGAGAATATTCTAAAGGATGCAGAGGTTCCTTGCAGAGGTTCTTTGCATTAACACAAAGGAATGGCTCACATTTTGTGGGAGAAAACTTGGCTGCTGCCTTGTCTGGTTCAAAGGGAAATGTTTTAAAAGCAGAATTTTTTTCCTGTACTCACAGCTGGTTGCATCATTGAGGAATATCAGTGTCTCAGAATGGTGAAAACCTGAAGCCCCCCATGGGAAGCACTCACATTGGAGAAGCTGACGGAGCACTGTGTCCTGTGAGATGGACCCCAGATTGGAGTCCTCCCCTGGAGAAGGAAGGTGCAGCAGAGAGGGCCTGTGGTGAACTGGCACCAAGCCCCATTCCCCATCCATCCCCCTGTGCTGCCTGGGGGAGAAGAAGGGAGAAAAATCGGAGTGAAGTTGAGCCCAGGAAGAAGGGAGGAGTGGCAGGAGGTTTTATTTCTCATTATCCGACTCTGTTTTGATTGGGCAATAAATTAGGTGCCATTTATTCCGTGGTGAGTCTGTTTTGCCCATGACCTTAATTGCTGACCGACGTTCCTGCCACCCGTGAGCCACTCTGTATCTTTTCTCTCCTGTTCAGATGAGGAGGGGAGTGATAGGGCGGATTTTTCATTAATCAGCTATGTTTTAGATGAGGTAGCGGCTGTTACCTTGTGACTTACTAGTTTTTTCTGTCTTTTCTAGGTGACAAAAGAGATAAGAAATCTCCCTTCCATAAATCAAAAAGCTCCTTGAGGATCTTGAAATTCCTGTCTTCCTGAGAGTCTGCAGTATAGCAATACGGCCCAGCGGTTCGGGGCTTTGGCACTAAAGATGGAGCAGGGTGGACTAAACCCAGCAAAATAAAAGAAATACAGAGCTGTGGCTTCTGTGATGACCCAAAGAAAGGCGTGCTTTTCTTTCCCTGATGAGAAGCGGAGGGCGACAAATATGATTGAAGGACTAGAGCACCTCCCCTACGAGGACAGGCTGAAAGAAGTGGGGCTGTTCAGCCTTGAGAAAAGAAGACTAAGAGGGGAGCTGATGAATGTTTATTAATATCTCATGTGTGGGACACAGGGGGAAATGGCCAGCCTCTTTTCAGTGGTCTGTGGGGACAGGACAGGGGGCAATGGCTTCAAGTTGGAGCACAGGGCATTGCGCACCAATATGGGGAAGAACGTTTTCACGGTGAGGGTGACAGAGCCCTGGCACAGGCTGCCCAGGGGGGTGGTGGAGTCTCCTTCTCGGGAGATATTCAAGACCTGTCTGGACGTCGACCTGTGCCACCTGTCCTAGGGAGCCTGCTTTGGCAGGGGGGTCAGACCCGAGGATCTCCAGAGGTCCCTTCCAACGTCTACAGTTCTGTGATTCTGTGAAGTAACATAGTCGGTTCTTTCCTTGTCAAGAGCTTTCCTTTGATGCAGGTGTCTCCTCAAGTTTCCTAAGAGAACAGAGCTCCTGGGAGAAAGAAAAGGCTGACACATGTGCAGCCCTTGCATGGCATTTGTGTCTTCCTGGAAAGGTAAATCTCAAAGAGAGAAGTCAAGTACAGAGGAGAAGACACAAAAGGGGAAGGGAAGGAAAAAGAAGGGGGAGGGAAGGAGGGACGGCGGGAGGGAAGGAGTGTGAGGGGGAAGGTGAGAAGGAGGGAAGGGATGGCAGAGGGAGAGAGAAGACTGGCCACATGCACGTTTGGCGCTTTATTTCTGTAAAGAAGTAACAGCCATTTCAGCGGGGACGTAGGAAGAACTGCAGACAGCCCAAAGTCTTCCAGCAACGGCCAGGGGACTGGGCACAGATCGGTCACTCCCTGCCCAGATTTGAGACAGAGCTGTTTGCAGACGGCCAGCATGCCTGCTCTCAGCTGCTACTAACACTGACATAGCTGTTTCTAACATCTCCCCATATTCCCTGGGATGCCCGTGCTACAAGAAGAGAACGGGAGACAAGTTTGTATTCCCTGTTTCTGCAGCCTCTGGAAGAGTCTGTAGCAAGTGCTCACAGACAGCTGCACCTGCAAGAGCACCATCGCCACCCACGTCCAAAGGCTCGTGTGACGTCTACGTGCTCAGCATCCTGGCTTTTCCTGCCTCGATCAGACCAAGCTGCAGAGATGGCAGGTACGCTTCCCACCTGCCCATCCCGGCCATGCAGAGCCAGTCTGGAGCATCACCTGGAGCTCCCCTTGCAGCTGTGTAACCAAACACTGATCGGCAGGTCTCAACCAGCCACCCAGGTGGGGGAATGACTGGCAGGGACCTGGGAAGAGAGATGCCCGCAGGAAGGTCTTGACACGCCACCTCTCTCCCTTTGGAGTGCATAGGGCTTCTTCCTCCTGGAAGGAGCTCGACCCCATTAGACCTCCCGGGGGGCTCAGGTAGCAACCCAAGACAGGCTGTTTCAGTGTGTGGAGCTTTAAGCAAGGCTGGAGTCACACTCCCAGCTATGACAATCAGAAAGAGCTTATCTACAGGAAGCAGAGGAGCAGGCACTTCTTTCACTGCAGCCCTGGGAACACGGGGGATAGCTCCACCAGGCACCTGTTCACCCACACCTACAAAGCACAGCGCATTTACACAATTCTTTAGCTAATGCCATCGTTCAAAATTGCAGAGAATGAATGAAGCTGGCTGCTTCATTTGGCCTTTGCAAGGATTGGCTTTCAGACGGGGGCCCTATGGCTGTCCTCCAGAGTCTTCCTCACGGTGTGCGCTGCTTGAACCCCATCCTTGTGCATGCTCAGTTCATCGTTGGCTGATCTCCCCAACCACAGCCAGGTTCTTCTGGTCCCTAGTGTTTTACCTCAAGACCATCACCAGGACCCAGGGTTTTATTTCAGAGCACATAAAGATTGCCGTAGTGATCAAGGCACACACACTTCTAGGGACCCACTCCGAAGGGCCGTAACATGCTTTTTATTCTCCCAGTGCTTACAAGAGCTCTAAAATCCAAATCCAATTCTAAACGAAAATGAAAAGAAACTAGTATTTAGGAAAGTAACTGTAAAGTACTGTAAAGTAACTAATAAAGTAACTAGGAAAGTAACAGAAAAGTGACTGCTGTAGGTTTGTGTGGTTGGGTGTCAGGAATCCCATCTAGGAGAAAACAACCCGGAAGCAGCTGCATTTTGCCACCGGAGAAGGGAGTGAGATGGAACGCACTGTGAAGACGCCACGGCTGGAGAGGGCAAGGGAGGAGGCGCCCCAGGTGCCAGAGACCAAGATGCCCCTGCAGCCCGTGGGGGAAACCCCATGGAAAAGGCCGAGAGCCCACCTGCAGCCTGTAGAGGGGCTCCACGCTGGATGGAGCAGGTGGAGATATGACGCTGTGAGCCTACGTTGGGATAAGCCCCTGCCAGCACTTGCTGAAGAGACTCAGAGACACAAAGATGAACAGTTTTGCTGGGGGGCTGGTGATCCCGGGGAGGGCTGGGACTGAGAGACATCGTGATTTCCCGCTGCCAGCCCTAGCAGTGACCCGCGGCGGAGCAGCTGATGAAGAGTGCTACTGAGAACCCCATTTTCCCTAGTCCCTGCCTGGCAAGAAGGGAGCAAATTTCTGCCTAAAGTCTGCTAAGAAGGGAGTGGTGGGGGACGTGTTTTAAGATCTGGTTGCATTTGTTTTAAGATTTGGTCGCGCTTGCTTTGGGCTTTACCTCTTCATCAGCTGCTCCGCCGTGGGTCACTGCTAGGGCAGGCAGTCATAAATCACAAAGTCTCTCAGTCCCAGCCCTCCCCGGGATCACCAGCCCCCGCAGCAAACCTGTTCCGGCGCAAAACTCTCTCTCGCTCACCTCTGTGCCTCTGATTCACTTCATGGATGCTGCCAACGTAGGCTTACAGCATCTTCTCTATGTCTCCACCTGCTCCTTCGAGCGTGGAGCCCCTCCATGGGCTGCAGACGGGGTCTCGGCCTTTTCCATGGGCTTTCTCCAAGCCAACATTGACTCTGGCCTTGAATTGTTTACACTTGGGAGCTGCAGAGGAATTCCAGCAGCTCCTCGCAGCAGCCATTTCCTGCAGCCCCGTTCTTTCGCAGCGCCCAACCACACAAAACTGCAACAGTAGTGATAAAAGAAGGATAGGGGGGCCACCTCGACCCCTCTGCCATGGCGGAGCTGCAGCTATGTCGTGCCCCTTGATGTCCGGGTCTTGGATCTCATCCGGGGAATCCAAGCAAGAGAAGCACACCGGCACCTACAGGGACAGAGTTGGGAAGTGCTGTTGGAACCGGGAAGGCAGGAGCGGGAGGGAACTGGTCCCCCCTTCTTTGCGATGTCCTCTGGCATGGCAAGAGAGGACAAAACATGGAGCTTTTGCTGCTATTTGTCTTCCCTCAGGACTCTCAGGAGAAGCGTGAAGAGCCTGGCAGCCTTTCCATTCAAGAGGATCATTAGACAGAGAAAGCCATTACCAACACAAACCAGCTCTACTCTTCATCAAAGGTAGCTCATCTTACCTTCTGTCCTTGCAGGACCTCTTTGGCTGCTGGCTGCCCGGAGTGACTGGAGGCACCTGCAATGGAAATGAGCAAGTTAGCAGCTGGTGAGGACCTGCCTGCCAGGCTGCTACCTCAGCTCTGACAGGCAGATCCATCCCTTGGGTGGGTTTGCTCAGCTCAGCTGAGCCGCAGCTGGCACGGGGATGATGGCACCAAGTGCAACGGCCAACGTGCATCATCAGCCTGACCCTGTGCTGCGGCAGGCCTGCAGGCTGGTGGAGACCAGGCTTCTCCCTGCGGCAGCGGTGCCACCCACCTTCTGAAGGGGGAGGCTTTTCTTGTCCCGCCGGCTGTGGGCCTGATGAGCCTGTGCTGCAGCTGCGTAGAGCCATGGTGTCTCATCCACCTCCTCCCGAAGGATTTTCTTCTGATGGTAAATTAGGACCTCCACCAGCTGCGTCACCTGCATGCAGCAAAAGAGTGGTTTGCAGCTGGGGTGCTAAAGGGGGCTCTCCCAGGAGCCCTTCTGGCTCCTGCCCCTTGCTGGGACTGCCGCTGCGCAGAAAGCTGCAGCTGTGGGGTGGCTGCTCTTCCCAGCAGCAGCTCCCCCAGGAGTGTTTGCTGAAGAGAGGAGGCAGCTCTGCACAGCAGCGCTCAGCTGGGCCCGGAAGGCTGCAGCCGGCTGGGAAACGCAGCGTACCTGCACTGTCCCGCACAGCACGACGTGCAGGGGCACCCCGTCCTCCTCGGGTGGGCTGAGGAGCCTCGGCCCCAGGCAGATGGCCAGACTGCTCATGCTCATCCTGCTGTCCTGGTCGCTGCTGATGTCATGCAGCAGGGACAGCAGGCTCTTGAGGAGCAGGAGGTTGGCCTTGGGCAACTTGCGGACCACCCTGGCAGGGCACAAAGGCACAGTCAATAGAGATGACCTTGTTGACAAAGCTCCCCCAGCCTGATCTCTGCCAAGCCCAGCCCAGGGAAGACTGCCTGACCACGCTGCCTGGACGCTTACTCCCTCAGTGCCTCCAGCTTCTGATGCCTGTAGGGCTTCTGCAGGGCGCTCATCCAGTCCTCGTAGAGCTCCGCCACGAGGAGCTTGGAGGGGATCTGCTGCAGGAAGTCCTGCAATGCCCAGGGCTCCGGGTGAGGCTTGAGCACTGCTGCCGGCAGCACGGGCAGCATCCCCGGCAGCCTGGCTCGTGAGCTGCGAGGGGACAGGTCAGCGGGCTTTACCTTCAAGACGGTGGCCAGCAGATGTGCGGAATGGCTTCTGAGGTCGACCTCCGCTCCGCTGTCGAGGGCCTCCCTCAGCTCCCGGGAGGCACGCTCGCTGGCCCCCACCATGAAGATCCCCTCCGTGGATGGCCCCTTCTCCTCCAGGACAGCCAGCAGGTCCTGCAGGGACAGAGGAGGGCAGAGGCCGGGCTGGAGACAGGGCCTGGGCCAGGTCAAGCTTGCGCAGGAGCAGGAGCCGGGGGGCCGGGCAGCCGGCTTTGCCCCCGAGCCCCAGCCGGGCTTCCTCTGCTGGGGACAGCGCCTGTGCGCGGCAGGCAGCGGCACGGACAGCCCCCGGCCAGGCTCGCTTACCTGGATGGGCTGGGGCAGCGTGCCGTCCTGGCTGCAGAGAGCGGCCAGGGGCCGGCCGAAGAGAGCCCCCCTGCTGTCTTCGGCGGCCGGCTGCTCCGCTGCCTCTGCAGCGGCCGAGCTCCCTCGCCGCCTTCCAAAGGGCCAGGGCAGCCTCCCCCTCCTCCGGCGGGTGCCGCCTGCTGCCAAGGACAAGAAAGCAAAGAGCCGTGCAGGGAGGAGAAGCGCCAGGTGAGCGCTCCGGGAGCGTCTGGGCGCTGTCCCCCTCCCCGGCTGCTGAAAGCAAGGCAGAGGCAGCGACGGAGGCACGGACGGACAGTTCGAGGGAGCAACAGAAGCTGGGAGGGGGGGAGGGAGGGAGGCGTCATTTGGGAAGGAGGGGCGGCAGAGCCCTGGGGTCCCTAAGGCCGCTCACTCACCAGCCGAGGGGCTGAGTCCGCCTTCGGTGCCGGATGGGCCGGGCGGTGGGCGCTGCTCTGGGCCAGCCTGCAAGAAAGGCGCTGCGCTCAGCCAGCAGCCCCGCAGCAGCAAGGGCTCCAGGCGGGCTGCCTCGGCCCCAGGCCCTACGGGACAGGTGGGCAGGGCCGAGACGGCAGCCCGAGCGCTGCGGTGCCAGCCGCCGCGTACCTCTGCCTGGCGCTCAAGCAGCCTCTCGAGGCTGCTGCTGTCCAGCGGCGTGGCCTGCGCAAGGGGAAGCGAGCGAGAAGGGCTGGTGAGAAGCCATGGCCCTGGTGCTGGGCTGGAGCAGGCTCTGGGGGCAGGGCGGGGGCAGGAGGGACACTCACGGTTCTGCGGCGCCTCAGCTCCTTCAGCAGGAGCTCGATGGAGGGCAGCTGGGTCACCCGGGCTCCCTGCACTCCTTGCGGGGGCCTGTGCCAGGGGAAGGGGCCGACAAAGAGCTGGGTGAGGCACAAGCCGCCTTTGCTCTCTCTGAGCTGCCCCGAGGCGGCCGGGGGCACCTCTGCCCAGCTCGGGAGCAGTGTTTCCACAAGGGAGGGGCTATGCCTGGAGCATCCCCTCAGGGCCATGCTGGGAGCAGGAGCGGCCCAGGCTGCAGGGCCAGGGCAGGGCTTACCCAAGGAGCGCGCTGAGCCAGAGCTCCTTCAGTGCCAGGGAGCTGCAGGAAGAGAGGAGACCCAGCCTGAGTGAGCGTCCACTGCTCCCCACCCAGCCTGAGCCAGGCAGAGCCGGGCATGGGGACAGCCCTGCCCCATGGGGACAGTCCCAGAAGCAGGACGAAGGCTGGTGCAGCTGGGCCCAGGTGCTGCCCAGCCCTGGCAGCGTGGGACGCGGCCCCCCGACTCACCAGAACGTCACGATGAGGGTGCCGTCCGGCCAGACGAGGACCAGGGAGTTGGTGTCCTGGTCCTCCTGCTCCTCCCCGTGGCTGGACGCATCCCTGGCAGCCCCGTTGCTGCTGCTCAGGACGTGCAGCTGGCCCAGGGGCAGGCAGATCTTTGGGCGCGGGGTCTGGCTATCTCTGCAGAGAGGAGCAGCAGGGAGTGGTCTGGAGGTGGCCCAGCCCGGTGGCTTCCCTTCAGCGCCTGGCCGCGGGTGCATCCGGCAGCAGGGCGCCGGGGGCCTGGGGCTGCCGCTGGGGTGTCCCTGGCCTGGGCCAGGGCCAGGGCTTGGCAGGAAAGAGAGCTGGGCTCTGGGAGTCTTACTTGGACTTGCCGATGACCAAGGTGTCCAAGAAGAGGAGGAGGTCCCTCTTCTTGGTCACACGCCCCTGGGTCACCCGCACACACTGGCGCAGCAGCGGCTCGGTGGATGGCTGGGCGGGCTGGCACCGCTGCACGGGCTCAGGGTCGTCCCTGCAGAGCCGACGGTGTGTGTGAGGTGTGATAAAGGCAGCTGCTGCGGGGCTCGGCCATGACGGCGTGTCCCGGAGCTGCGGGGGGAGCCTACCTGGCTCTGTGGCGGCAGTGCAGCTGGCCCATCCCGAAGATTCGGTTAAACACGTGGCCTCAGATGCGTTTGTAGGGCTCTGGAACGAGCTGAGCCGTCCAGAGCAACGCTGACCTAGGTGTTCTAGTGCTGCTGGGCCAGAGCTCCAGTCAGCAGTGCGTCTCCGAGTTCAGGCCCAACTAGCACACTGGTTGCCGGGGTGGCGCTCGGTAACAAACAGCTTCTTGGGACCTAGAACTCGGGCGGGGGGGTGGGGGACAGGGGTCGTGTCACCGGTGGAGCGGGGCTCGGGGGATCTGCCCCACAGAATCATGGAATAGCCCAAGTTCCAAGGGACCCATAAGGATCATGCAGTCCAACTCCTGGCTCCACGCAGGGCCACCATAACGTTACATTGGGAACAGAGAAGGCTAGCACATCGGCAGAGAGCACACAACCACCACAAAACTTCCTTAAGAGATAATGAAAAGAGAAGTAACACATTTATTTTTTGAGGAGTGTGGTGTTGGCAATACAGAGGTTGCATTCCGTCTTCTTCACAGTCTAGGATCACTCCAAAAGCTTGTTTTGAGGTGCAGATTTGGGGTTGGAGTGTCACTGAGAACAAGGTCTGAGAGGAGGCATGCTTACTTCTGTGTATCACTTTGTTGCAATTTCAATTGCAATCTTGCATTGCCATTAATGTACAGCAAAACAAACTACTGAATCTTTACTCCAAGAACTGCTTTTACGGGAGAAAGAGCTTGTGAAGCCCATATGCATGGGCTGTGTTTGAATAGGGAGGTTGATCCTGTTTGTGTATAGCTTAATGACCCAGACAGTAACACTGCAGATTTAACTTACCAGAAGACTCTATTGTCACAGAGTCTTATTCATTATAAGTCTTGTAAAGTTCAAGCATCTTACTGATTTGGTTGCTCTTGTTTAGAAAATATAATACTGTTAGCTACATGGATACATTTCAGCAACTTATTACTTCCAAAGTCATAAGCAATGAATTCCATAGTCGTAACCTCGCGAATGATGCTGCTGCTGCTGCTTCAAAGTGCTTGAAAATGGTTTACTATGCAAATGTAGTAGGAGGGGATGTGGATACTGATCCTAGTGAAGATGAGGATGAGGGACCCATCCCAGAATCGAGTGAACTAACTCTTCAAGAGCTGTTGGACGAGGAAAGAAGAAATAAAAAAGGTCCTCGAGCGGACCCACTGGAAACTGAACTTGGTGTTAAAACTATAGATTGCCGAGCTTAACCATATTAGGTTTGCTGCTGAAGATTTGTGTGTTCAGTACAACTGCTTCTACTCGGTGGTTGCAGGCTTAGATGTTTTGGTGTCGAATAGTTCTTAATCCCTGCTAACAGATTCCTTGCTATGACAGCTCTTCATGGTGAGGGCGACCAGCTTCCATTTCAGAACTTTTTCTTTTTCCTCTGGACTCTCTTGGATTATCTTTTGATGGTAGGGTTTTTCACATTAAAGTTGGAATTGAAACAGCTCAGATGTGTATTCTTCCTCTGGACTTCTGATGATCTAACTGTCAAATGTGTCGAGTGGCTGCATGATAAGTAGAACCTCTCACTTCTCCAGGATCTTGTGGTGCAAATGCTGGTAATACTGAGAAAGGAGACTGTCATCTCGCCTGTTGGTACCTGAGAACTGTTGAGGGCAGACTGTTCCTGAATATGCTGGCTTCTTCAAGTAAAGCTTAAAGCCATTGCTGCACGCATTCTGTGAAGATGCAAATCATGCAGGATACAAAATAGAATGAATATTCCACAGTAATCTTTTTTCTGTAATTAGGTGCTTTTATTTTAGGATGCTTCCTTCCATTAAGCAATAAATAAGGCTGTTTATTTTCCAGAAGGTCATTTTTCTTTGCTCTGATATTGAAGCACAATAATGTTTGCAAAACTCTAAAGTTAGCCATGGCTTTAGAGCTTGTTGCTGAAGAGCCAGGCAGGTTTTTGCCTCTCAACTCACCTGTTACTTCTAGTCAGATTTGATTGCTGTAACTGCTGTGGAAGGTTAGTTGTGAGAGCCCTAAAGAAGCTCCCGCCTGGAGTTTTCTGTGTTCCTGTGAGATTCCAGGTGGGACTTGCTGATCTTATGACTTAGGGAAAACCCTTGTCCCCAGTGCCAATAGGAAAAATAAAGTTGCAATGCAGAAACGACTTCTGTCTGTAACCCCATTTGATATTGGGCAAATGAGAGAGATACTACTTTAATCCAAAAGCCTACTGTGTACCACTTTTCTAGTTGAAGAATACCATTTGTAATTTCACTATCAGGTTTCCAGTTGTCCCAGTGTGCCAGGTAAGCTGCAAATACTCATCAGGACCACTCTCTGGGTGTATCCTACAAACAGCACAGAACAAAACCACACTCATCTATTGGTACACCTGCAATTGAAGCCACCTTCCCACCATTGCAGAATCCTTTACAGCCCTCCTTGCAGTTCCAAATATAAACCCCCAACACACCTCCGTTCCCTTCACCCTCTCCAGTCTCTCACTCCAGATCCACCTTCCAACTGTTTCTCTCCCCACCTAATTACTTTTTAATCTTCATCTTGCAAAAATGGCCTCCTTCCCTTTAAGGAGGAGGTGAGATCCCAAACCAACACCTACCACATTCCACTTGGAGTTCTTCAGACGTCAAAGCCTAGGGAGGCACTGTCCTTGGGCACATCGAGGAAGAAGTTGCTTTTTCTGCTCCCCACAGATTCTGTCACTGCAGCTTTTAACAAGTTGGGCAGTTCCTGGCCTGCCCGGTCTGCAGGGAATGAGTTGTCCCTCTTCAGGCTTGGCCATGCCACCACTTACCAGAAACTCAACCAATGACACACAGGAAACTTCCAGGACAGCAGGAGAGGGGAGGCCCCCACATTCAGTTAAAAGGTGGTACACTGGGATGAAAAGTCAGGGCAGGAAAGCCCTCTGACTGCAGCCAGTCCCTTGCTTGGTACTTTAATGACAGCGAAGCTATGCCGAAACCTTACAACTGTGCAGCACACAGCCCCAGTCACCTGGCACTTTGAAGTACTGCTTAGAAACCTCCAGCAGCAAGACGCCCTTGCCAGTTTTGTTACTGATACAGAGGAAGTGTCAAAATCTGGTGACATCAGTAGAGGGAGTGCTGGAGAAACAGGCATACCCTTACTTCAGGGGGTTTCCAAATTAATTCATCTGGGTAAATTGACCTGTCCAAAGGCAAGCACCAGCATCAACTCTATTTCCACAGCAGTTTCCCTTCTGTGGTACAGCATAAAACTGAGTTTCTAATCAAATTCAAGTCCCCAGCAGTGCTTGGTGACAACTTCCATCTCTGCAGTAATTCTGAGAGTGTAAAGATGTACACGAGAACACATGGGACCTGTAGGTAACCTATCCCGAGCCCTTGTGCTTAGGAGACTAACCCTAAGAAGCTAAGAGCTCTTGCTAGGAGAGGCTTGATTCCTCAGAGCTAAGCTTGGGACAAGGTCCTGCTCTACCTTGCATGCAGAAACGCTGGAGGTTTTCTGCACAGCAAGGCAAGCACAACTCAAACACTCGGTCCAACTGGAGTGTCTGCATCCTGAAAATTCTACAGACAAAGAGAATTTTTTTAATCCCCATGTAAAATAAAAACTATAACCTAGAGAGAACTGGCTACCAAGGTGTCATGGAAACACCTTAACAGCTGAGGCTGTGGGGGTTGTCCTCCTGCTGAGGAGCATCAGCTGCGTGGAAAATGGTGTCCCACTCCCTGCTCCACAGAGCAGAAACGTGGGTGTCTGGGCTAATGCAGAGGCTGAGCTCATCAGGCACCTCACACCTGTGTGGTACAAGATGGGGTATGAAGCTGTGTCAGCAGCATGGATTGCTGTTGGATTGACAGCTGGAGCCCCAGGCTCACAGCCAGCCCATTCTTGTGGTGCCTTTCCTCAGGGCATGGGACGGAGGGCTCCTGGGTCCCATCTCCCACTGCCCAACACAAGAGCAGCCCAGTCACAAGTCCACCAACCGCTCGCTATTCTTTAGTTAACGGAACTGAGCTTGCTCCTGATGGCTGTTCCTAAAAATCCTTCTGGCGAGCCTTCTGGCAGCCATCCTTTAGAGGGCGATGCTCAGCTCCTGCAGACTCAGCTGCCAGCATCCCTCCAGAGCTAAACAAAAGCTCTCCTTCACTCCTAATGAAATCTAAGGAACGCCAGCTCGTTCGGTACCTCGAGATGATTCTTGCGTGACTGTTACTTGAGGCATACGGCACCACACAAGAAAGGGGAAAGTCTGATGTCCCTTCACACCAAGGCTGGGAACATCTTGGCAGCCTGCTAGGGTGCAGAAGGAAGGACTCACAGAGGCATTTGTCACTTATTAAATGAGACAATGCTGAGACAGCCAAAATACTTGGTTAACATATTAAGGGCACCCTGAGGAGAGCGCACTGAGTGTCAGACTGCTACCTTCTGCAGTCTTCTGTTTCCCTTTCAGCAACACAGAAGTACACCAAAGTTTGAGGTAAGCTTTGTACACCTAAAATTTCCTAAATGCTGCTGAAAGACAACCAAGTGAGGGTTAAAGACACTCTGGGTATGCCTGGAGCCCAAAGAAACAACACACCAAAAGAGCATTTTCCCCTCTTTGACAGACCCTTCAGGCAACAGAAGACAGATGGGAACTTCTGTAGGGCAGGAGAGGGACCTGGAGCTACAAGACCTCAAAATTTCTGTTAAACCATATCACCTGCTGCTGCTGGACAATCAGCACATTTACACCACCACCACCACCAAGATAAGGTATCAGTACAGTGGCATTTTGGGAGAGGCAGAAGATACTTCAACAGGAAATCTGTGAAATATGAAGTACTTGTATCTTACCTGAAAATGATCCCCTGAAAAACAACTTATGCTTTTACAGGTCAATTATGTATTACTTTAATCTCACTGCTAAAGGAAGACAGAAAAAGGGGTATGTACAACGTTAACTCTTCAGTGAGAGAACTTTGCATTGCTATCCAGTTATCCTGCCTGCCCAGCTTCCTGCCCTATATAAAAAGCCCACCATGAATCTTACCAACTCGTCAGCTGGGGATGACCACTGTTCCTAGCGACATCCGAAGAAAACAAGTTATAGGGCTATACCTGAACAGTTACTAGACTGCTGAGGCAGTGTACAGCGCACAGCAGTATAGTGGTTTCTACTTGTAGGACACCTCAAGGCACCGGACAAATCTTCTCACCACCAAAAAAGATGACCCAAAGCTGAAGGAATCAGTGACCACTGGTGTCTACCACCCTACCAAGAGGGAGGTACCTTGTCTTTCCCCCTTCAAGGGGTTTCCCTCTTCAGTTGATGAGGCGAATATTCAAGAATGCCTGTCTGCAGTGCCACCTCCAGGTGAAAGACCAGAAGACAGCCAGCATCCATTCCTCCCTCCCCAGGAAGTTTCAGTCTCTGCATGCAGGCCCTCTTGCAGCAGCTGCCACCTGGGAGGACCCCACATCACTTCTGCTGAGTTTTACGTACCTGTAAGCCTCAAATTGTGCTGTGCTACAACCACTTCTACTCAAACAGCGCAACATCCTGCTTATCACAGTAAGGAAGTCACTGGTTTTCTTTTTCACTGAACCGTGGTGGAAAAAGAAAAAGTCACTGGTTTATTCAGCAGAGTTACATAACAGTTGTCTATTCCTAGAAAGAATTGATTCAAATAGTCCTGAAAGACAACTCGTCCTTCTGAAACGATTCCAAAACTATGCCTTACAATGCCAATTCCACAGAGTCACGGGTTTGATGGGTGCAGCCAGTTACAGCAATTGTCAAGGCACAAGCTCAGCTCTGCAAGTCCGCTGCAGCTTGTATTGTAAGAGAGAGATGCCAGTTACCGACTCCTCTTACAGGTGCATAATCCCTTTGTGATATAGACTGC
Organism: Laterallus jamaicensis coturniculus; assembly: GCA_022605575.1. NCBI lineage: Eukaryota > Metazoa > Chordata > Aves > Gruiformes > Rallidae > Laterallus > Laterallus jamaicensis. Next base: position 4,434,257 of record JAKCOX010000053.1, read on the forward strand.
AACAGGAGAAATTAACATGAAACATGGACTACGAAAGGTAAAGGCTTTATTTCTGATATGATTTGTAGAGTTAAAGGCCTACCGAATACTTTATGTAGTAGATGAACATAACCTTAGGACTTTTACTTTCTAACAGTTTGTTTAATGGCTGGAAGTGTACAACATGAAGTAGGCCTTATGCTTAATGTTCTTCAACTTTGCTTATTGTGACCTGAGATTAAAATACAGTAGCCATCCCTTCAGATGATGTTGCAACATTGATCATGCGCCCTGATAAGGAGGAACAGTTCATTAAATACATGGTGATGACATAACACGTAGGGAAGACTTTGGATTGTCTATTTAAAAAGTCAAAAGTAAGAATAAAATTCCATTTTAAGTCCACTTCCACATGCTTTGCTTATGATACAGTAAAAACTTCCTATCTTCTTTCCAAACACTTCACTCCCTACTCTAAAGCTGTTCAGGTGAAAATGCACTTTCCCCAGTAAACTACTTTTTTTTAAAAAGTAACTAAAATTTGTACCCTTCCATAGGCTAAGAGATGTTTCCTAATTAAAAACACAGTTTATTACAAGACATGTGAAGACAACATATATAGTAAAATGAATTTTCATGGCTGTGCTGTGGCTAAAGTAAAGTTCTCAAGGCTGCAATTTAACATTCCAAGTTCTCCCATCTTTATTGATTCTTCAGGTTTTGCACAGAAACTCTTTGGGGGCTAGAGCAGCAGGAATTGCATCTCACTGTTATCCAAGACTTCAAGTTTCAAAAGCAAACTCTTCAAAAAGGACAGTTCTTGAATTGAGTAGATACAGGGACAAAAATATAGCACATACTTGAAGGTTACATGATTCCAGCATACCAAATTCAGCAGAGCATGCTCCTCATCCCCAGCTGTCACAGGGACCAGAAGCAGAAGCAGCACGGCACAGCAGAGTTGCCTTCTCCATGTGGGCTCCAGCCCACAAGGGCTTCAGCCTCACCTGTAGAAAGGGAGAAGGAACAATATAAATAATTATAGAGACCAACTGACGCTGCTGTCAGCCACCGGGAGACACCAGAGGCTGCAACAACCCTTGGGGTGGGAGATTTGCAGATTTTGGATGTGCAGAGTTTCCCGTGTTTTATTAAAATCAATTGTATTAGACAATAATAAAAAGCCCTGAAGTGCATCAGCAGAGATCACCAGACCCTTAGCCCTTGCTGCTCAAACACCCAGAGCTTGCCCTGCAAAATAGCTGTAAATGAATGGACTATTTCCCAGAATTCTCTCTCAAGGAAGAAATCAAAAAGTAAACAAACTGAAAATGTTCTTTGGTATAAAGCAGACTTTCAAAAGTAGAATTAGAACCTTCCAAGTTCAATTAATCAACCTTAACATCAGTTTACAAGTTGCATTGGTAAACCAAAGCTAACAGTACTAACTGGTGAGATCCAGAAGTAGAAATCAGAAGTATTACCAAAACACTGCAAGTTTAAGTGCTTCTAAATGTCAATCTGGCTGAAAGATGGGCAAATATTCTTCCTTTATTTGAGGATTCACACAGAATTAATGCAGGTTCCACTACACTGTGCATTTCTACCACCTCCTTAAACAACAGAGCAAACAAATGCAGCTGCTGTCAAACATTTTCTATCCTAGCAGGAACTAGTAAAGTAGCTGGTGTCAAAAGCCTAGAGGACCACAGATGACCATTGTCTTCAGAGTTCTCAGTCAAGGGAACAAGAGAGTGAAGACACAAAACATTTTCCCTCAAACAATGAATGAACTTGACTCCTAATTCGAGAAGATCTACACATAAGCTATTCAAACAGATCAGTGTTTTGTGATTTATTTTTTTTTAAATTATTGCTTTTTAAAAGAGCAGCAAGGGAGAGTAACTTACTGAAACATCCCTGTTTATACAGGGGAGTATTTCACTCTGAGGTTGTGCTGTTTTTGGCTGGGATAGAGTTCATTTTCTTCACAGGAGCTGGTATGGGGCTGCGTTTTGGATTTGTGCTGAAAATCATTTCGACAGCACAGGGGTGTTTTTGTAACTGCTGAGCAGCGCTCCCACAGAGCCAAGGGCTAAACACCTGCCTGCCCGTGGGAAGTGGAGAATTGATTCCTTGTCTTGCTTTGCCTATTAAAACTGTCTTTACCTCAACATTGGGTGTATTTTGAAAAAGGGTAGATGAAGTACTTAGGGATATGGTTTAGCAGAGGATGGGAACTGTTGGACTTGAGGATCTTAAAGGTCTTTTCCAACCTTGTGATTCTGTGATTCACTTTCACTCTTCCCTTTCTCCCCACCATCCCACCTGGGAGAGCAAACACCTGGCTGCATGGGGCTTAGCTGCTGGCTGGGGCAAAACCACAACAATAGTGGGAGACAAAGACCCAGAAGAAAGAAAAAAATCCCTTTTAAGCTTTACCAAAGTTCACTGGAAGCTGAAGACTAGGCTTAAACTATCTGCTCTTCTCTAATGACAGCACTTGACTACAGTGAAAATATACCTAAGACACGTGAATCTCCAATACTGCAAGAATACTAAATATTATACTATTAAATCATGAAGAAACAAATGGACATGTAACATACTGATAACCTTTGGGAAGTTAGAAAAAAATTATCTAATAATAAGAGAGTCTCTTGTATAGCCACCATCATATGCTGGGGTTTCTTCTAGTGCTTGAAAATCGAAATTCTCTAAGAAGATGACATTTTTTAAAAATGACTACTAACTATATCCTTGGAGTGACTTCAGCTTTCGGGAAAATGGTAGAAGAATTCAAACGGTCAAAACAGCTCTAGTCAATGCCTAATAATGAAGGGCTAAGTTTACCCTCATCCACATCTGGAAACATTTTCATGTGAAATGAAACCTTTAATTTACTAACCAAAATGAAGTCTATAGAACATTAAAATCTTAATGAAACATCAGGAGAAACTGGAAGTTGCAGTAAGGGGAAAACAACTGTATGGTGTTGCTAGGAATGTCAGGTGAAGTTATTCTTTCTAACCTGTATCGTGATGACTGTTGGTCATGAATAATATTTTGTCTGAATCACTACCTTCTTGGAGTAGAATTTTAATGTAGTTTAATATGAAAACATAGAAAGAAACTGTAAGAACAATAAACATCACTCCACACATACTTAGTAGAGGACAGACATTTTAAATTCTATTTGAGGTATCTCCTTCATTTTCACTTCGTTTTCACTGTAAGTAAAGTGCTTATGAGTCAACAGAAGTCACCCTTGAAATAATATGCAAGCTGCTTTGGCAGGGGGGTTGGACCCGATGATCTCTCGAGGTCCCTTCCAACCCCTACACTTCTGTGATTCTGTTGGTTATACTGCAGTGCATATCAAGAGGTGCAAAAGAAAGGATGGTGAAAGCAAGCTTCATTTTCTGCTTTTACACATCTATGCCAGAAGCCAGGGTATGCTTTTTTCCCTCCCAAGTTGATACGAATACAAACAGCGTACATACTTTGTTTGTATTTTAAATACAGAAGTAAAAATTGAAGCATGCATGCACATCTAGGTTTATTACCCATCTTTAAACACAGACAGTGTGCAAAGACGGAAGCACAGGAGACTGGTGCAGGGGGCAAGGGTAAAAACTGTCAGATGGAAACGAGACTTAAAACTGAAATGTAAAGCTTACTCCTAGTTCTTAGCTGCAAGCAAATTTGACATTACTGCCACCCTTTAGACCTGTACCCCTTTTAGATGAAATGAGACAAACTGAGGCTATCAGATTGATTTTGTTTTAAAGCTGGAGGAAGGGGAGGAAATAACTCAAAGACTCACCATAGCCCTACTCTGGGTTTATTGCAGAAGCTCTTCCTCTTTGGTTTGATTACTAATTCTAGAAGCTAATCACAAAGCAAAGCGAGGAGAAAGGTGAGAGGAGAAACAAAGGAACCCTGCAAAGAAACCCTGCACTACTCACATCTAAAGAAGCAATGGCAGCGCTCACTAACTACACACCATTATTTCTTTCATCACTCCTCCTTAGGAGGCCGACCGGTGGTGACCGTGAGCCTCAGTGGTTGATGTACTCTTCTCATGATCACCAAGAACCCTGGAGAGCTTCAGAGAGAAGCAGCAGCAGACACAGAAAGGCACTGCATAAACACAGGACAGCCCGCTTGGAAGGGACCTTGAAAGATCATCTGGTCCAACCTTCTGAGGGAAAGGTCCGATCAATTAGTAAACCAGTAGAACACATACCAATATCTGGGTTGAAGATTTCTTCCACAGCCGGTTGAAAGAATTCTTTGGAAACACCTCCTTCATCTACCCCTTGCTCTCCTTCCAATTCAACATGCAATTGCTTCTTCAAGTCTGCAGGATTTTCCATGGCAATCATCTCTAGCTATTGACTGAACAGATAAAAGCATTTCATTAGTGAACCTGTTCTACTTGTTACTGTCAACTGAGTGTCAAATAATGAAATCAAAACTACCCTCCACACCTAAGAAGAAAGCAAGTGTAAGTCACAACGGTAAAATATGAAAACCCAGTAGAAATGTTAAATCATTCTAAGCACATATTAGCATTTGGGGATTAACACAGCAACAAACTTACCACAGATCTGATCTGCTAGGCAATTATGTCTGTTAGCTGCCTCCATTTCCATTCTCTGATTTTCTCTGAAATAAGTTAGCATTGTGTCGCACCAAATCCAGAGAAAACACGATGAAAACAAGCTGTATTCCTTGGGTAATTCAATTCACCTGACAAGGAAGAGAAACTGCAGTCTGATCTCCATGTTTGACAATGAATGGTTTTGTGAAAGGATTACACAGGTGTATCTTTCAAAACCTTCATCATTTTCAGTGGAAAACAGAAGACAAGCCTTTGACACTCACCCGCAACGAGGTGGGGGATAAAAATGTTGCCAAAATTGCAGTAAAATCAATCCCCTTTCCTCTTGACCCTAATAAAGAAGTCTCAGAATCTCTGGCTCTTAATTCGGTGCCTTTAAACAGATCTACCGCAGCGCTTCCCCACAGTGAAAGTTCAGATACGGTCAAACAGAAGCTGTGACATCTGTTGGAAAGGGCACCTACAGCTCCTTTCCTTTAACCCTGTTAAGTTCCTGTGACAAAACAACTGCATACAACTGGCAACCTGATAGTGAAATTACAAATGGTATTCTTCAACTAGAAAAGTGGTACACAGTAGGCTTTTGGATTAAAGTAGTATCTCTCTCATTTGCCAAATATCAAATGGGGTTACAGACAGAAGTCGTTTCTGCATTGCAACTTTATTTTTCCTATTGGCACTGGGGACAAGGGTTTTCCCTAAGTCATAAGAGCAGCAAGTCCCACCTGGAATCTCACAGGAACACAGAAAACTCCAGGCGGGAGCTTCTTTAGGGCTCTCACAACTAACCTTCCACAGCACTTACAGCAATCAAATCTGACTAGAAGTAACAGGTGAGTTGAGAGGCAAAAACCTGCCTGGCTCTTCAGCAACAAGCTCTAAAGCCATGGCTAACTTTAGAGTTTTGCAAACATTATTGTGCTTCAAAATCGGAGTAAAGAAAAATGACCTTCTGAAAAATAAACAGCCTTATTTATTGCTTAAAGGGAAGTGGTCACAGCACCCAGCTTGCCTGAGGTCAAGAAGTGTCTGGACGGTGCCCTCAGCCCCATGCTCTGACTTGGCTGGCCCTGTGTGGAGCCAGGAGTTGGACTGCATGATCCTTATGGGTCCCTTGGAACTTGGGCTATTCCATGATTCTGTGGGGGGAGATCCCCCGAGCCCCGCCCCACCAGTGAACCGACCCCTGTCCCCCACCCCCCCGCCCGAGTTCTAGGTCCCACGAAGCTGTTTGTTACCGAGCGCCACCCCGGCAACCAGTGCGCTAGTTGGGCCTGAACACGGAGACGCACTGCTGACTGGAGCTCTGGCCCAGCAGCACTACACCACCTAGGTCAGCGTTGCTCTGGACGGCTCAGCTCGTTCCAGAGCCCGACAAACGCATTTGAGGCCACGCGTTTAACCGAATCTTCGGGATGGGCCAGCTGCACTGCCGCCACAGAGCCAGGTAGGCTCCCCCCGCAGCTCCGGGACACGCCGTCATGGCCGAGCCCCGCAGCAGCTGCCTTTATCACACCTCACACACACCGTCGGCTCTGCAGGGACGACCCTGAGCCCGTGCAGCGGTGCCAGCCTGCCCAGCCATCCCCCGAGCCGCTGCTGCGCCAGTGTGTGCGGGTGACCCAGGGGCGTGTGACCAAGAAGAGGGACCTCCTCCTCTTCTTGGACACCTTGGTCATCGGCAAGTCCAAGTAAGACTCCCAGAGCCCAGCTCTCTTTCCTGCCAAGCCCTGGCCCTGGCCCAGGCCAGGGACACCCCAGCGGCAGCCCCAGGCCCCCGGCGCCCTGCTGCCGGATGCACCCGCGGCCAGGCGCTGAGGGGAAGCCACCGGGCTGGGCCACCTCCAGACCACTCCCTGCTGCTCCTCTCTGCAGAGATAGCCAGACCCCGCGCCCAAAGATCTGCCTGCCCCTGGGCCAGCTGCACGTCCTGAGCAGCAGCAAAGGGGCTGCCAGGGATGCGTCCAGCCACGGGGAGGAGCAGGAGGACCAGGACACCAACTCCCTGGTCCTCGTCTGGCCGGACGGCACCCTCATCGTGACGTTCTGGTGAGTCGGGGGGCCGCGTCCCACGCTGCCAGGGCTGGGCAGCACCTGGGCCCAGCTGCACCAGCCTTCGTCCTGCTTCTGGGACTGTCCCCATGGGGCAGGGCTGTCCCCATGCCCGGCTCTGCCTGGCTCAGGCTGGGTGGGGAGCAGTGGACGCTCACTCAGGCTGGGTCTCCTCTCTTCCTGCAGCTCCCTGGCACTGAAGGAGCTCTGGCTCAGCGCGCTCCTTGGGTAAGCACTGCCCTGGCCCTGCAGCCTGGGCCGCTCCTGCTCCCAGCACGGCCCTGAGGGGATGCTCCAGGCATAGCCCCTCCCTTGTGGAAACACTGCTCCCGAGCTGGGCAGAGGTGCCCCCGGCTGCCTCGGGGCAGCTCAGAGAGAGCAAAGGCGGCTTGTGCCTCACCCAGCTCTTTGTCGGCCCCTTCCCCTGGCACAGGCCCCCACAAGGAGTGCAGGGAGCCCGGGTGACCCAGCTGCCCTCCATCGAGCTCCTGCTGAAGGAGCTGAGGCGCCGCAGAACCGTGAGTGTCCCTCCTGCCCCCGCCCTGCCCCCAGAGCCTGCTCCAGCCCAGCACCAGGGCCATGGCTTCTCACCAGCCCTTCTCGCTCGCTTCCCCTTGCGCAGGCCACGCCGCTGGACAGCAGCAGCCTCGAGAGGCTGCTTGAGCGCCAGGCAGAGGTACGCGGCGGCTGGCACCGCAGCGCTCGGGCTGCCGTCTCGGCCCTGCCCACCTGTCCCGTAGGGCCTGGGGCCGAGGCAGCCCGCCTGGAGCCCTTGCTGCTGCGGGGCTGCTGGCTGAGCGCAGCGCCTTTCTTGCAGGCTGGCCCAGAGCAGCGCCCACCGCCCGGCCCATCCGGCACCGAAGGCGGACTCGGCCCCTCGGCAGGTGAGTGAGCGGTCTTAGGGTCCCCAGAGCTCTGCCGCCCCTCCTTCCCAAATGACGCCTCCCTCCCTCCCCCCCTCCCAGCTTCTGTTGCTCCCTCGAACTGTCCGCCCGTGCCTCCGTCGCTGCCTCTGCCTTGCTTTCAGCAGCCGGGGAGGGGGACAGCGCCCAGACGCTCCCGGAGCGCTCACCTGGCGCTTCTCCTCCCTGCACGGCTCTTTGCTTTCTTGTCCTTGGCAGCAGGCGGCACCCGCCGGAGGAGGGGGAGGCTGCCCTGGCCCTTTGGAAGGCGGCGAGGGAGCTCGGCCGCTGCAGAGGCAGCGGAGCAGCCGGCCGCCGAAGAGAGCAGGGGGGCTCTCTTCGGCCGGCCCCTGGCCGCTCTCTGCAGCCAGGACGGCACGCTGCCCCAGCCCATCCAGGTAAGCGAGCCTGGCCGGGGGCTGTCCGTGCCGCTGCCTGCCGCGCACAGGCGCTGTCCCCAGCAGAGGAAGCCCGGCTGGGGCTCGGGGGCAAAGCCGGCTGCCCGGCCCCCCGGCTCCTGCTCCTGCGCAAGCTTGACCTGGCCCAGGCCCTGTCTCCAGCCCGGCCGCTGCCCTCCTCTGTCCCTGCAGGACCTGCTGGCTGTCCTGGAGGAGAAGGGGCCATCCACGGAGGGGATCTTCATGGTGGGGGCCAGCGAGCGTGCCTCCCGGGAGCTGAGGGAGGCCCTCGACAGCGGAGCGGAGGTCGACCTCAGAAGCCATTCCGCACATCTGCTGGCCACCGTCTTGAAGGTAAAGCCCGCTGACCTGTCCCCTCGCAGCTCACGAGCCAGGCTGCCGGGGATGCTGCCCGTGCTGCCGGCAGCAGTGCTCAAGCCTCACCCGGAGCCCTGGGCATTGCAGGACTTCCTGCAGCAGATCCCCTCCAAGCTCCTCGTGGCGGAGCTCTACGAGGACTGGATGAGCGCCCTGCAGAAGCCCTACAGGCATCAGAAGCTGGAGGCACTGAGGGAGTAAGCGTCCAGGCAGCGTGGTCAGGCAGTCTTCCCTGGGCTGGGCTTGGCAGAGATCAGGCTGGGGGAGCTTTGTCAACAAGGTCATCTCTATTGACTGTGCCTTTGTGCCCTGCCAGGGTGGTCCGCAAGTTGCCCAAGGCCAACCTCCTGCTCCTCAAGAGCCTGCTGTCCCTGCTGCATGACATCAGCAGCGACCAGGACAGCAGGATGAGCATGAGCAGTCTGGCCATCTGCCTGGGGCCGAGGCTCCTCAGCCCACCCGAGGAGGACGGGGTGCCCCTGCACGTCGTGCTGTGCGGGACAGTGCAGGTACGCTGCGTTTCCCAGCCGGCTGCAGCCTTCCGGGCCCAGCTGAGCGCTGCTGTGCAGAGCTGCCTCCTCTCTTCAGCAAACACTCCTGGGGGAGCTGCTGCTGGGAAGAGCAGCCACCCCACAGCTGCAGCTTTCTGCGCAGCGGCAGTCCCAGCAAGGGGCAGGAGCCAGAAGGGCTCCTGGGAGAGCCCCCTTTAGCACCCCAGCTGCAAACCACTCTTTTGCTGCATGCAGGTGACGCAGCTGGTGGAGGTCCTAATTTACCATCAGAAGAAAATCCTTCGGGAGGAGGTGGATGAGACACCATGGCTCTACGCAGCTGCAGCACAGGCTCATCAGGCCCACAGCCGGCGGGACAAGAAAAGCCTCCCCCTTCAGAAGGTGGGTGGCACCGCTGCCGCAGGGAGAAGCCTGGTCTCCACCAGCCTGCAGGCCTGCCGCAGCACAGGGTCAGGCTGATGATGCACGTTGGCCATTGCACTTGGTGCCATCATCCCCGTGCCAGCTGCGGCTCAGCTGAGCTGAGCAAACCCACCCAAGGGATGGATCTGCCTGTCAGAGCTGAGGTAGCAGCCTGGCAGGCAGGTCCTCGCCAGCTGCTAACTTGCTCATTTCCATTGCAGGTGCCTCCAGTCACTCCGGGCAGCCAGCAGCCAAAGAGGTCCTGCAAGGACAGAAGGTAAGATGAGCTACCTTTGATGAAGAGTAGAGCTGGTTTGTGTTGGTAATGGCTTTCTCTGTCTAATGATCCTCTTGAATGGAAAGGCTGCCAGGCTCTTCACGCTTCTCCTGAGAGTCCTGAGGGAAGACAAATAGCAGCAAAAGCTCCATGTTTTGTCCTCTCTTGCCATGCCAGAGGACATCGCAAAGAAGGGGGGACCAGTTCCCTCCCGCTCCTGCCTTCCCGGTTCCAACAGCACTTCCCAACTCTGTCCCTGTAGGTGCCGGTGTGCTTCTCTTGCTTGGATTCCCCGGATGAGATCCAAGACCCGGACATCAAGGGGCACGACATAGCTGCAGCTCCGCCATGGCAGAGGGGGCGAGGTGGCCCCCCTATCCTTCTTTTATCTCTCCTGTTGCAGTTTTGTGTGGTTGGGCGCTGCGAAAGAACGGGGCTGCAGGAAATGGCTGCTGCGAGGAGCTGCTGGAATTCCTCTGCAGCTCCCAAGTGTAAACAATTCAAGGCCAGAGTCAATGTTGGCTTGGAGAAAGCCCATGGAAAAGGCCGAGACCCCGTCTGCAGCCCATGGAGGGGCTCCATGCTCGAAGGAGCAGGTGGAGACATAGAGAAGATGCTGTAAGCCTACGTTGGCAGCATCCATGAAGTGAATCAGAGGCACAGAGATGAGCGAGAGAGAGTTTTGCGCCGGAACAGGTTTGCTGCGGGGGCTGGTGATCCCGGGGAGGGCTGGGACTGAGAGACTTTGTGATTTATGACTGCCTGCCCTAGCAGTGACCCACGGCGGAGCAGCTGATGAAGAGATAAAGCCCAAAGCAAGCGCGACCATATCTTGAAACTAATGCAACCAGATCTTAAAACACGTTCCCCCCACCACTCCCTTCTTAGCAGACTTTAGGCAGAAATTTGCTCCCTTCTTGCCAGGCAGGGACTAGGGAAAATGGGGTTCTCAGTAGCACTCTTCATCAGCTGCTCCGCCGCGGGTCACTGCTAGGGCGGGCAGCGGGAAATCACGATGTCTCTCAGTCCCAGCCCTCCTCGGGATCACCACCCCCCCAAGCAAAACTGTTCATCTTTGTGTCTCTGAGTCTCTTCAGCAAGTGCTGGCAGGGGCTTATCCCAACGTAGGCTCACAGCGTCATATCTCCACCTGCTCCATCCAGCGTGGAGCCCCTCTACAGGCTGCAGGTGGGCTCTCGGCCTTTTCCATGGGGTTTCCCCCACGGGCTGCAGGGGCATCTTGGTCTCTGGCACCTGGGGCGCCTCCTCCCTTGCCCTCTCCAGCCGTGGCGTCTTCACAGTGTGTTCCATCACACTCCCTTCTCTGGTGGCAAAATGCAGCTGCTTCCGGGTTGTTTTCTCCTAGATGGGATTCCTGACACCCAACCACACAAACCTACAGCAGTCACTTTTCTGTTACTTTCCTAGTTACTTTATTAGTTACTTTACAGTACTTTACAGTTACTTTCCTAAATACTAGTTTCTTTTCATTTTCGTTTAGAATTGGATTTGGATTTTAGAGCTCTTGTAAGCACTGGGAGAATAAAAAGCGTGTTACGGCCCTTCGGAGTGGGTCCCTAGAAGTGTGTGTGCCTTGATCACTACGGCAATCTTTATGTGCTCTGAAATAAAACCCTGGGTCCTGGTGATGGTCTTGAGGTAAAACACTAGGGACCAGAAGAACCTGGCTGTGGTTGGGGAGATCAGCCAACGATGAACTGAGCATGCACAAGGATGGGGTTCAAGCAGCGCACACCGTGAGGAAGACTCTGGAGGACAGCCATAGGGCCCCTGTCTGAAAGCCAATCCTTGCAAAGGCCAAATGAAGCAGCCAGCTTCATTCCTTCTCTGCAATTTTGAACGATGGCATTAGCTAAAGAATTGTGTAAATGCGCTGTGCTTTGTAGGTGTGGGTGAACAGGTGCCTGGTGGAGCTATCCCCCGTGTTCCCAGGGCTGCAGTGAAAGAAGTGCCTGCTCCTCTGCTTCCTGTAGATAAGCTCTTTCTGATTGTCATAGCTGGGAGTGTGACTCCAGCCTTGCTTAAAGCTCCACACACTGAAACAGCCTGTCTTGGGTTGCTACCTGAGCCCCCCAGGAGGTCTAATGGGGTCGAGCTCCTTCCAGGAGGAAGAAGCCCTATGCACTCCAAAGGGAGAGAGGTGGCGTGTCAAGACCTTCCTGCGGGCATCTCTCTTCCCAGGTCCCTGCCAGTCATTCCCCCACCTGGGTGGCTGGTTGTGACTTGCCGATCAGTGTTTGGTTACACAGCTGCAAGGGGAGCTCCAGGTGATGCTCCAGACTGGCTCTGCATGGCCGGGATGGGCAGGTGGGAAGCGTACCTGCCATCTCTGCAGCTTGGTCTGCTCGAGGCAGGAAAAGCCAGGATGCTGGGCACGTGGACGTCACACGAGCCTTTGGACGCGGGTGGCGATGGTGCTCTTGCAGGTGCAGCTGCCTGTGAGCACTTGCTACAGACTCTTCCAGAGGCTGCAGAAACAGGGAATACAAACTTGTCTCCCGTTCTCTTCTTGTAGCACGGGCATCCCAGGGAATATGGGGAGATGTTAGAAACAGCTATGTCAGTGTTAGTAGGAGGTGAGAGCGGGCATGCTGGCCGTCTGCAAACAGCACTGTCTCAAATCTGGGCAGGGAGTGACCAATCTGTGCCCAGTCCCCTGGCCGTTGCTGGAAGACTTTGGGCTGTCTGCAGTTCTTCCTACGTCCCCGCTGAAATTGCTGTTACTTCTTTACAGTAATAAAGCGCCAAACGTGCATGTGGCCAGTCTTCTCTCTCCCTCTGCCATCCCTTCCCTCCTTCTCACCTTCCCCCTCACACTCCTTCCCTCCCGCTGTCCCTCCTTCCCTCCCCCTTCTTTTTCCTTCCCTTCCCCTATACTGCAGACTCTCAGGAAGACAGGAATTTCAAGATCCTCAAGGAGCTTTTTGATTTATGGAAGGGAGATTTCTTTTCTCTTTTGTCACCTAGAAAAGACAGAAAAAACTAGTAAGTCACAAGGTAACAGCCGCTACCTCATCTAAAACATAGCTGATTAATGAAAAATCCGCCCTATCACTCCCCTCCTCATCTGAACAGGAGAGAAAAGATACAGAGTGGCTCACGGGTGGCAGGAACGTCGGTCAGCAATTAAGGTCATGGGCAAAACAGACTCACCACGGAATAAATGGCACCTAATTTATTGCCCAATCAAAACAGAGTCGGATAATGAGAAATAAAACCTCCTGCCACTCCTCCCTTCTTCCTGGGCTCAACTTCACTCCGATTTTTCTCCCTTCTTCTCCCCCAGGCAGCACAGGGGGATGGATGGGGAATGGGGCTTGGTGCCAGTTCATCACAGGCCCTCTCTGCTGCACCTTCCTTCTCCAGGGGAGGACTCCAATCTGGGGTCCATCTCACAGGACACAGTGCTCCGTCAGCTTCTCCAATGTGAGTGCTTCCCATGGGGGGCTTCAGGTTTTCACCATTCTGAGACACTGATATTCCTCAATGATGCAACCAGCTGTGAGTACAGGAAAAAAATTCTGCTTTTAAAACATTTCCCTTTGAACCAGACAAGGCAACAGCCAAGTTTTCTCCCACAAAATGTGAGCCATTCCTTTGTGTTAATGCAAAGAACCTCTGCAAGGAACTTCTGCAGCCTTTAGAATATTCTCAGTTCTTGCTTTTCAGCACCGATTAAATATTACTTAAGTTCCAGGGGTGTAACAACCTAGCAAGATCTTTGATGAACAGTTTTCAGTTTCCTAAGGGAGGAAAAAGCATGTTCTTCTCCCCATATTTATAATGAAAATGTCCTCTGCCTAGTTAAAGAGAGCAAAAGAGCTGCCTTCAAATGAAGTCTGAACTGTAATTGACAGAATGTAGATGAAATAAAGTCTGGGCAGATGTCAGGTATTTCTAAAGAAAGCCCTGTGTATGGTACAACACAAGTTTTGTGTCTACCCTCCAGCTTCACCACACATTAACAGGAGTGACCTTTCATGCTACATCCTGACGGAAGGACAATTTAAGATAAAGCAACTTGGGGAGAAGTAAGGACAAAAGCAGAGGTAGACTCTTGTTTTAAAAGGCAGAATGAATGAGACAAGCTCAGACTTTGAGGGAAGTTCCATCTTGAGTGCTTAAAGCACTCGGAAGCTGGGCTCTCCTGGAAATCAGGGAGTTCACAGATCTTCTCACGGCCAGGATGGGCAGGTGGGAAGCGTACCTGCCATCTCTGCAGCTTGGTCTGCTCGAGGCAGGAAAAGCCAGGTTGCTGAGCACGTGGACGTCACACGAGCCTTTGGACAACCCAGTGAATAAAATGACTCAGAGGTGTGTTTTCTCCCTCTGGGAAAAGAGGCTATCACAGAAGAGATGCAGTGACCTGGAGCCCTGCACAAAGCAGGTGGGGAACTCCTGTTCTAGTGATCTGGCAGTTGTCCACAGCTGATTTACACTGAAATGCTGGTGGCCAGAACCAGGCCATGCAGGACTGATGGGTGACAGGATGTCTTCAGCAGAGCATGCTCCTCCTCCCCAGCTGTCACAGGGGCCAGAGGCAGAAGCAGCACGGCACAGCAGGGTTGCCTTCTCCATGTGGGCTCCAGCCCACAAGGGCTTCAGCCTCACCTGTAGAAAGGGAGAAGGAACAATATAAATAATTACAGAGACCAACTGATGCTGCTGTCAGCCACCGGGAGACACCAGAGGCTGCAACAACCCTTGGGGTGGGAGATTTGCAGATTTTGGATGTGCCACGTGTCCTTCCCAAGCCAGAACTCCCATCCCAGAGGTCACTGGTTGACTACCAGTGGAAGGGAAGTCTTGTGAGTAGAGGCTGAGGGGAGACCTCATCGTGGTCTTTGGCTTCCTGATGAGTGGGAGGCAAGAGGCAAGCACCCATCTCCTCTCTTTGGTGACCAGTGATATAACCCAAGGGAACAGCATGAAATTGCGACAGGGGAGGTTTAGGCTGGATATTTGGAAGAAGCTCTTTACTGAGAGGGTGCTTGGGCACTGACACAGGCTCCCCAGGGAAGGGGTCATAGCACTGAGCTTGGCTGAGTTCAAGAGTCATCTGGACAACGGGCTAAGTCACACGCTCGGACTTGGCCCTGTGTGGAGCCAGGAGTTGGGCTCGATGATCCTTAGGGGTCCCTTCCCACTCAGGAGATTCTGAGTGGTGATCAGTCAGGTGATTCTATGAACTCTGGTTTCATTTTGAAGTCTCAAAGCGATGCACAAACCTCCCAGAAGAAAACAGCAGTTCTGAACGCCTCGTTATTGTCTGAAAATACAGTAACAATTCCTGCCCCCTACTTGTATCTCTTGGAAATTCCCCATGCGGAAATCCAGAGGCAAGATATTCACTGAGGAACAGCCAGTCACAAACAGAAGTGTGCCAGGAAAGCTGCAAATACTCATCAGCACCACTCTCTGGGTGTATCCTACCAACAGCACAGAACAAAACCACACTCATCTATTGGTACACCTGCAATTGAAGCCACCTTCCCACCATTGCAGAATCCTTTACAGCCCTCCTTGCAGTTCCAAATATAAACCCCAAATACACCTCCGTTCCCTTTAACCTCCCCAGTCTCTCACTCCAGATCCACCTTCCAACTGTTTCTCTCCCCACCTAATTACTTTTTAATCTTCATCTTGCAAAAATGGCCTCCTTCCCTTTAAGGAGGAGGTGAGATCCCAAACCAACACCTACCACATTCCACTTGGAGTTCTTCAGAGAGCAAAGCCCGTGGGCCAAAAACTTCCTATCTTCTTTCCAAACCCTTCACTCCCTACTCTAAAGCTGTTCAGGTGAAAATGCACTTTCCCCAGTAAACTACTTTTTTAAAACAACATAACTAAAATTTGTACCCTTCCATAGGCTAAGAGATGTTTCCTAATTAAAAACACAGTTTATTACAAGACACGTGAAGACAACATATATAGTAAAATGAATTTTCATGGCTGTGCTGTGGCTAAAGTAAAGTTCTCAAGGCTGCAATTTAACATTCCAAGTTCTCCCATCTTTATTGATTCTTCAGGTTTTGCACAGAAACTCTTTGGGGGCTAGAGCAGCAGGAATTGCATCTCACTGTTTTCCAAGACTTCAAGTTTCAAAAGCAAACTCTTCAGAAAGGACAGTTCTTGAATTGAGTAGATACAGGGACAAAAATATAGCACATACTTGAAGGTTACATGATTACTGAATACCAAATTCAGCAGAGCATGCTCCTCATCCCCAGCTGTCACAGGGACCAGAAGCAGAAGCAGCACGGCACAGCAGGGTTGCCTTCTCCATGAGGGCTCCAGCCCACACGGGCTTCAGCCTCACCTGTAGAAAGGGAGAAGGAACAATATAAATAATTATAGAGACCAACTGACGCTGCTGTCAGCCACCGGGAGACACCAGAGGCTGCAACAACCCTTGGGGTGGGAGATTTGCAGATTTTGGATGTGCAGAGTTTCCCGTGTTTTATTAAAATCAATTGTATTAGACAATAATAAAAAGCCCTGAAGTGCATCAGCAGAGATCACCAGACCCTTAGCCCTTGCTGCTCAAACACCCAGAGCTTGCCCTGCAAAATAGCTGTAAATGAATGGACTATTTCCCAGAATTCTCTCTCAAGGAAGAAATCAAAAAGTAAACAAACTGAAAATGTTCTTTGGTATAAAGCAGACTTTCAAAAGTAGAATTAGAACCTTCCAAGTTCAATTAATCAACCTTAACATCAGTTTACAAGTTGCATTGGTAAACCAAAGCTAACAGTACTAACTGGTGAGATCCAGAAGTAGAAATCAGAAGTATTACCAAAACACTGCAAGTTTAAGTGCTTCTAAATGTCAATCTGGCTGAAAGATGGGCAAATATTCTTCCTTTATTTGAGGATTCCCACAGAATTAATGCAGGTTCCACTACACTGTGCATTTCTACCACCTCCTTAAACAACAGAGCAAACAAACGCAGCTGCTGTCAAACATTTTCTATCCTAGCAGGAACTAGTAAAGTAGCTGGTGTCAAAAGCCTAGAGGACCACAGATGACCATTGTCTTCAGAGTTCTCAGTCAAGGGAACGAGAGAGTGAAGACACAAAACATTTTCCCTCAAACAATGAATGAACTTGACTCCTAATTCGAGAAGATCTACACATAAGCTATTCAAACAGACCAGTGTTTTGTGATTTATTTTTTTTTAAATTATTGCTTTTTAAAAGAGCAGCAAGGGAGAGTATCTTACTGAAACATCCCTGTTTATACAGGGGAGTATTTCACTCTGAGGTTGTGCTGTTTTTGGCTGGGATAGAGTTCATTTTCTTCACAGGAGCTGGTATGGGGCTGCGTTTTGGATTTGTGCTGAAAATCATTTCGACAGCACAGGGGTGTTTTTGTAACTGCTGAGCAGGGCTCCCACAGAGCCAAGGGCTAAACACCTACCTGCCCGTGGGAAGTGGAGAATTGATTCCTTGTCTTGCTTTGCCTATTAAAACTGTCTTTACCTCAACATTGGGTGTATTTTGAAAAAGGGTAGATGAAGTACTTAGGGATATGGTTTAGCAGAGGATGGGAACTGTTGGACTTGAGGATCTTAAAGGTCTTTTCCAACCTTGTGATTCTGTGATTCACTTTCACTCTTCCCTTTCTCCCCACCATCCCACCTGGGAGAGCAAACACCTGGCTGCATGGGGCTTAGCTGCTGGCTGGGGCAAAACCACAACAATAGTGGGAGACAAAGACCCAGAAGAAAGAAAAAAATCCCTTTTAAGCTTTACCAAAGTTCACTGGAAGCTGAAGACTAGGCTTAAACTATCTGCTCTTCTCTAATGACAGCACTTGACTACAGTGAAAATATACCTAAGACACGTGAATCTCCAATACTGCAAGAATACTAAATATTATACTATTAAATCATGAAGAAACAAATGGGCATGTAACATACTGATAACCTTTGGGAAGTTAGAAAAAAATTACCTAATAATAAGAGAGTCTCTTGTATAGCCACCATCATATGCTGGGGTTTCTTCTAGTGCTTGAAAATCGAAATTCTCTAAGAAGATGACATTTTTTAAAAATGACTACTAACTATATCCTTGGAGTGACTTCAGCTTTTGGGAAAATGGTAGAAGAATTCAAACGGTCAAAACAGCTCTAGTCAATGCCTAATAATGAAGGGCTAAGTTTACCCTCATCCACATCTGGAAACATTTTCATGTGAAATGAAACCTTTAATTTACTAACCAAAATGAAGTCTATAGAACATTAAAATCTTAATGAAACATCAGGAGAAACTGGAAGTTGCAGTAAGGGGAAAACAACTGTATGGTGTTGCTAGGAATGTCAGGTGAAGTTATTCTTTCTAACCTGTATCGTGATGACTGTTGGTCATGAATAATATTTTGTCTGAATCACTACCTTCTTGGAGTAGAATTTTAATGTAGTTTAATATGAAAACATAGAAAGAAACTGTAAGAACAATAAACATCACTCCACACATACTTAGTAGAGGACAGACATTTTAAATTCTATTTGAGGTATCTCCTTCATTTTCACTTCGTTTTCACTGCAAGTAAAGTGCTTATGAGTCAACAGAAGTCACCCTTGAAATAATATGCAAGCTGCTTTGGCAGGGGGGTTGGACCCGATGATCTCTCGAGGTCCCTTCCAACCCCTACACTTCTGTGATTCTGTTGGTTATACTGCAGTGCATATCAAGAGGTGCAAAAGAAAGGATGGTGAAAGCAAGCTTCATTTTCTGCTTTTACACATCTATGCCAGAAGCCAGGGTATGCTTTTTTCCCTCCCAGGTTGATACGAATACAAACAGCGTACATACTTTGTTTGTATTTTAAATACAGAAGTAAAAATTGAAGCATGCATGCACATCTAGGTTTATTACCCATCTTTAAACACAGACAGTGTGCAAAGACGGAAGCACAGGAGACTGGTGCAGGGGGCAAGGGTAAAAACTGTCAGATGGAAACGTGACTTAAAACTGAAATGTAAAGCTTACTCCTAGTTCTTAGCTGCAAGCAAATTTGACATTACTGCCACCCTTTAGACCTGTACCCCTTTTAGATGAAATGAGACAAACTGAGGCTATCAGATTGATTTTGTTTTAAAGCTGGAGGAAGGGGAGGAAATAACTCAAAGACTCACCATAGCCCTACTCTGGGTTTATTGCAGAAGCTCTTCCTCTTTGGTTTGATTACTAATTCTAGAAGCTAATCACAAAGCAAAGCGAGGAGAAAGGTGAGAGGAGAAACAAAGGAACCCTGCAAAGAAACCCTGCACTACTCACATCTAAAGAAGCAATGGCAGCGCTCACTAACTACACACCATTATTTCTTTCATCACTCCTCCTTAGGAGGCCGACCGGTGGTGACCGTGAGCCTCAGTGGTTGATGTACTCTTCTCATGATCACCAAGAACCCTGGAGAGCTTCAGAGAGAAGCAGCAGCAGACACAGAAAGGCACTGCATAAACACAGGACAGCCCGGCTTGGAAGGGACCTTGAAAGATCATCTGGTCCAACCTTCTGAGGGAAAGGTCCGATCAATTAGTAAACCAGTAGAACACATACCAATATCTGGGTTGAAGATTTCTTCCACAGCCGGTTGAAAGAATTCTTTGGAAACACCTCCTTCATCTACCCCTTGCTCTCCTTCCAATTCAACATGCAATTGCTTCTTCAAGTCTGCAGGATTTTCCATGGCAATCATCTCTAGCTATTGACTGAACAGATAAAAGCATTTCATTAGTGAACCTGTTCTACTTGTTACTGTCAACTGAGTGTCAAATAATGAAATCAAAACTACCCTCCACACCTAAGAAGAAAGCAAGTGTAAGTCACAACGGTAAAATATGAAAACCCAGTAGAAATGCTAAATCATTCTAAGCACATATTAGCATTTGGGGATTAACACAGCAACAAACTTACCACAGATCTGATCTGCTAGGCAATTATGTCTGTTAGCTGCCTCCATTTCCATTCTTTGAATTTCTCTGAAATAGGTTAGCATTGTGTTGCACAAAATCCAGAGAAAACACGATGAAAACAAGCTGTATTCCTTGGGTAATTCAATTCACCTGACAAGGAAGAGAAACTGCAGTCTGATCTCCATGTTTGACAATGAATGGTTTTGTGAAAGGATTACACAGGTGTATCTTTCAAAACCTTCATCATTTTCAGTGGAAAACAGAAGACAAGCCTTTGACTAGTAGCTGCATCTCACCCGCAACGAGGTGGGGGATAAAAATGTTGCCAAAATTGCAGTAAAATCAATCCCCTTTCCTCTTGACCCTAATAAAGAAGTCTCAGAATCTCTGGCTCTTAATTCGGTGCCTTTAAACAGATCTACCGCAGCGCTTCCCCACAGTGAAAGTTCAGATAAGGTCAAACAGAAGCTGTGACGTTTCTCTTTCGTAGAGAAAGGTTTTATGTCTATATAACAGCCAAGAAAAACAGATCATTTCAGTTACTCTAAAGTTACACAATAATATTTTCCAGCTGGCAAGAAACATGTTGCTGAAAAGCGGAAACATATGGGTTAAACCTGTTCAGTGTGATTACATGAAACATGCCTACGTGGGAAAGAAAACCCAACAGCACTAAAGTGAGGCGCAGATGGACCTGTACGTTCCTCTGCCAAAACCATGTTACTGGTGAGATTTGCCTCTAATCCAGTCGAGCACAAACTGTCCTTCCCAGCAGGCGGCCTTACTACTCCAAACCATTTCCCAGCAGCCAACACAGTGTTCACGCCCCAGTGTTTTACTACAGAAGTGTAAAGGAAGACAGGAACAGAAGAGAGGATAACGGCAGCAGTCTTTCTCTGCAGCATCAACTCCTAAAATGACACCACCAGTAAGATGCATTTCCTCCTGGTCCCAGTCAGCCAGCCAGGCTGCAAGCAGTGCAACCGGGTAGCTGGCTGGTTCATGGAATGGATTTGAAGACTTTGAAGCTCCTCGTGGTGCACAAGGAGCACGTGGGGAAAGAATGACACTAACTGTATCAAAAACCAGTACCGGGAAGAGTAACTTCATAGCACAGAAAGCCTATTTCAAAAGCTGGAAGGCAAGCCATGAAGACCCAGCCATGAAGCTTGAAGTAACGCCAGCTTGGTTACCTTCTTAAAATTGATAGTAAGTGAACTAGCCTCTATTCAGTTAAAGACAATGGAAAAACCCCTCAAGTTCTGTCAATGGAACAGAGAAGTTCTCTTTAAGGCAGTGACAAGAATACTTCCCAGGCGAGAAGGCAATAATGACACAAACCCAACTAATGCAAGTTTGAAAGTACCAGTGACACATCATGACGTAAGCCAGTCACTACATCGATATATGTAGCAGAGTCATTTACAAGCAGGAGAGGCTTGTCCCTGACAGGCATCTTCATTCAGTGTGAAACTTCTCCAAGTGAGTTTGCAATCTGCGAGCAAGTAGCAGCGAGGCTCTGCTGGAACAGTCCACCACACGTTCTCTTGCAGAACGTGTCATAACTCATACACTTGACTGCTGCCGGAGTGAGAGTAAATCCACATACGGTCTGGGGCATGGGGGTGGGCTGAGTAAACTCAGAGGAGAAGAAAGAAAGAGCTGTTGAGGTATGAAAAAGCCAAGGAGGGGATTGAAGGATAAACCTCCTTTCATTACTACCACATCCATGTAAGGGGACTGAGCAGGAGTACAGCTAACCTCTGAAACCTGTTAGGACACAGTCACGCATATTAACTGCTTTCGAGCACTGCAAGCCAACAGTTACATGATACAAAGAAAGCATGTTTCACTACTTCCGTTTCAAGAAGACACACACATTCCTGGTGCAGGTTTCATGCAAGGAATTGAACAGTGAATCCCTAAATAAAATTGCTGGTCAAGTGGATGTGTTCCGGGGTGAACTATGATTCTCTTACTAAGCAACTTTAAGCAAGTTACTGCTTCAAAGGTGTTTAAAAGCTATTGCTGCTTCAAATTCTCAAGACAAAAAAAGATCCTACAACGGTTAAAAATACAAACTTCCCAGCGCTGCTATTTCTTTGAATGAAGCCCAAAAAGGGAGAAGTATTACATACTGTATTCTAAAAGTTTAAATATGAAGAGTAAGAGAGAAATAGCTCAGTGATAACTTTGTTAGCTCAACTAATCAATAAAATAAGACCGGCACTTAGTCCATTTGCAAGAAGAAATGCTGATGGATGGTCAATGTATTTACTTTTAAAATATCCAACCTCAGTAAGGAATATAACCTCACTTTTCTTCAATATTTCTGAAAATGCCTCTAGAGGAAGTTCTCAAAATGAATCCAAATATAGTCAAGAAAAAGCCTGCCCTGATTGTTCTGTAAAGACAAAGGTCTAATGATATGAGCAAGTTATTACAATGTAAACAACTGTGTAAGTATTAAAACTCCAGAAATAAAAAATGCAATTCAAGGGCACAAATATCAGTAATCACAAGTACTTACCTGCAACTGAAGCACATTTGGGAACATGCTGCCACTGAACAGATCTAGGAATGTCATTTTGCTACTTATCTTTGCAAGCTCTTCCCAATAGTTTTTAGCCAGACCCTTCCAAAGTTCAATAGTGCACTCAAAACAGCACCCATCGCTCACACAAACTCATGCAAGGCAGCTTGCACTTAGAGCTGATACTGCCAGTGCTGCTACAGAAGCACACAGTACCCACCTTTGAGTACAACTATAGAGCAAGTTATTTTAAGGCTTATGACCTATGACTGAAGATTTTCCTCCAGACCGATTTCGCTCCAATCAGGAGGTGAAAGCAAACTATGAAAATGACTAAGTGACTTCCCAACCCATGACAGGAGGTACCTGGAACAGCAACACACAGTTCTTAAACAGATCAGGCACTCTGAAGAAACTGCAAGATGACAGCGTGGAACAACACCTTTGTCCCTACAACACTTTTCCCTGTCCCAGCAGCCTTGCATAAGCTTGGAGTCTTTGAGGTGTATTTGTGGGCCACATCAAAATGCCTGTAATGCCCACTACCTTCTCCTGGATCTTTCTTTCAGGAAGCACTACAAGTTTTAGGCAAACACACCCATCATTTTAAGGTACATGGTGTGAAGGAAATACGTCCTCTTGTTTATGTTAAGCCTGCTTCCTGATCATCGGACTGGGTGCTACCAGTGGAGAAAACCAGTATTTCCCATTCAACTTCTGCGTGCCATCCTCAATGGTAAAAAAAGGTGACAGAGAGGACGAAGAACACTTTGCAGTCTCTCTGATGAGACTCTGAACTGTCCGAGTATCTCCCAACTCTTTAAAAGGAGATGAAAGAAATCAAAGCAAAACATAGGAAGACACAATGAACAGAGACATTGTATTGTTCGCTCCTTTCAACTCCTCATGCTTCCCTGGGAATAGTTAAAATCTCTTCCTCTGCACTGAGACTTTGTATCATCAGTTAAAACTTATCAGTGGTTGAAAGGGGACTTCCCTACCAGCTACAAACATTTATCTACCAATTTTCTCAAAGCCCACACCATCTCACAACAGCTAACTCGTTGCATCTGTTGGAAAGGGCACCTACAGCTCCTTTCCTTCAGCCACCATGGTGAGTCTTCATTGGCCTCCATTTGACTGAATGTAATCTATGTTCCTCTCCTGAGGGATGCCATGGACTTCACTTGATAGAGTTGACTAACACTGCAGTTCAGCTCAGACTATTTGCACTGTGACCAGTTTTATCTTTCCCCTTCATCTTCTGTCCCAGAATAAACACTTGAAAATTCTTGCTCTCCTGTGGGCTTTGACAGAATCAGATCACCATCATTTGGCACGTTCTGACAGCTTGAATTTACAGCCATAGGAGAATGCATGGCAACTGCCCAGGCACATACTGGCAGACTGCTAGCTAGGCTGTGCAAGGGCCACTGCAAGCACATCATCATTTCACTAAGTATGCTTGAGCTTAATCTGATTAAAATTACCTAAATTTCCAACAGACCAAGAACATGCACAGCAAGCAGCAACAACAGCACAGCAGCTGCACAAGCTTCATGTTGCCTGTGAGCTTCCTAAGCACATGACATGGTTTTTTGTTGGGTTTTACATCAAAGGTTTCACCTTCCTCCAACAACAAGCAGTACATGGAAGAACACCTTTCCTCCTACTTACAGATTTTCCTTTCCATCATCATCACAAGGAAGGTCTGCTTCCTCTGTGCAGGTGCTGACACCAAAACAAACATCTCCCTAAAACCAGCTCTTATCCTCTCTTAGGCCAAAAGCCTGGTGTCAAAAGCCTAGAGGACCACAGATGACCATTGTCTTCAGAGTTCTCACTCAAGGGAACGAGAGAGTGAAGACACAAAACATTTTCCCTCAAACAATGAATGAACTTGACTCCTAATTCGAGAAGATCTACACATAAGCTATTCAAACAGATCAGTGTTTTGAGATGATTTTTTTTTTAAATTATTGCTTTTTAAAAGAGCAGCAAGGGAGAGTAACTTACTGAAACATCCCTGTATTTCACTCTGAGGTTGTGCTGGTTTTGGCATTTTTGACATTTTAAATTCTATTTGAGGGATCTCCTTCGTTTTCACTTTGTTTTCACTGTAAGTAAAGTGCTTATGAGTCAACAGAAGTCACCCTTGAAATAATATGTAAGCTGCTTTGGCAGGGGGGTTGGACCCGATGATCTCTCGAGGTCCCTTCCAACCCCTACACTTCTGTGATTCTGTTGGTTATACTGCAGTGCATATCAAGAGGTGCAAAAGAAAGGATGGTGAAAGCAAGCTTCATTTTCTGCTTTTACACATCTATGCCAGAAGCCAGGGTATGCTTTTTTCCCTCCCAGGTTGATACGAATACAAACAGCGTACATACTTTGTTTGTATTTTAAATACAGAAGTAAAAATTGAAGCATGCATGCACATCTAGGTTTATTACCCATCTTTAAACACAGACAGTGTGCAAAGACGGAAGCACAGGAGACTGGTGCAGGGGGCAAGGGTAAAAACTGTCAGATGGAAACGTGACTTAAAACTGAAATGTAAAGCTTACTCCTAGTTCTTAGCTGCAAGCAAATTTGACATTACTGCCACCCTTTAGACCTGTACCCCTTTTAGATGAAATGAGACAAACTGAGGCTATCAGATTGATTTTGTTTTAAAGCTGGAGGAAGGGGAGGAAATAACTCAAAGACTCACCATAGCCCTACTCTGGGTTTATTGCAGAAGCTCTTCCTCTTTGGTTTGATTACTAATTCTAGAAGCTAATCACAAAGCAAAGCGAGGAGAAAGGTGAGAGGAGAAACAAAGGAACCCTGCAAAGAAACCCTGCACTACTCACATCTAAAGAAGCAATGGCAGCGCTCACTAACTACACACCATTATTTCTTTCATCACTCCTCCTTAGGAGGCCGACCGGTGGTGACCGTGAGCCTCAGTGATGATGTACTCTTCTCATGATCACCAAGAACCCTGGAGAGCTTCAGAGAGAAGCAGCAGCAGACACAGAAAGGCACTGCATAAACACAGGACAGCCCGGCTTGGAAGGGACCTTGAAAGATCATCTGGTCCAACCTTCTGAGGGAAAGGTCTGATCAATTAGTAAACCAGTAGAACACATACCAATATCTGGGTTGAAGATTTCTTCCACAGCCGGTTGAAAGAATTCTTTGGAAACACCTCCTTCATCTACCCCTTGCTCTCCTTCCAATTCAACATGCAATTGCTTCTTCAAGTCTGCAGGATTTTCCATGGCAATCATCTCTAGCTATTGAGTGAACAGATAAAAGCATTTCATTAGTGAACCTGTTCTACTTGTTACTGTCAACTGAGTGTCAAATAATGAAATCAAAACTACCCTCCACACCTAAGAAGAAAGCAAGTGTAAGTCACAACGGTAAAATATGAAAACCCAGTAGAAATGCTAAATCATTCTAAGCACATATTAGCGTTTGGGGATTAACACAGCAACAAACTTACCACAGATCTGATCTGCTAGGCAATTATGTCTGTTAGCTGCCTCCATTTCCATTCTCTGATTTTCTCTGAAATAAGTTAGCATTGTGTCGCACCAAATCCAGAGAAAACACGATGAAAACAAGCTGTATTCCTTGGGTAATTCAATTCACCTGACAAGGAAGAGAAACTGCAGTCTGATCTCCATGTTTGACAATGAATGGTTTTGTGAAAGGATTACACACGTGTATCTTTCAAAACCTTCATCATTTTCAGTGGAAAACAGAAGACAAGCCTTTGACACTCACCCGCAACGAGGTGGGGGATAAAAATGTTGCCAAAATTGCAGTAAAATCAATCCCCTTTCCTCTTGACCCTAATAAAGAAGTCTCAGAATCTCTGGCTCTTAATTCGGTGCCTTTAAACAGATCTACCGCAGCGCTTCCCCACAGTGAAAGTTCAGATACGGTCAAACAGAAGCTGTGAAATCTGTTGGAAAGGGCACCTACAGCTCCTTTCCTTTAACCCTGTTAAGTTCCTGTGACAAAACAACTGCATACAACTGGCAACCTGATAGTGAAATTACAAATGGTATTCTTCAACTAGAAAAGTGGTACACAGTAGGCTTTTGGATTAAAGTAGTATCTCTCTCATTTGCCAAATATCAAATGGGGTTACAGACAGAAGTCGTTTCTGCATTGCAACTTTATTTTTCCTATTGGCACTGGGGACAAGGATTTTCCCTAAGTCATAAGAGCAGCAAGTCCCACCTGGAATCTCACAGGAACACAGAAAACTCCAGGCGGGAGCTTCTTTAGGGCTCTCACAACTAACCTTCCACAGCAGTTACAGCAATCAAATCTGACTAGAAGTAACAGGTGAGTTGAGAGGCAAAAACCTGCCTGGCTCTTCAGCAACAAGCTCTAAAGCCATGGCTAACTTTAGAGTTTTGCAAACATTATTGTGCTTCAAAATCGGAGTAAAGAAAAATGACCTTCTGAAAAATAAACAGCCTTATTTATTGCTTAAAGGGAAGTGGTCACAGCACCCAGCTTGCCTGAGGTCAAGAAGTGTCTGGACGGTGCCCTCAGCCCCATGCTCTGACTTGGCTGGCCCTGTGTGGAGCCAGGAGTTGGACTGCATGATCCTTATGGGTCCCTTGGAACTTGGGCTATTCCATGATTCTGTGGGGGGAGATCCCCCGAGCCCCGCCCCACCAGTGACACGACCCCTGTCCCCCACCCCCCTGCCCGAGTTCTAGGTCCCACGAAGCTGTTTGTTACCGAGCGCCACCCCGGCAACCAGCGCGCTAGTTGGGCCTGAACACGGAGACGCACTGCTGACTGGAGCTCTGGCCCAGCAGCACTACACCACCTAGGTCAGCGTTGCTCTGGACGGCTCAGCTCGTTCCAGAGCCCGACAAACGCATTTGAGGCCACGCGTTTAGCCGAATCTTCGGGATGGGCCAGCTGCACTGCCGCCACAGAGCCAGGTAGGCTCCCCCCGCAGCTCCGGGACACGCCGTCATGGCCGAGCCCCGCAGCAGCTGCCTTTATCACACCTCACACACACCGTCGGCTCTGCAGGGACGACCCTGAGCCCGTGCAGCGGTGCCAGCCTGCCCAGCCATCCCCCGAGCCGCTGCTGCGCCAGTGTGTGCCGGTGACCCAGGGGCGTGTGACCAAGAAGAGGGACCTCCTCCTCTTCTTGGACACCTTGGTCATCGGCAAGTCCAAGTAAGACTCCCAGAGCCCAGCTCTCTTTCCTGCCAAGCCCTGGCCCTGGCCCAGGCCAGGGACACCCCAGGGGCAGCCCCAGGCCCCCGGCGCCCTGCTGCTTGATGCACCCGCGGCCAGGCGCTGAAGGGAAGCCACCGGGCTGGGCCACCTCCAGACCACTCCCTGCTGCTCCTCTCTGCAGAGATAGCCAGACCCCGCGCCCAAAGATCTGCCTGCCCCTGGGCCAGCTGCACGTCCTGAGCAGCAGCAAAGGGGCTGCCAGGGATGCGTCCAGCCACGGGGAGGAGCAGGAGGAACAGGACACCAACTCCCTGGTCCTCGTCTGGCCGGACGGCACCCTCATCGTGACGTTCTGGTGAGTCGGGGGGCCGCGTCCCACGCTGCCAGGGCTGGGCAGCACCTGGGCCCAGCTGCACCAGCCTTCGTCCTGCTTCTGGGACTGTCCCCATGGGGCAGGGCTGTCCCCATGCCCGGCTCTGCCTGGCTCAGGCTGGGTGGGGAGCAGTGGACGCTCACTCAGGCTGGGTCTCCTCTCTTCCTGCAGCTCCCTGGCACTGAAGGAGCTCTGGCTCAGCGCGCTCCTTGGGTAAGCACTGCCCTGGCCCTGCAGCCTGGGCCGCTCCTGCTCCAAGCATGGCCCTGAGGGGATGCTCCAGGCATAGCCCCTCCCTTGTGGAAACACTGCTCCCGAGCTGGGCAGAGGTGCCCCCGGCTGCCTCGGGGCAGCTCAGAGAGAGCAAAGGCGGCTTGTGCCTCACCCAGCTCTTTGTCCACCCCTTCCCCTGGCACAGGCCCCCGCAAGGAGTGCAGGGAGCCCGGGTGACCCAGCTGCCCTCCATCGAGCTCCTGCTGAAGGAGCTGAGGCGCCGCAGAACCGTGAGTGTCCCTCCTGCCCCCGCCCTGCCCCCAGAGCCTGCTCCAGCCCAGCACCAGGGCCATGGCTTCTCACCAGCCCTTCTCGCTCGCTTCCCCTTGCGCAGGCCACGCCGCTGGACAGCAGCAGCCTCGAGAGGCTGCTTGAGCGCCAGGCAGAGGTACGCGGCGGCTGGCACCGCAGCGCTCGGGCTGCCGTCTCGGCCCTGCCCACCTGTCCCGTAGGGCCTGGGGCCGAGGCAGCCCGCCTGGAGCCCTTGCTGCTGCGGGGCTGCTGGCTGAGCGCAGCGCCTTTCTTGCAGGCTGGCCCAGAGCAGCGCCCACCGCCCGGCCCATCCGGCACCGAAGGCGGACTCGGCCCCTCGGCAGGTGAGTGAGCGGTCTTAGGGTCCCCAGAGCTCTGCCGCCCCTCCTTCCCAAATGACGCCTCCCTCCCTCCCCCCCTCCCAGCTTCTGTTGCTCCCTCGAACTGTCCGCCCGTGCCTCCGTCGCTGCCTCTGCCTTGCTTTCAGCAGCCGGGGAGGGGGACAGCGCCCAGACGCTCCCGGAGCGCTCACCTGGCGCTTCTCCTCCCTGCACGGCTCTTTGCTTTCTTGTCCTTGGCAGCAGGCGGCACCCGCCGGAGGAGGGGGCGGTTGCCCTGGCCCTTTGGAAGGCGGCGAGGGAGCTCGGCCGCTGCAGAGGCAGCGGAGCAGCCGGCCGCCGAAGAGAGCAGGGGGGCTCTCTTCGGCCGGCCCCTGGCCGCTCTCTGCAGCCAGGACGGCACGCTGCCCCAGCCCATCCAGGTAAGCGAGCCTGGCCGGGGGCTGTCCGTGCCGCTGCCTGCCGCGCACAGGCGCTGTCCCCAGCAGAGGAAGCCCGGCTGGGGCTCGGGGGCAAAGCCGGCTGCCCGGCCCCCCGGCTCCTGCTCCTGCGCAAGCTTGACCTGGCCCAGGCCCTGTCTCCAGCCCGGCCGCTGCCCTCCTCTGTCCCTGCAGGACCTGCTGGCTGTCCTGGAGGAGAAGGGGCCATCCACGGAGGGGATCTTCATGGTGGGGGCCAGCGAGCGTGCCTCCCGGGAGCTGAGGGAGGCCCTCGACAGCGGAGCGGAGGTCGACCTCAGAAGCCATTCCGCACATCTGCTGGCCACCGTCTTGAAGGTAAAGCCCGCTGACCTGTCCCCTCGCAGCTCACGAGCCAGGCTGCCGGGGATGCTGCCCGTGCTGCCGGCAGCAGTGCTCAAGCCTCACCCGGAGCCCTGGGCATTGCAGGACTTCCTGCAGCAGATCCCCTCCAAGCTCCTCGTGGCGGAGCTCTACGAGGACTGGATGAGCGCCCTGCAGAAGCCCTACAGGCATCAGAAGCTGGAGGC
Source organism: Laterallus jamaicensis coturniculus (assembly GCA_022605575.1). Taxonomy (NCBI): domain Eukaryota; kingdom Metazoa; phylum Chordata; class Aves; order Gruiformes; family Rallidae; genus Laterallus; species Laterallus jamaicensis. The sequence continues at coordinate 4,463,688 of JAKCOX010000053.1, forward strand.
ACTGAGGGAGTAAGCGTCCAGCCGGCGTGGTCAGGCAGTCTTCCCTGGGCTGGGCTTGGCAGAGATCAGGCTGGGGGAGCTTTGTCAACAAGGTCATCTCTATTGACTGTGCCTTTGTGCCCTGCCAGGGTGGTCCGCAAGTTGCCCGAGGCCAACCTCCTGCTCCTCAAGAGCCTGCTGTCCCTGCTGCATGACATCAGCAGCGACGAGGACAGCAGGATGAGCATGAGCAGTCTGGCCATCTGCCTGGGGCCGAGGCTCCTCAGCCCACCCGAGGAGGACGGGGTGCCCCTGCACGTCGTGCTGTGCGGGACAGTGCAGGTACGCTGCGTTTCCCAGCCGGCTGCAGCCTTCCGGGCCCAGCTGAGCACTGCTGTGCAGAGCTGCCTCCTCTCTTCAGCAAACACTCCTGGGAGAGCTGCTGCTGGGAAGAGCAGCCACCCCACAGCTGCAGCTTTCTGCGCAGCGGCAGTCCCAGCAAGGGGCAGGAGCCAGAAGGGCTCCTGGGAGAGCCCCCTTTAGCCCCCCCAGCTGCAAACCACTCTTTTGCTGCGTGCAGGTGACGCAGCTGGTGGAGGTCCTAATTTACCATCAGAAGAAAATCCTTCGGGAGGAGGTGGATGAGACACCATGGCTCTACGCAGCTGCAGCACAGGCTCATCAGGCCCACAGCCGGCGGGACAAGAAAAGCCTCCCCCTTCAGAAGGTGGGTGGCACCGCTGCCGCAGGGACAAGCCGGGTCACCACCAGCCTGCAGGCCTGCCGCAGCACAGGGTCAGGCTGATGATGCACGTTGGCCATTGCACTTGGTGCCATCATCCCCGTGCCAGCTGCGGCTCAGCTGAGCTGAGCAAACCCACCCAAGGGATGGATCTGCCTGTCAGAGCTGAGGTAGCAACCAGGCAGGCAGGTCCTCGCCAGCTGCTAACTGGCTCATTTCCATTGCAGGTGCCTCCAGTCACTCCGGGCAGCCAGCAGCCAAAGAGCTCCTGCAAGGACAGAAGGTACGATGAGCTACCTTTGATGAAGAGTAGAGCTGGTTTGTGTTGGTCATGGCTTTCCCTGTCTAATGATCCTCTTGAATGGAAAAGCTGCCAGGCTCTTCACGCTTCTCCTGAGAGTCCTGAGGGAAGACAAATAGCAGCAAAAGCTCCATGTTTTGTCCTCTCTTGCCATGCCAGAGGACATCGCAAAGAAGGGGGGACCAGTTCCCTCCTGCTCCTGCCTTCCCGGTTCCAACAGCACTTCCCAACTCTGTCCCTGTAGGTGCCGGTGTGCTTCTCTTGCTTGGATTCCCCGGATGAGATCCAAGACCCGGACATCAAGGGGCACGACATAGCTGCAGCTCCGCCATGGCAGAGGGGGCGAGGTGGCCCCCCTATCCTTCTTTTATCTCTCCTGTTGCAGTTTTGTGTGGTTGGGCGCTGCGAAAGAACGGGGCTGCAGGAAATGGCTGCTGCGAGGAGCTGCTGGAATTCCTCTGCAGCTCCCAAGTGTAAACAATTCAAGGCCAGAGTCAATGTTGGCTTGGAGAAAGCCCATGGAAAAGGCCGAGACCCCGTCTGCAGCCCATGGAGGGGCTCCATGCTCGAAGGAGCAGGTGGAGACATAGAGAAGATGCTGTAAGCCTACGTTGGCAGCATCCATGAAGTGAATCAGAGGCACAGAGATGAGCGAGAGAGAGTTTTGCGCCGGAACAGGTTTGCTGCGGGGGCTGGTGATCCCGGGGAGGGCTGGGACTGAGAGACTTTGTGATTTATGACTGCCTACCCTAGCAGTGACCCACGGCGGAGCAGCTGATGAAGAGGTAAAGCCCAAAGCAAGCGCGACCAAATCTTGAAACTAATGCAACCAGATCTTAAAACACGTTCCCCCCACCACTCCCTTCTTAGCAGACTTTAGGCAGAAATTTGCTCCCTTCTTGCCAGGCAGGGACTAGGGAAAATGGGGTTCTCAGTAGCACTCTTCATCAGCTGCTCCGCCGCGGGTCACTGCTAGGGCGGGCAGCGGGAAATCACGATGTCTCTCAGTCCCAGCCCTCCCCGGGATCACCAGCCCCCCAAGCAAAACTGTTCATCTTTGTGTCTCTGAGTCTCTTCAGCAAGTGCTGGCAGGGGCTTATCCCAACGTAGGCTCACAGCGTCATATCTCCACCTGCTCCATCCAGCGTGGAGCCCCTCTACAGGCTGCAGGTGGGCTCTCGGCCTTTTCCATGGGGTTTCCCCCACCGGCTGCAGGGGCATCTTGGTGTCTGGCACCTGGGGCGCCTCCTCCCTTGCCCTCTCCAGCCGTGGCGTCTTCACAGTGTGTTCCATCACACTCCCTTCTCCGGTGGCAAAATGCAGCTGCTTCCGGGTTGTTTTCTCCTAGATGGGATTCCTGACACCCAACCACACAAACCTACAGCAGTCACTTTTCTGTTACTTTCCTAGTTACTTTATTAGTTACTTTACAGTACTTTACAGTTACTTTCCTAAATACTAGTTTCTTTTCATTTTCGTTTAGAATTGGATTTGGATTTTAGAGCTCTTGTAAGCACTGGGAGAATAAAAAGCGTGTTACGGCCCTTCGGAGTGGGTCCCTAGAAGTGTGTGTGCCTTGATCACTACGGCAATCTTTATGTGCTCTGAAATAAAACCCTGGGTCCTGGTGATGGTCTTGAGGTAAAACACTAGGGACCAGAAGAACCTGGCTGTGGTTGGGGAGATCAGCCAACGATGAACTGAGCATGCACAAGGATGGGGTTCAAGCAGCGCACACCGTGAGGAAGACTCTGGAGGACAGCCATAGGGCCCCCGTCTGAAAGCCAATCCTTGCAAAGGCCAAATGAAGCAGCCAGCTTCATTCATTCTCTGCAATTTTGAACGATGGCATTAGCTAAAGAATTGTGTAAATGCGCTGTGCTTTGTAGGTGTGGGTGAACAGGTGCCTGGTGGAGCTATCCCCCGTGTTCCCAGGGCTGCAGTGAAAGAAGTGCCTGCTCCTCTGCTTCCTGTAGATAAGCTCTTTCTGATTGTCATAGCTGGGAGTGTGACTCCAGCCTTGCTTAAAGCTCCACACACTGAAACAGCCTGTCTTGGGTTGCTACCTGAGCCCCCCAGGAGGTCTAATGGGGTCGAGCTCCTTCCAGGAGGAAGAAGCCCTATGCACTCCAAAGGGAGAGAGGTGGCGTGTCAAGACCTTCCTGCGGGCATCTCTCTTCCCAGGTCCCTGCCAGTCATTCCCCCACCTGGGTGGCTGGTTGTGACTTGCCGATCAGTGTTTGGTTACACAGCTGCAAGGGGAGCTCCAGGTGATGCTCCAGACTGGCTCTGCACGGCCGGGATGGGCAGGTGGGAAGCGTACCTGCCATCTCTGCAGCTTGGTCTGCTCGAGGCAGGAAAAGCCAGGATGCTGAGCACGTGGACGTCACACGAGCCTTTGGACGTGGGTGGCGATGGTGCTCTTGCAGGTGCAGCTGCCTGTGAGCACTTGCTACAGACTCTTCCAGAGGCTGCAGAAACAGGGAATACAAACTTGTCTCGCGTTCTCTTCTTGTAGCACGGGCATCCCAGGGAATATGGGGAGATGTTAGAAACAGCTATGTCAGTGTTAGTAGGAGGTGAGAGCGGGCATGCTGGCCGTCTGCAAACAGCACTGTCTCAAATCTGGGCAGGGAGTGACCAATCTGTGCCCAGTCCCCTGGCCGTTGCTGGAAGACTTTGGGCTGTCTGCAGTTCTTCCTACGTCCCCGCTGAAATTGCTGTTACTTCTTTACAGAAATAAAGCGCCAAACGTGCATGTGGCCAGTCTTCTCTCTCCCTCTGCCATCCCTTCCCTCCTTCTCACCTTCCCCCTCACACTCCTTCCCTCCCGCTGTCCCTCCTTCCCTCCCCCTTCTTTTTCCTTCCCTTCCCCTTTTGTGTCTTCTCCTCTGTACTTGACTTCTCTCTTTGAGATTTACCTTTCCAGGAAGACACAAATGCCATGCAAGGGCTGCACATGTGTCAGCCTTTTCTTTCTCCCAGGAGCTCTGTTCTCTTAGGAAACTTGAGGAGACACCTGCATCCAAGGAAAGCTCTTGACAAGGAAAGTACCGACTATGTTACTTCACAGAATCACAGAACTGTAGACGTTGGAAGGGACCTCTGGAGATCATTGGGTCCGAACCCCCTGCCAAAGCAGGGTCCCTAGGACAAGTGGCACAGGTCGACGTCCAGACAGGTCTTGAATATCTCCCGAGAAGGAGACTCCACCAACCCCCCTGGGCAGCCTGTGCCAGGGCTCTGTCACCCTCACTGTGAAAACGTTCTTCCCCATATTGGTGCGCAACGCCCTGTGCTCCAACTTGAAGCCATTGCCCCCTGTCCTGTCCCCACAGACCACTGAAAAGAGGCTGGCCATTTCCCCCTGTGTCCCACACATGAGATATTAATAAACATTCATCAGCTCCCCTCTTAGTCTTCTTTTCTCAAGGCTGAACAGCCCCACTTCTTTCAGCCTGTCCTCGTAGGGGAGATGCTCTAGTCCTTCAATCATATTTGTCGCCCTCCGCTTCTCATCAGGGAAAGAAAAGCACGCCTTTCTTTGGGTCATCACAGAAGCCACAGCTCTGTATTTCTTTTATTTTGCTGGGTTTAGTCCACCCTGCTCCATCTTTAGTGCCAAAGCCCCGAACCGCTGGGCCGTATTGCTATACTGCAGACTCTCAGGAAGACAGGAATTTCAAGATCCTCAAGGAGCTTTTTGATTTATGGAAGGGAGATTTCTTTTCTCTTTTGTCACCTAGAAAAGACAGAAAAAACTAGTAAGTCACAAGGTAACAGCCGCTACCTCATCTAAAACATAGCTGATTAATGAAAAATCCGCCCTATCACTCCCCTCCTCATCTGAACAGGAGAGAAAAGATACAGAGTGGCTCACGGGTGGCAGGAACGTCGGTCAGCAATTAAGGTCATGGGCAAAACAGACTCACCACGGAATAAATGGCACCTAATTTATTGCCCAATCAAAACAGAGTCGGATAATGAGAAATAAAACCTCCTGCCACTCCTCCCTTCTTCCTGGGCTCAACTTCACTCCGATTTTTCTCCCTTCTTCTCCCCCAGGCAGCACAGGGGGATGGATGGGGAATGGGGCTTGGTGCCAGTTCATCACAGGCCCTCTCTGCTGCACCTTCCTTCTCCAGGGGAGGACTCCAATCTGGGGTCCATCTCACAGGACACAGTGCTCCGTCAGCTTCTCCAATGTGAGTGCTTCCCATGGGGGGCTTCAGGTTTTCACCATTCTGAGACACTGATATTCCTCAATGATGCAACCAGCTGTGAGTACAGGAAAAAAATTCTGCTTTTAAAACATTTCCCTTTGAACCAGACAAGGCAACAGCCAAGTTTTCTCCCACAAAATGTGAGCCATTCCTTTGTGTTAATGCAAAGAACCTCTGCAAGGAACCTCTGCAGCCTTTAGAATATTCTCAGTTCTTGCTTTTCAGCACCGATTAAATATTACTTAAGTTCCAGGGGTGTAACAACCTAGCAAGATCTTTGATGAACAGTTTTCAGTTTCCTAAGGGAGGAAAAAGCATGTTCTTCTCCCCATATTTATAATGAAAATGTCCTCTGCCTAGTTAAAGAGAGCAAAAGAGCTGCCTTCAAATGAAGTCTGAACTGTAATTGACAGAATGTAGATGAAATAAAGTCTGGGCAGATGTCAGGTATTTCTAAAGAAAGCCCTGTGTATGGTACAACACAAGTTTTGTGTCTACCCTCCAGCTTCACCACACATTAACAGGAGTGACCTTTCATGCTACATCCTGACGGAAGGACAATTTAAGATAAAGCAACTTGGGGAGAAGTAAGGACAAAAGCAGAGGTAGACTCTTGTTTTCAAAGGCAGAATGAATGAGACAAGCTCAGACTTTGAGGGAAGTTCCATCTTGAGTGCTTAAAGCACTCGGAAGCTGGGCTCTCCTGGAAATCAGGGAGTTCACAGATCTTCTCACGGCCAGGATGGGCAGGTGGGAAGCGTACCTGCCATCTCTGCAGCTTGGTCTGCTCGAGGCAGGAAAAGCCAGGTTGCTGAGCACGTGGACGTCACACGAGCCTTTGGACAACCCAGTGAATAAAATGACTCAGAGGTGTGTTTTCTCCCTCTGGGAAAAGAGGCTATCACAGAAGAGATGCAGTGACCTGGAGCCCTGCACAAAGCAGGTGGGGAACTTCTGTTCTAGTGATCTGGCAGTTGTCCACAGCTGATTTACACTGAAATGCTGGTGGCCAGAACCAGGCCATGCAGGACTGATGGGTGACAGGATGTCTTCAGCAGAGCATGCTCCTCCTCCCCAGCTGTCACAGGGGCCAGAGGCAGAAGCAGCACGGCACAGCAGGGTTGCCTTCTCCATGTGGGCTCCAGCCCACAAGGGCTTCAGCCTCACCTGTAGAAAGGGAGAAGGAACAATATAAATAATTACAGAGACCAACTGATGCTGCTGTCAGCCACCGGGAGACACCAGAGGCTGCAACAACCCTTGGGGTGGGAGATTTGCAGATTTTGGATGTGCCACGTGTCCTTCCCAAGCCAGAACTCCCATCCCAGAGGTCACTGGTCGACTACCAGTGGAAGGGAAGTCTTGTGAGTAGAGGCTGAGGGGAGACCTCATCGTGGTCTTTGGCTTCCTGATGAGTGGGAGGCAAGAGGCAAGCACCCATCTCCTCTCTTTGGTGACCAGTGATATAACCCAAGGGAACAGCATGAAATTGCGACAGGGGAGGTTTAGGCTGGATATTTGGAAGAAGCTCTTTACTGAGAGGGTGCTTGGGCACTGACACAGGCTCCCCAGGGAAGGGGTCATAGCACTGAGCTTGGCTGAGTTCAAGAGTCATCTGGACAACGGGCTAAGTCACACGCTCGGACTTGGCCCTGTGTGGAGCCAGGAGTTGGGCTCGATGATCCTTAGGGGTCCCTTCCCACTCAGGAGATTCTGAGTGGTGATCAGTCAGGTGATTCTATGAACTCTGGTTTCATTTTGAAGTCTCAAAGCGACGCACAAACCTCCCAGAAGAAAACAGCAGTTCTGAACGCCTCGTTATTGTCTGAAAATACAGTAACAATTCCTGCCCCCTACTTGTATCTCTTGGAAATTCCCCATGCGGAAATCCAGAGGCAAGATATTCACTGAGGAACAGCCAGTCACAAACAGAAGTGTGCCAGGTAAGCTGCAAATACTCATCAGCACCACTCTCTGGGTGTATCCTACCAACAGCACAGAACAAAACCACACTCATCTATTGGTACACCTGCAATTGAAGCCACCTTCCCACCATTGCAGAATCCTTTACAGCCCTCCTTGCAGTTCCAAATATACACCCCAAATACACCTCCGTTCCCTTTAACCTCCCCAGTCTCTCACTCCAGATCCACCTTCCAACTGTTTCTCTCCCCACCTAATTACTTTTTAATCTTCATCTTGCAAAAATGGCCTCCTTCCCTTTAAGGAGGAGGTGAGATCCCAAACCAACACCTACCACATTCCACTTGGAGTTCTTCAGAGAGCAAAGCCCGTGGGCCAAAAACTTCCTATCTTCTTTCCAAACCCTTCACTCCCTACTCTAAAGCTGTTCAGGTGAAAATGCACTTTCCCCAGTAAACTACTTTTTTAAAACAACATAACTAAAATTTGTACCCTTCCATAGGCTAAGAGATGTTTCCTAATTAAAAACACAGTTTATTACAAGACATGTGAAGACAACATATATACTAAAATGAATTTTCATGGCTGTGCTGTGGCTAAAGTAAAGTTCTCAAGGCTGCAATTTAACATTCCAAGTTCTCCCTTCCATCTTTATTGATTCTTCAGGTTTTGCACAGAAACTCTTTGGGGGCTAGAGCAGCAGGAATTGCATCTCACTGTTTTCCAAGACTTCAAGTTTCAAAAGCAAACTCTTCAGAAAGGACACTTCTTGATTTGAGTAGATACAGGGACAAAAATATAGCACATACTTGAAGGTTACATGATTACTGAATACCAAATTCAGCAGAGCATGCTCCTCATCCCCAGCTGTCACAGGGACCAGAAGCAGAAGCAGCACGGCACAGCAGGGTTGCCTTCTCCATGAGGGCTCCAGCCCACAAGGGCTTCAGCCTCACCTGTAGAAAGGGAGAAGGAACAATATAAATAATTATAGAGACCAACTGACGCTGCTGTCAGCCACCGGGAGACACCAGAGGCTGCAACAACCCTTGGGGTGGGAGATTTGCAGATTTTGGATGTGCAGAGTTTCCCGTGTTTTATTAAAATCAATTGTATTAGACAATAATAAAAAGCCCTGAAGTGCATCAGCAGAGATCACCAGACCCTTAGCCCTTGCTGCTCAAACACCCAGAGCTTGCCCTGCAAAATAGCTGTAAATGAATGGACTATTTCCCAGAATTCTCTCTCAAGGAAGAAATCAAAAAGTAAACAAACTGAAAATGTTCTTTGGTATAAAGCAGACTTTCAAAAGTAGAATTAGAACCTTCCAAGTTCAATTAATCAACCTTAACATCAGTTTACAAGTTGCATTGGTAAACCAAAGCTAACAGTACTAACTGGTGAGATCCAGAAGTAGAAATCAGAAGTATTACCAAAACACTGCAAGTTTAAGTGCTTCTAAATGTCAATCTGGCTGAAAGATGGGCAAATATTCTTCCTTTATTTGAGGATTCACACAGAATTAATGCAGGTTCCACTACACTGTGCATTTCTACCACCTCCTTAAACAACAGAGCAAACAAACGCAGCCGCTGTCAAACATTTTCTATCCTAGCAGGAACTAGTAAAGTAGCTGGTGTCAAAAGCCTAGAGGACCACAGATGACCATTGTCTTCAGAGTTCTCAGTCAAGGGAACGAGAGAGTGAAGACACAAAACATTTTCCCTCAAACAATGAATGAACTTGACTCCTAATTCGAGAAGATCTACACATAAGCTATTCAAACAGACCAGTGTTTTGTGATTTATTTTTTTTTAAATTATTGCTTTTTAAAAGAGCAGCAAGGGAGAGTATCTTACTGAAACATCCCTGTTTATACAGGGGAGTATTTCACTCTGAGGTTGTGCTGTTTTTGGCTGGGATAGAGTTCATTTTCTTCACAGGAGCTGGTATGGGGCTGCGTTTTGGATTTGTGCTGAAAATCATTTCGACAGCACAGGGGTGTTTTTGTAACTGCTGAGCAGCGCTCCCACAGAGCCAAGGGCTAAACACCTGCCTGCCCGTGGGAAGTGGAGAATTGATTCCTTGTCTTGCTTTGCCTATTAAAACTGTCTTTACCTCAACATTGGGTGTATTTTGAAAAAGGGTAGATGAAGTACTTAGGGATATGGTTTAGCAGAGGATGGGAACTGTTGGACTTGAGGATCTTAAAGGTCTTTTCCAACCTTGTGATTCTGTGATTCACTTTCACTCTTCCCTTTCTCCCCACCATCCCACCTGGGAGAGCAAACACCTGGCTGCATGGGGCTTAGCTGCTGGCTGGGGCAAAACCACAACAATAGTGGGAGACAAAGACCCAGAAGAAAGAAAAAAATCCCTTTTAAGCTTTACCAAAGTTCACTGGAAGCTGAAGACTAGGCTTAAACTATCTGCTCTTCTCTAATGACAGCACTTGACTACAGTGAAAATATACCTAAGACACGTGAATCTCCAATACTGCAAGAATACTAAATATTATACTATTAAATCATGAAGAAACAAATGGGCATGTAACATACTGATAACCTTTGGGAAGTTAGAAAAAAATTATCTAATAATAAGAGAGTCTCTTGTATAGCCACCATCATATGCTGGGGTTTCTTCTAGTGCTTGAAAATCGAAATTCTCTAAGAAGATGACATTTTTTAAAAATGACTACTAACTATATCCTTGGAGTGACTTCAGCTTTTGGGAAAATGGTAGAAGAATTCAAACGGTCAAAACAGCTCTAGTCAACGCCTAATAATGAAGGGCTAAGTTTACCCTCATCCACATCTGGAAACATTTTCATGTGAAATGAAACCTTTAATTTACTAACCAAAATGAAGTCTATAGAACATTAAAATCTTAATGAAACATCAGGAGAAACTGGAAGTTGCAGTAAGGGGAAAACAACTGTATGGTGTTGCTAGGAATGTCAGGTGAAGTTATTCTTTCTAACCTGTATCGTGATGACTGTTGGTCATGAATAATATTTTGTCTGAATCACTACCTTCTTGGAGTAGAATTTTAATGTAGTTTAATATGAAAACATAGAAAGAAACTGTAAGAACAATAAACATCACTCCACACATACTTAGTAGAGGACAGACATTTTAAATTCTATTTGAGGTATCTCCTTCATTTTCACTTCGTTTTCACTGTAAGTAAAGTGCTTATGAGTCAACAGAAGTCACCCTTGAAATAATATGCAAGCTGCTTTGGCAGGGGGATTGGACCCGATGATCTCTCGAGGTCCCTTCCAACCCCTACACTTCTGTGATTCTGTTGGTTATACTGCAGTGCATATCAAGAGGTGCAAAAGAAAGGATGGTGAAAGCAAGCTTCATTTTCTGCTTTTACACATCTATGCCAGAAGCCAGGGTATGCTTTTTTCCCTCCCAAGTTGATACGAATACAAACAGCGTACATACTTTGTTTGTATTTTAAATACAGAAGTAAAAATTGAAGCATGCATGCACATCTAGGTTTATTACCCATCTTTAAACACAGACAGTGTGCAAAGACGGAAGCACAGGAGACTGGTGCAGGGGGCAAGGGTAAAAACCGTCAGATGGAAACGTGACTTAAAACAGAAATGTAAAGCTTACTCCTAGTTCTTAGCTGCAAGCAAATTTGACATTACTGCCACCCTTTAGACCTGTACCCCTTTTAGATGAAATGAGACAAACTGAGGCTATCAGATTGATTTTGTTTTAAAGCTGGAGGAAGGGGAGGAAATAACTCAAAGACTCACCATAGCCCTACTCTGGGTTTATTGCAGAAGCTCTTCCTCTTTGGTTTGATTACTAATTCTAGAAGCTAATCACAAAGCAAAGCGAGGAGAAAGGTGAGAGGAGAAACAAAGGAACCCTGCAAAGAAACCCTGCACTACTCACATCTAAAGAAGCAATGGCAGCGCTCACTAACTACACACCATTATTTCTTTCATCACTCCTCCTTAGGAGGCCGACCGGTGGTGACCGTGAGCCTCAGTGGTTGATGTACTCTTCTCATGATCACCAAGAACCCTGGAGAGCTTCAGAGAGAAGCAGCAGCAGACACAGAAAGGCACTGCATAAACACAGGACAGCCCGGCTTGGAAGGGACCTTGAAAGATCATCTGGTCCAACCTTCTGAGGGAAAGGTCCGATCAATTAGTAAACCAGTAGAACACATACCAATATCTGGGTTGAAGATTTCTTCCACAGCCGGTTGAAAGAATTCTTTGGAAACACCTCCTTCATCTACCCCTTGCTCTCCTTCCAATTCAACATGCAATTGCTTCTTCAAGTCTGCAGGATTTTCCATGGCAATCATCTCTAGCTATTGACTGAACAGATAAAAGCATTTCATTAGTGAACCTGTTCTACTTGTTACTGTCAACTGAGTGTCAAATAATGAAATCAAAACTACCCTCCACACCTAAGAAGAAAGCAAGTGTAAGTCACAACGGTAAAATATGAAAACCCAGTAGAAATGTTAAATCATTCTAAGAACATATTAGCGTTTGGGGATTAACACAGCAACAAACTTACCACAGATCTGATCTGCTAGGCAATTATGTCTGTTAGCTGCCTCCATTTCCATTCTCTGATTTTCTCTGAAATAAGTTAGCATTATGTCGCACCAAATCCAGAGAAAACACGATGAAAACAAGCTGTATTCCTTGGGTAATTCAATTCACCTGACAAGGAAGAGAAACTGCAGTCTGATCTCCATGTTTGACAATGAATGGTTTTGTGAAAGGATTACACAGGTGTATCTTTCAAAACCTTCATCATTTTCAGTGGAAAACAGAAGACAAGCCTTTGACTAGTAGCTGCATCTCACCCGCAACGAGGTGGGGGATAAAAATGTTGCCAAAATTGCAGTAAAATCAATCCCCTTTCCTCTTGACCCTAATAAAGAAGTCTCCGAATCTCTGGCTCTTAATTCGGTGCCTTTAAACAGATCTACCGCAGCGCTTCCCCACAGTGAAAGTTCAGATAAGGTCAAACAGAAGCTGTGACGTTTCTCTTTCGTAGAGAAAGGTTTTATGTCTATATAACAGCCAAGAAAAACAGATCATTTCAGTAACTCTAAAGTTACACAATAATATTTTCCAGCTGAGAAGAAACAGTTTGCTGAAAAGCGGAAACATATGGGTTAAACCTGTACAGTGTGATTACATGAAACATGCCTACGTGGGAAAGAAAGCCCAACAGCACTAAAGTGAGGCGCAGATGGACCTGTACGTTCCTCTGCCAAAACCATGTTACTGGTGAGATTTGCCTCTAATCCAGTTGAGCACAAACTGTCCTTCCCAGCAGGCGGCCTCACCACGCCAAACCGTTTCCCAGCAGCCAACACAGTGTTCACGCCCCAGTGTTTTACTACAGAAGTGTAAAGGAAGACAGGAACAGAAGAGAGGATAAAGGCAGCAGTCTTTCTCTGCAGCATCAACTCCTAAAATGACACCACCAGTAAGATGCATTTCCTCCTGGTCCCAGTCAGCCAACCAGGCTGCAAGCAGTGCAGCCGGGTAGCTGGCTGGTTCATGGAATGGATTTGAAGACTTTGAAGCTCCTCGTGGTTCACAAGGAGCACGTGGGGAAAGAATGACACTAACTGTATCAAAAACCAGTACCGGGAAGAGTAACTTCATAGCACAGAAAGCCTATTTCAAAAGCTGGAAGGCAAGCCATGAAGACCCAGCCATGAAGCTTGAAGTAACGCCAGCTTGGTTACCTTCTTAAAATTGATAGTAAGTGAACTAGCCTCTATTCAGTTAAAGACAATGGAAAAACCCCTCAAGTTCTGTCAATGGAACAGAGAAGTTCTCTTTAAGGCAGTGACAAGAATACTTCCCAGGCGAGAAGGCAATAATGACACAAACCCAACTAATGCAAGTTTGAAAGTACCAGTGACACATCATGACGTAAGCCAGTCACTACATCGATATATGTAGCAGAGTCATTTACAAGCAGGAGAGGCTTGTCCCTGACAGGCATCTTCATTCAGTGTGAAACTTCTCCAAGTGAGTTTGCAATCTGCGAGCAAGTAGCAGCGAGGCTCTGCTGGAACAGTCCACCACACGTTCTCTTGCAGAACGTGTCATAACTCATACACTTGACTGCTACCGGAGTGAGAGTAAATCCACATACGGTCTGGGGCATGCGGGTGGGCAGAGTAAACTCAGAGGAGATGAAAGAAAGAGCTGTTGAGGTATGAAAAAGCCAAGGAGGGGATTGAAGGATAAACCTCCTTTCTTTACTACCACATCCATGTAAGGGGACTGAGCAGGAGTACAGCTAACCTCTGAAACCTGTTAGGACACAGTCACGCATATTAAATGCTTTCGAGCACTGCAAGCTGAGCTACCACCTCCCAAACCAAAGGATTCCTTAAAATAAAGAGTGCACTAGTATTTTACCAATTCCAGGGTTTCCACCCTGCTCCCCTGACAAATAACCATCCAACAGTTACATGATACAAAGAAAGCATGTTTCACTACTTCCGTTTCAAGAAGACACACACATTCCTGGTGCAGGTTTCATGCAAAGAAATTGAACAGTGAATCCCTAAATAAAATTGCTGGTCAAGTGGATGTGTTCCGGGGTGAACTATGATTCTCTTACTAAGCAACTTTAAGCAAGTTACTGCTTCAAAGGTGTTTAAAAGCTATTGCTGCTTCAAATTCTCAAGACAAAAAGAGATCCTACAACGGTTAAAAATACAAACTTCCCAGCGCTGCTATTTCTTTGAATGAAGCCCAAAAAGGGAGAAGTATTACATACTGTATTCTAAAAGTTTAAATATGAAGAGTAAGAGAGAAATAGCTCAGTGATAACTTTGTTAGCTCAACTAATCAATAAAATAAGACCGGCACTTAGTCCATTTGCAAGAAGAAATGCTGATGGATGGTCAATGTATTTACTTTTAAAATATCCAACCTCAGTAAGGAATATAACCTCACTTTTCTTCAATATTTCTGAAAATGCCTCTAGATGAAGTTCTCAAAATGAATCCAAATACAGTCAAGAAAAAGCCTGCCCTGATTGTTCTCTAAAGACAAAGGTCTAATGATATGAGCAAGTTATTACAATGTAAACAACTGTGTAAGTATTAAAACTCCAGACATAAAAAATGCAATTCAAGGGTACAAATATCAGTAATCACAAGTACTTACCTGCAACTGAAGCACATTTGGGAACATGCTGCCACTGAACAGATCTAGGAATGTCATTTTGCTACTTATCTTTGCAAGCTCTTCCCAATAGTTTTTAGCCAGACCCTTCCAAAGTTCAATAGTGCACCCAAAACAGCACCCATCGCTCACACAAACTCATGCAAGGCAGCTTGCACTTAGAGCTGATACTGCCAGTGCTGCTACAGAAGCACACAGTACCCACCTTTGAGTACAACTATAGAGCAAGTTATTTTAAGGCTTATGACCTATGACTGAAGATTTTCCTCCAGACCGATTTCGCTCCAATCAGGAGGTGAAAGCAAACTATGAAAATGACTACGTGACTTCCCAACCCATGACAGGAGGTACCTGGAACAGCAACACACAGTTCTTAAACAGATCAGGCACTCTGAAGAAACTGCAAGATGACAGCGTGGAACAACACTTTTGTCCCTACAACACTTTTCCCTGTCCCAGCAGCCTTGCAGAAGCTTGGAGTCTTTGAGGTGTATTTGTGGGCCACATCAAAATGCCTGTAATGCCCACTACCTTCTGCTGGATCTTTCTTTCAGGAAGCACTACAAGTTTTAGGCAAACACACCCATCATTTTAAGGTACATGGTGTGAAGGAAATACGTCCTCTTGTTTATGTTAAGCCTGCTTCCTGATCATCGGACTGGGTGCTACCAGTGGAGAAAACCAGTATTTCCCATTCAACTTCTGCGTGCCATCCTCAATGGTAAAAAAAGGTGACAGAGAGGACGAAGAACACTTTGCAGTCTCTCTGATGAGACTCTGAACTGTCCGAGTATCTCCCAACTCTTTAAAAGGAGATGAAAGAAATCAAAGCAAAACATAGGAAGACACAATGAACAGAGACATTGTATTGTTCGCTCCTTTCAACTCCTCATGCTTCCCTGGGAATAGTTAAAATCTCTTCCTCTGCACTGAGACTTTGTATCATCAGTTAAAACTTATCAGTGGTTGAAAGGGGACTTCCCTACCAGCTACAAACATTTATCTACCAATTTTCTCAAAGCCCACACCATCTCACAACAGCTAACTCGTTGCATCTGTTGGAAAGGGCACCTACAGCTCCTTTCCTTCAGCCACCATGGTGAGTCTTCATTGGCCTCCATTTGACTGAATGTAATCTATGTTCCTCTCCTGAGGGATGCCATGGACTTCACTTGATAGAGTTGACTAACACTGCAGTTCAGCTCAGACTATTTGCACTGTGACCAGTTTTATCTTTCCCCTTCATCTTCTGTCCCAGAATAAACACTTGAAAATTCTTGCTCTCCTGTGGGCTTTGACAGAATCAGATCACCATCATTTGGCACGTTCTGACAGCTTGAATTTACAGCCATAGGAGAATGCATGGCAACTGCCCAGGCACATACTGGCAGACTGCTAGCTAGGCTGTGCAAGGGCCACTGCAAGCACATCATCATTTCACTAAGTATGCTTGAGCTTAATCTGATTAAAATTACCTAAATTTCCAACAGACCAAGAACATGCACAGCAAGCAGCAACAACAGCACAGCAGCTGCACAAGCTTCATGTTGCCTGTGAGCTTCCTAAGCACATGACATGGTTTTTTGTTGGGTTTTACCTCAAAGGTTTCACCTTCCTCCAACAACAAGCAGTACATGGAAGAACACCTTTCCTCCTACTTACAGATTTTCCTTTCCATCATCATCACAAGGAAGGTCTGCTTCCTCTGTGCTGGTGCTGACACCAAAACAAACATCTCCCTAAAAGCAGCTCTTATCCTCTCTTAGGCCAAAAGCCTGGTGTCAAAAGCCTAGAGGACCACAGATGACCATTGTCTTCAGAGTTCTCAGTCAAGGGAACGAGAGAGTGAAGACACAAAACATTTTCCCTCAAACAATGAATGTACTTGACTCCTAATTCGAGAAGATCTGCACATAAGCTATTCAAACAGATCAGTGTTTTGAGATGATTTTTTTTTTTAATTATTGCTTTTTAAAAGAGCAGCAAAGGAGAGTAACTTACTGAAACATCCCTGTTTATACTGGGGAGTATTTCACTCTGAGGTGGATGGCCAGAAGCCATCCATTTCAAGAAGACACACACATTCCTGGTGCAGGTTTCATGCAAAGAAATTGAACAGTGAATCCCTAAATAAAATTGCTGGTCAGGTGGATGTGTTCCGGGGTGAACTATGATTCTCTTACTAAGCAACTTTAAGCAAGTTACTGCTTCAAAGGTGTTTAAAAGCTATTGCTGCTTCAAATTCTCAAGACAAAAAAAGATCCTATACAGGTCGAAAGACATGAGCAAGTACTTACAATGTAAACAACTGTGTAAGTATTAAAACTCCAGACATAAAAAAATGCAATTCAAGGGCACAAATATCAGTAATCACAAGTACTTACCTGCAACTGAAGCACATTTGGGAACATGCTGCCACTGAACAGATCTAGGAATGTCATTTTGCTACTTATCTTTGCAAGCTCTTCCCAATAGTTTTTAGCCAGACCCTTCCAAAGTTCAATAGTGCACCCAAAACAGCACCCATCGCTCACACAAACTCATGCAAGGCAGCTTGCACTTAGAGCTGATACTGCCAGTGCTGCTACAGAAGCACACAGTACCCACCTTTGAGTACAACTATAGAGCAAGTTATTTTAAGGCTTATGACCTATGACTGAAGATTTTCCTCCAGACCGATTTCGCTCCAATCAGGAGGTGAAAGCAAACTATGAAAATGACTACGTGACTTCCCAACCCATGACAGGAGGTACCTGGAACAGCAACACACAGTTCTTAAACAGATCAGGCACTCTGAAGAAACTGCAAGATGACAGCGTGGAACAACACTTTTGTCCCTACAACACTTTTCCCTGTCCCAGCAGCCTTGCAGAAGCTTGGAGTCTTTGAGGTGTATTTGTGGGCCACATCAAAATGCCTGTAATGCCCACTACCTTCTGCTGGATCTTTCTTTCAGGAAGCACTACAAGTTTTAGGCAAACACACCCATCATTTTAAGGTACATGGTGTGAAGGAAATACGTCCTCTTGTTTATGTTAAGCCTGCTTCCTGATCATCGGACTGGGTGCTACCAGTGGAGAAAACCAGTATTTCCCATTCAACTTCTGCGTGCCATCCTCAATGGTAAAAAAAGGTGACAGAGAGGACGAAGAACACTTTGCAGTCTCTCTGATGAGACTCTGAACTGTCCGAGTATCTCCCAACTCTTTAAAAGGAGATGAAAGAAATCAAAGCAAAACATAGGAAGACACAATGAACAGAGACATTGTATTGTTCGCTCCTTTCAACTCCTCATGCTTCCCTGGGAATAGTTAAAATCTCTTCCTCTGCACTGAGACTTTGTATCATCAGTTAAAACTTATCAGTGGTTGAAAGGGGACTTCCCTACCAGCTACAAACATTTATCTACCAATTTTCTCAAAGCCCACACCATCTCACAACAGCTAACTCGTTGCATCTGTTGGAAAGGGCACCTACAGCTCCTTTCCTTCAGCCACCATGGTGAGTCTTCATTGGCCTCCATTTGACTGAATGTAATCTATGTTCCTCTCCTGAGGGATGCCATGGACTTCACTTGATAGAGTTGACTAACACTGCAGTTCAGCTCAGACTATTTGCACTGTGACCAGTTTTATCTTTCCCCTTCATCTTCTGTCCCAGAATAAACACTTGAAAATTCTTGCTCTCCTGTGGGCTTTGACAGAATCAGATCACCATCATTTGGCACGTTCTGACAGCTTGAATTTACAGCCATAGGAGAATGCATGGCAACTGCCCAGGCACATACTGGCAGACTGCTAGCTAGGCTGTGCAAGGGCCACTGCAAGCACATCATCATTTCACTAAGTATGCTTGAGCTTAATCTGATTAAAATTACCTAAATTTCCAACAGACCAAGAACATGCACAGCAAGCAGCAACAACAGCACAGCAGCTGCACAAGCTTCATGTTGCCTGTGAGCTTCCTAAGCACATGACATGGTTTTTTGTTGGGTTTTACCTCAAAGGTTTCACCTTCCTCCAACAACAAGCAGTACATGGAAGAACACCTTTCCTCCTACTTACAGATTTTCCTTTCCATCATCATCACAAGGAAGGTCTGCTTCCTCTGTGCTGGTGCTGACACCAAAACAAACATCTCCCTAAAAGCAGCTCTTATCCTCTCTTAGGCCAAAAGCCTGGTGTCAAAAGCCTAGAGGACCACAGATGACCATTGTCTTCAGAGTTCTCAGTCAAGGGAACGAGAGAGTGAAGACACAAAACATTTTCCCTCAAACAATGAATGTACTTGACTCCTAATTCGAGAAGATCTGCACATAAGCTATTCAAACAGATCAGTGTTTTGAGATGATTTTTTTTTTTAATTATTGCTTTTTAAAAGAGCAGCAAAGGAGAGTAACTTACTGAAACATCCCTGTTTATACTGGGGAGTATTTCACTCTGAGGTGGATGGCCAGAAGCCATCCATTTCAAGAAGACACACACATTCCTGGTGCAGGTTTCATGCAAAGAAATTGAACAGTGAATCCCTAAATAAAATTGCTGGTCAGGTGGATGTGTTCCGGGGTGAACTATGATTCTCTTACTAAGCAACTTTAAGCAAGTTACTGCTTCAAAGGTGTTTAAAAGCTATTGCTGCTTCAAATTCTCAAGACAAAAAAAGATCCTATACAGGTCGAAAGACATGAGCAAGTACTTACAATGTAAACAACTGTGTAAGTATTAAAACTCCAGACATAAAAAAATGCAATTCAAGGGCACAAATATCAGTAATCACAAGTACTTACCTGCAACTGAAGCACATTTGGGAACATGCTGCCACTGAACAGATCTAGGAATGTCATTTTGCTACTTATCTTTGCAAGCTCTTCCCAATAGTTTTTAGCCAGACCCTTCCAAAGTTCAATAGTGCACCCAAAACAGCACCCATCGCTCACACAAACTCATACAAGGCAGCTTGCACTTAGAGCTGATACTGCCAGTGCTGCTACAGAAGCACACAGTACCCACCTTTGAGTACAACTATAGAGCAAGTTATTTTAAGGCTTATGACCTATGACTGAAGATTTTCCTCCAGACCGATTTTGCTCCAATCAGGAGGTGAAAGCAAACTATGAAAATGACTACGTGACTTCCCAACCCATGACAGGAGGTACCTGGAACAGCAACACACAGTTCTTAAACAGATCAGGCACTCTGAAGAAACTGCAAGATGACAGCGTGGAACAACACTTTTGTCCCTACAACACTTTTCCCTGTCCCAGCAGCCTTGCAGAAGCTTGGAGTCTTTGAGGTGTATTTGTGGGCCACATCAAAATGCCTGTAATGCCCACTACCTTCTGCTGGATCTTTCTTTCAGGAAGCACTACAAGTTTTAGGCAAACACACCCATCATTTTAAGGTACATGGTGTGAAGGAAATACGTCCTCTTGTTTATGTTAAGCCTGCTTCCTGATCATCGGACTGGGTGCTACCAGTGGAGAAAACCAGTATTTCCCATTCAACTTCTGCGTGCCATCCTCAATGGTAAAAAAAGGTGACAGAGAGGACGAAGAACACTTTGCAGTCTCTCTGATGAGACTCTGAACTGTCCGAGTATCTCCCAACTCTTTAAAAGGAGATGAAAGAAATCAAAGCAAAACATAGGAAGACACAATGAACAGAGACATTGTATTGTTCGCTCCTTTCAACTCCTCATGCTTCCCTGGGAATAGTTAAAATCTCTTCCTCTGCACTGAGACTTTGTATCATCAGTTAAAACTTATCAGTGGTTGAAAGGGGACTTCCCTACCAGCTACAAACATTTATCTACCAATTTTCTCAAAGCCCACACCATCTCACAACAGCTAACTCGTTGCATCTGTTGGAAAGGGCACCTACAGCTCCTTTCCTTTAACCCTGTTAAGTTCCTGTGACAAAACAACTGCATACAACTGGCAACCTGATAGTGAAATTACAAATGGTATTCTTCAACTAGAAAAGTGTTACACAGTAGGCTTTTGGATTAAAGTAGTATCTCTCTCATTTGCCAAATATCAAATGGGGTTACAGACAGAAGTCGTTTCTGCATTGCAACTTTATTTTTCCTATTGGCACTGGGGACAAGGGTTTTCCCTAAGTCATAAGATCAGCAAGTCCCACCAGGAATCTCACAGGAACACAGAAAACTCCAGGCGGGAGCTTCTTTAGGGCTCTCACAACTAACCTTCCACAGCAGTTACAGCAATCAAATCTGACTAGAAGTAACAGGTGAGTTGAGAGGCAAAAACCTGCCTGGCTCTTCAGCAACAAGCTCTAAAGCCATGGCTAACTTTAGAGTTTTGCAAACATTATTGTGCTTCAAAATCGGAGTAAAGAAAAATGACCTTCTGAAAAATAAACAGCCTTATTTATTGCTTAAAGGGAAGTGGTCACAGCACCCAGCTTGCCTGAGGTCAAGAAGTGTCTGGACGGTGCCCTCAGCCCCATGCTCTGACTTGGCTGGCCCTGTGTGGAGCCAGGAGTTGTACTGCATGATCCTTATGGGTCCCCAGTCTCTCACTCCAGATCCACCTTCCAACTGTTTCTCTCCCCACCTTATTACTTTTTAATCTTCATCTTGCAAAAATGGCCTCCTTCCCTTTAAGGAGGAGGTGAGATCCCAAACCAACACCTACCACATTCCACTTGGAGTTCTTCAGAGAGCAAAGCCCGTGGGCCAAAAACTTCCTATCTTCTTTCCAAACCCTTCACTCCCTACTCTAAAGCTGTTCAGTTGAAAATGCACTTTCCCCAGTAAACTACTTTTTTAAAACAACATAACTAATATCTGTAACCTTCCATAGGCTAAGAGATGTTTCCTAATTAAAAACACAGTTTATTACAAGACATGTGAAGACAACATATATAGTAAAATGAATTTTCATGGCTGTGCTGTGGCTAAAGTAAAGTTCTCAAGGCTGCAATTTAACATTCCAAGTTCTCCCATCTTTATTGATTCTTCAGGTTTTGCACAGAAACTCTTTGGGGGCTAGAGCAGCAGGAATTGCATCTCACTGCTTTCCAAGACTTCAAGTTTCAAAAGCAAACTCTTCAAAAAGGACAGTTCTTGAATTGAGTAGATACAGGGACAAAAATATAGCACATACTTGAAGGTTACATGATTACTGCATACCAAATCCTTTGGCAGAGGTGATGGCCTTCAATAATCTTTCCTTAAGCTTCTCTTTGCTTGAGTACTCCAGAAGCAAAAGTACATTAAAGCATGTGTGAGATGTAGGTAACCTGCAGGGAAAACCAAAGAGAAGAATTCAGATCTGGGAACAGGCAATACACAGAGAAATACCTCGTGACTTCAACCGTCCAAAAGCTTTTTGAAAGAGACTTGACTTCACGGAAAGATTAGACTCTCAGATTTAACTAATGAAAAGCACAGAACTTGCTTCCATTTCACAACAAAGCATCAAAATGTCGATTTATTTTCGGTTCTACCTCTCTGTATCTGGGCCATTTTTGGCTATGAACATCTTTAACTTTCCAAATCCTCCCACTGGGGCTCTGCCTGTGCCTGTTGTACACTGTAAGCATAGTCTTCTCTGTTCGTCTGTAAATGAATGGACTATTTCCCAGAATTCTCTCTCAAGGAAGAAATCAAAAAGTAAACAAACTGAAAATGTTCTTGTGTATAAAGCAGACTTTCAAAAGTAGAATTAGAACCTTCCAAGTTCAATTAATCAACCTTAACATCAGTTTACAAGTTGCATTGGTAAACCAAAGCTAACAGTACTAACTGGTGAGATCCAGAAGTAGAAATCAGGAGTATTACCAAAACACTGCAAGTTTAAGTGCTTCTAAATGTCAATCTGGCTGAAAGATGGGCAAATATTCTTCCTTTATTTGAGGATTCCCACAGAATTAATGCAGGTTCCACTACACTGTGCATTTCTACCACCTCCTTAAACAACAGAGCAAACAAATGCAGCTGCTGTCAAACATTTTCTATCCTAGCAGGAACTAGTAAAGTAGCTGGTGTCAAAAGCCTAGAGGACCACAGATGACCATTGTCTTCAGAGTTCTCAGTCAAGGGAACGAGAGAGTGAAGACACAAAACATTTTCCCTCAAACAATGAATGTACTTGACTCCTAATTCGAGAAGATCTGCACATAAGCTATTCAAACAGACCAGTGTTTTGTGATTTTTTTTTTTTAATTATTGCTTTTTAAAAAAGCAGCAAAGGAGAGTAACTTACTGAAACATCCCTGTTTATACTGGGGAGTATTTCACTCTGAGGTGGATGGCCAGAAGCCATCCATTTCAAGAAGATACACACATTCCTGGTGCAGGTTTCATGCAAAGAAATTGAACAGTGAATCCCTAAATAAAATTGCTGGTCAGGTGGATGTGTTCCGGGGTGAACTATGATTCTCTTACTAAGCAACTTTAAGCAAGTTATTGCTTCAAAGGTGTTTAAAAGCTATTGCTGCTTCAAATTCTCAAGACAAAAAAAGATCCTATACAGGTCGAAAGACATGAGCAAGTACTTACAATGTAAACAACTGTGTAAATATTAAAACTCCAGAAATAAAAAATGCAATTCAAGGGCACAAATATCAGTAATCACAAGTACTTACCTGCAACTGAAGCACATTTGGGAACATGCTGCCACTGAACAGATCTAGGAATGTCATTTTGCTACCGATGACTTATCTTTGCAAGCTCTTCCCAATAGTTTTTAGCCAGACCCTTCCAAAGTTCAATAGTGCACCCAAAACAGCACCCATCGCTCACACAAACTCATACAAGGCAGCTTGCACTTAGAGCTGATACTGCCAGTGCTGCTACAGAAGCACACAGTACCCACCTTTGAGTACAACTATAGAGCAAGTTATTTTAAGGCTTATGACCTATGACTGAAGATTTTCCTCCAGACCGATTTCGCTCCAATCAGGAGGTGAAAGCAAACTATGAAAATGACTAAGTGACTTCCCAACCCATGACAGGAGGTACCTGGAACAGCAACACACAGTTCTTAAACAGATCAGGCACTCTGAAGAAACTGCAAGATGACAGCGTGGAACAACACTTTTGTCCCTACAACACTTTTCCCTGTCCCAGCAGCCTTGCAGAAGCTTGGAGTCTTTGAGGTGTGTTTGTGGGCCACATCAAAATGCCTGTAATGCCCACTACCTTCTCCTGGATCTTTCTTTCAGGAAGCACTACAAGTTTTAGGCAAACACACCCATCATTTTAAGGTACATGGTGTGAAGGAAATACGTCCTCTTGTTTATGTTAAGCCTGCTTCCTGATCATCGGACTGGGTGCTACCAGTGGAGAAAACCAGTATTTCCCATTCAACTTCTGCGTGCCATCCTCAATGGTAAAAAAAGGTGACAGAGAGGACGAAGAACACTTTGCAGTCTCTCTGATGAGACTCTGAACTGTCCGAGTATCTCCCAACTCTTTAAAAGGAGATGAAAGAAATCAAAGCAAAACATAGGAAGACACAATGAACAGAGACATTGTATTGTTCGCTCCTTTCAACTCCTCATGCTTCCCTGGGAATAGTTAAAATCTCTTCCTCTGCACTGAGACTTTGTATCATCAGTTAAAACTTATCAGTGGTTGAAAGGGGACTTCCCTACCAGCTACAAACATTTATCTACCAATTTTCTCAAAGCCCACACCATCTCACAACAGCTAACTCGTTGCATCTGTTGGAAAGGGCACCTACAGCTCCTTTCCTTCAGCCACCATGGTGAGTCTTCATTGGCCTCCATTTGACTGAATGTAATCTATGTTCCTCTCCTGAGGGATGCCATGGACTTCACTTGATAGAGTTGACTAACACTGCAGTTCAGCTCAGACTATTTGCACTGTGACCAGTTTTATCTTTCCCCTTCATCTTCTGTCCCAGAATAAACACTTGAAAATTCTTGCTCTCCTGTGGGCTTTGACAGAATCAGATCACCATCATTTGGCACGTTCTGACAGCTTGAATTTACAGCCATAGGAGAATGCATGGCAACTGCCCAGGCACATACTGGCAGACTGCTAGCTAGGCTGTGCAAGGGCCACTGCAAGCACATCATCATTTCACTAAGTATGCTTGAGCTTAATCTGATTAAAATTACCTAAATTTCCAACAGACCAAGAACATGCACAGCAAGCAGCAACAACAGCACAGCAGCTGCACAAGCTTCATGTTGCCTGTGAGCTTCCTAAGCACAAGACATGGTTTTTTGTTGGGTTTTACCTCAAAGGTTTCACCTTCCTCCAACAACAAGCAGTACATGGAAGAACACCTTTCCTCCTACTTACAGATTTTCCTTTCCATCATCATCACAAGGAAGGTCTGCTTCCTCTGTGCTGGTGCTGACACCAAAACAAACATCTCCCTAAAAGCAGCTCTTATCCTCTCTTAGGCCAAAAGCCTGGTGTCAAAAGCCTAGAGGACCACAGATGACCATTGTCTTCAGAGTTCTCAGTCAAGGGAACGAGAGAGTGAAGACACAAAACATTTTCCCTCAAACAATGAATGTACTTGACTCCTAATTCGAGAAGATCTGCACATAAGCTATTCAAACAGATCAGTGTTTTGAGATGATTTTTTTTTTTAATTATTGCTTTTTAAAAGAGCAGCAAAGGAGAGTAACTTACTGAAACATCCCTGTTTATACTGGGGAGTATTTCACTCTGAGGTGGATGGCCAGAAGCCATCCATTTCAAGAAGACACACACATTCCTGGTGCAGGTTTCATGCAAAGAAATTGAACAGTGAATCCCTAAATAAAATTGCTGGTCAGGTGGATGTGTTCCGGGGTGAACTATGATTCTCTTACTAAGCAACTTTAAGCAAGTTACTGCTTCAAAGGTGTTTAAAAGCTATTGCTGCTTCAAATTCTCAAGACAAAAAAAGATCCTATACAGGTCGAAAGACATGAGCAAGTACTTACAATGTAAACAACTGTGTAAGTATTAAAACTCCAGAAATAAAAAATGCAATTCAAGGGCACAAATATCAGTAATCACAAGTACTTACCTGCAACTGAAGCACATTTGGGAACATGCTGCCACTGAACAGATCTAGGAATGTCATTTTGCTACTTATCTTTGCAAGCTCTTCCCAATAGTTTTTAGCCAGACCCTTCCAAAGTTCAATAGTGCACCCAAAACAGCACCCATCGCTCACACAAACTCATACAAGGCAGCTTGCACTTAGAGCTGATACTGCCAGTGCTGCTACAGAAGCACACAGTACCCACCTTTGAGTACAACTATAGAGCAAGTTATTTTAAGGCTTATGACCTATGACTGAAGATTTTCCTCCAGACCTATTTCGCTCCAATCAGGAGGTGAAAGCAAACTATGAAAATGACTATGTGACTTCCCAACCCATGACAGGAGGTACCTGGAACAGCAACACACAGTTCTTAAACAGATCAGGCACTCTGAAGAAACTGCAAGATGACAGCGTGGAACAACACTTTTGTCCCTACAACACTTTTCCCTGTCCCAGCAGCCTTGCAGAAGCTTGGAGTCTTTGAGGTGTATTTGTGGGCCACATCAAAATGCCTGTAATGCCCACTACCTTCTGCTGGATCTTTCTTTCAGGAAGCACTACAAGTTTTAGGCAAACACACCCATCATTTTAAGGTACATGGTGTGAAGGAAATACGTCCTCTTGTTTATGTTAAGCCTGCTTCCTGATCATCGGACTGGGTGCTACCAGTGGAGAAAACCAGTATTTCCCATTCAACTTCTGCGTGCCATCCTCAATGGTAAAAAAAGGTGACAGAGAGGACGAAGAACACTTTGCAGTCTCTCTGATGAGACTCTGAACTGTCCGAGTATCTCCCAACTCTTTAAAAGGAGATGAAAGAAATCAAAGCAAAACATAGGAAGACACAATGAACAGAGACATTGTATTGTTCGCTCCTTTCAACTCCTCATGCTTCCCTGGGAATAGTTAAAATCTCTTCCTCTGCACTGAGACTTTGTATCATCAGTTAAAACTTATCAGTGGTTGAAAGGGGACTTCCCTACCAGCTACAAACATTTATCTACCAATTTTCTCAAAGCCCACACCATCTCACAACAGCTAACTCGTTGCATCTGTTGGAAAGCGCACCTACAGCTCCTTTCCTTCAGCCACTATGGTGAGTCTTCATTGGCCTCCATTTGACTGAATGTAATCTATGTTCCTCTCCTGAGGGATGCCATGGACTTCACTTGATAGAGTTGACTAACACTGCAGTTCAGCTCAGACTATTTGCACTGTGACCAGTTTTATCTTTCCCCTTCATCTTCTGTCCCAGAATAAACACTTGAAAATTCTTGCTCTCCTGTGGGCTTTGACAGAATCAGATCACCATCATTTGGCACGTTCTGACAGCTTGAATTTACAGCCATAGGAGAATGCATGGCAACTGCCCAGGCACATACTGGCAGACTGCTAGCTAGGCTGTGCAAGGGCCACTGCAAGCACATCATCATTTCACTAAGTATGCTTGAGCTTAATCTGATTAAAATTACCTAAATTTCCAACAGACCAAGAACATGCACAGCAAGCAGCAACAACAGCACAGCAGCTGCACAAGCTTCATGTTGCCTGTGAGCTTCCTAAGCACATGACATGGTTTTTTGTTGGGTTTTACATCAAAGGTTTCACCTTCCTCCAACAACAAGCAGTACATGGAAGAACACCTTTCCTCCTACTTACAGATTTTCCTTTTCCATCATCATCACAAGGAAGGTCTGCTTCCTCTGTGCTGGTGCTGACACCAAAACAAACATCTCCCTAAAACCAGCTCTTATCCTCTCTTAGGCCAAAAGCCTGGTGTCAAAAGCCTAGAGGACCACAGATGACCATTGTCTTCAGAGTTCTCACTCAAGGGAACGAGAGAGTGAAGACACAAAACATTTTCCCTCAAACAATGAATGAACTTGACTCCTAATTCGAGAAGATCTACACATAAGCTATTCAAACAGATCAGTGTTTTGTGATGATTTTTTTTTAAATTATTGCTTTTTAAAAGAGCAGCAAGGGAGAGTAACTTACCGAAACATCCCTGTATTTCACTCTGAGGTTGTGCTGGTTTTGGCATTTTTGACATTTTAAATTCTATTTGAGGGATCTCCTTCGTTTTCACTTTGTTTTCACTGTAAGTAAAGTGCTTATGAGTCAACAGAAGTCACCCTTGAAATAATATGTAAGCTGCTTTGGCAGGGGGGTTGGACCCGATGATCTCTCGAGGTCCCTTCCAACCCCTACACTTCTGTGATTCTGTTGGTTATACTGCAGTGCATATCAAGAGGTGCAAAAGAAAGGATGGTGAAAGCAAGCTTCATTTTCTGCTTTTACACATCTATGCCAGAAGCCAGGGTATGCTTTTTTCCCTCCCAGGTTGATACGAATACAAACAGCGTACATACTTTGTTTGTATTTTAAATACAGAAGTAAAAATTGAAGCATGCATGCACATCTAGGTTTATTACCCATCTTTAAACACAGACAGTGTGCAAAGACGGAAGCACAGGAGACTGGTGCAGGGGGCAAGGGTAAAAACTGTCAGATGGAAACGTGACTTAAAACTGAAATGTAAAGCTTACTCCTAGTTCTTAGCTGCAAGCAAATTTGACATTACTGCCACCCTTTAGACCTGTACCCCTTTTAGATGAAATGAGACAAACTGAGGCTATCAGATTGATTTTGTTTTAAAGCTGGAGGAAGGGGAGGAAATAACTCAAAGACTCACCATAGCCCTACTCTGGGTTTATTGCAGAAGCTCTTCCTCTTTGGTTTGATTACTAATTCTAGAAGCTAATCACAAAGCAAAGCGAGGAGAAAGGTGAGAGGAGAAACAAAGGAACCCTGCAAAGAAACCCTGCACTACTCACATCTAAAGAAGCAATGGCAGCGCTCACTAACTACACACCATTATTTCTTTCATCACTCCTCCTTAGGAGGCCGACCGGTGGTGACCGTGAGCCTCAGTGGTTGATGTACTCTTCTCATGATCACCAAGAACCCTGGAGAGCTTCAGAGAGAAGCAGCAGCAGACACAGAAAGGCACTGCATAAACACAGGACAGCCCGGCTTGGAAGGGACCTTGAAAGATCATCTGGTCCAACCTTCTGAGGGAAAGGTCCGATCAATTAGTAAACCAGTAGAACACATACCAATATCTGGGTTGAAGATTTCTTCCACAGCCGGTTGAAAGAATTCTTTGGAAACACCTCCTTCATCTACCCCTTGCTCTCCTTCCAATTCAACATGCAATTGCTTCTTCAAGTCTGCAGGATTTTCCATGGCAATCATCTCTAGCTATTGAGTGAACAGATAAAAGCATTTCATTAGTGAACCTGTTCTACTTGTTACTGTCAACTGAGTGTCAAATAATGAAATCAAAACTACCCTCCACACCTAAGAAGAAAGCAAGTGTAAGTCACAACGGTAAAATATGAAAACCCAGTAGAAATGTTAAATCATTCTAAGCACATATTAGCGTTTGGGGATTAACACAGCAACAAACTTACCACAGATCTGATCTGCTAGGCAATTATGTCTGTTAGCTGCCTCCATTTCCATTCTCTGATTTTCTCTGAAATAAGTTAGCATTGTGTCGCACCAAATCCAGAGAAAACACGATGAAAACAAGCTGTATTCCTTGGGTAATTCAATTCACCTGACAAGGAAGAGAAACTGCAGTCTGATCTCCATGTTTGACAATGAATGGTTTTGTGAAAGGATTACACAGGTGTATCTTTCAAAACCTTCATCATTTTCAGTGGAAAACAGAAGACAAGCCTTTGACACTCACCCGCAACGAGGTGGGGGATAAAAATGTTGCCAAAATTGCAGTAAAATCAATCCCCTTTCCTCTTGACCCTAATAAAGAAGTCTCCGAATCTCTGGCTCTTAATTCGGTGCCTTTAAACAGATCTACCGCAGCGCTTCCCCACAGTGAAAGTTCAGATACGGTCAAACAGAAGCTGTGACATCTGTTGGAAAGGGCACCTACAGCTCCTTTCCTTTAACCCTGTTAAGTTCCTGTGACAAAACAACTGCATACAACTGGAAACCTGATAGTGAAATTACAAATGGTATTCTTCAACTAGAAAAGTGTTACACAGTAGGCTTTTGGATTAAAGTAGTATCTCTCTCATTTGCCAAATATCAAATGGGGTTACAGACAGAAGTCGTTTCTGCATTGCAACTTTATTTTTCCTATTGGCACTGGGGACAAGGGTTTTCCCTAAGTCATAAGAGCAGCAAGTCCCACCTGGAATCTCACAGGAACACAGAAAACTCCAGGCGGGAGCTTCTTTAGGGCTCTCACAACTAACCTTCCACAGCAGTTACAGCAATCAAATCTGACTAGAAGTAACAGGTGAGTTGAGAGGCAAAAACCTGCCTGGCTCTTCAGCAACAAGCTCTAAAGCCATGGCTAACTTTAGAGTTTTGCAAACATTATTGTGCTTCAAAATCGGAGTAAAGAAAAATGACCTTCTGAAAAATAAACAGCCTTATTTATTGCTTAAAGGGAAGTGGTCACAGCACCCAGCTTGCCTGAGGTCAAGAAGTGTCTGGACGGTGCCCTCAGCCCCATGCTCTGACTTGGCTGGCCCTGTGTGGAGCCAGGAGTTGGACTGCATGATCCTTATGGGTCCCTTGGAACTTGGGCTATTCCATGATACTGTGGGGGGAGATCCCCCGAGCCCCGCCCCACCAGTGACACGACCCCTGTCCCCCACCCCCCCCGCCCGAGTTCTAGGTCCCACGAAGCTGTTTGTTACCGAGCGCCACCCCGGCAACCAGTGCGCTAGTTCGGCCTGAACACGGAGACGCACTGCTGACTGGAGCTCTGGCCCAGCAGCACTACACCACCTAGGTCAGCGTTGCTCTGGACGGCTCAGCTCGTTCCAGAGCCCTACAAACGCATCCGAGGCCACGTGTTTAACCGAATCTTCGGGATGGGCCAGCTGCACTGCCGCCACAGATCCAGGTAGGCTCCCCCCGCAGCTCCGGGACACGCCGTCATGGCCGAGCCCCGCAGCAGCTGCCTTTATCACACCTCACACACACCGTCGGCTCTGCAGGGACGACCCTGAGCCCGTGCAGCGGTGCCAGCCCGCCCAGCCATCCCCCGAGCCGCTGCTGCGCCAGTGTGTGCGGGTGACCCAGGGGCGTGTGACCAAGAAGAGGGACCTCCTCCTCTTCTTGGACACCTTGGTCATCGGCAAGTCCAAGTAAGACTCCCAGAGCCCAGCTCTCTTTCCTGCCAAGCCCTGGCCCTGGCCCAGGCCAGGGACACCCCAGCGGCAGCCCCAGGCCCCCGGCGCCCTGCTGCCGGATGCACCCGCGGCCAGGCGCTGGAGGGAAGCCACCGGGCTGGGCCACCTCCAGACCACTCCCTGCTGCTCCTCTCTGCAGAGATAGCCAGACCCCGCGCCCAAAGATCTGCCTGCCCCTGGGCCAGCTGCACGTCCTGAGCAGCAGCAAAGGGGCTGCCAGGGATGCGTCCAGCCACGGGGAGGAGCAGGAGGACCAGGACACCAACTCCCTGGTCCTCGTCTGGCCGGACGGCACCCTCATCGTGACGTTCTGGTGAGTCGGGGGGCCGCGTCCCACGCTGCCAGGGCTGGGCAGCACCTGGGCCCAGCTGCACCAGCCTTCGTCCTGCTGCTGGGACTGTCCCCATGGGGCAGGGCTGTCCCCATGCCCGGCTCTGCCTGGCTCAGGCTGGGTGGGGAGCAGTGGACGCTCACTCAGGCTGGGTCTCCTCTCTTCCTGCAGCTCCCTGGCACTGAAGGAGCTCTGGCTCAGCGCGCTCCTTGGGTAAGCACTGCCCTGGCCCTGCAGCCTGGGCCGCTCCTGCTCCAAGCATGGCCCTGAGGGGATGCTCCAGGCATAGCCCCTCCCTTGTGGAAACACTGCTCCCGAGCTGGGCAGAGGTGCCCCCGGCTGCCTCGGGGCAGCTCAGAGAGAGCAAAGGCGGCTTGTGCCTCACCCAGCTCTTTGTCGGCCCCTTCCCCTGGCACAGGCCCCCGCAAGGAGTGCAGGGAGCCCGGGTGACCCAGCTGCCCTCCATCGAGCTCCTGCTGAAGGAGCTGAGGCGCCGCAGAACCGTGAGTGTCCCTCCTGCCCCCGCCCTGCCCCCAGAGCCTGCTCCAGCCCAGCACCAGGGCCATGGCTTCTCACCAGCCCTTCTCGCTCGCTTCCCCTTGCGCAGGCCACGCCGCTGGACAGCAGCAGCCTCGAGAGGCTGCTTGAGCGCCAGGCAGAGGTACGCGGCGGCTGGCACCGCAGCGCTCGGGCTGCCGTCTCGGCCCTGCCCACCTGTCCCGTAGGGCCTGGGGCCGAGGCAGCCCGCCTGGAGCCCTTGCTGCTGCGGGGCAGCTGGCTGAGCGCAGCGCCTTTCTTGCAGGCTGGCCCAGAGCAGCGCCCACCGCCCGGCCCATCCGGCACCGAAGGCGGACTCGGCCCCTCGGCAGGTGAGTGAGCGGTCTTAGGGTCCCCAGAGCTCTGCCGCCCCTCCTTCCCAAATGACGCCTCCCTCCCTCCCCCCCTCCCAGCTTCTGTTGCTCCCTCGAACTGTCCGTCCGTGCCTCCGTCGCTGCCTCTGCCTTGCTTTCAGCAGCCGGGGAGGGGGACAGCGCCCAGACGCTCCCGGAGCGCTCACCTGGCGCTTCTCCTCCC
Source organism: Laterallus jamaicensis coturniculus (assembly GCA_022605575.1). Lineage (NCBI taxonomy): Eukaryota > Metazoa > Chordata > Aves > Gruiformes > Rallidae > Laterallus > Laterallus jamaicensis. Next base: position 4,495,740 of record JAKCOX010000053.1, read on the forward strand.
TGCACGGCTCTTTGCTTTCTTGTCCTTGGCAGCAGGCGGCACCCGCCGGAGGAGGGGGCGGCTGCCCTGGCCCTTTGGAAGGCGGCGAGGGAGCTCGGCCGCTGCAGAGGCAGCGGAGCAGCCGGCCGCCGAAGACAGCAGGGGGGCTCTCTTCGGCCGGCCCCTGGCCGCTCTCTGCAGCCAGGACGGCACGCTGCCCCAGCCCATCCAGGTAAGCGAGCCTGGCCGGGGGCTGTCCGTGCCGCTGCCTGCCGCGCACAGGCGCTGTCCCCAGCAGAGGAAGCCCGGCTGGGGCTCGGGGACAAAGCCGGCTGCCCGGCCCCCCGGCTCCTGCTCCTGCGCAAGCTTGACCTGGCCCAGGCCCTGTCTCCAGCCCGGCCTCTGCCCTCCTCTGTCCCTGCAGGACCTGCTGGCTGTCCTGGAGGAGAAGGGGCCATCCACGGAGGGGATCTTCATGGTGGGGGCCAGCGAGCGTGCCTCCCGGGAGCTGAGGGAGGCCCTCGACAGCGGAGCGGAGGTCGACCTCAGAAGCCATTCCGCACATCTGCTGGCCACCGTCTTGAAGGTAAAGCCCGCTGACCTGTCCCCTCGCAGCTCACGAGCCAGGCTGCCGGGGATGCTGCCCGTGCTGCCGGCAGCAGTGCTCAAGCCTCACCCGGAGCCCTGGGCATTGCAGGACTTCCTGCAGCAGATCCCCTCCAAGCTCCTCGTGGCGGAGCTCTACGAGGACTGGATGAGCGCCCTGCAGAAGCCCTACAGGCATCAGAAGCTGGAGGCACTGAGGGAGTAAGCGTCCAGCCGGCGTGGTCAGGCAGTCTTCCCTGGGCTGGGCTTGGCAGAGATCAGGCTGGGGGAGCTTTGTCAACAAGGTCATCTCTATTGACTGTGCCTTTGTGCCCTGCCAGGGTGGTCCGCAAGTTGCCCGAGGCCAACCTCCTGCTCCTCAAGAGCCTGCTGTCCCTGCTGCATGACATCAGCAGCGACGAGGACAGCAGGATGAGCATGAGCAGTCTGGCCATCTGCCTGGGGCCGAGGCTCCTCAGCCCACCCGAGGAGGACGGGGTGCCCCTGCACGTCGTGCTGTGCGGGACAGTGCAGGTACGCTGCGTTTCCCAGCCGGCTGCAGCCTTCCGGGCCCAGCTGAGCGCTGCTGTGCAGAGCTGCCTCCTCTCTTCAGCAAACACTCCTGGGAGAGCTGCTGCTGGGAAGAGCAGCCACCCCACCGCTGCAGCTTTCTGCGCAGCGGCAGTCCCAGCAAGGGGCAGGAGCCAGAAGGGCTCCTGGGAGAGCCCCCTTTAGCCCCCCCAGCTGCAAACCACTCTTTTGCTGCGTGCAGGTGACGCAGCTGGTGGAGGTCCTAATTTACCATCAGAAGAAAATCCTTCGGGAGGAGGTGGATGAGACACCATGGCTCTACGCAGCTGCAGCACAGGCTCATCAGGCCCACAGCCGGCGGGACAAGAAAAGCCTCCCCCTTCAGAAGGTGGGTGGCACCGCTGCCGCAGGGACAAGCCGGGTCACCACCAGCCTGCAGGCCTGCTGCAGCACAGGGTCAGGCTGATGATGCACGTTGGCCATTGCACTTGGTACCATCATCCCCGTGCCAGCTGCGGTTCAGCTGAGCTGAGCAAACCCACCCAAGGGATGGATCTGCCTGTCAGAGCTGAGGTAGCAACCAGGCAGGCAGGTCCTCGCCAGCTGCTAACTGGCTCATTTCCATTGCAGGTGCCTCCAGTCACTCCGGGCAGCCAGCAGCCAAAGAGCTCCTGCAAGGACAGAAGGTACGATGAGCTACCTTTGATGAAGAGTAGAGCTGGTTTGTGTTGGTCATGGCTTTCCCTGTCTAATGATCCTCTTGAATGGAAAAGCTGCCAGGCTCTTCACGCTTCTCCTGAGAGTCCTGAGGGAAGACAAATAGCAGCAAAAGCTCCATGTTTTGTCCTCTCTTGCCATGCCAGAGGACATCGCAAAGAAGGGGGGACCAGTTCCCTCCTGCTCCTGCCTTCCCGGTTCCAACAGCACTTCCCAACTCTGTCCCTGTAGGTGCCGGTGTGCTTCTCTTGCTTGGATTCCCCGGATGAGATCCAAGACCCGGACATCAAGGGGCACGACATAGCTGCAGCTCCGCCATGGCAGAGGGGGCGAGGTGGCCCCCCTATCCTTCTTTTATCTCTCCTGTTGCAGTTTTGTGTGGTTGGGCGCTGGGAAAGAACGGGGCTGCAGGAAATGGCTGCTGCGAGGAGCTGCTGGAATTCCTCTGCAGCTCCCAAGTGTAAACAATTCAAGGCCAGAGTCAATGTTGGCTTGGAGAAAGCCCATGGAAAAGGCCGAGACCCCGTCTGCAGCCCATGGAGGGGCTCCATGCTCGAAGGAGCAGGTGGAGACATAGAGAAGATGCTGTAAGCCTACGTTGGCAGCATCCATGAAGTGAATCAGAGGCACAGAGATGAGCGAGAGAGAGTTTTGCGCCGGAACAGGTTTGCTGCGGGGGCTGGTGATCCCGGGGAGGGCTGGGACTGAGAGACTTTGTGATTTATGACTGCCTGCCCTAGCAGTGACCCACGGCGGAGCAGCTGATGAAGAGATAAAGCCCAAAGCAAGCGCGACCATATCTTGAAACTAATGCAACCAGATCTTAAAACACGTTCCCCCCACCACTCCCTTCTTAGCAGACTTTAGGCAGAAATTTGCTCCCTTCTTGCCAGGCAGGGACTAGGGAAAATGGGGTTCTCAGTAGCACTCTTCATCAGCTGCTCCGCCGCGGGGCACTGCTAGGGCGGGCAGCGGGAAATCACGATGTCTCTCAGTCCCAGCCCTCCCCGGGATCACCAGCCCCCCAAGCAAAACTGTTCATCTTTGTGTCTCTGAGTCTCTTCAGCAAGTGCTGGCAGGGGCTTATCCCAACGTAGGCTCACAGCGTCATATCTCCACCTGCTCCATCCAGCGTGGAGCCCCTCTACAGGCTGCAGGTGGGCTCTCGGCCTTTTCCATGGGGTTTCCCCCACCGGCTGCAGGGGCATCTTGGTCTCTGGCACCTGGGGCGCCTCCTCCCTTGCCCTCTCCAGCCGTGGCGTCTTCACAGTGCGTTCCATCACACTCCCTTCTCCGGTGGCAAAATGCAGCTGCTTCCGGGTTGTTTTCTCCTAGATGGGATTCCTGACACCCAACCACACAAACCTACAGCAGTCACTTTTCTGTTACTTTCCTAGTTATTTTCTTAGTTACTTTACAGTACTTTACAGTTACTTTCCTAAATACTAGTTTCTTTTCATTTTCCTTTAGAATTGGATTTGGATTTTAGAGCTCTTGTAAGCACTGGGAGAATAAAAAGCGTGTTACGGCCCTTCGGAGTGGGTCCCTAGAAGTGTGTGTGCCTTGATCACTACGGCAATCTTTATGTGCTCTGAAATAAAACCCTGGGTCCTGGTGATGGTCTTGAGGTAAAACACTAGGGACCAGAAGAACCTGGCTGTGGTTGGGGAGATCAGCCAACGATGAACTGAGCATGCACAAGGATGGGGTTCAAGCAGCGCACACCGTGAGGAAGACTCTGGAGGACAGCCATAGGGCCCCCGTCTGAAAGCCAATCCTTGCAAAGGCCAAATGAAGCAGCCAGCTTCATTCATTCTCTGCAATTTTGAACGATGGCATTAGCTAAAGAATTGTGTAAATGCGCTGTGCTTTGTAGGTGTGGGTGAACAGGTGCCTGGTGGAGCTATCCCCCGTGTTCCCAGGGCTGCAGTGAAAGAAGTGCCTGCTCCTCTGCTTCCTGTAGATAAGCTCTTTCTGATTGTCATAGCTGGGAGTGTGACTCCAGCCTTGCTTAAAGCTCCACACACTGAAACAGCCTGTCTTGGGTTGCTACCTGAGCCCCCCAGGAGGTCTAATGGGGTCGAGCTCCTTCCAGGAGGAAGAAGCCCTATGCACTCCAAAGGGAGAGAGGTGGCGTGTCAAGACCTTCCTGCGGGCATCTCTCTTGCCAGGTCCCTGCCAGTCATTCCCCCACCTCGGTGGCTGGTTGAGACCTGCCGATCAGTGTTTGGTTACACAGCTGCAAGGGGAGCTCCAGGTGATGCTCCAGACTGGCTCTGCACGGCCGGGATGGGCAGGTGGGAAGCGTACCTGCCATCTCTGCAGCTTGGTCTGCTCGAGGCAGGAAAAGCCAGGTTGCTGGGCACGTGGACGTCACACGAGCCTTTGGACAACCCAGTGAATAAAATGACTCAGAGGTGTGTTTTCTCCCTCTGGGAAAAGAGGCTATCACAGAAGAGATGCAGTGACCTGGAGCCCTGCACAAAGCAGGTGGGGAACTTCTGTTCTAGTGATCTGGCAGTTGTCCACAGCTGATTTACACTGAAATGCTGGTGGCCAGAACCAGGCCATGCAGGACTGATGGGTGACAGGATGTCTTCAGCAGAGCATGCTCCTCCTCCCCAGCTGTCACAGGGGCCAGAGGCAGAAGCAGCACGGCACAGCAGGGTTGCCTTCTCCATGTGGGCTCCAGCCCACAAGGGCTTCAGCCTCACCTGTAGAAAGGGAGAAGGAACAATATAAATAATTACAGAGACCAACTGATGTTGCTGTCAGCCACCGGGAGACACCAGAGGCTGCAACAACCCTTGGGGTGGGAGATTTGCAGATTTTGGATGTGCCACGTGTCCTTCCCAAGCCAGAACTCCCATCCCAGAGGTCACTGGTCGACTACCAGTGGAAGGGAAGTCTTGTGAGTAGAGGCTGAGGGGAGACCTCATCGTGGTCTTTGGCTTCCTGATGAGTGGGAGGCAAGAGGCAAGCACCCATCTCCTCTCTTTGGTGACCAGTGATATAACCCAAGGGAACAGCATGAAATTGCGACAGGGGAGGTTTAGGCTGGATATTTGGAAGAAGCTCTTTACTGAGAGGGTGCTTGGGCACTGACACAGGCTCCCCAGGGAAGGGGTCACAGCACTGAGCTTGGCTGAGTTCAAGAGTCATCTGGACAACGGGCTAAGTCACACGCTCGGACTTGGCCCTGTGTGGAGCCAGGAGTTGGGCTCGATGATCCTTAGGGGTCCCTTCCCACTCAGGAGATTCTGAGTGGTGATCAGTCAGGTGATTCTATGAACTCTGGTTTCATTTTGAAGTCTCAAAGCGACGCACAAACCTCCCAGAAGAAAACAGCAGTTCTGAACGCCTCGTTATTGTCTGAAAATACAGTAACAATTCCTGCCCCCTACTTGTATCTCTTGGAAATTCCCCATGCGGAAATCCAGAGGCAAGATATTCACTGAGGAACAGCCAGTCACAAACAGAAGTGTGCCAGGTAAGCTGCAAATACTCATCAGCACCACTCTCTGGGTGTATCCTACCAACAGCACAGAACAAAACCACACTCATCTATTGGTACACCTGCAATTGAAGCCACCTTCCCACCATTGCAGAATCCTTTACAGCCCTCCTTGCAGTTCCAAATATAAACCCCAAACACACCTCCATTCCCTTTAACCTCCCCAGTCTCTCACTCCAGATCCACCTTCCAACTGTTTCTCTCCCCACCTAATTACTTTTTAATCTTCATCTTGCAAAAATGGCCTCCTTCCCTTTAAGGAGGAGGTGAGATCCCAAACCAACACCTACCACATTCCACTTGGAGTTCTTCAGAGAGCAAAGCCCGTGGGCCAAAAACTTCCTATCTTCTTTCCAAACCCTTCACTCCCTACTCTAAAGCTGTTCAGGTGAAAATGCACTTTCCCCAGTAAACTACTTTTTTAAAACAACATAACTAAATTTTGTACCCTTCCATAGGCTAAGAGATGTTTCCTAATTAAAAACACAGTTTATTACAAGACATGTGAAGACAACATATATAGTAAAATGAATTTTCATGGCTGTGCTGTGGCTAAAGTAAAGTTCTCAAGGCTGCAATTTAACATTCCAAGTTCTCCCTTCCATCTTTATTGATTCTTCAGGTTTTGCACAGAAACTCTTTGGGGGCTAGAGCAGCAGGAATTGCATCTCACTGTTTTCCAAGACTTCAAGTTTCAAAAGCAAACTCTTCAGAAAGGACACTTCTTGATTTGAGTAGATACAGGGACAAAAATATAGCACATACTTGAAGGTTACATGATTACTGAATACCAAATTCAGCAGAGCATGCTCCTCATTCCCAGCTGTCACAGGGACCAGAAGCAGAAGCAGCACGGCACAGCAGGGTTGCCTTCTCCATGAGGGCTCCAGCCCACAAGGGCTTCAGCCTCACCTGTAGAAAGGGAGAAGGACCAATATAAATAATTACAGAGACCAACTGATGTTGCTGTCAGCCACCGGGAGACACCAGAGGCTGCAACAACCCTTGGGGTGGGAGATTTGCAGATTTTGGATGTGCAGAGTTTCCCGTGTTTTATTAAAATCAATTGTATTAGACAATAATAAAAAGCCCTGAAGTGCATCAGCAGAGATCACCAGACCCTTAGCCCTTGCTGCTCAAACACCCAGAGCTTGCCCTGCAAAATAGCTGTAAATGAATGGACTATTTCCAGTCTGCTATAAAGCAGACTTTCAAAAGTAGAATTAGAACCTTCCAAGTTCAATTAATCAACCTTAACATCAGTTTACAAGTTGCATTGGTAAACCAAAGCTAACAGTACTAACTGGTGAGATCCAGAAGTAGAAATCAGAAGTATTACCAAAACACTGCAAGTTTAAGTGCTTCTAAATGTCAATCTGGCTGAAAGATGGGCAAATATTCTTCCTTTATTTGAGGATTCCCACAGAATTAATGCAGGTTCCACTACACTGTGCATTTCTACCACCTCCTTAAACAACAGAGCAAACAAATGCAGCTGCTGTCAAACATTTTCTATCCTAGCAGGAACTAGTAAAGTAGCTGGTGTCAAAAGCCTAGAGGACCACAGATGACCATTGTCTTCAGAGTTCTCAGTCAAGGGAACGAGAGAGTGAAGACACAAAACATTTTCCCTCAAACAATGAATGAACTTGACTCCTAATTCGAGAAGATCTACACATAAGCTATTCAAACAGACCAGTGTTTTGTGATTTATTTTTTTTTAAATTATTGCTTTTTAAAAGAGCAGCAAGGGAGAGTATCTTACTGAAACATCCCTGTTTATACAGGGGAGTATTTCACTCTGAGGTTGTGCTGTTTTTGGCTGGGATAGAGTTCATTTTCTTCACAGGAGCTGGTATGGGGCTGCGTTTTGGATTTGTGCTGAAAATCATTTCGACAGCACAGGGGTGTTTTTGTAACTGCTGAGCAGGGCTCCCACAGAGCCAAGTGCTAAACACCTGCCTGCCCGTGGGAAGTGGAGAATTGATTCCTTGTCTTGCTTTGCCTATTAAAACTGTCTTTACCTCAACATTGGGTGTATTTTGAAAAAGGGTAGATGAAGTACTTAGGGATATGGTTTAGCAGAGGATGGGAACTGTTGGACTTGAGGATCTTAAAGGTCTTTTCCAACCTTGTGATTCTGTGATTCACTTTCACTCTTCCCTTTCTCCCCACCATCCCACCTGGGAGAGCAAACACCTGGCTGCATGGGGCTTAGCTGCTGGCTGGGGCAAAACCACAACAATAGTGGGAGACAAAGACCCAGAAGAAAGAAAAAAATCCCTTTTAAGCTTTACCAAAGTTCACTGGAAGCTGAAGACTAGGCTTAAACTATCTGCTCTTCTCTAATGACAGCACTTGACTACAGTGAAAATATACCTAAGACACGTGAATCTCCAATACTGCAAGAATACTAAATATTATACTATTAAATCATGAAGAAACAAATGGGCATGTAACATACTGATAACCTTTGGGAAGTTAGAAAAAAATTATCTAATAATAAGAGAGTCTCTTGTATAGCCACCATCATATGCTGGGGTTTCTTCTAGTGCTTGAAAATCGAAATTCTCTAAGAAGATGACATTTTTTAAAAATGACTACTAACTATATCCTTGGAGTGACTTCAGCTTTTGGGAAAATGGTAGAAGAATTCAAACGGTCAAAACAGCTCTAGTCAACGCCTAATAATGAAGGGCTAAGTTTACCCTCATCCACATCTGGAAACATTTTCATGTGAAATGAAACCTTTAATTTACTAACCAAAATTAAGTCTATAGAACATTAAAATCTTAATGAAACATCAGGAGAAACTGGAAGTTGCAGTAAGGGGAAAACAACTGTATGGTGTTGCTAGGAATGTCAGGTGAAGTTATTCTTTCTAACCTGTATCGTGATGACTGTTGGTCATGAATAATATTTTGTCTGAATCACTACCTTCATGGAGTAGAATTTTAATGTAGTTTAATATGAAAACATAGAAAGAAACTGTAAGAACAATAAACATCACTCCACACATACTTAGTAGAGGACAGACATTTTAAATTCTATTTGAGGTATCTCCTTCATTTTCACTTCGTTTTCACTGTAAGTAAAGTGCTTATGAGTCAACAGAAGTCACCCTTGAAATAATATGCAAGCTGCTTTGGCAGGGGGGTTGGACCCGATGATCTCTCGAGGTCCCTTCCAACCCCTACACTTCTGTGATTCTGTTGGTTATACTGCAGTGCATATCAAGAGGTGCAAAAGAAAGGATGGTGAAAGCAAGCTTCATTTTCTGCTTTTACACATCTATGCCAGAAGCCAGGGTATGCTTTTTTCCCTCCCAGGTTGATACGAATACAAACAGCGTACATACTTTGTTTGTATTTTAAATACAGAAGTAAAAATTGAAGCATGCATGCACATCTAGGTTTATTACCCATCTTTAAACACAGACAGTGTGCAAAGACGGAAGCACAGGAGACTGGTGCAGGGGGCAAGGGTAAAAACCGTCAGATGGAAACGTGACTTAAAACTGAAATGTAAAGCTTACTCCTAGTTCTTAGCTGCAAGCAAATTTGACATTACTGCCACCCTTTAGACCTGTACCCCTTTTAGATGAAATGAGACAAACTGAGGCTATCAGATTGATTTTGTTTTAAAGCTGGAGGAAGGGGAGGAAATAACTCAAAGACTCACCATAGCCCTACTCTGGGTTTATTGCAGAAGCTCTTCCTCTTTGGTTTGATTACTAATTCTAGAAGCTAATCACAAAGCAAAGCGAGGAGAAAGGTGAGAGGAGAAACAAAGGAACCCTGCAAAGAAACCCTGCACTACTCACATCTAAAGAAGCAATGGCAGCGCTCACTAACTACACACCATTATTTCTTTCATCACTCCTCCTTAGGAGGCCGACCGGTGGTGACCGTGAGCCTCAGTGGTTGATGTACTCTTCTCATGATCACCAAGAACCCTGGAGAGCTTCAGAGAGAAGCAGCAGCAGACACAGAAAGGCACTGCATAAACACAGGACAGCCCGCTTGGAAGGGACCTTGAAAGATCATCTGGTCCAACCTTCTGGGGGAAAGGTCCAATCAATTAGTAAACCAGTAGAACACATACCAATATCTGGGTTGAAGATTTCTTCCACAGCCGGTTGAAAGAATTCTTTGGAAACACCTCCTTCATCTACCCCTTGCTCTCCTTCCAATTCAACATGCAATTGCTTCTTCAAGTCTGCAGGATTTTCCATGGCAATCATCTCTAGCTATTGAGTGAACAGATAAAAGCATTTCATTAGTGAACCTGTTCTACTTGTTACTGTCAACTGAGTGTCAAATAATGAAATCAAAACTACCCTCCACACCTAAGAAGAAAGCAAGTGTAAGTCACAACGGTAAAATATGAAAACCCAGTAGAAATGTTAAATCATTCTAAGCACATATTAGCGTTTGGGGATTAACACAGCAACAAACTTACCACAGATCTGATCTGCTAGGCAATTATGTCTGTTAGCTGCCTCCATTTCCATTCTCTGATTTTCTCTGAAATAGGTTAGCATTGTGTTGCACAAAATCAAGAGAAAACACGATGAAAACAAGCTGTATTCCTTGGGTAATTCAATTCACCTGACAAGGAAGAGAAACTGCAGTCTGATCTCCATGTTTGACGATGAATGGTTTTGTGAAAGGATTACACAGGTGTATCTTTCAAAACCTTCATCATTTTCAGTGGAAAACAGAAGACAAGCCTTTGACTAGTAGCTGCATCTCACCCGCAACGAGGTGGGGGATAAAAATGTTGCCAAAATTGCAGTAAAATCAATCCCCTTTCCTCTTGACCCTAATAAAGAAGTCTCAGAATCTCTGGCTCTTAATTCGGTGCCTTTAAACAGATCTACCGCAGCGCTTCCCCACAGTGAAAGTTCAGATAAGGTCAAACAGAAGCTGTGACGTTTCTCTTTCGTAGAGAAAGGTTTTATGTCTATATAACAGCCAAGAAAAACAGATCATTTCAGTTACTCTAAAGTTACACAATAATATTTTCCAGCTGGCAAGAAACATGTTGCTGAAAAGCGGAAACATATGGGTTAAACCTGTTCAGTGTGATTACATGAAACATACCTACGTGGGAAAGAAAACCCAACAGCACTAAAGTGAGGCGCAGATGGACCTGTACGTTCCTCTGCCAAAACCATGTTACTGGTGAGATTTGCCTCTAATCCAGTCGAGCACAAACTGTCCTTCCCAGCAGGCGGCCTTACCACGCCAAACCATTTCCCAGCAGCCAACACAGTGTTCACGCCCCAGTGTTTTACTACAGAAGTGTAAAGGAAGACAGGAACAGAAGAGAGGATAACGGCAGCAGTCTTTCTCTGCAGCATCAACTCCTAAAATGACACCACCAGTAAGATGCATTTCCTCCTGGTCCCAGTCAGCCAGCCAGGCTGCAAGCAGTGCAACCGGGTAGCTGGCTGGTTCATGGAATGGATTTGAAGACTTTGAAGCTCCTCGTGGTGCACAAGGAGCACGTGGGGAAAGAATGACACTAACTGTATCAAAAACCAGTACCGGGAAGAGTAACTTCATAGCACAGAAAGCCTATTTCAAAAGCTGGAAGGCAAGCCATGAAGACCCAGCCATGAAGCTTGAAGTAACGCCAGCTTGGTTACCTTCTTAAAATTGATAGTAAGTGAACTAGCCTCTATTCAGTTAAAGACAATGGGAAAAACCCCTCAAGTTCTGTCAATGGAACAGAGAAGTTCTCTTTAAGGCAGTGACAAGAATACTTCCCAGGCGAGAAGGCAATAATGACACAAACCCAACTAATGCAAGTTTGAAAGTACCAGTGACACATCATGACGTAAGCCAGTCACTACATCGATATATGTAGCAGAGTCATTTACAAGCAGGAGAGGCTTGTCCCTGACAGGCATCCTCATTCAGTGTGAAACTTCTCCAACTGAGTTTGCAATCTGCGAGCAAGTAGCAGCGAGGCTCTGCTGGAACAGTCCACCACACGTTCTCTTGCAGAACGTGTCATAACTCATACACTTGACTGCTACCGGAGTGAGAGTAAATCCACATACGGTCTGGGGCATAGGGGTGGGCTGAGTAAACTCAGAGGAGAAGAAAGAAAGAGCTGTTGAGGTATGAAAAAGCCAAGGAGGGGATTGAAGGATAAACCTCCTTTCTTTACTACCACATCCATGTAAGGGGACTGAGCAGGAGTACAGCTAACCTCTGAAACCTGTTAGGACACAGTCACGCATATTAACTGCTTTCGAGCACTGCAAGCTGAGCTACCACCTCCCAAACTAAAGGATTCCTTAAAATAAAGTGTGCACTAGTATTTTACCAATTCCAGGGTTTCCACCCTGCTCCCCTGACAAATAACCATCCAACAGTTACATGATACAAAGAAAGCATGTTTCACTACTTCCGTTTCAAGAAGACACACACATTCCTGGTGCAGGTTTCATGCAAAGAAATTGAACAGTGAATCCCTAAATAAAATTGCTGGTCAAGTGGATGTGTTCCGGGGTGAACTATGATTCTCTTACTAAGCAACTTTAAGCAAGTTACTGCTTCAAAGGTGTTTAAAAGCTATTGCTGCTTCAAATTCTCAAGACAAAAAAAGATCCTACAACGGTTAAAAATACAAACTTCCCAGCGCTGCTATTTCTTTGAATGAAGCCCAAAAAGGGAGAAGTATTACATACTGTATTCTAAAAGTTTAAATATGAAGAGTAAGAGAGAAATAGCTCAGTGATAACTTTGTTAGCTCAACTAATCAATAAAATAAGACCGGCACTTAGTCCATTTGCAAGAAGAAATGCTGATGGATGGTCAATGTATTTACTTTTAAAATATCCAACCTCAGTAAGGAATATAACCTCACTTTTCTTCAATATTTCTGAAAATGCCTCTAGAGGAAGTTCTCAAAATGAATCCAAATATAGTCAAGAAAAAGCCTGCCCTGATTGTTCTCTAAAGACAAAGGTCTAATGATATGAGCAAGTTATTACAATGTAAACAACTGTGTAAGTATTAAAACTCCAGACATAAAAAATGCAATTCAAGGGTACAATTATCAGTAATCACAAGTACTTACCTGCAACTGAAGCACATTTGGGAACATGCTGCCACTGAACAGATCTAGGAATGTCATTTTGCTACTTATCTTTGCAAGCTCTTCCCAATAGTTTTTAGCCAGACCCTTCCAAAGTTCAATAGTGCACCCAAAACAGCACCCATCGCTCACACAATCTCATACAAGGCAGCTTGCACTTAGAGCTGATACTGCCAGTGCTGCTACAGAAGCACACAGTACCCACCTTTGAGTACAACTATAGAGCAAGTTATTTTAAGGCTTATGACCTATGACTGAAGATTTTCCTCCAGACCGATTTCGCTCCAATCAGGAGGTGAAAGCAAACTATGAAAATGACTAAGTGACTTCCCAACCCATGACAGGAGGTACCTGGAACAGCAACACACAGTTCTTAAACAGATCAGGCACTCTGAAGAAACTGCAAGATGACAGCGTGGAACAACACTTTTGTCCCTACAACACTTTTCCCTGTCCCAGCAGCCTTGCAGAAGCTTGGAGTCTTTGAGGTGTATTTGTGGGCCACATCAAAATGCCTGTAATGCCCACTACCTTCTGCTGGATCTTTCTTTCAGGAAGCACTACAAGTTTTAGGCAAACACACCCATCATTTTAAGGTACATGGTGTGAAGGAAATACGTCCTCTTGTTTATGTTAAGCCTGCTTCCTGATCATCGGACTGGGTGCTACCAGTGGAGAAAACCAGTATTTCCCATTCAACTTCTGCGTGCCATCCTCAATGGTAAAAAAAGGTGACAGAGAGGACGAAGAACACTTTGCAGTCTCTCTGATGAGACTCTGAACTGTCCGAGTATCTCCCAACTCTTTAAAAGGAGATGAAAGAAATCAAAGCAAAACATAGGAAGACAGAATGAACAGAGACATTGTATTGTTCGCTCCTTTCAACTCCTCATGCTTCCCTGGGAATAGTTAAAATCTCTTCCTCTGCACTGAGACTTTGTATCATCAGTTAAAACTTATCAGTGGTTGAAAGGGGACTTCCCTACCAGCTACAAACATTTATCTACCAATTTTCTCAAAGCCCACACCATCTCACAACAGCTAACTCGTTGCATCTGTTGGAAAGGGCACCTACAGCTCCTTTCCTTCAGCCACCATGGTGAGTCTTCATTGGCCTCCATTTGACTGAATGTAATCTATGTTCCTCTCCTGAGGGATGCCATGGACTTCACTTGATAGAGTTGACTAACACTGCAGTTCAGCTCAGACTATTTGCACTGTGACCAGTTTTATCTTTCCCCTTCATCTTCTGTCCCAGAATAAACACTTGAAAATTCTTGCTCTCCTGTGGGCTTTGACAGAATCAGATCACCATCATTTGGCACGTTCTGACAGCTTGAATTTACAGCCATAGGAGAATGCATGGCAACTGCCCAGGCACATACTTGCAGACTGCTAGCTAGGCTGTGCAAGGGCCACTGCAAGCACATCATCATTTCACTAAGTATGCTTGAGCTTAATCTGATTAAAATTACCTAAATTTCCAACAGACCAAGAACATGCACAGCAAGCAGCAACAACAGCACAGCAGCTGCACAAGCTTCATGTTGCCTGTGAGCTTCCTAAGCACAAGACATGGTTTTTTGTTGGGTTTTACCTCAAAGGTTTCACCTTCCTCCAACAACAAGCAGTACATGGAAGAACACCTTTCCTCCTACTTACAGATTTTCCTTTTCCATCATCATCACAAGGAAGGTCTGCTTCCTCTGTGCTGGTGCTGACACCAAAACAAACATCTCCCTAAAAGCAGCTCTTATCCTCTCTTAGGCCAAAAGCCTGGTGTCAAAAGCCTAGAGGACCACAGATGACCATTGTCTTCAGAGTTCTCACTCAAGGGAACGAGAGAGTGAAGACACAAAACATTTTCCCTCAAACAATGAATGAACTTGACTCCTAATTCGAGAAGATCTACACATAAGCTATTCAAACAGATCAGTGTTTTGAGATGATTTTTTTTTTAAATTATTGCTTTTTAAAAGAGCAGCAAGGGAGAGTAACTTACTGAAACATACCTGTATTTCACTCTGAGGTTGTGCTGGTTTTGGCATTTTTGACATTTTAAATTCTATTTGAGGGATCTCCTTCGTTTTCACTTTGTTTTCACTGTAAGTAAAGTGCTTATGAGTCAACAGAAGTCACCCTTGAAATAATATGCAAGCTGCTTTGGCAGGGGGGTTGGACCCGATGATCTCTCGAGGTCCCTTCCAACCCCTACACTTCTGTGATTCTGTTGGTTATACTGCAGTGCATATCAAGAGGTGCAAAAGAAAGGATGGTGAAAGCAAGCTTCATTTTCTGCTTTTACACATCTATGCCAGAAGCCAGGGTATGCTTTTTTCCCTCCCAGGTTGATACGAATACAAACAGCGTACATACTTTGTTTGTATTTTAAATACAGAAGTAAAAATTGAAGCATGCATGCACATCTAGGTTGATTACCCATCTTTAAACACAGACAGTGTGCAAAGACGGAAGCACAGGAGACTGGTGCAGGGGGCAAGGGTAAAAACTGTCAGATGGAAACGTGACTTAAAACTGAAATGTAAAGCTTACTCCTAGTTCTTAGCTGCAAGCAAATTTGACATTACTGCCACCCTTTAGACCTGTACCCCTTTTAGATGAAATGAGACAAACTGAGGCTATCAGATTGATTTTGTTTTAAAGCTGGAGGAAGGGGAGGAAATAACTCAAAGACTCACCATAGCCCTACTCTGGGTTTATTGCAGAAGCTCTTCCTCTTTGGTTTGATTACTAATTCTAGAAGCTAATCACAAAGCAAAGCGAGGAGAAAGGTGAGAGGAGAAACAAAGGAACCCTGCAAAGAAACCCTGCACTACTCACATCTAAAGAAGCAATGGCAGCGCTCACTAACTACACACCATTATTTCTTTCATCACTCCTCCTTAGGAGGCCGACCGGTGGTGACCGTGAGCCTCAGTGGTTGATGTACTCTTCTCATGATCACCAAGAACCCTGGAGAGCTTCAGAGAGAAGCAGCAGCAGACACAGAAAGGCACTGCATAAACACAGGACAGCCTGGCTTGGAAGGGACCTTGAAAGATCATCTGGTCCAACCTTCTGAGGGAAAGGTCCGATCAATTAGTAAACCAGTAGAACATATACCAATATCTGGGTTGAAGATTTCTTCCACAGCCGGTTGAAAGAATTCTTTGGAAACACCTCCTTCATCTACCCCTTGCTCTCCTTCCAATTCAACATGCAATTGCTTCTTCAAGTCTGCAGGATTTTCCATGGCAATCATCTCTAGCTATTGAGTGAACAGATAAAAGCATTTCATTAGTGAACCTGTTCTACTTGTTACTGTCAACTGAGTGTCAAATAATGAAATCAAAACTACCCTCCACACCTAAGAAGAAAGCAAGTGTAAGTCACAACGGTAAAATATGAAAACCCAGTAGAAATGTTAAATCATTCTAAGCACATATTAGCGTTTGGGGATTAACACAGCAACAAACTTACCACAGATCTGATCTGCTAGGCAATTATGTCTGTTAGCTGCCTCCATTTCCATTCTCTGATTTTCTCTGAAATTAGTTAGCATTGTGTCGCACCAAATCCAGAGAAAACACGATGAAAACAAGCTGTATTCCTTGGGTAATTCAATTCACCTGACAAGGAAGAGAAACTGCAGTCTGATCTCCATGTTTGACAATGAATGGTTTTGTGAAAGGATTACACAGGTGTATCTTTCAAAACCTTCATCATTTTCAGTGGAAAACAGAAGACAAGCCTTTGACACCCACCCGCAACGAGGTGGGGGATAAAAATGTTGCCAAAATTGCAGTAAAATCAATCCCCTTTCCTCTTGACCCTAATAAAGAAGTCTCAGAATCTCTGGCTCTTAATTCGGTGCCTTTAAACAGATCTACCGCAGCGCTTCCCCACAGTGAAAGTTCAGATACGGTCAAACAGAAGCTGTGACATCTGTTGGAAAGGGCACCTACAGCTCCTTTCCTTTAACCCTGTTAAGTTCCTGTGACAAAACAACTGCATACAACTGGCAACCTGATAGTGAAATTACAAATGGTATTCTTCAACTAGAAAAGTGGTACACAGTAGGCTTTTGGATTAAAGTAGTATCTCTCTCATTTGCCAAATATCAAATGGGGTTACAGACAGAAGTCGTTTCTGCATTGCAACTTTATTTTTCCTATTGGCACTGGGGACAAGGGTTTTCCCTAAGTCATAAGAGCAGCAAGTCCCACCTGGAATCTCACAGGAACACAGAAAACTCCAGGCGGGAGCTTCTTTAGGGCTCTCACAACTAACCTTCCACAACAGTTACAGCAATCAAATCTGACTAGAAGTAACAGGTGAGTTGAGAGGCAAAAAACCTGCCTGGCTCTTCAGCAACAAGCTCTAAAGCCATGGCTAACTTTAGAGTTTTGCAAACATTATTGCGCTTCAAAATCGGAGTAAAGAAAAATGACCTTCTGAAAAATAAACAGCCTTTTTTATTGCTTAAAGGGAAGTGGTCACAGCACCCAGCTTGCCTGTGGTCAAGAAGTGTCTGGACGGTGCCCTCAGCCCCATGCTCTGACTTGGCTGGCCCTGTGTGGAGCCAGGAGTTGGACTGCATGATCCTTATGGGTCCCCAGTCTCTCACTCCAGATCCACCTTCCAACTGTTTCTCTCCCCACCTTATTACTTTTTAATCTTCATCTTGCAAAAATGGCCTCCTTCCCTTTAAGGAGGAGGTGAGATCCCAAACCAACACCTACCACATTCCACTTGGAGTTCTTCAGAGAGCAAAGCCCGTGGGCCAAAAACTTCCTATCTTCTTTCCAAACCCTTCACTCCCTACTCTAAAGCTGTTCAGGTGAAAATGCACTTTCCCCAGTAAACTACTTTTTTTAAAAAAGTAACTAAAATTTGTACCCTTCCATAGGCTAAGAGATGTTTCCTAATTAAAAACACAGTTTATTACAAGACATGTGAAGACAACATATATAGTAAAATGAATTTTCATGGTTTTGCTGTGGCTAAAGTAAAGTTCTCAAGGCTGCAATTTAACATTCCAAGTTCTCCCTTCCATCTTTATTGATTCTTCAGGTTTTGCACAGAAACTCTTTGGGGGCTAGAGCAGCAGGAATTGCATCTCACTGCTTTCCAAGACTTCAAGTTTCAAAAGCAAACTCTTCAAAAAGGACAGTTCTTGAATTGAGTAGATACAGGGACAAAAATATAGCACATACTTGAAGGTTACATGATTACTGCATACCAAATCCTTTGGCAGAGGTGATGGCCTTCAATAATCTTTCCTTAAGCTTCTCTTTGCTTGAGTACTCCGGAAGCAAAAGTACATTAAAGCATGTGTGAGATGTAGGTAACCTGCAGGGAAAACCAAAGAGAAGAATTCAGATCCGGGAACAGGCAATACACAGAGAAATACCTCGTGACTTCAACCGTCCAAAAGCTTTTTGAAAGGGACTTGTCTTCACGGAAAGATTAGACTCTCAGATTTAACTAATGAAAAGCACAGAACTTGCTTCCATTTCACAACAAAGCAGCAAAATGTCGATTTATTTTCGGTTCTACCTCTCTGTATCTGGGCCATTTTTGGCTATGAACATCTTTAACTTTCCAAATCCTCCCACTGGGGCTCTGCCTGTGCCTGTTGTACACTGTAAGCATAGTCTTCTCTGTTCGTCTGTAAATGAATGGACTATTTCCCAGAATTCTCTCTCAAGGAAGAAATCAAAAAGTAAACAAACTGAAAATGTTCTTGTGTATAAAGCAGACTTTCAAAAGTAGAATTAGAACCTTCCAAGTTCAATTAATCAACCTTAACATCAGTTTACAAGTTGCATTGGTAAACCAAAGCTAACAGTACTAACTGGTGAGATCCAGAAGTAGAAATCAGGAGTATTACCAAAACACTGCAAGTTTAAGTGCTTCTAAATGTCAATCTGGCTGAAAGATGGGCAAATATTCTTCCTTTATTTGAGGATTCCCACAGAATTAATGCAGGTTCCACTACACTGTGCATTTCTACCACCTCCTTAAACAACAGAGCAAACAAATGCAGCTGCTGTCAAACATTTTCTATCCTAGCAGGAACTAGTAAAGTAGCTGGTGTCAAAAGCCTAGAGGACCACAGATGACCATTGTCTTCAGAGTTCTCAGTCAAGGGAACGAGAGAGTGAAGACACAAAACATTTTCCCTCAAACAATGAATGTACTTGACTCCTAATTCGAGAAGATCTGCACATAAGCTATTCAAACAGATCAGTGTTTTGTGATTTTTTTTTTTTTTTAATTATTGCTTTTTAAAAAAGCAGCAAAGGAGAGTAACTTACTGAAACATCCCTGTTTATACTGGGGAGTATTTCACTCTGAGGTGGATGGCCAGAAGCCATCCATTTCAAGAAGACACACACATTCCTGGTGCAGGTTTCATGCAAAGAAATTGAACAGTGAATCCCTAAATAAAATTGCTGGTCAGGTGGATGTGTTCCGGGGTGAACTATGATTCTCTTACTAAGCAACTTTAAGCAAGTTATTGCTTCAAAGGTGGTAAAAGCTATTGCTGCTTCAAATTCTCAAGACAATAAAAGATCCTATACAGGTCGAAAGACATGAGCAAGTACTTACAATGTAAACAACTGTGTAAGTATTAAAACTCCAGAAATAAAAAATGCAATTCAAGGGCACAAATATCAGTAATCACAAGTACTTACCTGCAACTGAAGCACATTTGGGAACATGCTGCCACTGAACAGATTTAGGAATTTCATTTTGCTACCGATGACTTATCTTTGCAAGCTCTTCCCAATAGTTTTTAGCCAGACCCTTCCAAAGTTCAATAGTGCACCCAAAACAGCACCCATCGCTCACACAAACTCATACAAGGCAGCTTGCACTTAGAGCTGATACTGCCAGTGCTGCTACAGAAGCACACAGTACCCACCTTTGAGTACAACTATAGAGCAAGTTATTTTAAGGCTTATGACCTATGACTGAAGATTTTCCTCCAGACCGATTTCGCTCCAATCAGGAGGTGAAAGCAAACTATGAAAATGACTATGTGACTTCCCAACCCATGACAGGAGGTACCTGGAACAGCAACACACAGTTCTTAAACAGATCAGGCACTCTGAAGAAACTGCAAGATGACAGCGTGGAACAACACCTTTGTCCCTACAACACTTTTCCCTGTCCCAGCAGCCTTGCAGAAGCTTGGAGTCTTTGAGGTGTGTTTGTGGGCCACATCAAAATGCCTGTAATGCCCACTACCTTCTGCTGGATCTTTCTTTCAGGAAGCACTACAAGTTTTAGGCAAACACACCCATCATTTTAAGGTACATGGTGTGAAGGAAATACGTCCTCTTGTTTATGTTAAGCCTGCTTCCTGATCATCGGACTGGGTGCTACCAGTGGAGAAAACCAGTATTTCCCATTCAACTTCTGCGTGCCATCCTCAATGGTAAAAAAAGGTGACAGAGAGGACGAAGAACACTTTGCAGTCTCTCTGATGAGACTCTGAACTGTCCGAGTATCTCCCAACTCTTTAAAAGGAGATGAAAGAAATCAAAGCAAAACATAGGAAGACACAATGAACAGAGACATTGTATTGTTCGCTCCTTTCAACTCCTCATGCTTCCCTGGGAATAGTTAAAATCTCTTCCTCTGCACTGAGACTTTGTATCATCAGTTAAAACTTATCAGTGGTTGAAAGGGGACTTCCCTACCAGCTACAAACATTTATCTACCAATTTTCTCAAAGCCCACACCATCTCACAACAGCTAACTCGTTGCATCTGTTGGAAAGGGCACCTACAGCTCCTTTCCTTTAACCCTGTTAAGTTCCTGTGACAAAACAACTGCATACAACTGGCAACCTGATAGTGAAATTACAAATGGTATTTTTCAACTAGAAAAGTGGTACACAGTAGGCTTTTGGATTAAAGTAGTATCTCTCTCATTTGCCAAATATCAAATGGGGTTACAGACAGAAGTCGTTTCTGCATTGCAACTTTATTTTTCCTATTGGCACTGGGGACAAGGGTTTTCCCTAAGTCATAAGAGCAGCAAGTCCCACCTGGAATCTCACAGGAACACAGAAAACTCCAGGCGGGAGCTTCTTTAGGGCTCTCACAACTAACCTTCCACAGCAGTTACAGCAATCAAATCTGACTAGAAGTAACAGGTGAGTTGAGAGGCAAAAACCTGCCTGGCTCTTCAGCAACAAGCTCTAAAGCCATGGCTAACTTTAGAGTTTTGCAAACATTATTGCGCTTCAAAATTGGAGTAAAGAAAAATGACCTTCTGAAAAATAAACAGCCTTATTTATTGCTTAAAGGGAAGTGGTCACAGCACCCAGCTTGCCTGAGGTCAAGAAGTGTCTGGACGGTGCCCTCAGCCCCATGCTCTGACTTGGCTGGCCCTGTGTGGAGCCAGGAGTTGGACTGCATGATCCTTATGGGTCCCCAGTCTCTCACTCCAGATCCACCTTCCAACTGTTTCTCTCCCCACCTTATTACTTTTTAATCTTCATCTTGCAAAAATGGCCTCCTTCCCTTTAAGGAGGAGGTGAGATCCCAAACCAACACCTACCACATTCCACTTGGAGTTCTTCAGAGAGCAAAGCCCGTGGGCCAAAAACTTCCTATCTTCTTTCCAAACCCTTCACTCCCTACTCTAAAGCTGTTCAGGTGAAAATGCACTTTCCCCAGTAAACTACTTTTTTTAAAAAAGTAACTAAAATTTGTAACCTTCCATAGGCTAAGAGATGTTTCCTAATTAAAAACACAGTTTATTACAAGACATGTGAAGACAACATATATAGTAAAATGAATTTTCATGGTTTTGCTGTGGCTAAAGTAAAGTTCTCAAGGCTGCAATTTAACATTCCAAGTTCTCCCTTCCATCTTTATTGATTCTTCAGGTTTTGCACAGAAACTCTTTGGGGGCTAGAGCAGCAGGAATTGCATCTCACTGCTTTCCAAGACTTCAAGTTTCAAAAGCAAACTCTTCAAAAAGGACAGTTCTTGAATTGAGTAGATACAGGGACAAAAATATAGCACATACTTGAAGGTTACATGATTACTGCATACCAAATCCTTTGGCAGAGGTGATGGCCTTCAATAATCTTTCCTTAAGCTTCTCTTTGCTTGAGTACTCCGGAAGCAAAAGTACATTAAAGCATCTGTGAGATGTAGGTAACCTGCAGGGAAAACCAAAGAGAAGAATTCAGATCCGGGAACAGGCAATACACAGAGAAATACCTCGTGACTTCAACCGTCCAAAAGCTTTTTGAAAGGGACTTGTCTTCACGGAAAGATTAGACTCTCAGATTTAACTAATGAAAAGCACAGAACTTGCTTCCATTTCACAACAAAGCAGCAAAATGTCGATTTATTTTCGGTTCTACCTCTCTGTATCTGGGCCATTTTTGGCTATGAACATCTTTAACTTTCCAAATCCTCCCACTGGGGCTCTGCCTGTGCCTGTTGTACACTGTAAGCATAGTCTTCTCTGTTCGTCTGTAAATGAATGGACTATTTCCCAGAATTCTCTCTCAAGGAAGAAATCAAAAAGTAAACAAACTGAAAATGTTCTTGTGTATAAAGCAGACTTTCAAAAGTAGAATTAGAACCTTCCAAGTTCAATTAATCAACCTTAACATCAGTTTACAAGTTGCATTGGTAAACCAAAGCTAACAGTACTAACTGGTGAGATCCAGAAGTAGAAATCAGGAGTATTACCAAAACACTGCAAGTTTAAGTGCTTCTAAATGTCAATCTGGCTGAAAGATGGGCAAATATTCTTCCTTTATTTGAGGATTCCCACAGAATTAATGCAGGTTCCACTACACTGTGCATTTCTACCACCTCCTTAAACAACAGAGCAAACAAATGCAGCTGCTGTCAAACATTTTCTATCCTAGCAGGAACTAGTAAAGTAGCTGGTGTCAAAAGCCTAGAGGACAACAGATGACCATTGTCTTCAGAGTTCTCACTCAAGGGAACGAGAGAGTGAAGACACAAAACATTTTCCCTCAAACAATGAATGTACTTGACTCCTAATTCGAGAAGATCTGCACATAAGCTATTCAAACAGATCAGTGTTTTGTGATTTTTTTTTTTTTTTAATTATTGCTTTTTAAAAAAGCAGCAAAGGAGAGTAACTTACTGAAACATCCCTGTTTATACTGGGGAGTATTTCACTCTGAGGTGGATGGCCAGAAGCCATCCATTTCAAGAAGACACACACATTCCTGGTGCAGGTTTCATGCAAAGAAATTGAACAGTGAATCCCTAAATAAAATTGCTGGTCAGGTGGATGTGTTCCGGGGTGAACTATGATTCTCTTACTAAGCAACTTTAAGCAAGTTATTGCTTCAAAGGTGTTTAAAAGCTATTGCTGCTTCAAATTCTCAAGACAAAAAAAGATCCTATACAGGTCGAAAGACATGAGCAAGTACTTACAATGTAAACAACTGTGTAAGTATTAAAACTCCAGAAATAAAAAATGCAATTCAAGGGCACAAATATCAGTAATCACAAGTACTTACCTGCAACTGAAGCACATTTGGGAACATGCTGCCACTGAACAGATTTAGGAATGTCATTTTGCTACTGATGACTTATCTTTGCAAGCTCTTCCCAATAGTTTTTAGCCAGACCCTTCCAAAGTTCAATAGTGCACCCAAAACAGCACCCATCGCTCACACAAACTCATACGAGGCAGCTTGCACTTAGAGCTGATACTGCCAGTGCTGCTACAGAAGCACACAGTACCCACCTTTGAGTACAACTATAGAGCAAGTTATTTTAAGGCTTATGACCTATGACTGAAGATTTTCCTCCAGACCGATTTCGCTCCAATCAGGAGGTGAAAGCAAACTATGAAAATGACTAAGTGACTTCCCAACCCATGACAGGAGGTACCTGGAACAGCAACACACAGTTCTTAAACAGATCAGGCACTCTGAAGAAACTGCAAGATGACAGCGTGGAACAACACTTTTGTCCCTACAACACTTTTCCCTGTCCCAGCAGCCTTGCAGAAGCTTGGAGTCTTTGAGGTGTATTTGTGGGCCACATCAAAATGCCTGTAATGCCCACTACCTTCTGCTGGATCTTTCTTTCAGGAAGCACTACAAGTTTTAGGCAAACACACCCATCATTTTAAGGTACATGGTGTGAAGGAAATACGTCCTCTTGTTTATGTTAAGCCTGCTTCCTGATCATCGGACTGGGTGCTACCAGTGGAGAAAACCAGTATTTCCCATTCAACTTCTGCGTGCCATCCTCAATGGTAAAAAAAGGTGACAGAGAGGACGAAGAACACTTTGCAGTCTCTCTGATGAGACTCTGAACTGTCCGAGTATCTCCCAACTCTTTAAAAGGAGATGAAAGAAATCAAAGCAAAACATAGGAAGACACAATGAACAGAGACATTGTATTGTTCGCTCCTTTCAACTCCTCATGCTTCCCTGGGAATAGTTAAAATCTCTTCCTCTGCACTGAGACTTTGTATCATCAGTTAAAACTTATCAGTGGTTGAAAGGGGACTTCCCTACCAGCTACAAACATTTATCTACCAATTTTCTCAAAGCCCACACCATCTCACAACAGCTAACTCGTTGCATCTGTTGGAAAGGGCACCTACAGCTCCTTTCCTTCAGCCACCATGGTGAGTCTTCATTGGCCTCCATTTGACTGAATGTAATCTATGTTCCTCTCCTGAGGGATGCCATGGACTTCACTTGATAGAGTTGACTAACACTGCAGTTCAGCTCAGACTATTTGCACTGTGACCAGTTTTATCTTTCCCCTTCATCTTCTGTCCCAGAATAAACACTTGAAAATTCTTGCTCTCCTGTGGGCTTTGACAGAATCAGATCACCATCATTTGGCACGTTCTGACAGCTTGAATTTACAGCCATAGGAGAATGCATGGCAACTGCCCAGGCACATACTGGCAGACTGCTAGCTAGGCTGTGCAAGGGCCACTGCAAGCACATCATCATTTCACTAAGTATGCTTGAGCTTAATCTGATTAAAATTACCTAAATTTCCAACAGACCAAGAACATGCACAGCAAGCAGCAACAACAGCACAGCAGCTGCACAAGCTTCATGTTGCCTGTGAGCTTCCTAAGCACATGACATGGTTTTTTGTTGGGTTTTACCTCAAAGGTTTCACCTTCCTCCAACAACAAGCAGTACATGGAAGAACACCTTTCCTCCTACTTACAGATTTTCCTTTCCATCATCATCACAAGGAAGGTCTGCTTCCTCTGTGCTGGTGCTGACACCAAAACAAACAACTCCCTAAAACCAGCTCTTATCCTCTCTTAGGCCAAAAGCCTGGTGTCAAAAGCCTAGAGGACCACAGATGACCATTGTCTTCAGAGTTCTCACTCAAGGGAACGAGAGAGTGAAGACACAAAACATTTTCCCTCAAACAATGAATGAACTTGACTCCTAATTCGAGAAGATCTACACATAAGCTATTCAAACAGATCAGTGTTTTGAGATGATTTTTTTTTTAAATTATTGCTTTTTAAAAGAGCAGCAAGGGAGAGTAACTTACTGAAACATCCCTGTATTTCACTCTGAGGTTGTGCTGGTTTTGGCATTTTTGACATTTTAAATTCTATTTGAGGGATCTCCTTCGTTTTCACTTTGTTTTCACTGTAAGTAAAGTGCTTATGAGTCAACAGAAGTCACCCTTGAAATAATATGTAAGCTGCTTTGGCAGGGGGGTTGGACCCGATGATCTCTCGAGGTCCCTTCCAACCCCTACACTTCTGTGATTCTGTTGGTTATACTGCAGTGCATATCAAGAGGTGCAAAAGAAAGGATGGTGAAAGCAAGCTTCATTTTCTGCTTTTACACATCTATGCCAGAAGCCAGGGTATGCTTTTTTCCCTCCCAGGTTGATACGAATACAAACAGCGTACATACTTTGTTTGTATTTTAAATACAGAAGTAAAAATTGAAGCATGCATGCACATCTAGGTTTATTACCCATCTTTAAACACAGACAGTGTGCAAAGACGGAAGCACAGGAGACTGGTGCAGGGGGCAAGGGTAAAAACTGTCAGATGGAAACGTGACTTAAAACTGAAATGTAAAGCTTACTCCTAGTTCTTAGCTGCAAGCAAATTTGACATTACTGCCACCCTTTAGACCTGTACCCCTTTTAGATGAAATGAGACAAACTGAGGCTATCAGATTGATTTTGTTTTAAAGCTGGAGGAAGGGGAGGAAATAACTCAAAGACTCACCATAGCCCTACTCTGGGTTTATTGCAGAAGCTCTTCCTCTTTGGTTTGATTACTAATTCTAGAAGCTAATCACAAAGCAAAGAGAGGAGAAAGGTGAGAGGAGAAACAAAGGAACCCTGCAAAGAAACCCTGCACTACTCACATCTAAAGAAGCAATGGCAGCGCTCACTAACTACACACCATTATTTCTTTCATCACTCCTCCTTAAGAGGCCGACCGGTGGTGACCGTGAGCCTCAGTGGTTGATGTACTCTTCTCATGATCACCAAGAACCCTGGAGAGCTTCAGAGAGAAGCAGCAGCAGACACAGAAAGGCACTGCATAAACACAGGACAGCCCGGCTTGGAAGGGACCTTGAAAGATCATCTGGTCCAACCTTCTGAGGGAAAGGTCCGATCAATTAGTAAACCAGTAGAACACATACCAATATCTGGGTTGAAGATTTCTTCCACAGCCGGTTGAAAGAATTCTTTGGAAACACCTCCTTCATCTACCCCTTGCTCTCCTTCCAATTCAACATGCAATTGCTTCTTCAAGTCTGCAGGATTTTCCATGGCAATCATCTCTAGCTATTGAGTGAACAGATAAAAGCATTTCATTAGTGAACCTGTTCTACTTGTTACTGTCAACTGAGTGTCAAATAATGAAATCAAAACTACCCTCCACACCTAAGAAGAAAGCAAGTGTAAGTCACAACGGTAAAATATGAAAACCCAGTAGAAATGTTAAATCATTCTAAGCACATATTAGCGTTTGGGGATTAACACAGCAACAAACTTACCACAGATCTGATCTGCTAGGCAATTATGTCTGTTAGCTGCCTCCATTTCCATTCTCTGATTTTCTCTGAAATAAGTTAGCATTGTGTCGCACCAAATCCAGAGAAAACACGATGAAAACAAGCTGTATTCCTTGGGTAATTCAATTCACCTGACAAGGAAGAGAAACTGCAGTCTGATCTCCATGTTTGACAATGAATGGTTTTGTGAAAGGATTACACAGGTGTATCTTTCAAAACCTTCATCATTTTCAGTGGAAAACAGAAGACAAGCCTTTGACACTCACCCGCAACAAGGTGGGGGATAAAAATGTTGCCAAAATTGCAGTAAAATCAATCCCCTTTCCTCTTGACCCTAATAAAGAAGTCTCAGAATCTCTGGCTCTTAATTCGGTGCCTTTAAACAGATCTACCGCAGCGCTTCCCCACAGTGAAAGTTCAGATACGGTCAAACAGAAGCTGTGACATCTGTTGGAAAGGGCACCTACAGCTCCTTTCCTTTAACCCTGTTAAGTTCCTGTGACAAAACAACTGCATACAACTGGCAACCTGATAGTGAAATTACAAATGGTATTCTTCAACTAGAAAAGTGGTACACAGTAGGCTTTTGGATTAAAGTAGTATCTCTCTCATTTGCCAAATATCAAATGGGGTTACAGACAGAAGTCGTTTCTGCATTGCAACTTTATTTTTCCTATTGGCACTGGGGACAAGGGTTTTCCCTAAGTCATAAGATCAGCAAGTCCCACCTGGAATCTCACAGGAACACAGAAAACTCCAGGCGGGAGCTTCTTTAGGGCTCTCACAACTAACCTTCCACAGCAGTTACAGCAATCAAATCTGACTAGAAGTAACAGGTGAGTTGAGAGGCAAAAACCTGCCTGGCTCTTCAGCAACAAGCTCTAAAGCCATGGCTAACTTTAGAGTTTTGCAAACATTATTGTGCTTCAAAATCGGAGTAAAGAAAAATGACCTTCTGAAAAATAAACAGCCTTATTTATTGCTTAAAGGGAAGTGGTCACAGCACCCAGCTTGCCTGAGGTCAAGAAGTGTCTGGACGGTGCCCTCAGCCCCATGCTCTGACTTGGCTGGCCCTGTGTGGAGCCAGGAGTTGGACTGCATGATCCTTATGGGTCCCTTGGAACTTGGGCTATTCCATGATTCTGTGGGGGGAGATCCCCCGAGCCCCGCCCCACCAGTGAACCGACCCCTGTCCCCCACCCCCCCGCCCGAGTTCTAGGTCCCACGAAGCTGTGTGTTACCGAGCGCCACCCCGGCAACCAGTGCGCTAGTTGGGCCTGAACACGGAGACGCACTGCTGACTGGAGCTCTGGCCCAGCAGCACTACACCACCTAGGTCAGCGTTGCTCTGGACGGCTCAGCTCGTTCCAGAGCCCGACAAACGCATTTGAGGCCACGCGTTTAACCGAATCTTCGGGATGGGCCAGCTGCACTGCCGCCACAGAGCCAGGTAGGCTCCCCCCGCAGCTCCGGGACACGCCGTCATGGCCGAGCCCCGCAGCAGCTGCCTTTATCACACCTCACACACACCGTCGGCTCTGCAGGGACGACCCTGAGCCCGTGCAGCGGTGCCAGCCTGCCCAGCCATCCCCCGAGCCGCTGCTGCGCCAGTGTGTGCGGGTGACCCAGGGGCGTGTGACCAAGAAGAGGGACCTCCTCCTCTTCTTGGACACCTTGGTCATCGGCAAGTCCAAGTAAGACTCCCAGAGCCCAGCTCTCTTTCCTGCCAAGCCCTGGCCCTGGCCCAGGCCAGGGACACCCCAGCGGCAGCCCCAGGCCCCCGGCGCC
This sequence comes from Laterallus jamaicensis coturniculus, assembly GCA_022605575.1. Taxonomy (NCBI): domain Eukaryota; kingdom Metazoa; phylum Chordata; class Aves; order Gruiformes; family Rallidae; genus Laterallus; species Laterallus jamaicensis. The sequence continues at coordinate 4,524,026 of JAKCOX010000053.1, forward strand.
CTGCTGCCGGATGCACCCGCGGCCAGGCGCTGAAGGGAAGCCACCGGGCTGGGCCACCTCCAGACCACTCCCTGCTGCTCCTCTCTGCAGAGATAGCCAGACCCCGCGCCCAAAGATCTGCCTGCCCCTGGGCCAGCTGCACGTCCTGAGCAGCAGCAAAGGGGCTGCCAGGGATGCGTCCAGCCACGGGGAGGAGCAGGAGGACCAGGACACCAACTCCCTGGTCCTCGTCTGGCCGGACGGCACCCTCATCGTGACGTTCTGGTGAGTCGGGGGGCCGCGTCCCACGCTGCCAGGGCTGGGCAGCACCTGGGCCCAGCTGCACCAGCCTTCGTCCTGCTGCTGGGACTGTCCCCATGGGGCAGGGCTGTCCCCATGCCCGGCTCTGCCTGGCTCAGGCTGGGTGGGGAGCAGTGGACGCTCACTCAGGCTGGGTCTCCTCTCTTCCTGCAGCTCCCTGGCACTGAAGGAGCTCTGGCTCAGCGCGCTCCTTGGGTAAGCACTGCCCTGGCCCTGCAGCCTGGGCCGCTCCTGCTCCCAGCATGGCCCTGAGGGGATGCTCCAGGCATAGCCCCTCCCTTGTGGAAACACTGCTCCCGAGCTGGGCAGAGGTGCCCCCGGCTGCCTCGGGGCAGCTCAGAGAGAGCAAAGGCGGCTTGTGCCTCACCCAGCTCTTTGTCCACCCCTTCCCCTGGCACAGGCCCCCGCAAGGAGTGCAGGGAGCCCGGGTGACCCAGCTGCCCTCCATCGAGCTCCTGCTGAAGGAGCTGAGGCGCCGCAGAACCGTGAGTGTCCCTCCTGCCCCCGCCCTGCCCCCAGAGCCTGCTCCAGCCCAGCACCAGGGCCATGGCTTCTCACCAGCCCTTCTCGCTCGCTTCCCCTTGCGCAGGCCACGCCGCTGGACAGCAGCAGCCTGGAGAGGCTGCTTGAGCGCCAGGCAGAGGTACGCGGCGGCTGGCACCGCAGCGCTCGGGCTGCCGTCTCGGCCCTGCCCACCTGTCCCGTAGGGCCTGGGGCCGAGGCAGCCCGCCTGGAGCCCTTGCTGCTGCGGGGCTGCTGGCTGAGCGCAGCGCCTTTCTTGCAGGCTGGCCCAGAGCAGCACCCACCGCCCGGCCCATCCGGCACCGAAGGCGGACTCGGCCCCTCGGCAGGTGAGTGAGCGGCCTTAGGGTCCCCAGAGCTCTGCCGCCCCTCCTTCCCAAATGACGCCTCCCTCCCTCCCCCCCTCCCAGCTTCTGTTGCTCCCTCGAACTGTCCGTCCGTGCCTCCGTCGCTGCCTCTGCCTTGCTTTCAGCAGCCGGGGAGGGGGACAGCGCCCAGACGCTCCCGGAGCGCTCACCTGGCGCTTCTCCTCCCTGCACGGCTCTTTGCTCTCTTGTCCTTGGCAGCAGGCGGCACCCGCCGGAGGAGGGGGCGGCTGCCCTGGCCCTTTGGAAGGCGGCGAGGGAGCTCGGCCGCTGCAGAGGCAGCGGAGCAGCCGGCCGCCGAAGAGAGCAGGGGGGCTCTCTTCGGCCGGCCCTTGTCTGATCTCTGCAGCCAGGACGGCACGCTGCCCCAGCCCATCCAGGTAAGCGAGCCTGGCCGGGGGCTGTCCGTGCCGCTGCCTGCCGCGCACAGGCGCTGTCCCCAGCAGAGGAAGCCCGGCTGGGGCTCGGGGGCAAAGCCGGCTGCCCGGCCCCCCGGCTCCTGCTCCTGCGCAAGCTTGACCTGGCCCAGGCCCTGTCTCCAGCCCGGCCGCTGCCCTCCTCTGTCCCTGCAGGACCTGCTGGCTGTCCTGGAGGAGAAGGGGCCATCCACGGAGGGGATCTTCATGGTGGGGGCCAGCGAGCGTGCCTCCCGGGAGCTGAGGGAGGCCCTCGACAGCGGAGCGGAGGTCGACCTCAGAAGCCATTCCGCACATCTGCTGGCCACCGTCTTGAAGGTAAAGCCCGCTGACCTGTCCCCTCGCAGCTCACGAGCCAGGCTGCCGGGGATGCTGCCCGTGCTGCCGGCAGCAGTGCTCAAGCCTCACCCGGAGCCCTGGGCATTGCAGGACTTCCTGCAGCAGATCCCCTCCAAGCTCCTCGTGGCGGAGCTCTACGAGGACTGGATGAGCGCCCTGCAGAAGCCCTACAGGCATCAGAAGCTGGAGGCACTGAGGGAGTAAGCGTCCAGCCGGCGTGGTCAGGCAGTCTTCCCTGGGCTGGGCTTGGCAGAGATCAGGCTGGGGGAGCTTTGTCAACAAGGTCATCTCTATTGACTGTGCCTTTGTGCCCTGCCAGGGTGGTCCGCAAGTTGCCCGAGGCCAACCTCCTGCTCCTCAAGAGCCTGCTGTCCCTGCTGCATGACATCAGCAGCGACGAGGACAGCAGGATGAGCATGAGCAGTCTGGCCATCTGCCTGGGGCCGAGGCTCCTCAGCCCACCCGAGGAGGACGGGGTGCCCCTGCACGTCGTGCTGTGCGGGACAGTGCAGGTACGCTGCGTTTCCCAGCCAGCTGCAGCCTTCCGGGCCCAGCTGAGCGCTGCTGTGCTGAGGTGCCTCCTCTCTTCAGCAAACACTCCTGGGAGAGCTGCTGCTGGGAAGAGCAGCCACCCCACAGCTGCAGCTTTCTGCGCAGCGGCAGTCCCAGCAAGGGGCAGGAGCCAGAAGGGCTCCTGGGAGAGCCCCCTTTAGCCCCCCCAGCTGCAAACCACTCTTTTGCTGCGTGCAGGTGACGCAGCTGGTGGAGGTCCTAATTTACCATCAGAAGAAAATCCTTCGGGAGGAGGTGGATGAGACACCATGGCTCTACGCAGCTGCAGCACAGGCTCATCAGGCCCACAGCCGGCGGGACAAGAAAAGCCTCCCCCTTCAGAAGGTGGGTGGCACCGCTGCCGCAGGGACAAGCCGGGTCACCACCAGCCTGCAGGCCTGCCGCAGCACAGGGTCAGGCTGATGATGCACGTTGGCCATTGCACTTGGTGCCATCATCCCCGTGCCAGCTGCGGCTCAGCTGAGCTGAGCAAACCCACCCAAGGGATGGATCTGCCTGTCAGAGCTGAGGTAGCAACCAGGCAGGCAGGTCCTCGCCAGCTGCTAACTGGCTCATTTCCATTGCAGGTGCCTCCAGTCACTCCGGGCAGCCAGCAGCCAAAGAGCTCCTGCAAGGACAGAAGGTACGATGAGCTACCTTTGATGAAGAGTAGAGCTGGTTTGTGTTGGTCATGGCTTTCCCTGTCTAATGATCCTCTTGAATGGAAAAGCTGCCAGGCTCTTCACGCTTCTCCTGAGAGTCCTGAGGGAAGACAAATAGCAGCAAAAGCTCCATGTTTTGTCCTCTCTTGCCATGCCAGAGGACATCGCAAAGAAGGGGGGACCAGTTCCCTCCTGCTCCTGCCTTCCCGGTTCCAACAGCACTTCCCAACTCTGTCCCTGTAGGTGCCGGTGTGCTTCTCTTGCTTGGATTCCCCGGATGAGATCCAAGACCCGGACATCAAGGGGCACGACATAGCTGCAGCTCCGCCATGGCAGAGGGGGCGAGGTGGCCCCCCTATCCTTCTTTTATCTCTCCTGTTGCAGTTTTGTGTGGTTGGGCGCTGCGAAAGAACGGGGCTGCAGGAAATGGCTGCTGCGAGGAGCTGCTGGAATTCCTCTGCAGCTCCCAAGTGTAAACAATTCAAGGCCAGAGTCAATGTTGGCTTGGAGAAAGCCCATGGAAAAGGCCGAGACCCCGTCTGCAGCCCATGGAGGGGCTCCATGCTCGAAGGAGCAGGTGGAGACATAGAGAAGATGCTGTAAGCCTACGTTGGCAGCATCCATGAAGTGAATCAGAGGCACAGAGATGAGCGAGAGAGAGTTTTGCGCCGGAACAGGTTTGCTGCGGGGGCTGGTGATCCCGGGGAGGGCTGGGACTGAGAGACTTTGTGATTTATGACTGCCTACCCTAGCAGTGACCCACGGCGGAGCAGCTGATGAAGAGGTAAAGCCCAAAGCAAGCGCGACCAAATCTTGAAACTAATGCAACCAGATCTTAAAACACGTTCCCCCCACCACTCCCTTCTTAGCAGACTTTAGGCAGAAATTTGCTCCCTTCTTGCCAGGCAGGGACTAGGGAAAATGGGGTTCTCAGTAGCACTCTTCATCAGCTGCTCCGCCGCGGGTCACTGCTAGGGCGGGCAGCGGGAAATCACGATGTCTCTCAGTCCCAGCCCTCCCCGGGATCACCAGCCCCCCAAGCAAAACTGTTCATCTTTGTGTCTCTGAGTCTCTTCAGCAAGTGCTGGCAGGGGCTTATCCCAACGTAGGCTCACAGCGTCATATCTCCACCTGCTCCATCCAGCGTGGAGCCCCTCTACAGGCTGCAGGTGGGCTCTCGGCCTTTTCCATGGGGTTTCCCCCACCGGCTGCAGGGGCATCTTGGTGTCTGGCACCTGGGGCGCCTCCTCCCTTGCCCTCTCCAGCCGTGGCGTCTTCACAGTGTGTTCCATCACACTCCCTTCTCCGGTGGCAAAATGCAGCTGCTTCCGGGTTGTTTTCTCCTAGATGGGATTCCTGACACCCAACCACACAAACCTACAGCAGTCACTTTTCTGTTACTTTCCTAGTTACTTTATTAGTTACTTTACAGTACTTTACAGTTACTTTCCTAAATACTAGTTTCTTTTCATTTTCGTTTAGAATTGGATTTGGATTTTAGAGCTCTTGTAAGCACTGGGAGAATAAAAAGCGTGTTACGGCCCTTCGGAGTGGGTCCCTAGAAGTGTGTGTGCCTTGATCACTACGGCAATCTTTACGTGCTCTGAAATAAAACCCTGGGTCCTGGTGATGGTCTTGAGGTAAAACACTAGGGACCAGAAGAACCTGGCTGTGGTTGGGGAGATCAGCCAACGATGAACTGAGCATGCACAAGGATGGGGTTCAAGCAGCGCACACCGTGAGGAAGACTCTGGAGGACAGCCATAGGGCCCCCGTCTGAAAGCCAATCCTTGCAAAGGCCAAATGAAGCAGCCAGCTTCATTCATTCTCTGCAATTTTGAACGATGGCATTAGCTAAAGAATTGTGTAAATGCGCTGTGCTTTGTAGGTGTGGGTGAACAGGTGCCTGGTGGAGCTATCCCCCGTGTTCCCAGGGCTGCAGTGAAAGAAGTGCCTGCTCCTCTGCTTCCTGTAGATAAGCTCTTTCTGATTGTCATAGCTGGGAGTGTGACTCCAGCCTTGCTTAAAGCTCCACACACTGAAACAGCCTGTCTTGGGTTGCTACCTGAGCCCCCCGGGAGGTCTAATGGGGTCGAGCTCCTTCCAGGAGGAAGAAGCCCTATGCACTCCAAAGGGAGAGAGGTGGCGTGTCAAGACCTTCCTGCGGGCATCTCTCTTCCCAGGTCCCTGCCAGTCATTCCCCCACCTGGGTGGCTGGTTGTGACTTGCCGATCAGTGTTTGGTTACACAGCTGCAAGGGGAGCTCCAGGTGATGCTCCAGACTGGCTCTGCACGGCCGGGATGGGCAGGTGGGAAGCGTACCTGCCATCTCTGCAGCTTGGTCTGCTCGAGGCAGGAAAAGCCAGGATGCTGAGCACGTGGACGTCACACGAGCCTTTGGACGTGGGTGGCGATGGTGCTCTTGCAGGTGCAGCTGCCTGTGAGCACTTGCTACAGACTCTTCCAGAGGCTGCAGAAACAGGGAATACAAACTTGTCTCGCGTTCTCTTCTTGTAGCACGGGCATCCCAGGGAATATGGGGAGATGTTAGAAACAGCTATGTCAGTGTTAGTAGGAGGTGAGAGCGGGCATGCTGGCCGTCTGCAAACAGCACTGTCTCAAATCTGGGCAGGGAGTGACCAACCTGTGCCCAGTCCCCTGGCCGTTGCTGGAAGACTTTGGGCTGTCTGCAGTTCTTCCTACGTCCCCGCTGAAATTGCTGTTACTTCTTTACAGAAATAAAGCGCCAAACGTGCATGTGGCCAGTCTTCTCTCTCCCTCTGCCATCCCTTCCCTCCTTCTCACCTTCCCCCTCACACTCCTTCCCTCCCGCTGTCCCTCCTTCCCTCCCCCTTCTTTTTCCTTCCCTTCCCCTTTTGTGTCTTCTCCTCTGTACTTGACTTCTCTCTTTGAGATTTACCTTTCCAGGAAGACACAAATGCCATGCAAGGGCTGCACATGTGTCAGCCTTTTCTTTCTCCCAGGAGCTCTGTTCTCTTAGGAAACTTGAGGAGACACCTGCATCCAAGGAAAGCTCTTGACAAGGAAAGAACCGACTATGTTACTTCACAGAATCACAGAACTGTAGACGTTGGAAGGGACCTCTGGAGATCATTGGGTCCGAACCCCCTGCCAAAGCAGGGTCCCTAGGACAAGTGGCACAGGTCGACGTCCAGACAGGTCTTGAATATCTCCCGAGAAGGAGACTCCACCAACCCCCCTGGGCAGCCTGTGCCAGGGCTCTGTCACCCTCACTGTGAAAACGTTCTTCCCCATATTGGTGCGCAACGCCCTGTGCTCCAACTTGAAGCCATTGCCCCCTGTCCTGTCCCCACAGACCACTGAAAAGAGGCTGGCCATTTCCCCCTGTGTCCCACACATGAGATATTAATAAACATTCATCAGCTCCCCTCTTAGTCTTCTTTTCTCAAGGCTGAACAGCCCCACTTCTTTCAGCCTGTCCTCGTAGGGGAGATGCTCTAGTCCTTCAATCATATTTGTCGCCCTCCGCTTCTCATCAGGGAAAGAAAAGCACGCCTTTCTTTGGGTCATCACAGAAGCCACAGCTCTGTATTTCTTTTATTTTGCTGGGTTTAGTCCACCCTGCTCCATCTTTAGTGCCAAAGCCCCGAACCGCTGGGCCGTATTGCTATACTGCAGACTCTCAGGAAGACAGGAATTTCAAGATCCTCAAGGAGCTTTTTGATTTATGGAAGGGAGATTTCTTTTCTCTTTTGTCACCTAGAAAAGACAGAAAAAACTAGTAAGTCACAAGGTAACAGCCGCTACCTCATCTAAAACATAGCTGATTAATGAAAAATCCGCCCTATCACTCCCCTCCTCATCTGAACAGGAGAGAAAAGATACAGAGTGGCTCACGGGTGGCAGGAACGTCGGTCAGCAATTAAGGTCATGGGCAAAACAGACTCACCACGGAAAAAATGGCACCTAATTTATTGCCCAATCAAAACAGAGTCGGATAATGAGAAATAAAACCTCCTGCCACTCCTCCCTTCTTCCTGGGCTCAACTTCACTCCGATTTTTCTCCCTTCTTCTCCCCCAGGCAGCACAGGGGGATGGATGGGGAATGGGGCTTGGTGCCAGTTCATCACAGGCCCTCTCTGCTGCACCTTCCTTCTCCAGGGGAGGACTCCAATCTGGGGTCCATCTCACAGGACACAGTGCTCCGTCAGCTTCTCCAATGTGAGTGCTTCCCATGGGGGGCTTCAGGTTTTCACCATTCTGAGACACTGATATTCCTCAATGATGCAACCAGCTGTGAGTACAGGAAAAAAATTCTGCTTTTAAAACATTTCCCTTTGAACCAGACAAGGCAACAGCCAAGTTTTCTCCCACAAAATGTGAGCCATTCCTTTGTGTTAATGCAAAGAACCTCTGCAAGGAACCTCTGCAGCCTTTAGAATATTCTCAGTTCTTGCTTTTCAGCACCGATTAAATATTACTTAAGTTCCAGGGGTGTAACAACCTAGCAAGATCTTTGATGAACAGTTTTCAGTTTCCTAAGGGAGGAAAAAGCATGTTCTTCTCCCCATATTTATAATGAAAATGTCCTCTGCCTAGTTAAAGAGAGCAAAAGAGCTGCCTTCAAATGAAGTCTGAACTGTAATTGACAGAATGTAGATGAAATAAAGTCTGGGCAGATGTCAGGTATTTCTAAAGAAAGCCCTGTGTATGGTACAACACAAGTTTTGTGTCTACCCTCCAGCTTCACCACACATTAACAGGAGTGACCTTTCATGCTACATCCTGACGGAAGGACAATTTAAGATAAAGCAACTTGGGGAGAAGTAAGGACAAAAGCAGAGGTAGACTCTTGTTTTCAAAGGCAGAATGAATGAGACAAGCTCAGACTTTGAGGGAAGTTCCATCTTGAGTGCTTAAAGCACTCGGAAGCTGGGCTCTCCTGGAAATCAGGGAGTTCACAGATCTTCTCACGGCCAGGATGGGCAGGTGGGAAGCGTACCTGCCATCTCTGCAGCTTGGTCTGCTCGAGGCAGGAAAAGCCAGGTTGCTGAGCACGTGGACGTCACACGAGCCTTTGGACAACCCAGTGAATAAAATGACTCAGAGGTGTGTTTTCTCCCTCTGGGAAAAGAGGCTATCACAGAAGAGATGCAGTGACCTGGAGCCCTGCACAAAGCAGGTGGGGAACTTCTGTTCTAGTGATCTGGCAGTTGTCCACAGCTGATTTACACTGAAATGCTGGTGGCCAGAACCAGGCCATGCAGGACTGATGGGTGACAGGATGTCTTCAGCAGAGCATGCTCCTCCTCCCCAGCTGTCACAGGGGCCAGAGGCAGAAGCAGCACGGCACAGCAGGGTTGCCTTCTCCATGTGGGCTCCAGCCCACAAGGGCTTCAGCCTCACCTGTAGAAAGGGAGAAGGAACAATATAAATAATTACAGAGACCAACTGATGCTGCTGTCAGCCACCGGGAGACACCAGAGGCTGCAACAACCCTTGGGGTGGGAGATTTGCAGATTTTGGATGTGCCACGTGTCCTTCCCAAGCCAGAACTCCCATCCCAGAGGTCACTGGTCGACTACCAGTGGAAGGGAAGTCTTGTGAGTAGAGGCTGAGGGGAGACCTCATCGTGGTCTTTGGCTTCCTGATGAGTGGGAGGCAAGAGGCAAGCACCCATCTCCTCTCTTTGGTGACCAGTGATATAACCCAAGGGAACAGCATGAAATTGCGACAGGGGAGGTTTAGGCTGGATATTTGGAAGAAGCTCTTTACTGAGAGGGTGCTTGGGCACTGACACAGGCTCCCCAGGGAAGGGGTCATAGCACTGAGCTTGGCTGAGTTCAAGAGTCATCTGGACAACGGGCTAAGTCACACGCTCGGACTTGGCCCTGTGTGGAGCCAGGAGTTGGGCTCGATGATCCTTAGGGGTCCCTTCCCACTCAGGAGATTCTGAGTGGTGATCAGTCAGGTGATTCTATGAACTCTGGTTTCATTTTGAAGTCTCAAAGCGACGCACAAACCTCCCAGAAGAAAACAGCAGTTCTGAACGCCTCGTTATTGTCTGAAAATACAGTAACAATTCCTGCCCCCTACTTGTATCTCTTGGAAATTCCCCATGCGGAAATCCAGAGGCAAGATATTCACTGAGGAACAGCCAGTCACAAACAGAAGTGTGCCAGGTAAGCTGCAAATACTCATCAGCACCACTCTCTGGGTGTATCCTACCAACAGCACAGAACAAAACCACACTCATCTATTGGTACACCTGCAATTGAAGCCACCTTCCCACCATTGCAGAATCCTTTACAGCCCTCCTTGCAGTTCCAAATATAAACCCCAAATACACCTCCGTTCCCTTTATCCTCCCCAGTCTCTCACTCCAGATCCACCTTCCAACTGTTTCTCTCCCCACCTAATTACTTTTTAATCTTCATCTTGCAAAAATGGCCTCCTTCCCTTTAAGGAGGAGGTGAGATCCCAAACCAACACCTACCACATTCCACTTGGAGTTCTTCAGAGAGCAAAGCCCGTGGGCCAAAAACTTCCTATCTTCTTTCCAAACCCTTCACTCCCTACTCTAAAGCTGTTCAGGTGAAAATGCACTTTCCCCAGTAAACTACTTTTTTTAAAAAAGTAACTAAAATTTGTACCCTTCCATAGGCTAAGAGATGTTTCCTAATTAAAAACACAGTTTATTACAAGACATGTGAAGACAACATATATAGTAAAATGAATTTTCATGGCTGTGCTGTGGCTAAAGTAAAGTTCTCAAGGCTGCAATTTAACATTCCAAGTTCTCCCTTCCATCTTTATTGATTCTTCAGGTTTTGCACAGAAACTCTTTGGGGGCTAGAGCAGCAGGAATTGCATCTCACTGCTTTCCAAGACTTCAAGTTTCAAAAGCAAACTCTTCAAAAAGGACACTTCTTGAATTGAGTAGATACAGGGACAAAAATATAGCACATACTTGAAGGTTACATGATTACTGCATACCAAATCCTTTGGCAGAGGTGATGGCCTTCAATAATCTTTCCTTAAGCTTCTCTTTGCTTGAGTACTCCGGAAGCAAAAGTACATTAAAGCATGTGTGAGATGTAGGTAACCTGCAGGGAAAACCAAAGAGAAGAATTCAGATCCGGGAACAGGCAATACACAGAGAAATACCTCGTGACTTCAACCGTCCAAAAGCTTTTTGAAAGAGAGTTGACTTCACGGAAAGATTAGACTCTCAGATTTAACTAATGAAAAGCACAGAACTTGCTTCCATTTCACAACAAAGCAGCAATATGTCGATTTATTTTCGGTTCTACCTCTCTGTATCTGGGCCATTTTTGGCTATGAACATCTTTAACTTTCCAAATCCTCCCACTGGGGCTCTGCCTGTGCCTGTTGTACACTGTAAGCATAGTCTTCTCTGTTCGTCTGTAAATGAATGGACTATTTCCCAGAATTCTCTCTCAAGGAAGAAATCAAAAAGTAAACAAACTGAAAATGTTCTTGTGTATAAAGCAGACTTTCAAAAGTAGAATTAGAACCTTCCAAGTTCAATTAATCAACCTTAACATCAGTTTACAAGTTGCATTGGTAAACCAAAGCTAACAGTACTAACTGGTGAGATCCAGAAGTAGAAATCAGGAGTATTACCAAAACACTGCAAGTTTAAGTGCTTCTAAATGTCAATCTGGCTGAAAGATGGGCAAATATTCTTCCTTTATTTGAGGATTCCCACAGAATTAATGCAGGTTCCACTACACTGTGCATTTCTACCACCTCCTTAAACAACAGAGCAAACAAATGCAGCTGCTGTCAAACATTTTCTATCCTAGCAGGAACTAGTAAAGTAGCTGGTGTCAAAAACCTAGAGGACCACAGATGACCATTGTCTTCAGAGTTCTCACTCAAGGGAACGAGAGAGTGAAGACACAAAACATTTTCCCTCAAACAATGAATGTACTTGACTCCTAATTCGAGAAGATCTGCACATAAGCTATTCAAACAGATCAGTGTTTTGTGATTTTTTTTTTTTTTTAATTATTGCTTTTTAAAAAAGCAGCAAAGGAGAGTAACTTACTGAAACATCCCTGTTTATACTGGGGAGTATTTCACTCTGAGGTGGATGGCCAGAAGCCATCCATTTCAAGAAGACACACACATTCCTGGTGCAGGTTTCATGCAAAGAAATTGAACAGTGAATCCCTAAATAAAATTGCTGGTCAGGTGGATGTGTTCCGGGGTGAACTATGATTCTCTTACTAAGCAACTTTAAGCAAGTTATTGCTTCAAAGGTGTTTAAAAGCTATTGCTGCTTCAAATTCTCAAGACAAAAAAAGATCCTATACAGGTCGAAAGACATGAGCAAGTACTTACAATGTAAACAACTGTGTAAGTATTAAAACTCCAGACATAAAAAATGCAATTCAAGGGCACAAATATCAGTAATCACAAGTACTTACCTGCAACTGAAGCACATTTGGGAACATGCTGCCACTGAACAGATCTAGGAATGTCATTTTGCTACCGATGACTTATCTTTGCAAGCTCTTCCCAATAGTTTTTAGCCAGACCCTTCCAAAGTTCAATAGTGCACCCAAAACAGCACCCATCGCTCACACAAACTCATACAAGGCAGCTTGCACTTAGAGCTGATACTGCCAGTGCTGCTACAGAAGCACACAGTACCCACCTTTGAGTACAACTATAGAGCAAGTTATTTTAAGGCTTATGACCTATGACTGAAGATTTTCCTCCAGACCGATTTTGCTCCAATCAGGAGGTGAAAGCAAACTATGAAAATGACTACGTGACTTCCCAACCCATGACAGGAGGTACCTGGAACAGCAACACACAGTTCTTAAACAGATCAGGCACTCTGAAGAAACTGCAAGATGACAGCGTGGAACAACACTTTTGTCCCTACAACACTTTTCCCTGTCCCAGCAGCCTTGCAGAAGCTTGGAGTCTTTGAGGTGTATTTGTGGGCCACATCATAATGCCTATAATGCCCACTACCTTCTGCTGGATCTTTCTTTCAGGAAGCAGTACAGGTTTTAGGCAAACACACCCATTTTTAAGGTACATGGTGTGAAGGAAATACGTCCTCATGTTAATGTTAAGCCTGCCTCCTGATCATCGGACTGGGTGCTACCAGTGGAGAAAACCAGTATTTCCCATTCAACTTCTGCGTGCCATCCTCAATGGTAAAAAAAGGTGACAGAGAGGACGAAGAACACTTTGCAGTCTCTCTGATGAGACTCTGAACTGTCCGAGTATCTCCCAACTCTTTAAAAGGAGATGAAAGAAATCAAAGCAAAACATAGGAAGACACAATGAACAGAGACATTGTATTGTTCGCTCCTTTCAACTCCTCATGCTTCCCTGGGAATAGTTAAAATCTCTTCCTCTGCACTGAGACTTTGTATCATCAGTTAAAACTTATCAGTGGTTGAAAGGGGACTTCCCTACCAGCTACAAACATTTATCTACCAATTTTCTCAAAGCCCACACCATCTCACAACAGCTAACTCGTTGCATCTGTTGGAAAGGGCACCTACAGCTCCTTTCCTTCAGCCACCATGGTGAGTCTTCATTGGCCTCCATTTGACTGAATGTAATCTATGTTCCTCTCCTGAGGGATGCCATGGACTTCACTTGATAGAGTTGACTAACACTGCAGTTCAGCTCAGACTATTTGCACTGTGACCAGTTTTATCTTTCCCCTTCATCTTCTGTCCCAGAATAAACACTTGAAAATTCTTGCTCTCCTGTGGGCTTTGACAGAATCAGATCACCATCATTTGGCACGTTCTGACAGCTTGAATTTACAGCCATAGGAGAATGCATGGCAACTGCCCAGGCACATACTGGCAGACTGCTAGCTAGGCTGTGCAAGGGCCACTGCAAGCACATCATCATTTCACTAAGTATGCTTGAGCTTAATCTGATTAAAATTACCTAAATTTCCAACAGACCAAGAACATGCACAGCAAGCAGCAACAACAGCACAGCAGCTGCACAAGCTTCATGTTGCCTGTGAGCTTCCTAAGCACAAGACATGGTTTTTTGTTGGGTTTTACCTCAAAGGTTTCACCTTCCTCCAACAACAAGCAGTACATGGAAGAACACCTTTCCTCCTACTTACAGATTTTCCTTTTCCATCATCATCACAAGGAAGGTCTGCTTCCTCTGTGCTGGTGCTGACACCAAAACAAACATCTCCCTAAAAGCAGCTCTTATCCTCTCTTAGGCCAAAAGCCTGGTGTCAAAAGCCTAGAGGACCACAGATGACCATTGTCTTCAGAGTTCTCACTCAAGGGAACGAGAGAGTGAAGACACAAAACATTTTCCCTCAAACAATGAATGAACTTGACTCCTAATTCGAGAAGGTCTACACATAAGCTATTCAAACAGATCAGTGTTTTGAGATGATTTTTTTTTTAAATTATTGCTTTTTAAAAGAGCAGCAAGGGAGAGTAACTTACTGAAACATCCCTGTATTTCACTCTGAGGTTGTGCTGGTTTTGGCATTTTTGACATTTTAAATTCTATTTGAGGGATCTCCTTCGTTTTCACTTTGTTTTCACTGTAAGTAAAGTGCTTATGAGTCAACAGAAGTCACCCTTGAAATAATATGTAAGCTGCTTTGGCAGGGGGGTTGGACCCGATGATCTCTCGAGGTCCCTTCCAACCCCTACACTTCTGTGATTCTGTTGGTTATACTGCAGTGCATATCAAGAGGTGCAAAAGAAAGGATGGTGAAAGCAAGCTTCATTTTCTGCTTTTACACATCTATGCCAGAAGCCAGGGTATGCTTTTTTCCCTCCCAAGTTGATACGAATACAAACAGCGTACATACTTTGTTTGTATTTTAAATACAGAAGTAAAAATTGAAGCATGCATGCACATCTAGGTTTATTACCCATCTTTAAACACAGACAGTGTGCAAAGACGGAAGCACAGGAGACTGGTGCAGGGGGCAAGGGTAAAAACTGTCAGATGGAAACGTGACTTAAAACTGAAATGTAAAGCTTACTCCTAGTTCTTAGCTGCAAGCAAATTTGACATTACTGCCACCCTTTAGACCTGTACCCCTTTTAGATGAAATGAGACAAACTGAGGCTATCAGATTGATTTTGTTTTAAAGCTGGAGGAAGGGGAGGAAATAACTCAAAGACTCACCATAGCCCTACTCTGGGTTTATTGCAGAAGCTCTTCCTCTTTGGTTTGATTACTAATTCTAGAAGCTAATCACAAAGCAAAGAGAGGAGAAAGGTGAGAGGAGAAACAAAGGAACCCTGCAAAGAAACCCTGCACTACTCACATCTAAAGAAGCAATGGCAGCGCTCACTAACTACACACCTTATTTCTTTCATCACTCCTCCTTAGGAGGCCGACCGGTGGTGACCGTGAGCCTCAGTGGTTGATGTACTCTTCTCATGATCACCAAGAACCCTGGAGAGCTTCAGAGAGAAGCAGCAGCAGACACAGAAAGGCACTGCATAAACACAGGACAGCCCGGCTTGGAAGGGACCTTGAAAGATCATCTGGTCCAACCTTCTGAGGGAAAGGTCCGATCAATTAGTAAACCAGTAGAACACATACCAATATCTGGGTTGAAGATTTCTTCCACAGCCGGTTGAAAGAATTCTTTGGAAACACCTCCTTCATCTACCCCTTGCTCTCCTTCCAATTCAACATGCAATTGCTTCTTCAAGTCTGCAGGATTTTCCATGGCAATCATCTCTAGCTATTGAGTGAACAGATAAAAGCATTTCATTAGTGAACCTGTTCTACTTGTTACTGTCAACTGAGTGTCAAATAATGAAATCAAAACTACCCTCCACACCTAAGAAGAAAGCAAGTGTAAGTCACAACGGTAAAATATGAAAACCCAGTAGAAATGTTAAATCATTCTAAGCACATATTAGCGTTTGGGGATTAACACAGCAACAAACTTACCACAGATCTGATCTGCTAGGCAATTATGTCTGTTAGCTGCCTCCATTTCCATTCTCTGATTTTCTCTGAAATAAGTTAGCATTGTGTCGCACCAAATCCAGAGAAAACACGATGAAAACAAGCTGTATTCCTTGGGTAATTCAATTCACCTGACAAGGAAGAGAAACTGCAGTCTGATCTCCATGTTTGACAATGAATGGTTTTGTGAAAGGATTACACACGTGTATCTTTCAAAACCTTCATCATTTTCAGTGGAAAACAGAAGACAAGCCTTTGACACTCACCCGCAACGAGGTGGGGGATAAAAATGTTGCCAAAATTGCAGTAAAATCAATCCCCTTTCCTCTTGACCCTAATAAAGAAGTCTCAGAATCTCTGGCTCTTAATTCGGTGCCTTTAAACAGATCTAACGCAGCGCTTCCCCACAGTGAAAGTTCAGATAAGGTCAAACAGAAGCTGTGACGTTTCTCTTTCGTAGAGAAAGGTTTTATGTCTATATAACAGCCAAGAAAAACAGATCATTTCAGTAACTCTAAAGTTACACAATAATATTTTCCAGCTGGCAAGAAACATGTTGCTGAGAAGCGGAAACATATGGGTTAAACCTGTACAGTGTGATTACATGAAACATGCCTACGTGGGAAAGAAAGCCCAACAGCACTAAAGTGAGGCGCAGATGGACCTGTACGTTCCTCTGCCAAAACCATGTTACTGGTGAGATTTGCCTCTAATCCAGTCGAGCACAAACTGTCCTTCCCAGCAGGCGGCCTCACCACGCCAAACCATTTCCCAGCAGCCAGCACAGTGTTCATGCCCCAGTGTTTTACTACAGAAGTGTAAAGGAAGACAGGAACAGAAGAGAGGATAAAGGCAGCAGTCTTTCTCTGCAGCATCAACTCCTAAAATGACACCACCAGTAAGATGCATTTCCTCCTGGTCCCAGTCAGCCAGCCAGGCTGCAAGCAGTGCAGCCGGGTAGCTGGCTGGTTCATGGAATGGATTTGAAGACTTTGAAGCTCCTCGTGGTGCACAAGGAGCACGTGGGGAAAGAATGACACTAACTGTATCAAAAACCAGTACCGGGAAGAGTAACTTCATAGCACAGAAAGCCTATTTCAAAAGCTGGAAGGCAAGCCATGAAGACCCAGCCATGAAGCTTGAAGTAACGCCAGCTTGGTTACCTTCTTAAAATTGATAGTAAGTGAACTAGCCTCTATTCAGTTAAAGACAATGGAAAAAACCCCTCAAGTTCTGTCAATGGAACAGAGAAGTTCTCTTTAAGGCAGTGACAAGAATACTTCCCAGGCGAGAAGGCAATAATGACACAAACCCAACTAATGCAAGTTTGAAAGTACCAGTGACACATCATGACGTAAGCCAGTCACTACATCGATATATGTAGCAGAGTCATTTACAAGCAGGAGAGGCTTGTCCCTGACAGGCATCTTCATTCACTGTGAAACTTCTCCAAGTGAGTTTGCAATCTGCAAGCAAGTAGCAGCGAGGCTCTGCTGGAACAGTCCACCACACGTTCTCTTGCAGAACGTGTCATAACTCATACACTTGACTGCTACTGGAGTGAGAGTAAATCCACATACGGTCTGGGGCATAGGGGTGGGCTGAGTAAACTCAGAGGAGAAGAAAGAAAGAGCTGTTGAGGTATGAAAAAGCCAAGGAGGGGATTGAAGGATAAACCTCCTTTCTTTACTACCACATCCATGTAAGGGGACTGAGCAGGAGTACAGCTAACCTCTGAAACCTGTTAGGACACAGTCACGCATATTAACTGCTTTAGAGCACTGCAAGCTGAGCTACCACCTCCCAAACCAAAGGATTCCTTAAAATAAAGTGTGCACTAGTATTTTACCAATTCCAGGGTTTCCACCCTGCTCCCCTGACAAATAACCATCCAACAGTTACATGATACAAAGAAAGCATGTTTCACTACTTCCGTTTCAAGAAGACACACACATTCCTGGTGCAGGTTTCATGCAAAGGAATTGAACAGTGAATCCCTAAATAAAATTGCTGGTCAAGTGGATGTGTTCCGGGGTGAACTATGATTCTCTTACTAAGCAACTTTAAGCAAGTTACTGCTTCAAAGGTGTTTAAAAGCTATTGCTGCTTCAAATTCTCAAGACAAAAAAAGATCCTACAACGGTTAAAAATACAATCTTCCCAGCGCTGCTATTTCTTTGAATGAAGCCCAAAAAGGGAGAAGTATTACATACTGTATTCTAAAAGTTTAAATATGAAGAGTAAGAGAGAAATAGCTCAGTGATAACATTGTTAGCTCAACTAATCAATAAAATAAGACCGGCACTTAGTCCATTTGCAAGAAGAAATGCTGATGGATGGTCAATGTATTTACTTTTAAAATATCCAACCTCAGTAAGGAATATAACCTCACTTTTCTTCAATATTTCTGAAAATGCCTCTAGAGGAAGTTCTCAAAATGAATCCAAATATAGTCAAGAAAAAGCCTGCCATGATTGTTCTCTAAAGACAAAGGTCTAATGATATGAGCAAGTTATTACAATGTAAACAACTGTGTAAGTATTAAAACTCCAGACATAAAAAATGCAATTCAAGGGTACAAATATCAGTAATCACAAGTACTTACCTGCAACTGAAGCACATTTGGGAACATGCTGCCACTGAACAGATCTAGGAATGTCATTTTGCTACTTATCTTTGCAAGCTCTTCCCAATAGTTTTTAGCCAGACCCTTCCAAAGTTCAATAGTGCACCCAAAACAGCACCCATCGCTCACACAAACTCATGCAAGGCAGCTTGCACTTAGAGCTGATACTGCCAGTGCTGCTACAGAAGCACACAGTACCCACCTTTGAGTACAACTATAGAGCAAGTTATTTTAAGGCTTATGACCTATGACTGAAGATTTTCCTCCAGACCGATTTCGCTCCAATCAGGAGGTGAAAGCAAACTATGAAAATGACTAAGTGACTTCCCAACCCATGACAGGAGGTACCTGGAACAGCAACACACAGTTCTTAAACAGATCAGGCACTCTGAAGAAACTGCAAGATGACAGCGTGGAACAACACTTTTGTCCCTACAACACTTTTCCCTGTCCCAGCAGCCTTGCAGAAGCTTGGAGTCTTTGAGGTGTATTTGTGGGCCACATCATAATGCCTATAATGCCCACTACCTTCTGCTGGATCTTTCTTTCAGGAAGCAGTACAGGTTTTAGGCAAACACACCCATTTTTAAGGTACATGGTGTGAAGGAAATATGTCCTCATGTTAATGTTAAGCCTGCTTCCTGATCATCGGACTGGGTGCTACCAGTGGAGAAAACCAGTATTTCCCATTCAACTTCTGCGTGCCATCCTCAATGGTAAAAAAAGGTGACAGAGAGGACGAAGAACACTTTGCAGTCTCTCTGATGAGACTCTGAACTGTCCGAGTATCTCCCAACTCTTTAAAAGGAGATGAAAGAAATCAAAGCAAAACATAGGAAGACACAATGAACAGAGACATTGTATTGTTCGCTCCTTTCAACTCCTCATGCTTCCCTGGGAATAGTTAAAATCTCTTCCTCTGCACTGAGACTTTGTATCATCAGTTAAAACTTATCAGTGGTTGAAAGGGGACTTCCCTACCAGCTACAAACATTTATCTACCAATTTTCTCAAAGCCCACACCATCTCACAACAGCTAACTCGTTGCATCTGTTGGAAAGGGCACCTACAGCTCCTTTCCTTTAACCCTGTTAAGTTCCTGTGACAAAACAACTGCATACAACTGGCAACCTGATAGTGAAATTACAAATGGTATTCTTCAACTAGAAAAGTGGTACACAGTAGGCTTTTGGATTAAAGTAGTATCTCTCTCATTTGCCAAATATCAAATGGGGTTACAGACAGAAGTCGTTTCTGCATTGCAACTTTATTTTTCCTATTGGCACTGGGGACAAGGGTTTTCCCTAAGTCATAAGAGCAGCAAGTCCCACCTGGAATCTCACAGGAACACAGAAAACTCCAGGCGGGAGCTTCTTTAGGGCTCTCACAACTAACCTTCCACAGCAGTTACAGCAATCAAATCTGACTAGAAGTAACAGGTGAGTTGAGAGGCAAAAAACCTTCCTGGCTCTTCAGCAACAAGCTCTAAAGCCATGGCTAACTTTAGAGTTTTGCAAACATTATTGTGCTTCAAAATCGGAGTAAAGAAAAATGACCTTCTGAAAAATAAACAGCCTTTTTTATTGCATAAAGGGAAGTGGTCACAGCACCCAGCTTGCCTGAGGTCAAGAAGTGTCTGGACGGTGCCCTCAGCCCCATGCTCTGACTTGGCTGGCCCTGTGTGGAGCTAGGAGTTGGACTGCATGATCCTTATGGGTCCCTTGGAACTTGGGCTATTCCATGATTCTGTGGGGGGAGATCCTCCGAGCCCCGCCCCACCAGTGACACGACCCCTGTCCCCCACCCCCCCGCCCGAGTTCTAGGTCCCACGAAGCTGTTTGTTACCGAGCGCCACCCCGGCAACCAGTGCGCTAGTTGGGCCTGAACACGGAGACGCACTGCTGACTGGAGCTCTGGCCCAGCAGCACTACACCACCTAGGTCAGCGTTGCTCTGGACGGCTCAGCTCGTTCCAGAGCCCGACAAACGCATTTGAGGCCACGCGTTTAACCGAATCTTTGGGATGGGCCAGCTGCACTGCCGCCACAGAGCCAGGTAGGCTCCCCCCGCAGCTCCGGGACACGCCGTCATGGCCGAGCCCCGCAGCAGCTGCCTTTATCACACCTCATACACACCGTCGGCTCTGCAGGGACGACCCTGAGCCCGTGCAGCGGTGCCAGCCCGCCCAGCAATCCCCCGAGCCGCTGCTGCGCCAGTGTGTGCGGGTGACCCAGGGGCGTGTGACCAAGAAGAGGGACCTCCTCCTCTTCTTGGACACCTTGGTCATCGGCAAGTCCAAGTAAGACTCCCAGAGCCCAGCTCTCTTTCCTGCCAAGCCCTGGCCCTGGCCCAGGCAAGGGACACCCCAGCGGCAGCCCCAGGCCCCCGGCGCCCTGCTGCCGGATGCACCCGCGGCCAGGCGCTGAAGGGAAGCCACCGGGCTGGGCCACCTCCAGACCACTCCCTGCTGCTCCTCTCTGCAGAGATAGCCAGACCCCGCGCCCAAAGATCTGCCTGCCCCTGGGCCAGCTGCACGTCCTGAGCAGCAGCAAAGGGGCTGCCAGGGATGCGTCCAGCCACGGGGAGGAGCAGGAGGACCAGGACACCAACTCCCTGGTCCTCGTCTGGCCGGACGGCACCCTCATCGTGACGTTCTGGTGAGTCGGGGGGCCGCGTCCCACGCTGCCAGGGCTGGGCAGCACCTGGGCCCAGCTGCACCAGCCTTCGTCCTGCTTCTGGGACTGTCCCCATGGGGCAGGGCTGTCCCCATGCCCGGCTCTGCCTGGCTCAGGCTGGGTGGGGAGCAGTGGACGCTCACTCAGGCTGGGTCTCCTCTCTTCCTGCAGCTCCCTGGCACTGAAGGAGCTCTGGCTCAGCGCGCTCCTTGGGTAAGCCCTGCCCTGGCCCTGCAGCCTGGGCCGCTCCTGCTCCCAGCATGGCCCTGAGGGGATGCTCCAGGCATAGCCCCTCCCTTGTGGAAACACTGCTCCCGAGCCGGGCAGAGGTGCCCCCGGCTGCCTCGGGGCAGCTCAGAGAGAGCAAAGGCGGCTTGTGCCTCACCCAGCTCTTTGTCGGCCCCTTCCCCTGGCACAGGCCCCCGCAAGGAGTGCAGGGAGCCCGGGTGACCCAGCTGCCCTCCATCGAGCTCCTGCTGAAGGAGCTGAGGCGCCGCAGAACCGTGAGTGTCCCTCCTGCCCCCGCCCTGCCCCCAGAGCCTGCTCCAGCCCAACACCAGGGCCATGGCTTCTCACCAGCCCTTCTCGCTCGCTTCCCCTTGCGCAGGCCACGCCGCTGGACAGCAGCAGCCTCGAGAGGCTGCTTCAGCGCCAGGCAGAGGTACGCGGCGGCTGGCACCGCAGCGCTCGGGCTGCCGTCTCGGCCCTGCCCACCTGTCCCGTAGGGCCTGGGGCCGAGGCAGCCCGCCTGGAGCCCTTGCTGCTGCGGGGCTGCTGGCTGAGCGCAGCGCCTTTCTTGCAGGCTGGCCCAGAGCAGCGCCCACCGCCCGGCCCATCCGGCACCGAAGGCGGACTCGGCCCCTCGGCTGGTGAGTGAGCGGTCTTAGGGTCCCCAGAGCTCTGCCGCCCCTCCTTCCCAAATGACGCCTCCCTCCCTCCCCCCCTCCCAGCTTCTGTTGCTCCCTCGAACTGTCCGTCCGTGCCTCCGTCGCTGCCTCTGCCTTGCTTTCAGCAGCCGGGGAGGGGGACAGCGCCCAGACGCTCCCGGAGCGCTCACCTGGCGCTTCTCCTCCCTGCACGGCTCTTTGCTCTCTTGTCCTTGGCAGCAGGCGGCACCCGCCGGAGGAGGGGGCGGCTGCCCTGGCCCTTTGGAAGGCGGCGAGGGAGCTCGGCCGCTGCAGAGGCAGCGGAGCAGCCGGCCGCCGAAGAGAGCAGGGGGGCTCTCTTTGGCCGGCCCCTGGCCGCTCTCTGCAGCCAGGACGGCACGCTGCCCCAGCCCATCCAGGTAAGCGAGCCTGGCCGGGGGCTGCCCGTGCCGCTGCCTGCCGCGCACAGGCGCTGTCCCCAGCAGAGGAAGCCCGGCTGGGGCTCGGGGGCAAAGCCGGCTGCCCGGCCCCCCGGCTCCTGCTCCTGCGCAAGCTTGACCTGGCCCAGGCCCTGTCTCCAGCCCGGCCGCTGCCCTCCTCTGTCCCTGCAGGACCTGCTGGCTGTCCTGGAGGAGAAGGGGCCATCCACGGAGGGGATCTTCATGGTGGGGGCCAGCGAGCGTGCCTCCCGGGAGCTGAGGGAGGCCCTCGACAGCGGAGCGGAGGTCGACCTCAGAAGCCATTCCGCACATCTGCTGGCCACCGTCTTGAAGGTAAAGCCCGCTGACCTGTCCCCTCGCAGCTCACGAGCCAGGCTGCCGGGGATGCTGCCCGTGCTGCCGGCAGCAGTGCTCAAGCCTCACCCGGAGCCCTGGGCATTGCAGGACTTCCTGCAGCAGATCCCCTCCAAGCTCCTCGTGGCGGAGCTCTACGAGGACTGGATGAGCGCCCTGCAGAAGCCCTACAGGCATCAGAAGCTGGAGGCACTGAGGGAGTAAGCGTCCAGCCGGCGTGGTCAGGCAGTCTTCCCTGGGCTGGGCTTGGCAGAGATCAGGCTGGGGGAGCTTTGTCAACAAGGTCATCTCTATTGACTGTGCCTTTGTGCCCTGCCAGGGTGGTCCGCAAGTTGCCCGAGGCCAACCTCCTGCTCCTCAAGAGCCTGCTGTCCCTGCTGCATGACATCAGCAGCGACGAGGACAGCAGGATGAGCATGAGCAGTCTGGCCATCTGCCTGGGGCCGAGGCTCCTCAGCCCACCCGAGGAGGACGGGGTGCCCCTGCACGTCGTGCTGTGCGGGACAGTGCAGGTACGCTGCGTTTCCCAGCCGGCTGCAGCCTTCCGGGCCCAGCTGAGCGCTGCTGTGCTGAGGTGCCTCCTCTCTTCAGCAAACACTCCTGGGAGAGCTGCTGCTGGGAAGAGCAGCCACCCCACAGCTGCAGCTTTCTGCGCAGCGGCAGTCCCAGCAAGGGGCAGGAGCCAGAAGGGCTCCTGGGAGAGCCCCCTTTAGCCCCCCCAGCTGCAAACCACTCTTTTGCTGCGTGCAGGTGACGCAGCTGGTGGAGGTCCTAATTTACCATCAGAAGAAAATCCTTCGGGAGGAGGTGGATGAGACACCATGGCTCTACGCAGCTGCAGCACACGCTCATCAGGCCCACAGCCGGCGGGACAAGAAAAGCCTCCCCCTTCAGAAGGTGGGTGGCACCGCTGCCGCAGGGACAAGCCGGGTCACCACCAGCCTGCAGGCCTGCCGCAGCACAGGGTCAGGCTGATGATGCACGTTGGCCATTGCACTTGGTGCCATCATCCCCGTGCCAGCTGCGGCTCAGCTGAGCTGAGCAAACCCACCCAAGGGATGGATCTGCCTGTCAGAGCTGAGGTAGCAACCAGGCAGGCAGGTCCTCGCCAGCTGCTAACTGGCTCATTTCCATTGCAGGTGCCTCCAGTCACTCCGGGCAGCCAGCAGCCAAAGAGCTCCTGCAAGGACAGAAGGTACGATGAGCTACCTTTGATGAAGAGTAGAGCTGGTTTGTGTTGGTCATGGCTTTCCCTGTCTAATGATCCTCTTGAATGGAAAAGCTGCCAGGCTCTTCACGCTTCTCCTGAGAGTCCTGAGGGAAGACAAATAGCAGCAAAAGCTCCATGTTTTGTCCTCTCTTGCTATGCCAGAGGACATCGCAAAGAAGGGGGCACTCCTCCTGCTCCTGCCTTCCCGGTTCCAACAGCACTTCCCAACTCTGTCCCTGTAGGTGCCGGTGTGCTTCTCTTGCTTGGATTCCCCGGATGAGATCCAAGACCCGGACATCAAGGGGCACGACATAGCTGCAGCTCCGCCATGGCAGAGGGGGCGAGGTGGCCCCCCTATCCTTCTTTTATCGCTCCTGTTGCAGTTTTGTGTGGTTGGGCGCTGCGAAAGAACGGGGCTGCAGGAAATGGCTGCTGCGAGGAGCTGCTGGAATTCCTCTGCAGCTCCCAAGTGTAAACAATTCAAGGCCAGAGTCAATGTTGGCTTGGAGAAAGCCCATGGAAAAGGCCGAGACCCCGTCTGCAGCCCATGGAGGGGCTCCATGCTCGAAGGAGCAGGTGGAGACATAGAGAAGATGCTGTAAGCCTACGTTGGCAGCATCCATGAAGTGAATCAGAGGCACAGAGATGAGCGAGAGAGAGTTTTGCGCCGGAACAGGTTTGCTGCGGGGGCTGGTGATCCCGGGGAGGGCTGGGACTGAGAGACTTTGTGATTTATGACTGCCTACCCTAGCAGTGACCCACGGCGGAGCAGCTGATGAAGAGATAAAGCCCAAAGCAAGCGCGACCATATCTTGAAACTAATGCAACCAGATCTTAAAACACGTTCCCCCCACCACTCCCTTCTTAGCAGACTTTAGGCAGAAATTTGCTCCCTTCTTGCCAGGCAGGGACTAGGGAAAATGGGGTTCTCAGTAGCACTCTTCATCAGCTGCTCCGCCGCGGGTCACTGCTAGGGCGGGCAGCGGGAAATCACGATGTCTCTCAGTCCCAGCCCTCCCCGGGATCACCAGCCCCCCAAGCAAAACTGTTCATCTTTGTGTCTCTGAGTCTCTTCAGCAAGTGCTGGCAGGGGCTTATCCCAACGTAGGCTCACAGCGTCATATCTCCACCTGCTCCATCCAGCGTGGAGCCCCTCTACAGGCTGCAGGTGGGCTCTCGGCCTTTTCCATGGGGTTTCCCCCACCGGCTGCAGGGGCATCTTGGTCTCTGGCACCTGGGGCGCCTCCTCCCTTGCCCTCTCCAGCCGTGGCGTCTTCACAGTGTGTTCCATCACACTCCCTTCTCCGGTGGCAAAATGCAGCTGCTTCCGGGTTGTTTTCTCCTAGATGGGATTCCTGACACCCAACCACACAAACCTACAGCAGTTACTTTTCTGTTACTTTCTTAGTTACTTTATTAGTTACTTTACAGTACTTTACAGTTACTTTCCTAAATACTAGTTTCTTTTCATTTTCGTTTAGAATTGGATTTGGATTTTAGAGCTCTTGTAAGCACTGGGAGAATAAAAAGCGTGTTACGGCCCTTCGGAGTGGGTCCCTAGAAGTGTGTGTGCCTTGATCACTACGGCAATCTTTACGTGCTCTGAAATAAAACCCTGGGTCCTGGTGATGGTCTTGAGGTAAAACACTAGGGACCAGAAGAACCTGGCTGTGGTTGGGGAGATCAGCCAACGATGAACTGAGCATGCACAAGGATGGGGTTCAAGCAGCGCACACCGTGAGGAAGACTCTGGAGGACAGCCATAGGGCCCCCGTCTGAAAGCCAATCCTTGCAAAGGCCAAATGAAGCAGCCAGCTTCATTCATTCTCTGCAATTTTGAACGATGGCATTAGCTAAAGAATTGTGTAAATGCGCTGTGCTTTGTAGGTGTGGGTGAACAGGTGCCTGGTGGAGCTATCCCCCGTGTTCCCAGGGCTGCAGTGAAAGAAGTGCCTGCTCCTCTGCTTCCTGTAGATAAGCTCTTTCTGATTGTCATAGCTGGGAGTGTGACTCCAGCCTTGCTTAAAGCTCCACACACTGAAACAGCCTGTCTTGGGTTGCTACCTGAGCCCCCCAGGAGGTCTAATGGGGTCGAGCTCCTTCCAGGAGGAAGAAGCCCTATGCACTCCAAAGGGAGAGAGGTGGCGTGTCAAGACCTTCCTGCGGGCATCTCTCTTCCCAGGTCCCTGCCAGTCATTCCCCCACCTGGGTGGCTGGTTGTGACTTGCCGATCAGTGTTTGGTTACACAGCTGCAAGGGGAGCTCCAGGTGATGCTCCAGACTGGCTCTGCACGGCCGGGATGGGCAGGTGGGAAGCGTACCTGCCATCTCTGCAGCTTGGTCTGCTCGAGGCAGGAAAAGCCAGGATGCTGAGCACGTGGACGTCACACGAGCCTTTGGACGCGGGTGGCGATGGTGCTCTTGCAGGTGCAGCTGCCTGTGAGCACTTGCTACAGACTCTTCCAGAGGCTGCAGAAACAGGGAATACAAACTTGTCTTGCGTTCTCTTCTTGTAGCACGGGCATCCCAGGGAATATGGGGAGATGTTAGAAACAGCTATGTCAGTGTTAGTAGGAGGTGAGAGCGGGCATGCTGGCCGTCTGCAAACAGCACTGTCTCAAATCTGGGCAGGGAGTGACCAACCTGTGCCCAGTCCCCTGGCCGTTGCTGGAAGACTTTGGGCTGTCTGCAGTTCTTCCTACGTCCCCGCTGAAATTGCTGTTACTTCTTTACAGAAATAAAGCGCCAAACGTGCATGTGGCCAGTCTTCTCTCTCCCTCTGCCATCCCTTCCCTCCTTCTCACCTTCCCCCTCACACTCCTTCCCTCCCGCTGTCCCTCCTTCCCTCCCCCTTCTTTTTCCTTCCCTTCCCCTTTTGTGTCTTCTCCTCTGTACTTGACTTCTCTCTTTGAGATTTACCTTTCCAGGAAGACACAAATGCCATGCAAGGGCTGCACATGTGTCAGCCTTTTCTTTCTCCCAGGAGCTCTGTTCTCTTAGGAAACTTGAGGAGACACCTGCATCCAAGGAAAGCTCTTGACAAGGAAAGAACCGACTATGTTACTTCACAGAATCACAGAACTGTAGACGTTGGAAGGGACCTCTGGAGATCATTGGGTCCGACCCCCCTGCCAAAGCAGGGTCCCTAGGACAAGTGGCACAGGTCGACGTCCAGACAGGTCTTGAATATCTCCCGAGAAGGAGACTCCACCACCCCCCTGGGCAGCCTGTGCCAGGGCTCTGTCACCCTCACTGTGAAAACGTTCTTCCCCATATTGGTGCGCAACGCCCTGTGCTCCAACTTGAAGCCATTGCCCCCTGTCCTGTCCCCACAGACCACTGAAAAGAGGCTGGCCATTTCCCCCTGTGTCCCACACATGAGATATTAATAAACATTCATCAGCTCCCCTCTTAGTCTTCTTTTCTCAAGGCTGAACAGCCCCACTTCTTTCAGCCTGTCCTCGTAGGGGAGATGCTCTAGTCCTTCAATCATATTTGTCGCCCTCCGCTTCTCATCAGGGAAAGAAAAGCACGCCTTTCTTTGGGTCATCACAGAAGCCACAGCTCTGTATTTCTTTTATTTTGCTGGGTTTAGTCCACCCTGCTCCATCTTTAGTGCCAAAGCCCCGAACCGCTGGGCCGTATTGCTATACTGCAGACTCTCAGGAAGACAGGAATTTCAAGATCCTCAAGGAGCTTTTTGATTTATGGAAGGGAGATTTCTTTTCTCTTTTGTCACCTAGAAAAGACAGAAAAAACTAGTAAATCACAAGGTAACAGCCGCTACCTCATCTAAAACATAGCTGATTAATGAAAAATCCGCCCTATCACTCCCCTCCTCATCTGAACAGGAGAGAAAAGATACAGAGTGGCTCACGGGTGGCAGGAACGTCAATCAGCAATTAAGGTCATGGGCAAAACAGACTCACCACGGAATAAATGGCACCTAATTTATTGCCCAATCAAAACAGAGTCGGATAATGAGAAATAAAACCTCCTGCCACTCCTCCCTTCTTCCTGGGCTCAACTTCACTCCGATTTTTCTCCCTTCTTCTCCCCCAGGCAGCACAGGGGGATGGATGGGGAATGGGGCTTGGTGCCAGTTCATCACAGGCCCTCTCTGCTGCACCTTCCTTCTCCAGGGGAGGACTCCAATCTGGGGTCCATCTCACAGGACACAGTGCTCCGTCAGCTTCTCCAATGTGAGTGCTTCCCATGGGGGGCTTCAGGTTTTCACCATTCTGAGACACTGATATTCCTCAATGATGCAACCAGCTGTGAGTACAGGAAAAAAATTCTGCTTTTAAAACATTTCCCTTTGAACCAGACAAGGCAACAGCCAAGTTTTCTCCCACAAAATGTGAGCCAATCCTTTGTGTTAATGCAAAGAACCTCTGCAAGGAACCTCTGCAGCCTTTAGAATATTCTCAGTTCTTGCTTTTCAGCACCGATTAAATATTACTTAAGTTCCAGGGGTGTAACAACCTAGCAAGATCTTTGATGAACAGTTTTCAGTTTCCTAAGGGAGGAAAAAGCATGTTCTTCTCCCCATATTTATAATGAAAATGTCCTCTGCCTAGTTAAAGAGAGCAAAAGAGCTGCCTTCAAATGAAGTCTGAACTGTAATTGACAGAATGTAGATGAAATAAAGTCTGGGCAGATGTCAGGTATTTCTAAAGAAAGCCCTGTGTATGGTACAACACAAGTTTTGTGTCTACCCTCCAGCTTCACCACACATTAACAGGAGTGACCTTTCATGCTACATCCTGACGGAAGG
This sequence comes from Laterallus jamaicensis coturniculus, assembly GCA_022605575.1. NCBI lineage: Eukaryota > Metazoa > Chordata > Aves > Gruiformes > Rallidae > Laterallus > Laterallus jamaicensis. The sequence continues at coordinate 4,552,088 of JAKCOX010000053.1, forward strand.
ACAATTTAAGATAAAGCAACTTGGGGAGAAGTAAGGACAAAAGCAGAGGTAGACTCTTGTTTTCAAAGGCAGAATGAATGAGACAAGCTCAGACTTTGAGGGAAGTTCCATCTTGAGTGCTTAAAGCACTCGGAAGCTGGGCTCTCCTGGAAATCAGGGAGTTCACAGATCTTCTCACGGCCAGGATGGGCAGGTGGGAAGCGTACCTGCCATCTCTGCAGCTTGGTCTGCTCGAGGCAGGAAAAGCCAGGTTGCTGAGCACGTGGACGTCACACGAGCCTTTGGACAACCCAGTGAATAAAATGACTCAGAGGTGTGTTTTCTCCCTCTGGGAAAAGAGGCTATCACAGAAGAGATGCAGTGACCTGGAGCCCTGCACAAAGCAGGTGGGGAACTTCTGTTCTAGTGATCTGGCAGTTGTCCACAGCTGATTTACACTGAAATGCTGGTGGCCAGAACCAGGCCATGCAGGACTGATGGGTGACAGGATGTCTTCAGCAGAGCATGCTCCTCCTCCCCAGCTGTCACAGGGGCCAGAGGCAGAAGCAGCACGGCACAGCAGGGTTGCCTTCTCCATGTGGGCTCCAGCCCACAAGGGCTTCAGCCTCACCTGTAGAAAGGGAGAAGGAACAATATAAATAATTACAGAGACCAACTGATGCTGCTGTCAGCCACCGGGAGACACCAGAGGCTGCAACAACCCTTGGGGTGGGAGATTTGCAGATTTTGGATGTGCCACGTGTCCTTCCCAAGCCAGAACTCCCATCCCAGAGGTCACTGGTCGACTACCAGTGGAAGGGAAGTCTTGTGAGTAGAGGCTGAGGGGAGACCTCATCGTGGTCTTTGGCTTCCTGATGAGTGGGAGGCAAGAGGCAAGCACCCATCTCCTCTCTTTGGTGACCAGTGATATAACCCAAGGGAACAGCATGAAACTGCGACAGGGGAGGTTTAGGCTGGATATTTGGAAGAAGCTCTTTACTGAGAGGGTGCTTGGGCACTGACACAGGCTCACCAGGGAAGGGGTCATAGCACTGAGCTTGGCTGAGTTCAAGAGTCATCTGGACAACGGGCTAAGTCACACGCTCGGACTTGGCCCTGTGTGGAGCCAGGAGTTGGGCTCGATGATCCTTAGGGGTCCCTTCCCACTCAGGAGATTCTGAGTGGTGATCAGTCAGGTGATTCTATGAACTCTGGTTTCATTTTGAAGTCTCAAAGCGACGCACAAACCTCCCAGAAGAAAACAGCAGTTCTGAACGCCTCGTTATTGTCTGAAAATACAGTAACAATTCCTGCCCCCTACTTGTATCTCTTGGAAATTCCCCATGCGGAAATCCAGAGGCAAGATATTCACTGAGGAACAGCCAGTCACAAACAGAAGTGTGCCAGGTAAGCTGCAAATACTCATCAGCACCACTCTCTGGGTGTATCCTACCAACAGCACAGAACAAAACCACACTCATCTATTGGTACACCTGCAATTGAAGCCACCTTCCCACCATTGCAGAATCCTTTACAGCCCTCCTTGCAGTTCCAAATATACACCCCAAATACACCTCCGTTCCCTTTATCCTCCCCAGTCTCTCACTCCAGATCCACCTTCCAACTGTTTCTCTCCCCACCTAATTACTTTTTAATCTTCATCTTGCAAAAATGGCCTCCTTCCCTTTAAGGAGGAGGTGAGATCCCAAACCAACACCTACCACATTCCACTTGGAGTTCTTCAGAGAGCAAAGCCCGTGGGCCAAAAACTTCCTATCTTCTTTCCAAACCCTTCACTCCCTACTCTAAAGCTGTTCAGGTGAAAATGCACTTTCCCCAGTAAACTACTTTTTTAAAACAACATAACTAAAATTTGTACCCTTCCATAGGCTAAGAGATGTTTCCTAATTAAAAACACAGTTTATTACAAGACATGTGAAGACAACATATATAGTAAAATGAATTTTCATGGCTGTGCTGTGGCTAAAGTAAAGTTCTCAAGGCTGCAATTTAACATTCCAAGTTCTCCCATCTTTATTGATTCTTCAGGTTTTGCACAGAAACTCTTTGGGGGCTAGAGCAGCAGGAATTGCATCTCACTGTTTTCCAAGACTTCAAGTTTCAAAAGCAAACTCTTCAGAAAGGACACTTCTTGATTTGAGTAGATACAGGGACAAAAATATAGCACATACTTGAAGGTTACATGATTACTGAATACCAAATTCAGCAGAGCATGCTCCTCATCCCCAGCTGTCACAGGGACCAGAAGCAGAAGCAGCACGGCACAGCAGGGTTGCCTTCTCCATGAGGGCTCCAGCCCACAAGGGCTTCAGCCTCACCTGTAGAAAGGGAGAAGGAAAAATATAAATAATTATAGAGACCAACTGACGCTGCTGTCAGCCACCGGGAGACACCAGAGGCTGCAACAACCCTTGGGGTGGGAGATTTGCAGATTTTGGATGTGCAGAGTTTCCCGTGTTTTATTAAAATCAATTGTATTAGACAATAATAAAAAGCCCTGAAGTGCATCAGCAGAGATCACCAGACCCTTAGCCCTTGCTGCTCAAACACCCAGAGCTTGCCCTGCAAAATAGCTGTAAATGAATGGACTATTTCCCAGAATTCTCTCTCAAGGAAGAAATCAAAAAGTAAACAAACTGAAAATGTTCTTTGGTATAAAGCAGACTTTCAAAAGTAGAATTAGAACCTTCCAAGTTCAATTAATCAACCTTAACATCAGTTTACAAGTTGCATTGGTAAACCAAAGCTAACAGTACTAACTGGTGAGATCCAGAAGTAGAAATCAGAAGTATTACCAAAACACTGCAAGTTTAAGTGCTTCTAAATGTCAATCTGGCTGAAAGATGGGCAAATATTCTTCCTTTATTTGAGGATTCCCACAGAATTAATGCAGGTTCCACTACACTGTGCATTTCTACCGCCTCCTTAAACAACAGAGCAAACAAACGCAGCTGCTGTCAAACATTTTCTATCCTAGCAGGAACTAGTAAAGTAGCTGGTGTCAAAAGCCTAGAGGACCACAGATGACCATTGTCTTCAGAGTTCTCAGTCAAGGGAACGAGAGAGTGAAGACACAAAACATTTTCCCTCAAACAATGAATGAACTTGACTCCTAATTCGAGAAGATCTACACATAAGCTATTCAAACAGACCAGTGTTTTGTGATTTATTTTTTTTTAAATTATTGCTTTTTAAAAGAGCAGCAAGGGAGAGTATCTTACTGAAACATCCCTGTTTATACAGGGGAGTATTTCACTCTGAGGTTGTGCTGTTTTTGGCTGGGATAGAGTTCATTTTCTTCACAGGAGCTGGTATGGGGCTGCGTTTTGGATTTGTGCTGAAAATCATTTCGACAGCACAGGGGTGTTTTTGTAACTGCTGAGCAGGGCTCCCACAGAGCCAAGGGCTAAACACCTGCTTGCCCGTGGGAAGTGGAGAATCGATTCCTTGTCTTGCTTTGCCTATTAAAACTGTCTTTACCTCAACATTGGGTGTATTTTGAAAAAGGGTAGATGAAGTACTTAGGGATATGGTTTAGCAGAGGATGGGAACTGTTGGACTTGAGGATCTTAAAGGTCTTTTCCAACCTTGTGATTCTGTGATTCACTTTCACTCTTCCCTTTCTCCCCACCATCCCACCTGGGAGAGCAAACACCTGGCTGCATGGGGCTTAGCTGCTGGCTGGGGCAAAACCACAACAATAGTGGGAGACAAAGACCCAGAAGAAAGAAAAAAATCCCTTTTAAGCTTTACCAAAGTTCACTGGAAGCTGAAGACTAGGCTTAAACTATCTGCTCTTCTCTAATGACAGCACTTGACTACAGTGAAAATATACCTAAGACACGTGAATCTCCAATACTGCAAGAATACTAAATATTATACTATTAAATCATGAAGAAACAAATGGGCATGTAACATACTGATAACCTTTGGGAAGTTAGAAAAAAATTATCTAATAATAAGAGAGTCTCTTGTATAGCCACCATCATATGCTGGGGTTTCTTCTAGTGCTTGAAAATCGAAATTCTCTAAGAAGATGACATTTTTTAAAAATGACTACTAACTATATCCTTGGAGTGACTTCAGCTTTCGGGAAAATGGTAGAAGAATTCAAACGGTCAAAACAGCTCTAGTCAATGCCTAATAATGATGGGCTAAGTTTACCCTCATCCACATCTGGAAACATTTTCATGTGAAATGAAACCTTTAATTTACTAACCAAAATGAAGTCTATAGAACATTAAAATCTTAATGAAACATCAGGAGAAACTGGAAGTTGCAGTAAGGGGAAAACAACTGTATGGTGTTGCTAGGAATGTCAGGTGAAGTTATTCTTTCTAACCTGTATCGTGATGACTGTTGATCATGAATAATATTTTGTCTGAATCACTACCTTCTTGGAGTAGAATTTTAATGTAGTTTAATATGAAAACATAGAAAGAAACTGTAAGAACAATAAACATCACTCCACACATACTTAGTAGAGGACAGACATTTTAAATTCTATTTGAGGTATCTCCTTCATTTTCACTTCGTTTTCACTGTAAGTAAAGTGCTTATGAGTCAACAGAAGTCACCCTTGAAATAATATGCAAGCTGCTTTGGCAGGGGGGTTGGACCCGATGATCTCTCGAGGTCCCTTCCAACCCCTACACTTCTGTGATTCTGTTGGTTATACTGCAGTGCATATCAAGAGGTGCAAAAGAAAGGATGGTGAAAGCAAGCTTCATTTTCTGCTTTTACACATCTATGCCAGAAGCCAGGGTATGCTTATTTCCCTCCCAGGTTGATACGAACACAAACAGCGTACATACTTTGTTTGAATTTTAAATACAGAAGTAAAAATTGAAGCATGCATGCACATCTAGGTTGATTACCCATCTTTAAACACAGACAGTGTGCAAAGACGGAAGCACAGGAGACTGGTGCAGGGGGCAAGGGTAAAAACTGTCAGATGGAAACGTGACTTAAAACTGAAATGTAAAGCTTACTCCTAGTTCTTAGCTGCAAGCAAATTTGACATTACTGCCACCCTTTAGACCTGTACCCCTTTTAGATGAAATGAGACAAACTGAGGCTATCAGATTGATTTTGTTTTAAAGCTGGAGGAAGGGGAGGAAATAACTCAAAGACTCACCATAGCCCTACTCTGGGTTTATTGCAGAAGCTCTTCCTCTTTGGTTTGATTACTAATTCTAGAAGCTAATCACAAAGCAAAGAGAGGAGAAAGGTGAGAGGAGAAACAAAGGAACCCTGCAAAGAAACCCTGCACTACTCACATCTAAAGAAGCAATGGCAGCGCTCACTAACTACACACCATTATTTCTTTCATCACTCCTCCTTAGGAGGCCGACCGGTGGTGACCGTGAGCCTCAGTGGTTGATGTACTCTTCTCATGATCACCAAGAACCCTGGAGAGCTTCAGAGAGAAGCAGCAGCAGACACAGAAAGGCACTGCATAAACACAGGACAGCCCGGCTTGGAAGGGACCTTGAAAGATCATCTGGTCCAACCTTCTGAGGGAAAGGTCCGATCAATTAGTAAACCAGTAGAACACATACCAATATCTGGGTTGAAGATTTCTTCCACAGCCGGTTGAAAGAATTCTTTGGAAACACCTCCTTCATCTACCCCTTGCTCTCCTTCCAATTCAACATGCAATTGCTTCTTCAAGTCTGCAGGATTTTCCATGGCAATCATCTCTAGCTATTGAGTGAACAGATAAAAGCATTTCATTAGTGAACCTGTTCTACTTGTTACTGTCAACTGAGTGTCAAATAATGAAATCAAAACTACCCTCCACACCTAAGAAGAAAGCAAGTGTAAGTCACAACGGTAAAATATGAAAGCCCAGTAGAAATGTTAAATCATTCTAAGCACATATTAGCGTTTGGGGATTAACACAGCAACAAACTTACCACAGATCTGATCTGCTAGGCAATTATGTCTGTTAGCTGCCTCCATTTCCATTCTCTGATTTTCTCTGAAATAAGTTAGCATTGTGTCGCACCAAATCCAGAGAAAACACGATGAAAACAAGCTGTATTCCTTGGGTAATTCAATTCACCTGACAAGGAAGAGAAACTGCAGTCTGATCTCCATGTTTGACAATGAATGGTTTTGTGAAAGGATTACACACGTGTATCTTTCAAAACCTTCATCATTTTCAGTGGAAAACAGAAGACAAGCCATTGACTAGTAGCTGCATCTCACCCGCAACGAGGTGGGGGATAAAAATGTTGCCAAAATTGCAGTAAAATCAATCCCCTTTCCTCTTGACCCTAATAAAGAAGTCTCAGAATCTCTGGCTCTTAATTCGGTGCCTTTAAACAGATCTACCGCAGCGCTTCCCCACAGTGAAAGTTCAGATAAGGTCAAACAGAAGCTGTGACGTTTCTCTTTCGTAGAGAAAGGTTTTATGTCTATATAACAGCCAAGAAAAACAGATCATTTCAGTAACTCTAAAGTTACACAATAATATTTTCCAGCTGAGAAGAAATATGTTGCTGAAAAGCGGAAACATATGGGTTAAACCTGTACAGTGTGATTACATGAAACATGCCTACGTGGGAAAGAAAGCCCAACAGCACTAAAGTGAGGCGCAGATGGACCTGTACGTTCCTCTGCCAAAACCATGTTACTGGTGAGATTTGCCTCTAATCCAGTCGAGCACAAACTGTCCTTCCCAGCAGGCGGCCTCACCACGCCAAACCGTTTCCCAGCAGCCAACACAGTGTTCACGCCCCAGTGTTTTACTACAGAAGTGTAAAGGAAGACAGGAACAGAAGAGAGGATAAAGGCAGCAGTCTTTCTCTGCAGCATCAACTCCTAAAATGACACCACCAGTAAGATGCATTTCCTCCTGGTCCCAGTCAGCCAGCCAGGCTGCAAGCAGTGCAGCCGGGTAGCTGGCTGGTTCATGGAATGGATTTGAAGACTTTGAAGCTCCTCGTGGTGCACAAGGAGCACGTGGGGAAAGAATGACACTAACTGTATCAAAAACCAGTACCGGGAGGAGTAACTTCATAGCACAGAAAGCCAAGTGAGTTTGCAATCTGCGAGCAAGTAGCAGCGAGGCTCTGCTGGAACAGTCCACCACACGTTCTCTTGCAGAACGTGTCATAACTCATACACTTGACTGCTACCGGAGTGAGAGTAAATCCACATACGGTCTGGGGCATGGGGGTGGGCTGAATAAACTCAGAGGAGATGAAAGATAGAGCTGTTGAGGTATGAAAAAGCCAAGGAGGGGATTGAAGGATAAACCTCCTTTCTTTACTACCACATCCATGTAAGGGGACTGAGCAGGAGTACAGCTAACCTCTGAAACCTGTTAGGACACAGTCACGCATATTAACTGCTTTCGAGCACTGCAAGCTGAGCTACCACCTCCCAAACCAAAGGATTCCTTAAAATAAAGTGTGCACTAGTATTTTACCAATTCCAGGGTTTCCACCCTGCTCCCCTGACAAATAACCATCCAACAGTTACATGATACAAAGAAAGCATGTTTCACTACTTCCGTTTCAAGAAGACACACACATTCCTGGTGCAGGTTTCATGCAAAGAAATTGAACAGTGAATCCCTAAATAAAATTGCTGGTCAAGTGGATGTGTTCCGGGGTGAACTATGATTCTCTTACTAAGCAACTTTAAGCAAGTTACTGCTTCAAAGGTGTTTAAAAGCTATTGCTGCTTCAAATTCTCAAGACAAAAAAAGATCCTACAACGGTTAAAAATACAAACTTCCCAGCGCTGCTATTTCTTTGAATGAAGCCCAAAAAGGGAGAAGTATTACATACTGTATTCTAAAAGTTTAAATATGAAGAGTAAGAGAGAAATAGCTCAGTGATAACTTTGTTAGCTGAACTAATCAATAAAATAAGACCGGCACTTAGTCCATTTGCAAGAAGAAATGCTGATGGATGGTCAATGTATTTACTTTTAAAATATCCAACCTCAGTAAGGAATATAACCTCACTTTTCTTCAATATTTCTGAAAATGCCTCTAGATGAATTTCTCAAAATGAATCCAAATACAGTCAAGAAAAAGCCTGCCCTGATTGTTCTCTAAAGACAAAGGTCTAATGATATGAGCAAGTTATTACAATGTAAACAACTGTGTAAGTATTAAAACTCCAGACATAAAAAATGCAATTCAAGGGCACAAATATCAGTAATCACAAGTACTTACCTGCAACTGAAGCACATTTGGGAACATGCTGCCACTGAACAGATCTAGGAATGTCATTTTGCTACTTATCTTTGCAAGCTCTTCCCAATAGTTTTTAGCCAGACCCTTCCAAAGTTCAATAGTGCACCCAAAACAGCACCCATCGCTCACACAAACTCATACAAGGCAGCTTGCACTTAGAGCTGATACTGCCAGTGCTGCTACAGAAGCACACAGTACCCACCTTTGAGTACAACTATAGAGCAAGTTATTTTAAGGCTTATGACCTATGACTGAAGATTTTCCTCCAGACCGATTTCGCTCCAATCAGGAGGTGAAAGCAAACTATGAAAATGACTATGTGACTTCCCAACCCATGACAGGAGGTACCTGGAACAGCAACACACAGTTCTTAAACAGATCAGGCACTCTGAAGAAACTGCAAGATGACAGCGTGGAACAACACTTTTGTCCCTACAACACTTTTCCCTGTCCCAGCAGCCTTGCAGAAGCTTGGAGTCTTTGAGGTGTATTTGTGGGCCACATCAAAATGCCTGTAATGCCCACTACCTTCTCCTGGATCTTTCTTTCAGGAAGCACTACAAGTTTTAGGCAAACACACCCATCATTTTAAGGTACATGGTGTGAAGGAAATACGTCCTCTTGTTTATGTTAAGCCTGCCTCCTGATCATCGGACTGGGTGCTACCAGTGGAGAAAACCAGTATTTCCCATTCAACTTCTGCGTGCCATCCTCAATGGTAAAAAAAGGTGACAGAGAGGACGAAGAACACTTTGCAGTCTCTCTGATGAGACTCTGAACTGTCCGAGTATCTCCCAACTCTTTAAAAGGAGATGAAAGAAATCAAAGCAAAACATAGGAAGACACAATGAACAGAGACATTGTATTGTTCGCTCCTTTCAACTCCTCATGCTTCCCTGGGAATAGTTAAAATCTCTTCCTCTGCACTGAGACTTTGTATCATCAGTTAAAACTTATCAGTGGTTGAAAGGTGACTTCCCTACCAGCTACAAACATTTATCTACCAATTTTCTCAAAGCCCACACCATCTCACAACAGCTAACTCGTTGCATCTGTTGGAAAGGGCACCTACAGCTCCTTTCCTTTAACCCTGTTAAGTTCCTGTGACAAAACAACTGCATACAACTGGCAACCTGATAGTGAAATTACAAATGGTATTCTTCAACTAGAAAAGTGTTACACAGTAGGCTTTTGGATTAAAGTAGTATCTCTCTCATTTGCCAAATATCAAATGGGGTTACAGACAGAAGTCGTTTCTGCATTGCAACTTTATTTTTCCTATTGGCACTGGGGACAAGGGTTTTCCCTAAGTCATAAGATCAGCAAGTCCCACCTGGAATCTCACAGGAACACAGAAAACTCCAGGCGGGAGCTTCTTTAGGGCTCTCACAACTAACCTTCCACAGCAGTTACAGCAATCAAATCTGACTAGAAGTAACAGGTGAGTTGAGAGGCAAAAACCTGCCTGGCTCTTCAGCAACAAGCTCTAAAGCCATGGCTAACTTTAGAGTTTTGCAAACATTATTGCGCTTCAAAATTGGAGTAAAGAAAAATGACCTTCTGAAAAATAAACAGCCTTATTTATTGCTTAAAGGGAAGTGGTCACAGCACCCAGCTTGCCTGAGGTCAAGAAGTGTCTGGACGGTGCCCTCAGCCCCATGCTCTGACTTGGCTGGCCCTGTGTGGAGCCAGGAGTTGGACTGCATGATCCTTATGGGTCCCCAGTCTCTCACTCCAGATCCACCTTCCAACTGTTTCTCTCCCCACCTTATTACTTTTTAATCTTCATCTTGCAAAAATGGCCTCCTTCCCTTTAAGGAGGAGGTGAGATCCCAAACCAACACCTACCACATTCCACTTGGAGTTCTTCAGAGAGCAAAGCCCGTGGGCCAAAAACTTCCTATCTTCTTTCCAAACCCTTCACTCCCTACTCTAAAGCTGTTCAGGTGAAAATGCACTTTCCCTAGTAAACTACTTTTTTAAAACAACATAACTAAAATTTGTACCCTTCCATAGGCTAAGAGATGTTTCCTAATTAAAAACACAGTTTATTACAAGACATGTGAAGACAACATATATAGTAAAATGAATTTTCATGGCTGTGCTGTGGCTAAAGTAAAGTTCTCAAGGCTGCAATTTAACATTCCAAGTTCTCCCTTCCATCTTTATTGATTCTTCAGGTTTTGCACAGAAACACTTTGGGGGCTAGAGCAGCAGGAATTGCATCTCACTGCTTTCCAAGACTTCAAGTTTCAAAAGCAAACTCTTCAAAAAGGACAGTTCTTGAATTGAGTAGATACAGGGACAAAAATATAGCACATACTTGAAGGTTACATGATTACTGCATACCAAATCCTTTGGCAGAGGTGATGGCCTTCAATAATCTTTCCTTAAGCTTCTCTTTGCTTGAGTACTCCGGAAGCAAAAGTACATTAAAGCATGTGTGAGATGTAGGTAACCTGCAGGGAAAACCAAAGAGAAGAATTCAGATCCGGGAACAGGCAATACACAGAGAAATACCTCGTGACTTCAAACGTCCAAAAGCTTTTTGAAAGGGACTTGACTTCACGGAAAGATTAGACTCTCAGATTTAACTAATGAAAAGCACAGAACTTGCTTCCATTTCACAACAAAGCAGCAAAATGTCGATTTATTTTCGGTTCTACCTCTCTGTATCTGGGCCATTTTTGGCTATGAACATCTTTAACTTTCCAAGTCCTCCCACTGGGGCTCTGCCTGTGCCTGTTGTACACTGTAAGCATAGTCTTCTCTGTTCGTCTGTAAATGAATGGACTATTTCCCAGAATTCTCTCTCAAGGAAGAAATCAAAAAGTAAACAAACTGAAAATGTTCTTGTGTATAAAGCAGACTTTCAAAAGTAGAATTAGAACCTTCCAAGTTCAATTAATCAACCTTAACATCAGTTTACAAGTTGCATTGGTAAACCAAAGCTAACAGTACTAACTGGTGAGATCCAGAAGTAGAAATCAGGAGTATTACCAAAACACTGCAAGTTTAAGTGCTTCTAAATGTCAATCTGGCTGAAAGATGGGCAAATATTCTTCCTTTATTTGAGGATTCCCACAGAATTAATGCAGGTTCCACTACACTGTGCATTTCTACCACCTCCTTAAACAACAGAGCAAACAAATGCAGCTGCTGTCAAACATTTTCTATCCTAGCAGGAACTAGTAAAGTAGCTGGTGTCAAAAGCCTAGAGGACCACAGATGACCATTGTCTTCAGAGTTCTCAGTCAAGGGAACGAGAGAGTGAAGACACAAAACATTTTCCCTCAAACAATGAATGTACTTGACTCCTAATTCGAGAAGATCTGCACATAAGCTATTCAAACAGATCAGTGTTTTGTGATTTTTTTTTTTTTAATTATTGCTTTTTAAAAAAGCAGCAAAGGAGAGTAACTTACTGAAACATCCCTGTTTATACTGGGGAGTATTTCACTCTGAGGTGGATGGCCAGAAGCCATCCATTTCAAGAAGACACACACATTCCTGGTGCAGGTTTCATGCAAAGAAATTGAACAGTGAATCCCTAAATAAAATTGCTGGTCAGGTGGACGTGTTCCGGGGTGAACTATGATTCTCTTACTAAGCAACTTTAAGCAAGTTATTGCTTCAAAGGTGTTTAAAAGCTATTGCTGCTTCAAATTCTCAAGACAAAAAAAGATCCTATACAGGTCGAAAGACATGAGCAAGTACTTACAATGTAAACAACTGTGTAAGTATTAAAACTCCAGAAATAAAAAATGCAATTCAAGGGCACAAATATCAGTAATCACAAGTACTTACCTGCAACTGAAGCACATTTGGGAACATGCTGCCACTGAACAGATCTAGGAATGTCATTTTGCTACCGATGACTTATCTTTGCAAGCTCTTCCCAATAGTTTTTAGCCAGACCCTTCCAAAGTTCAATAGTGCACCCAAAACAGCACCCATCGCTCACACAAACTCATACAAGGCAGCTTGCACTTAGAGCTGATACTGCAAGTGCTGCTACAGAAGCACACAGTACCCACCTTTGAGTACAACTATAGAGCAAGTTATTTTAAGGCTTATGACCTATGACTGAAGATTTTCCTCCAGACCGATTTCGCTCCAATCAGGAGGTGAAAGCAAACTATGAAAATGACTACGTGACTTCCCAACCCATGACAGGAGGTACCTGGAACAGCAACACACAGTTCTTAAACAGATCAGGCACTCTGAAGAAACTGCAAGATGACAGCGTGGAACAACACTTTTGTCCCTACAACACTTTTCCCTGTCCCAGCAGCCTTGCAGAAGCTTGGAGTCTTTGAGGTGTATTTGTGGGCCACATCAAAATGCCTGTAATGCCCACTACCTTCTCCTGGATCTTTCTTTCAGGAAGCACTACAAGTTTTAGGCAAACACACCCATCATTTTAAGGTACATGGTGTGAAGGAAATACGTCCTCTTGTTTATGTTAAGCCTGCTTCCTGATCATCGGACTGGGTGCTACCAGTGGAGAAAACCAGTATTTCCCATTCAACTTCTGCGTGCCATCCTCAATGGTAAAAAAAGGTGACAGAGAGGACGAAGAACACTTTGCAGTCTCTCTGATGAGACTCTGAACTGTCCGAGTATCTCCCAACTCTTTAAAAGGAGATGAAAGAAATCAAAGCAAAACATAGGAAGACACAATGAACAGAGACATTGTATTGTTCGCTCCTTTCAACTCCTCATGCTTCCCTGGGAATAGTTAAAATCTCTTCCTCTGCACTGAGACTTTGTATCATCAGTTAAAACTTATCAGTGGTTGAAAGGGGACTTCCCTACCAGCTACAAACATTTATCTACCAATTTTCTCAAAGCCCACACCATCTCACAACAGCTAACTCGTTGCATCTGTTGGAAAGGGCACCTACAGCTCCTTTCCTTTAACCCTGTTAAGTTCCTGTGACAAAACAACTGCATACAACTGGCAACCTGATAGTGAAATTACAAATGGTATTCTTCAACTAGAAAAGTGGTACACAGTAGGCTTTTGGATTAAAGTAGTATCTCTCTCATTTGCCAAATATCAAATGGGGTTACAGACAGAAGTCGTTTCTGCATTGCAACTTTATTTTTCCTATTGGCACTGGGGACAAGGGTTTTCCCTAAGTCATAAGATCAGCAAGTCCCACCTGGAATCTCACAGGAACACAGAAAACTCCAGGCGGGAGCTTCTTTAGGGCTCTCACAACTAACCTTCCACAGCAGTTACAGCAATCAAATCTGACTAGAAGTAACAGGTGAGTTGAGAGGCAAAAACCTGCCTGGCTCTTCAGCAACAAGCTCTAAAGCCATGGCTAACTTTAGAGTTTTGCAAACATTATTGCACTTCAAAATTGGAGTAAAGAAAAATGACCTTCTGAAAAATAAACAGCCTTATTTATTGCTTAAAGGGAAGTGGTCACAGCACCCAGCTTGCCTGAGGTCAAGAAGTGTCTGGACGGTGCCCTCAGCCCCATGCTCTGACTTGGCTGGCCCTGTGTGGAGCCAGGAGTTGGACTGCATGATCCTTATGGGTCCCCAGTCTCTCACTCCAGATCCACCTTCCAACTGTTTCTCTCCCCACCTTATTACTTTTTAATCTTCATCTTGCAAAAATGGCCTCCTTCCCTTTAAGGAGGAGGTGAGATCCCAAACCAACACCTACCACATTCCACTTGGAGTTCTTCAGAGAGCAAAGCCCGTGGGCCAAAAACTTCCTATCTTCTTTCCAAACCCTTCACTCCCTACTCTAAAGCTGTTCAGGTGAAAATGCACTTTCCCTAGTAAACTACTTTTTTAAAACAACATAACTAAAATTTGTACCTTTCCATAGGCTAAGAGATGTTTCCTAATTAAAAACACAGTTTATTACAAGACATGTGAAGACAACATATATAGTAAAATGAATTTTCATGGCTGTGCTGTGGCTAAAGTAAAGTTCTCAAGGCTGCAATTTAACATTCCAAGTTCTCCCTTCCATCTTCATTGATTCTTCAGGTTTTGCACAGAAACTCTTTGGGGGCTAGAGCAGCAGGAATTGCATCTCACTGTTTTCCAAGACTTCAAGTTTCAAAAGCAAACACTTCAAAAAGGACAGTTCTTGAATTGAGTAGATACAGGGACAAAAATATAGCACATACTTGAAGGTTACATGATTACTGCATACCAAATCCTTTGGCAGAGGTGATGGCCTTCAATAATCTTTCCTTAAGCTTCTCTTTGCTTGAGTACTCCGGAAGCAAAAGTACATTAAAGCATGTGTGAGATGTAGGTAACCTGCAGGGAAAACCAAAGAGAAGAATTCAGATCCGGGAACAGGCAATACACAGAGAAATACCTCGTGACTTCAACCGTCCAAAAGCTTTTTGAAAGGGACTTGACTTCACGGAAAGATTAGACTCTCAGATTTAACTAATGAAAAGCACAGAACTTGCTTCCATTTCACAACAAAGCAGCAAAATGTCGATTTATTTTCGGTTCTACCTCTCTGTATCTGGGCCATTTTTGGCTATGAACATCTTTAACTTTCCAAGTCCTCCCACTGGGGCTCTGCCTGTGCCTGTTGTACACTGTAAGCATAGTCTTCTCTGTTCGTCTGTAAATGAATGGACTATTTCCCAGAATTCTCTCTCAAGGAAGAAATCAAAAAGTAAACAAACTGAAAATGTTCTTGTGTATAAAGCAGACTTTCAAAAGTAGAATTAGAACCTTCCAAGTTCAATTAATCAACCTTAACATCAGTTTACAAGTTGCATTGGTAAACCAAAGCTAACAGTACTAACTGGTGAGATCCAGAAGTAGAAATCAGGAGTATTACCAAAACACTGCAAGTTTAAGTGCTTCTAAATGTCAATCTGGCTGAAAGATGGGCAAATATTCTTCCTTTATTTGAGGATTCCCACAGAATTAATGCAGGTTCCACTACACTGTGCATTTCTACCACCTCCTTAAACAACAGAGCAAACAAATGCAGCTGCTGTCAAACATTTTCTATCCTAGCAGGAACTAGTAAAGTAGCTGGTGTCAAAAGCCTAGAGGACCACAGATGACCATTGTCTTCAGAGTTCTCAGTCAAGGGAACGAGAGAGTGAAGACACAAAACATTTTCCCTCAAACAATGAATGTACTTGACTCCTAATTCGAGAAGATCTGCACATAAGCTATTCAAACAGATCAGTGTTTTGTGATTTTTTTTTTTTTTTTAATTATTGCTTTTTAAAAAAGCAGCAAAGGAGAGTAACTTACTGAAACATCCCTGTTTATACTGGGGAGTATTTCACTCTGAGGTGGATGGCCAGAAGCCATCCATTTCAAGAAGACACACACATTCCTGGTGCAGGTTTCATGCAAAGAAATTGAACAGTGAATCCCTAAATAAAATTGCTGGTCAGGTGGATGTGTTCCGGGGTGAACTATGATTCTCTTACTAAGCAACTTTAAGCAAGTTATTGCTTCAAAGGTGTTTAAAAGCTATTGCTGCTTCAAATTCTCAAGACAAAAAAAGATCCTATACAGGTCGAAAGACATGAGCAAGTACTTACAATGTAAACAACTGTGTAAGTATTAAAACTCCAGAAATAAAAAATGCAATTCAAGGGCACAAATATCAGTAATCACAAGTACTTACCTGCAACTGAAGCACATTTGGGAACATGCTGCCACTGAACAGATCTAGGAATGTCATTTTGCTACCGATGACTTATCTTTGCAAGCTCTTCCCAATAGTTTTTAGCCAGACCCTTCCAAAGTTCAATAGTGCACCCAAAACAGCACCCATCGCTCACACAAACTCATACAAGGCAGCTTGCACTTAGAGCTGATACTGCCAGTGCTGCTACAGAAGCACACAGTACCCACCTTTGAGTACAACTATAGAGCAAGTTATTTTAAGGCTTATGACCTATGACTGAAGATTTTCCTCCAGACCGATTTCGCTCCAATCAGGAGGTGAAAGCAAACTATGAAAATGACTACGTGACTTCCCAACCCATGACAGGAGGTACCTGGAACAGCAACACACAGTTCTTAAACAGATCAGGCACTCTGAAGAAACTGCAAGATGACAGCGTGGAACAACACTTTTGTCCCTACAACACTTTTCCCTGTCCCAGCAGCCTTGCATAAGCTTGGAGTCTTTGAGGTGTGTTTGTGGGCCACATCAAAATGCCTGTAATGCCCACTACCTTCTCCTCGATCTTTCTTTCAGGAAGCACTACAAGTTTTAGGCAAACACACCCATCATTTTAAGGTACATGGTGTGAAGGAAATACGTCCTCTTGTTTATGTTAAGCCTGCTTCCTGATCATCGGACTGGGTGCTACCAGTGGAGAAAACCAGTATTTCCCATTCAACTTCTGCGTGCCATCCTCAATGGTAAAAAAAGGTGACAGAGAGGACGAAGAACACTTTGCAGTCTCTCTGATGAGACTCTGAACTGTCCGAGTATCTCCCAACTCTTTAAAAGGAGATGAAAGAAATCAAAGCAAAACATAGGAAGACACAATGAACAGAGACATTGTATTGTTCGCTCCTTTCAACTCCTCATGCTTCCCTGGGAATAGTTAAAATCTCTTCCTCTGCACTGAGACTTTGTATCATCAGTTAAAACTTATCAGTGGTTGAAAGGGGACTTCCCTACCAGCTACAAACATTTATCTACCAATTTTCTCAAAGCCCACACCATCTCACAACAGCTAACTCGTTGCATCTGTTGGAAAGGGCACCTACAGCTCCTTTCCTTTAACCCTGTTAAGTTCCTGTGACAAAACAACTGCATACAACTGGCAACCTGATAGTGAAATTACAAATGGTATTCTTCAACTAGAAAAGTGGTACACAGTAGGCTTTTGGATTAAAGTAGTATCTCTCTCATTTGCCAAATATCAAATGGGGTTACAGACAGAAGTCGTTTCTGCATTGCAACTTTATTTTTCCTATTGGCACTGGGGACAAGGGTTTTCCCTAAGTCATAAGATCAGCAAGTCCCACCTGGAATCTCACAGGAACACAGAAAACTCCAGGCGGGAGCTTCTTTAGGGCTCTCACAACTAACCTTCCACAGCAGTTACAGCAATCAAATCTGACTAGAAGTAACAGGTGAGTTGAGAGGCAAAAACCTGCCTGGCTCTTCAGCAACAAGCTCTAAAGCCATGGCTAACTTTAGAGTTTTGCAAACATTATTGCACTTCAAAATTGGAGTAAAGAAAAATGACCTTCTGAAAAATAAACAGCCTTATTTATTGCTTAAAGGGAAGTGGTCACAGCACCCAGCTTGCCTGAGGTCAAGAAGTGTCTGGACGGTGCCCTCAGCCCCATGCTCTGACTTGGCTGGCCCTGTGTGGAGCCAGGAGTTGGACTGCATGATCCTTATGGGTCCCCAGTCTCTCACTCCAGATCCACCTTCCAACTGTTTCTCTCCCCACCTTATTACTTTTTAATCTTCATCTTGCAAAAATGGCCTCCTTCCCTTTAAGGAGGAGGTGAGATCCCAAACCAACACCTACCACATTCCACTTGGAGTTCTTCAGAGAGCAAAGCCCGTGGGCCAAAAACTTCCTATCTTCTTTCCAAACCCTTCACTCCCTACTCTAAAGCTGTTCAGGTGAAAATGCACTTTCCCCAGTAAACTACTTTTTTAAAACAACATAACTAAAATTTGTACCCTTCCATAGGCTAAGAGATGTTTCCTAATTAAAAACACAGTTTATTACAAGACATGTGAAGACAACATATATAGTAAAATGAATTTTCATGGCTGTGCTGTGGCTAAAGTAAAGTTCTCAAGGCTGCAATTTAACATTCCAAGTTCTCCCTTCCATCTTTATTGATTCTTCAGGTTTTGCACAGAAACACTTTGGGGGCTAGAGCAGCAGGAATTGCATCTCACTGTTTTCCAAGACTTCAAGTTTCAAAAGCAAACTCTTCAAAAAGGACAGTTCTTGAATTGAGTAGATACAGGGACAAAAATATAGCACATACTTGAAGGTTACATGATTACTGCATACCAAATCCTTTGGCAGAGGTGATGGCCTTCAATAATCTTTCCTTAAGCTTCTCTTTGCTTGAGTACTCCGGAAGCAAAAGTACATTAAAGCATGTGTGAGATGTAGGTAACCTGCAGGGAAAACCAAAGAGAAGAATTCAGATCCGGGAACAGGCAATACACAGAGAAATACCTCGTGACTTCAAACGTCCAAAAGCTTTTTGAAAGAGACTTGACTTCACGGAAAGATTAGACTCTCAGATTTAACTAATGAAAAGCACAGAACTTGCTTCCATTTCACAACAAAGCAGCAAAATGTCGATTTATTTTCGGTTCTACCTCTCTGTATCTGGGCCATTTTTGGCTATGAACATCTTTAACTTTCCAAGTCCTCCCACTGGGGCTCTGCCTGTGCCTGTTGTACACTGTAAGCATAGTCTTCTCTGTTCGTCTGTAAATGAATGGACTATTTCCCAGAATTCTCTCTCAAGGAAGAAATCAAAAAGTAAACAAACTGAAAATGTTCTTATGTATAAAGCAGACTTTCAAAAGTAGAATTAGAACCTTCCAAGTTCAATTAATCAACCTTAACATCAGTTTACAAGTTGCATTGGTAAACCAAAGCTAACAGTACTAACTGGTGAGATCCAGAAGTAGAAATCAGAAGTATTACCAAAACACTGCAAGTTTAAGTGCTTCTAAATGTCAATCTGGCTGAAAGATGGGCAAATATTCTTCCTTTATTTGAGGATTCCCACAGAATTAATGCAGGTTCCACTACACTGTGCATTTCTACCACCTCCTTAAACAACAGAGCAAACAAATGCAGCTGCTGTCAAACATTTTCTATCCTAGCAGGAACTAGTAAAGTAGCTGGTGTCAAAAGCCTAGAGGACCACAGATGACCATTGTCTTCAGAGTTCTCAGTCAAGGGAACGAGAGAGTGAAGACACAAAACATTTTCCCTCAAACAATGAATGTACTTGACTCCTAATTCGAGAAGATCTGCACATAAGCTATTCAAACAGATCAGTGTTTTGTGATTTTTTTTTTTTTAATTATTGCTTTTTAAAAAAGCAGCAAAGGAGAGTAACTTACTGAAACATCCCTGTTTATACTGGGGAGTATTTCACTCTGAGGTGGATGGCCAGAAGCCATCCATTTCAAGAAGACACACACATTCCTGGTGCAGGTTTCATGCAAAGAAATTGAACAGTGAATCCCTAAATAAAATTGCTGGTCAGGTGGACGTGTTCCGGGGTGAACTATGATTCTCTTACTAAGCAACTTTAAGCAAGTTATTGCTTCAAAGGTGTTTAAAAGCTATTGCTGCTTCAAATTCTCAAGACAAAAAAAGATCCTATACAGGTCGAAAGACATGAGCAAGTACTTACAATGTAAACAACTGTGTAAGTATTAAAACTCCAGAAATAAAAAATGCAATTCAAGGGCACAAATATCAGTAATCACAAGTACATGCCTGCAACTGAAGCACATTTGGGAACATGCTGCCACTGAACAGATCTAGGAATGTCATTTTGCTACTTATCTTTGCAAGCTCTTCCCAATAGTTTTTAGCCAGACCCTTCCAAAGTTCAATAGTGCACCCAAAACAGCACCCATCGCTCACACAAACTCATACAAGGCAGCTTGCACTTAGAGCTGATACTGCCAGTGCTGCTACAGAAGCACACAGTACCCACCTTTGAGTACAACTATAGAGCAAGTTATTTTAAGGCTTATGACCTATGACTGAAGATTTTCCTCCAGACCGATTTCGCTCCAATCAGGAGGTGAAAGCAAACTATGAAAATGACTACGTGACTTCCCAACCCATGACAGGAGGTACCTGGAACAGCAACACACAGTTCTTAAACAGATCAGGCACTCTGAAGAAACTGCAAGATGACAGCGTGGAACAACACTTTTGTCCCTACAACACTTTTCCCTGTCCCAGCAGCCTTGCATAAGCTTGGAGTCTTTGAGGTGTGTTTGTGGGCCACATCAAAATGCCTGTAATGCCCACTACCTTCTCCTGGATCTTTCTTTCAGGAAGCACTACAAGTTTTAGGCAAACACACCCATCATTTTAAGGTACATGGTGTGAAGGAAATACGTCCTCTTGTTTATGTTAAGCCTGCTTCCTGATCATCGGACTGGGTGCTACCAGTGGAGAAAACCAGTATTTCCCATTCAACTTCTGCGTGCCATCCTCAATGGTAAAAAAAGGTGACAGAGAGGACGAAGAACACTTTGCAGTCTCTCTGATGAGACTCTGAACTGTCCGAGTATCTCCCAACTCTTTAAAAGGAGATGAAAGAAATCAAAGCAAAACATAGGAAGACACAATGAACAGAGACATTGTATTGTTCGCTCCTTTCAACTCCTCATGCTTCCCTGGGAATAGTTAAAATCTCTTCCTCTGCACTGAGACTTTGTATCATCAGTTAAAACTTATCAGTGGTTGAAAGGGGACTTCCCTACCAGCTACAAACATTTATCTACCAATTTTCTCAAAGCCCACACCATCTCACAACAGCTAACTCGTTGCATCTGTTGGAAAGGGCACCTACAGCTCCTTTCCTTTAACCCTGTTAAGTTCCTGTGACAAAACAACTGCATACAACTGGCAACCTGATAGTGAAATTACAAATGGTATTCTTCAACTAGAAAAGTGGTACACAGTAGGCTTTTGGATTAAAGTAGTATCTCTCTCATTTGCCAAATATCAAATGGGGTTACAGACAGAAGTCGTTTCTGCATTGCAACTTTATTTTTCCTATTGGCACTGGGGACAAGGGTTTTCCCTAAGTCATAAGATCAGCAAGTCCCACCTGGAATCTCACAGGAACACAGAAAACTCCAGGCGGGAGCTTCTTTAGGGCTCTCACAACTAACCTTCCACAGCAGTTACAGCAATCAAATCTGACTAGAAGTAACAGGTGAGTTGAGAGGCAAAAACCTGCCTGGCTCTTCAGCAACAAGCTCTAAAGCCATGGCTAACTTTAGAGTTTTGCAAACATTATTGCACTTCAAAATTGGAGTAAAGAAAAATGACCTTCTGAAAAATAAACAGCCTTATTTATTGCTTAAAGGGAAGTGGTCACAGCACCCAGCTTGCCTGAGGTCAAGAAGTGTCTGGACGGTGCCCTCAGCCCCATGCTCTGACTTGGCTGGCCCTGTGTGGAGCCAGGAGTTGGACTGCATGATCCTTATGGGTCCCCAGTCTCTCACTCCAGATCCACCTTCCAACTGTTTCTCTCCCCACCTTATTACTTTTTAATCTTCATCTTGCAAAAATGGCCTCCTTCCCTTTAAGGAGGAGGTGAGATCCCAAACCAACACCTACCACATTCCACTTGGAGTTCTTCAGAGAGCAAAGCCCGTGGGCCAAAAACTTCCTATCTTCTTTCCAAACCCTTCACTCCCTACTCTAAAGCTGTTCAGGTGAAAATGCACTTTCCCCAGTAAACTACTTTTTTAAAACAACATAACTAAAATTTGTACCCTTCCATAGGCTAAGAGATGTTTCCTAATTAAAAACACAGTTTATTACAAGACATGTGAAGACAACATATATAGTAAAATGAATTTTCATGGCTGTGCTGTGGCTAAAGTAAAGTTCTCAAGGCTGCAATTTAACATTCCAAGTTCTCCCTTCCATCTTTATTGATTCTTCAGGTTTTGCACAGAAACACTTTGGGGGCTAGAGCAGCAGGAATTGCATCTCACTGTTTTCCAAGACTTCAAGTTTCAAAAGCAAACTCTTCAAAAAGGACAGTTCTTGAATTGAGTAGATACAGGGACAAAAATATAGCACATACTTGAAGGTTACATGATTACTGCATACCAAATCCTTTGGCAGAGGTGATGGCCTTCAATAATCTTTCCTTAAGCTTCTCTTTGCTTGAGTACTCCGGAAGCAAAAGTACATTAAAGCATGTGTGAGATGTAGGTAACCTGCAGGGAAAACCAAAGAGAAGAATTCAGATCTGGGAACAGGCAATACACAGAGAAATACCTCGTGACTTCAAACGTCCAAAAGCTTTTTGAAAGAGACTTGACTTCACGGAAAGATTAGACTCTCAGATTTAACTAATGAAAAGCACAGAACTTGCTTCCATTTCACAACAAAGCAGCAAAATGTCGATTTATTTTCGGTTCTACCTCTCTGTATCTGGGCCATTTTTGGCTATGAACATCTTTAACTTTCCAAGTCCTCCCACTGGGGCTCTGCCTGTGCCTGTTGTACACTGTAAGCATAGTCTTCTCTGTTCGTCTGTAAATGAATGGACTATTTCCCAGAATTCTCTCTCAAGGAAGAAATCAAAAAGTAAACAAACTGAAAATGTTCTTATGTATAAAGCAGACTTTCAAAAGTAGAATTAGAACCTTCCAAGTTCAATTAATCAACCTTAACATCAGTTTACAAGTTGCATTGGTAAACCAAAGCTAACAGTACTAACTGGTGAGATCCAGAAGTAGAAATCAGAAGTATTACCAAAACACTGCAAGTTTAAGTGCTTCTAAATGTCAATCTGGCTGAAAGATGGGCAAATATTCTTCCTTTATTTGAGGATTCCCACAGAATTAATGCAGGTTCCACTACACTGTGCATTTCTACCACCTCCTTAAACAACAGAGCAAACAAATGCAGCTGCTGTCAAACATTTTCTATCCTAGCAGGAACTAGTAAAGTAGCTGGTGTCAAAAGCCTAGAGGACCACAGATGACCATTGTCTTCAGAGTTCTCAGTCAAGGGAACGA
Source organism: Laterallus jamaicensis coturniculus (assembly GCA_022605575.1). Classification (NCBI taxonomy): domain Eukaryota; kingdom Metazoa; phylum Chordata; class Aves; order Gruiformes; family Rallidae; genus Laterallus; species Laterallus jamaicensis. Next base: position 4,575,070 of record JAKCOX010000053.1, read on the forward strand.
GAGAGTGAAGACACAAAACATTTTCCCTCAAACAATGAATGTACTTGACTCCTAATTCGAGAAGATCTGCACATAAGCTATTCAAACAGATCAGTGTTTTGTGATTTTTTTTTTTTTAATTATTGCTTTTTAAAAAAGCAGCAAAGGAGAGTAACTTACTGAAACATCCCTGTTTATACTGGGGAGTATTTCACTCTGAGGTGGATGGCCAGAAGCCATCCATTTCAAGAAGACACACACATTCCTGGTGCAGGTTTCATGCAAAGAAATTGAACAGTGAATCCCTAAATAAAATTGCTGGTCAGGTGGATGTGTTCCGGGGTGAACTATGATTCTCTTACTAAGCAACTTTAAGCAAGTTATTGCTTCAAAGGTGTTTAAAAGCTATTGCTGCTTCAAATTCTCAAGACAAAAAAAGATCCTATACAGGTCGAAAGACATGAGCAAGTACTTACAATGTAAACAACTGTGTAAGTATTAAAACTCCAGAAATAAAAAATGCAATTCAAGGGCACAAATATCAGTAATCACAAGTACATGCCTGCAACTGAAGCACATTTGGGAACATGCTGCCACTGAACAGATCTAGGAATGTCATTTTGCTACTTATCTTTGCAAGCTCTTCCCAATAGTTTTTAGCCAGACCCTTCCAAAGTTCAATAGTGCACCCAAAACAGCACCCATCGCTCACACAAACTCATACAAGGCAGCTTGCACTTAGAGCTGATACTGCCAGTGCTGCTACAGAAGCACACAGTACCCACCTTTGAGTACAACTATAGAGCAAGTTATTTTAAGGCTTATGACCTATGACTGAAGATTTTCCTCCAGACCGATTTCGCTCCAATCAGGAGGTGAAAGCAAACTATGAAAATGACTACGTGACTTCCCAACCCATGACAGGAGGTACCTGGAACAGCAACACATAGTTCTTAAACAGATCAGGCACTCTGAAGAAACTGCATGATGACAGCGTGGAACAACACTTTTGTCCCTACAACACTTTTCCCTGTCCCAGCAGCCTTGCAGAAGCTTGGAGTCTTTGAGGTGTATTTGTGGGCCACATCAAAATGCCTGTAATGCCCACTACCTTCTCCTGGATCTTTCTTTCAGAAAGCACTACAAGTTTTAGGCAAACACACCCATCATTTTAAGGTACATGGTGTGAAGGAAATACGTCCTCTTGTTTATGTTAAGCCTGCCTCCTGATCATTGGACTGGGTGCTACCAGTGGAGAAAACCAGTATTTCCCATTCAACTTCTGCGTGCCATCCTCAATGGTAAAAAAAGGTGACAGAGAGGACGAAGAACACTTTGCAGTCTCTCTGATGAGACTCTGAACTGTCCGAGTATCTCCCAACTCTTTAAAAGGAGATGAAAGAAATCAAAGCAAAACATAGGAAGACACAATGAACAGAGACATTGTATTGTTCGCTCCTTTCAACTCCTCATGCTTCCCTGGGAATAGTTAAAATCTCTTCCTCTGCACTGAGACTTTGTATCATCAGTTAAAACTTATCAGTGGTTGAAAGGTGACTTCCCTACCAGCTACAAACATTTATCTACCAATTTTCTCAAAGCCCACACCATCTCACAACAGCTAACTCGTTGCATCTGTTGGAAAGGGCACCTACAGCTCCTTTCCTTTAACCCTGTTAAGTTCCTGTGACAAAACAACTGCATACAACTGGCAACCTGATAGTGAAATTACAAAGGGTATTCTTCAACTAGAAAAGTGGTACACAGTAGGCTTTTGGATTAAAGTAGTATCTCTCTCATTTGCCAAATATCAAATGGGGTTACAGACAGAAGTCGTTTCTGCATTGCAACTTTATTTTTCCTATTGGCACTGGGGACAAGGGTTTTCCCTAAGTCATAAGATCAGCAAGTCCCACCTGGAATCTCACAGGAACACAGAAAACTCCAGGCGGGAGCTTCTTTAGGGCTCTCACAACTAACCTTCCACAGCAGTTACAGCAATCAAATCTGACTAGAAGTAACAGGTGAGTTGAGAGGCAAAAACCTGCCTGGCTCTTCAGCAACAAGCTCTAAAGCCATGGCTAACTTTAGAGTTTTGCAAACATTATTGTGCTTCAAAATCGGAGTAAAGAAAAATGACCTTCTGAAAAATAAACAGCCTTATTTATTGCTTAAAGGGAAGTGGTCACAGCACCCAGCTTGCCTGAGGTCAAGAAGTGTCTGGACGGTGCCCTCAGCCCCATGCTCTGACTTGGCTGGCCCTGTGTGGAGCCAGGAGTTGGACTGCATGATCCTTATGGGTCCCCAGTCTCTCACTCCAGATCCACCTTCCAACTGTTTCTCTCCCCACCTTATTACTTTTTAATCTTCATCTTGCAAAAATGGCCTCCTTCCCTTTAAGGAGGAGGTGAGATCCCAAACCAACACCTACCACATTCCACTTGGAGTTCTTCAGAGAGCAAAGCCCGTGGGCCAAAAACTTCCTATCTTCTTTCCAAACCCTTCACTCCCTACTCTAAAGCTGTTCAGGTGAAAATGCACTTTCCCCAGTAAACTACTTTTTTAAAACAACATAACTAAAATTTGTACCCTTCCATAGGCTAAGAGATGTTTCCTAATTAAAAAAACAGTTTATTACAAGACATGTGAAGACAACACATATAGTAAAATGAATTTTCATGGCTGTGCTGTGGCTAAAGTAAAGTTCTCAAGGCTGCAATTTAACATTCCAAGTTCTCCCATCTTTATTGATTCTTCAGGTTTTGCACAGAAACTCTTTGGGGGCTAGAGCAGCAGGAATTGCATCTCACTGCTTTCCAAGACTTCAAGTTTCAAAAGCAAACTCTTCAAAAAGGACACTTCTTGATTTGAGTAGATACAGGGACAAAAATATAGCACATACTTGAAGGTTACATGATTACTGCATACCAAATCCTTTGGCAGAGGTGATGGCCTTCAATAATCTTTCCTTAAGCTTCTCTTTGCTTGAGTACTCCGGAAGCAAAAGTACATTAAAGCATGTGTGAGATGTAGGTAACCTGCAGGGAAAACCAAAGAGAAGAATTCAGATCCGGGAACAGGCAATACACAGAGAAATACCTCGTGACTTCAAACGTCCAAAAGCTTTTTGAAAGGGACTTGACTTCACGGAAAGATTAGACTCTCAGATTTAACTAATGAAAAGCACAGAACTTGCTTCCATTTCACAACAAAGCAGCAAAATGTCGATTTATTTTCGGTTCTACCTCTCTGTATCTGGGCCATTTTTGGCTATGAACATCTTTAACTTTCCAAATCCTCCCACTGGGGCTCTGCCTGTGCCTGTTGTACACTGTAAGCATAGTCTTCTCTGTTCGTCTGTAAATGAATGGACTATTTCCCAGAATTCTCTCTCAAGGAAGAAATCAAAAAGTAAACAAACTGAAAATGTTCTTGTGTATAAAGCAGACTTTCAAAAGTAGAATTAGAACCTTCCAAGTTCAATTAATCAACCTTAACATCAGTTTACAAGTTGCATTGGTAAACCAAAGCTAACAGTACTAACTGATGAGATCCAGAAGTAGAAATCAGAAGTATTACCAAAACACTGCAAGTTTAAGTGCTTCTAAATGTCAATCTGGCTGAAAGATGGGCAAATATTCTTCCTTTATTTGAGGATTCCCACAGAATTAATGCAGGTTCCACTACACTGTGCATTTCTACCACCTCCTTAAACAACAGAGCAAACAAATGCAGCTGCTGTCAAACATTTTCTATCCTAGCAGGAACTAGTAAAGTAGCTGGTGTCAAAAGCCTAGAGGACCACAGATGACCATTGTCTTCAGAGTTCTCAGTCAAGGGAACGAGAGAGTGAAGACACAAAACATTTTCCCTCAAACAATGAATGTACTTGACTCCTAATTCGAGAAGATCTGCACATAAGCTATTCAAACAGATCAGTGTTTTGTGATTTTTTTTTTTTTAATTATTGCTTTTTAAAAAAGCAGCAAAAGAGAGTAACTTACTGAAACATCCCTGTTTATACTGGGGAGTATTTCACTCTGAGGTGGATGGCCAGAAGCCATCCATTTCAAGAAGACACACACATTCCTGGTGCAGGTTTCATGCAAAGAAATTGAACAGTGAATCCCTAAATAAAATTGCTGGTCAGGTGGATGTGTTCCGGGGTGAACTATGATTCTCTTACTAAGCAACTTTAAGCAAGTTATTGCTTCAAAGGTGTTTAAAAGCTATTGCTGCTTCAAATTCTCAAGACAAAAAAAGATCCTATACAGGTCGAAAGACATGAGCAAGTACTTACAATGTAAACAACTGTGTAAGTATTAAAACTCCAGAAATAAAAAATGCAATTCAAGGGCACAAATATCAGTAATCACAAGTACTTACCTGCAACTGAAGCACATTTGGGAACATGCTGCCACTGAACAGATCTAGGAATGTCATTTTGCTACCGATGACTTATCTTTGCAAGCTCTTCCCAATAGTTTTTAGCCAGACCCTTCCAAAGTTCAATAGTGCACCCAAAACAGCACCCATCGCTCACACAAACTCATGCAAGGCAGCTTGCACTTAGAGCTGATACTGCCAGTGCTGCTACAGAAGCACACAGTACCCACCTTTGAGTACAACTATAGAGCAAGTTATTTTAAGGCTTATGACCTATGACTGAAGATTTTCCTCCAGACCGATTTCGCTCCAATCAGGAGGTGAAAGCAAACTATGAAAATGACTACGTGACTTCCCAACCCATGACAGGAGGTACCTGGAACAGCAACACACAGTTCTTAAACAGATCAGGCACTCTGAAGAAACTGCAAGATGACAGCGTGGAACAACACTTTTGTCCCTACAACACTTTTCCCTGTCCCAGCAGCCTTGCAGAAGCTTGGAGTCTTTGAGGTGTATTTGTGGGCCACATCAAAATGCCTGTAATGCCCACTACCTTCTCCTGGATCTTTCTTTCAGGAAGCACTACAAGTTTTAGGCAAACACACCCATCATTTTAAGGTACATGGTGTGAAGGAAATACGTCCTCTTGTTTATGTTAAGCCTGCTTCCTGATCATCGGACTGGGTGCTACCAGTGGAGAAAACCAGTATTTCCCATTCAACTTCTGCGTGCCATCCTCAATGGTAAAAAAAGGTGACAGAGAGGACGAAGAACACTTTGCAGTCTCTCTGATGAGACTCTGAACTGTCCGAGTATCTCCCAACTCTTTAAAAGGAGATGAAAGAAATCAAAGCAAAACATAGGAAGACACAATGAACAGAGACATTGTATTGTTCGCTCCTTTCAACTCCTCATGCTTCCCTGGGAATAGTTAAAATCTCTTCCTCTGCACTGAGACTTTGTATCATCAGTTAAAACTTATCAGTGGTTGAAAGGGGATTTCCCTACCAGCTACAAACATTTATCTACCAATTTTCTCAAAGCCCACACCATCTCACAACAGCTAACTCGTTGCATCTGTTGGAAAGGGCACCTACAGCTCCTTTCCTTTAACCCTGTTAAGTTCCTGTGACAAAACAACTGCATACAACTGGCAACCTGATAGTGAAATTACAAATGGTATTCTTCAACTAGAAAAGTGGTACACAGTAGGCTTTTGGATTAAAGTAGTATCTCTCTCATTTGCCAAATATCAAATGGGGTTACAGACAGAAGTCGTTTCTGCATTGCAACTTTATTTTTCCTATTGGCACTGGGGACAAGGGTTTTCCCTAAGTCATAAGATCAGCAAGTCCCACCTGGAATCTCACAGGAACACAGAAAACTCCAGGCGGGAGCTTCTTTAGGGCTCTCACAACTAACCTTCCACAGCAGTTACAGCAATCAAATCTGACTAGAAGTAACAGGTGAGTTGAGAGGCAAAAACCTGCCTGGCTCTTCAGCAACAAGCTCTAAAGCCATGGCTAACTTTAGAGTTTTGCAAACATTATTGTGCTTCAAAATCGGAGTAAAGAAAAATGACCTTCTGAAAAATAAACAGCCTTATTTATTGCTTAAAGGGAAGTGGTCACAGCACCCAGCTTGCCTGAGGTCAAGAAGTGTCTGGACGGTGCCCTCAGCCCCATGCTCTGACTTGGCTGGCCCTGTGTGGAGCCAGGAGTTGGACTGCATGATCCTTATGGGTCCCCAGTCTCTCACTCCAGATCCACCTTCCAACTGTTTCTCTCCCCACCTTATTACTTTTTAATCTTCATCTTGCAAAAATGGCCTCCTTCCCTTTAAGGAGGAGGTGAGATCCCAAACCAACACCTACCACATTCCACTTGGAGTTCTTCAGAGAGCAAAGCCCGTGGGCCAAAAACTTCCTATCTTCTTTCCAAACCCTTCACTCCCTACTCTAAAGCTGTTCAGGTGAAAATGCACTTTCCCCAGTAAACTACTTTTTTAAAACAACATAACTAAAATTTGTACCCTTCCATAGGCTAAGAGATGTTTCCTAATTAAAAAAACAGTTTATTACAAGACATGTGAAGACAACACATATAGTAAAATGAATTTTCATGGCTGTGCTGTGGCTAAAGTAAAGTTCTCAAGGCTGCAATTTAACATTCCAAGTTCTCCCTTCCATCTTTATTGATTCTTCAGGTTTTGCACAGAAACTCTTTGGGGGCTAGAGCAGCAGGAATTGCATCTCACTGCTTTCCAAGACTTCAAGTTTCAAAAGCAAACTCTTCAAAAAGGACAGTTCTTGAATTGAGTAGATACAGGGACAAAAATATAGCACATACTTGAAGGTTACATGATTACTGCATACCAAATCCTTTGGCAGAGGTGATGGCCTTCAATAATCTTTCCTTAAGCTTCTCTTTGCTTGAGTACTCCGGAAGCAGAAGTACATTAAAGCATGTGTGAGATGTAGGTAACCTGCAGGGAAAACCAAAGAGAAGAATTCAGATCCGGGAACAGGCAATACACAGAGAAATACCTCGTGACTTCAACCGTCCAAAAGCATTTTGAAAGGGACTTGACTTCACGGAAAGATTAGACTCTCAGATTTAACTAATGAAAAGCACAGAACTTGCTTCCATTTCACAACAAAGCAGCAAAATGTCGACTTATTTTCGGTTCTACCTCTCTGTATCTGGGCCATTTTTGGCTATGAACATCTTTAACTTTCCAAATCCTCCCACTGGGGCTCTGCCTGTGCCTGTTGTACACTGTAAGCATAGTCTTCTCTGTTCGTCTGTAAATGAATGGACTATTTCCCAGAATTCTCTCTCAAGGAAGAAATCAAAAAGTAAACAAACTGAAAATGTTCTTGTGTATAAAGCAGACTTTCAAAAGTAGAATTAGAACCTTCCAAGTTCAATTAATCAACCTTAACATCAGTTTACAAGTTGCATTGGTAAACCAAAGCTAACAGTACTAACTGATGAGATCCAGAAGTAGAAATCAGAAGTATTACCAAAACACTGCAAGTTTAAGTGCTTCTAAATGTCAATCTGGCTGAAAGATGGGCAAATATTCTTCCTTTATTTGAGGATTCCCACAGAATTAATGCAGGTTCCACTACACTGTGCATTTCTACCACCTCCTTAAACAACAGAGCAAACAAATGCAGCTGCTGTCAAACATTTTCTATCCTAGCAGGAACTAGTAAAGTAGCTGGTGTCAAAAGCCTAGAGGACCACAGATGACCATTGTCTTCAGAGTTCTCAGTCAAGGGAACGAGAGAGTGAAGACACAAAACATTTTCCCTCAAACAATGAATGTACTTGACTCCTAATTCGAGAAGATCTGCACATAAGCTATTCAAACAGATCAGTGTTTTGTGATTTTTTTTTTTTAATTATTGCTTTTTAAAAAAGCAGCAAAAGAGAGTAACTTACTGAAACATCCCTGTTTATACTGGGGAGTATTTCACTCTGAGGTGGATGGCCAGAAGCCATCCATTTCAAGAAGACACACACATTCCTGGTGCAGGTTTCATGCAAAGAAATTGAACAGTGAATCCCTAAATAAAATTGCTGGTCAGGTGGATGTGTTCCGGGGTGAACTATGATTCTCTTACTAAGCAACTTTAAGCAAGTTATTGCTTCAAAGGTGTTTAAAAGCTATTGCTGCTTCAAATTCTCAAGACAAAAAAAGATCCTATACAGGTCGAAAGACATGAGCAAGTACTTACAATGTAAACAACTGTGTAAGTATTAAAACTCCAGAAATAAAAAATGCAATTCAAGGGCACAAATATCAGTAATCACAAGTACTTACCTGCAACTGAAGCACATTTGGGAACATGCTGCCACTGAACAGATCTAGGAATGTCATTTTGCTACCGATGACTTATCTTTGCAAGCTCTTCCCAATAGTTTTTAGCCAGACCCTTCCAAAGTTCAATAGTGCACCCAAAACAGCACCCATCGCTCACACAAACTCATACAAGGCAGCTTGCACTTAGAGCTGATACTGCCAGTGCTGCTACAGAAGCACACAGTACCCACCTTTGAGTACAACTATAGAGCAAGTTATTTTAAGGCTTATGACCTATGACTGAAGATTTTCCTCCAGACCGATTTCGCTCCAATCAGGAGGTGAAAGCAAACTATGAAAATGACTACGTGACTTCCCAACCCATGACAGGAGGTACCTGGAACAGCAACACACAGTTCTTAAACAGATCAGGCACTCTGAAGAAACTGCAAGATGACAGCGTGGAACAACACTTTTGTCCCTACAACACTTTTCCCTGTCCCAGCAGCCTTGCAGAAGCTTGGAGTCTTTGAGGTGTGTTTGTGGGCCACATCAAAATGCCTGTAATGCCCACTACCTTCTCCTGGATCTTTCTTTCAGGAAGCACTACAAGTTTTAGGCAAACACACCCATCATTTTAAGGTACATGGTGTGAAGGAAATACGTCCTCTTGTTTATGTTAAGCCTGCCTCCTGATCATCGGACTGGGTGCTACCAGTGGAGAAAACCAGTATTTCCCATTCAACTTCTGCGTGCCATCCTCAATGGTAAAAAAAGGTGACAGAGAGGACGAAGAACACTTTGCAGTCTCTCTGATGAGACTCTGAACTGTCCGAGTATCTCCCAACTCTTTAAAAGGAGATGAAAGAAATCAAAGCAAAACATAGGAAGACACAATGAACAGAGACATTGTATTGTTCGCTCCTTTCAACTCCTCATGCTTCCCTGGGAATAGTTAAAATCTCTTCCTCTGCACTGAGACTTTGTATCATCAGTTAAAACTTATCAGTGGTTGAAAGGGGACTTCCCTACCAGCTACAAACATTTATCTACCAATTTTCTCAAAGCCCACACCATCTCACAACAGCTAACTCGTTGCATCTGTTGGAAAGGGCACCTACAGCTCCTTTCCTTTAACCCTGTTAAGTTCCTGTGACAAAACAACTGCATACAACTGGCATCCTGATAGTGAAATTACAAATGGTATTCTTCAACTAGAAAAGTGGTACACAGTAGGCTTTTGGATTAAAGTAGTATCTCTCTCATTTGCCAAATATCAAATGGGGTTACAGACAGAAGTCGTTTCTGCATTGCAACTTTATTTTTCCTATTGGCACTGGGGACAAGGGTTTTCCCTAAGTCATAAGATCAGCAAGTCCCACCTGGAATCTCACAGGAACACAGAAAACTCCAGGCGGGAGCTTCTTTAGGGCTCTCACAACTAACCTTCCACAGCAGTTACAGCAATCAAATCTGACTAGAAGTAACAGGTGAGTTGAGAGGCAAAAACCTGCCTGGCTCTTCAGCAACAAGCTCTAAAGCCATGGCTAACTTTAGAGTTTTGCAAACATTATTGCACTTCAAAATTGGAGTAAAGAAAAATGACCTTCTGAAAAATAAACAGCCTTATTTATTGCTTAAAGGGAAGTGGTCACAGCACCCAGCTTGCCTGAGGTCAAGAAGTGTCTGGACGGTGCCCTCAGCCCCATGCTCTGACTTGGCTGGCCCTGTGTGGAGCCAGGAGTTGGACTGCATGATCCTTATGGGTCCCCAGTCTCTCACTCCAGATCCACCTTCCAACTGTTTCTCTCCCCACCTTATTACTTTTTAATCTTCATCTTGCAAAAATGGCCTCCTTCCCTTTAAGGAGGAGGTGAGATCCCAAACCAACACCTACCACATTCCACTTGGAGTTCTTCAGAGAGCAAAGCCCGTGGACCAAAAACTTCCTATCTTCTTTCCAAACCCTTCACTCCCTACTCTAAAGCTGTTCAGGTGAAAATGCACTTTCCCCAGTAAACTACTTTTTTAAAAAAAGTAACTAAAATTTGTACCCTTCCATAGGCTAAGAGATGTTTCCTAATTAAAAACACAGTTTATTACAAGACATGTGAAGACAACATATATAGTAAAATGAATTTTCATGGCTGTGCTGTGGCTAAAGTAAAGTTCTCAAGGCTGCAATTTAACATTCCAAGTTCTCCCTTCCATCTTTATTGATTCTTCAGGTTTTGCACAGAAACTCTTTGGGGGCTAGAGCAGCAGGAATTGCATCTCACTGCTTTCCAAGACTTCAAGTTTCAAAAGCAAACTCTTCAAAAAGGACAGTTCTTGAATTGAGTAGATACAGGGACAAAAATATAGCACATACTTGAAGGTTACATGATTACTGCATACCAAATCCTTTGGCAGAGGTGATGGCCTTCAATAATCTTTCCTTAAGCTTCTCTTTGCTTGAGTACTCCGGAAGCAAAAGTACATTAAAGCATGTGTGAGATGTAGGTAACCTGCAGGGAAAACCAAAGAGAAGAATTCAGATCCGGGAACAGGCAATACACAGAGAAATACCTCGTGACTTCAAACGTCCAAAAGCTTTTTGAAAGAGACTTGACTTCACGGAAAGATTAGACTCTCAGATTTAACTAATGAAAAGCACAGAACTTGCTTCCATTTCACAACAAAGCAGCAAAATGTCGATTTATTTTCGGTTCTACCTCTCTGTATCTGGGCCATTTTTGGCTATGAACATCTTTAACTTTCCAAGTCCTCCCACTGGGGCTCTGCCTGTGCCTGTTGTACACTGTAAGCATAGTCTTCTCTGTTCGTCTGTAAATGAATGGACTATTTCCCAGAATTCTCTCTCAAGGAAGAAATCAAAAAGTAAACAAACTGAAAATGTTCTTATGTATAAAGCAGACTTTCAAAAGTAGAATTAGAACCTTCCAAGTTCAATTAATCAACCTTAACATCAGTTTACAAGTTGCATTGGTAAACCAAAGCTAACAGTACTAACTGGTGAGATCCAGAAGTAGAAATCAGAAGTATTACCAAAACACTGCAAGTTTAAGTGCTTCTAAATGTCAATCTGGCTGAAAGATGGGCAAATATTCTTCCTTTATTTGAGGATTCCCACAGAATTAATGCAGGTTCCACTACACTGTGCATTTCTACCACCTCCTTAAACAACAGAGCAAACAAATGCAGCTGCTGTCAAACATTTTCTATCCTAGCAGGAACTAGTAAAGTAGCTGGTGTCAAAAGCCTAGAGGACCACAGATGACCATTGTCTTCAGAGTTCTCAGCCAAGGGAACGAGAGAGTGAAGACACAAAACATTTTCCCTCAAACAATGAATGTACTTGACTCCTAATTCGAGAAGATCTGCACATAAGCTATTCAAACAGATCAGTGTTTTGTGATTTTTTTTTTTTTAATTATTGCTTTTTAAAAAAGCAGCAAAGGAGAGTAACTTACTGAAACATCCCTGTTTATACTGGGGAGTATTTCACTCTGAGGTGGATGGCCAGAAGCCATCCATTTCAAGAAGACACACACATTCCTGGTGCAGGTTTCATGCAAAGAAATTGAACAGTGAATCCCTAAATAAAATTGCTGGTCAGGTGGATGTGTTCCGGGGTGAACTATGATTCTCTTACTAAGCAACTTTAAGCAAGTTATTGCTTCAAAGGTGTTTAAAAGCTATTGCTGCTTCAAATTCTCAAGACAAAAAAAGATCCTATACAGGTCGAAAGACATGAGCAAGTACTTACAATGTAAACAACTGTGTAAGTATTAAAACTCCAGAAATAAAAAATGCAATTCAAGGGCACAAATATCAGTAATCACAAGTACATGCCTGCAACTGAAGCACATTTGGGAACATGCTGCCACTGAACAGATCTAGGAATGTCATTTTGCTACTTATCTTTGCAAGCTCTTCCCAATAGTTTTTAGCCAGACCCTTCCAAAGTTCAATAGTGCACCCAAAACAGCACCCATCGCTCACACAAACTCATACAAGGCAGCTTGCACTTAGAGCTGATACTGCCAGTGCTGCTACAGAAGCACACAGTACCCACCTTTGAGTACAACTATAGAGCAAGTTATTTTAAGGCTTATGACCTATGACTGAAGATTTTCCTCCAGACCGATTTCGCTCCAATCAGGAGGTGAAAGCAAACTATGAAAATGACTACGTGACTTCCCAACCCATGACAGGAGGTACCTGGAACAGCAACACACAGTTCTTAAACAGATCAGGCACTCTGAAGAAACTGCAAGATGACAGCGTGGAACAACACTTTTGTCCCTACAACACTTTTCCCTGTCCCAGCAGCCTTGCAGAAGCTTGGAGTCTTTGAGGTGTATTTGTGGGCCACATCAAAATGCCTGTAATGCCCACTACCTTCTCCTGGATCTTTCTTTCAGAAAGCACTACAAGTTTTAGGCAAACACACCCATCATTTTAAGGTACATGGTGTGAAGGAAATACGTCCTCTTGTTAATGTTAAGCCTGCCTCCTGATCATTGGACTGGGTGCTACCAGTGGAGAAAACCAGTATTTCCCATTCAACTTCTGCGTGCCATCCTCAATGGTAAAAAAAGGTGACAGAGAGGACGAAGAACACTTTGCAGTCTCTCTGATGAGACTCTGAACTGTCCGAGTATCTCCCAACTCTTTAAAAGGAGATGAAAGAAATCAAAGCAAAACATAGGAAGACACAATGAACAGAGACATTGTATTGTTCGCTCCTTTCAACTCCTCATGCTTCCCTGGGAATAGTTAAAATCTCTTCCTCTGCACTGAGACTTTGTATCATCAGTTAAAACTTATCAGTGGTTGAAAGGTGACTTCCCTACCAGCTACAAACATTTATCTACCAATTTTCTCAAAGCCCACACCATCTCACAACAGCTAACTCGTTGCATCTGTTGGAAAGGGCACCTACAGCTCCTTTCCTTTAACCCTGTTAAGTTCCTGTGACAAAACAACTGCATACAACTGGCAACCTGATAGTGAAATTACAAAGGGTATTCTTCAACTAGAAAAGTGGTACACAGTAGGCTTTTGGATTAAAGTAGTATCTCTCTCATTTGCCAAATATCAAATGGGGTTACAGACAGAAGTCGTTTCTGCATTGCAACTTTATTTTTCCTATTGGCACTGGGGACAAGGGTTTTCCCTAAGTCATAAGATCAGCAAGTCCCACCTGGAATCTCACAGGAACACAGAAAACTCCAGGCGGGAGCTTCTTTAGGGCTCTCACAACTAACCTTCCACAGCAGTTACAGCAATCAAATCTGACTAGAAGTAACAGGTGAGTTGAGAGGCAAAAACCTGCCTGGCTCTTCAGCAACAAGCTCTAAAGCCATGGCTAACTTTAGAGTTTTGCAAACATTATTGTGCTTCAAAATCGGAGTAAAGAAAAATGACCTTCTGAAAAATAAACAGCCTTATTTATTGCTTAAAGGGAAGTGGTCACAGCACCCAGCTTGCCTGAGGTCAAGAAGTGTCTGGACGGTGCCCTCAGCCCCATGCTCTGACTTGGCTGGCCCTGTGTGGAGCCAGGAGTTGGACTGCATGATCCTTATGGGTCCCCAGTCTCTCACTCCAGATCCACCTTCCAACTGTTTCTCTCCCCACCTTATTACTTTTTAATCTTCATCTTGCAAAAATGGTCTCCTTCCCTTTAAGGAGGAGGTGAGATCCCAAACCAACACCTACCACATTCCACTTGGAGTTCTTCAGAGAGCAAAGCCCGTGGGCCAAAAACTTCCTATCTTCTTTCCAAACCCTTCACTCCCTACTCTAAAGCTGTTCAGGTGAAAATGCACTTTCCCCAGTAAACTACTTTTTTAAAAAAAGTAACTAAAATTTGTACCCTTCCATAGGCTAAGAGATGTTTCCTAATTAAAAACACAGTTTATTACAAGACATGTGAAGACAACATATATAGTAAAATGAATTTTCATGGTTGTGCTGTGGCTAAAGTAAAGTTCTCAAGGCTGCAATTTAACATTCCAAGTTCTCCCATCTTTATTGATTCTTCAGGTTTTGCACAGAAACTCTTTGGGGGCTAGAGCAGCAGGAATTGCATCTCACTGCTTTCCAAGACTTCAAGTTTCAAAAGCAAACTCTTCAAAAAGGACACTTCTTGATTTGAGTAGATACAGGGACAAAAATATAGCACATACTTGAAGGTTACATGATTACTGCATACCAAATCCTTTGGCAGAGGTGATGGCCTTCAATAATCTTTCCTTAAGCTTCTCTTTGCTTGAGTACTCCGGAAGCAAAAGTACATTAAAGCATGTGTGAGATGTAGGTAACCTGCAGGGAAAACCAAAGAGAAGAATTCAGATCCGGGAACAGGCAATACACAGAGAAATACCTCGTGACTTCAAACGTCCAAAAGCTTTTTGAAAGGGACTTGACTTCACGGAAAGATTAGACTCTCAGATTTAACTAATGAAAAGCACAGAACTTGCTTCCATTTCACAACAAAGCAGCAAAATGTCGATTTATTTTCGGTTCTACCTCTCTGTATCTGGGCCATTTTTGGCTATGAACATCTTTAACTTTCCAAATCCTCCCACTGGGGCTCTGCCTGTGCCTGTTGTACACTGTAAGCATAGTCTTCTCTGTTCGTCTGTAAATGAATGGACTATTTCCCAGAATTCTCTCTCAAGGAAGAAATCAAAAAGTAAACAAACTGAAAATGTTCTTGTGTATAAAGCAGACTTTCAAAAGTAGAATTAGAACCTTCCAAGTTCAATTAATCAACCTTAACATCAGTTTACAAGTTGCATTGGTAAACCAAAGCTAACAGTACTAACTGATGAGATCCAGAAGTAGAAATCAGGAGTATTACCAAAAAACTGCAAGTTTAAGTGCTTCTAAATGTCAATCTGGCTGAAAGATGGGCAAATATTCTTCCTTTATTTGAGGATTCCCACAGAATTAATGCAGGTTCCACTACACTGTGCATTTCTACCACCTCCTTAAACAACAGAGCAAACAAATGCAGCTGCTGTCAAACATTTTCTATCCTAGCAGGAACTAGTAAAGTAGCTGGTGTCAAAAGCCTAGAGGACCACAGATGACCATTGTCTTCAGAGTTCTCAGTCAAGGGAACGAGAGAGTGAAGACACAAAACATTTTCCCTCAAACAATGAATGTACTTGACTCCTAATTCGAGAAGATCTGCACATAAGCTATTCAAACAGATCAGTGTTTTGTGATTTTTTTTTTTTTAATTATTGCTTTTTAAAAAAGCAGCAAAAGAGAGTAACTTACTGAAACATCCCTGTTTATACTGGGGAGTATTTCACTCTGAGGTGGATGGCCAGAAGCCATCCATTTCAAGAAGACACACACATTCCTGGTGCAGGTTTCATGCAAAGAAATTGAACAGTGAATCCCTAAATAAAATTGCTGGTCAGGTGGATGTGTTCCGGGGTGAACTATGATTCTCTTACTAAGCAACTTTAAGCAAGTTATTGCTTCAAAGGTGTTTAAAAGCTATTGCTGCTTCAAATTCTCAAGACAAAAAAAGATCCTATACAGGTCGAAAGACATGAGCAAGTACTTACAATGTAAACAACTGTGTAAGTATTAAAACTCCAGAAATAAAAAATGCAATTCAAGGGCACAAATATCAGTAATCACAAGTACTTACCTGCAACTGAAGCACATTTGGGAACATGCTGCCACTGAACAGATCTAGGAATGTCATTTTGCTACCGATGACTTATCTTTGCAAGCTCTTCCCAATAGTTTTTAGCCAGACCCTTCCAAAGTTCAATAGTGCACCCAAAACAGCACCCATCGCTCACACAAACTCATGCAAGGCAGCTTGCACTTAGAGCTGATACTGCCAGTGCTGCTACAGAAGCACACAGTACCCACCTTTGAGTACAACTATAGAGCAAGTTATTTTAAGGCTTATGACCTATGACTGAAGATTTTCCTCCAGACCGATTTCGCTCCAATCAGGAGGTGAAAGCAAACTATGAAAATGACTACGTGACTTCCCAACCCATGACAGGAGGTACCTGGAACAGCAACACACAGTTCTTAAACAGATCAGGCACTCTGAAGAAACTGCAAGATGACAGCGTGGAACAACACTTTTGTCCCTACAACACTTTTCCCTGTCCCAGCAGCCTTGCAGAAGCTTGGAGTCTTTGAGGTGTGTTTGTGGGCCACATCAAAATGCCTGTAATGCCCACTACCTTCTCCTGGATCTTTCTTTCAGGAAGCACTACAAGTTTTAGGCAAACACACCCATCATTTTAAGGTACATGGTGTGAAGGAAATACGTCCTCTTGTTTATGTTAAGCCTGCCTCCTGATCATCGGACTGGGTGCTACCAGTGGAGAAAACCAGTATTTCCCATTCAACTTCTGCGTGCCATCCTCAATGGTAAAAAAAGGTGACAGAGAGGACGAAGAACACTTTGCAGTCTCTCTGATGAGACTCTGAACTGTCCGAGTATCTCCCAACTCTTTAAAAGGAGATGAAAGAAATCAAAGCAAAACATAGGAAGACACAATGAACAGAGACATTGTATTGTTCGCTCCTTTCAACTCCTCATGCTTCCCTGGGAATAGTTAAAATCTCTTCCTCTGCACTGAGACTTTGTATCATCAGTTAAAACTTATCAGTGGTTGAAAGGGAATTTCCCTACCAGCTACAAACATTTATCTACCAATTTTCTCAAAGCCCACACCATCTCACAACAGCTAACTCGTTGCATCTGTTGGAAAGGGCACCTACAGCTCCTTTCCTTTAACCCTGTTAAGTTCCTGTGACAAAACAACTGCATACAACTGGCAACCTGATAGTGAAATTACAAATGGTATTCTTCAACTAGAAAAGTGGTACACAGTAGGCTTTTGGATTAAAGTAGTATCTCTCTCATTTGCCAAATATCAAATGGGGTTACAGACAGAAGTCGTTTCTGCATTGCAACTTTATTTTTCCTATTGGCACTGGGGACAAGGGTTTTCCCTAAGTCATAAGATCAGCAAGTCCCACCTGGAATCTCACAGGAACACAGAAAACTCCAGGCGGGAGCTTCTTTAGGGCTCTCACAACTAACCTTCCACAGCAGTTACAGCAATCAAATCTGACTAGAAGTAACAGGTGAGTTGAGAGGCAAAAACCTGCCTGGCTCTTCAGCAACAAGCTCTAAAGCCATGGCTAACATTAGAGTTTTGCAAACATTATTGCACTTCAAAATCGGAGTAAAGAAAAATGACCTTCTGAAAAATAAACAGCCTTATTTATTGCTTAAAGGGAAGTGGTCACAGCACCCAGCTTGCCTGAGGTCAAGAAGTGTCTGGACGGTGCCCTCAGCCCCATGCTCTGACTTGGCTGGCCCTGTGTGGAGCCAGGAGTTGGACTGCATGATCCTTATGGGTCCCCAGTCTCTCACTCCAGATCCACCTTCCAACTGTTTCTCTCCCCACCTTATTACTTTTTAATCTTCATCTTGCAAAAATGGCCTCCTTCCCTTTAAGGAGGAGGTGAGATCCCAAACCAACACCTACCACATTCCACTTGGAGTTCTTCAGAGAGCAAAGCCCGTGGGCCAAAAACTTCCTATCTTCTTTCCAAACCCTTCACTCCCTACTCTAAAGCTGTTCAGGTGAAAATGCACTTTCCCCAGTAAACTACTTTTTTAAAACAACATAACTAAAATTTGTACCCTTCCATAGGCTAAGAGATGTTTCCTAATTAAAAACACAGTTTATTACAAGACATGTGAAGACAACACATATAGTAAAATGAATTTTCATGGCTGTGCTGTGGCTAAAGTAAAGTTCTCAAGGCTGCAATTTAACATTCCAAGTTCTCCCTTCCATCTTTATTGATTCTTCAGGTTTTGCACAGAAACTCTTTGGGGGCTAGAGCAGCAGGAATTGCATCTCACTGCTTTCCAAGACTTCAAGTTTCAAAAGCAAACTCTTCAAAAAGGACACTTCTTGATTTGAGTAGATACAGGGACAAAAATATAGCACATACTTGAAGGTTACATGATTACTGCATACCAAATCCTTTGGCAGAGGTGATGGCCTTCAATAATCTTTCCTTAAGCTTCTCTTTGCTTGAGTACTCCAGAAGCAAAAGTACATTAAAGCATGTGTGAGATGTAGGTAACCTGCAGGGAAAACCAAAGAGAAGAATTCAGATCCGGGAACAGGCAATACACAGAGAAATACCTCGTGACTTCAACCGTCCAAAAGCATTTTGAAAGGGACTTGACTTCACGGAAAGATTAGACTCTCAGATTTAACTAATGAAAAGCACAGAACTTGCTTCCATTTCACAACAAAGCAGCAAAATGTCGACTTATTTTCGGTTCTACCTCTCTGTATCTGGGCCATTTTTGGCTATGAACATCTTTAACTTTCCAAATCCTCCCACTGGGGCTCTGCCTGTGCCTGTTGTACACTGTAAGCATAGTCTTCTCTGTTCGTCTGTAAATGAATGGACTATTTCCCAGAATTCTCTCTCAAGGAAGAAATCAAAAAGTAAACAAACTGAAAATGTTCTTGTGTATAAAGCAGACTTTCAAAAGTAGAATTAGAACCTTCCAAGTTCAATTAATCAACCTTAACATCAGTTTACAAGTTGCATTGGTAAACCAAAGCTAACAGTACTAACTGATGAGATCCAGAAGTAGAAATCAGAAGTATTACCAAAACACTGCAAGTTTAAGTGCTTCTAAATGTCAATCTGGCTGAAAGATGGGCAAATATTCTTCCTTTATTTGAGGATTCCCACAGAATTAATGCAGGTTCCACTACACTGTGCATTTCTACCACCTCCTTAAACAACAGAGCAAACAAATGCAGCTGCTGTCAAACATTTTCTATCCTAGCAGGAACTAGTAAAGTAGCTGGTGTCAAAAGCCTAGAGGACCACAGATGACCATTGTCTTCAGAGTTCTCAGTCAAGGGAACGAGAGAGTGAAGACACAAAACATTTTCCCTCAAACAATGAATGTACTTGACTCCTAATTCGAGAAGATCTGCACATAAGCTATTCAAACAGATCAGTGTTTTGTGATTTTTTTTTTTTTAATTATTGCTTTTTAAAAAAGCAGCAAAGGAGAGTAACTTACTGAAACATCCCTGTTTATACTGGGGAGTATTTCACTCTGAGGTGGATGGCCAGAAGCCATCCATTTCAAGAAGACACACACATTCCTGGTGCAGGTTTCATGCAAAGAAATTGAACAGTGAATCCCTAAATAAAATTGCTGGTCAGGTGGATGTGTTCCGGGGTGAACTATGATTCTCTTACTAAGCAACTTTAAGCAAGTTATTGCTTCAAAGGTGTTTAAAAGCTATTGCTGCTTCAAATTCTCAAGACAAAAAAAGATCCTATACAGGTCGAAAGACATGAGCAAGTACTTACAATGTAAACAACTGTGTAAGTATTAAAACTCCAGAAATAAAAAATGCAATTCAAGGGCACAAATATCAGTAATCACAAGTACTTACCTGCAACTGAAGCACATTTGGGAACATGCTGCCACTGAACAGATCTAGGAATGTCATTTTGCTACCGATGACTTATCTTTGCAAGCTCTTCCCAATAGTTTTTAGCCAGACCCTTCCAAAGTTCAATAGTGCACCCAAAACAGCACCCATCGCTCACACAAACTCATGCAAGGCAGCTTGCACTTAGAGCTGATACTGCCAGTGCTGCTACAGAAGCACACAGTACCCACCTTTGAGTACAACTATAGAG
Source organism: Laterallus jamaicensis coturniculus (assembly GCA_022605575.1). Lineage (NCBI taxonomy): Eukaryota > Metazoa > Chordata > Aves > Gruiformes > Rallidae > Laterallus > Laterallus jamaicensis. The sequence goes on from JAKCOX010000053.1 coordinate 4,595,011, forward strand.
CAAGTTATTTTAAGGCTTATGACCTATGACTGAAGATTTTCCTCCAGACCGATTTCGCTCCAATCAGGAGGTGAAAGCAAACTATGAAAATGACTACGTGACTTCCCAACCCATGACAGGAGGTACCTGGAACAGCAACACACAGTTCTTAAACAGATCAGGCACTCTGAAGAAACTGCAAGATGACAGCGTGGAACAACACTTTTGTCCCTACAACACTTTTCCCTGTCCCAGCAGCCTTGCAGAAGCTTGGAGTCTTTGAGGTGTATTTGTGGGCCACATCAAAATGCCTATAATGCCCACTACCTTCTGCTGGATCTTTCTTTCAGGAAGCAGTACAGGTTTTAGGCAAACACACCCATCATTTTAAGGTACATGGTGTGAAGGAAATACGTCCTCTTGTTAATGTTAAGCCTGCCTCCTGATCATCGGACTGGGTGCTACCAGTGGAGAAAACCAGTATTTCCCATTCAACTTCTGCGTGCCATCCTCAATGGTAAAAAAAGGTGACAGAGAGGACGAAGAACACTTTGCAGTCTCTCTGATGAGACTCTGAACTGTCCGAGTATCTCCCAACTCTTTAAAAGGAGATGAAAGAAATCAAAGCAAAACATAGGAAGACACAATGAACAGAGACATTGTATTGTTCGCTCCTTTCAACTCCTCATGCTTCCCTGGGAATAGTTAAAATCTCTTCCTCTGCACTGAGACTTTGTATCATCAGTTAAAACTTATCAGTGGTTGAAAGGGGACTTCCCTACCAGCTACAAACATTTATCTACCAATTTTCTCAAAGCCCACACCATCTCACAACAGCTAACTCGTTGCATCTGTTGGAAAGGGCACCTACAGCTCCTTTCCTTTAACCCTGTTAAGTTCCTGTGACAAAACTACTGCATACAACTGGCAACCTGATAGTGAAATTACAAAGGGTATTCTTCAACTAGAAAAGTGGTACACAGTAGGCTTTTGGATTAAAGTAGTATCTCTCTCATTTGCCAAATATCAAATGGGGTTACAGACAGAAGTCGTTTCTGCATTGCAACTTTATTTTTCCTATTGGCACTGGGGACAAGGGTTTTCCCTAAGTCATAAGATCAGCAAGTCCCACCTGGAATCTCACAGGAACACAGAAAACTCCAGGCGGGAGCTTCTTTAGGGCTCTCACAACTAACCTTCCACAGCAGTTACAGCAATCAAATCTGACTAGAAGTAACAGGTGAGTTGAGAGGCAAAAAACCTGCCTGGCTCTTCAGCAACAAGCTCTAAAGCCATGGCTAACTTTAGAGTTTTGCAAACATTATTGTGCTTCAAAATCGGAGTAAAGAAAAATGACCTTCTGAAAAATAAACAGCCTTATTTATTGCTTAAAGGGAAGTGGTCACAGCACCCAGCTTGCCTGAGGTCAAGAAGTGTCTGGACGGTGCCCTCAGCCCCATGCTCTGACTTGGCTGGCCCTGTGTGGAGCCAGGAGTTGGACTGCATGATCCTTATGGGTCCCTTGGAACTTGGGCTATTCCATGATTCTGTGGGGGGAGATCCCCCGAGCCCCGCCCCACCAGTGACACGACCCCTGTCCCCCACCCCCCCGCCCGAGTTCTAGGTCCCACGAAGCTGTTTGTTACCGAGCGCCACCCCGGCAACCAGTGCGCTAGTTGGGCCTGAACACGGAGACGCACTGCTGACTGGAGCTCTGGCCCAGCAGCACTACACCACCTAGGTCAGCGTTGCTCTGGACGGCTCAGCTCGTTCCAGAGCCCGACAAACGCATTTGAGGCCACGCGTTTAACCGAATCTTCGGGATGGGCCAGCTGCACTGCCGCCACAGAGCCAGGTAGGCTCCCCCCGCAGCTCCGGGACACGCCGTCATGGCCGAGCCCCGCAGCAGCTGCCTTTATCACACCTCACACACACCGTCGGCTCTGCAGGGACGACCCTGAGCCCGTGCAGCGGTGCCAGCCTGCCCAGCCATCCACTGAGCCACTGCTGCGCCAGTGTGTGCGGGTGACCCAGGGGCGTGTGACCAAGAAGAGGGACCTCCTCCTCTTCTTGGACACCTTGGTCATCGGCAAGTCCAAGTAAGACTCCCAGAGCCCAGCTCTCTTTCCTGCCAAGCCCTGGCCCTGGCCCAGGCCAGGGACACCCCAGCGGCAGCCCCAGGCCCCCGGCGCCCTGCTGCCGGATGCACCCGCGGCCAGGCGCTGGAGGGAAGCCACCGGGCTGGGCCACCTCCAGACCACTCCCTGCTGCTCCTCTCTGCAGAGATAGCCAGACCCCGCGCCCAAAGATCTGCCTGCCCCTGGGCCAGCTGCACGTCCTGAGCAGCAGCAAAGGGGCTGCCAGGGATGCGTCCAGCCACGGGGAGGAGCAGGAGGACCAGGACACCAACTCCCTGGTCCTCGTCTGGCCGGACGGCACCCTCATCGTGACGTTCTGGTGAGTCGGGGGGCCGCGTCCCACGCTGCCAGGGCTGGGCAGCACCTGGGCCCAGCTGCACCAGCCTTCGTCCTGCTGCTGGGACTGTCCCCATGGGGCAGGGCTGTCCCCATGCCCGGCTCTGCCTGGCTCAGGCTGGGTGGGGAGCAGTGGACGCTCACTCAGGCTGGGTCTCCTCTCTTCCTGCAGCTCCCTGGCACTGAAGGAGCTCTGGCTCAGCGCGCTCCTTGGGTAAGCACTGCCCTGGCCCTGCAGCCTGGGCCGCTCCTGCTCCAAGCATGGCCCTGAGGGGATGCTCCAGGCATAGCCCCTCCCTTGTGGAAACACTGCTCCCGAGCTGGGCAGAGGTGCCCCCGGCCGCCTCGGTGCAGCTCAGAGAGAGCAAAGGCGGCTTGTGCCTCACCCAGCTCTTTGTCGGCCCCTTCCCCTGGCACAGGCCCCCGCAAGGAGTGCAGGGAGCCCGGGTGACCCAGCTGCCCTCCATCGAGCTCCTGCTGAAGGAGCTGAGGCGCCGCAGAACCGTGAGTGTCCCTCCTGCCCCCGCCCTGCCCCCAGAGCCTGCTCCAGCCCAGCACCAGGGCCATGGCTTCTCACCAGCCCTTCTCGCTCGCTTCCCCTTGCGCAGGCCACGCCGCTGGACAGCAGCAGCCTCGAGAGGCTGCTTGAGCGCCAGGCAGAGGTACGCGGCGGCTGGCACCGCAGCGCTCGGGCTGCCGTCTCGGCCCTGCCCACCTGTCCCGTAGGGCCTGGGGCCGAGGCAGCCCGCCTGGAGCCCTTGCTGCTGCGGGGCTGCTGGCTGAGCGCAGCGCCTTTCTTGCAGGCTGGCCCAGAGCAGCGCCCACCGCCCGTCGCCTCCGGCAGCGAAGGCGGACTCGGCCCCTCGGCAGGTGAGTGAGCGGTCTTAGGGTCCCCAGAGCTCTGCCGCCCCTCCTTCCCAAATGTCGCCTCCCTCCCTTCCCCCCCTCCCAGCTTCTGTTGCTCCCTCGAACTGTCCGTCCGTGCCTCCGTCGCTGCCTCTGCCTTGCTTTCAGCAGCCGGGGAGGGGGACAGCGCCCAGACGCTCCCGGAGCGCTCACCTGGCGCTTCTCCTCCCAGCACGGCTCTTTGCTTTCTTGTCCTTGGCAGCAGGCGGCACCCGCCTGAGGAGGGGGCTGCTGCCCTGGCCCTTTGGAAGGCGGCGAGGGAGCTCGGCCGCTGCAGAGGCAGCGGAGCAGCCGGCCGCCGAAGAGAGCAGGGGGGCTCTCTTCGGCCGGCCCCTGGCCGCTCTCTGCAGCCAGGACGGCACGCTGCCCCAGCCCATCCAGGTAAGCGAGCCTGGCCGGGGGCTGTCCGTGCCGCTGCCTGCCGCGCACAGGCGCTGTCCCCAGCAGAGGAAGCCCGGCTGGGGCTCGGGGGCAAAGCCGGCTGCCCGGCCCCCCGGCTCCTGCTCCTGCGCAAGCTTGGCCTGGCCCAGGCCCTGTCTCCAGCCCGGCCGCTGCCCTCCTCTGTCCCTGCAGGACCTGCTGGCTGTCCTGGAGGAGAAGGGGCCATCCACGGAGGGGATCTTCATGGTGGGGGCCAGCGAGCGTGCCTCCCGGGAGCTGAGGGAGGCCCTAGACAGCGGAGCGGAGGTCGACCTCAGAAGCCATTCCGCACATCTGCTGGCCACCGTCTTGAAGGTAAAGCCCGCTGACCTGTCCCCTCGCAGCTCACGAGCCAGGCTGCCGGGGATGCTGCCCGTGCTGCCGGCAGCAGTGCTCAAGCCTCACCCGGAGCCCTGGGCATTGCAGGACTTCCTGCAGCAGATCCCCTCCAAGCTCCTCGTGGCGGAGCTCTACGAGGACTGGATGAGCGCCCTGCAGAAGCCCTACAGGCATCAGAAGCTGGAGGCACTGAGGGAGTAAGCGTCCAGCCGGCGTGGTCAGGCAGTCTTCCCTGGGCTGGGCTTGGCAGAGATCAGGCTGGGGGAGCTTTGTCAACAAGGTCATCTCTATTGACTGTGCCTTTGTGCCCTGCCAGGGTGGTCCGCAAGTTGCCCGAGGCCAACCTCCTGCTCCTCAAGAGCCTGCTGTCCCTGCTGCATGACATCAGCAGCGACGAGGACAGCAGGATGAGCATGAGCAGTCTGGCCATCTGCCTGGGGCCGAGGCTCCTCAGCCCACCCGAGGAGGACGGGGTGCCCCTGCACGTCGTGCTGTGCGGGACAGTGCAGGTACGCTGCGTTTCCCAGCCGGCTGCAGCCTTCCGGGCCCAGCTGAGCGCTGCTGTGCAGAGCTGCCTCCTCTCTTCAGCAAACACTCCTGGGAGAGCTGCTGCTGGGAAGAGCAGCCACCCCACAGCTGCAGCTTTCTGCGCAGCGGCAGTCCCAGCAAGGGGCAGGAGCCAGAAGGGCTCCTGGGAGAGCCCCCTTTAGCCCCCCCAGCTGCAAACCACTCTTTTGCTGCGTGCAGGTGACGCAGCTGGTGGAGGTCCTAATTTACCATCAGAAGAAAATCCTTCGGGAGGAGGTGGATGAGACACCATGGCTCTACGCAGCTGCAGCACAGGCTCATCAGGCCCACAGCCGGCGGGACAAGAAAAGCCTCCCCCTTCAGAAGGTGGGTGGCACCGCTGCCGCAGGGACAAGCCGGGTCACCACCAGCCTGCAGGCCTGCCGCAGCACAGGGTCAGGCTGATGATGCACGTTGGCCATTGCACTTGGTGCCATCATCCCCGTGCCAGCTGCGGCTCAGCTGAGCTGAGCAAACCCACCCAAGGGATGGATCTGCCTGTCAGAGCTGAGGTAGCAACCAGGCAGGCAGGTCCTCGCCAGCTGCTAACTGGCTCATTTCCATTGCAGGTGCCTCCAGTCACTCCGGGCAGCCAGCAGCCAAAGAGCTCCTGCAAGGACAGAAGGTACGATGAGCTACCTTTGATGAAGAGTAGAGCTGGTTTGTGTTGGTCATGGCTTTCCCTGTCTAATGATCCTCTTGAATGGAAAAGCTGCCAGGCTCTTCACGCTTCTCCTGAGAGTCCTGAGGGAAGACAAATAGCAGCAAAAGCTCCATGTTTTGTCCTCTCTTGCCATGCCAGAGGACATCGCAAAGAAGGGGGGACCAGTTCCCTCCCGCTCCTGCCTTCCCGGTTCCAACAGCACTTCCCAACTCTGTCCCTGTAGGTGCCGGTGTGCTTCTCTTGCTTGGATTCCCCGGATGAGATCCAAGACCCGGACATCAAGGGGCACGACATAGCTGCAGCTCCGCCATGGCAGAGGGGGCGAGGTGGCCCCCCTATCCTTCTTTTATCGCTCCTGTTGCAGTTTTGTGTGGTTGGGCGCTGCGAAAGAACGGGGCTGCAGGAAATGGCTGCTGCGAGGAGCTGCTGGAATTCCTCTGCAGCTCCCAAGTGTAAACAATTCAAGGCCAGAGTCAATGTTGGCTTGGAGAAAGCCCATGGAAAAGGCCGAGACCCCGTCTGCAGCCCATGGAGGGGCTCCATGCTCGAAGGAGCAGGTGGAGACATAGAGAAGATGCTGTAAGCCTACGTTGGCAGCATCCATGAAGTGAATCAGAGGCACAGAGATGAGCGAGAGAGAGTTTTGCGCCGGAACAGGTTTGCTGCGGGGGCTGGTGATCCCGGGGAGGGCTGGGACTGAGAGACTTTGTGATTTATGACTGCCTGCCCTAGCAGTGAACCACGGCGGAGCAGCTGATGAAGAGATAAAGCCCAAAGCAAGCGCGACCATATCTTGAAACTAATGCAACCAGATCTTAAAACACGTTCCCCCCACCACTCCCTTCTTAGCAGACTTTAGGCAGAAATTTGCTCCCTTCTTGCCAGGCAGGGACTAGGGAAAATGGGGTTCTCAGTAGCACTCTTCATCAGCTGCTCCGCCGCGGGTCACTGCTAGGGCGGGCAGCGGGAAATCACGATGTCTCTCAGTCCCAGCCCTCCCCGGGATCACCAGCCCCCCAAGCAAAACTGTTCATCTTTGTGTCTCTGTGTCTCTGAGTCTCTTCAGCAAGTGCTGGCAGGGGCTTATCCCAACGTAGGCTCACAGCGTCATATCTCCACCTGCTCCATCCAGCGTGGAGCCCCTCTACGGGCTGCAGGTGGGCTCTCGGCCTTTTCCATGGGGTTTCCCCCACCGGCTGCAGGGGCATCTTGGTCTCTGGCACCTGGGGCGCCTCCTCCCTTGCCCTCTCCAGCCGTGGCGTCTTCACAGTGTGTTCCATCACACTCCCTTCTCCGGTGGCAAAATGCAGCTGCTTCCGGGTTGTTTTCTGGGATTCCTGACACCCAACCACACAAACCTACAGCAGTCACTTTTCTGTTACTTTCCTAGTTACTTTATTAGTTACTTTACAGTACTTTACAGTTACTTTCCTAAATACTAGTTTCTTTTCATTTTCGTTTAGAATTGGATTTGGATTTTAGAGCTCTTGTAAGCACTGGGAGAATAAAAAGCGTGTTACGGCCCTTCGGAGTGGGTCCCTAGAAGTGTGTGTGCCTTGATCACTACGGCAATCTTTATGTGCTCTGAAATAAAACCCTGGGTCCTGGTGATGGTCTTGAGGTAAAACACTAGGGACCAGAAGAACCTGGCTGTGGTTGGGGAGATCAGCCAACGATGAACTGAGCATGCACAAGGATGGGGTTCAAGCAGCGCACACCGTGAGGAAGACTCTGGAGGACAGCCATAGGGCCCCCGTCTGAAAGCCAATCCTTGCAAAGGCCAAATGAAGCAGCCAGCTTCATTCATTCTCTGCAATTTTGAACGATGGCATTAGCTAAAGAATTGTGTAAATGCGCTGTGCTTTGTAGGTGTGGGTGAACAGGTGCCTGGTGGAGCTATCCCCCGTGTTCCCAGGGCTGCAGTGAAAGAAGTGCCTGCTCCTCTGCTTCCTGTAGATAAGCTCTTTCTGATTGTCATAGCTGGGAGTGTGACTCCAGCCTTGCTTAAAGCTCCACACACTGAAACAGCCTGTCTTGGTTTGCTACCTGAGCCCCCCAGGAGGTCTAATGGGGTCGAGCTCCTTCCAGGAGGAAGAAGCCCTATGCACTCCAAAGGGAGAGAGGTGGCGTGTCAAGACCTTCCTGCGGGCATCTCTCTTCCCAGGTCCCTGCCAGTCATTCCCCCACCTGGGTGGCTGGTTGTGACTTGCCGATCAGTGTTTGGTTACACAGCTGCAAGGGGAGCTCCAGGTGATGCTCCAGACTGGCTCTGCACGGCCGGGATGGGCAGGTGGGAAGCGTACCTGCCATCTCTGCAGCTTGGTCTGCTCGAGGCAGGAAAAGCCAGGATGCTGAGCACGTGGACGTCACACGAGCCTTTGGACGCGGGTGGCGATGGTGCTCTTGCAGGTGCAGCTGCCTGTGAGCACTTGCTACAGACTCTTCCAGAGGCTGCAGAAACAGGGAATACAAACTTGTCTTGCGTTCTCTTCTTGTAGCACGGGCATCCCAGGGAATATGGGGAGATGTTAGAAACAGCTATGTCAGTGTTAGTAGGAGGTGAGAGCGGGCATGCTGGCCGTCTGCAAACAGCACTGTCTCAAATCTGGGCAGGGAGTGACCAACCTGTGCCCAGTCCCCTGGCCGTTGCTGGAAGACTTTGGGCTGTCTGCAGTTCTTCCTACGTCCCCGCTGAAATTGCTGTTACTTCTTTACAGAAATAAAGCGCCAAACGTGCATGTGGCCAGTCTTCTCTCTCCCTCTGCCATCCCTTCCCTCCTTCTCACCTTCCCCCTCACACTCCTTCCCTCCCGCTGTCCCTCCTTCCCTCCCCCTTCTTTTTCCTTCCCTTCCCCTTTTGTGTCTTCTCCTCTGTACTTGACTTCTCTCTTTGAGATTTACCTTTCCAGGAAGACACAAATGCCATGCAAGGGCTGCACATGTGTCAGCCTTTTCTTTCTCCCAGGAGCTCTGTTCTCTTAGGAAACTTGAGGAGACACCTGCATCCAAGGAAAGCTCTTGACAAGGAAAGAACCGACTATGTTACTTCACAGAATCACAGAACTGTAGACGTTGGAAGGGACCTCTGGAGATCATTGGGTCCGACCCCCCTGCCAAAGCAGGGTCCCTAGGACAAGTGGCACAGGTCGACGTCCAGACAGGTCTTGAATATCTCCCGAGAAGGAGACTCCACCACCCCCCTGGGCAGCCTGTGCCAGGGCTCTGTCACCCTCACTGTGAAAACGTTCTTCCCCATATTGGTGCGCAACGCCCTGTGCTCCAACTTGAAGCCATTGCCCCCTGTCCTGTCCCCACAGACCACTGAAAAGAGGCTGGCCATTTCCCCCTGTGTCCCACACATGAGATATTAATAAACATTCATCAGCTCCCCTCTTAGTCTTCTTTTCTCAAGGCTGAACAGCCCCACTTCTTTCAGCCTGTCCTCGTAGGGGAGATGCTCTAGTCCTTCAATCATATTTGTCGCCCTCCGCTTCTCATCAGGGAAAGAAAAGCACGCCTTTCTTTGGGTCATCACAGAAGCCACAGCTCTGTATTTCTTTTATTTTGCTGGGTTTAGTCCACCCTGCTCCATCTTTAGTGCCAAAGCCCCGAACCGCTGGGCCGTATTGCTATACTGCAGACTCTCAGGAAGACAGGAATTTCAAGATCCTCAAGGAGCTTTTTGATTTATGGAAGGGAGATTTCTTTTCTCTTTTGTCACCTAGAAAAGACAGAAAAAACTAGTAAGTCACAAGGTAACAGCCGCTACCTCATCTAAAACATAGCTGATTAATGAAAAATCCGCCCTATCACTCCCCTCCTCATCTGAACAGGAGAGAAAAGATACAGAGTGGCTCACGGGTGGCAGGAACGTCGGTCAGCAATTAAGGTCATGGGCAAAACAGACTCACCACGGAATAAATGGCACCTAATTTATTGCCCAATCAAAACAGAGTCGGATAATGAGAAATAAAACCTCCTGCCACTCCTCCCTTCTTCCTGGGCTCAACTTCACTCCGATTTTTCTCCCTTCTTCTCCCCCAGGCAGCACAGGGGGATGGATGGGGAATGGGGCTTGGTGCCAGTTCATCACAGGCCCTCTCTGCTGCACCTTCCTTCTCCAGGGGAGGACTCCAATCTGGGGTCCATCTCACAGGACACAGTGCTCCGTCAGCTTCTCCAATGTGAGTGCTTCCCATGGGGGGCTTCAGGTTTTCACCATTCTGAGACACTGATATTCCTCAATGATGCAACCAGCTGTGAGTACAGGAAAAAAATTCTGCTTTTAAAACATTTCCCTTTGAACCAGACAAGGCAACAGCCAAGTTTTCTCCCACAAAATGTGAGCCATTCCTTTGTGTTAATGCAAAGAACCTCTGCAAGGAACCTCTGCAGCCTTTAGAATATTCTCAGTTCTTGCTTTTCAGCACCGATTAAATATTACTTAAGTTCCAGGGGTGTAACAACCTAGCAAGATCTTTGATGAACAGTTTTCAGTTTCCTAAGGGAGGAAAAAGCATGTTCTTCTCCCCATATTTATAATGAAAATGTCCTCTGCCTAGTTAAAGAGAGCAAAAGAGCTGCCTTCAAATGAAGTCTGAACTGTAATTGACAGAATGTAGATGAAATAAAGTCTGGGCACATGTCAGGTATTTCTAAATAAAGCCCTGTGTATGGTACAACACAGGTTTTGTGTCTACCCTCCAGCTTCACCACACATTAACAGGAGTGACCTTTCATGCTACATCCTGACGGAAGGACAATTTAAGATAAAGCAACTTGGGGAGAAGTAAGGACAAAAGCAGAGGTAGACTCTTGTTTTCAAAGGCAGAATGAATGAGACAAGCTCAGACTTTGAGGGAAGTTCCATCTTGAGTGCTTAAAGCACTCGGAAGCTGGGCTCTCCTGGAAATCAGGGAGTTCACAGATCTTCTCACGGCCAGGATGGGCAGGTGGGAAGCGTACCTGCCATCTCTGCAGCTTGGTCTGCTCGAGGCAGGAAAAGCCACGTTGCTGAGCACGTGGACGTCACACGAGCCTTTGGACAACCCAGTGAATAAAATGACTCAGAGGTGTGTTTTCTCCCTCTGGGAAAAGAGGCTATCACAGAAGAGATGCAGTGACCTGGAGCCCTGCACAAAGCAGGTGGGGAACTTCTGTTCTAGTGATCTGGCAGTTGTCCACAGCTGATTTACACTGAAATGCTGGTGGCCAGAACCAGGCCATGCAGGACTGATGGGTGACAGGATGTCTTCAGCAGAGCATGCTCCTCCTCCCCAGCTGTCACAGGGGCCAGAGGCAGAAGCAGCACGGCACAGCAGGGTTGCCTTCTCCATGTGGGCTCCAGCCCACAAGGGCTTCAGCCTCACCTGTAGAAAGGGAGAAGGAACAATATAAATAATTACAGAGACCAACTGATGCTGCTGTCAGCCACCGGGAGACACCAGAGGCTGCAACAACCCTTGGGGTGGGAGATTTGCAGATTTTGGATGTGCCACGTGTCCTTCCCAAGCCAGAACTCCCATCCCAGAGGTCACTGGTCGACTACCAGTGGAAGGGAAGTCTTGTGAGTAGAGGCTGAGGGGAGACCTCATCGTGGTCTTTGGCTTCCTGATGAGTGGGAGGCAAGAGGCAAGCACCCATCTCCTCTCTTTGGTGACCAGTGATATAACCCAAGGGAACAGCATGAAATTGCGACAGGGGAGGTTTAGGCTGGATATTTGGAAGAAGCTCTTTACTGAGAGGGTGCTTGGGCACTGACACAGGCTCCCCAGGGAAGGGGTCATAGCACTGAGCTTGGCTGAGTTCAAGAGTCATCTGGACAACGGGCTAAGTCACACGCTCGGACTTGGCCCTGTGTGGAGCCAGGAGTTGGGCTCGATGATCCTTAGGGGTCCCTTCCCACTCAGGAGATTCTGAGTGGTGATCAGTCAGGTGATTCTATGAACTCTGGTTTCATTTTGAAGTCTCAAAGCGACGCACAAACCTCCCAGAAGAAAACAGCAGTTCTGAACGCCTCGTTATTGTCTGAAAATACAGTAACAATTCCTGCCCCCTACTTGTATCTCTTGGAAATTCCCCATGCGGAAATCCAGAGGCAAGATATTCACTGAGGAACAGCCAGTCACAAACAGAAGTGTGCCAGGTAAGCTGCAAATACTCATCAGCACCACTCTCTGGGTGTATCCTACCAACAGCACAGAACAAAACCACACTCATCTATTGGTACACCTGCAATTGAAGCCACCTTCCCACCATTGCAGAATCCTTTACAGCCCTCCTTGCAGTTCCAAATATACACCCCAAATACACCTCCGTTCCCTTTAACCTCCCCAGTCTCTCACTCCAGATCCACCTTCCAACTGTTTCTCTCCCCACCTAATTACTTTTTAATCTTCATCTTGCAAAAATGGCCTCCTTCCCTTTAAGGAGGAGGTGAGATCCCAAACCAACACCTACCACATTCCACTTGGAGTTCTTCAGAGAGCAAAGCCCGTGGGCCAAAAACTTCCTATCTTCTTTCCAAACCCTTCACTCCCTACTCTAAAGCTGTTCAGGTGAAAATGCACTTTCCCCAGTAAACTACTTTTTTAAAACAACATAACTAAAATTTGTACCCTTCCATAGGCTAAGAGATGTTTCCTAATTAAAAACACAGTTTATTACAAGACATGTGAAGACAACATATATACTAAAATGAATTTTCATGGCTGTGCTGTGGCTAAAGTAAAGTTCTCAAGGCTGCAATTTAACATTCCAAGTTCTCCCATCTTTATTGATTCTTCAGGTTTTGCACAGAAACTCTTTGGGGGCTAGAGCAGCAGGAATTGCATCTCACTGTTTTCCAAGACTTCAAGTTTCAAAAGCAAACTCTTCAGAAAGGACACTTCTTGATTTGAGTAGATACAGGGACAAAAATATAGCACATACTTGAAGGTTACATGATTACTGAATACCAAATTCAGCAGAGCATGCTCCTCATCCCCAGCTGTCACAGGGACCAGAAGCAGAAGCAGCACGGCACAGCAGGGTTGCCTTCTCCATGAGGGCTCCAGCCCACAAGGGCTTCAGCCTCACCTGTAGAAAGGGAGAAGGAACAATATAAATAATTATAGAGACCAACTGACGCTGCTGTCAGCCACCGGGAGACACCAGAGGCTGCAACAACCCTTGGGGTGGGAGATTTGCAGATTTTGGATGTGCAGAGTTTCCCGTGTTTTATGAAAATCAATTGTATTAGACAATAATAAAAAGCCCTGAAGTGCATCAGCAGAGATCACCAGACCCTTAGCCCTTGCTGCTCAAACACCCAGAGCTTGCCCTGCAAAATAGCTGTAAATGAATGGACTATTTCCCAGAATTCTCTCTCAAGGAAGAAATCAAAAAGTAAACAAACTGAAAATGTTCTTGTGTATAAAGCAGACTTTCAAAAGTAGAATTAGAACCTTCCAAGTTCAATTAATCAACCTTAACATCAGTTTACAAGTTGCATTGGTAAACCAAAGCTAACAGTACTAACTGATGAGATCCAGAAGTAGAAATCAGAAGTATTACCAAAACACTGCAAGTTTAAGTGCTTCTAAATGTCAATCTGGCTGAAAGATGGGCAAATATTCTTCCTTTATTTGAGGATTCCCACAGAATTAATGCAGGTTCCACTACACTGTGCATTTCTACCACCTCCTTAAACAACAGAGCAAACAAATGCAGCTGCTGTCAAACATTTTCTATCCTAGCAGGAACTAGTAAAGTAGCTGGTGTCAAAAGCCTAGAGGACCACAGATGACCATGGTCTTCAGAGTTCTCAGTCAAGGGAACGAGAGAGTGAAGACACAAAACATTTTCCCTCAAACAATGAATGTACTTGACTCCTAATTCGAGAAGATCTACACATAAGCTATTCAAACAGATCAGTGTTTTGTGATTTATTTTTTTTTAAATTATTGCTTTTTAAAAGAGCAGCAAGGGAGAGTAACTTACTGAAACATCCCTGTTTATACTGGGGAGTATTTCACTCTGAGGTTGTGCTGGTTTTGGCTGGGATAGAGTTCATTTTCTTCACAGGAGCTGGTATGGGGCTGCGTTTTGGATTTGTGCTGAAAATCATTTCGACAGCACAGGGGTGTTTTTGTAACTGCTGAGCAGCGCTCCCACAGAGCCAAGGGCTAAACACCTGCCTGCCCGTGGGAAGTGGAGAATTGATTCCTTGTCTTGCTTTGCCTATTAAAACTGTCTTTACCTCAACATTGGTTGTATTTTGAAAAAGGGTAGATGAAGTACTTAGGGATATGGTTTAGCAGAGGATGGGAACTGTTGGACTTGAGGATCTTAAAGGTCTTTTCCAACCTTGTGATTCTGTGATTCACTTTCACTCTTCCCTTTCTCCCCACCATCCCACCTGGGAGAGCAAACACCTGGCTGCATGGGGCTTAGCTGCTGGCTGGGGCAAAACCACAACAATAGTGGGAGACAAAGACCCAGAAGAAAGAAAAAAATCCCTTTTAAGCTTTACCAAAGTTCACTGGAAGCTGAAGACTAGGCTTAAACTATCTGCTCTTCTCTAATGACAGCACTTGACTACAGTGAAAATATACCTAAGACACGTGAATCTCCAATACTGCAAGAATACTAAATATTATACTATTAAATCATGAAGAAACAAATGGGCATGTAACATACTGATAACCTTTGGGAAGTTAGAAAAAAATTATCTAATAATAAGAGAGTCTCTTGTATAGCCACCATCATATGCTGGGGTTTCTTCTAGTGCTTGAAAATCGAAATTCTCTAAGAAGATGACATTTTTTAAAAATGACTACTAACTATATCCTTGGAGTGACTTCAGCTTTCGGGAAAATGGTAGAAGAATTCAAACGGTCAAAACAGCTCTAGTCAATGCCTAATAATGAAGGGCTAAGTTTACCCTCATCCACATCTGGAAACATATTCATGTGAAATGAAACCTTTAATTTACTAACCAAAATGAAGTCTATAGAACATTAAAATCTTAATGAAACATCAGGAGAAACTGGAAGTTGCAGTAAGGGGAAAACAACTGTATGGTGTTGCTAGGAATGTCAGGTGAAGTTATTCTTTTTTCCCTGTATCGTGATGACTGTTGGTCATGAATAATATTTTGTCTGAATCACTACCTTCTTGGAGTAGAATTTTAATGTAGTTTAATATGAAAACATAGAAAGAAACTGTAAGAACAATAAACATCACTCCACACATACTTAGTAGAGGACAGACATTTTAAATTCTATTTGAGGTATCTCCTTCATTTTCACTTCGTTTTCACTGTAAGTAAAGTGCTTATGAGTCAACAGAAGTCACCCTTGAAATAATATGCAAGCTGCTTTGGCAGGGGGGTTGGACCCGATGATCTCTCGAGGTCCCTTCCAACCCCTACACTTCTGTGATTCTGTTGGTTATACTGCAGTGCATATCAAGAGGTGCAAAAGAAAGGATGGTGAAAGCAAGCTTCATTTTCTGCTTTTACACATCTATGCCAGAAGCCAGGGTATGCTTTTTTCCCTCCCAGGTTGATACGAATACAAACAGCGTACATACTTTGTTTGTATTTTAAATACAGAAGTAAAAATTGAAGCATGCATGCACATCTAGGTTGATTACCCATCTTTAAACACAGACAGTGTGCAAAGACGGAAGCACAGGAGACTGGTGCAGGGGGCAAGGGTAAAAACTGTCAGATGGAAACGTGACTTAAAACTGAAATGTAAAGCTTACTCCTAGTTCTTAGCTGCAAGCAAATTTGACATTACTGCCACCCTTTAGACCTGTACCCCTTTTAGATGAAATGAGACAAACTGAGGCTATCAGATTGATTTTGTTTTAAAGCTGGAGGAAGGGGAGGAAATAACTCAAAGACTCACCATAGCCCTACTCTGGGTTTATTGCAGAAGCTCTTCCTCTTTGGTTTGATTACTAATTCTAGAAGCTAATCACAAAGCACAGAGAGGAGAAAGGTGAGAGGAGAAACAAAGGAACCCTGCAAAGAAACCCTGCACTACTCACATCTAAAGAAGCAATGGCAGCGCTCACTAACTACACACCATTATTTCTTTCATCACTCCTCCTTAGGAGGCCGACCGGTGGTGACCGTGAGCCTCAGTGGTTGATGTACTCTTCTCATGATCACCAAGAACCCTGGAGAGCTTCAGAGAGAAGCAGCAGCAGACACAGAAAGGCACTGCATAAACACAGGACAGCCCGGCTTGGAAGGGACCTTGAAAGATCATCTGGTCCAACCTTCTGAGGGAAAGGTCCGATCAATTAGTAAACCAGTAGAACACATACCAATATCTGGGTTGAAGATTTCTTCCACAGCCGGTTGCATCAGGAAGAGTGTGTCCAGCAGGTCAAAGGAAGTGATCCTCCCCCTCTACTCTGCATTGGTCAGGCCCCACCTGGAATACTGTGTCCAGTTCTGGGCTCCCTGGTATAGAAAAGACAGGGACCTTCTGGAGAGAGTCCAGAGAAGGGCGACAAAGATGATTAGGGGTCTGGAACATCTCCCCTATGAGGAAAGGCTGAGTGAGCTGGGTCTGTTCAGCCTGGAAAAAAGAAGACTTAGGGGGGACCTAATTAGTGTTTACAAGTATCTTAGACATGGGTGGCAGGGGGAATTGGCCAGCCCCTTTTCAGTGGTCAGTGGGGACAGGACTAGCGGCAATGGCTGTAAGCTGGAGCACAGGAAGTTCCGCACCAACATGCGGAAGAACTTTTTCACAGTGAGGGTGACAGAGCAGTGGAATAGGCTGCCCAGGGAGGTGGTGGAGTCTCCTTCTCTGGAGATATTCAAGTCTCGTCTGGACGCCTATCTATGTAATATGAGATAGGGAGCCTGCTTTGGCAGGGGGGTTGGACCCGAAGATCTCTTGAGGTCCCTTCCAACCCCTAAGATTCTGTGATTCTGTGATTCTGTGAAAGAATTCTTTGGAAACACCTCCTTCATCTACCCCTTGCTCTCCTTCCAATTCAACATGCAATTGCTTCTTCAAGTCTGCAGGATTTTCCATGGCAATCATCTCTAGCTATTGACTGAACAGATAAAAGCATTTCATTAGTGAACCTGTTCTACTTGTTACTGTCAACTGAGTGTCAAATAATGAAATCAAAACTACCCTCCACACCTAAGAAGAAAGCAAGTGTAAGTCACAACGGTAAAATATGAAAACCCAGTAGAAATGTTAAATCATTCTAAGCACATATTAGCGTTTGGGGATTAACACAGCAACAAACTTACCACAGATCTGATCTGCTAGGCAATTATGTCTGTTAGCTGCCTCCATTTCCATTCTCTGATTTTCTCTGAAATAAGTTAGCATTGTGTCGCACCAAATCCAGAGAAAACACGATGAAAACAAGCTGTATTCCTTGGGTAATTCAATTCACCTGACAAGGAAGAGAAACTGCAGTCTGATCTCCATGTTTGACAATGAATGGTTTTGTGAAAGGATTACACAGGTGTATCTTTCAAAACCTTCATCATTTTCAGTGGAAAACAGAAGAAAAGCCTTTGACACTCACCCGCAACGAGGTGGGGGATAAAAATGTTGCCAAAATTGCAGTAAAATCAATCCCCTTTCCTCTTGACCCTAATAAAGAAGTCTCAGAATCTCTGGCTCTTAATTCGGTGCCTTTAAACAGATCTACCGCAGCGCTTCCCCAAAGTGAAAGTTCAGATAAGGTCAAACAGAAGCTGTGACATCTGTTGGAAAGGGCACCTACAGCTCCTTTCCTTTAACCCTGTTAAGTTCCTGTGACAAAACAACTGCATACAACTGGAAACCTGATAGTGAAATTACAAAGGGTATTCTTCAACTAGAAAAGTGGTACACAGTAGGCTTTTGGATTAAAGTAGTATCTCTCTCATTTGCCAAATATCAAATGGGGTTACAGACAGAAGTCGTTTCTGCATTGCAACTTTATTTTTCCTATTGGCACTGGGGACAAGGGTTTTCCCTAAGTCATAAGATCAGCAAGTCCCACCTGGAATCTCACAGGAACACAGAAAACTCCAGGCGGGAGCTTCTTTAGGGCTCTCACAACTAACCTTCCACAGCAGTTACAGCAATCAAATCTGACTAGAAGTAACAGGTGAGTTGAGAGGCAAAAACCTGCCTGGCTCTTCAGCAACAAGCTCTAAAGCCATGGCTAACTTTAGAGTTTTGCAAACATTATTGCGCTTCAAAATCGGAGTAAAGAAAAATGACCTTCTGAAAAATAAACAGCCTTATTTATTGCTTAAAGGGAAGTGGTCACAGCACCCAGCTTGCCTGAGGTCAAGAAGTGTCTGGACGGTGCCCTCAGCCCCATGCTCTGACTTGGCTGGCCCTGTGTGGAGCCAGGAGTTGGACTGCATGATCCTTATGGGTCCCCAGTCTCTCACTCCAGATCCACCTTCCAACTGTTTCTCTCCCCACCTTATTACTTTTTAATCTTCATCTTGCAAAAATGGCCTCCTTCCCTTTAAGGAGGAGGTGAGGTCCCAAACCAACACCTACCACATTCCACTTGGAGTTCTTCAGAGAGCAAAGCCCGTGGGCCAAAAACTTCCTATCTTCTTTCCAAACCCTTCACTCCCTACTCTAAAGCTGTTCAGGTGAAAATGCACTTTCCCCAGTAAACTACTTTTTTAAAACAACATAACTAAAATTTGTACCCTTCCATAGGCTAAGAGATGTTTCCTAATTAAAAACACAGTTTATTACAAGACATGTGAAGACAACATATATAGTAAAATGAATTTTCATGGTTGTGCTGTGGCTAAAGTAATGTTCTCAAGGCTGCAATTTAACATTCCAAGTTCTCCCATCTTTATTGATTCTTCAGGTTTTGCACAGAAACTCTTTGGGGGCTAGAGCAGCAGGAATTGCATCTCACTGCTTTCCAAGACTTCAAGTTTCAAAAGCAAACTCTTCAAAAAGGACAGTTCTTGAATTGAGTAGATACAGGGACAAAAATATAGCACATACTTGAAGGTTACATGATTACTGCATACCAAATCCTTTGGCAGAGGTGATGGCCTTCAATAATCTTTCCTTAAGCTTCTCTTTGCTTGAGTACTCCGGAAGCAAAAGTACATTAAAGCATGTGTGAGATGTAGGTAACCTGCAGGGAAAACCAAAGAGAAGAATTCAGATCCGAGAACAGGCAATACACAGAGAAATACCTCGTGACTTCAACCGTCCAAAAGATTTTTGAAAGAGACTTGACTTCACGGAAAGATTAGACTCTCAGATTTAACTAATGAAAAGCACAGAACTTGCTTCCATTTCACAACAAAGCAGCAAAATGTCGATTTATTTTCGGTTCTACCTCTCTGTATCTGGGCCATTTTTGGCTATGAACATCTTTAACTTTCCAAGTCCTCCCACTGGGGCTCTGCCTGTGCCTGTTGTACACTGTAAGCATAGTCTTCTCTGTTCGTCTGTAAATGAATGGACTATTTCCCAGAATTCTCTCTCAAGGAAGAAATCAAAAAGTAAACAAAATGAAAATGTTCTTGTGTATAAAGCAGACTTTCAAAAGTAGAATTAGAACCTTCCAAGTTCAATTAATCAACCTTAACATCAGTTTACAAGTTGCATTGGTAAACCAAAGCTAACAGTACTAACTGATGAGATCCAGAAGTAGAAATCAGAAGTATTACCAAAACACTGCAAGTTTAAGTGCTTCTAAATGTCAATCTGGCTGAAAGATGGGCAAATATTCTTCCTTTATTTGAGGATTCCCACAGAATTAATGCAGGTTCCACTACACTGTGCATTTCTACCACCTCCTTAAACAACAGAGCAAACAAATGCAGCTGCTGTCAAACATTTTCTATCCTAGCAGGAACTAGTAAAGTAGCTGGTGTCAAAAGCCTAGAGGACCACAGATGACCATTGTCTTCAGAGTTCTCAGTCAAGGGAACGAGAGAGTGAAGACACAAAACATTTTCCCTCAAACAATGAATGTACTTGACTCCTAATTCGAGAAGATCTGCACATAAGCTATTCAAACAGATCAGTGTTTTGTGATTTTTTTTTTTTTAATTATTGCTTTTTAAAAAAGCAGCAAAGGAGAGTAACTTACTGAAACATCCCTGTTTATACTGGGGAGTATTTCACTCTGAGGTGGATGGCCAGAAGCCATCCATTTCAAGAAGACACACACATTCCTGGTGCAGGTTTCATGCAAAGAAATTGAACAGTGAATCCCTAAATAAAATTGCTGGTCAGGTGGATGTGTTCCGGGGTGAACTATGATTCTCTTACTAAGCAACTTTAAGCAAGTTATTGCTTCAAAGGTGTTTAAAAGCTATTGCTGCTTCAAATTCTCAAGACAAAAAAAGATCCTATACAGGTCGAAAGACATGAGCAAGTACTTACAATGTAAACAACTGTGTAAGTATTAAAACTCCAGAAATAAAAAATGCAATTCAAGGGCACAAATATCAGTAATCACAAGTACTTACCTGCAACTGAAGCACATTTGGGAACATGCTGCCACTGAACAGATCTAGGAATGTCATTTTGCTACCGATGACTTATCTTTGCAAGCTCTTCCCAATAGTTTTTAGCCAGACCCTTCCAAAGTTCAATAGTGCACCCAAAACAGCACCCATCGCTCACACAAACTCATACAAGGCAGCTTGCACTTAGAGCTGATACTGCCAGTGCTGCTACAGAAGCACACAGTACCCACCTTTGAGTACAACTATAGAGCAAGTTATTTTAAGGCTTATGACCTATGACTGAAGATTTTCCTCCAGACCGATTTCGCTCCAATCAGGAGGTGAAAGCAAACTATGAAAATGACTACGTGACTTCCCAACCCATGACAGGAGGTACCTGGAACAGCAACACACAGTTCTTAAACAGATCAGGCACTCTGAAGAAACTGCAAGATGACAGCGTGGAACAACACTTTTGTCCCTACAACACTTTTCCCTGTCCCAGCAGCCTTGCAGAAGCTTGGAGTCTTTGAGGTGTATTTGTGGGCCACATCAAAATGCCTGTAATGCCCACTACCTTCTCCTGGATCTTTCTTTCAGGAAGCACTACAAGATTTAGGCAAACACACCCATCATTTTAAGGTACATGGTGTGAAGGAAATACGTCCTCTTGTTTATGTTAAGCCTGCTTCCTGATCATCGGACTGGGTGCTACCAGTGGAGAAAACCAGTATTTCCCATTCAACTTCTGCGTGCCATCCTCAATGGTAAAAAAAGGTGACAGAGAGGACGAAGAACACTTTGCAGTCTCTCTGATGAGACTCTGAACTGTCCGAGTATCTCCCAACTCTTTAAAAGGAGATGAAAGAAATCAAAGCAAAACATAGGAAGACACAATGAACAGAGACATTGTATTGTTCGCTCCTTTCAACTCCTCATGCTTCCCTGGGAATAGTTAAAATCTCTTCCTCTGCACTGAGACTTTGTATCATCAGTTAAAACTTATCAGTGGTTGAAAGGGGACTTCCCTACCAGCTACAAACATTTATCTACCAATTTTCTCAAAGCCCACACCATCTCACAACAGCTAACTCGTTGCATCTGTTGGAAAGGGCACCTATAGCTCCTTTCCTTCAGCCACCATGGTGAGTCTTCATTGGCCTCCATTTGACTGAATGTAATCTATGTTCCTCTCCTGAGGGATGCCATGGACTTCACTTGATAGAGTTGACTAACACTGCAGTTCAGCTCAGACTATTTGCACTGTGACCAGTTTTATCTTTCCCCTTCATCTTCTGTCCCAGAATAAACACTTGAAAATTCTTGCTCTCCTGTGGGCTTTGACAGAATCAGATCACCATCATTTGGCACGTTCTGACAGCTTGAATTTACAGCCATAGGAGAATGCATGGCAACTGCCCAGGCACATACTGGCAGACTGCTAGCTAGGCTGTGCAAGGGCCACTGCAAGCACATCATCATTTCACTAAGTATGCTTGAGCTTAATCTGATTAAAATTACCTAAATTTCCAACAGACCAAGAACATGCACAGCAAGCAGCAACAACAGCACAGCAGCTGCACAAGCTTCATGTTGCCTGTGAGCTTCCTAAGCACATGACATGGTTTTTTGTTGGGTTTTACCTCAAAGGTTTCACCTTCCTCCAACAACAAGCAGTACATGGAAGAACACCTTTCCTCCTACTTACAGATTTTCCTTTCCATCATCATCACAAGGAAGGTCTGCTTCCTCTGTGCTGGTGCTGACACCAAAACAAACATCTCCCTAAAAGCAGCTCTTATCCTCTCTTAGGCCAAAAGCCTGGTGTCAAAAACCTAGAGGACCACAGATGACCATTGTCTTCAGAGTTCTCACTCAAGGGAACGAGAGAGTGAAGACACAAAACATTTTCTTCAAACAATGAATGAACTTGACTCCTAATTCGAGAAGATCTACACATAAGCTATTCAAACAGATCAGTGTTTTGAGATGATTTTTTTTTAAATTATTGCTTTTTAAAAGAGCAGCAAGGGAGAGTAACTTACTGAAACATCCCTGTATTTCACTCTGAGGTTGTGCTGGTTTTGGCATTTTTGACATTTTAAATTCTATTTGAGGGATCTCCTTCGTTTTCACTTTGTTTTCACTGTAAGTAAAGTGCTTATGAGTCAACAGAAGTCACCCTTGAAATAATATGTAAGCTGCTTTGGCAGGGGGGTTGGACCCGATGATCTCTCGAGGTCCCTTCCAACCCCTACACTTCTGTGATTCTGTTGGTTATACTGCAGTGCATATCAAGAGGTGCAAAAGAAAGGATGGTGAAAGCAAGCTTCATTTTCTGCTTTTACACATCTATGCCAGAAGCCAGGGTATGCTTTTTTCCCTCCCAGGTTGATACGAATACAAACAGCGTACATACTTTGTTTGTATTTTAAATACAGAAGTAAAAATTGAAGCATGCATGCACATCTAGGTTTATTACCCATCTTTAAACACAGACAGTGTGCAAAGACGGAAGCACAGGAGACTGGTGCAGGGGGCAAGGGTAAAAACTGTCAGATGGAAACGTGACTTAAAACTGAAATGTAAAGCTTACTCCTAGTTCTTAGCTGCAAGCAAATTTGACATTACTGCCACCCTTTAGACCTGTACCCCTTTTAGATGAAATGAGACAAACTGAGGCTATCAGATTGATTTTGTTTTAAAGCTGGAGGAAGGGGAGGAAATAACTCAAAGACTCACCATAGCCCTACTCTGGGTTTATTGCAGAAGCTCTTCCTCTTTGGTTTGATTACTAATTCTAGAAGCTAATCACAAAGCAAAGAGAGGAGAAAGGTGAGAGGAGAAACAAAGGAACCCTGCAAAGAAACCCTGCACTACTCACATCTAAAGAAGCAATGGCAGCGCTCACTAACTACACACCATTATTTCTTTCATCACTCCTCCTTAGGAGGCCGACCGGTGGTGACCGTGAGCCTCAGTGGTTGATGTACTCTTCTCATGATCACCAAGAACCCTGGAGAGCTTCAGAGAGAAGCAGCAGCAGACACAGAAAGGCACTGCATAAACACAGGACAGCCCGGCTTGGAAGGGACCTTGAAAGATCATCTGGTCCAACCTTCTGAGGGAAAGGTCCGATCAATTAGTAAACCAGTAGAACACATACCAATATCTGGGTTGAAGATTTCTTCCACAGCCGGTTGAAAGAATTCTTTGGAAACACCTCCTTCATCTACCCCTTGCTCTCCTTCCAATTCAACATGCAATTGCTTCTTCAAGTCTGCAGGATTTTCCATGGCAATCATCTCTAGCTATTGACTGAACAGATAAAAGCATTTCATTAGTGAACCTGTTCTACTTGTTACTGTCAACTGAGTGTCAAATAATGAAATCAAAACTACCCTCCACACCTAAGAAGAAAGCAAGTGTAAGTCACAACGGTAAAATATGAAAACCCAGTAGAAATGTTAAATCATTCTAAGCACATATTAGCGTTTGGGGATTAACACAGCAACAAACTTACCACAGATCTGATCTGCTAGGCAATTATGTCTGTTAGCTGCCTCCATTTCCATTCTCTGATTTTCTCTGAAATAAGTTAGCATTGTGTCGCACCAAATCCAGAGAAAACACGATGAAAACAAGCTGTATTCCTTGGGTAATTCAATTCACCTGACAAGGAAGAGAAACTGCAGTCTGATCTCCATGTTTGACAATGAATGGTTTTGTGAAAGGATTACACAGGTGTATCTTTCAAAACCTTCATCATTTTCAGTGGAAAACAGAAGACAAGCCTTTGACACTCACCCGCAACGAGGTGGGGGATAAAAATGTTGCCAAAATTGCAGTAAAATCAATCCCCTTTCCTCTTGACCCTAATAAAGAAGTCTCAGAATCTCTGGCTCTTAATTCGGTGCCTTTAAACAGATCTACCGCAGCGCTTCCCCAAAGTGAAAGTTCAGATAAGGTCAAACAGAAGCTGTGACATCTGTTGGAAAGGGCACCTACAGCTCCTTTCCTTTAACCCTGTTAAGTTCCTGTGACAAAACAACTGCATACAACTGGCAACCTGATAGTGAAATTACAAATGGTATTCTTCAACTAGAAAAGTGGTACACAGTAGGCTTTTGGATTAAAGTAGTATCTCTCTCATTTGCCAAATATCAAATGGGGTTACAGACAGAAGTCGTTTCTGCCTTGCAACTTTATTTTTCCTATTGGCACTGGGGACAAGGGTTTTCCCTAAGTCATAAGAGCAGCAAGTCCCACCTGGAATCTCACAGGAACACAGAAAACTCCAGGCGGGAGCTTCTTTAGGGCTCTCACAACTAACCTTCCACAGCAGTTACAGCAATCAAATCTGACTAGAAGTAACAGGTGAGTTGAGAGGCAAAAACCTGCCTGGCTCTTCAGCAACAAGCTCTAAAGCCATGGCTAATTTTAGAGTTTTGCAAACATTATTGTGCTTCAAAATCAGAGTAAAGAAAAATGACCTTCTGAAAAATAAACAGCCTTATTTATTGCTTAAAGGGAAGTGGTCACAGCACCCAGCTTGCCTGTGGTCAAGAAGTGTCTGGACGGTGCCCTCAGCCCCATGCTCTGACTTGGCTGGCCCTGTGTGGAGCCAGGAGTTGGACTGCATGATCCTTATGGGTCCCCAGTCTCTCACTCCAGATCCACCTTCCAACTGTTTCTCTCCCCACCTTATTACTTTTTAATCTTCATCTTGCAAAAATGGCCTCCTTCCCTTTAAGGAGGAGGTGAGATCCCAAACCAACACCTACCACATTTCACTTGGAGTTCTTCAGAGAGCAAAGCCCGTGGGCCAAAAACTTCCTATCTTCTTTCCAAACCCTTCACTCCCTACTCTAAAGCTGTTCAGGTGAAAATGCACTTTCCCCAGTAAACTACTTTTTTAAAACAACATAACTAAAATTTGTACCCTTCCATAGGCTAAGAGATGTTTCCTAATTAAAAACACAGTTTATTACAAGACATGTGAAGACAACATATATAGTAAAATGAATTTTCATGGCTGTGCTGTGGCTAAAGTAAAGTTCTCAAGGCTGCAATTTAACATTCCAAGTTCTCCCTTCCATCTTTATTGATTCTTCAGGTTTTGCACAGAAACTCTTTGGGGGCTAGAGCAGCAGGAATTGCATCTCACTGTTTTCCAAGACTTCAAGTTTCAAAAGCAAACTCTTCAGAAAGGACACTTCTTGATTTGAGTAGATACAGGGACAAAAATATAGCACATACTTGAAGGTTACATGATTACTGCATACCAAATCCTTTGGCAGAGGTGATGGCCTTCAATAATCTTTCCTTAAGCTTCTCTTTGCTTGAGTACTCCGGAAGCAAAAGTACATTAAAGCATGTGTGAGATGTAGGTAACCTGCAGGGAAAACCAAAGAGAAGAATTCAGATCCGGGAACAGGCAATACACAGAGAAATACCTCGTGACTTCAACCGTCCAAAAGCTTTTTGAAAGGGACTTGACTTCACGGAAAGATTTGACTCTCAGATTTAACTAATGAAAAGCACAGAACATGCTTCCATTTCACAACAAAGCAGCAAAATGTCGATTTATTTTCGGTTCTACCTCTCTGTATCTGGGCCATTTTTGGCTATGAACATCTTTAACTTTCCAAATCCTCCCACTGGGGCTCTGCCTGTGCCTGTTGTACACTGTAAGCATAGTCTTCTCTGTTCGTCTGTAAATGAATGGACTATTTCCCAGAATTCTCTCTCAAGGAAGAAATCAAAAAGTAAACAAACTGAAAATGTTCTTGTGTATAAAGCAGACTTTCAAAAGTAGAATTAGAACCTTCCAAGTTCAATTAATCAACCTTAACATCAGTTTACAAGTTGCATTGGTAAACCAAAGCTAACAGTACTAACTGATGAGATCCAGAAGTAGAAATCAGGAGTATTACCAAAAAACTGCAAGTTTAAGTGCTTCTAAATGTCAATCTGGCTGAAAGATGGGCAAATATTCTTCCTTTATTTGAGGATTCCCACAGAATTAATGCAGGTTCCACTACACTGTGCATTTCTACCACCTCCTTAAACAACAGAGCAAACAAATGCAGCTGCTGTCAAACATTTTCTATCCTAGCAGGAACTAGTAAAGTAGCTGGTGTCAAAAGCCTAGAGGACCACAGATGACCATTGTCTTCAGAGTTCTCAGTCAAGGGAACGAGAGAGTGAAGACACAAAACATTTTCCCTCAAACAATGAATGTACTTGACTCCTAATTCGAGAAGATCTGCACATAAGCTATTCAAACAGATCAGTGTTTTGTGATTTTTTTTTTTTAATTATTGCTATATAAAAGAGCAGCAAAGGAGAGTAACTTACTGAAACATCCCTGTTTATACTGGGGAGTATTTCACTCTGAGGTGGATGGCCAGAAGCCATCCATTTCAAGAAGACACACACATTCCTGGTGCAGGTTTCATGCAAAGAAATTGAACAGTGAATCCCTAAATAAAATTGCTGGTCAGGTGGATGTGTTCCGGGGTGAACTATGATTCTCTTACTAAGCAACTTTAAGCAAGTTATTGCTTCAAAGGTGTTTAAAAGCTATTGCTGCTTCAAATTCTCAAGACAAAAAAAGATCCTATACAGGTCGAAAGACATGAGCAAGTACTTACAATGTAAACAACTGTGTAAGTATTAAAACTCCAGAAATAAAAAATGCAATTCAAGGGCACAAATATCAGTAATCACAAGTACTTACCTGCAACTGAAGCACATTTGGGAACATGCTGCCACTGAACAGATCTAGGAATGTCATTTTGCTACCGATGACTTATCTTTGCAAGCTCTTCCCAATAGTTTTTAGCCAGACCCTTCCAAAGTTCAATAGTGCACCCAAAACAGCACCCATCGCTCACACAAACTCATACAAGGCAGCTTGCACTTAGAGCTGATACTGCCAGTGCTGCTACAGAAGCACACAGTACCCACCTTTGAGTACAACTATAGAGCAAGTTATTTTAAGGCTTATGACCTATGACTGAAGATTTTCCTCCAGACCGATTTCGCTCCAATCAGGAGGTGAAAGCAAACTATGAAAATGACTATGTGACTTCCCAACCCATGACAGGAGGTACCTGGAACAGCAACACACAGTTCTTAAACAGATCAGGCACTCTGAAGAAACTGCAAGATGACAGCGTGGAACAACACTTTTGTCCCTACAACACTTTTCCCTGTCCCAGCAGCCTTGCAGAAGCTTGGAGTCTTTGAGGTGTATTTGTGGGCCACATCAAAATGCCTGTAATGCCCACTACCTTCTCCTGGATCTTTCTTTCAGGAAGCACTACAGGTTTTAGGCAAACACACCCATCATTTTAAGGTACATGGTGTGAAGGAAATACGTCCTCTTGTTAATGTTAAGCCTGCCTCCTGATCATCGGACTGGGTGCTACCAGTGGAGAAAACCAGTATTTCCCATTCAACTTCTGCGTGCCATCCTCAATGGTAAAAAAAGGTGACAGAGAGGACGAAGAACACTTTGCAGTCTCTCTGATGAGACTCTGAACTGTCCGAGTATCTCCCAACTCTTTAAAAGGAGATGAAAGAAATCAAAGCAAAACATAGGAAGACACAATGAACAGAGACATTGTATTGTTCGCTCCTTTCAACTCCTCATGCTTCCCTGGGAATAGTTAAAATCTCTTCCTCTGCACTGAGACTTTGTATCATCAGTTAAAACTTATCAGTGGTTGAAAGGGGACTTCCCTACCAGCTACAAACATTTATCTACCAATTTTCTCAAAGCCCACACCATCTCACAACAGCTAACTCGTTGCATCTGTTGGAAAGGGCACCTACAGCTCCTTTCCTTTAACCCTGTTAAGTTCCTGTGACAAAACAACTGCGTACAACTGGCAACCTGATAGTGAAATTACAAATGGTATTCTTCAACTAGAAAAGTGGTACACAGTAGGCTTTTGGATTAAAGTAGTATCTCTCTCATTTGCCAAATATCAAATGGGGTTACAGACAGAAGTCGTTTCTGCATTGCAACTTTATTTTTCCTATTGGCACTAGGGACAAGGGTTTTCCCTAAGTCATAAGATCAGCAAGTCCCACCTGGAATCTCACAGGAACACAGAAAACTCCAGGCGGGAGCTTCTTTAGGGCTCTCACAACTAACCTTCCACAGCAGTTACAGCAATCAAATCTGACTAGAAGTAACAGGTGAGTTGAGAGGCAAAAACCTGCCTGGCTCTTCAGCAACAAGCTCTAAAGCCATGGCTAACTTTAGAGTTTTGCAAACATTATTGTGCTTCAAAATCGGAGTAAAGAAAAATGACCTTCTGAAAAATAAACAGCCTTATTTATTGCTTAAAGGGAAGTGGTCACAGCACCCAGCTTGCCTGAGGTCAAGAAGTGTCTGGACGGTGCCCTCAGCCCCATGCTCTGACTTGGCTGGCCCTGTGTGGAGCCAGGAGTTGGACTGCATGATCCTTATGGGTCCCTTGGAACTTGGGCTATTCCATGATTCTGTGGGGGGAGATCCCCCGAGCCCCGCCCCACCAGTGACACGACCCCTGTCCCCCACCCCCCCGCCCGAGTTCTAGGTCCCACGAAGCTGTTTGTTACCGAGCGCCACCCCGGCAACCAGTGCGCTAGTTGGGCCTGAACACGGAGACGCACTGCTGACTGGAGCTCTGGCCCAGCAGCACTACACCACCTAGGTCAGCGTTGCTCTGGACGGCTCAGCTCGTTCCAGAGCCCGACAAACGCATTTGAGGCCACGCGTTTAACCGAATCTTCGGGATGGGCCAGCTGCACTGCCGCCACAGAGCCAGGTAGGCTCCCCCCGCAGCTCCGGGACACGCCGTCATGGCCGAGCCCCGCAGCAGCTGCCTTTATCACACCTCACACACACCGTCGGCTCTGCAGGGACGACCCTGAGCCCGTGCAGCGGTGCCAGCCTGCCCAGCCATCCACTGAGCCACTGCTGCGCCAGTGTGTGCGGGTGACCCAGGGGCGTGTGAC